>OV743435.1:13327525-15727525 GCA_928269145.1 Agriphila tristella | reverse complement strand
AGGACTTTTACTTAAAAAATATTTTTTTAAGCTTTAAAATGATTAAATTCTGTATAATAGGCTCTAAAAAAGTTGGCACTTACAAATTTCCGAAAAATCTGGATATGGAAAAAATTTATAGATTCTGTAAGAATAAAAACGTCTTAACTTGGCTTTAAATTCCGGCATTTGCATTGTAGAATAGTCTTATAAAACAATTTTTGGTCAATGGGTCTTTTTCGGTAAAAAAAAAACACAAAATAAATATCTATTTTCCCATACATTTTGTTCTGAACGTCTACTGTCTTAGGAACAAGCGTACGCAGCGACATCTACAATTAGCTTTGCGTTGCCAACCCCATTAAGTATTACGTTTTGTATAGTACAAATACGGTCATATATTATTTCCCTCATCTTCACTTCGAACTTCAGATAACCCATCATTGTACTAAAGTCCGAAGAGATGCAATCGTGTATGAGAAGAGTTGTAAGTAATTAAATTGTAGGTATATACAAGGTGCATTTGTAAACACTCTCCAAATTTTAAGGATGTGTTCAGTCCATGAAACTGAACAACTTTCTCTAAGAAACATAGGGTCAAATATGTAAAAAAAAATTGACTTTTCATACAAATCAAAGAGATCACGTGATCAGATTAGTATGGGATGACCAAAATCTTTTGGCGTATTTCGATACATGTTTCATGGAGAAAGTTGTTCATTTACATGGACTGAACACATCCTTAAAATTTGGAGAGTGGTTACAAATGCACCCGGTATTATGTGTACATAATAGGTATATAAGTGAACTATTTTTCCATATTTTTAGTCATATATTTTATCATTTAAGTACTCTTCCTTTGACTTTATTATCGTTTGTTTAATAATACAATATGTTTGGTTAGCGATATCGGAACTTTTAAAGGCAGATAATATGATAAATTTTATCGGCAAAACCCCCCACATGTTGGACTCTATCCCTCTCCTGTAGGAATGACAGGCATTTTAAATTTGACTTTTTATTTTAGATGGCTTTGCACCTAAGTAAGTAAACTTTTAACTTTAATTCGTCATAAAAAACTACTAAAGTAAATGTTAACCTGAAATTAGTGTTTTTTTTAGTTTCCATAAAAAATTGAGCCCCCACTGCATCCTTTAGGTGTTGAATAATGTCCACCGTGTCGTGTTGGACCCTAAAATATATGCCATTTTCGCAATCAACATCCCATAAAACCTCGATAACGACACCTATATCGATGTTGGGCTTTTTTTAACCCATTTACCTCCTAAAGAGTTGAGTTTGGAAAACCGCGAAACACGTTTTTGCTTATTTGTTTATAGTACGAAGTTTTAAGTTGAAATGTCTATTTAATATTTTTTCCATACAAACTTTGTACCCCTATTTCAACCCTATAGAAGTGGAATTTCCAAAAAACCCTTCTTAGTGGGTATTTACATTGTATAAAGTAACTGTGTACAAAATTTCAAATCTCTAGGTACCATAGGCAACAGCGTCGCTTAACCACTGCTAAGGTTAAAATCGCTTGCACGCCGCGCCGTCACTACATACGTTTAGTTCGTGCAAGGGCGATACGCGCGCACGCGAATTTTGTTTGTTGCTAACTGGTTAAGCGACGCTGTTGCCAATAGTACAGTGGTTTGGGCTGGGCAATAGTCTGTCAGTCACCCCTTCACTTTTATATATAAGAGATTGTATTTTTGTATAATTAATAAACTAAACATGAAATAAAACATTTTTTAACGGATACTAGCGCGGTTTTACTGAAAGAACTTTGGTAATTAGTTGGTATTTGGCTTGATTTTTATTTTCCCGACGTTTACGTTTTTACGTTTATTTTCATTTTTCAATTTAAAGATACATAAATTTATCAAAGAAAATGTTCTAAATACAATGTATTGCGACTCCATCGTTTCTCAATTCTTCTTCTTTAAACTTTCGATGAAACCTCACAGGCATTTGGCGCGAAAATCAAACTTTACGATTGAAGGCAGAATGTCACTATGGGATACGAGGGGTGAGTGGGCGGAGCCTGTAAAAAATTTTTTTCACGAGGCGTCGTCTTAAGAGCAACGGCTCGCGTCTACCAGGCAGCCAAATTGTTTCGGTCTCTTTTACCTCAAAATTCCCATTTGCTTTCAAATTCACTTTGTTGCAATCGTAATTATTTCCTTTTATCTCACGATGAATTGCATTCCGCGGAGGTCAATCTCTTTAAGAGAGTCCAACTTGATTCCTTTTCCGACGAACTCACGTGTGTGAACGCAGGACGCCTCGTTCCGAGCCACAGTAGGCTTAAGAATTTGTCTCTTCTCATCGACGAGGATGGTCTCCTACGGTTATCTGGTCGCACCTCTGCGTCCAGCGTAATAGAGTCTCGTCCCATCGTGCTGGATGGTAAACACCAAATCACCAAGCTGCTGATTCATTCTTACCACACCAGGTTTGCACACGCCAATCATGAGCTCGTTGTAAACGAATTACGGCAAAGATTCCACGTCGTTGGATTAAGACCGACCGTCAGACAGGTTGCTGCGAGGTGCCAAGCGTGTCGAATACGGAAAGCGAAGCCCGTTACACCGCCTACCGGAGATTTGCCTGATGTACGGATGGCCCACAATGAGCGACCCTTCACCTACGTGGGGCTAGATTATTTTGGCCCGATAAATGTCACTATTGGTAGAAGAACAGCCAAGAGGTGGATCGCATTGTTTACCTGCCTTACAGTTAGGGCAGTCCATCTTGAAATCGTCGAAAGCCTATCCTCCGACTCCGCCATTATGGCCTTGCGCCGTTTCATCGCTCGACGTGGTTGCCCTACTTGTATCTACTCAGACAACGGGACTGCGTTTGTTGGCGCCGCTAAAATTCTGCCCGAAATCTACGAGTTTGCTAATACCAGAGAAATTCGATGGAAGTTTATTCCCCCCTCGGCTCCATTCATGGGCGGATGCTGGGAAAGGCTGGTGAGAAATATAAAGAGCGCTCTCGTTGTCACCCTCGCAGAGAAAGCACCTAGGGAGGAAGTATTAGCAACCTTACTAGCCGAGGCTGAGGCTATTGTTAACTCCAGGCCGCTGACACATGTGTCGGTAGACCCAGACTCTGTGACGGCGCTGACGCCTTTTACGTTTTTGATTGGCTCATCCTCGAACGACATACAGAGCCGGACTTTGGACGACACCGACCTGTCTAGCCGAGCCCAATGGAAGAAGTCCCAACGGTTGGCGGATCATTTTTGGCAACGATTTGTCGCAGAGTACCTGCCAACTTTAGTGCCACGCCGTGCCTCTCGAATCCCGGGCACTTAAAAGTGGAGATCTGGTGTGCATAGCGGACGGGACTCTACCCAGGCGTTGCTGGCCTAGAGGACGGATTGTTGCAACTTATCCCGGTAAAGATGGCATAGTTAGGGTTGTCGACGTGGCAACGAAAGGGGGTGTCCTGCGTCGACCGGTTGGGAAGCTCGCACTATTAATCGCCTCCTAATTCAGTGTCCACACCGTCGGGGGCCATGTTGGCGATCAAGCCAACCTCTTTTGTATATCTTTTTAATACCTTTTTTATACTTCATTGTAAAGTACCATAAATAAACAGTTGCCGACAATTACGTCTATTATTAACAGACCTAATTACAGCCGGGTGAATAATGTTCATTTCCTAAGTTATTTGTTCTGCAAATTAGAGGCTGATATTAGAATATGTATGAGAACCTAACTCCAGCCGGTCATCTAACTTTACGGCAATATACAGGGTGTTCTCAAATAGGATTTTAATTATTTTGTTTTCTTTTTTAATATTACATGTAAAAAGTAATAATAATTAAAATCATACTTTTCTTCACTCATAAAAACAGAAAATAAATTCAATATAAAAAAATGCATATTGAATTCCACGTCTTGGAAAACGCTTAAAAAAGTTTCAAATAATTAAAACGATTTCATACTCGTTGATTATATGTTTATTAAATCAAAGTTCACTTTTGTTACGCCATTTTCAATATATGTATATTCTAAATTGATTAATATCTACAGGAGAGGTGTAAGTTTCAATGACTTGCTATGGGAATCACAATTTATAGCCTTTAGTGTTTTATTATCACTATTGAGAGTTACCAAATTATATTTTATTTTATTTTATACTAACATGGTTGTATTATTTTAGAACACCATGTCCGGCTGGAATTAGGGAGTAAAGCGGCTGATATTAGGGCAAAGGCGGCTGGAATTAGGCTTTTTCGTCCTTCGGACATTTAAACGCTTCTCTATTTTTTTTCCACAAAACTACGTGAAACTAAGTACTATTTTCGTAATAAAGATAAATCAACGTACCTAAAACTGTATCAACAATATTTTTAAGATAGCAATTGTGGCAACAACAGAGATTCAAAGTTGAAAAATCCTTGGGGGGGCTGGTAATAGGCATATTCACCCTACCTACACAATGGTGTTAATTCGTACTCAGCTACTACTTCAACCGGTATTACTGTGGTAGTAGATGGGTTGGTTAATACTATGGGTTATAGAAAAACGTCAGCTGACATTTATTTATGACTTAAAACTTTATTAGACCTACTTAAAAGTGTTGCTTGAAACTTTGACTCGTATTAGTTATTTTAAATAGTCTCAAGTGAGCATGTTAGCGCTTTCTGAGTACATTTTATAGCGAACTGTATAACTTTTAACGTTACGACTCGTTTCAAAACCACATAATAGTAAAATGTGACAATTAACACAGCCATACCGAATACCTAGAGAGACATTATATTGACAGAAGGAGTATAAAATAATAAGTGAATATTCAAGTTATTTTTGTTCGACAAGTGAAAACAGTCTGCCGTTGTGATTTTACTGTAGTTGTATACCATGTTTCTCATCTCAATTTTAACGCACCCTGGTTTTATTCAAGATTTCAATGTATACTAATAAGAAAATAGACACCTCAGATTTGTTTCATGTGTTATTTTTGCTTTATGGCCAGCGGCATGTTATATTAAATGGTTCTTAGCAATGGAGCTACGAAAGCAACATAAATAATAAAGTATTTTGTTGTCATATATTGAAAAACCCAGTCAATTTATAGGTTAGTTCACCAAAACAATGGCGAAGTTACATTAAAGCTTTATGCCTTTACTTAAGTCATCCATAACACTTTTTGAGATACAACGTCTTTAGTTAAGAATATTGTGCAGTCTTTAGTCCACTTAATGGTGTAATAAAATTAACATTACAGGTTAAAACCAACGATTAAAACTACATAAACGAGTTGGTCAACACTTTAAGCTTCTTGTGTTACTACACTCTTGACCAAGCCTGTTTTAGAACTCATGTCTGCATCTTATAGTCAATATAATGACTAAAGAGATATACCACACTTCATGGCAACAACTAAACAGCAATAAGTGTAAACGTGAGTTAGAGAACACTGTTGTATAGATGTAGGTGCTACAAACGGCGTGACTACCACTATTCTAACTATTAAAACTGTTTAAGTATCGTAATCATCAGTTCTAGAACAACTGTTGGAGATAAATTAATTTTTAACACCATTATATAGTTTTTAGTGAGAACTGAGATAATTATTACACAGCTAAACATATTAAAGTTATATTAAAACCTGTAACTGACAACAAAATGTTAGTTGGGGTATTCACTACATTCGGCCAATATTGATACTCATCTGACTTTGCTTATCCCAGCTGACTCTCAGAGTCGGCAGTAGTGTCCTTAGAACCGGATGCCGCGCTTCGGAAGAGCGTGATGGCGTCGTCCATTAGCCCCTTGACCCAAAATTGCAACCACACGTATGGTATTCTCTATATTCGGCCAATATGGATACTCACGTGACTTCAGTTTATCCCCGCTGGTGTTCTCAGACTCGCCAGTATCCTTAGAGCCGGACGCCGCGCTACCGAACAGCGTGAAGGCGTCATCCATGAGCTCGTTGAAACGCTGCCGCATTCGAGAGGGGCCGGGCTTGTGGGCCGATGATGAAGATTTGGCGGGACTGGACGGTTTGGAAGCTGCAAGAGGGTAAAGGTCTCAGGCCCGTAGCCACGATTCGTATTCGGGGAGAATTTAAACTTTTAGAAATGCTTGTAGAACTTATATGCGTGTCGTGTAATGTAACGTGTTCATATTTATTTTTAAGTTCGAAGATTCCAAAGGGGAGATAGGCCACTCATACTCCCTGTCTACGGGCCTGGGTGTCCTTTTTGAAGTATTGAAGCGTAAAGAAAAACAAATGTCGTTGTACCTGACTATTAACTGTTTAGCGTGGTGTAATGTCATGGAAATTGATCAGTATTTATGTCATTATAAGAAAGGAAAACATCATCTCAACTTACCATCTTTAATCCTGGCAGTGAAGGTCCCATACCAAGAGTCCTATGACCCCCGGGTCCTTGTCGATGCTGCCGAGCCTGACCAACTGCGAGGGCATCTGTTTCACGTTTGTCTTTGGATACCTTAGGGCATACATGAGCAATCGAATCGATCAGTAATTAACGTTTAAACTCACCATCTTTAATCCTCTGGCAGTGCAGGTCCCATACCAAGGGTCCTATGACCCCCGGGTCCTTGTCTATGCTGCCGAGTCTGACCAACTGCGAGGCCATCTGTCTACGAGGTATGACGTCCTTGTCTTTGGCACCCTTCGGGCTGGTCGGTGGCGTGTCGATGTCTAAATGCCTAACGGATACAGGCTCCAGAATGCGGGATAGGGGCTCCACGACGTTGCCTCTACAAATTGAAGATATCTGTTAAGTCTTTCACGGCATAGATCTTGTAGATACTCCTTTGTCAAGATCAGTTAAATCAAATGAGTTAATAGAGGCGATGATCAACAAATTATAGCAGTGGCATACTAGCTAGACCTGGAGCTTTAATACTTTTTTTGCATCCATAGCAAACGGTTTACTAATTTAGAAAGTAAAAAAATTTGTTTTTTTTAATGCAAGCTTGTTATAGACTTTATTTTTGCTACACGCTCTACTCTAGCATATAGATATTAGTAGCACAGTTTCTTGTAGATTTGGTGTGTATATTTTGATTGGCATGAAAAGTCTGCTTATACACGCTGAAATTTTAATCATTTGGTTCCCGCCGTGGGGTGGTTCCAGTCATGATAATAAGCAACTTATACTATGGGGCCAACTCTCCTACTCGTAAAAAAAATCAGCTGTTCCATACATTAAGGTCGAGTAGGTACTGCACTTTTGTATGGAACAGCTGATTTTTTTAAGAGTAGGAGAGTTGGCCCCATAGTAAAAGTTGCTTGTAATCATGAGTGGAACCACCCCACGGCGGGAACCAAATGATTAAAATTTCACCTTGTATAATATTTCTTATACAGCTGTTAACTGTCACCAAATTAGGTATCTATAGTGCCTCATATACAATCTTCTGTTGGCACTAACTTCTTTTCAGATTTCGATGAAATTCTATGAAAGTGTTCATCCTAACTTCCTAAGTCTAGCAAGTGAATTATTCAGAAAGAGACAAGACAATGTTCACCTGGGAAATGAGTTGACGGAAGGCATGGAGAGGTAGGAGGTTGGCGTGTGAGGAGCAGACTGCTGACTGTCCGAACTGTCCACGCCGGCCGCTTCCAGCAGGCTGTCTGTGGTGCCCACTGGGGGAACAATGGTATGTAGCAGTGTAGCTGTTGAAACCTTAAAATAGTAGAGTACGAGGCAAAAATCTTAAAAAAACTTCGTCGGAGTGGGGATAAGTGCGCGCATATGCTCTTGTGAGCGAGCAATAGCGCGCGCCCCTCTCCCGCCGCCCCCGTACCTAACTCACCGCTACGCTAACCCAAAATACGCGTTCCGCGCAGTCCATACCCGATTTCAAGATATTTGCCTCGTACTGTACCTTGAGCAATACACAGGCTGTTTTTTTGAACAGACGACAAATTTTGTGGTGTGGTTTAGACCGTCAAACTGAACAACTTTGTCTATGGGACCAACTTAATCACAGCAAAAAATAATAATTATTGCTGTTCCATAGAAAACGTCAATATCTAATCGACCAAAATGTAGGAACAGCTGATTGTTTTTTGCCACACCACAATTTCACCCTGTTGATGAATCGCTGGAATAACACACGTTTTGGAAATCGAAAATAAAACAATGGTAGGTACCAAATAGAAAAAATCGTTATCGTTATTCTCCCAACATTCCCAACCGGAAATCGAATCCGGGACCTCAGAGATGGTAACGCTAAAGCCAGAACTAGCGTGCTAAGTAAGGGAGAAAAGGTAAGAGCACGCGATAGAAAGAGGCAACTACAAATATAATTGTAGGCCATTAGCGCTGCGCGACCTGAATTGCGCTTTATTGTGTCGGAGCAAAAGTCGCCATTTATTTAAAAGACTTTGTGGAGTGCTGCTTCTGTAGGTACTTGTAACATCTGTTCTATTAGTTATTCTGTGGTATAAGGGGCTATGTTCTGCTGTTCGTTTAGTGCCGTTATAATTCCGAAATTTATCGAGGTATAACTTAACTTCCGTAATTTGAGTGTTCCTAACGTTGCCATTGCCAGTCTTATCACGATACTGTTTCATTTATTTTACTTCTTTGATCCAAACCTGCTTCTCAGTCTCTTTCGAGTCTATCTATATTTTAAAACTTTAAATCTTTAGTTTGCTTTATCCATACATACCCCGTTTTTTCTGAGGCATCCTGAGAGCATGTGGTTTCTTCTGGCGACGTCTCAACGCCGCCGCCACTTCTGACACTCCGGAAGAACTTGTTGACGAACTGGGAATAACATTTTCTTCAATTATCCATCCACTTCCCCGTTATCCTTTATCAACGTTCATGAATAATAGTCCAGACAAATTAGCAAAATGATTGGAAGTAATTCGTGTAGCTGTAGGTGTTGTAATTTTTTATGGAATCATTAGAAGACATGAATATAAGTTTCCTCCGAGTTTGCACCGTTCCTGCTATGTACGGAACATCGTTTAATGTTAGGTATTAGCATTAAATCGCATTTTTTTTTAAATAACAGTACACAAACCTACAATAACAGTTTCTTTCCATGTTTTGTTACAATTTTAATTACCTGTCATTGCATACCTACCTAGCTTGCTTAAATCAGATAAAAAGTTACCGAGATAATTGACAATATCTAAACCTAGGAGGCGTCACCTTTGTGACGTCGTAAGTACTTGTTCCACTACTTTCGCGTTGCGCGCGCGTTACTGATCATCAAATCACTTTTTGTCAATCGCTAAAGTAGTGGAAATTCGATCTAATTTGACTACACTATTGTAACCGAACGTGATGCTCTCTTTGACCAACGGGACAGGGAGGTGTGGTTGACAGGAAGCTGTGAGGCGTGTAGTTCGGTTCATTGTTTGTTTAAATATCATAATATTGTAATATATCATTTATTCCCATTTCAATCTTTCATTTAATACAGTCCATTTGCTTTCATGTATCCGGCTCGAAGGACCATGAAAGCAAATGGACTGTATTAAATGAAAGATTGAAATGGGAATAAATGATATATTACAATATTATGATATTTAAACAAACAATGAACCGAACTACACGCCTCACAGCTTCCTGTCAACCACACCTCTCTGTCCCGTTGGTCAAAGAGAGCATCACGTTCGGTTACAACTATAATAGACATTATCATTTTGAACACGTGTTATAGCTTCTTATATAGGTACTGTGTACAAATAAAAACTACCTGGAGGCACTGGCGGCTCTGTATATCGGTAGGAGAGTACTGCTAGGTCTGGTGCGGCTGGGTGAAACTACGCTGATCAACTAAGAACACCAAAATAATTATCGTTAAAAATATCAGCCCCCCTAGCATGACCACCGAAACACGATATATGTATATCGCGTGATATAGCGTTTTATCGACACTCAACTGTCAAAATCCATTGTCTTTTGACAGTTAAACGTATACTTATATCGCGTATTATACGGTGGTCATGCTAGGGGGACAGGTTTTGAATACAATGTCATGGTCTAGCTAAATGCTTTATAGCAGTGGCGAGGGGTGAAATTATGGCGAAGGTAAGCCGTTCTACAAAAATGTTATGATCTGCATAGTGGATCGTTGAGGTGGGATTTCCAAAAGGTAAGCCGATGGGAATCGGCTTGTATGGGCCCTTCGCCACTGCTTTATAGTCATCTTATCCCATGTTATGGTTGAATTTGCCTACCATCAACTGACCTGACTCTTATTGGTCAGTCATAGTATTCAATAAAATCAGCAGAAATTGACAATCGTGTTAAATAAACGTGCTTACTTACCCTGCCATCTTTTTCTTCATGTACTTGCTTCAGTTGGTTCCTCTCCGCCTCCCTCATCAGCTCGTTTCTGTAAGCGCGTAATGATGCCGCAGATTTCATTGCCTTTCTCCTGTTCACATAGAAATTAAGAGTTATTCGCTTGCCAGACAAATTCTTTACACGATGTTGTCATAACTGCTATAAAATGCTGATAGAATTTAAACGAAGTTGTTCTATAACTTTTATTTTTCATTTATTCGTAGTTGTTCTATATGGGAAGACTTATTTCTCATTTATTGAAACGATAAACAAGTCGGTAAATGAACCGAGAACTGGAATCGAAATATTGTTGCGATGTCGCGTCAGTAGATAGAACTTAGGTCTCGTATAAAAACACTGTGTCGTTTTCTTTTCTTATAACAATTTTGTGAACAAGAATCCTAATTTTATACAAATGTGTTTCATCAAAAGTTTTGGAAGACCTACCTGTGTGCGAGACATAACAGCGCGAACAGCACCAGTAGAAGCAGCAAGGCCACAATAGCTCCTATGACAAGAGCCCACAGCTCCGTGCCGTGGACTCCGGCCGCCTCGGCCTGCCCTTCTAGACCTTCTGCTGCTTTCAGGTACGCTGCTGGCAGTACCGAATCATTGTATTTTAATTTTAGCTGCTTCTTGCTGGTTGACGATTGCATTAAGATACTTCATGAGTAGTCGAGTGTTCTTTTTTTTAGAAAGTAGCTAAAGTACTTGTGTTATGGAAATCAGAGACAAAGGTGGGAGTGGTGGGACTACTAAAACCCAGACTTGAGGCAATATAGAAAACTAAAGTGACCCAGCCGGGGATCGAACCCGGGACCTCAGAGATGGCGACACCTTGAGGTGTCTAGCGGTTCTCAAACCGGCTGACCACTCGACCACGGAGGTCATCAAATTATAGAGATGTCTAGATGTTCTTTTCCTACAAATAATGCTTGTATGTACCTACTCCTTTCTCTAAACAGATACACAACAGCTTTAACAACAACTAGGCCGTTGGAAATAGACAAAAAAGAGGCTAAATTCGCAAAGCGTGATGTAGTTCTGCATTTTTGGTATGTTGTATGGGTCTGTTAGGGTAGTGTGAATTCAAATTTGCAACTTCGAAAAACCTGTGGAAACTGAGAAAATCGAGAAAAACTGGGACTTTTTTCACTATCTGCTTACCAGGGCCAAAACTATGCGTTTTTTGCGAACGCTGTCTTTTACACTTATCAATTGTATTAAATCACCTACAATTTGAGCCTAATTGCAGCTCTATTGACTAAATAGGAGCGAAGCTATTGCACTTCGAAAATAACCAATTTTCCTCAAAAAATATTTTTTTCCGGTTTTACTCACGTATTTCGTGAAATATTGGCAAAACCGCTTTTCTTATGAAGAAAAGTTGCAAAAATATTTTGTAGTAAATTTATTTAGCTTTTAATAGAGCCCAAAATGAAGTCCGAGATACTAGCAGTTCAATTAAAATTAAAAAAAAACGAAAAGAAGGTAAAATGGGTTAAAGAGACAAAAGACTAAAAATATACAACGTGTTACAATAAACCCCTAATGTCGAATATGGTAGATAGGGTCCATCAAGTTGAACAACTTTTACCATAAATAAAATAAATAAAAATCGTTTATTTCAGACCAAAATTTGTCCATTTTTGTTAGTATCAAATGTACTTGTTGTTATGTGAGTTAATGAAATTATTAATATTGTTATTACTATGAGACCAACTCTGAAAAAAAAACAGCTGTCTCATATAAAATTAATAACGAAAATATCAAAATGTATGAAACAGCTGATTCTTTTTTCGTGATTTTGATGATGCTTAATCCAAACATCCAAAGCTCCGTGCCGTGGACACCGGTAGTAGTAGCACAGAATAAGTAGTAGTAGCCTGACCTGACCTTATTTGTTACATTTATCACCTTTATTTTTAGAAAATAGTAAGAAACCTGTTTATATTTTCCATCAAATCTCTAAAAAAATCTACCCTACACAATATCGGATAAGCTGAACATCAACTGATGATGTTCGGACGTCTAACTAAATGTTCAAAGTTCAACGTAACTCACGCTCGGCCTTCGTAGTGACGACAGCTCCCAGCTCCCTGGCCACCTCCGCATCGCGCACCAGCCGCATGTCTCTAGCGGCGACTGCTGCTGGCACAGCACGCCCGCCCACTAATACTACGTACACTATCTGCACACTGCCTGTTTCTGGAGACTGTAAAGACCGTTGTTAGAGGTGTCGGAACTTCTTGTGAATCTTCAAAGAACTTTATGAAGCTTTAAGGTAGGTAAGTAATAAGACTATTTACAACATTCGTGTAAGTATTTTGTTAAGACTGGCTTCTATGACATTATCACATTACTTATTAATTTTGTCATAGAAGAACAAACCGGTTAAAAACATGACTCACCTCAGTTATATTTTGTATATGAACTTGCACCGGAGGTTGCTGTTCAGGTTTGAGTATCTCCCTCTTAAATAACATCGTTTCGTTACCTGGATCCGTTTCTAATGGGATATCAATGAGATCTTCCTTATTATTTTCACGGTCTCTGATTTCTCGTTTCCGCACTACTACCGTTGGTGCAGCTAGTATCCACGACTCGACGTCACTTATCCTCGTTGCTCTTATTTCAGCCATCATAGATGATGGATCAACATTATCAATTTGAACCAATTCTTCGTCTGGATATGCTCTTAACATTACTTTGGAGGAATGCATAGAAATCGTGTGTACAACACTGCTTACTGTACTAACTGGCTCAACACGTGTCATAGAACTAATAATATGGTCGTATTTATGAGATGTTTCTGAATGAAATGAGGCAATATGGTTATTCTCTTTGTTGACGACAAACGAATGAACATCGTGTTTCTTTCTCGACGTTGGCGCATCTAATGATTTGATAATGCCCAAGTGTCGTTCTTGCTGTCTGAAACGAAATTAAAGCAGTTGTTTCTAAGGACATATAAGCTTAGAAAATGATACAATACAAATAATCTGAGCAGGTAGGTTATTGTTGGGTACCTATGTGGTGTGGTCTGACATAGAGGAGATCTCTTCGGCGAATACTTACAATGGATGGTCAATTTACCTTAAAAAAGCCTTTTGATACAATCTGGCCAACTTCAATTGCAAGCTATCTGGCGTAGAACCTTGTATAACCGTGAGCAGCCAGTACCGACGATCTTCTGGGATCTCGGGTTCCAAGCTGTCGGGACCAACTGGCTCGCCGCAGTTGAGGATACATTCCCCTGTCGTCTTGTCTGTCACCGCCTACGGAGAATGTTAGCTGTGTTTGAAAGGCTGCACAAAAGTCTGCATCACAAGCCCTTAGGTACAGTCAGTGGCACGAATCATGAAAATTTTTCGACGGAGTGGGGATAAGTTCGCGCATGTGCTCTTGTGAGCGACCAATAGTGCGCTCCCCTCTCCCGCCGCCCGCGCTCCTCACCGCAACACATACCCAAAATACGCGTTCCGCGCAATCCCCACCCGATTTCATAATTTGTGCCACTGACTGTACCGTGGAGAATAAAATTTTAACTCTTCGGCCATGTCCAGAAAAATCTTCCAGAGAATTTTCAATGCTGCTATTCAGAGAGATATTACCTGCGGTGGGTAAGAGTAGAGGTAGACTGTCGCCAGCACCGTGGTTGTGTGCACTTGGGGTGTAGAAGGCTGCGCCGGAGTGGCCAGCGGCGGTTCTGGCGGAGGTGGTGGCCCGTCGCCCGACCCTGTCCAGAAAAAATCTTCCAGGCGTGGCGTTTGCTCGTGCTGGTCTCGGGAGACGAGCATGTAGACTGGAGAAATTCATTGCATTAAGTAGTTTTCCATCTTGTTCACTTGATAACGTCCCCTTTTAGGTAGTAGGCGACAAATATAAGAAGCTACGGTAAGGAAAGCATATCGTGAGTCGTGACTTGTGACGAATTATCATGTTTACCAAAATAAAACTTATAGCATGGAGCGTCGCAGTAAACATTGAGGGGAGGATTTTATAGAGGGACAATTTGATAATATTATCAGGCAAACGCAGTAATTACAAAATAAACTACTTGTTACTTGTACTTTCAAAAAGGAAATTCTGGTCACCAATTGTGCGTTCCCTTTACCGACAGTCATTTATACGCTGTACAAGATTCATTCATACTGTATATCATTCATTTATCAAAGACATTAATAACTTTATAGCTGATCCACACGCCATGTAAGCTTTTGCATGAAGGCTTAATTGACTACATTGGAGGGCTTTGAAGTGATCGTTAATAGAAGCAGGGGAAATTTTCTGTCAAGTCAATTATTAAATCAATAAAAATATAATACTAATTAAGCATTAGCCTGATTTTTTAGTTCCTGCATTTTAATTTCAGAAGTTCAGAGAAAACTTTGTCTTTAAGTACTTATTTAAAAATAGATTACGAAGAATGCCTGTGTGAATTTTAAACGAAGGTATATTTGAAAAACTAATATTATGTATATTATAAATATTATAACTGTGATATCGCGTCACGTAAAATACCGCTGAACAATAAGCGAATGTATAAGCGTCAGGGTCAGCGGTCTTTTTAGGTGACGCCTGCTATCTCTTTGCACAAAAAAAACCTATATTGAACGTCTTCTGTAAAAGTTTTGATCGATTTATTCATAGCAACGGCATTTCCGCGTTGATGCTCATTCGGTGACAGGTCGATAAACATTCCCTGTTTCAGAATCGCGTGATCTTCAGAATAAAATGGTTTATTGGCCCTCACTGTAACTTCCAGTAACAGCAAATTTCATAGCATGGTCTATGATACCGACTTTTGATACTGCTGTAAAAGCTTTGCCACGGCCATCGAGTTGAAGGTTTTTTTGTTTTTTAATGTTGATATTTTCGTAATTGATGTTGAAAATGTTTTAAGATGTTGTGTAGCTGTTTTAGTATGTACCAACGCAAACGGTCCTGTCATCTCATCTGACAGACGATGGTCAATAGATCGTGTCGTGCGTGATCATTGGCTGCAGCTTTAACAATTTGCCTCCATCGGTCTTGGTCCGTCGTTTCTCTCCCTGCATGATGAAATTTACTTAAGGAGTTTGCTTCTGTCACTTGGTTTAGTTCATGTTTAGTAGATAACATGACAGTAAATGCGACAGTCGCCACCGCTTATAACTTAACGCCACGCTATAGTGTTCCTCAGGGATGTATCCTCGCGCCAGCCGGTACCAACCACGGGGTTTGGTACTGAAAGAAACGCATTTCCTGTGTCTATATCTACCTCTATCTATATGTACATGAATATTATACCTGAAGGGTAGCTGGTAGTCTATATCCTTCATTATAAGTACCTACTTCGCTGGTGATATTATTTGTATGTAATTTGACTCTGTGTGACCTATTTGTAGTGAATTCTTAAGATCAAATCAATTGATGTCCTTGTAAATAACATGCCCGATGACTTGCGAAACCAAAATTTATCAAAGTGTTTACCAGTGGCGAAGGGTCCATACAAGCCGATTCCCATCGGCTTACCTTTTAAAAATCCCAACCCAGCGATCCACTATGCAGATCATGTCTTTTTTGTGGATCGGCTTACCTTCGCCATAATTTCACCCCTCACCACTGGTGTTTACCTTGTGTAAGGAAGGGAACCTCATTGAAAACATACAACTGTTGTTTTCTTTTTATTTCATTAGATTTATTTCTCTGGCTACGCGCAATTCTTGGTCTTCAGGTTTGGAACTTTGGATGGTGAAATAAAATAATACAGATTAATGGAATTTATTTATCTTTCTATTTTTTATTATTGTACATATTGTGTATTTATTATTTATTGTATACCCCCTTCGATCAAAGATTTTCCCCGATGCAAAAAGAGGGGTGTTATAAACTGACGTGTATGTGTGTGTAATACCTATCTGTCTGTCTGCTGAGGCAACGTAGTAGCTCTCAAACTAATAGACCGATTTTGATGCGGTTTTGTTTATTTGTATCTTCGTTGTCTGACTAGCCGTCGTTGTGTGTTGCCACAATTTAGGCATTTAAAAAGTTATAACGGAGGTAGGTATTTCTTTTACATATTTAGATTAATTTATGCTCTATAGATAGGCGCCTACCTAGGTCGATCTTATCTTTATTACTGTCTATGTACGAACTTACTAGGTCGCCTAGAAATTTTGCAACGATACATAACATTTCCAATATCTGTGGTAAAACCGATAACAAACTGGCACAAAACACGAAGTGGTTCATTGGACTTTATTAGAAACTGTCTCATCCCATTACTTTATGGGAATGTAGTCCTCTAAAGACTCGAATTGGTTGCGAAATAAACGTAATTGGCAGATCTCAAAGGCAAAAAAATGTTGTTTTCAGTAAAGCTGAAGGACATTTTTTCCCAAACATTAAATTATCAAGATATCCATCTGTCCATATTACCGATTTTTTTAATTATCGTAAAAGGGCAATAAGTTACTTAAATCAGGTAGGTAAGTGGTAACATAATTCAAGCAGAGAATAGGAATCCATGGTCCTTAACCACAGAATACATACACCTTAACTTAGTTCATTGTGCTCTCACAATGCTTAATTTAACCAGAATAAAATATTTCACAATAACGGAGTTAGAAAAGTCAGGATTCCTGTAGCTGTGGTCAATGGGTAAATAGGTTTGTGTTATTTTGGTCCACACATAACCAGGTTTTCTGTGACATAAAAAGTACAAAAACCATATAATAGGGCTTGTAATGGCGACGGTTTCACGGGGACACTGCGCCTGCGCACCTATTGTGTAGCACCGGACGTGGTACGGTTCGCAATACGCATACACCTAATGAGTATATTGCACTTTTATCTCAAGTGAATATGGTTGATTTTGCCACAGTTTTGCCGTATAATTTTAGGTTCATTTGGATGGGTGAGAAGAGCATCGAACCATGTAGATGACCCTTGCCTTTGATTGATAAAATATTCACAATTAGATTTTTTTTGGTAAGTAGTTAGTAGACAGGTACGTACGTTTTGTTCCCGTATGTTTTCAAGCTAACGAAACACCTGTCCTGATATTGGACGTAATCTAGTGTAAAAAATACAAGGTGTTTTTTTTAGGCAATTTTATTTTATTGGCGACTTAGTACCTACCATAATAGTTTAATTAAAATAAAATAAGATTAAAATTTTCAAAAAACTTGCTTGAAATCATCTTGAAATATTTTAGAATTTACAAGCCTACAAAAGCAAGGTTTAGTTAGGTAGGTACAGTCACGAACTTTGTCACTTGTCAACGAACTAAAATCTTAGACGATTCGTTGCCTGTCATTGATTTCTTTTCTGTTTAAAAAAGTAATCGCTATAAGTAAATACATAAATAGGTAGGTACCTAACCTACTCATACAACTGCATGGTGCAAACATACAAAGTAGGATCATATTTTTATTTATGTATATACTTTATGTATGTAAGTACTTACTTAGTTACGAAAAATATTTATAATTTATAAACCACTTACTTTTATCGTCGCTTTCATAATCCTCTGCAAAGACATTGTAAATTATAAAATAAAACAATTTTATTATTATGTTTCTCTTCAACATTATCGAATACCTAACTATTTTGTTTCTTTTAGGTAAATTTAACCTGTGAGACTAGTAAACTTTATGGTTTTTTATGAAGCAAAATAAGGCACTTTGGTTTGAGCATATTGACACCGCGTAAAAGTAAAAAATTAATTAAAGTGACCGTGTGGCATCGGCCATCTAGTAAAATTGTCCAGATACTACTGTGCAATACTTGGATTGTTGTCACGTTGCTACGCAACAGAATTGAATTTACGCGCGCATTGCGCTTGTCCGCCATTTTCATGAAGAGAAAAGGTAAAGCTGTGGCTATGATACAAGCGGGTAATAAGCGCAGTAGACTGGCGCGTAGCTATTCGAAAAAAAGAAAAGCACACTACAGCAGCCTAATTTAGGAAACGGAAGGAAATTATCTTCTTATATATCTGTTCTTTTTTAACACGTTTTTATTATTCCTTTTCAGGTACTTAGTCGCGCCTTATCAGCTGAATCAGATCTTAAGCCTCGAAAGGAGGGGGGGGGGGGGGGGGGGGGGTAGTTGAAAAAATCATGAAGTATCACAAGGGGGACGGGAGGTGTAGTGAGATATCACGTGTATATTTGGAATTCTTGTACGGATTGGCTGCGTTTCGAATAACGTATGTACGGAATTCCGTCTGTATGTGGCCAGGCTAAGACCACACTCATATACCCCACATCATTATGGAGTGTGGCCCTCGCTTATCAAAATATTGCTATGCTTTGAATTCTTTTTTATCCAATCCCACCTAGCCGCTGGTATTTGAACCCCAGATTTTTATGACCATAGACAAAATAATTTTATAGGCGGGCCCAAGAAGCTTATACCCACAATGGAGATTGCACGCCTAGTATCATAGTGAAGATTGAAAAAAGACTCTTTAGTGACGTCACGGTGTATTGCTATCTCTTTCTTTTCGTTTTACAATACGTTTTCGTTTCTCACGAACGAACGAACACGTATAGTAACACTAAAGAAAGAGGTTGCAATAAGCCACGTCACTCAAGGACATTTTTTCTATCTTCACTATGACACTGGCCGTGCAATCTCCATTGGAGGGAGGTATAAGCTTCTTGGGCGGGCCCGAAGCTGACGTATAGGTATACTTTTAAATGCTACTATTTAGTAGAAAGTAAGTTGAAGACTGCGACTGCGAAAAAATAATCCTTTGACGATACAAACAAAATATGAAATGCTTTGGAAATTGAATTAAATGAAGTTTGACTTTAGAATTTAGGTAAAACAAACATTTTAACATGCCGTAGATGTTCAAGATAATTATTATTGGTCACCCATCCTTTCCAACGACCGACCCCCCCGATTTTACATAGAGATTAGTCGTTTTGTATCCACGCTTTGCTACTAGGGCTTACATCCTGGGATTCGAGAGTCGATTTCCCGAGAGTTTCGAATGATGTTATTATTTGGTCCTGAGGTGTTTAATTTCCAGTCTGGGGTTTTTGAGACTTTATTCAAATCAAACGCTAGGTAGATTAAATACATTATAAGTTGCGTTGTGGTTGCGCGTTGCGCATGTTAATAGACAGTTATATTTTAACGTGTCAATTTTAAGATGAACAGAAAAAAGAACAAGCATAATACTTAAGGTGCGGGTACATTTGTCTGACGCCATGCGTTAACAAGTGTTAACACACCGTCAGATAACATGGATCGGTTTTCATAGTAAATGTAAGCACTAGGAGCACACTTATCCTATAACACGTCGATATAACGAAATACGGCGTGTTAACACGTGGCGTCAGACAAATGTGCCTGCACCTTTACTTGTCTACGCACAGCACACGCTCCCCGGCACCAAACGGCAACCCGCCCGATGGGGTTGCATGGTTGCAATACTGAGTTCCTGTATGCCTAGTACGAGTTGTGTTTCTCACCTCATTTTGCGAATAGTATCGAGTGAAAGAGAGGAAATCATGCGAGTGAGTGAACGAGTGAAAGAGAGAAGACGATAGTTAACTATTCGCAAAGTGAAGTGAGAGCAAAAAACCAACTCGTACTAGGCCCTCTGTAGCCTTATTTCGGCTTACATCAGCAGGCCTACCGCCTAAGCCTAACTCTCTCGCTTTGACTCTGGCTTTGGTTTATGACGTCAGTGCACTGTCCGTCCTTGTCATCGTGTTATGATATGACAAGGACGGATAGAGCATAGCTATCGCTTTGAGTTAGGCTACCGCCTAGGGCCCCGGATCAGACATTTTAAAATAGTTTTTTGACATCTTATATGGTTTTTTTATGTCATTTTTTAATTAATTCTGTTTTACATCTAAGTTAGCTCTTAAATTGACAGATGACAAATTGTTATTTTAATTATTAAAAATTACTGTACTTATAATAATTCTATGTCTTAATAATAAATAATCATGCTGGCGTTTTGGGATAACTAAGTCAGCATGTTCACCAAATGTTAAATAAATTAAATGAAATCAGCCTGCCTTGCATGACCACTTTATATCGCGTGATATAGCGTTTTATCACGTTTAACTGTCAAAAAGACAAAGGAATTTGACATTTGAGTGTCGATGAAATGCTATATCATGTGATATAAATCGGTCATGCTAGGCAGGCAGACCCTGGAAACTTTATAAGAGTGGCATGGTTTTATAAGAGTTATTTTGGCTTTTTTCCGGCTCCATTATCAGACCCTTGGGCACTATTTCCCACCAGAATACTCATCAAGATGATTCAAACGAGCCTAAAGTCGATAGGGTTGCATGGTTGCAAAACTGAGTTCCTGTAGCCTTCTTCCGACTTCATTATCAGACCATGGACCTCAAGGCTCAATTACATTACACAATTTTAAGCACGCGTTTTCAAGACTAAGCATGGTGTAAACGGACTAAGACAGTAAGAATCTTAAAATCGTGCGGCCTAGCCCGCTCGATAATAAGATTCTTAAAATTGTGTCGTCTAAATGCACGCACGATTTCAAGACAGTCTAACTGTACCTACGACGGCACGTCAGACGTAACAGTTGTACTACAAAAACCAACTTTATACCTAAGGCATAAAGGCGTTCTCAAGGTCAACGTGTAGAGGTAATGTGACAGACAGAGACAGACTCTGTCTGACTCGCGACAGATAGACGATACTGCCACAGTACAAGATAAGTTCAAAAAGGAATGTTGGTTTTTTAACACGTTTTCATATGGACGTTTTCTTGTTTATTTATTTATTTAAACTATTCATATTTATAAGTAGGTGCGTTTATTTCTTTGTCCTTAATTTTAGAAAAGAGTATTTTATACTAGGTAAGTACCTACCTACCTAGCTTCCCGATGAGCTAGAGACTTGAAACTTATAGGTAGGTAGGTTGTTTTTAACACGCTTTTATTAGGTTGCTTTCTCGTTTGCTTGTGTGTTTGTTTGTTTGTTTCTCCACAAAGTTTGCGAACAATTTAAACTAGCTTTGAACATAGGTTAGAAATGGAAGGCAATGCAATATTATGGTATCATTGGGCTGATCTGATGATGGAGCCGGAAGAAGGCCACAGGAACTCTATGATGGAACCATACAACCCCAGCGTGCTTGAGCTCGTTAGAATCGTCTTGATGAGTACTTTAAAGGAAGACGAGGTTCAGGCTCTGATGATGAAGCTGGAAGGCCATGCCATAGGAACTTAATATTGAAACCGTGCAGCCCCATTGAATTTGGGCTCCTTTGAATCGTCTTGACGAGTGTTTTGTTAGGAAATAGTGTCCAGAGTCTGATGATGGAGCCGGAAGAAGGACACTGGAACTCTTTAATAAAACCACGCTACCCCATTGAGTTTGGGCTCGTTTGAATCGTCTTGGCGAGTACTCTAATGGGAAATAGTGTCCAAGGATCTGATGATGGAGCCGAAAGAAGGCCATAGGAACTCTATAATAAAACCATGCAACCCCATCGAGTTTGGGCTCTTTGAATCGTCTTGACGAGTACTTTGTTGGGAAATAGTGTAACGTATAATAACGCGATATCTAGGTAGGTCGATACGTGCGCGACCGACAACAACGACGATGTGCACCTTCTGAGCCGGACGCCGTGGGCGGGCGTGGCGCGGGGTGGGTCACGCCGAGGGGCGGGCGGGTGCCGCTGCCGCGGCCCGCCCGCGAGCCGTCGCGTTCGCGTTGGTGTGCGGTGCGGTGCGGTGCGGCGTGTGTGTCCGTCGAGTTATTCACAAGAGCGACAGTCTTGTTTTGTTTGATACGATTCTTGCAATTTGCATTAAGTAAGTACCTACACATTAGAGGTTTTTATCTACTTAAATAAAATGATACTAGGTAAATATACCTACTACTACTTCATACCTACTAGGTAAAATATTTCTATTCGTGAGCCTTTCGAATTTTCAACCTAGTCAGATATTAATATTATGTAGGTTTCTAATAGGTAGATAAAAGTTGAAAAAAATGATTGATTAATATGTAAGTAAGGACATAGGTACCTAAAATTTTATTTGACACTACGACTGCAAATTGAAAATATTTATAATTAACCTCTTAACAAACAATGATTCCCTCTCCCGCTCGGATCTCTGTCTAGTACAGACGTGTTCATCTAAAATCCTTGTTGCTTTATTTTATTAAAAGATTGAAAGTTTAATTTTACAAAAATCCGCTTGATTAAATAGGAGATCATAACAACGTAGGAGATATATATTTGGAAACCAGCTGCAGCTATACGACACGAATGGTGAGAGAATTGTTTTTATTACAAACTGCAACAGTTCAGAATAATATCGGGATCGCATAAAAAACAAGGAGCTACTGAATCGCTTTGTCGCAGTCTGACATTCATTAACAAATTTGTACGCTACGCACCCTACTACGCTCCGCCTTTGCTCACCCACACAGTCACACTGACTGCGCTTGCGCTGCTAATTCATACTACGACACGACAACCTCTTGCTACTTTATTGTTGCCTGGTACTTTACTTACCACACCGCTAGAGCATGATTCGCCACTCCCCGCCCGACGGAGTGACAGGGACAAAGGCGTCTCAGTCGTCGAGCACAGCGGCGGCGGCGGCCGAGTCTGCGTCGAGCCGAAACACTCCGGTGGCGGGTGTCGCGAGCGACTATGACTCATCATCTGCTGAGACTGTTACGGTGCGTAAACGCAAGCGAACTAATGATGATATGCGGGAGCTCAAAACTGAACTTATGGCAATGTTTTCTACGCTAAAAGCAGAACAAGATAGTAAATTTTCCAAGTTGTTAAGTACTATCAACGACGTAAAACAGCAAAATCTTGAAATACGACAGTCAATAGAGTTTATGTCGAACCAATATGACGAGTTACTAAAAAAAATAGAAACTTTAGAAGCTGAACGTGCAAAATACGACAAATACGTGCAGGCTTTGGAAGCGAAAATAGAGCAGTTAGAAAGTAACAGATTGGCCAACTGCATCGAACTGAGAAATTACCCTACAAAACCGTCAGCCACTAAAAAAGATTTAGCCGCAATAGTACAAAATATTGGCAATGCGCTCAATGTCGCTATACATATGTCAGATATACACGATGTTTACCAGATTAAATCGGAGAAAACTAACACGATTGTAGTAGAAATGAATAGTGTGATTATGAAAGAGGACTTACTAAAGTCGGTAAAAACATATAATCGCGATCATAAAGATAAATTCAATACAGTGAATTTGCAGACTGAAGGGCCTTCCAAACCCATCTACATATCGGAAAGATTAACGCAGAGGGCAAGAAAACTATTTGCTATGGCCAGAAAATTCGCATCTTCAAATAACTATCGCTTCTGCTGGACATCGTATGGCAAAATTTATCTTCGTAAGTCTGAAGGAGCGCCACTTATCCGCGTGCTAAGTGACACCGATCTTGAAAAGCTACAAGCATCCTGACTCATTGGAAGATCGGAAGTCAATGATTCCCACTTATTTTTGTTATTTTTAGTTATAATTTTTTATTCCATTAAGCTACTTAGTCTTTTTTTATATTTTTTGATTGAAACATGTTGGTTTGCATGCTTCGATGTAGTAAAACTGCTATTACCTTTATATAAACTAATTGAAAAAATCTCACTCATTGCTCAATTATTAATTTTGTTTTTATACAATAACATAAGAATTATAATACTTTACTCTATTAAGTTACTAGACCCTTACTGTAGTTTGAGTGTTACTTTTTGGTCTACAAGTTTAGTTTCTGTAAAACTATTATTGCTCTTATATAAACTACTTGATAAAATCTCACACATTGCCAGAGAATACATAATAGACATTACACACATTTTATTAATTTTACATATATACAATGTAATACGAAAACGTACTATAGACTGTTTAATCACAAAATCCCAATCACCTGTAACATACTTATACACTATCATTACACACGAAAAAATCTCACTCTATCTCTATTCAACTCACATGCTTACATATTTACGGATAAAAAATAGTCAGATAAAATGTAGCATCAAGACAACGATTACTTGTATAACCATTGACGCTTCTCGATATGCTCTACCGCACATTGATCAGCAAAAATGCTAACTAAAAGTATGTTATTTACTGATGAACTGGATGACGTGGGAACTGTGAAATGTATGGAGTTAGACGACCCGAGTAAGTGTAGGCAGTTTCTTGGACAGGTTAATCAAGATCGGTCCTTCAGTGTTCTGTCAGTGAATGTAAGGAGTATAAAAAAAAACTTAGATACATTTTTAGCATTTGTTGCGACCATTGAAATCACGGTGGACATAATGGTGTTCACTGAATGTTGGACAGATAAAGACTATACTCCGCCCTGTATTCTTGGATACAAATCGTATACAACCAAGAAGTCGATTAACCAAAACGATGGAGTAGTTGTTTTTATTAGAGATAACCTGGAGGCTGACGTACATGAACCGACAGAGATAGTAGAAGCCAATTGCCTTGTTATTAAATTGCAGAATATGTACACTGTATACTGTTGTTATAGACCACCTTGTTTTCACAGTACTTCGTTTATTGAATCCATTGATATATCTTTGAACAAAGTTAAAACAAAAAATGTTATTTTTACTGGTGATATTAACATAGATATCTTACCTAATAATATAAAAGGATGTGCTAGTGATTACCTTAACGTGATGGCGATGCATGGTATGGAGCAGGGAGTAGATAAACCTACAAGGGATAAAACGTGCTTAGATCACATAATGATTCGTTGCACTGAAGATTGGCAAACTCTTGTGTTTAGTGAATTTACAGATCACTCACCAGTATTGGTGTATATTAATAAAACAAGTTTAAAAAGAAGCGACACAAAAAATGAAAAGGCCTTCATAAATTTCGAAGCAATTAAACAGTACCTACAGAATGAACAGTGGCTAGATCTCTACAGAACTTGCGATGTTAACGAAGCAGCAGAAATAGTAACAAATAAACTTACTAAGATATTAAATGTCAACACATCCACAAAGACGATAAAGAAAAAACATCAACCGGTAAAACCATGGATTACTCCTGGCATAGTAAGATCAATAAGGCGCAGATATAAACTTCATAGAAAATATAAAAAAAATCCAGGTAATGAACAAATCAGAAACGAATACACTATTTACAGAAATCATTGTAACAACATGATAAAGAGAGCAAAAAAGCAATATTATCAAGAACAATTATTAAAACACAAAGGAGATTCGAAGCAAATCTGGAAGATTGTAAAGGATCTAGGTAATCTCAATGTATGTAGAAACACATCTGATAGTCTACTGTCCATAGAGCAAGATCCCGTGACATCTTTAAATAGAGTCAATAACTATTTTACTCATGTAGGACAAGGATTAGCTAGCGAAACGTTGAGCAAAATAGGTACGACTGAAATCGATCTTGCCAAGATTAAGAACTCCAACGATACCCCATGTAATTCCTTTAGTATTTCACCTACTGATCCCGAAGAAATAAGAAGAACAATTTCGAGTCTAAAACAAGATAGTGCCCCAGGATGGGATAGCATAAGTACGAAATTTCTAAAAAACTTTTCTGAGTATCTATCACCTGTAATTTCTCATCTATGCAACCTTAGCTTAGAAAAAGGAGTATTTCCTGTGCTATTTAAAAAAGCTATAGTATGTCCTGTATACAAATCTGGAGATAAGGATAGAGCATCAAACTACAGGCCTATTTCACTTCTAACTACCTTAGCAAAAGTTCTGGAAAAAATCATGAATAAACGTCTTGTGTCATTTTTGGAAAACCAATTTATTCTGGCTGAGAATCAGTTTGGATTTCGGGCTAAAAGATCTACAGAGGATGCCATTATAAAGTTAACAACATTCATAACTACTCATCTGGACAAAGGCGACAAATGTATCGGAGTCTTTCTTGATCTACAAAAGGCCTTCGATACTGTATCGATTCCTATCCTGTTGTCCAGATTGGAAAGTGTTGGTGTGCGTGGAATTGCATTGAATTGGTTCACTGACTATCTGACTGGTAGATCTCAATGTGTTCGAGTAAAAAAATACGTTAGTGGTTGTGAAGAATGTGTATTTGGCGTGCCACAAGGCAGTACACTCGGACCAACTCTATTTTTAGTTTACGTCAACGAACTATGTAAATTAAACATCCAGAAAGGAAATATGATTATGTTTGCTGATGACACGGTTCTATTATTTCATGGTGCAAACTGGCAAGATGTCACTGAAACAGCCGAAGAGGGACTTAAAAATGTTACTGCATGGCTCGAGGATAGCATTTTGTCACTAAACATTACTAAGACAAAATACCTTTGCTTTAGTAAAACAGTGGCTTCAGACCCCCCAAAAACTCATGAATTAAAAATACATGTCTATCCTTGCAACAGAAGCTCTAATCACAATTACTGTTCTTGTAAACTCCTGGCTAAAGTGAGTAGTATAAAATATCTTGGAGTCACAATTGATGAGAATTTGAACTGGTATGAACATGTATCAGGACTTGCTACTCGTACGAGGAAACTAATATATGCCTTCAAAAACATACGTGGTGTTGCCGATAAGATGCTTATAAAACAAATTTATAAGGCTCTATGTGAATGTCTCCTACGTTATTGTATATGTGTATGGGGTGGTGCAGCAAAAAGTCATCTAATAATCGTAGAACGCGCACAAAGAGCTGTGTTAAAAGTAGCCATGCATCTTCCTTACAGACACCCAACAGAAGAACTGTACGAACAAATCGACGTTTTGTCAGTCAGGAAGTTGTACATCTATGAGACACTGCGCAGATTTCATCAGACTATAGTTCCGCAATTAGTACCAACCAACAAACGAGTAGATAGTATTCCACTTCCTAAAGTTAAAAGTGCCTTTGCAAAAAGACAATTTCACTATAGAGCACCACAACTATACAACAAATTTAACAAACTATACAAAATTAAAAGCTATAGTAACAACACATTTAAAAAAGTCATTCACACATGTCTTGGGCAGTATAATTACAGTAGTACTGAAAATATTTTATCGACAGAATATTAGTTAATTTATTGAGATTATTTATTTTAAACATATAAAGGATTAGTAAGATTTTTACAAAATTTGATTATTTGATTGATTGTGAGCATTTATTTAAAAACACCACAATGTTAATTTCAAAATTTTAAATTACGTAACTTAGATTTGGGACTTATTAGAAATTTTTTTTTTAATTTATAATTGGTAAAGTAGTATAAGTTTTTTTTTGTTATCGGTGATGGTTTATTAAATATTAGTCTTTATTGTCAAATGTATCATACTAAGGGAGAGGACTTTGTTTTCCATAACACAGACAAATGTCTACTGTGGAAGACAGATGAATCGAACGATTGTTACAATTTTTTTTAATACAATAAAGCATTATTATTATTATTATTAATGATTAAAGAAAAGGAATTTGGTATTAGGTAGGTGCTTAAAGAACTAAAACAGAAAATAAAACAAATACAAAAACTACAATGTAAATAACTCCAATACTACGTTGATTGAAAAAGACATTAGAGACTTACTGCCTTCTCTTTTACTATGACAGTAAGCACGGCCGAGCGTGCTAGAAATTGTGTGGTGTAAATGCGCGCATTCTTAGTCGTTTTCAAGACAGTCTTAAAATCGCTTGCTTAAAATTGTATAGTGTAATTGAGCCTTTATCTACCGTCAGAGTACGTGTTAAGACGAGCCCAATCTCAATGGGATCATATGGTTGTACAGAGTTCCTATGGCCTTCTTCCGGCTCAATCATCAGATCAGCTCAATGACACAATAATATTGCATTGATGTTCAAAGTTTTAAATCTTAAGCTCATCGGAAAGCTAATATAAAATAATTTGCAAACTTTGCGGACACACGAACAAACAGAAAGCAACCTAATAAAAACGTTAAAATAAAAGTATTTTAGTTTGTTGTTATTCACCCCAGTTTACTAAAATATTGGCAGATATTTTATTTATATTCTGGCAACATTGATATTTTCTATTGTTCGTGGTTCATTCGATCGTGTAATTTTCATTCATTCGTTTCGTGACGTTTTATTCGTCCTTAGTGTTCACTTCACTCTTCTTTCATTCGTTCGTCGGATTGAGTGCGAAAGATACGTAAGCAAGCGGGTGTGTGCGAAAGTATGAAGTGAAATCGTACAAAAAGTGTGTGAAATGTTTAGTGATAGTTTTAATTGTGCTTACAATCCAAAATGAGTGCGAACGGATAGTTGTGTTATCATTTTCAGTCCATGAAACACTACAATAGTGGTACACGTAACAATTTGTAGGAACAGTTTCAAAATGGCTGTGTTTTGAAGGACCCTTTGTCCGCTTTCGTGTTCTTCTTTCAGCATGATAGTGAGATCGTACTGTCACAATTTTGATTTTGAAAGGTGAGGAAGGTCCTTTACTAATTTTAGTGGTCTCGGTGAATAAACGTGAAGAGGAAAAGTACTGGTTCCCGCCGAAGTGCGATGTGTCGGTCGATTGCTTTCTACTCAAGCGATACCAAACGCTAACTTGCAACGTGTGAGTTTCTATTCTAATAACCTTTTTATATTTTCATTTCATAAGTATGTAATAAGGTGTTTTGTAGCACGTACGTGGGCAGCTCGCTAACGGCTGATATAATTTTAGCTTGGTGTTTGATTTCCTGCTGAAGTGAACGCCATTCTTGAGCTGTGTCATATGGTGGAGTAAACATATGACACTGCTTATTTTTAGAAAAACCCTGTCCTGTTACAAATCTATTGCTAGTTTTAAATTTTTTTTTGTTACATCATGTTTTTAATTCTTAGAGTTGCTCATAATATAGATAACAGTTTTTGTAGTGGTAAGCCTATAGGTATTGAGAGAGAATAGTTTTTTTAAAGCAAAACGGGCTGTGACATTCATTCCTACCTATTAGAATTGCTTTTATTAGGGTAACTTGTGTCAAAAAAAATCCCTAATTAGATCACTTTGTTAATTGTCTGAAGGCTTAAGACCTTTTGCTTAGGAGCGTCTACCTACACTACTACATAGCGTAGAGGTATAAAGTTAAAATTTATATGAAACTAGTTTCTAATTGGACATTCAAATAATCCCTAGAGAACCTTTAACTGGAATGTAAAGTATCCTATGTGTTAATCCAGGTTATAAACTACTTGTATGCCAGATTTCATCTAAATCTGTTCAGCTGTTTATCATCCAAACACAAACTTTCATTTTCAATTTTAGTCATATACTCGGATGTATACATCCTGGTTCTACTTTCCATTAACGGACCACGATTTTGGGGGGAGGGGGTGAGGGGGGAGGAGTAGGGGGAGGGTGGCAACCCCTCCCTAAAGTTTGAAAGTTAGGAGATGGATACTTTTTTTTTAATGGTTAAAAGAAAAACTAAAAATATGTAAATTAAGCAGGGGAGGCTAAAAAAAGGTGGGGAGAGGGGAGGGGACGTACGTACAAAATTTCGCACGTAAAAAAAGTCGTTTCTGGCGCTTCGCCGGCCGCTGCCGCGGCACGCTCGCTTCGCTCGCTCGGCTTGCGCGCTGGGTTCATGTACACCTAACATGCTCGTCGCTACGCTCCTCGCACCTATCGTGTGACCTGAGGTCCTTTAGTAGTGCTACCAACCTAGTGCGCCGCCATTAAACGTAAAAAATTGCGACACATGTCTAAAATTATTTTTTTTACCTAGAAAATCTTAATTTTTAGATTTTTTTTCTCGCATATTATTTGGTTCCTAAACATAAAATTTCGTATACGTGTTCCAAATCATGAGTTCTTTACATAAAAAAAATATGAATTCGGAACTCGTGGTCCGCTAATGGAAAGGTGAGCCTACATCCTTTAAGGTTACCAGATGAAAATATCAAAAGTCCGGAAAAAAGGCCCAATTTCCCTTTAAAAATCCTGAGATTTGTAGCAGTTTGAGAATGGGGGGGGGGGGGGGGGGGGAGGCGGAGGCGCCGCTCGCCAAGCTTATATTTATTATTTCAGTTTAATTTTTATTAAAAGGATCCTTGAAATGCATTGTATTTTATTGAAAATTTGAAAATCCTGAGATTTGCTGAATTTTCCAAAATCCGGCCGCAATCCTGAGATGAGTCCAAAAATTCTGAGATCTCAGGACAAATCCTGAGATATGGTAACCCTACTTTAAGGGGAATATCCGAAATTTCCGATTTTTTTTTCTCAAAAACTACAAGTTTCCGCAACTTGAAACTCTGCAAGAAGACTTCCTATAATAAGACCTTTCTACCATAAATTTGCCGTTATCCAAATCAATGGTCCACACAGTAAATTTTATCCCACTTAAAGTCTACAGGAACTTTCACAAAAAAGAACTAATACTGTCATGCATGGCATGGAGGCGTAGCTACATTAAAGGAAACACGGTTTTTGCGTGAATCTTAAATAGGTAATTATATCACCATTTTCCACAATTTCACTTTTAGCTAAGTCGACATATTTTCTAGGACAAAGGACAGAATGAGCTTTCAGATTATAAAGAAACAAATGTTCTTTATTTGATTTACTACCTTGTGCAATGACTAAAAAGTTTGTAATCTATGCATTCGGGCATCACACTCCGCTGGTACCTCTTAAATTTATTTGCAGTAAAGGAAAGAAATAAATTTCCAAAAGCTCATCCTTAAATATGCCGAGAGCCGAGAGCCTAATAGTGTGGGAATTCACAATCAGGTGCCACAACGGTCTGCATGTTTACTTAAAAACTTTCTGTGAGGGGTCACAGTATTGCCAAAGACCACTGTGCATTGTTCACTTGACCACTGTTTTATTATTGTAGTTAGAAAGGCTCCGACCCCTCATTACCCACCATTCTTCAATACCTTGGTCTACCATGTAAAATAGAAGTGAGCACTCATACCCCGATGTAACTGCAGACAGGGTCAGGGTTGGAAAAAATCATGATTATTGACAAAAAATCAAAAATCACTGACTTTTTGCAAAAAAACGAAAAACATTTTGCTTGAGCCTTTAAAATCCAAAAATAGTGAGTGAAACCACAACCCGCTTTTGTTTTACTTATTTGACACTTTGATTCGGAAGAAACACAAGTAGATCTAACAAATACCTAGTTCAAAATGTCTGGTGGAAGACATGGACGGTTGATTTGGCAGTTTTTTAGAGAAAAAACAGTATTATGCCGTTATTCTAACACAAAATTAATTTTAACATACATTTGTATGTGTCTATCCATTATCTAAAATTAAGAATTTTGTTTTTTATATACAGATAGGAAAGAAAGAAAAAGCAATTTTATCTAATCAATGACTTTTATTCAAAAAATCACTTGATTTAAATCAATGTGATTTAATCATACCAGCCCTGGTCAGGGTTGTAAAAAGCCTTTACCTGACAACCAGACGAGACACAACAAGACCAGGGTTGCATGATTTAAATCAACTTGATTTAAATCATGATTTAAATCACGATTTTTACTGCATGATTTTTTTAATAAAAATCACTGATTTAAATCAAAATCCGAGAAAGGAATTAATTAACCTCTGGGAGTGCATCAGTTATGTTTGAAAACAATATTAATACAAAGTACGATAGGTGTAAGCTAAGTTATTTACTGCAATAAAAACCAACAATCAAATATTAGATTGTTTGTGTCAGTAAAAATATAACAATAATGATTAGGAACTTTCATTCATTACATGCAATGCAAGGAGCATAGACAGACAGATACAGATATTAAATTTTCGGATATATCAACAAATAAACAATCGAAACTCAAATTTACTAAAGTATTTTTTTCTGGTCAATGTGACATTTTACTCTTTTTGGCGGTGTTGCCAGCACCACTATACATCATTTCTACCTAAATAAAAATGTTGCCCACAATAAAAACTAGGGTAATGGTCGCAAAACCTAATAAAAATCAAAATAATCAAATAAATCAAAAAAATCACGATTTTTTAAAAAAAAACTGATTTTTTTGATTAAAATAAAAAAATCATGATTTTTTGCAACCCTGAACAAGACAGCCCTATCAATGATCAATGCAAGAGCAACTCAGGGGTAACTATAGTATCAAAATCCGCTATAATGCTTAGTGACTAAATTCGAGTTAGTAGCATCGTTAGAATGCTCATAAAAATAGCTTTAAAATGCTTGGCTAGTTTTGTAGAAAAATCAACTAAAACATAGAGAAATATGCCAAAAAAAACAGAATCAGGATCAAAACAAAAGCCCCTATGACCAAATATCCTGTTGGTCCAGCTAAAATTAGTGTTGCCATGACATAAACTAATTGGTCAGACTGAAAAATCCCTCATCCTAATATTTTTTTTATAAATGTAAAAGTTTGTGGGTTTGGATGTTTGTTCCTCAATCAAGCAAAAACGGCTGAACAAATTTGGATGAAATTTGACACATATCGTTTATTTATAGCCTGGATTAAAACATAGGAAACTTTTTATCCCGGCCGAAGGTTCTCTAGGGATTTTCCGAATGTCCACGCGGATGAAGTCGTGGGCGGAATCCTACTTATCCTACTTCATATTATAAATGTGAAAGTTGGTTTGGATGTTTGTTCCTCAATCATGCAAAAATGGCTAAAGAGATTGGGATGGAATTTGATACACAGATAGTTAATAGTCTGGATTAAAACATAGGATACTTTTTATCCCGGTCAAAGGTTCCCTAAGGGTTTTCCGAATGTCTATTGTCTACGCGGACGAACTCGCGGGCGGAAGCTAGTAAGTTATAAAGCTTAAACTTTTTTTATGGTCTGCGAAATTTTTGACAAAGTTATCTGAGTCCTCTCAACCCTTAAAATCTCAGAATGAGAAAATAGACATACTCCTTCAACTCTGATGGGTTTACTCTCACAATAATTAGCAAACTCTCGTCGTAAAATCGCTCTTATTACGAATTGCAACGTGGAATATAAATGGATTGTCTCCTAATATTCACGAACTAGAGATCCTTATTACCGCTAATAAACTAGCTAGATGTAGTCTTAAAATCTGAGGCACATGCCACAATAATAGGTCAATAGTTGGGTTGGGCCTTTAATCAGTATAAAGAAGTATGCAAGTGTGCACATTACAAAGATTTGGTATCAGCCGATTCTTCATATTAAAAACGGTCCGACCCAACTATCGGCCGATAGAAAGTCTAGTCTACGAGAGCTATTTAGAAGCTCTTTTCGTATCAACATCTTCTTCACTCCTCATCTTGATGGTGGAACTCACGCTGGGACAGAATTTTAGTTAATAAGGCGAACCTCAAACAACGCCATTGGAGCCTTTCTCTTCAATGCATCTTCACGCAACCACAGTCTAATTTCAAAGCTTAAAACACGTCGCAGCACCATCACGCTTTCTTCTGTTTACTGCCCTCCCAAGCTTAAAATAACTGCAGACATGTTTGTGACATATATCCAAACCATAGGTCCCAGATTTATAGCCGGTGGCAACTGGAATGCAAAGCATCACTTTTGGGGTTCCCGTGTAGTGATCACCAGAGGGAACGAACTAAAACGTGTAGATAATACTCATTCAAAGACGTTATCAATAGGCGAACCAACCTACTGGCCCAGCGATCCCAAATATTGCCTGATCTTTTGGATTTTTTCGTTACCAGGAAGTAGAGTTTAGAGTAAAGGAAGGTTTTAAGAACTACCTTGACACTGTAGTGTGTTCCTCTTGGATGTGGCGAGTATTCTCCGTGGAAAGCCACAAAAATTTTAGAGAAGCCTCAATAACCATATCCACCTATAAGATATCCAACGGCGACGTGGTGGGCTAGAACTAGAACAGATTTGGAAAAATCTGAAGTGTTTGCTGAACATTTATGAATATTTAAACTATTCTAAACCGAACGAGCAAACATCTGGACAGTCCGATCTAGATTTGACTCTCCGGATGATTTCAAGATCTTTATTGAGGATCTCATATAACCTTTCAGTAGAGACCTTGAAATGTGCCTGCCTGTCGATTAATATGAAAAGGTGCTATTGAAGCGAGCTGCCAACTGCAACTGCCGACAGCACGTGTAGCGGCTATCGGCAGTTGCTGCACTTCCAGTTGCAGCGTGCAGCCGGAATAATTCGAAGAGTGGCGACTGCACAGCACAACCAACACTAGGAGGCGGCCAGTCACTTAAAATATTTTCGCCGCCGATAGCCAATAGAAGCGCCGTATTGTTTGGCGGTCGCTGCACTACTGGTCTGCCGTTGGCGCCGTGGCGCCGTGCGACGGCAGCAGCACGTGCAGTCGCCGTCGGCTGCATGTGCTACTGCAGCGGCGCTTGAAAGCCATTTCATATATGTAAATACATACAAACCAGTAGTGCAGCTGCGGCCGTTGCAGTTGTCAGCTCGCTTCCAAATAGCACCTTAAACCAATCTCGCAAAAGAAAATCGTACGGGAAATAAAAAAATTGACCCTACTGAAGGTCCAAGATCTTATCATTCCGACCGTACTCAAACATCTGCCCAAGAAGGTTATTACGTTCTTAGCCTCTCTGTTTAATGCCATCCTCAAGACATCTCATTTTCCAACCCTCTGGAAAGTATATCAGGTGGGAGTGGGAATGATTTACAAACTGGAAAACCCGAACACAAAACATCGAGAGAAGATCTCCTGATTCTGTTACCTATAAAACCTAGATAGAATAACGAACCCAAACTTTAACCACCTAAGCACAGTATTATGGGCTCTCTTTTTTTCTAAGACATCGGTGGGCGTACTAATTGTGTCTCCAATTCTCAGTACAATTATCTTGTCCAACTGGCTCGAGAGTCGACACGAGAAAGCATTGTCTCGAGCAGTCGCCATGTTGATAATAGTCGGCTATTATTCTTTCTGCCAGATTCCCATTCTGTCCTCACGTTTTCGTCATAACCCATGCTATTAGCAAGATTTACGACGTAGGTACGCCTATGTAATTGCTTGTTTTCTATAATTACAGTTCCTTTTGTCGATTATCTATGTTTTGAAATACCACACCAATCAGTAACCAAGGATAGCTTGTACTATGGTTATAGTAACTAAATAATGTATAAAAATACATAAATATAAAACATAAACATCCATGACTCAGGAACAAAGCTTACGCTCATCACACAAACATAAGGGCCTACCAGGATTCGAACCTGGGTACTTTGACCCAAGATAAAGGATCGCTACCCCTGCCACTGCGCCAGGCGGCCGTCATCGTTATTTTTACACGCTGCACTTAGTGAATTTCTTGAAACAGTACCTAGTTGTCTTGTCAAGTATATTATTGAATAAGATTTATAGCAACTAATGTTGAAATGGTACCTACTTAATCAGACATGAAGATTGAGCCACTTCCATGTGTTCATTACTTTCATAAACCTAGTTTATCATCGTATCATACCATCTATTTTAATAGCCAGCCACTCACGCACTTATCTATCTGTCAAATCTTCCTCATAGACGTGGTTGACAGACAGATTGGCTCTTTCGACACTAATGTTATATTGTACACAATGATTCCAAACTTATCTAATCCCTTTACTTTTAGAAACACTGCAGACAACAATTTTTATAAAATTCTGGGCAATGGCAACTCGTCTGATAAGCTATTCTTGAACTAGTTTTCTTTAAATTTTTCTTTTTAGAAGAGCACCTAAATTGAATCTCAGAACAAAACCAATTTTATAGAGTGGAAAACCAATAATACCAAAATAGGCACCCATTCTGGTATCTGTCCATCTACTTTCTTTCTAAGGCAAAAGGTGTAGGTGGTCGACGGGCGAGCCGCTGGAATAAGTTGAACATGTTTCCAACGGCTAGTAATTATTATCAAGATTTCATTTTAAAGCTAACAACTCAAATTTAGAAAGTAGGCGACAAATTTCAATACATTAGTTCTTAAAATAAATCATGATGCTATTACCTTGATAAGGAGAAGTTTTATAATCTTCACAGTCGTATAAATTAGGTACTTAATTTTGCAAACGACTGCATTTGCTTGTAATTTCGTTTCCCGTTACAATTACGAGAATCATTAGGAGCTTTAACTTTTCTGACTCGAATTTATTTTTATAGCTTAAAGTAGATTGCTTCGAGGGCCTATCAATACTAATATGAATACAGTATGACCATGTTGGATTACTGACGTTGTGCTCTAAACGAGCATACAAAATAAGTACTAAATATGTAATATACAGATTACAGGGTGGACCAAAGTCTGTTCATATTTCAAACAGTGAAAAACTAGCAATATGAGATAAAAACTGTTTATTATTTTGTGATAATTACAACATCCGTATGTGATCCTTGATTATTTTGGCACTGCTGCAACCTGGAGCGGAAATTTTCAATGACGGCCTGACAAGTGTTTCGTGAAATGTTTTCCATTTCTTCGCGAATACGGTTCTTTAATTCCTCAAGAAACGCTGCTGGGTTGCTGTTAAAAACTTTACTTTGATTTGAAGGTATTCCCAAAGAATAAAATCCATTGGGGATAAAATCCGGGCTTCGCTGGCACCTCTTTTGTATATCACCAAAAATTTCACGAACACTGCACTAATTGCGTCGTTGAATGTGTTAAATGTTGCCCAATCTTGCTGAAACCACGATCCTTGATTAAAACCATCGAAATCCTGTAGCGTTGGAGCAAAAAATGAGGCTTAAAGATGTTCTGGTTACATTTACGACGCAAGACCGTTTTTGTGTAGAAAATCTAGGTTGTTCACGAACAGATGCTCTTACACGCTCTACGTTTTCGAGATCCCTTGATGTTCTAGGTCGGCAAGAACGTGGTTGGTTCATTGTTGAACCTGTGTCCTCGGACTTCTGTACCCATTTTCTAATGAATTGAATCGATGGAGCTTCATTTTTAAGCCGTATTAATAAGCGCAAAATTTTCGTTGAAAAATCGTTGTTTCGATAGTGCTCGTGTACGCAGAACGCACATTGTTTTCTGCTGTATAACTCCATGGCACTAAATTCTCATTGACCGCTGTTGCATTTCGTAACCCCTACGCCCTAACCCACCATCGCTGCTAGATGCAGAGACAGATTCAAATGTAAACGGACTTTTGGTCCACCCTGTACTAGAAAAACTCGACTCCTTATCAGATCATTCTCTCAGGCGGGAATCGAACCCGCGACCATTGAAAGGCCGCACATAGGGGTATCAGTATGAGGAAAGTTGATCAAAACTCAAATTTATTAATTTTAGAATCTGATGATTGTAATGATCTCATTTTAGAATCTGATGTAAATAAGGGTGCGGGTTCGAATCCCGTCTAAGTTGCTACGGGTGAGCCGATTTTTTCTAATATTTTTCATTATTTATTCATCTTAATATAAAAATAGCATTGTGAATGCAAAAATCTAAAAAGTTTAAGATTGTAATGACTTTTAGGGGATGGCGCATCAAACGGCAGTCATTTTGAGACGCTATTATAAGCGGTTGATACACAGCTTCAGTCGGAATCTCGTCTTCGTTTACATGTCTACCTACATGTTTTTGAAACTTTGATTAAGTAAAGATTTTTGATATGTATATTGAAAATGAAGGTATGTAGTCTATTATTAACCATAAGACCGTAACTTATAACACCATTTTTAAGTTTTGTTGATATATGAAAGTTTAATGTAAAATTTTATTTTTTTTGGTAACTTTTTTTACAAAATAGTATAAAAGTTATATTTCCGAGATCGCCCGAGTAAAAAATTAAAGAGACTAATAATACAGACTATCTCAAGGAGTAATCTAAAAAGAAAAAAGTGGCGGAAGTTTGGCGTTTTATATACTATGTATTTTTTTTAATGAGGTGCGCTAATTGTGGTGTTCATCATTGCTGTGTGTTTATTGTTTTGTTTTCCAAAGAAACCATCGATCTTCTTCTGTCACAAAAATCTGCAACAACTTTAACTCAAGAAAGTCCCAAAAGTGACTATAAAATATAAAACTATAAACTATATAATATATAAGTGAGTCCATTGAGAAAAGCTCGTGAGACGAATCAGACAAAATTTTGTACTGTGGCATCAGATTATTTTTTTATAAAAAACTGGAGTTGTTTTAATTTCTAGTTTTATTTTGTTTTTTTATGATAAAAATTGCTAATGTAACGATTTTACTGACATATAAATATAAAAAGAGTTTTGATCAACTTTTGATGTCAAATACCCCTATGTGGGCCGGTCCAGTGCTCTATCAACTGAGTTACCGAGTCACTAGTGAAATTTCTCTAGCATATGCTACTTACTCTCGCTTCATGCCAGCGTCATTTCATCAATCGATTCTAGCCTGAGACAATGATCTGGTGATGAATCGAGTTTTTTCTAGTAACTATATTATTTAGTTATAAAAATTGCATTCTGAATGCTAAAATCTCAAATAAAAAAAAGCATACGGTTGTAGAATTTATGGTTATAAATTCTAACGACGAAATATTCGAGTCAACTCTACTCTAATTGAATCCAGATACTATTATCAGTTCATATCAAAATATAAATAAAACAGTATTACCACATGCTAAAATAATAATAAATACGAAACTTATAAAACGGAGAACAATGAGGATAAAGATATTTATCGTAACAAATATCTAACTGGATTTTGCCAAATTCGTTGTTGTATCGTGGTGTAATATAAGCATAAAAAATAACAAAAGCTAGATAATAGCCATATTGCCACATCTCGATATTCTCTATACAAAACGACTGAGAGTCACTAATTTTACTTATAAAGTGAATTAAAAACGTGTAGGTATTTAACTCAAACATTAAGGTGAGAATTGCCTCGTGTCGTGATAAAAAAAATACTTGATTGCCACTGTTTATAATATCGAATCGATCTACTTACGACCGCAGTGTATTAATCATGTGATTCGATGGAACCGGTCACGTGTAGAAGCCGCGTCACTCGTGTTTTTTCATCTGTTAGTGAAACGATAACACTTGTACTCAAGACTACCTACTGCAATGTAATAAAACCTATGTATAGCTGTAAGACATTCTGTGTCATGTCGCTAGTGCTGATTGATTGTTAACAACATGTCTAATCAGAAAATGTTTAGTACTTACACCATACTAGTTGTAGAAGCTACCCCAGCCTAGCTCCCGTATTACAAGCTCTTAAACTTGCCAGTTTTCTGAATGGCTATCAATTCCTCTTTTTTATTTGCTGCTAGAAAGAGATGCAACTATAGCAATTCATAAACCTGACAAGTTTTAAGAGCTTATCATATACCCCCTCCTACCCAGGTCTTTGGAGAAATTGGAAACGCGATTATTACTTGACAAGTCTTGTAAAAAAAAGACCATCATCGGCAGTATTCGGACGTAACACGGAAAAAACGCCAATGTGGGTTTTAATAAAAATGATACCTAACTACTTTCTTAAACATTTAGTTTTAGTATTATAGGCCGAACTATCCACTACCGGTATTACGGTATTGGGAAGCCTTGAAAGAATCCGACTCAGATTTTATATTATTATAAGCGGATTTTATGTTCGACTCGAACTACTGTCTCGACAAGCGTATAAGGTGAATCGGGTTTCACTGTAAGTGTATATTGTTTTGCTGCGATCGTATTTCGTGTTCCTTCCAATCTATTAGTGTATGTCCTTTTCTGTATTCAAATACTGTTAATTTTACTGCCTTTAATGGTCATACAACTGATTAAGTACCAATAACGTTTGATTTATGTTATTCGGACACTGTTACTTTGATAGAAACAGTTACATAGATAGACTAGAAACCTTTGTGGAACGATCTTATTCATTTGTCTCTCTAACTAGAAACTGTTTTAGAACGAGGTGTTACTGCGAAAGTTTCCCACATTTCATGTCACGACTTCTTTACGACTCTAATTCACGGAACAGAGTCATGCAACGGGAACGGAGCTCTTAGCAAATGAAAACTCAGTTTTTACGACGCTTTTCTTGAAATTATGTTCTCCGATGTCTATCGAATATATTAAATGGAGATCCTATTCGGAAATATGACACCCTAAAGTTATAATGTTATTCCAACAAATTAAACTGGCCAGTAGGAACTGATTTCTGTTCTCAAGCCAAGAGTAGGTTTGGTAGGTGTTAATAATTTGATGCAAACAAAGGAAGAAAACGTGTTTCTACACTAAAAATACTTGTCATGATGAAATGCAACATGAGTTTGGCGCCCAGTTCTCGTATTTGTATTTTATCTGAGCCTAAGGTGTGAGTTACACGGTCACCAACCAGCACTCCAACCAAGATGACCTTGCTAAAATTGGTCACAAACTACTGTCTAGCTGAGCCGAACGACGACGTTTAGATAAGATGACGACTTTGTATCAAATAAAAAAATCTGTATAACACGAACTGCAATTTCAAAGTACATCTTTTGTCTGCAGGGAATGCATGTCATGTACACGGAGCCGCCGGCGCAATATCGCAACAGTCAGCCACAGAGCACCCAGCCCGAGTACCAGCCGGCCTCGCCGGCGCGCCTCCAGCCCGCCAAGAAGCGTCGTGTGCTGAGCCCCGCACCCGCGCCCGCGCACCCCGCACATCCACAGACACACCCGGAGAGCACCGGCTACAAGGTACCCTTCTTCTTCTTTTTTGTTTTGGCAATCTACTTTGCTCTTGGAAGTAATTTTTGCCATTGTCAAGTGTTGAATAGTTCAGTGGTAGATATTGTTTCAATTTTCATTAGAATGCTGGTGCATCGCATTCCAATGCAGCTTGGAGCATTTGGCACCAAGTATATCAAGACAGTTTACTCGGTTAGTTCTGCCGAGGTAGCCACCACTACAATAAAAGTCTCAGCTTCACACAACCAAGATCGCGTCTATTTCAATTATCCCACATATTGTTCGGTTGCGTAGACACCTTGTACCACAAAACTGCACCGATTTTTAGACACAATATATTATTAAAAGAACGTCCGCACCATATCAGTGTAGTTTAAGTACTTAGAAGGACGGCGGGTACTTTGGTTTTTTGATCTTGTAGTTTTCATCTTTTTGTAAATCTTGATTTCTTTTCGACTACGACTAATGTTGAAAATTGGTGTGTTGTAAATGGTAATGTGACACTTCTTGAAATGAATATTTCATTGCAGTATTCTCACAAATTCAGAAATACAAGACGTTATAGAAGCACTTGTGTAGAAAGACTGACATAAAGAATAAACCTTGCAGCATATAAGTGACATTTCGAATTAATTTCACCTTACGTTCGAATGCGTACTTACTGGCTGATGAATATGTAATGAGTCTACAATGTCGCTTGAAATAAGGAGCGATGCCAAATGAACCGTGCGTTATCGTATAAATAGTTGTCTGTCTATACATAAATAAGCGTTTTACGTAGCACGACTTCGAAATAGAACTTTTATTTTAGTCAGAACAGAAATCCATCCAGTACTCCTAGGCCCGTATTTATAAACAGCTCTTAACGTTGAAAGCTATCTCGAGATCATACTTGAGATGCTCTTCTTATAGGAACTGCATCTCAGGATTCTCGAGCATGATCTCAAGATAGGTCTTAAAGTTGAGAGTGGTTTATAAATATGTGCCCTAGTGTACCTATTTATTTGTGTAACTCTTGATTGTAGCTACACAATAATATGAGCTAGAATTGATTCCATCAAATGTTTGATTTCCCAGGAGCTAATGTGCAGGTAAATGGACGATGTATTATTGAGTCAACTCTCAAAGCAAACAATAAATGGTTTGGTTTCAATAATGCTCGTAATTGCAGCCGATGATTGGTCCACTCCACTAGGATGTGAAATCATTTTATTGCATCGAATCTTATTATTATGACGAATTTCACCATTATACTTTAAACATTAAATTTTTCGAGTTGTTCAAGTGGAATCAGTCAGCAGACGTTTCAGTTTTCTTTCACTTCAGTGATTAGTCGATGTCATCATCTGCATACTTGCAAACTATAAAGAGAGCAGTGCCAAGTAATTATAAGTAGCAATTAACATAATCCCTACTGGTACTATCTATATCCCTATATATCCGTAATGAACTAGTTTCTTCTTTATTATACTCTCGCAAAAAACAATGAAGAGCTGATCTTGGTACTGGAGTTGAGCTGAATAGTTGGTAAGAGCGTCGCTCGGTTCACGAAGTGCAATTGCGGCATCTGTCGCGAGATGGTCTCTGTACCGTTAACCAACATCTGGGGCACTTTTGAAAGTACCATCAGAACTCGGCTCGCTTGCAGCTTGGAACCGAAATCCGATTTCAGTCCTTTATTGTATTTTTTAACTTCTGAATATCGGATATCGTGGATACTTGCGTTGCGAATGCGAGCTACCGATAATTGAAGTGTGCTCGAAACTGGTCGTCATTATTTTAATGCAGTCTGTTTCCGTTGATTCTTCTTTTGGAAAATTAATCTTGGCAAAGTTGGTCGAATCAGATTTCCTTTTTGTGTCGAACAGTCTTCATACCGACAAGGTTGTTTGTTTGAGGAAACAATACCAACGTCGCACAGTTGACGGTTTGTTAGGTTTTTCCTGCGTAATGGAAGCTGAAAAACTGTGTGATTACGATTAGTTGATTACTTACTGTTTTTTTTACACAGTCACATAATGTTCAGTGGACAAGTTAATTTGGTGGAAATAGTCGATGCAGATAGTTTGAAAGGAAATGTAAGATTTTTTGTTATTGGCAATCGAGGTGTGAAATGTTTGCACAAGTGGCTCACGTTCACGTGGCGGTGGCGGTCGCCTCGTGATGGGACGTTTTCAACGTGAGCCGCTAACTCGGGAGTAGGGGCACATCTATTCTGTGGTAGGGGTTCAAATGTTCAATCGTCACCCGCTCTGTAGCAAACATGTTACCTATCATCAGTTGAAGACTCTTTATTGACGCTGATAAACCAGATGCCAGGGGCCGTACCGGCTAACGAATCGATTTTCATAAAAGTCTGCTGGGTTTCAAATTAAAACAGATAAATCGAGCCCCAATTGGGCCAAAATGACGAACCCAAATTCATGATGTCACACGAACATCGATATCTTCCGAATCACGTCAACAAAAAGTACAAAACGAAATTGCTTACTTTGATTTTTCTGTTTTAAGTTGAAACCCAGCAGACTTTTATGAAAATCGATTCGTTAGCCGGTACGGCCCCAGTTCGCTTAAATTGAATAATGTGGTTCGACTGGAGACAAACAAGTCTGCACCAAAAATAGACCAATTTTGGCTTTTTGCTTACCAGCAGACGATGTTTTAACTGAAGATACGTTTGATTTGAACTACATTTTGGGCGGTTGTGTTGTTATTAAGTATCACATATTTTAAAAGACAGTAAAGAAGTCCAGCTTATTTACATTTTTGGTTGTATTTGTTCCACCTAACTACCAAATTATTCTCATGCGAAAATTTCGTGAATAACAATTTAATCAACACATCTTGTCTTCAATCTAAATTCGACTGTGTTTTACAGCTTTTAGGTTGAAATTGGCGTGTTTTCGGCGCTATGACGCAATACTGTTTGTTTACGTGAAGCGAAGTGGGTACGTGCATTTCGCGAGCGGGCGCGCACGACGTTGCCAAGTCGTGCTGTGCCAAATTTGGCCCCGCTATGATGGCCGGCACGCATTAACACGACCAGTTTTTGTTGGTAACAAACAGGATTTGAGCTGTCTCCGCCGAATCTTGGTATCATACGGGACCTGCCCCCCTAGTATGACCACTGAAACGCGATATGATATTAGGTAGAGGGGCTGGGCTTGGATATGACTTCATTGTGTAGCGGAAAGGAATTATTTCAAAGTATTATTCCACGGAATTGTTGTGTCACTCAAACTATGTCATGTCATGCTGTGATTACCCTTTTAAAATCTTGTCCTTTTTGCCTTGAAATTAATCTTTCTGCAAAGCGATGTTGCCGTTTTGATAAAAACACTTCTGCACCGCGACAATTTTGCGCGTCGCTTCACCAAAAAAAGTGTTCTTGCGCATCAAATTTCAATTAAGGGGAAAAACTTGGAAGGATGTCGCGTCCCGGATATCGTTACAGAAGCAGTGTGCAACGATGCTCGTTTCGTGTTTCCTGCTCGGTCTGATTAAATGGAAAAGCCAAGGTGTTTTGGCAACGAAACGACATTAATAAACGAAAAATAAGAAGGAGACTTATACTCTCAATATGTTTTGGCTGAAACCGTTGTAGTTGATACAATAACGATTCGAAGAAATAGTTCTTACAATAAAAAACTGATCAATGTCAAGTTACCTTGTTTGTATTGAAACAAGCAAGCAGACATGCCTTGACATCGTTAGCGGGGTTCGTTTCGTTTCGTCCAGCGGCAACGTTTCGCACTGTGCATCGCGTTTGTGCAATGGAGATTTCGTGTAGTGATGAGATGGACGAATTGGCACTCTCGGACCAATACAGGTCACTCACCCGGAGCGTCGCTTCTCCCCTCGCACCTCTGCGTCTGAGTTACGTAACCGCGTTGTTGCCACACCGATGGCGACATTGCCAAAGTCGAGATCCTCCACTATCATGCGATCCTGGTACCTATTATACGATTCAAACTTTATGACTTCTATGAAGTTAGCCACTATGCGCGTAGTCGTGCCCCACCACACGTCTCTTTCACACACTTTCATCGAATTTGTGTTCTGCGCAGCCGTCTCGCGCGATGTTCACAGAAGTTATACAAGTTTGAATCGTATAATATCACCAACGTATAAATTATACGGTATAATGTCATCTTGCCTCTTATCTGTTGCCTTACTAGCCAGTACATAAAACATGAAGGAGATAATAATGATTTTTCTTCCTTCAATGTCCGAATTTCGAAACGCAAGCTTACAAAAAAACCTGCTGCTCTATTTCATGGCGATTAGTCAGTGTCACAAACTTTCACCTTAGTGCACTGTAGGATAATGTAACTGCGAGTCGCTAGCTCAACTTTCACGTTTGTTGTAACTGATATCCCCTTTGTACTAGTTTTTGACCTCACAATGGGTGATCATCAATATTGAGTGTGCTTCGTGGCTTTATAGAAGTACTCTTCTTGGAGCCTTAAGAGCCTCGTCTAGAGCAAAGATTAAGCTCGCCTAAGGAGGCTCGTCAACATAGCTCCAATACATAGCACTCGGTTTCCATATTTATGTCAATCGATATCTTTGACTAGGTACTTCTCAATACGTCGCTATCGAGTGGCCTACCTTCTGCTGTCTAATAAATAATATGTCTAGCTAGAATTACGTCGGATCCTTGAACTGTATGCCTGTCCATTTCTTGCTTTAGAAGGTTAATAATGTCTATAGTCTTATTTCAAAATAATTGTACTTATAATTTCAAACATCATACAATTTTATTGACGTTTACAGTGATTCACGAGGCATTTGCAAAACTGCGTGTATTTTTAGCGTACTACATTATTTCTCATTATGAACTCTCTCTCGAACTCTCGACAATAATAAAATAAGTTTCAGTCGGTAAACGAAATGTATAATCTACCTATACCTAATAAATAGAACTCAACCTGATAATACCATCCTACAAGATAATTTGTGTTGTTTATGTATAAATACAACAATAACTACTTACTCAAAAGAACTATTGTCAAATACAATGTACATTTTACTGCAACAAAGAGTGATCAATAAAATATGTCGACATTGTAGATTCAAGAATTATTGTTGTTTTAGGGACAAACAGACCTTTCGTTAAAAACATTTTTAGCGGTTACAACAACATAGAAGCCGTTGTAATGTAATCATTAAACTGAAGGAAACAACTTTGCCAGAGTTTTGTTACAAACTTGAAACGCAAAATTAATTTCCACTCAACGAGCCATCACATCACCAACAAAATATGATTCCCTTCTTATTTCAAAATGAAATGTTTCAAAAATAAACTTTGGACGCATGTCGAGAAACTCACGATGACTGTTTTTATCTCTGTCTGGACAGGCAATAACCTCGTAGACATGATAACTACGAGTATGGTACATAGAGAAGACACACTGTCTCCATATCTCTAACTACAAGATCAAACTTAATTCTCATGAAAAACCAAATAAAATAAAAAATCATAATTGATTGTCAATTTGTCACGGTTCACAAAATTGTTTGGAAATATTTCAGAAACTATTTTTCACGAAAAAAATTGAGTACTAGAATGCTAGCCCCTAAACTTTTGAAGTTTTTTCTAAGGTGACGAAAGTAGAGAAATCGTGGTGCAAATCACGTAGTGCCACAGCAACAATCGCGCGTTGAACTCTGCATGGGCAACGTTGGCAAAGAAACTCTTTAACTATTGAAGCTGTGCATTGAAAATTCCGCTGTAAATCTGTCTGCGTAAATAATTTGGCGTAGGTATCTTTATTGCTGGGTAGTGAGTATAAATGAATGAATTCATCTGCAATCTGCACTGTTTTAGGTTGACTAACTAATATATAAATAGTTTGGCGTTTCTTTCTCTATCGCAGGTTTAAATGAAGATTATTCTACATCCAAGCATTTTTAAGGCAGACGTAATCTGAGGCGTTAACACAAACTTATTGAAACATGGTAGCATTTGTAGCTACAAATGCTCCGTTTGATGAATGTGGAACCTTATTAGAATCTTTAACTTTTTGTTGGTTCGTCCCACTATATGGTTACAGTATAAAACACATATAACTAGTCTACTCTGCTCCATTGTGTTTAAGTGAACCAGCCTGTCACCATGTCGCTTGTCTGTATGGAACCGTTTGTCGCTCATTTGTATGCTGCGAGTAGGTTCTAGCTTGTGTTATCTATTGTATAAATGTACACTGTGATGTCAATAACTGGGCCTTCGTATAAAAGTTTAGAGAAAGCTATGTTGTTGCTGTGCTATTCTTCGAGGCCAGTTTTTTGAAGGGTTCGGTCGGTATAGGTAAAGTATCCTGTATTTTTTGCACTACATGGTTGCAGAAGTAGCATTTAACGCTATGAAATACTTTACTTGTCCAATTTTGATGAAACCTCATGTAAAATAATAATTGCTGATATACAAGGAAACGATCGCAACTGAAATTGTGCATTCAAGATAGGAGTTTCTAACAACCAGGAACCGGAAATCCCCTTTTTTGGTTAAGCCAATTGTTAGGGAAACCCTATTAAAAAGCTAACCAAATGATAGAGTTTCCTTTTCGATAGCGTTAGTCGACGATATGCTTACCGTATTGATAGGGTTTTTGAAAAAAGTGTATATAATACCCAATCAAAAATCCCTTTAACGGTAAGCGGTTCATGAAATACCCATCAAAACCCCTTTAACGATAAGCGGTTCTGGTCAACCCAGATGGGACTAGGTATAAATTGCTTGAACACGTTTTAAAACCCCTTCATAAAACCTTCATAGGGTTTCCCCGATAGGGTTTTCGGATTCAGTAAGTGCTTACCTGGGTTACCTTTTCGACAGGTTTTCCCTTTCGATAGGGTTACCTTACTGTATTGATAGGGTTTTTGAAAACAAGTCTATGAAATACCCATTCAAAAACCCCTATTAACGGTAAGCGGTTCCGATCCTTGCTAACAACAGGTTGCTTTTAATGCATTTCGTTTCTTTCTTTTCGTTTTCTTTCGTAAGTAAGTAATATTCAGTAAATTCTTTTCTGGTTTCATATCCGTCGCCATCATTTTATTAAGATGAGATTATCGGTTAATTATATTATTGTGATTGTAGTACAGTACAGTACTGGCAGACGAAAGGTGCGTGCGAGGCCACAGTGGATGCATTGAGTGAGTGCATTGCTCCCTAGCGCGAAATGTTTGTCTATTTGTTAGGTGACAGATAACAATTGGTCGGTGGCACCATTGTTTTTCCACTCGTTTCTTAATTCAGTTGTTTTTTCTTGTAAAAGTGGGAAAATTACAGCCATAAGTAGTTGTTAATATCCAGGGAAAATGGCAGCTAGCAAATTCTTTTTGGTTCTAAGGATCCTTTTCGTTGTGTCTTCGAAGATAGGTTGTTTTTGTGGAAAATTAAATAACACCTATCAGCTCTTACAGATATAACTTGGTATTCAACTCAATCTTAAGTATTTTTAATATCAACAACATATCGTTTGAAGGAAAACTTTCAGTCAAAGCTACTTTTCATTTGAGAGGAGAATTTCGTTGAGAGATTATCTAAGTTTCATCAAACAAATCTAACTACGGTGCTTTTAAATTCAAAAACGCTTTTAATCTTGTGACGCCCACACAAGCAAACGTGGGTGTTAAAAGGTTACACATAGAACACACAAAGGAGAAAAATATTATATTCTCAAAGCTTGAGGACACCTACCTCTACAGTCTACAGTGTTATTAAATTTTAAGATAAGCAGTCGAGGTCATTTATGATTTGCCTTGTCTTCAAATTCAATTATCATTAAACAGTCTAACACGATAAAAAAGTTATCTACAAAATGTTGGAAATATTAGCAAGTTTGTAATTGTACCACTTTGCAAGAAGTATGCAGCTATTGATGCTTCCTGCGTTATTGGACGACTGGAACAATATAGGTGCATACATAACAGGTTCAATGTCCGTGTATGACATGCAATATGAAAGTCCTAACTTCATACTTCAACGTCAGTGCATCACATTTACTTGGTTTTAATCTTTGGTGGTCACCAGGATGTAGTCTAACATGTTGAGTTTTCCACTAGAATCTAGCTAGATGGAAGAAATTTTGTCAGTATTCGTTAAAATCAACATGTTACATGCCAGGTCGGACTGGTCATCTCGAGTTCCGTTCTCTCCGATTATTTTCATCACGTCACATTATTATGCATTGAAGATCTATCCCTCCCTACCCTACTATTTTTACTCACTATTTCCATTAAAATTGTTGAGTTTTAGTATGGTCGGACAGACTATACTACAGATATTACAACGAATGCTTGACACTTTACATTGAAAATTGAAATAACCGTTAGGTAGCTACAAAAATAAAAAAAAAGTTTATTCCTAAATCCGATGGAAATTTCGCGTTTTTCCCGTAACTCGGGTACAGTACCTAAAAGGTAGCAATTAAAACAAAACTAATATTTTAATCTTTTTCCTTCACAATTAGTCAATATCGTCGACTAATAAGTTTCTCAACAACTCTCTGGTCAACTGAATAAATTTAGTTTTCTTAGTTGAAGTGAATTCCATTTTCTTTGTTTGCATCATCATTTCTTGATTCATCGAATAATTTAATTAACTTAATAATAAGTATCAGGGTTATTTGTAAAACACCAAGAACCTCGCAGGAGTAGATACTAACATCATAAAACAACATTTGTTCTACGACTTTTCCGAAAACAGACAGAAAAAATCGACTATCCATACAAATGTCCGAACAGCTGATCGAGTTTTGTGTATGAAAAGATTTTTTTGTCTGTTTTTGGAAAAGTCGTAGAACAAACGTTGTTGTATTGATGTTACTAACCTGCGACGTTGACATACATTTCAATGCGACGTTGTTGTTGTTTTATAAATAACCCTGTAGGGAAATTCCCCAGCAATTTCTCATTATTATATTTCTGTCCCAGGTAAACACAAATCTTAACAAACAATATGCCGGCCGGTGAACGAGGCCAGTCAGTAAACAACAACCTGATCCATCCCGTTTCGACGGAATTAAATGTGTATGTGCCGGCCTAGAATAGCACTACCCCCTATCATCCCGTGGGTGTCGTAAAAGGCGACTAAGGGAGCATAGCCTTCAAGAGACGGGCAGCAGCGTCTCCAAAAAATCTTGGCCTACTGCGATCGCCAACCCGCCTGCCAAGCGTGGCGATTATGGCAAACCCCCCCCCCTCATGCACAATGGATCAAAAAATTGGCCCCCAGTCCCCGGCAGCCCCGCTATTCCTAGCTACGGTAGCGGCTACGGTAACGGCGGGGCAGGGGGTGCTAAGAATCCCCGGGTGCGGCTCGGCTACCAAAAACGACGACAACTGCACCTGGCAACCTATAACACGCGCACACTAAGGACCGACGCGAAGTTAACCGAGTTGGAAGAAGTTATCAGCAAGGTACACTGGGACATTATCGGGTTATCTGAAGTCCGAAGAGCGGGAGAGGACTCGATAATCCTCAAATCCGGTAACTTGCTTTACTACCGGGAGGGCGACCAACAGTCCCAAGGTGGTGTCGGGTTCATCGTCCACAAGTCCCTTGTCAACAACGTGATTACCATCGGAAGTGTGTCGACCAGGGTGGCGTACCTTATACTCAGAATATCCAAACGGTGTTCGCTGAATGTTATACAGGTTTACGCACCGACCTCGACACACCAAGATGACGAAGTGGAGGCTATGTATGAGGAGATCTCTAAAGCCATGCATAGCTACAAAACCCACTACACTGTTGTGATGGGGGACTTCAATGCAAAGTTGGGGAAACGATGCGGTGATGAGCTGAGAGTGGGGCAATTTGGAGTAGGGCAACGGAATGACAGAGGCCAGATGCTGGCTGACTTTATGGAGAAGGAGAACCTCTTTATGATGAACTCCTTCTTCAGAAAGCCGGAAAGCCGGAAGTGGACCTGGGTCAGTCCGGACGGTAAAGTCAGAAATGAGATAGATTTTATCATGTCGACGAAAAAGCAAATATTCAATGATGTCACTGTGATCAACGCTGTTAAGACGGGGAGCGATCACCGATTGGTACGTGGCACATTGAATATCAACCCAAAGCTGGAAAGATCTCGACTGATAAAATCAACAATTCGACCATTGCCGGCCCATATTCAAAACCCCGAGAGCTTTCAACTCGAACTCCAAAACCGCTTCGAAGCCCTTGAGAACAGCATAGATGTGGACGATCTGAACAACATGGTGGTGGATACTGTCCGTACGGTAGGGTCCAAGCTCTTTAAGACCCGCCGTCCCAAGATAAAGAAACTCTCCGACCACACACTCCTACTCATGGATCAGAGACGTAAAATGAGGCTCCAGAGTTCAGTAGATGCTAATCGTTATCGGCAGCTTAATAGACAGATATCTAAGTCTTTGACGAGCGACCTTCGCCAATTTAATACGAATCGTATTAAAGAGGCCATCGAGCGGAATAAAGGCTCCAAAGTGTTCGCAAGAGATCTGTCTATTGGGCAAAGCCAGATGACGAAGCTGAAAACTGACGACGGACGCATCATTTCATCAAAGCCTGAAATCCTGAGGGAGATCGAGAGCTTCTATGGGCAGTTATACTCCACGCAGACACCTGTTGAAAGCAAGGCTAAAGACCCCAGAGCCAAGCTTACCCGACACTATACCGAAGATATCCCGGACGTCAGCCTGTTCGAGATTAGTATGGCTCTCAAACAACTGAAAAACAACAAGGCGGCGGGTGACGATGGAATCACTACAGAGCTTCTGAGAGCGGGCGGTGAGCCGATACTCAAAGTCCTCCAGAAGCTCTTTAATTCCGTCATCGTCCAGGGCAGAACGCCAAAGACATGGAACATAAGTGAGGTGATCTTGTTCTTTAAAAAGGGTGACAAGTCCCTCTTAAAGAACTATAGACCCATCTCGCTTCTGAGTCATGTCTATAAGTTGTTTTCGAGAGTCCTTACGAATCGTCTCGCTCGCAAGTTCGACGACTTCCAACCTCCCGAACAAGCCGGGTTCCGAAAAGGCTTTAGCACCATAGACCACATCCATACGCTGCGGCAGGTTATACAGAAGACTGAGGAGTATAATGAGCCACTTTGCTTGGCGTTCGTGGACTATGAGAAAGCCTTTGATTCGATTGAAACCTGGGCGGTGCTGCAGTCTCTCCAAAGGTGCCAAGTGGACTTTAGGTATATCGAGGTGTTGAGGTACTTATACCAAAATGCCACCATGACGATCCGAGTACAGAACCAGAACACAAATCCTATCCAACTGCAGCGTGGTGTGAGACAGGGAGACGTTATTTCTCCGAAACTGTTCACAGCTGCGTTGGAGGACATCTTTAAGCTCTTGGACTGGAAAGGACTCGGCATCAACATTAATGGCGAGTACCTAACACACCTTCGTTTTGCCGATGATATAGTCCTTATGGCTGAGACCATGGAAGACCTGAACACAATGCTCGAAGATCTCCGTAGTGCTTCCCAAAGAGTGGGTCTTAGGATGAACATGGATAAGACGAAAATTATGTCAAATGCCCATGTTGTACCCTCTCCAGTTCATGTTGGGAACACTACACTTGAAGTTGTTGACCACTACGTATACCTAGGACAGGCAGTCCAGTTAGGTAGGTCCAACTTCGAGAAAGAGATCTCTCGTCGAATCCAACTCGGGTGGGCAGCATTCGGGAAGCTTCGAAAAATCTTCGCGTCCGACCTACCCCAGTGTCTCAAGACGAAAGTCTATGACCAGTGTGTGTTGCCAGTGATGACTTACGGCAGTGAAACGTGGCCGCTAACTATGGGTCTCATAAGGAGGCTCAAGGTCACTCAGCGTGCAATGGAGAGAGCCATGCTCGGCGTTTCTCTACGTGATCAAATCAGAAACGAGGAGATCCGCAGGAGAACTAAAGTAACCGACATCGCTCGAAGGATTGCTCAGCTGAAGTGGCAATGGGCGGGACACATAGCGAGAAGAACCGATGGCCGTTGGGGCAGAAAGGTTCTGGAATGGCGACCGCGCACCGGACGACGCTCCGTGGGTAGGCCCCCGACAAGGTGGACCGACGATCTGGTGGAGGTCGCGGAAAGCCAGTGGATGCAGGTAGCGCAGGACCGATCGTCGTGGAGATCCTTAGGGGAGGCCTATACCCAGCAGTGGGTGTCGTGTGGCTGATATGATGAAATTGAAAAGGAGACTCGATCAAGTTGTTGAGTGATATCCAATCCAGTTTATTACGGTGATAATGAGAAGTGTCACGTTGCCACTTGACTATTTTGGGATAAAAACCGGATTTGTAGAACCGCAACTCGTCGTACGTGTCGTCGAATGTCTTTTACTCAATCCTGGATATTGCGAAATTGCTAACTTTCATCTGATAATATAAGATTTTGTTTTAAAAACAATTCTATAAGTATTTATTAGCGTCCATTGCAGTATCAGCATTACCAATACCAAGCATTACAAAGCTTTATTAAATTCTTCGTTTTAGTTTAGTTAGTCGATAATTACCTATCTATTTCCATACATGAGTACTGACAAATAAATTATAATGAGGAAAACCTTTATTTACATTCGCACGACACGAGTAGCTATCATTTCACATAAATCTATATACCGTAATGGCATCACAAACAAGCCAATTACGCGTGTAAATATTTTTTTTCCATCCCGACAAATGAACACATGGTAGATGTTTTGTCGTCAACCTTTCAATGATATTCCCAATTTCCCCTACTGGGGAGGGAGGAGAGACGTCACCCTCACCCCCCTAGCTGGGTTCGCCCCAGGTCCCTAAAAATAGACGCTTGTGCCCGGGAGCCGCTCAATGGAGGCTCTAGGGGGAAAACACCCTTAACTGCAGAATGAAACTACTAAAGCTAGCCAGCCTTTAACATTATGTTGTTGCAAACGGCTGCACAAGTCGGTAGGTTTTCTATTTTCACGCAGGTTTAGGCATTTAACGCTACGTACTTGGAACTGTTTTTCCTTTTGAAAAGGAATATCCGTTCAAAATTAACTTCAATTAAAATATGGTCTTTACATTTAGCTCCATATCATGCAGCTGAATAAAAATTGCCGTTCAGACCATCTGAATACAGAGTATATCTGTTCTACTCATATAATGGCTGTTGGAAACTGATAGAGATTACTTTCCAGTAATGAGTTTAGATAGTTTGATGATGAAACTTAGATAATGTACAGAGTTGGTGGTAGCTTGTTTACCAATTTCATTTTCTCGCAAAATGAATTCCCTGCTTTTCGATTAACGTTATTTTGAGGTTAGAGTTTGTAACTCCGGCAGGATGTCGACATTATTATTGTTTATAGAGTGGTTTTAGTGTTCGTGTACTTGTCTATTTTGTATAAATAATTAATTTAAATACGACTTTAGTTTTTTAGAAAAAGGTACATTATTGTATATTTGCAAATCTGAAAGGTTAATTATTTCGTGTGGCATTCTCTGTTGAAGTTCCAAGATAGCGAATTCGATAACTATCAGCAGATCGAGACGACTAATAACTGTAATAAAATGGCAGACAAATAGCTTGACTGCTATCTTCGATTTCTTCTTTCAAGGTGCCCTTTACGCACCTCGTTTTAAAAACCTCATATCGCAGTTACAATTTCTTGAAATGTATATTTCAGGGGTGCCCATACTTTTTCTTAAGGAGATCGACCTAACAACAATTTATGAAAAAGAGATCGACATTTTGACAGTTTTTGAAAAAAAATGCATAAGTAAAACTACATTGGGTGCAAAGTGTCAAATCTGTAATCCTTGGCGATCGACTTTAAAACCTCTCGCGATCGACCGGTCGATCGCGATCGACCGTTTGGGCACCTCTGGTATATTTACTTAGTCCACTGGTCTGTGTCATTCATCATCAAGTGCGTCACAGAGTTAATATTAACCACTGTCTCCTCTGCGTTTTAGCACTTTTAAAAATTACTGATAATGGCCTCTTGTATTTGGAGACGTAACTCGTCAAGGAAATTTTCTTAACACCAAGCAATTTTTGTTTGCCCTAGTTCCTGTCATATCTTTGAATAAAGTAATACCTTTATATTGAAGTGCTGGAGAAATGAAGTGGGTTACGGACAAAGAAACAAGTTTACATTATTAGAAAGCTGACATTCCCCTGAAATATCGGAGTCAAATCTGGGTATATTATATGATTATAAAATTAGGCATATGAACCGACTTTAATGTAATTTGACTTTGTACGAATATGTTCAATGCAATCGTATAAAAGCCTTACAATCGTAAACATAAGGCCAGCCAAACAATCTGTTGACCTTACCAGTTCGTGTTCACGGCAATTTTTTGAAAGGAGGAAAGGATATTTTTGTCTGCAGTTTTGTGTAATGTAACGATTTAATGTTTCGAGTACTTTACAAACGTATTGATTTTATATTTTAGAAAATGTCAAGCGGCTCGGTTTTCTAAGCGTGGTTTCGTTTGTCGAGGCAAAAGGTAAAACCTGATTGTTCGCCGACCTCGTCTTGACCGGCTGCGTTGAGTAACATTTCGTGCTTCCGTTTGCTCTGCACAAGTCTGCAATACGATTTTCGAACGAGTTGCTTAAGAAATAAGATCCTCCATCCATTGATTTCACGCCCCGAAATGTGACATTATTATCATTCCTATCACAGTCCGATTGGTAAATATTTTAGCGTTATTATTGATATACCGTTGTCGGTACTTGCCTTGCCCTCGGTTTTTGTGAGGACATTCGGTGACTCAATAATGGGCGACTCGCAAGTTAATTGTACTGTAATGCCTATTTCCTTCTAGTAATGAACATTAGATTCAGTAAAAAGTGAATTACTTCTGCAGTAGCTTTCCACTACCTTGTTAAAAAAATTGGGAAGAATCTGACGGGCTCATTTTTCCCGAGCAAGTTTTCTATTCTTGGGTCTAATAAACTGAATATCATGCGAAACAATTTATCATTTTTATTCGCTCGGGATGAGCAAAGCAAATATTGTTGCGAAACTCTTTTTATATTGAATACCGTTACATACGAGCATAGCATCGAAGAAGCAGCCTCATGTTATCTAGTTTTTTAATATTATGTATATTCATTGATGATTAAACCCCGCTCCCTATATTCGCACTGTCCAATACAAACAAACAGTTTTTGTTCTTATCATTCCCCCGATATGCTTGCATACTTAATGATAACATCATAGATATCGTAACTACAAACGTAATTTCTCGTGATTTTCAATTTTAAATTGTTCTCCAAGAACCACAGCTATCAATTTACTTTACATAATACTGTATTTTGTTCTTTATGCTATTTATAGGTATTTGCGAAGTTTGATCATCATCCATTGTAAATTATTTGTTACTGTCGTGTCCGACAAATATTGCTTAAAAAGGATGATAGTCTATTCCATTATTAACTTATTACCAGTTAGATATAAAAACTATTAATTAGAAAGATCTTTAAGTAGGTCTTTAAGTATTAGCCCTAGGTGTGCCCAGACAAGGACAGTAAATTGCGTGTCAATGTATTTGTGAAATGCGCTAGTGTGCGTGCCAGCTCAATGAGCGCGCCTATCGACTCGCAGCCCGGCGGGGCAGGGCTGGTTACTATAACTACGAAGTAGGTCCAACATAGCATCATGAAATATGAACAAGGGAGAATAGTAAACAAATAATATATGGCAATAATCAAATTTAAATTTAAAAATAAAAACAAACGATTTGTTTGTCTCTGGATCAGGGTTTAGTTAGGATATGGAGAGAGACTAAGTAGGCCTGCTTAACTGAATTACTGTTAAAAGTTTTGTTAATCAACTTGTTTTGTACATAATCGTAATTTAATGTTAACTTGTTAAACTGTTGCGTAAGTAAATTCATCAAGTTTAAAATAGGTGCTACGTGTTCGTTTCATGGAAGTCTCAGCAAGTCTTGAGGAAAAAAATCGAAAATTGAAATAATTTTAGGTGCTGGATAGGCAAAACCAAGCAGTACCTAATATTCAGATTAAACACATCAAACCATTATGCAGATAGGCGACCAAATGCCTGGCCAGTCTAAAATAAAAACGACGTGAGGTGACACATATGTCTCTTAAAAACTACCACCCACAATTTCATTGATAACAAAAGCTATTGAAGCCCCTATGCTGAATATACCATCCGCTGCGCAATTAGCATCATACTATAGATAGGCAACCCTGGGTGGAGCCCGGGTGGAGGAGAGCGCAGGGGGGCTGCGCGACCGACCTTGGCCGTGACTCCCGGAGCAACCAGCCACGCACAACACCAAATTGATTTTCGTCTCCTTTCATCTCCAGCCTCGATACATGAATTAATAGGGAATATGCATAAGTCACCGATTTTCCTAAAATTGAGCTTGATCGCTGCGGACACTTGTAAAAACATGATGGAACAGAAGAAAAATAAAAAAAAATGATTATTTTCGTTTTATCACACGATGAAATCAGGGGAAAATGACGATATTTTTTTTTCGTTTTCGGATATAATGCACTTTACAGTCAGATAGAATATCGAAAAAGAAATAATATTTTGTATGACACATATCTACTTAAACGCAAAATTTAGGGAGATAATTGAAGATTATTGGCTAACTCCATATTAAACGCGCCCGAAACACACCGAAACGTGATGTGTGACATCACCGTTTTGTATAGAGCGTTTTCGGCGGGAGCTGATGCGTGCTAACTTCAAGTAACTATATTACGAGAAAAAAACGCAAGAGACAAGTTTCAATATTACAGTTGATTTTCTCACGCATTATACTATTGATTTTGATAAAAAAAAAATTGATGCATATTCCCTATTGCCTACCTAAACATTCCCAAAGCTATCACATACTTTGAACGAAGAAGAAGGAGGAATTCCGTCGCATTTGCTTAGCAGAAAACCTAACACGCATGCACTTTACCATATTTTACTTTTTTCTATTCTATTGCTGCTCACAAAATGTCACGTGTGATCCCGGCGCTCATTTTTCATCGGTTACCTGGTTGCCGCATTGCGTACCATGGGCAACAGCGACGCTTAACCACTGCTAAGGTCAAAATCGCTTGCACGCCGCGCCGTCACAACCATACGTTTAGTTCGTGTGGGGGCGATACGCGCGCACACGAATTTTGTTGCAAACTGGTTAAGCGTCGCTGTTGCCCATAGTACCTATATTAGGTTTTCACAAGTTTGCGTACTCATTTGGTGTAATTTTTTACGTTACCTTGGGAAATCAATCGCAAATGTTGAAGAAAAAGTTTTAAAATTCTATACAACGGCTTCTGTAGTTGAAACTCTAATGGCATGGCTAGCATTCTGAAGGACACCACATCTCTGAAGTCTTGCTCTATAGCTATACAGGGTTATTCTATTATCATAAACAACAACATTTGTTCTACGATTTTACGAAAACAGATTCGATTCTCTATACAAATGTCCGAATAGCTAACCGAGTTTTGTATGAAAAGTAATTTTTTTTGTCTGTTTTGGAAAAGTCGAAGAACAAATATTGTTTATTATGTTTTTACTAATCTATTGCTGCGAGGTTGTTGGTGTTTTACAAATAATAGATAGCTCGATTCCCGGATGAGACGAAACTAATTTGTTTGTTTTCCAATCGTGTAATGGAGATAGTAATTCCAATATTAAATTCCATACCTAACTCTTTTTAGAGTAGTTGGATACTCAATAAATTTAAATATTGCTGGCGTCTTTACTTTTAAGATTGTACCTGTGTCTTTACATTGCAATTTAACGATATTATTTAATCGCGACGTAATTTTGCAATCTATCGCGTAATTATTATCGTTGCTCGTTTATAAATATTACGATTATCATAAAAATCGTCTGAAGTTTGATAGTAATATCGCGAATGGCATGCCAAATAGTCTTCGATTTTGTGTATTTTGTAGAATATGTTGACTGTTTTGTACTTTCTGTGCAATAGTTGTTATTTAATTTACTATTATAAAAAGGTGAGAGTCTAAATATCTAAGATACTTCTCATAATTTGCAATAAGCTACAATTATACAGCAGAGATGCCCATAAAATGTATTAGTAAGATAGCATGAAATTAACATTAGATAAAATGCTGCTATTATGTTTATTTACAAAAACGTTATCTATCTTCGTGTCATTATCTTTATTTATTGAATATTCATGAATATCTAAGTGAAATCATAAAAAAACTAACGTTTTTATTATGCTTACTTTGTGTGATTCTTATTAGAAAAAAATAAGAAAAAGCAGAACTAAAATATAATTCGGAAAAAAAAATGGACAGACAAAATGACAGACTGCGTATCCCCACAAATATTATGGCTAAATCGGCAGTCTCGCTGTATCACAGTTGGCCGTAGAATAATTTTTAAAAGACACTTAACACAAAATAGTTTGTTTTCAAATATTGTTGTTTACTATGCTAACGTCACTTCAACCTAATTTTAATTATAGCGTTTTTTATTGCCAATGTTGCAATGAAGATATGCCCGAGGCTGTTTTAGAAATATGTTTTTATGATCTTAATAATACCGGTCGAATCACTTCCATAAATTCAAGTACTTTTGGTGGGTGGGACGGGAGAGTCATAAGTTTAGATACTTTTTATGGTGACTTTCACGATACATAATGTGTTTGACGTCGGCACGGGGCCCCGGGTTAAGAATTTGAAAATTTAAAACCAGTATCATCCGTTAGTCATCGATTACAATTCAAATGTTTTTATTACTTTTATAAATAAAGTTTGTTGGCATAATCAAAATGTCAAAATATGCACAGACTGGTGGACAAATTCTCATTTTGGTGCAAAGAAACTAGTATTTAAATCAAGTTTTTAACCACCTATTCTTTTGGGATTACAACAAAACAAACGTTTACCCTCTTGACGTAGCCCTTCTCGATCATATTAAATATCTTTTATAGTTAAAAGGTATTTCGTATATTTTCAAGCACTGTTAGTGTAGTTATTGTATGTTATGCCAACAACTAACTGTCTTTTTTTTTCTCATTCCTCTGTCGTCATGTTGGAAGTCGTAACTGGTAGCGAGCACACGAGGTGTTTACACCAAAATAGCCCGGCCACATCTTTGTTGGAGGCCGCTTATAACACTTTGGGACTAATTATAGCGCGGTTGCGCATCGGATAACTTCAGTCTAGGGATGTTTTGTATAAATGAGTTGTGGTGGACCGATCATAAAGTACTGTTTGATTGATTTATTAATTAAGATTTTGTTCGTCTTTTCTAGTTGCGTTAGGCTTACATGAAATTACTTGACCACGAAACCGCATGGGCGAAATCAGAGGCCAAAACCAAACTCTTTTCAAATTACCTATCCGATTCGATTTCATGTCCATCTCATTCATTTCATGTCATCCAGTTTAGGTCTGTCCCCACGTATCCGGGCCGTCGTGGCCGGGCCGGGACGTGTCAGGGGCCCAAGTTACGTTGGTCGTGCTAAGATTTTGTATGTAAAACAAATATACGTTGAGCTCCGTCATCGGCAGCTTCGTTCAGGATCCGGAGTTCAAAATACGTTGGTCCTTATGTAGAACATATATCACCCAACATAGCTTGGGCCCCTGACATGTCACGGCCCGGCTTTGTGAGGATAGACCTAAGTTTTTCAAAGAAGTTTTACTCAAAAATGCTTGTAATATGGTCATTATTTTAACAACCTTCTTTGAACAAAGTCGAGGTTGCTGTGCTCCTGCGATGGTAATGCAACAAAGTTGTATGGGATTTCATTATTGTCGAGTTTTAGTTTTTTCGTTTTTTGTTTCAAACATAGTTAGGTGAAAAAAGTACATTGTACAACCCGCGCAGATAAAGAATGGGAATTAAAATGGCGTCGTTCATATTCACTTCTCGCTCGCACATTAAACGCCACACCTATCGCTCTCTCAGTCACACTCGTTGTGGTAAGCGCCGCCGTGAGCCGCCATTTTCAATCCCATTCTTTATTTGCTCGGGTGTTGTATTGTTGTAGATGATGTTTTTGTACTTTTCCTTTTTGTCATTTTTGTATTTTTTGTTATTTTTTACTTTTTGACTTTTTTTTACTTTTTTGACTTTCTTCCCTTTTTTACTTTTTTGAGATTTTAATAATTTGTAACATTTTTGTAATTTTGGTCATTTTTGTCATTCTTGTCGTTTTGTAATTTTTGACAATTTTGTCATTTTTGAGTAAAACACTATACAAGACTTGGTCCACAATGACTGCACCGTTGGCCACGCTATGATGGCCTCAAGCTGAGCTTAACTTCGCTCTCGGCCTTCAAATTTGGTCATCATTGCAGCCCTTGCTGTCCGCGTTATAAAGTCCTCGACCTCCGGTCTCGGCCTTTATTCCGACTTGGCCATCAAGGGATGCAATGCTGACCGCGCTGTGACGGCCTAGACCTGCGCTAAGCTACGCTATCGGCCATCATCATCGCGCTGCCAGCAATGCAGTCATTATTGACCGCGTCAGTAATGTACTATTATTGATTTACTAACCTTACTTATCAAATTCGTATAAAGTTGAAAGTAGTGTCCCATCCCTAGTATTTCGTTTAACTTCGCGTGGGTATACAACAAAGCCATATTGTTCAATCAAACTCCTTCTACGGGCGTGTCACTATGTCGTACGATTCCTCATTGAACAAATGAGAGGTTTTAGCAATTTTCACTTTGTCAAATGTGTTATTTCCAATTTGTTTTCTCTAGAAATTTGTGATGACAAGTGCGAAAATGGTGTTAAACAAGGAATAAATAAAAAAGGAAAACGCGATGGATTTCATTCCAAGATTTATTCTGAGGTATGACAATAGTTAATTATAGAGATTTACTAAATATTTATGGTCTGACATGCGCTCTAGCTTTCGTAGACCAGGGATGGCCAACTTGTCTAGGGCTGCGATCTACTTTAAAATTTCCTGGCCTATTGAGATAGACTTAAAGCATTTCCATTTTTGGGATATTTTTCACTTCAAAACCGTCGCACCCGCCTCCCGCTCTTGCTACTTGCTTTGCTACAGCAAAGCACTTTTTGTTATGTCTCGCGATCGACTGCACTGTCTCCAGAGATCGACTTGTTGGCCACCCCTGTCGTAGACCATAATTATACAAATAAGTCATTATATAAGATAAATATTTCGTTGGGCACCGCCGCCATGGTGCCAGACATTTAGAGGTACATATTTATTTATATATTTAACTCAAAATAATGTATGTCGTAACATTCTTGGCTTAGATTCGTATTCTCTGTAAAATTTACGATACACACGGTACACACCACAGTCGAACAGCTGTCTTGTAGCTGTCGAAGACCTGAAAAATATTCACTCGATGTAAAAATAGATAATTAGATATTGTGTTTAGAAAAGCAGTTTTTGGAACAGGGGCTTCATTGCCTAACTCAAAATCTATCACGATCGCTTTTAAGTTAGCAATTTAAACTACATCCATCATTTGGGTCTCAAAGACAGTCTGTCACAGTGCCTTGTAATGCCACAGCAATGGAATGGCCGTAGCATTTGTGCCAAATTGAAAGCAATTGCGATAGATTTTGATGAGACAATTAGGTGGCTTGGACACACAATAAAACTCTTGCATACGAGCATGCATATTAATTAGCAAACACTTTCCATTATGGTTTAACTAATCATTCTGATTTGATGTTAATTATTTGGTCAAAAATATCATTTTATACGAATTCCTTCATATTGTCCTCTTGCAGTTAAAATCGTGCACTTGTTTTAAACACACCTCCAAGTACTTTATGAGAAGTTCCTGTTCCTCCCGTTGGACACAAATATCAAGCATTATCAGGAGGTTATCGCAGGCCGGTTTGGCCAGACCGGGAACCGGTTACGATTGTGACCACCTGACCACCACCTTTGTAGAGACCATTCCCTTCCATTCCACAGGCATCTCACCTCTGTCCAACAAAGGTCTGGATATTGTGGTCGCATTAGGGACCACGCAATTGCGTGTAGGTTTTAAAAATTTTAACGTATGCCGCGTGGGATGGACAAACATTCATCCATTCCATGTGAGAATCTTAATAGCTCTAACATAACATAAAACATAACTCTTCCAGTTGATTACGAACAGACTTCATACAACGGACTTTTAATCAGTCAGTATTCCTACAGTGATAATCAATTTGACCATCGCACGCCGCCGTCTATTCATTGATCATGAACAGTACAACACAGTCCTTGTGACTTGTCCCATTGTATTCCCATAAATTTTATACACTTACTAGCGTTATAGCTGTTATTTAACCTATCTGTTCTTCAATTCGATTAAATTAAATCGTGTGAGTAGGGGGGGCTTTGAGTATTCAAGTCGTAAAACAAACAAGACTATTAGACATTCTTCATTATACATATCTCCGTCAACTTTTACAATGATTTAAAAAGATCTTTTGACATTCGTTGTAGTTTACAATATTTCTCCGAGACGACCCGTAATTGGCTGATTGTTAGGTCTATTGCAACCGTTTATTTCAATTCTAAAATTGATGCAAGTGCTTCTCTCCGAGGAGAGTGTGTCCCGACACCGAGTTGATTTTATTTTTATTTAATATGATGATCAAACTGACGGAACTTTGAGTATTCAAGTCGTAAAACAAACAAGACTATTAGACATTCTTCATTATACATATCTCCGTCAACTTTTACAATGATTTAAAAAGATCTTTTGACATTCGTTGTAGTTTACAATATTTCTCCGAGACGACCCGTAATTGGCTGACTGTTAGGTCTATTGCAACCGTTTATTTCAATTCTAAAATTGATGCAAGTGCTTCTCTCCGAGGAGAGTGTGTCCCGACACCGTGTCGATTTTATTTTTATTTAATATGATGATCAAACTGACGGGTTGTTTAAGAATTTTCCACGGAGATACTCTGTTTACAATAACAATAAAGTCCGTTTTAAATCGAGGCTTATTGTTTTGGGATACGAGACGCATAATGATTCCATATTTATCGTATACATGGTAAATATATACCGGAATAATAAAATGAAATTGTCAAACCACACAATTCTGCGATCTGGGTGGGGGACCAACAAAGCTAAAAGTTTGTTCTGTTTTTGTTATTTTAACTTAAGTATAGTTCTTTCAAAAGTAGCAAATAACTGAAAAAAAGTCCAAGCTCAAACATGACATATCAGTGCTTCATCCTATCAATCGTCTTCACGTGAAGTGAAACAAATCTCTGTTTACGCAAGCAAAGTATCAACGAAAATATTTCATTTCGTTCACGTTCTTGAAACGCATAAAGATGTATTACTAGGTTCATCATGTATTCTTGTCGGTTCAAGTCTTGTTTCTTTTACGAGATTTCAAAATGTTGATGGATTTTTTATGTAAGGTTTCTTATCTTATTTCTACTTAGGAAAGTTTGGTCAATGACTCCGACTTTTACATTTGGGAATTTTAGGAATTACAATGTTCTCTTTATGACTTCCTTTTTCTCATCAGATCAAGCTTTTGATTACGTCATTTCAGGGTGATTATTAGCTGGCGTATTAAACAATTCTCCGCATTCAGTTTTTTAAGAACTTAAAGGTGTAGAACAGGAACAAGATTTTTTTTATTCTTCTATATTTCACTTGCTAACTATTAAAGCTTAAAAATATGTTGGTTTTGAACATATCAGACGCACGACGCCCACTTTTGGGCACAACACAGACCTCTACAATCCAAGGGTCTCCTGTCTCCATGACGGAACCTATTTAGTGAGTTCCAACACAAGTTCTAATTAATCTGAGAAAGTTTATTATTTTAAAATTGTTAGCAGCTTTAAACATCTCTCGTAGGATTGTGTTGTTTTATTATCCAAAAAGAGAAATTAAGAACACAAACACAAAGCAGTTAAAAGTGAAATAATATTTTATGATTGTTCCTTTTATCTTATAACTCGTCCTTGCGCTTTGCCAAGAAAGTTATGACGTGAGATTTTAGTCTTAAAAGCTTTTTACTGGAAATATTAAGTACTGTTTATTCATTATCATGAGATAATGATGCAGCTTTTAGACCGGCGCAGTTATCAATTTGCAATATTGAAACTAGTGAAACGGGAAGCTTTTATCATAATTGCGGAATTGTATCGCATGTGTGAAACCGCATTGTGGTAAATCGTTCCAGCCATCGCATGATCGATAGGACACAATCATGGCGTGGTAGCCTTGGGTGCTGGGTATGATAAGGTCAAGGTTCGGTGGTGACGTAGACCGCTGGTAGGGTGGAGAACCTTTGACGGCACCCATGAATTATGGCTATGGCGATGCTTGATGCCTTTGTGATTTGCTTTGCTTGAAAACCTTATGACGTATTTTGAATGCTCTCAATGCTATAATATTAGTTAGCTTCTGGCATATGACCTCTCTCATTATTATAAACGTAAAGAATTTTATTACGACTATTCACAAGTTCTCACACAATCTTATTCATCGTGTTGGGAGGAAATTAAAATCTTCATTCACTTGTTGATATTGTGAAAATAAGAAGTAACAAGCACTTGACTTAAAGCATTATAAAATAGTTCTCTATTGACCAGATTGGGCATGAATCCCAAAACTTCAACAATGTGCCAGCCTTTACATCGCCAATTATAATTACTACTTTTGGACAAAGTATTATTGTATGTTAATTTGATATCTTTTTACAGTGAAAGGTGTTGAAGGTTATCTGTCTTTGTTTTGTTTCAAATTAAGTTTATTTTCGATTCTTAACCGTAGAGGCTCGATCAAATTCATCAATCATGACACGAAAACTTTGCCATGGCCTTAATTAATTATATGACTTATGTTACTTAACATAAAAATTACAATATTGTAATTTTTTCCGTTCTCTCTTATCACTTTAGTAAACCCCTTTTTAATTATTAAATGAATACATTATTCAACTCGTTACATAATTCGATTGCCGTAGTAATACGCTTAAGTGGTCTTGTTAGGAATGGACGTGTAGCTTGCAATAATGTTAACGAGGAGCACATTACTTAAATGGGAATTATGAACTGCGTACGCCATCATTGGACGCTAACTTTATGTTCCTCGTAGGTAGATCATGGCCATTGTTCGGTTTTAATACTAAGCTTCTAATGTAGGACTTTCTTTTAATTGTCTTGAGGATATGTTTATCAATAATTGATAATAACACGACAACTTTCATCGATTCAAATAATTCTGTATCATTCACCAAACGCCAATACAAAAATCTAAACACATAATATTCTTGACGGACGGATCTAATCTCAGCAAATGAGTTCTATATTCAGAGTCTATTCCCATATTACTGGATGTAAAGATTGTAAAGTAACTATTCCCTTACGATATGAGCTTGGTATTTCGTAGGATCGGATTTTGGGGTAAGAAGAGAAACTACCTTATATTTGTCTCTTTTATTATTGTATTTTTACAGAAAATAACATTAAACGTCTTTTATTTTTGTCAACAGGTAATGAAGAATCTTCAACGTGTATATTGAAAAGACTGGGAATTTTATGAGAGGTAAATTTTCGTGCAATACAAATTGCTTTGGCTATCCGTGTTGCTATAATCACGAAAATTGTAAATAATCAAACAAAATAGCCATGACTAACATTTTCACAACCAATCCCACATTATTCTTGTTCTTTTCATGAATTAATTATTTTAACACTTTAATTAAAGTTTTAGTAACGGAGGTTCTAACTACGTATTCGTTATTAACGTATCAAAACGCGACCTTATCTAACTCAATCAACTCAGTTTCTTTTAACTTTTGAAAGAGATAGGTGTTTTAATGCATTTAGCATACTTTTGTTAAATGTATTGACTTCTTTCCTATGCTTTATATTCGTGTTAACTATACAAGTAAATCCGATAGAATCGCCATCCAGTGTCTATTTTGTTTCTCCGTGTCTCTGATACGTTTATTTCTTTCTCACATCCTTCGGCCATTGTTGGCGTGCTGTGTCTATTTTTTTCTAATTATCTACTGAATGCTAACAATGGCACAATTTCCATTGTCCGATTCTTAGCTTTAATAGTGAGCATATTTGAAACAGTCTGTCGCATGAGAAAATTGTTTGGGCACATTTTCTGCGGATTGCGGTCACCTTATTTATTGCATTCAAATATTAAAACTTTTTGATAAAATACCATCATTGTGCGCTTTATGTCTTCATTTTATCTTATCACAAATCATATTGATAGCAATATCAGATCAAGTCGATACATTCGTTGCATCTTGTATAAGAGACTAAACATGCATATCTAAACCTCTTAACTGTAAGTAGAGCTCGATCGCAATTAATTTCGTCAAGCGACCGTGCACTTTCAACAAAAGTAACCAGATCAATTGCAAAAATCGATAATTAATTGCAGTGAAGCTATTCGTAAATCCATTTATTGATTGTCATTAAAAAGAACAAATATCAGAATTAGCCGTTTCTTTGCTTTTAAAATTATTTTTTGAAGATTATTTCTAAATGTTATAGAAATGGAATTCTCAGGTTAGTTAGATAGAATCTCGACCTTGAACTTGTACGAACAAAAAGAAGAGCCAACTAAAGTGGTCAATGTCTTCATTAATATTTAATACTGAGAAGTACATTCTTTTGTGTATACGCTAATTTGTGACAAGCAGACAACTAAAAAAAATGCCTACAGCCAAAGTTTTTTTAGCCATTGTGTAAGCTATTGCCCAATTCAATGCTCTCAGTATGTTGGAGGCCAATAACTAATCAGAATAGATGAAGTGTGGTACTCGCATGAGGCGTGGGCGTTAAACGAGTGGAAAAATAACATATACTTTTAATTTTATACTGACCTGACACCTTGAAAGGTTTTATTAGCTTTAATTTGTCCCCGCCATATATTGTTCCAAACGCGTTAATAATATTCTGTACTGAACTGGTTACATAATACGCCAAGATTGTAAAAGGTCGTCATCGTGACATTTTGGCGATCTTTGAAATAAATGTTGCTAATAATAAAGTCGAGAATTTTATTAACAAGCTAATTAGTCTCGATTGTTATGTGCAATCAGCGTCTTATCTTACGGTTTACGCAATCGATAGTCTGTTTTCAAACAAGCCTGATTACGTCAGCCTGCATTATTTGAGTCATTGAGTAGGTATACGTTAAACACGGTGAGTTCAAAAACCGAATTCAATGTCTTGTACCAGTTGTACCCAAATTCTTTGAATAGTTCACAATCTTCAGGGACATTTTGAAGAATAAACGAAGTTTTAAGTATTTAGCTTCCAAGGTCTCCATTTCTGGTTAATAGATATAACACTTCACAAGTTTAAGGAGCTAGTAATAATAATTCCATTTATTTATACAAATATTTCGAATTGTCAAGGGCGGTTTCATATCCTGTCGCGCGCATTGGTGCAGCTGGCGAGTTTTTATTCGCTTCCTGCTGATAAATTTGCACCCTTCGATAGTAAAACGAACGCTCAATTTGCGAATGCGGGGGGGTACACTAACGAATTTGATCCTATTCGTTAACCGCAATTTAAAGAATTTGATAATATTCGTATTGAGAATATGCGTACAACAGAACAACTTCATGTAATCTGTTCCGATGACAAATGGATTTTTTAAAACGAATCTAGAGTAGTGATTTCCAGTCCAATTGCACGCTATTGTATTCCAGATTTCACAGATCGACGTTACTATGGCGAAATTAGTGATACGTAATGCTGTATCGAAGAAAATAAAACTGTTATACAATCTGGTTGCGCACTCTTTCCGAGAGCTATGGTAGAAAAGATCTCGCAGATATTTAGATAGCCGTTCGCTTGGAAACGGTACAGATTAATATGAAAGATAATAAAATGACTAACGTATCTGTTTTCAGATTGGAAATTTTATCTGTTTTCTCTGGTATTTGTGCCATAACTTTTTCCTTCATTAAATTCATCGTATTATTCTACTTTTGTAGAAACCAAATCATGATCTAAATAAAAGAGTTTCGTTTACAATTATTTAAGGTTTGATTGTTTATTTTAAATTCCAAACAATTAAATAATCATTTTTGTTCGAAGTTTGAAGACCGTTGTCAATGGCACCCATTACACACACAATCTGATCACGCCAGACCGCGCCAGACTGACAAAGATTGACAGAGATTGATTGTGTAACGTTGTTCGCGATCTGTTTCAATCTGGCGCGATCTGGCGTGATCAGATTGTGCTGGATTGTCAATCTACGTCAATCTGGCTTGGTCTGGCTTAGGGTTGGCACCTTTTTTTCGGGGTAATAGTATTATTTTCAAAACATTTAAACATTATAGTTCTTACTTTTGGGATATTTATAAAAATGTAGTACACATTTATTTTTAACTAGCTTCCGCCCGCGACTACATCCGCGTGGGTGGACATTCGAAAAATCATTAAAAAACAAACATACAAACGAACAGAGAACTTGCAGTAGTCTGCTCATCGCAATCTAGTGCTATCTGATACATGTTTTTATAAGGCTGAACTGATTTAGATGAAATTTAAGGCACAGTTTATTAGCCTAGATTAAAACATAGGATAATTTTTATCTCGGTCAAAGGTATCCTAGGTATTTTTTTAAACATTGTAATTAATATGTAGTAAGTACTTACTTTCAGGAAATTTATAAGAAAATTAGCGGCCGCCCGCGACTTTGTCTGCGTGGAAAGGTTTTTTGTTATCCCTCGGGAACAATACTTTTTTTCGGGATTAAAGGTACCCTATGTCCTTCTCTGTACCTCTGACAACGTGTATGCAAAATTTCATGATGATCGGTTCAGTAGTTAAGACGTCAAGGCGTAACAAACAAACAAACAAACGGACTTTCGCATTTATAAAAATACCCTAAAAAAACATACAGTCGAACAGAAAAACAACCTCCTGCTTTTTTGAAGTCGGTTAAAATATTGGATCGCAGTAGATCTTGGTAGATTGTCAATCTACCACAATCTACCGCGATCCGATGCAAGTAGATTGTGGTAGATTGTCAATCTACCATGGTAGACTGACAATCTAGCACAATCTACTGCGATCCGATGTTTTTAACCGACTTCAAAAAAGGAGGAGGTTCTCTGTTCGTATGTATATTTGTTTTTTATGAAGGCTGCACTGATTTGGATAAAATTTGGCAAACAGATTATAGTCTGGATTAAAACTTATGATATTTTTGATCTCGGTCAAAGGTACCTTAGGGATTTTTATTTTTTTAAACATTGAAATTAATTTGTAGTACTTTTGGGAAATTTATAAAATATAGCCCATAATTATTTTTAACTAGCTTCCGCCCGCGACTACATCCGGGTGGACATTTGAAAAATACCCTAAAAAAACATACAGACGAACAGTAAAACAACAACCTGCTTTTTTGAAGTCGGTTAAAATATCGGATCGCAGTAGATCTTGGTAGATTGTCAATATACCACAATCTACCGCGATCCGATGCAAGTAGATTGTGTTAGATTGTCAATCTACCATGGTAGACTGACAATCTAGCACAATCTACTGCGATCCGATGTTTTTAACCGACTTCAAAAAAGGAGGAGGTTCTCTGTTCGTATATATATTTGTTTTTTATGAAGGCTGCACTGATTTGGATAAAATTTGGCAAACAGTTTATAGTCTGGATTAAAACTTATGATATTTTTGATCTCGGTCAAAGGTACCTTAGGGATTTTTATTTTTTTAAACATTGAAATTAATTTATAGTACTTTTGGGAAATTTATAAAATATAGCCCATAATTATTTTTAACTAGCTTCCGCCCGCGACTACATCCGGGTGGACATTTGAAAAATACCCTAAAAAAACATACAGACGAACAGAAAAACAACCTCCTGCTTTTTTTAAGTCGGTTAAAATATCGGATCGCAGTAGATCTTGGTAGATTGTCAATCTACCACAATCTACCGCGATCCGATGCAAGTAGATTGTGGTAGATTGTCAATCTACCATGGTAGACTGACAATCTAGCACAATCTACTGCGATCCGATGTTTTTAACCGACTTCAAAAAAGGAGGAGGTTCTCTGTTCGTATGTATATTTGCTTTTTATGAAGGCTGCACTGATTTGGATAAAATTTGGCAAACAGTTTATAGTCTGGATTAAAACTTATGATATTTTTGATCTCGGTCAAAGGTACCTTAGGGATTTTTATTTTTTTAAACATTGAGATTAATTTGTAGTACTTTTGGGAAATTTATAAAAAATATAGCCCATATTTATTTTTAACTTTCTTTCCGGCCGTGACTACATGCGCGTGGGCATTTGAAGAATTCCTTAAAAAATATACAGATGAAAAGAGAACCTCCTCCTTTTTTTAAGTCGGTTAAAAATATTGGATTGCAGTAAAAGATGATGAAATTTGGCACACAGTTAGTTTGGTACCCTAGGAAGTACCTACTCTATGTACCCTATTTTTAATTTTTAAAGGAAGCTAGTTAAAAATAAATGAGGACTATATTTTTTCATAAATTTCCCATAAACCTACCTACTATATTTTTGGCAATGTTTTGAAAAATACTATTTTACCTTGATGTTATTACTATACCAGGCTATAAACTATACCAGGCTATAAACTATACAAGGTGTTAGGTAAAAGCCTTATAAAGCCGAATATGGTAGATAGGGACCATCAAACTGAACAACTTTTACTATGGGACCAATTCTGAAATCGCGAAAAAAAAATCTGCTGTTTCATACAAAAATTAATAACGAAAATATCAAAATCTATGGAACAGCAGATTTTTTTTTTTCGCGATTTCAGAGTTAGTCCCATAGTAAAAGTTGTTCAGTTTGATGGTCCCTATTTACCATATTCGGCTTTATACGGCTTTTACCAAACACCTTGTATATGATGTGTGTAAAATTTCATCAAAATCAGTTCAGTCTTCTGAAGCTGAACTGATTTGGATGAAATTTGGCACTCAGTTCATAGCTTGGTAATATCGTATTAAAATTTATAAAAAATCGTATTAAAATTTATATTACGATATTACCAAGCTATGAACTGAGTGGCAAATTTCATCCAAATCAGTTCAGCTTCAGAAGGCTGAACTGATTTTGATGAAATTTTACACACCTGTGTGTGTAAAATTAAATATCGATATTCATCTAACCCTAACTAATCAAGGCATAAAATGGGTGCTAGACAACAGATTTTACTAGGTACTTACTTACTTTTCGAAATAGTTAGGTACTTATTATACGCAGACCGTCACAGAAATTAAAATTCATCATTTCAATTACGTCCGGGAATCGAACCCGGGATCTCTTGCGTGGTAGACTGGCATGTTGAATACTGCACCACTCAGGTCATCGATCGATATCACGCGAAAATTAATGCAAAAAGTTGGCAACCCTGCCAAAGACCACCGTGGATCGTGGTAGATTGTCAATCTACCAAGATCTACTGCGATCCAGATCTCGCTGGATTGACCGTGTAACGTCGCAAACCAACCGCATCAAATTCCATCAATCTGCGGTTTTGATCAGATTGCACCAGATTGACGTGTGTAATGGCCGCCAATGCCTTGCCTTCCGCAGGTAATTTTAGTGGTTTTAGCACCAACGTTTATTGTGTGGTGTGGTTGTGTAAAACACATAATATTGTATCAGAGAATATAATGTCGTTGTAAAACAATAAACTGTATAACTGGAAATAGTAATTGACCGAGCCAGCGCGAATATGTTTGTAGTATTTGCCGAATACAACTTTGTACCAATAAGTGAATTAGTACACACTAAAGTTGTATTTGGCAAATACTTAAAACATATTGCATTAAATTAAATAATTTTGCTTTGATGACATAGTTCATAGTTAACAATTGCCGTTAGTTGTCGGAATACGCTAAAATATATTGTATAAAACCTAAAATCCTGGGAAACCACGTCAAGTGCCTACAATAGCGAGTCACGTGTTAATTTGTTTATTTTTGACTAAAAACGTTTTTAAACAAGGAAGTCGTTACAATAGCGAATAACTTCAACTTTCTATTGCTACAGAGTTACAATTCCATGGCAACATTGTTCTTACGAAAGTTAAAGCTTTTTTGGCTTGTGGGATTTCGTGGTTGCTTTGCTCCCTCGTCTTCTTTTGTTTTGTGACCTCTCTGACGTCTTTACGAATTTCGCAGCTTATTTCTGAGCATTGTTTTTTAAGAAATAAGGAATTTATTTTCGGCAAAGCTTACTTTTGCAACTGGAGAATTTTATGTTTCAGAATTTCTGCGAACAAAGTACCTATTGTTGCAATAATTTGCCAACTCGCTTTGACTTTTATGATGCTTCAGTGAACTTACCGTCTTTTATGAATCTCTTTTGAATATCTAGAATTTCGTGAATGTTGATTTTTAGTTTAATAATGCTTATTATTCACATAAAACTAGATTTTATGAGGTTCTTACATCTGAAGATAATTTTAGTATGTGTTATTTATTATTTTATAAATGCAGAATTGTATGCTTTTCACGTTGAGTATCACTTCAACAAATATTCGTACTTTGTAATTTCGTATTTATCAAATGGCTGATGGTCATTGGTCAAAATGGCATGCCTTAAGATAATCTTCATTCGACGATTGATGATATGATGATGATCCTAGAATAGTTCTTAAAGTGAATACTTCATGTTGACAAATTCAGCCATTCATCATTAAAATTTATTAGTTTACACATCAATCGCCAAGTTCTGGAACGGTCGCAGATCGAGCTTCAAGTGAACATTTTGTAATAAGGTGGTATATTTTTATTTATCACAATTAACTATTCATCAGACAACGCCTAGCTCCCAGTACGCGACATTTGCGAATATTTTCTCTCACACGTAGTTTCATCTTTTTTATATCCTCCCTTTAATCTGAAATTGTTTTTATTTATATCCAAAGCATCGATAGAATCTCCCAGCGAGTCAGGATCATTTACCGCGTTTGTAATTAGTGAATGGTGTTATGAGTACTGTTAATATCTGGGATCGTTTGCCTGACACCAATAAACATGTTTGTCTGCTCTCATTTATACCGTATTCACCTCAACGCATCGAGCTATGTACACGTACTCGCATTGTTTATCGGTAAGTACCGGTAAAATAATATCATAGCATATCATCATTTATGTGTAAAAAATACCACTTTATTTTTCTTCTACGATATGGAAAATTTCTAACGTAAATATTTGTGCCTTTTTCCTCTATTGTTTGATAACGGCTGTGTCGCAATTAAATTCGCTTTATTAGGTCTAAACTGCGACGCAAGTCTTCCAATTGTGGACCCTTTATTACTCATAACTTCAATTCATTAAGTTTTATGTACTTATAATGATAATATGAGGTTGAGGTGCTTGGAATCTTGATTGCATTGTGGTTAGCGAGTTCGATAAATGATTAAGGAATGATATGACTGTGAACTTTATTGAATTAAATGTGGGTTTGATGAGTACGGTTAGTGACTAACCATCGAATGGGTGAATAATATTGTTTTCGAATTCTACACTTTCGTTATGAATCTTTTCTTCATCGTGGATTTCTTTTTCATTACTTAAATTTGTAACTCTGATACTCATATTATAGATCTTGTAAAAAGAAGTACGACTAGTTATTCTCTAGAAATCTCCGTTCAATTCTCGTATTCGAAACTTCGAACGCAATCTGCGGTCTTGTTTCTCATCGGCTGTAACTCGATTGGGGGGCAATCTCGCCGGCACCCGGTGCGACGACATCTATTTGCCACGATGAAAATGAGTTCTGGTGCTTTCCACGTCACTAGGCTGTCACGTCAATCTGCTGGACGTAAACTGAAGTGGCAAGCGACTTCGTATACATATAAAATTGACTATACGGTCTTTGTTCCTTGAAGTTAACGACGACGACGGACGGTGGCATTTGTATTTGATAATTTAACAAAGATATTATAATAGCAGTCTTCATTAATTTCGATTTACTCAAACAATGGTTTTGGTGTTTATGTTCCTTGCTTTACGATTACATCTTTCCTATATCGCTACATTCAGTAGATTTATTACGCGTTTTCGCCACTTTGTTAGTTTATATGGCTAAACTGGTTTGAATAGGTACTGAAAATAATCATTACAGACATAAACCTCTATATCATTTGCTCGCTGAGCTATGAAATGTTAATATCGATTATCGACTCCTCGATTTACCATTACGTATGTAAGAGCATCTTTAATCAGGTGTTTCCGATTACAAGGTGATGTTGAACATTATGGAAACAGACTTCGTCCGCTACATAGCTGTTTGGTGTTTCCCCTGATACGTAACTCGATTCGCAGGCAATTTCACCTCAGCGACGCCAGCCTAATAGCCGACAACTGCCGAGTGGATTGAAAAAAAATATCACCCTTCTGGCAAACGGGATTGCTCCAGATTGGAAGGCGATGCAATCAAAACACTCTTCAAAATTAGGATTTATTTTTGTGACCCAAATGATCCTTGATAGTCCAACATAAGCGCAAACAAATCAAACTTGCTTATGTTGAGATTATAAGACTAACTTGACTGCATCCTTGATAGTCCAACATAAGCGCAAACAAATCAAACTTGCTTATGTTGAGATTATAAGACTAACTTGACTCATCCTTGATAGTCCAACATAAGCGCAAACAAATCAAACTTGCTTATGTTGAGATTATAAGAGTAACTTGACTGCATCCTTGATAGTCCAACATAAGCGCAAACAAATCAAACTTGCTTAATAATATGTTGAGATTATAAGACTAACTTAAAGACACTGCATGTTATTAATATTTTCCGCTAACTCCAAATCTCAAGGGAGAGGCATACGCCGAACGATTTAAATCTTTGACGCCATAAAGTAGACTGCACTAAAGTACGATTAAGTGACGTGTGAAAAATTATAATGCTATTTTTCGTTCTTTTTAGTGGCGGAAATTATGGTACCCTTTCCGGTGTAACCTAAACCACATATGGGTCTAAATCGAGCAATACGTTATTTTCCATACGACGAAGTTAAATTACAATCCAGACGCGTCCCTGTAATTTTGTTTCAATCGTTCGTGAATCCTGTTTCATTACTTTGTAATACTAATCGTATAGTCAATTACTGGGACAATCGTATGTCTTTTAAATCTATTTCTAGGCTTGGAATTTCGCTTTAGTCTCAGTTGTCTTTTTATAGTGTTGTCAGTTAAATTTTGTAATTTTTTGTTAATTTATTACACGACTGCAGAAGGAAAAAGGGTGTTATGTGTTCAGGGTTCATGTATGTTTGTGGGTATGTGAGTTTCTTTATTCCACCATAACTTCTAAATGCCTGAACAGATTTGGATAAATGGGGTATCGTTAGAATTCTTACAAAATTCCGAGTGACACTGGCTATATTTTTTTTAGAAAAAATCAATATGGCGACGGTACGACGCCATTTTCAAATGTGAAAAAAAATTTTTTTTCTTCTTTTATTACAATATGGGCATCAAATGAAAGGCCTTGATGAGCACATTCCAAAACTATATAATATGTCACTAAAATGTGTCAAATAAAAATAAATAAATTAAAAAAATATTAAAAACACGACTGCCCTGCCAAAATGAACTAAAAAGTTAAACAACAAGTGTCATTGCAGTCGGGGGACCTCTTTGATCAAAAATTGTAATTATTGAAATGGTAAACCGTACTGCTTCTTTCTTCCAGACAGGTATACATACAGTGTCTGTATGAGTCAGGACATCGCGTTGCGCGCACGCAGACGGCATGCGTGTTTCGAAAGCGCCGGGCGCCTGCCAAACTTTGATGCGGGTTGCCAAATGGCTACGGGTGCCCCTCGGTTACTTTCACAACACGACCCGGTTGCGTTGCGATACAGTTTTGTTCCTTCGTTTATCGGTTTAATGTTGACTGAACGAACGATGGAAATTATTCTCAGTCCAAATCGGCATTGAAGGTGCCATTTGTTTTACGTTAGGTCAAATTGGCTATGCGTAGCTTGCGACCTCGTAGGCATATGTTTTTAGAGACTAACGGACTCCGCAATTCATTGTCATGTCTTTTAGTATCATCTTTGACTTTCAATATTATCATGAAAATCCCCCTGATTTCCCCCCTGAAATCAACTCTGACAGAAATCGCAGTTACATTGCTGCTTTAGCAAGAACCAATGTGACAACTATCTTACTTAAAGCAGCAATGTAACTGCGGTTTGAATCGATTTCAATCGAAAATTGTTAGCAACAGATTTGCGTAATCTGGTATCGGTGTATCACACACGATTTGATTAAAGATATTCATGAAGGGATCCGTCTCCAAACTATGAACTCCTTGTCTATTTTTTGCCATATTCAGTGTCTGATGTCCATAGTTCATTGTTGACAGTTTATACTGCTATTAATAAAACTGCTATAAAATGAAATCTGTGAGGCTGGTACTGGTACGCAGCACAATGCTCGGGTCACAATAGCGGGTAAACTAGATTGGCATCGTTCTACTTGCACTCGACCTTTTCGACTCTCATACATTTGAATGGCACCGGAATGCTTTGTAGATTTCAAAATTAGTCTTAACATTGATAGTATATCTTTAACTAATTATTCGCTAAAGAATACAGTTAACTGTAAAAACGTTGTTAGCGACAGTTAAATAGTGACATGTTTCGTATTAGAAGACATGACAAGTATATTTTGAGATGCCAGATAAAGTTTTCCTTCTTGTCGTAATAACGACAATGAAAATGAATTTGAAATCTCTGACATTATAAAAAGAAACTGTTTAGGGTTGTCTTTGTAGAAAAGATAAAATAGACGTGAAAGTGTGACGTCACATAATGAAGGAGTTTGACATTTTGGGTAGAAAAAAACATCTGCACTGCAGTAAGCAAGTTTCACTTCTTGAGACATGTAATTACACCTAGGAGCTAAAGTCAGTTAAACAATACGACAGTATACTTATTCCTAACACCAAAAAAAACAATCAATAATTTGATATCAAAGCAAAAGTGTCAACGTTCTAGTTTTGTTTTACCCAAATTTACGTACATAGCTTCCATTGTCTATTATATTATAGGATACATTGAAGTAATCAATTCTTAAGTACGTATCATCATCATCACTATCCCCCTGCCCGTATTCTAATTTATTTGGGGATGGCTCGGTACGTTCTCTTCTTTTATTATTTCCTGTCATCCGTCATCTCACTCAGTCCCTTCTTATATATTTCATTCCGTCCGTACACAATACATCCATCATTTCTACGACCTTCCTCCGTTCCATCCATCGACTCCAAGTGTGGGACTTAATTTTGTTTGACACAATGAAATTAAAATCTTTAAGTGTGAGTAATGCTGAAAGCAATAAAGTAAATAAATGTTGTTACCTCGAGATAGTTAAAGTGTGGCTGACGTCACAGCGCCACGGTCACGTTTCGTTTCACGCACCTTCTGCTCGGAATTTGCCGGTTGATATCGCTTCGATGAACACCAAGACTGTTAGGAGGAAACGAGACACTGGAGAAACGAGTCCGTTGTTCATGGGAAAGCTAAAAGTTGAGAAAGAATTTGAAAAAGCTCTTAAGAGAAGATCTTCGACGTGGTGTCATATAGATCTAAGAATCTGGGTAGTTGTTTAAAACATCTGAGTGCCGATGCCGAGTTTTGCTAGTAAGGGGGATTGAGGAAGTATCGTGAATTTAGTTTGCAAGAGAATCTAAAATGTTTCCCTCCAATTTGAAGCAATATAATTTTTTTGTAGAACTCTCAGCGACATTTCGTGTCGTCGAATAACGTTTCGTTCCACACAAATTAAGCGTCCACGACAAGACTTCGTGATCCCTCGGAATCCAAGGCGTTCGTTCACTTCAATGATCCGAAACAATTGACTTGGCTTACATTTCAAGATAATGTCAGGGGCCCCTAATTAATAGATAACAGCAGTTTGGGGCTACAATACAAACACACCTTCCTTCCCCCACAAACTTCATATTATTAAGCGTCCTTGGGTTTTGTTCGTCTTTTTCATTAGCTTGATGACTTGATAAAATATACTCAGTTTACTATACCATGTGAAACAAATGGTTTACGTCATGGTCAAATAAAAATAGCCTTTTATTTTGAAATTGAATGAAAGATATTTCGAATACCTACAACCTGGATTTGATGCGAGCCAAATAATAAAGTCCGTTTGTTATTGTTTGATTGAATATGTTTACCTCACGTACGGAAAATACGTTTTTTTATTTTTTTTTATTTGACAACATCACATACATTGCTCCAATCCCAAAGTAAGTAGCTATAGCACTTGTGTTATGGAAATCAGAAACAACGGTGGTATGACACACACCCAGACCTGAGACAATATTGAAAAGTTCATTTTCTACATTGACCCAGCCGGGGATCGAACCCGGGACCTCAAGAGATGGTGACGCCTTGAAAACCGGCGTGCGAACCACTCGACCACGGAGGTCGTCTAACGTTGAAATCTTTAAAACCAATCTTTGCTGAAAGTTTTTGCTTTAATTGTAGAAAACTAAAATTAATCTACTATGTGTGTAGATTTTACATTTCAATCAGCTGATGTGGATTTATTCACGGCTAAGGTACTTAGCTTTTTTGTTCGGATAATTTTAGATGCCTTGTTGCAAGCAGGAATGGGTTTTAAAGTTTAGTCCTATTGCCATCACTTCGTGATGCATTTCTCAGTATGAAGATGAGAACTCGTATTCTAATCTAATCTCTACTTTGATAGATTTGTATTTTCATTTCGAAGACGGAAATAATTATATTTACAGTAAGAATGTGGCTCAATTTAATGCTTGCGTATGCCTATATACTTTACCATAAGTTGTTTAAGAAATGTAGCTCATTGTCGATTCAGCTAAAACATTTCACAGAATGCAGTTCTCGCTTTCTCGTAAAATCGAGGTTTGTTACTGACCCAGTGATTGCTGGCATTACGATCGGTAGTAAAACCATGCAATATGTGAACATTAACGATCATTAAAGAATTTCATTGGCAGTTGAGGGACTTAACGTAAGAATCTGAAAAGGTCGAAAATTTATAAGAAAATCATTCATAATTATTTTAGTAACTTTAAAACCTTAGGCTCAAACCTTAGAGGAGAGGAGACCCATTTGCAAAGACAGATTAATTTAGTCAGGTAATGATTGTAAGGAGTAAAATAGTGTTTTGTTGAGTAATCCTGACAGGGCTATAAATTGTGATATTCAATTTAAAAGCTTGAGATGCAAAAGACGGTTTTCCATAATCTAAGTCAACGTTATCTGTTTGAGTATCGAAGTAGAGATATCGTGGAAACGTGCTTTTCCGACGTTCCATCGTGCCCGTTACACGCTAAAGAAATTACCGTATCATAGGATTAGCAGCTGCAGTGTTCACGCGATACCGATAGGCAACGCATCGAGGCTGCGGCTTGAGGTCAGGCCGAGCGTTGGGTGAACGATAATGGTCTGCTTTCTCACAGATGAAAAAAAAACTTGTTAGAGCTGGGTTCGCGTGAAACGACACGCCGCGCCGGCGGGCGTCGGCAACACTTTGTACTAGGAGTACTGGGACGAGAACTACTCATGTAACGAGATTGCCCTATAGTATAGCAAGGGGTTATTGCTGTTTGGTGTTGTACCTCCCATAGGAAAATATTGTCATAAGTCATCTGTACTGGAGATGGAGACATGGATGGGTTAGTTAGCATTTTTTCTGGGACCCCGTATATCCGAGGTAGGGTTTGGCGTCTTGTCTATCCTTTGTCTTTTTGCAAAAAAGAATTCAATTCAAAGAATTACTTAACTAATCTGTATAGACGTTGAGCCAGATAATCTGAAAGAACATACTTTCATATCCTGGTTATGATGATCCTCATTAAGTACAGACACATTCAAATGATGATTATTTGAATCGTTGAAGTTTGCATATCCTTATGTAAATGCCAACAACTTTGATAATGAAATGAGCATAATAATAATAAAGTGTCAAATTACCTGCCGTGTTCGCGCGCCATCATCAGCTGTTGCATTTGCACTCGGTATAAGGAAATGATACAAACCGCAAACAGTAATATCCTCTTGAGCAATAGACTGTTCTTGAGTTGAGTTCTGCAAAACAAACGCCATCTGAAGTCTGCAGTTGGCCAGTAACTGTCGACTGTCCTTAAGTTCTGCAAAACAAATGCCATCTGAGGTCTGCAGTTGGCCAATAGTTGTCGACTGTTCTTGAGTTGAGTTCTGCAAAACAAATGCCATCTGAAGTCTGCAGTTGGCCAGTAACAAACAAATGCCATCTGAGGTCTGCAGTTGGCCAAGTTCCTTTAAGATGAATAAATAATGAAAAATATTAGAAAAAATCGGCTCACCCGTAGCAACTTAGACGGGATTCGAACCCGCACCCTTAGGATTCCGGCCCAATGCACTACCAATTATGCTACCAAGCCGCTGAGGGATGTGGCGAAATTTTCTAATACTTTCCACGCTTCCGCTGAAGATCAGCGCCATCTCACCAATGTGAAGAGAACTACTTCGACATTCGGTTGTAGCACCTTTGCAAGTGCCAGACAATCAATTAAGGTGAAACAGTACAATTTTAAACTTTTAGATTTTTGCATTCACAATGCTATTTTTATATTAAGATGAATAAATAATGAAAACGGGTGAGCCGATTTTTTCTAATATTTTTCATTATTTATTCATCTTAATATAAAAATAGCATTGTGAATGCAAAAATCTAAAAGTTTACAAGTTCCTTTAGTTACGCTCCTGAAAGTTTTTGAATTTCCATTTGTCGATTTTCATTAAGTTATTGAAATAGGTACGACATTTTACGAAATTCATTCAATCGTTTTCAATATTCTCATTATAATGGAATTATGGTACTTATTATTTTTTAGCCCACTCGAAACATGTAAAAGTTTATCGAAAGAGAAAAGCTTTCTACAATTTCAGCCAATTAAATCTCTGTAGTAGGTAATTTAGAACTATTATCTACTCAACTCTTATAATTACGTTCAATCACACGTCCGTACATTTATCTTGACTTTTGACACGATCGTGACAATTCTATCTTTAAAGATAACATTATAAAGATTAAGAGGTAAGTACTTGCTAAAATTATCATAATGACGTCACCAACTTAGTTAGCCAATGCATTGACCGCATGTAGGGTTACCATAATTTAATTTTGAAAAGTCCTAATATATTACTACAAAAACGCCGTGCAATTTGGTTACGAAATTAAACAATATTACCTTTTTCATTATTATTCTTAGTTATTTAGAAACCGAAAAAATCAAAACAGAAGACCAAAAAACAAAAAATATAAAATCTTGTGTTCTATCAAAAAGCTGCTAACTTTATATTTTCTCCCACATGTTCGGTTAAATACAGACGTATGGTTTAAACGTATGTATAAACATTTACTGCTACTGCTTCCCATTTGGGAACGTATAATGAGGGCATGTGGTTGCATTATTTGAGAGGATTGCATGATTCAGAATTTCAGATACCATCACAATATCGATAAAACGACCGGTATGACAACTATTCTCGTGAGCGTGGTGCATGGAAAATGGACATAAATATGAGAAAACTATTAAAACTCCTTCGATTATCGGATAGATATACCTAGATTTTAAAAATAGTAAAAAATAGTGTCTTTCTATCTCGTCTGTGTAGTTCGTTCTTACGGTTCAAATACACTAAATCCGTTATCAGCCGAACTATGCTCGCTCGGGCGTCATCGGTCAGACTCATCCGATCGAATCAAACCTATGTAACATAAAGCGAGCGCGTACACTACTACAACCGCCATCGTCCGAAGTCGCCCGATTACGGCCAATCATCCATCGAGTCCGAATTTTATCCGGCACGGTATCGGAAGACGCCCAGTTAACCGTTATAACTTGAGAGTACTTTATTACTAACTTAATACAAGTGCACGCTAAGTACCTATATATTCATACATGACAACGGTAACGATACCTATCCAGTAAACGAACGGAGGTTTTCTTTTAATGTGAGGTTGCATAGCTGAGAGTGACTACAGAAGATCGGCTCGGCAACGCCCAATGTCGGCACAGCAGGTGCACGTCCAAGTTACTCGTCCGAGTAGGTCTGTCCGCCATCGGCCGATAAAATTGGTTTTGGTGTACGCCTACTGATTACTTCCTCGATTTTGTCAGTTGAGAGTGTTTTGATTTGAGTCCAATGTCACTATTATACTTGTGTTAATTTCACGAAACTAGTTCATTGTAGATATTTCTTTTAAGATGTAGGTGACCTTAGCAATTTCTTCGATGATATAATTTTTTATGCTGATTTTAATAAAATTGTTTAATCAAAATAACCTCCGATTAAATTAATACTGAAGGCAATAACTATAGAAATTGTAGATAATGCTCTCGAATTGCGTCAGACGCCATCGTTGCGTAAGTAATCTACGCCGCAGTTTTAAAACAACTGTGTTTTTCTTTAGTATATTTTTTGATAATAAATCCGTTGCCAACGATATCTTTTTAAGCCATGTAGGAAATCCAAGCAATATCAATATTGACGTAATTCAAAACAACCACTAGCTAGCTAGGGTATTGTGTGGAGTGAGTGGGTGTCGGAATCTCACCCATATTTACAGGTTCTGTGATGTGAACTATAGACCTCGCGTTCGTGTCATTTTTGATAATTTTTCGAAATGGCTTAAATAATTTTTACTTTCGAAAAATTTTTGATAAACAGAATCGACAAAAAAAATCTATTGAGGTACATATTTATGGAACTGCTCACAAAATTTCACGAGAATCGGTTGAGAAATGCGACCTGTAGATGAGAATAGACGGACAGCCGGACATACGAAAGTATTTTTGCCCAAACTGAAACGATTCAAATTCGCTCGGTCATCTATATGTAGTGTACATCGCCAAAAAATCTGTATACATATTTATGGAACCTGCTCACAAAATTTCACGAGAATCTGTTGAGAAATGCGACCTTTAGATGAGAAAATAGACGGACAGCCGGACATACGAAAGCATTTTTGTCCAAGCTGAAACAGAAACGCTTCGCGCTCGCTCGGTCATCTATAATCTAAAAGTAGTGTACATTATTATTACAGTCTTAACTCAACTCTTAACAACGGAACTAATTATTAGAACGTCCTCATCGTACAAAAGGACTAAATATTCTATCATAAGGAAGTTCTTGGTACGGCTCATTCTAAATTGGGTAATTACATTGTCAGGCACAATATAGGACTTCCTTTGTTGTCTTATAGGCGAATTCATACATCATTCATGATTTATTATGGATCGGGTACAGGCAGTCCTGAGCAAGGTCGTCCTGTTTATGTTGTTATAATGCAGATTATTATGATTTTATTGTAAAAAAAATGGTTATGATGTTCTGAATGCTGTTCTGATGAAGCACCTGTCAAGGCGAAACGTGCACTTGGTTTTCTTTTGTAGAATCTTGTTCATTAATATAATAGGGAATATGCATCAAATTTTTTTTTAATCAATATCAATAGTATAATGCGTGAGAAAATCAACTGTAATATTGAAACTTTTCTCTTGCGTTTTTTTCTTGTAATATAGTTACTTGAAGTTAGCACGCATCAGCTCCCGCTGAAAACGCTCTATACAAATATGTGACGTCACTTATCACGTTTCAGGGTGTTTCAGGCGCGTTTAATATGGAGTTAGCCAAGAATCTTCAATTATCTCCTTAAATTTGAGTTTTAGTACATATGTGTCATACAAAATATTATTTCTTATTGGATATTCTATCTGACTGTTAAGTGCATTATATCCGAAAATGAAATTAAAATTTCGTTATTTTCCCCTGATTTCATCGTGTGATAAAACTAAAATAATTCATTTATTTTATTTTTCTTTCTGTTCCATCATGTTTTTACAAGTGTCCGCAGCGATCAAGCTCAATTTTATGAAAATCGGTGACTTATGCATATTCCCTATTACAACATAAAGCTTATAATAGTTATAACCTTCGCTCGTAAAAGCTCGTCCAGTCGCGTGACGTCATCGGGGTTTCCCCTTGCTGATTCACTTGGGGACGACAAGCGCCAAAGCAAACTTCTCCAGACATTTGTAATAAAAATGAAACCTATGGAGAAAGACTTGAAGACCATTTTTGCTAACAGCTTGAACGATTGCAGAAATGGGCAAGAAAGTAGAAAAGATTTGATGCAGACCAAAAATTGAGTTGATTTTCGAAATTCCAAAACCCGTTGAAATTTTTCAAACTCGGACACGTTTTAGAGTCTTGATTTTTATGGATGAGTATAACCGTAAATGTTAATTCGATTTGTATTATTTAATCGTTCATGTGTCCGATTCCTTGCCATCGTTGATCGTCCAAAGGGTAATGTCCGATCCTTGTGTGGGCACCCAATATCTTCCTACACTGTTGACGCAATGAATCTAAAAGCGATTCCATCGTCTCGTTGGTGCAGGACTGCGTTGAGTCACTGCCTGCCTACGACCGAAATAATAAAATGATTCCTTGTTCAAATATAACCCTCGACTCGACGGTTTTGGACCGATGCCCTTATGCTGTAATGTAAGCGAAGACAGAATGACTAAAACTAACGACTTACGGCACTACTGGTAAGAGTTTAGGTCTATTGCACAATCGTATGTTATTGTTTTTTAATCAACTATGCTCCGTTCGACGTTGAAATGACAAATGATTGAAAACAGACGCAACACAAGCATTGATTTATTAGAACTTGGCTTCGATCGATCATCATAATTATCAGAAACCTGCCAAGACTGTTTCACAATAATAACGAATTTTGTGATTCTAAAGCGAGTGTTTAGAAAATAAACAGAAGTTTAACGGCGACGAAAATAGCGCGTAAACTTTCCGTTCACTGAGCTGGTGAACAGGGCTAGGGCTGGTACGATGTCAAATTAAATTTCACAATCTTAAATGAAAGTTACCCAACTCTTGATTGTTCTAATCACAAATGAAATGAAGCCCATTCTGTTGCTTACTTTCTTTTTACTCGGACTTCTTAAACTGTATTTTATAGTGAAATATTTTACGGCGATATAGAAATTATAGTATCATCAAGTAAATTATTATGTCAAAGAGAGATTTAAAAATAGAAATTGGTAAAAATAGGTATATTTTCCTCGGTTTACAGCCCTGAGCGTACTGGGCTCGGTCACCTTGATGTCACTCCACAACAGGCTGGCCCACATCGAACCACCGACCGTCTAGTTACTTAGAGATGGATCCATTATAACTCCGAATGTGTCTCCAGTACTACCAATAACGATATCATACATACATACTTATCTAATCGACGATTGTTCAAACAATAGCATCCATTCAGGCTGAAACAATATATTTGGAGCTAAAAACAAGTTGAAGGTTAAAAAAGAAAAAAAATATATTATTGCATGTACAGACGACAGCGTTGTTGAGACCATGCCCTACGTAATAAAAGATGTTTTTGCATTAGAACTGTTATACAATGTGTTACAAAATAACCCCTAATATGGTAGATAGGGACCATCAAACTGAACAACTTTTACTATGGGACCAACTCTGAAATAGCGAAAAAATCAGCTGTTTCATTCAAAAAATAATTACGAAAATATAAACATGTATGAAACAGCTGATTATTCTCGCAGTTTCAGAGCTGGTCCCATAGTAAAAGTTGTTCAGTTTCATGGTCCCTAACCATATTCGGCTAAATACCCCTATATTTTGTAACACGTTGTGTATCTGACATGCGTCGTGTGTTGTAACTCTAGTCTCTACCACAGAATACATAATTATCTACCACAAAATAAAGAGGAAACTTGAAAAGGAGGAAGTTAGGAAACCGTTGTTGATAACGTTTAAGATTATATCTTTTTAACCGACTTCATTATCTTGAATCTTAAGTTGTTCATCGTTAGTTATGAGTATTACCACAGAATAAATAATAGTATTATAAAATAGTAGTATATTTAAGACAAAACCAATAAAAGGGCTTGCCCTGCCCTCTGATTTTGTAACTTTGCTGCAATCGACTCGCAGTTACATTGCTGTTTTAGTAAGAACCAATGTGACAACTATCTTACTTAAAGCAGCAATGTAACTGCAGTTTTAATCGATTTCAATCGAGAATTGTTAGCAACAATGTTACGTAATCAGCCCTCTGATTTTGTAACTTTATTGCAATCAACTCTGACAGAAATCGCAGTTACATTGCTGCTTTAGTAAAAGAAGAAATGCAAGTGCGAATTCAAACGAGAATTGCTGGCAACAGAGTCACGTAATTAGGAGGCGGGGAGCTGTTCCATTGTCGTTAAAAGTAAACATAAATATATAGAAATATCCATTTTGTTTACATCGGCGGAGGTCTGGAGGGAAGCTGTTGACATGTCTGTCTGTGACACAGTAACTGGTAATATTACAAGCTTTTACCGGCGATGGTTTTGTTCTACTTAATGTGGGACAGGGACAGAAACATTGAATACGAACGCCCGTATGGACTTGTGTTGTGGATATCATCACATATCATGTTCTAAATATGGTGGCAACTAGCAACATTATCACTAAATGATGACAACACTTTCCAAAAATGAAAGTAGCTATAAAAGTTTACTAAACCGGTTCCAATATTACAAACTCATAATATCAACCTTGATATATGAGAATAGTAGGTAGGTAATTACTTGCCCTTATTATTATAGGGTTTGGCATTTAAAATCACAATAAAAATGTAAAATGAACTAAACATTTATGGTTATAATAAATATTATGTATACCATAGACTGTCGACTGATTTAAATCGATTTAGATAAAATATTCACTGGAAAATTATATTTTTTTGCACTGTCAGGTGAATGGTTTTTTTAGGGTTCCGCACCCAAATGGTACCCAACGCAACCCTATTACTATGACTCCACTGTCCGTCTGTCTGTATTTCTGTCTGTCACCAGGCTGTAGACGACAGTTAGACAGTTGGATTTTTTACAGATGATGTGTTTCTGTTGCCGCTATAACAACAAATACTAAAAAAATAATAAAATAAATAGGGGCTCCCATGCAACAAACGTGTTTTTTTTAGACGGAACCCTTTGTGCGTGAGTCCGACTCGCACTTGGCCGGTTTTTTTTTTTATTCTGTCTGTATTTGGAAAAAGTCCTATTTTTTTCCTCAACCTGTAGTCCTGTATCAATTACTTTTGTGTTTGCATAAGCACCTCTATCTAAAATCTCAGTTTTAACAATTTTCTTCGAAGCAAACTCAATTCCAAAGCATCTTGTCAGCGACCTGACTCCATGATTTCTGCACTGGAGGGCTGTTGTGCGGGCTGATGCCGAGATCCTTGACACTATTATCTTCATCTCAACTGCATACACGAATGTATTAGGCGCATAAAAGTAGCTTTATCTGGACAAAATTAATAAACTCGCAATTTTTATTATTCTATCGGATATTGATATTAAGTGTCAAATATTAATTAGATATATGATGTAAAAAATCCACGGTGGTACATAAATACACCCTTTTATATAAAAATCATGAGATTTCGTACACTACCTAACCTTTTCCTAAAAGTAAAATAAGTAACCAAATACCTTGTTTGTATAATTTTAAGGTGCATTGAAATGCCATCACCTAATAGCAAAATTAAACTAAAAGCAAAATCGCATGTTGGTTTTTTTTCAGAGTATTCATCTAATCTCAATATCTCGATAAGCCAAAATGGTAACTATGATGCTTGTGTCTTATAAAGCTATAATGCGTCTTTTTAGACATTTAAGTCAAAAATTAAACATTTGTGTTTTACGTTTTTATAATAATGTATTTCTCAGTAGTTAAAAATCATAACGGTAATTTTTTTGTTTAATAATAGGTTTTTGTGTACTACGATCATGTTTTCATCAAAATTAAACATGTAAATGTCACGTTTAAGAAATTTACAATTTAATTGTAAACACGCGAAAGCAAGTAGTGGAGCAGAATGCATGTGATGGGTGCGTGCGGGGCGGAGAACCACCCGCCACCGCCGGCGCGCCGCCGCCCGCACGGCGACTATGTTTATAACATTTAACGTACGTAACACTATTAACTATTTTGTGTCGTTTTTAATAAAAAATAAAAATGTTTTTATCAATGGAATGTATATTACATGCAGTAAGTTGAAAAACGGGGCCTTCTGGCGCAAAGAAAAAAAGTGCAGGATAAGCGCGCGCGGGGGGGGGGGGGGGGGAAGCCGGGGCGCGCTGCAGCCGGTAGTGGCGTGGCGGCTACTTGGCTGTCATCTTGTCGGTTGCCTACACGAGCAAGTTAAATAAGAATGAATATATGATAGGTACTTATATAATTTTACTGTGTTATTATTGTCGTATACAGTCTGACTGATTGATGAGTTGACATATTCTAGTACTTATTGGCCTACCTCGTACCGTACCTCTTGCAAAAAAACCGGCCAGGTGCGAGTCGGACTCGCGCAGGAAAGGTTCCGTACCAAAAACGGGAAAAAACACGTTTGTTGTATGGGAGCCCCTCTTAAATATTTATTTTAAATTGTTTTTAGTATTTATTATTTTAGCGGCAACAGAAATACATCATCTGTGAAAACATCAGCTGTCTACCTGTTGTCGTTATTAATTTCGAGCAAAAAAACGGCAAAAAAATCACGTTTTTTGTATGGGAGCCCCCGTTAAATATTTATTTTATTCTGCTTTTATTATTTGTTGTGGATAAATAAAAAAACCGGCCAAGTGCGAATCGGACTCGCGCACGAAGGGTTCCGTACCAAAAAAAGGAAAAAAAAATCACGTTTATTGTAAGGGAGCCCCCTTAAATATTTATTTTATTCGGTTTTTAGTTATTGTTGATATAGCAGCAACAGAAATACATCATCTGTGAAAATTTCAACTGTCTAGCTATCACGGTTCATGAGATACAGCCTGGTGACAGACAGACAGACGGACAGCGAAAGCTTAGTAATAGGGTCCCGCTTTTACCCTTTGGCTATGGAACCCTAAAAAGCACAATTACCTTACAGTAAAGAACGGTAGTACCTACTATAATTATGTAGTAAAGTTACTGGAGTAAGGAGTACCTAACACGACTACCGTACCGACAAGACGGTGACATAAATCTTGAAGTATTGAAGTAGGTAGTAAGTAACTGTTGAGAGGAAATTTTTCTAAATACCTATTTATTACTTGAAGTTTTCCGTACATATGAGCAATTAAAAAAAAGTAAAAGTAAGTACCCCACTTTAAAATTTTATTTTATTTTATATGTTTTTTTTTACAAATTTCACTATAATTTAATAGGACATAATTATAATTAATTATAAATAAAACTAAAAAGGAACTTGGAATTCAAGGTATTTTCGCGATAATATTGAAACAAAACTGACTTTGTGGCGAAACTGGCTCCGTTGTGTGACTAAATTTAAAAGCATAATAAAATGAAACTGTGAAACTAATGCGCCTTTTCAAAATTTATTTAGACTAATTATTATGTATGATTATAAAATATATCAATCAAATAATAATAAATCAAATAAAATAGCTTTAGTTTCAAGGATTAACACAAGTTTTTCGTTGTTTTTTTGTTCTGTTATGTGACTATGTCACTTTTTAATGAGTTATTTTTTAACTTTACTTTAAAGACGTAATATTTTATGTGATATGTGTAGCTTTTTCGAAAAGTTATTACATTAATTGTAATCATATTTTTTGGCCGCACAAATTTAAAAGGTAAAAATCGTGTAATCTTAATATATAAAAGAAGATACTGACTGACTCACGTGTCAATGCACAGCCCAAACCCCTGGGTCTAAAGACACCAAATTCGGCACATAGGTTCCTTATGAGGTCTAGGGGTGCAAACTCACTCCCCAAGGGGGTGAAATGGGGTCCAAAGTTTGTATGAAAATCCCTCAGTTTCGAAGCTAGGATGTTCAAATTTTGTGTTAAGGCTAACAATTGAATTTTAATATTTACTTGTCTCAGCGTTTTTGAAAATTCTACTCCCGAAGGGGTGAAAAAGGGGACGAAGTTGTGTATAGAAAATTCTTTATTTTCGAATCAAAAATCGCTTAATTTATTATTTAGGCTTATGGGTGTAAATCTAACGCCATATATATTAATAATAATACTAATAATAAAAATGCTTTATTGTACAAATAATTTGTAACAATCATTCGATTCATCTGTCTTTCACAGTAGACATTTGTCTGTGTTATGGAAAACAAAGTCCTCTCCCAGCATAATACATTTGACAATAAAGACTAATGTTAAATAAAATATTATATAGCCACATATTCAGCCTACTGTTAGTATTTTAACCCCCTATAAGAAATGGGGTAATAAAATCCAAAAATCGATATGGATATCGTTATTAGTGTTTTCTAGGATGATGATTGCGAAAATAACATTTATTTCGAAGTCCAATATACGGTGGACATGATTTAACCCCCAAAGGGGTGAAAATGGGGTTTCAAATTTTGTATGGATAAAGAATATCAAATCGAAATTACAACTTTAAATTTCGCTGGAGCACGTCTAAAAATAAATAAGCAAACAATTATTTGTGATTTTGAAAATCAACCCCTCAAGGGGTAAATAAGGTAAGTAAACATAAAAATCGATATGGATGTCGTTCTTGACGTTTTATGGGATGGTGATTGCGAAAATGACATTTATTTTGATGTCCAACACGGTGGACATGATTTAACCCTTAAAGGGGTGAAAATAGGGTTCAAATTTTGTATGGAAAATGATAAATCAGACACTCTTGTAGATGAGTGACTCACTTTGTCTGAGCCATAAAAAAATATAACGGGCGCTATTAAAAAATGGGTTTGACGACTTCCAACTAGGGCTTGCAAATATTCGATGAAATTCACTATTTGAATATTCGATATTTTTAAGGAGGTATTCAAATATATTCGAATATTTCTGTAAATTTTAAAAAATGGTTGTAATTAATAAATATTGTTTATTTTCCAAGTTAAACCTAAATGCTACGTTTAATGGGAAGCATTTTGGAAGATTTATCATCATTGACTTTTGCATTTTCCCCACGTTTTTAGGTTTAACTTCTGTATATGGTCATAAATCGTTACGGGTTTTCAGTTCAATTTTTTAACTTTATAGTACGTTTTTAAAACGTGTTTCTTTTTAGTTTTTTTTTGTCAATAAATATATAAATTCTGCTTTTTAGTTTTATCTATGTTTTTCCGTGGTATTTCCGGCTTCAACATCAGACCAAGGTCTAACACCCATCCGAAAACTTGTCAAAATGAATCAATCGAGCCCAGACTCGATGGAGTTGTGTTGTATGGTATTATTATGGAGTTTCTGTGTCCTTCTTCCGGCTCCATCCCGGCTCCATCACCAAACCCTGGACTTTATTTCTCAACAAAGTACTTATTAAGAAAAATCAAACGAACACTAAACTCTATGGAGTTGTATAGTTTTACTACAGAGTCCCTGTGACCCTTTTCCGACTCCATCATCAGACCCTGGATACTATCTCAATTTCAATTTCAATTTAATCTCCCATCAGAAAACTAGTCAAGACGTATCAAACGAGCCCAAACTAAATGGCGTTGAATAGTTTTGTTACAGAGATTTTGTGGCCTTCTTCCGGCTTTTATCATCAGACCTTGAACACTATTTATTTTCCCAACAGAATACTTGTCAAGACAAATCAAACGAGCTTTAACTCGATGGATTTGTATGATTTTATTACAAAGTTTCTGTGATCTTCTTCCGGCTCCATCATCTAGCCTTGGCAATTATTTCCCAGCAAAGTACTCATCAAGACAAATCAAACGAGCAAAAACTCGATGGGGTTGCATGGTTTTATTACAGAATTCCTGTGGCCTTCTTGCGGCTCCATCATCAAACCCTGGAAACCGTCTCCTATTAGAGTACTAGTCAAGATGAATCAAATGAGCCCAAACTAGATGGGATTGCATGGTTTTATTACAGAGATCTTGTTGCTTTCTTTCAGCTTCATCATCAGACCTTGAACACTATTATTTATTTTCCCAACAGAGTACTTGTCAAGGTGAATCAAGCGACCTTAAACTCGATTGGTATGTATGGTTTTATTACAGATTTCCTGTGATCTTCCGGCTCCATCATCCGACCTTGGCCACTATTTCTCAACAAATTACTTATTGGGACAAATCAAACGAGCAAAAATCTCAATGGGATTGCATGGATTTATTACAGAGTTCCTGTGGCCTTCTTCCGGCTCCATCATCAGACCCTGGAAACCGTCTCCTATTAGAGCATTAGTCAAAACTAATCAAACGAGTCCAAACTAGATGGGGTTGCATGGTTTTATTACAGTGTTCTTGTGGACATCTTTCGGCTTCATCATTAGACCTTGAACACTATTTATTTTCCCAACAGTGTACTTGTCAAGAAAAATCAAACAAGCTCAAAATCGATGGATTTGTATGGTTTCGTTACAGAGCTCCTGTGATTTTCTTCCGGCTCCATCATCAGACCCTGAAAACTATTTCCCAACAGAGTACTTGTCAAGACAAATCAAACAAGCCTAAACTCTATGGAGTTGTACAGTTTTATTACAGATATCCTGTGGCCTTCTTCCAACTCCATCATCAGACCCTGGAAATCGTCTCCCACCAAAGTACTAGTCAAGACGTATCAAACGAGCCCAAACTAAAAGGCGTTGCATGGTTTTATTACAGAGTTATTACGGCCTTCTTCCGGCTTCATCATCAAATCTTGTACACTATTGAATTTCCCAACAGAGAACTTGTCAAGACGAATCAAACGAGCCCAAACTCGATGGATTTATATGGTTTTATTCCAAAGTTCCTGTGGTCTTCTTCCGGCTCCATCATCCGACTTTGGCCACTATTTCAACAAAGTACCCATCAAAACAAATCAAATGAGTATAAACTCGATAGGGTTGCATGGTTTTATTACAAAGTTCCTGTAGCCTCCTTTCGGCTCCATCATCAGACCCTGGAAATCATCTCCTATTACAGTACTAGCCAAGACGAATCAAACGATCCTAAACTAGATGGGGTTGCATGGTTTTACTACAGAGTTCTTGTGGTCTTCTTTCGGCTTCATCATCAAACTCTGGATACTATTTCACAACAAAATGCTTGTCAAGACGAATCAAACGAGCCCAAACTCGATGGATTTGTATGGTTTTATTACAGATTTCTTGTGGTCATCTTTGGGTTCCACCATTAGATCAGCTCAATGACAGTATATTATTTTATTGTCTTCCAGTTCTGACTTCTAACCTGTTTTAAGTTTCAAGTATTTTGCTCATCAAGATGAGAAGATAGAGATGAGAAGAAGAAGATTGAAGAAAGATTAAAATCGTTTACAATTTCTGGACAAATAAAGAACATTAGGTCAACAAAGAAATAAACGTGAAAGTGAACGTTAACAAACGCTTCATTCTAGCGCTATTCGGGTATTTAATGAATGACTTTCGCCTAAATCTAACAAAGTAGAAAATATTCGAATATCACCGACTTGAGTATTCGAATAGCAAAATTAGCCAAATATTCGAAGTATTCGAATATTCGAATTGCAAGCCACTTCCAACCGACCTTCCGAAAAAGGCAGTATCTGAAAAGACTGGTTATTGTCCGCATAGGTATCCATCCATAGGGTGCAAACATAAAAGGATATAGGTTTTTCGGTCCTGATATGTTGGTACTACATAGTTTGCGCCGCGGATGTTTGGGCAAACCAGTACCGACAATCTGTTTTCTTTATGCGGCCTCCCATAGAAAAGTATGGGGCTACTTTACCCTTACCGATCGGTACTGACCTGTACTGACCAGTACCGACCTGTACTGACTAGTACCGACCTGTCCTGAATCCTGCTTTGTTATGCGGGCACCCATACCCTTTTTTTTGTATGCCTAAGAAAAACGCATTTACGCGCTTCCCTTCCCGTTGGTGATCGGGAAGGGGGCATCAGAAATTAGTCGGGATAGTTTGAACGGCCTTCGCGTTTTCTCGAAAGCTAGCTGGAACTGGGTTTAGAAAGGTATACTGAGATATTTGAGATTAGGACATCACCTCCCTGAAAATAAACCTGGCCGAAGTAATGTGCAAACTGGAGGCCTCAGACAACACCATCAGTGAGTTGCGTGCCCAAGTGGTGTTATTAAGCAACACCGCTGCGGTTTCAGGTCACATGAGGCCACAAATGTGAACACTTAACGTGGAGCGCAAAATGCTTCCATCTGCAGTTAGAAGTCGGCGCATATGGATGCGTCACTGGCCGCCACCGCAGCTAGCGATGCACCCCGCCCCGCCACCAGCTCCTCCGTTCCGGCGAAAACTTCACGCGTGAGCACGTCTACACCTCAACGTGATTACGCTGCTGTTAATGCTACCAACAAGCCCGCTAATCATCTTGACCGGGCTACAAACGAGAGAAACAAACAAGGATCGGTCTCCAAAGCTGAGCAACCAGCGCCGCCGCTGAGACAGGATGAACGATGAGATGACGATGGCTTCAAAAAGGTGGAAAAGAAGAAGAAGGCCTCTCGTCATATCGTAACCTGTGCGGCACTGCCCCGACTAAACACAATCACCTGCTGCGGCCGGCTATCCTGACAACGCCGGTGTACGTGTCCCGCCTGCATTACTCAACACAATCCAATGACATTGTGGAGTACAATCAGAATAAAAGCCAAATATACGCTGAGGGTCAAGCGATTGGAGTCTCGCCATAACGTGAACTTCAATTCATTTGGGGTGAGGGTGCCGACTGAATATCTGTCGACCTTCATGAAGGAGGATTTTTGGCCAAAGGGGGTCCTATTCCGTCGGTTTAGAGGTCGACCCCTGGACACTACGTTGCGTAACACGTCGCCGCCTTCTATACTGTAATATTATGTATGTGAGTCTGTAAGGTATTTATTTTACGGGCCTAATATTGGAAATGATATTTCTGTTGCCTGCAATAAATGATGATTATTGATGATGATGATTATTATTATTAACGGTTTGTCCACGATGTGGTTCTTGTAGCTGAGATAATGAAAGTCACTCATGTATCCTGGGACTCCTTTCGCATCTCCTGTCTTTCCGGGTTGACGGACGCCTGACTGCCTGTGGTTGGATGGACAATCACCGTGGTTTCCATGTTTTTTTTAATCACAGTGAAAATTGAGATTGGGAAAGTTTCATTGATAAAAGCTCAGTGCAAATATAATAATGGACAGAATAAAATTTCTGACATGACGTCAGTTGTCCGGTGATGGCGCGAATATAATGAGATTCATGCAGAACTTCAGATTTTATTTACAAACCATGGGCCTGGATAAAACTGCGGAACCATGGAAAAAAACAGTATTCCTTGACCACGCGGGCAATATAAGTATACAATATATTCGGTAAAATGGATCTGAACACTTTGAACGACTTATTAGGAAAATTTCAAGACTAAACGGCACCGCAAAAAAGCCTCATAATGACTAAAGCACAACCTCCTAACATTGAAACAAGAGAATGATGAAGTATTTGATCATTTTCATACAAAATGCAAAAAAATATACACTGGGTGAGTTAGAGTTAGAACATACATTAATGACGATGGTAATTGTCATAGGTAAGAAGGAACCTATCCATCAAAGAATGATACTCTTAAACCAATTCCTGTTGCTTTGCTGTATCTGCTGGCTGGTATTGCTTCCCCGGTCGTTCGCAGGGATGTGGCTAGCTCTCTAGAGAGCTTTAAAAAAGAGCATGACCCACGGCACCCCTAACACCACCACGTAACGGTGACCCAGAGGCTTAAGAGTCGCCACAACTTTCACAAGGAAGTAACTCCTCTGGACGGGGAAGCTAAAGACACCCGTTTGAAGCTCTGGAAGGAGAAATACCTCACATACCCAAGTACTGAGCTGGCGGAAGAACTACCCCCTGGCCATGATTTACCTTGGGCAACTTGAAAGTCCTTAAATAGACTCAAGTAGGCCGAAGCAAGGAGAACATGCTCAGGTGGGGCTACAGCTCGGAGAGCGTATGTCTGTGTGGTATTTCCCCCCAGACAATGGCACATCTTCTGTCATGCCCTGCGTGTCCCAACACCTGCACACGCGAGGATCTTTACAAGGCCACTGATAATGCTATATCAGTGGCTGAGTTCTGTACCTTGATTACGTAAAGCTGTTGCTAACAATTCTCGATTGAAATCGATTGAAAGCGCAGTTGCATTGCTGTTTTAAGTAAGATAGTTGTCACATTGGTTCTCACTAAAGCAGCAATGTAACTAGGATTTCTGTCAGAGTTGATTGCAACAAAATTACAAAATCACCCCCCTGGTCCTCAAAAATATAATTATATACCGAGTCGACACGCTAAGAAGAAGAAAGAAAGATGACTGAGAGAAGCTGACCTAAAATTTAATACTGCAATCGATATCTGCAGAGCAGCAGAGGCAGGTAAATAACAAATACATAAACTACAGTATGGAAAAATAATGACAAGTGAATGCTGTAAAAAATAGGGCTGTGTGCTAAGGAAATAGTTAAAAAATTAGAGAAATAGATTGTAAAAGATGTGGTAAAAAACATGAAGTTAGAAATTGCTTTGCCTTTGGGAAAAATGTATAATATGCAGCATATACGGTCATTTTGTCAGAGTGTGTAGAAACAAAAATAAAAGAAAAATGTATACATAGAAAAAGGTAAATGCATTAGAAGAAAATTCTGATAGTGACAGTCAAGGTATAATAGTAAGCAGCATAATATTATAGTATAGTATGAACAGCATTAAAGAGCAATAGCAAGCAACTTAAACAATAAATGGTCAAGAGATAGATACTGAATACTGTTAAACAGTTGAACTACGAAAACAGCTTTTATAACGTACGGCATAAAGACGGTTTCAAGATCAACATGTATTGTCTGACGTGCTGCTGACTGTACATATGAGCGACTGAAAAAAAAGTGTACCCCACTTTTTTTTTACAAATAACAATGGGATAAAGCGTCCCCAGTTCCCCACTCTTGTAGCACATGATGTCTATTTTACGCTCTTTCGTATGATATATGATAAAAAGTGCTACACTGTTGGGGACGGGGTCCATACATTTTTTCCCATTATTCTTTAACCATAATGTTAGTTATAGAGAAAACTAAAAAGGAACGCGAAATTCGAGGTATTTTCGCGATAATATCGAAACAAAACTAACTTTGTTGCGAAACTGGCTCCGTAATCCGTTGGGTGACTAAATTTAAAAGCATAATAAGAGAAACTGTGAAACTAATGCGCCTTTTTTATTAACTAATTTAATCATACATGGGATTTAAAATATAGTAAAATAGCTCTAGTTTCAAGGATTAACATAAAATTATCGTTTTTTTTTCTTAGGTTATGTGACTCTGTCACTTTTTGATGAGTTATTTTATAACTTTACCTTAAAAACATAATATTTTATGTGATATAGTAATTAGTTGGTATTTCGTTTCAATAAAAGAACAACCTAAGTACTTTCAATAAAACCGCGCTAGTATCCGTTAAAGTATTTTATTTCATGTCTAGTGAGCGCGTAAGCTTGAGAAGTGAATAATAAGCTTGTTAATAAGTTGTACCTGTTAAACACAAGTTAACCAAAAAAAGAAGTGCCAGCCAGCATGATGCCCTTTGACAAGTTTGACGTGACAAATAAGTAGCATTATCATTTGACGATAACTTTAACTTTGACAGCGTTTTGGTGCAACTCACACTTAGTAATTCATAATTTGGTGGGTAAAAATTTGCAATGTGAAATAAGTTTATGATTTCCGACCTGTTGTGACTTGTCGTTCCAATATATGTGACTGTAGAATAAGTCACAAAACGCAAGTCATATAATGCTATGCTACTTTCTTATAGTTTTGAATTGTTTAATAATTACTGATCGCACTTAGCACTATTAACTTTTTGATATCAAATACTATATAAATTTATGTTATGTATCCACAATAACAATAATTAAAGAAAAGATAATTTTAATGGCAAAACTTGGTCACATACCTGAGCAAAAAAACACTGATCACTTCAACAGTAAATCGACGCTGACACTAAAATCAGTTTTACAATACAATGTAATTAAAATAGCGTCTCACGATAAAGGTCGAATAAAACGTTGCCATTTCCATCCGAAATTTTACACAATGAGAAGATTTTCTTAAAAAAAAAGTGGTCACAAAACCGAATGTTCCGCTTCGTTCAAATTTTCGATTTTACTGTAAGTATTTATTTTTGATAGAAATTACTAAAAATAAATTAATGAAACTTTTAACTAATATTTAAGCATTCAATAATTGACATTGACATTTGAAACCGCTCGCACACACTTTTCATTTCGATGGGTTTCATTTCAACGTTTTAAAATCTTCGTAAATGTAATATTTTGTGAAATATCAAAAAAAAAGACAACGTCGATTATATATTTAATAATATGCTTATTTCACCTAAATAAACGAATTTATTTTGCTAGAAGTCATTCATAACAAAAATATAAATGAAGAAATCCGAGGGCCAGGGCGAACAGCGGGGCTACCTACACTTTTTTTTAAATTGCTCAGGGTACTTAATAATTAATATCCGATAACCCGACCGAAACGAACGGACTACTTATCACTGACTTCACTATGGCCTATAACAAAATCGCGAGTGCTCGCGACTCAGGACAGCACGGTCGAGATTTGATACACAAAGAAATTACGACCTTATTTTGCAATTAATAACGTTCGTATTGAAACGTAACTAAGAAAAAATATCATTTAAAGAATAATCGCAGACATTTATTGTTTAATTTGTTTCTTATAGTACTAATAATATTTTGAAGGCATCAATTAAACACTTTCGAAATAGTTATGTATTTTCGTTTTTCAAATATTAAAAATATTTGTGACTTAGTTCGAAAAATAGAAATCTGAAAAGACAATCTGTTTAATTTTTAACAATTTATTAACAGACAGTAAATACTATTCAGAATAAATTGTTGAATTACAGTTATCTATAATTTCTGATAAGATAAGCCAAAATATCTGCAACTTACTGAACCTTCTTTAATAATGATAGTCCCCATTGATCAATTAGTTTAATTTTGATTTATTTACCTGAAATGCAAGCGTCATATCACAACACTGGTACTTTTACAAAGTTACTTATTATGCTGTAATTTTGAAATCAAAATGTTTGAAAATTTAGTTTTTCATTTTTTTTACTTTGATGCGAAGTTTCAAAATGTTTAATTCTGTTTATTTTTACTATAACTAACAATTATTTATATCATAGAAAAACAAAATTACAGTTATTGAATTATTTCCAATTTAACCTAATTTTATTGGACTATATATGCTGCAAACTGCGTCTCACCGCATTCAGACGACACCAACTTGCTGTAGAATAGTTTAGTTTAGGACTGTTTTCGTTATCTTCAATTTTGATTAAGTAATTATTTGCTTTTCTAGACATGCATGTAGCATGAATGCTTGTTGAATCTGTAATCTGTAGTAATGTATAGTACATGAATTACCTTACTGCATCTCAGTACGTTCAAAAGGAAGATTTCGTGTAGAATATTTTCGTATAGATCTGGTTTCATTCATCTTCAAATTTGATTCATAACGTGATTTTTGAAGACTTGAGTGTCATTGTCATTGTTTGTTGAATACTTATGGATTTTGTTTGTTTAATACTTGTGGAATTAGTTGCAAAAATTTTGCTGTTGATCACAATTTACCCTTTCTCAAGTAAATCGGCCCCCTGATTTTGTAACTTTGTTGTAATCAACTTTGACAGAAATGGCAGTTACATTGCTGCTGTAACAACCAATATGACAACCATCTTACTTAAGCAATAATGTAACCGCGGTTTCAATCGATTTCATTCGAGAATTGTTAGCAACAGAGTTACGTAATCAGGGGGCTGGTTAAAGTTCAAATATTTTTAGTGATGGGCGTAACTTCAGGGTAGTGACTCATCATCGTCGGAATAGATTCACTATGGCTCAACTGCTATTTGTTTAACGATAACTTTTCGTGTGTCTGACTAATTCAGCTTTATTTATTATTAGTGCCGCCTCCAGGTACGAGTAGTACTATAGCCGCAGTACTAAGTCAGGCCACCTAAGTTATTCAGTAGCCATGGCCGGGTGAGCCGGTTACTTACAAGTTACAACTTAGATTGTATCGCTCTCCTTATTCTTTAGGTCTATATATCGATTTTTATTTTTTCTACAAACATGAAAACTTTCACATTTAGTAGGATGGATGGTTAATGACGAGAGGTCTCTCGTTGCAATTTTCATAGTGAAAATGCTTTGCTAGTTTCATAGTGTGCGGTTTTATTTTTGCTTTCTTTTATGTTGCGTCGATTACTAGCTGCCCTAGTGTCTGTCGCTACGGGTAGATTCCAAGGCGCTACATCAAAACTGGAAAGCACAAACACAATTTGCAATGTATATGTGCGTTTCAGGACATATTATTTACTTTTTTTTGCATTTTTAGTGCTATTTTTATTCAAAATAATATGTTTGCGACTTGACTTTTTATGTTTTCGACTTGCACCAGGGGGGTGATTTTGTAATTTTGTTGCAATCAACTCTGACAGAAATCACAGTCACATTGCTGCTTTAGTTAGAACCAATGTGACAACTATCTTAACTAAAGCAGCAATGCAACCGCGCTTTCAATCGATTTCAATCGAGAATTGTTAGCAACAGCTTTACGTAATCAAGGTACAGATCATATTCTCAGGTATCTAACCTGCGACTTTTGGAAGTATATGTATGCATGGTACCGTACTCTAACTACCATATTCGGCATTCGGGTTTTTTGTAACACGTATACTGTTTGATATTGAGGTTAAATAAAGTCGTCATAGTACAAATCGACGTTATATTAGCCGAAGTATCCGTTGTTACTGCAGTAGAAGGAAATTAAAGTACCTAAAATGATAATATCAAATTAACAGCTTTTCAAACATGAGCGTAGGTACTATGAACAGAATAAAACTGGAATAAAGATTTCACATTGCATCGGAAAACATATATTCAAATAAAGACATTAATTAAATTGCAATTTTCAATGCTATCAGGTCTAGATTGATTACGTCATTTCTTAATGGGTATGCATATTAAGGAATTCGGGCTGGCGACTAGTGTTAATAAGCGAAGCCGATTTCGTCCTACTTCGTCAGTTCAACATAGCTTCGTATGCGTTATAATTAAAACCCCAAATTCGAGATTCCCACTCTAAGTTTTTTTTGTGCACAACGGAATACTGCTTGGCTCACCTCACCTGATGTTAAGTGACGATAAGGCCGAAGGCGCACTCCACCCGGATTCCTCATCACTGAGGAACTGGCTATCTTACCTCTAACTGCCGGAACACAATCATTTTGGTTTAGTCGACAAATGCCAACTTCTACAAATGCCAACTTAGTTTAAAACGCCAGATTCTACAAATGTCCAATTCTACAAATGCCAACTTCTATAAATGCCCACTTCTACAAATGCCAAATTCTACAAATGCCAACATTTAGTTGTAATATTTTCAAATACTTTTTGATATATATTTTTGCGTTTATATAGTGTATTTTCAATCAATTTTGTTTTTTTTTCTTTCCTTCGTAATAAAAACGTCTCCAAAGTACCAGGATCACATAAATATGCAGAAGGTAAATAAATAAATACATATAAAAAAAGATGGAAACCCAAAAATATCAAAAAGTGGTTGAAAATATTACAACTAAATGTTGGAATTTGTAGAAGTTGGCATTTGTAGAATTTGGCATTTGTAGAAGTGGGCATTTGTATAATTAGACATTTGTAGAATCTGGCATTTTAAACTAAGTTGGCATTTGTAGAAATTGGCATTTGTCGACTAAACCATAATTTTTTAATCGTTGTTATGGTGTCAGACTTAGGCAAGATTGTGGTAGCTAGATTACCTAGCCAGGCGGACTTGAAATAAGCCCTACCACCAACAAAAGTAACCCGTCTGGTGCCGAAATGACTTACTTACCCTATTAGCGCACCCGAATTCGGTATGAACACCTATATCACAGAATAACTAATAGTATAACCTATATAGTGTAAGTGCGCCCTATAAAGTTATTGTTACTAAAAGATTGCCCAGGTGTTCCTCGGAGTCATACATGCTTAATACGCCGCGCTGATTGCAATCAAATTGTCGATGTTTTTCAATTATACCGTTGAGGGGAAATGAACAATCGTTAATTTTTCAATAAGGAAATTGATGGTATAGACAACGTTTGTGTTTAAGCGATATTTATCAAAACTGGAAACATCTGCTGTTCAATTTCGTCTAGAAATTAGTGTTTTCATAATAATATCATTTTTTATATTTGAATTTCCAAACTGATTCCGAATAGAAACGAACACATGCCGATATGCGCAGAATATTGCATCAACTCTTCCGACTATAACAGGAATTAGCTGCACCAGTTCCTCGTTGCGTTTTTTTTTACAATTTTACTTCGCGTGCGCATTGCACGTCACTAATAATACAATTGGTGAACAAATGTTTTCGCGCTATACCTTGACAAATTATTTTGTTCATTTTAAAAATATCCATGCTTGTGGTGGGGGTGTGCATAGAAGTTGCGTGTTCATAATAACAACCACCGCATATTTAATGAAAACAACGTCATTGAATGATTGCTAACAACTGAATAATCTAATAGAAGCGTTCGTAAACTGATTATAATTATTTAATAGCTTTAAGTTTATTAATTATCAAGTTATTAAATGGGTTAATGTGCAGCATTAAAATAATTATGTGATGACTCTGTATTTTGCGCTGTTGATTAGTTAGTTGGATTTGGTCATAATTATGAAATTAAACTGCATCTGTGCTATGCGGCTTAACTAATATCTACGTAGATATATCAATCTGATTTTACTGTTGGCCTATATTGGCAGGCCGCATACAAATTCCCGGGGAATTGCACTGTGGTGAAATGCATTCGTATCGTGGTGCCTAGTTTTCGGTATTTAGATGGCGTTTCAAATTACAAGTCAAACCGCACTACAGCGGAGCGGCGCTGCGCGGCGCAGCACTGCAGCGGAGCGGCGCGGCCTCTACTAAACGCACTATCGCGGCAGCGGAGCGGCGCGGCGCGGCTCAAATTGCCAGACGTGGCAAGATTTCATTGAAGTTGGACGCACGAACGAAAAGGGAACGCTCGGTCACGCGTTCCCTAGAACGAATTTCCAGGGAACGATTTAGCAACACATCCTCATATTTTTTATTTATTTGTGATGAGTTATGATTATGATGATTTATGAAATGATCACGTAAAATACCACTTTGTAATTTAATCAAAATTTGCACACTGAAATATCAGTAGAAATAGATATTTCCAAATACCCTCTATAGACTAAAGCTCGATTATGAAGAATATTAGGCCGCGCCGCGCCGCGCGCTATACCGCACTAGCGGCAGCGGCGCGGCGCGGCAAAATATTCTTTTGCACCCAAATCTGCAGCGCCGCGCCAGTACGCGCCGCGCCGCGCCGCGCCTCTCCGCCATAGTGCGGTTTGCATCATTGCAATCAATTAGAAATAATATTTGGCCGCGCCGCGCCGCTGTAGTGCGGTTTGACCTTTAGGGCGACCAAATATGATTTTAAAGTTGTTGGGGCGACCGGGCGACCAAGTGCGTACACATCTATTTAAACTAGTGGAACGTATAGTCGACGTCGACTAGTCGCCCGGCGACTGGTCGACAGTGCTTACCTATTGGGTCTTACATATTCAAAGGTAATATGCTGCTTATGCAGAGTAACACCAACACAGATTAGTCATGCACTCATTTGACTTCAACGAAGGCGTCAACAGAGGCAGTTCTTGCAGCCCATCAGTTTTTTATGCACAACGGGTTAGTGCTTGGCCTTTACCTCAACTGATATTAAGTGACGATAAGGCCTAAGGTGGAAGCACACTACACCCGAAATCCTCATCATTGAGGAACTTGCTATCTTACCTCTAACTGTCGGAACACAACAATTTTTAAATAGTTGTTATGACGTCACACTTTAGTAAGATGATAGTAGCTAGCTAGGTGGACTTGAAATAAGCCCTACCATATACCAACCAAACCGAGTATAAATTGTATCCTCCCTGGGAATCGTACCTGGGACCCCTGCGAGTAAGAAATGGGGTGGGCGAACCATTAAACCACAGAGGCGGTTAAAATGATGATGATGATGAGATGAGACTGACGTTAGTGGTGTGTTGTTGTCAACAGAACAAGTGCTGGACAGGCGTCGCGCCTGCCTGCTGCGGCGCGCCCGTCGTGCCAAGTCGTGCGTGCGATGCGGAGCGGTCCCCGCCGCCCGCGCCACCACCCGCTCCTCCCGTGCACTGCGCAAGACCGTGCTGCCGAGACGCGACGTAAGTACACCTTAAACTTCTTTTTTGGAAACATTCCCATATTTTTTTATGCACAACGAGATAGTGCTTGGCCTTCATCTCAGCTGATGTTAAGTGATGATAAGGTCGAAGGTGGAAGCTCACTACTCCCTGAATCCTCATCATAGAGGAACTGGCTATCTTATTTCTTATTTCTTAGTTCCGGGAGCTAACTCCCGGAACACACCAATTTTCAAATTGTTGTTATGGGTATAAATTTAGGTAAGATGGTGGTAGCTAGCCAGGCGGACTTGAAATAAGCCCTACCACCAACCTAACCAAGTACAAACTGTACTCCCCCTGGGATCGAACCCGGGCCCCCTGCGTCTTACAGGGGTGGGCGAATCACTAAACCACAGAGGCGGTTATTTCCAGTTGGATTCGCATAATATACGTCGCGTCAGGAAAGAGGAGACATTCCTCGACCTGGTAGGTCTGAGCAGTATCGCGAGCAAACATTCGTCTTCGCTCCATGATAGAGATGACCTTTCTCTCATGGCGCTTAGTGTACCAGTCAGCACGTAACTTCCATATGGAGATGTGAAAGTCTACCTCCCGTAAATGCTTTAAGAGATCATAAGCTGCAACTGCCACACACAAATTCCTGGCCCATGCTCGTCGTGTGTTTTTATTGGACATGAGCAGAGATCATTAGGACATTAGCTTTATGAAGATCCATAACGTTAGCTTTACCATCGCTACCATAAACTCTTGCTCTGTCTTTGTTTTGGTCTCCTCCATTTCCATCAAAAACACCCATTAATGTCCAGTTTGCTTGGAAAACTATGAATGAAGACTGATGACCTACAAGGAGGATTCAATAATCTTTATAGATACTTTACTATAGTGCCCGTCTTAACTAAACTGTCCTTGCCCGACATTTGATTTGCGTCTTAACCAGTAGCAATCTGAACGAAAATACGAGCGTGATAGAAGTTTTACAAAGTATCTTATTGCCGAATACTGCTTATTGTCGTGAATCTACTTTGTAAAGTAATCTCTCTATTGTGAAGGTTCGATCAATTGGAACATATTGGTGTAATAATATAACGACACGTGACGTGACCAATATGGGCGACGTGCGTCATGTGCGTTGAGATAGGTTCGGTATTTATTTGTGCACTCCTAGATTACCTACCTACGAGGATGGTTTGATAAGTCCATGACTTTGAAAAGAAGAAATACTTTTTTTTCTTAATTTATTTTTTTGTCTTAAAAAGAAACTCCTTAAGGCATCTTTACACTACATTTTTTTCAAATTCGGCAAAAGATTATTACTTTTGGAAACAAAAAGCTCAAGCGAGTTCTAACTTTTCTTAATGACCCTATCGACCCTCTCGGCGGCACTCATGACATCAAAACTCATCGAATGAAGATGCGAATCCTTCCTATTCTCTAGATTCAACCCCAGTGAGATATTTTCTCCTACCAAACATGAATAAATGTCTTGATAAATGTCTTGGCGGGCAAAGATTTTCATCAAGCCAAAAGCTGATGTTTGAAATGGGCCCTCATTTCAGTTACCAGTTTTCAGGCGATGAAAGAAAAAATAATGGGTTAAAGAGGTAGCAACTTCGTTGGACTGAATACGCAGAGCTACAATAAGATTATGTACAGAAATAAATCAAAATATTCCGAAAAAAGTCTTTCTTCATTAAAAAGTCATGGACTTATCAATCCACCCTCGTATATTGTGTTAAAAAAACAAACTCGTTATATACACGATAAGGAAAGTAGAGTTACTAATGGAGTTGAAGAACAAGTTACCGATTAGTTTTGATTATTGATGAGGAAATATGTATCTCGTGGCACAGAATAAAATAATAATTAGTACTTGGTAGGTATTTACATAGGTACTTATAGTCTCGTGGTATTTATCAAGTTTACGAGCATAAGCCATTGAAAATATTCTCAATTCTTATTCACTAATTAAGGCAGACTAATTAAGTAATTATTGTAAGGAAGGAGCCTCCGCCGTACCCATCATTAAAGAAATTAGGAAGTTTAAGACAATTTCAAAAGATTTGTGCGGTCACAATATTTTTAAAGCTTAACGTATTAACATAGTCAATAACTGCTATAACAAAAGGGCTTCAGCTATTTTACTTTAGGATCAGAAGCAACGTATGTAATGTCTAAATATTTATTTACTCTTGGTAATGGAAGTAAACACTATTAAGTATTTTGTGGTAACTACTAACTGCTTCTCTAGTCGCGTTCCCACCGAAACAGAACGTGAGTGAGTGCATGCGCACTCGGCGTTTTTTGTCAACATGAATGAGTCCCGTCACAATACGGGGAATTTAGGGTTCGCCCCGACCCCTGCTACCTGCGCCCCTCCTGTACACCCCACGACGCGTACGCAGGCCCCTCGTCAGTGTACCCTCAACCCTAAGGATGCGCACACGCAACCTATACCAATTTCTCCCCAAAAAGTCTGTACTACAGCTCTATGTGATTCTAGACGACTTATGATATTAGTGATCACGTGTACAGTGTATTTATAGTAAGGACGTAATTTGTATAGTGTAAATAAGTCTGAAGTGGGAGTGTAAAAATGGATTTGTCTATACCCAGGCTGAAGTTTGATTTCGATGATGATTATTATGATGACGAGGACGAGTTTGATCTAGACCTCGGTGATACGTAAGTTTGGTTTTCGCATAATGTGTGATTTTGAAATTATGTCGTTGTAAAATGGTCTTTGTCGTGTAGTAGTAAGGTCGGTTCTAATAGACACACAAGTAAAAGTTAGAGATTCTCTTATTCAAAGCACGAGCGCCGCCACTACTTTGTGTTCAAAGTAAGCAGTAGAAATACTGCTACTGAAATAGTAATCTCAATAGATTTCACTAGTATTAAGCCAGAATAATTGTTTTAATTGATTTTTATACAGAGACTCTTAATAATGTTTAGAAAGATCGTGCTATTAAAACAAAATAGGGATTGAAAACAATAATTCTATGCTGATTTCACAGCAGAAACTTACAATTTAATAATGAAAAATATTTCTTTTCTATTCGTAAATAATGTTTTTTTTTTGCAAATTCTTTCAACATTGAGTATAGCAATGCCATTTTAATCTTTGCTTTTGAAATGGTTTTTCTGGCGGCATCTTTTAAAATGGCATCCAGTGAAGTTTTTGTCCAATAATAGCAGTGCAGGCACAGAATACATAAGAGTACAAGTACAGAAGATCCACTCCGCAAAGTCATTTAAATAAATAACGACTCTATTCCATACCCAATAAAGTGCAATTCAGGTTGCACGCCGCTCTCTTGCCTACAGTTATATTCACCTAGAAGTTGCCTCTCTTTCTATCGCGTAGCTCTTATCTCTTCTAACGACTTCAGGGTTTCTTCTTTTAAATAATAATTAAATAACTGGTAGTTCATTTATTACAAGTTATGTGTTTGTGAAATAATGTGTAGTTAAATACGTTTAAAAAAACATAGGCTAGGTACAGTTAACGCCACATCAGACTATACATGCTGGCTTTAAAGCAATTGGCTTTATTACGAAATGAAATTGTAATTATAATAATTAATTTTATTTCGAAAGTAGGTAGGTAAGAAGTACCTACCTAATCTATAAATTATTATTTCAATTAATAGTTGGGCGAAGATTGTTTAGCAAATAAGACAAGTAAATACCTAAGAATAAACGGTACTAGTTACTAGTTACTAACTAGGTACCTAGTAGACAAGCACTTCTTACGTTTTGATGTCGTTTGGAACTTTTGGAAGAGTGAAAAACGTGAGGTTCGGATCCTTTTTATTCGTATTAAGGCATACTATCGAAATCGAACTGCTAATGTGCGACCCAGCCGGCACGCCGTAGCCCTCTGAAATAAGTCCGTCCGGACGGACCCGCTACCTACTTGTAGCTTTGTACCTAAAGCGCGGAGTGCGCCTAGCCTGGTGCAGGTGTGCGCGGGATCCAGGCAAACATTTTTTTTTTACTAAAAGGGAACATTGGCCCGCAAGTGCGGTGATTTCTCTTTCACGTTTAAAAGTATCTTTATTTCAATCCTTATTATTTTCATAAATTCCTCAGAATATTTGATATTCAATGATTTTTCAATAAAACTAGTAATGAGAGTTAAATTCATAGCGATGTTATTTTCGCAGAATTTAACCATTGCTGTTATTACACAATAATAAACATCTTTGAATTGTGACCAAAATAAGGCGTTTTTTATTTATTACCGACTATTTAAGTCTCAAAAAGTTTCGTCTGTAAGCTTTGGTTAGGGCCATTATCTAAAAGTCCTCATTAAATATTGGGATGATAACAAGCTATCAGTCAGTCAATAAATAAAAATTTTGGTACCATTTAGATATAAGATAAAAGTTCATTATCACGATTGAAAGAAATTATTAAAGGTCTCAATTTAGACTTGATATTAAAATTAAAACTCCTACAACGAAGAACGCTATATTTATGACGTCAATACACTATCCGTCCTTGTCATTGTGTTGTGATATGACAAGGACGGACAGTGCATTACTATCGTTATCGCTATAGCTTTGAGTTAGGCGGTAGGGTGGTGCTTAATCAAGCAGTATTTAGCTTGATTGCCGAAGTCTGACTCTCTAAGCGTGCCCGCAGACTACAGACTTTCTATCGGCCGATAGTTGGCCCGATAGTTGGTTTTGTATGAAGAATCGGCCGATACCGAATCGTTGTAGTGTGCGCACTTGCATACTTCTTCATACTGATTGGAGAGCCCGACTAAACTGTCGGCCGATAGAAAGTCTGTAGTCTGCGAGCACGCTAAAAGTTCTGTTAATGGAAACAAAACATTAATTAATGTACTGAATAGTGATTTTAACAAAATTAGAATAATGTGACTGAATCTTTCTTACTTACATGAAATTGAATTTCTTATTTATTTATCTTGTACTTGTGGGTGCGGTTTCTTGTTGTCATGGTATTATTATTTTTAACAAGCATATTTGAGGTCGAAGACCCTTTGCCTATTTTAGCCAAGACTTATCAAGCAAGTTATTAAGGGTAACGAACGCTACACGAGATCTTAAGCTTAAGCGGAAAATTTGCTACCTGTTTGTGTGCGATGAAAATTAACTCTGAAATGTTGCGAGTTTCCTTCTTATGATTGTTTAATTGGTTGCGTTTGAAACTTCAAAGCTTATTTATTGGGTCGCACTCTAATTTATTAGGATATCGTTCAGGCTTCCTTGTATAAATATAACCAGTTATTACTTTGTGGATCACCACGTCCTGAATTTGGTGGTTCTTTCACAGATTCGACATCCTCAACTTTAGCACCTCCATCGAGTCCAAGGCTTAAACTGCAGCTAGGAAGCTGAGCGTCCTAATAAAGTCAAGCGGTACTTTACGCCTGGGTAGCTTTTAACCCATAGAGCCCAAGTCCGATCTTGCATGGTGTACAGTACAGCTGCCACTTTTAGGAAGGCTCGGTGAAATATCAACTTGCTGCACTGGACTCAGTGGAACGCAGAGCCAAGAGATTAATAAGCGATGGAAAACTGGTAGCAGCTAAGCTTCACAGTTTGGCTCACCGCCGAAAAGTTACTTGCCTATCGGTCTTTAATAGATTTTACTTCGGCGAGTGTGCTCAAGAGCTGCATGAGCTCATTCCACCTTCTCCTTTCTACCATCGGACATCCAGACGTAATGCGGGTTACCACCCATTTTTGGTTGCTCTTATGCGTACCAAACGCTACTCAACATCGTTTATAATGCGCACAGTTAAGGAATGGAATTCCTAGCCGGTCTGTGTTTTCGAGCGCATACAACCTGACAATTTTCAAGGCCAGAGTGAATAGACATCTTCTGGGCAAGCTCACTCCATCGTAGACCCTGTCTTTGCTTTCGTGCTAGACTGGGGTCAAGAGCAAACCCATTAATAATAATAAAAAAAAATATATACACTCTAGAGCAGAAAAATGGAGCCACAGGCCTATTTTCATACAAACGAGGTAACTTTGAAGCTCTGGTTCTCCGCCCAGGATTAAACGGGCTGTGATCTGATGATGGCAAATTAAGGAATGAATGGTGGAGGCCCATAATGCTAAAGAAACCTAACGGATTCGATGAGTCGTTTAGCTCAGGATGAAAAAAAAATCAAGCGAAAATAACATCAAAAGTATGTAAATTGTAAGACTAAAAACACCATACAGGCTCTGGTGTAAACGACGCTTCTGATCCGTTGGGTTTATTTAGCGATCTGAGCCTCCTCCATTTACTCTTTGGATGGCCATCATCAGATTACACCCTTTTCAATCCCTGACAGAGAACAAAGGCTTCAAAGTTACTTCGTTTGTATGAAAATAGGCCTGTGGCGCCAGTTTTTGCTCTCGAGTGTAGTTTTACCTTTTCTCTACAGAATCGATGATGATGATGTAGTAATGTATGTGTAATAATGTGCAGTGTTGGAGATAGCAACGAGCAGCGACGGAGGCAGGAGGCGAGCGGCGCGGGCGCGCGGCACAAGATTGCACCGCAGGCCGCTACGACGACGGCCCACAGCAAGCAGCTGGCGGCGGGCGGGGCCAACCACCCGCCCCAGCCGCAAGGTAACCACAAACGTAATGTCCATTTGTTGTTACCTCCTTTTATACACTACACAACTAACACAAACCACCTTAGCTTCTGATCCAGATAACTTCCTACACTACCCACTTCCACATTAGTCGACTTTTAGCCGATCAATAGGTTAGATTAGAAAGACTAAACGCGATATGATATAGCGACGTTTAACTTTCAAAAGACAATAGTTATTTGTTATACAAGTGACCAAAATCAAATTGTGCTGCGAGTGGCGACTTTAAATCACGAACTAGCGAAGTACTCTGGAATTGAATCACGAGCGTAGCGAGTGATTCTAATATAGACTATCAGTAGTCAGGCACTGTGCTCAGTTTTCACGTGACTTTCCTGGTAAAAAAGCTTAATTCAACATTTGAAACTTGTTCACTTAACTCTTTTGGAGTAAGACAACTATCTTCATCGTTGGACGCATTCATTTTTGTAATTTATCACAAAAATAATTCAATCAAACCTATGCTGAAAATTTTTATTCATAGAGTCAGTATAGTAGATTCCCGTCGTTTTGATTACCTACATTGCGTTGTGTTTTTCTCCTATTCATTAATATTCCGTCTTATTTATTTATTTATAATCATAAAACATATAATTTGTTAATAAATTTCATTAAGTTTTCTTATTTCATATTTGTTTCATACATGTGACCTCATTACCTACATACTCTTTATTTCGAATTATCAACCTTCTTTTTTAACAATCCTTATTTAAAACTCCTTGGTATATCCGTGCATTTTATTTTTTTACTTTTTAATCCGTGTATGACACCATAAAGCACTCTATCTATCCTTTTCTCACATATCAATTTTACAAGTGTCCTCCTTGTCACTTTATTTGTTTTTTCTTTATAATTTTAAAAGTTGGTGTTAGAAATTAAAAAAGCACTTTGTCTCACGCTCGCAGCAAAAATCGATTTTGCTGCGAGTTTTTACGCGCCAAAAGCACCCTTTTCGTGCTGGAGAGGTGAAAAGGATTTTGACAGTTAAGTGTCGATAAAACGTTATATCACTCGACACATACAACGTGTTACAAAATAACCCTTAATGCCGAATATGGTAGATAGGGACCATCAAACTGAACAACTTTTACTGTGAGATCAACTCTGAAATCGCGAAAAAAGACAGCTTTTTTCGCGATTAATTTCGTTATTAATTTTTGTATGAACCAGCTGATTTTTTTTTCGCGATTTCAAAGTTGTTCCATAGTAAAAGTTGTTCAGTTTGATGATCCCTATCTCCCATATTCGGCATTAGGGGTTATTTTGTAACACGTATAGTGAAGTATGACCACCGAAGGTCATGCATGCCAGGGCTGTGGTAGCCATATCGGTTCGATTCCCGATTTTGAAACTGTAGATCTTTCCTTCTTTTCTTGGTTGGTTCAAGAAGTTGTGTTAATAAAAAAATATCAGACAGTCTGTCTTAATTTCTTTGTATAGCATTGACTCAACAGCTCCATAAATATGACTTCCGTAGCTTACTGTTTAGAAAGCCGAGTCTGCCTTTATCTCTTAAATTCTTGTAGCTGTTTTAAACTTGGTTAGTGATAATATTTTCGTTTATCTACCCGGATGCTAACCCACTTCTAGGGCCAAATGCCCGTGAGCGAAGCTATGTTCTCGAATGTTCTATAACGGTCACACGCACGCAACGTGCAGCATTGGGTCATCAATACTTAATTTTATGTCTTCTACTTCCACTATTCAAGAAATAAACTTGCCTTTTTGACGATTTTGGTTAGTGTAAAATTAAGCTTCTGTCAAAGTAGTTTCATCAATGAAATCTCCTGTTCACCCACAAGGAGTGCTTTGTAGCGTTTTTTGACACCGGCTTATAGCATATGCAAATTAATTTCACATTTGGTCGTCAATGTCAGTGATGAATCAGCATTATACCTGACATTTAAAGTTCAAAGTCTTAATCGTAAATAAATGATCGCACTATAGGCACACTTAACTGTACACTCCACATGCATCAAGGCTATGCTAAGTAACGCCTGGAGCCATATCTAACAAAGCTTGCCAGTTGTAAGTGCATCAATATTAGTTTCTTTGTTGTTGCCTTACCACAAAAGATTTTAAAACACTGTTTAATTTAGGCACTGTTTAAATGTGATGCCGTCTCTTTCAAACAATATTGTCAAAAAAGTGACAGCATCACATCAGTGTCTAAAATTAAAAACGAAACTTGTTGAAGAGGGACTAATTGTCTAATTTCAAAATCTATCGCAATCGCTTTCATTTGACAGATGGATGTGACACATTGGTGCATTTCATTGGTGAGTTTTTATTTGTGCTATAAAGAAGCATCAATGTGTCACATTCTGAAAGCGATTGCGATAGATTTTAAAATTAGACAATAGATAGGTTGGGTGATTTAAAATCTTTTGTAGTAAGGCCGTTAGTGTTGTTTCTTCTAAATCATTAACATGCCAGAAATATTTTTAACAAATTCTATCAATCTATATTTTCTTTTATTATTTCAATGCTATGCATTGCATGTGTTTTTTTAATTTCGAAACAACACTTATCCAGAAAGTTTAACCCTTACACTTTACACTAGTTATAAATAAGTCATGATTGTTGCTAACAAATTATATGGACCATGTCTGAAATAAATTAAATTATTATTTTCAACATTATTCCAATCTGCTAAGGTCCAATTTCGATTGTGTCAGAAATAAAGGGTTAACTTTATCTACTACCACCCGCATTTACAATTGTCTAGTTAACTATTGTGCCGGACTGTATCAAAATTTCAACCAACCGTACAGGAGGTAACAACGTTTCAAGCGTGGCCTTACACGAGAACCGAAAACCTGTAGTTTGTTTGAACTTTTATGCACTTTTCTATCCAATACACTTTCCTATCCACTGTTGAATATTTCCACAATATGTACAGACACGTCTATAAATATGTATACAGTTTAGAACTCTGTCACTCTAAAAGCTATTACTTTTTGAATCGAAATCAATGACAAATGACAACTACATTAAAGTGACCAAGTACTAAACTGTATACATATTTTTAGACGTGACTGTACCATTGTATTCTATCTATGACAATACATTAATGTTGAACATGCTATTAGTTGTTTATGAAATATATGAATATTCCATTGTGGCTCAAATTGCAATAAATAATTATTGAATTTTAGTACATTTCCAAATCTGCTGCTGGTTTTTAAAGCTAAAACACACTAATCCAGTTGCAGTCCACGTGCATTGTAGACGCCAAACCGTATGCAATACGATACGGAATGCACATGGACTGCATTGCATACGGGGTGTGGCGTCTTTCATACATTTTCCTACTTTAGTCACAGAATAAGTAGATATCAGTAGTACTACGTACTTTAATGGTCCTCACAAATTGCGTCTGCAACCCAACAACTGTAATTGGATTTGGTGTGCTTCGGCCTTTAGACGTTACTAGTTTCTTATATTAATCCTGCATTAGTATATCGCAAAATAATAACAAGGCATTTCTTGGCATAATTTATTTTAACAGAGTTAATTATTGTCTTGTATTATTGAATTATTAGAAGTATGATGTTCCATCCATAATGCGAGACTTATGGATGGTAAAACCAGCTCCTTAAAAAGTGCACGTCCCTTTTTTCAGTACAATGACACCTTTCTTTGATTGATAAAGGTATTGGCTGAATATCTTCTGGACTGGATTTTTTTACGGGCTGTATTGAACAATATAAACTTTTATACCTCTGAATGTCAACTTCAAGTAACAAAGTGAAACAGAAATTATAACTAAATGCTATCGATCCTAGATTATACAATGTTGTTTCATGATTATTATTAGTTTACGAGAAACTTTGACATTCAAAGGTCGTTCCATAAATTCCATTTATATACATTAGTTATTCCCTGTATGCGCATTGCGCTATAAATATCTTTGTATTGTTCTGTAATTAAAAATAGTATGTATAACTAATTAGCAAATGTTCGTATGTGTGACATGCGGTGCGCTTCGCGTCGACCGTCGACTTGACGACCTCATCACCTGCAGGATCCGGCTGTGGTGGCGATGGAGACTACCAGCTGGTGCAGCACGAGGTGCTCTACTCCTCGTCCAATAGGTGAGGACATGCCATCATCATAAACATCCATAGATCACTGTGTTCTGAGTCATCAACATCCATTCATAAGCTATTTTGAGGAACATCTAATATTACTGTAAAGCCCGATTCACACATATCAGTGAAGTCACAGTTCTGGCACAGTATCACCACCGTGATAATTATTCTATTTTTTCACTAGCGACCGCCCGCGACTTCTGCGTGGAAACTTGTTTGCTATCCCTCGAGAACAATACTTTTTTTCGGGATGAATGGTACATGTCCTTCTCTGTACCCCTGGCAACGTGTATGTATAATTTCATAATGATCGGTTCAGTAGTTAAGACGTGAAGGCGTAACAAACAAACAAACGGACTTTTGCATTTATAATATTAGTAAGGATACATTCTCTTTGAACACGCGTTCATTGACACTGAGACCACTGTCTCGTCATTGGCTCTGATAGGTGTGGTGTGGGTGCTTCACGATCGCGGTACCGTGCCGAAACTGTGACTTCACTGATATGTGTGAATCGGGCTTAATTTGAGTCGGAGTTTTCAGTTTGCCCTGCCTGTCTTCTGGGGATAACACTCCCAGATTAGTCAATGTGATATAAAAAAGTTTTCTTTACTTATTTTATTGATTAGGAAAACTTATTGCTATAATTACATAGATAATCATAAGCCATTAACAAGTTTCCACAAACAGTTATAAAAATATTATAAATACCTTCTTATTGTCATAAGTATGAATGATAGTAGTACCGTCTAAATTCTACTACTACGTCGGTCGAATCGCATATCATTTTTAAAACACAAGATAACCTTGGTATTATCTCGTGTTTTGGAAAAATATTGTTATCTACTCAGATTCTGTTATTATATAAATGCTACCATTTGGTAACTGTAAATATTAACATTTAAATTCAAGGTCACGCCTTTCTCCTATAAGTTAAACAGGATCTCTTTATGATTGCTGCGATCCTTCCTTCCTACTTCTTTGAAGACTAAGCCCTCGTACTCACTGACGGCTAGCCGCTTTTTCCATTTTAACATGCAATCGCTCGTGATCGTACGCACTTACAATACGAGGCATATAACTTGAAATCGGGTGGGGATTGCGCGAAACGCGTATTTTGGGTTTACGTAGCGGTGAGGGGCGCGGGCGGCGGGAGATGGATGCGCGCTATTGGTCGCTCACAAGAGCACATGCGCGAACTTATCCCCACTCCGTCGAAAAAATTTCAACATACGTGCCTCGTACTGTAACTACCTCTAACCGCCACAAAATTTCATATTAAAATTGACGACATGACTTCTATCGCAGGTACGAGGTGCTGGAGTTCCTCGGGCGAGGCACATTCGGGCAGGTGGTAAAGTGCTGGAAGAAGGGCACCAACGAGATAGTCGCCATCAAGATCCTCAAGAACCACCCCAGCTATGCACGCCAGGGGCAGATTGAGGTAAATCAAAATTTAATCTTTTGATGTTAGGTTGAATATCCATTGTAAACGTTTACTCATAAGATTATCACTTTATCAAAGTACGTAGATCCTTATTCCATCCTTTTCTCCCTCCCGCATGGACATACGTCTATAGCTTTCTATCCCTCCGCCACGTCTGCCGCTACCCAAGGCCAGATACAGCGCTTCTGGTCAAACTATAACAAAAACATCTTAAAGAATTAAGCATTCATGACAAGACAAACCGTGTAGCGTTTGAATTATAACCAGTCAGCCTAGAAAATTCTACAACAAATCGAGTATACTTTAAAATGAGATCCCTGATTATCATGAAGCTTATCTGACCTGGTTCTACTTTTTGAATATATAAATTAATTTGAATACAGAAGCGTGGCAACTTCTTTATTATTGTTGATGCCTGAGCTAGAGCAAGCAAGTAGCGCCCCACTCCGACACTTACGTTAATAGGATCAGTGTATTATCGAACATGTTGCTATCCTTATCAGCCTTAATGATGTGCCTATGTAATCAAACAAGTACTTTACATGAGTATATTAGGTCTATGCAAATGGAGTTAAGCCATTGGAATTGGAACATAGACACGAGGTGTAAATATTTGTTTCTTACGTATCGCGATGATGACATAAGAACTTAAGTCGCCTTTGTTTAGTTGCTTTATACGTTTACTTGTAACGAATTAGTAGTTGTTCGGTTGTATACAGGGATTGAAATACCGTTAAAAAAATATAACGATAAATAAAAAATAACGTTAAAAATACCGTTAAAACAATTTATCGGTAAATTTACCGGTAAAAATAACGTTAAAAATACCGTTAAAACATTTTATCGGTAAATTAACCGGTAAAAATAACGTTAAAAGTATTTTACCGGTAAAATTAGCGTTAAATTTAGCGTTAAACTTTACCGGTACATTATAACGGTAAAATTATCGCTAAAAAAATAACGTTATTAATTAGAATAACGTTAATTTTAAAGTATAACGGTAAAAAAAGTAAGAAATAACGTTAAAATTAACGTTATTTACTGAAATAACGTTAATTTCAATGTAACGTTATCTAAATTAACGTTATTTATTGACATAACGTTAATTTTAAAATTAACGCTAAAAAAGTATAAAATAACGTTATACTTAAAAATAACGTTATCATTCCCTGGTTGTATAGACCCTGGCGGTGTGTCAGAAGACATTTTTTCATTCAGCAAACTATTTAAATCCGGTTTTAACCCTTTCAGACCGGAATTATTTTTATCTCTCGGATTGGTTCAGTAATTCTTTTTTAGTTTATATAGGCAACAGATAGTACCTATCTGAATATATGGGAAAAATATATAAAAAATACTGTTTTTCACCTTCCTGAGAAAATTTAGGAAAATTTAGTTTTTCTTTATGTACACAAATGGGGCCATGTACTCAAATATTTTTTTTAAGTTTTATGTCCTCGATTGGGGACGCCAGGTCTGAAAGGGTTAAATGTTATTCTACGCACAACGCACGCACATACATTACAAACAAAGTAGACAATTTAGAATTAATTTTCATTTCAATGTCTGCTACTAATAAAATCTAAATGTAACGGTAATAATTCGTCCCGTCACTAAAGCTGTCTTATATTTTCTGTAATGAGTGGCAAAGACATCTCTTCCTATTCAGCCGCGCGGCCATTTCCCAGAAGTCGGGCTCCACGATCCATTATCGTGAGTTTGGCGGGCTTCCAGTTAGACGCTGTTTGTGTTTGCACTCTGGAGTGCCGCCGTTTCGACACACAACCGGCTTCTATATAAATTGACAACGCTGATGGTTCTCACAATCGGTGGGACGCTAGGGCTAGGCGATTAAGTAACCTAAATAAAACTAGTGTATACAGCGTGAAATTTTAACCATTTGGTTCCCGCCGTGGGGTGGTTCCACTCATGATTACAAGCAACTTTTACTATGGGGCCAACTCTCCTGCTCGCAAAAAAAAAATCAGCTGTTCCATACAAAAGTGCAGTACCTACTCGACCTTAATGTATGGAACAGCTGATTTTTTTTTTGCGAGCAGGAGAGTTGGCCCCATAGTAAAAGTTGCTTGTAATCATGAGTGGAACCGCCCCACGGCGGGAACCAAATGATTAAAATTTCAGCGTGTATGTTACGGCTAATACCCGAAGTGCGGCTAAACCTAGTTTTAGCCGGCTAAAACTAGGTGTAGCCGCTAGCTGTTGGCTAAAACTAGGTGTAGCCGATTTGCTCGCGGCTAATACTAGGTGTAGCCGGCTAAAACTAGGTGCAGCATGGGATATAAAGAAAGTTTTTTCTGTTGTCTGTTAAAAAAAAATAACCTCGAAATTTAAGGCTTACGCTCCGCTGCACTTCGCGCTCGCCTTAAATTTCTAACCTAACCCGGGACCTACAGGAGTAAAGCAGATCGGTTACACCAAGTTTTAGCCAACAGCTATCGGCTACACTAGTGTTAGCCGGCTAGAACTAGGTTTAGCCGCACTTCGGGTATTAGCTATAACATATATAAACAAAGTAATTGGTTTTATTACTACATTTATTATTTTATAAGGAAAAACGATAAATTAAAATGTATTTTATGTGTAAGGTAAAATCTGCAGTAAGAAAGATAAACAAAAAAAAACATTTTAGTTATTCATTAGTGATGTAAAGGCAAGACAAAACAACAACAGAAATGATTGCGATACATATTGCTTCTTTTTTATTTACATAAATGTTGTTGTTTTCAAAAGGGACTGACAATGCCGGTTCGGTGATAATAATTAGTTTTAACTACCTGACTCACTCTCGCACTTTCGATCGCGTGGAATTTCGTATGTGAAAACGTAAAAAGCGGCATAGGTACAAATACATTTACTTTTTCTTAAATATTAGTTAGTGTAGATAATGGTGGTGTATGTACAAATAACGAGGAGCTCGATGGCGCAGTGGTTTAGCGCCTGACCCAGCGATTGCGGAGGATAAGCAACTTTCGAAATGGTCGGTCACGGGATGGGTGACCAAAAATTTATTATCTCGAGCTCCTCCGTGCTTCGTGGACGATAGCCGTTGGTCCCGGGTGCATTTACAGTCGTTAATAGTGATGGGCCGAGACAAGGCCGACTCGAATACTAATTCGAATACCTTCTTGGTACTCGCATACTCGAGTACCAAAAATACAGCATTCGGATACATGAGTACTCAAAAAGAGAATTCGAATATTAAAATTATGCGAATACCAAAGCGGGTAGACAATCCGTTTTAGCGCTAAATTTAATTGTTTATTGTAGGAATTAATACATAAAACCAGTGTTATTTTGTGTAGTAATACTTACTTTTTGAACTGTTATGTGAAAAAAATGTAAATGACCGTTTCACACAAGTGTCAAAACAGTATTCGAGTCCAATTGAGTATTCGAATACTAGTCTCAGTACTCGAATACCCAATGCGAGTACCTGGACTCGAATACTAATTCGATTTTTTTTAACGAATACCAAAATACTCGAATACCAAAAATAGCGGACTCGGCCCATCACTAGTCGTTAACCCCCACTGATCGGCATTGGACCCGCGTGGTGGTGGGTGACTATTTTACTATATCGAGATCCTCCGTGCTTCGGATGGCACGTTAAACAGGGTCCCGGGTGCGTTTGCACCTCGTTACCATCCACCAATCGTTAACACCCACCAATCCGCATTTTGTGTGCGTGTGTGAGTTATGGCCCATCCTCCTTATCCACCCAAAAGAAAGGCCCCAGCAGTGGGTACATAAAAAATGGCTGATGGTCATGTATATGTGAGATATAGTCCAATAGCTAAACTAAACTAAACGCTTATTTGAGCATAATGTGGTTTTGACGCAGATCGTCACTTATGCCATTTGCATAAACTTATGTCATCGCGAAAAATTTGGTCACTTTCGCAAATGGTCACATTCGCAAAACGTCACTTTCAATTACAATTTTCACATATAGGAGAAAAAAAAAATTCCGAATGACATTCTGCGAAAGTGACCATTTGCGAAAGTGACCAAATTTTTCGCGATGACCATTTGCGAAAGTGACGATCTTCGTCGTCAAAACCTGTGACGGTTTTAGGAACACTGCGTTATTCGGTATACAGCAAGCAAAGGATAAAACATGTGTTCCTTTCCAGGTGTCCATCCTCTCCCGCCTGTCTCAAGAGTCGGCGGACGAGTTCAACTTCGTGCGAGCGTACGAGTGCTTCCAGCACCGGTCGCACACGTGCCTCGTGTTCGAGATGCTCGAGCAGAACCTGTACGACTTCCTCAAGCAGAACAAGTTCTCGCCGCTGCCGCTCAAGTACATACGCCCGATCCTGCAGCAGGTGCTCACGGCGCTGCTCAAACTAAAGGTTGGTATCTCTACTTTAATAGTTAGTATACAGGATGTTAAAAGACCCTCAACAAAACCGAGGTCTACGTATTCTGCCCACCATCAGGACCATTTCTGTTCAAAATTATTGTTGGAAAACTATTTTTGTTTTTGGTATTAAAAAGCATTGCAGTACCACGTGACGCAATGTAAAGTGCGCAACAGACCGCGCCTGCTAGTGCGTGCTACACAGCCGCGTGTGGCCGAGTTGGAATTGTACGGCAGTGTTTGTGTGCGTGCGCATGAGATACATTGAGTGATGACGTTTTAAGCCATTGTTTGTAAAGAAATACTTAACATTTTGATAATGATCATGTGACCACGGCGGCGGCAGTCGCAAAGGTGCCGAAACGTCGGGAAAATAAAAAATCAAACCATATGTCTACTAATTACCAAAGTACTTTCAATGAAACCGCGCTAGTATCCGTTAAAAAGTTTTTTATTTCACTACTACTCTCAGATAAGTTGTTAAAGTAGTGGTGTAAGATCGTAGTAGAAATAACTTCATAAATCAGTCTTCTCTAAATAGGCATAGGCGATACAAAAACGCCTCCTTGTTTGAGGCATGCTACACTTAAATTAAGTAATTGTTGCGATTTTGGTTTTTCTAGTATATTATTTACCGTAAAACTTTGTTTTTCCTTAGCAACTGGGTCTGATCCACGCGGACCTGAAGCCGGAGAACATAATGCTGGTGGAGCCGGCGCGGCAGCCGTACCGCGTGAAGGTGATCGACTTCGGCAGCGCCTCGCACGTCAGCAAGGCCGTCTGCAACACCTACCTGCAGAGCAGATACTACAGGTGATATATCGGGTCATTTTGAACTTACCATCTAAATTTTAAGGATGTGTCCAGTCCATGAAACCAAACAACTTTCTCTAAGAAACATGTGTCAAATTTCGCCACAAAATGTTGGTCATCCCATACTAAATGTCATGATCTCTTTGATTTGTATGGAAAGTCGATTTTTATTTTACATATTTGACCATGTGGAGAGAAAGTAGTTCAGTTTCATGGACTGAACACATCCTCAAAGGTTGGATGGTGAATACAAAATGACCTTGTATACCAATGATACCAGCGCTACATTACGAGGCAAACATCTTGAAATGTATTTTACTCACTTATGCTCTGAAATGTTATCATTCCATTTGAAAAAAGAATGCGGGGCATTCAACATTTCCGTGGGGGTCTGGTTCATCACATTCTAAATTTGAAATTCAGTGCGGAAATGAAATTCAATACTTACTTCCCGCACTGAGTGCGGGAAGTAAGTGTTCCAAATTCAAATCGGTAGAACTTATCAGCTAGCATTCTTTTTATGAAACTTATGGTTGCATGACCGGTCAGTAAACATGGCCACGCGAACCAATTTAAATATCACATTTTTACAACGAAAATTGTATTTCCTCGCATTTCGTGAGTAAAGTATTATACAAACCTTATACTGGAAGCTACTTGCATTGCCTCGAATGATTAAAGCCCTCGCCTGCGGCTCGGTCTTCAAACCATCCTCGACAATGCAATCGCTAGCTTCCCGTTCTCGGATGTAATGTACTATTGGGTATGCGTAGCGGTGAGGTACACGGGCGGAGGGAAAGGGGCGCGTGCTATTGGTTGCTCGCAAGTGCACATGCGCTAACTTATACACAGGTTTGCCTCGTACTGTACATTAAATGTATACATAACATTTGCAGATAGTACAGTAATTTATCTAAGTTTACTGTCGTTATTTCAACTGATATGACACAACACAAGTTAGGTATTTCAGATACCTAATAGTAATAATGTCAAGTGACGTTTTCATAATTAAGTTTTTAACTATTGGTTGCGTCATCAAGTACATACTTCCAATACAGGTATTTGTTTACTTGGTATTTTTAACCGACTTCAAAAAAAGGAGGAGGTTCTCAGTTCATCGGAATCTTTGTTTTTTTTTATTATCTCATATCTAATTTTGTTTGCGGCAGAAAACATAAATCATTCCAAGACTTCTTCCATCATATAAATTGACCAGGTGACAAGTTGTATGTTCTCAATGAGGATCAGTAACGATTTTTGTTTGGTGGTTTATCAGAAAGCTTAAGCCACCACAAGATTAACTGTGAAGAAATTTTTACGATATCTCTTAAACCTGAGAAATTATACGAGCTAAAACGTGCTAAAACACTTATTTTGGGGGGTCCTTATGACGTCATCGAGACGTACGCGAACCTTATGTCGTACGTGATAAAGCACATATTGCATTGTGCTCGGCATTTCCTTCGAAACCCTCATATCTCAACCATTTCTAAACGGATTTCAAAAAATCTATTACTAAGTTTCATAGCTATGAATATTTTTTTATACTATACCTATAAAACTTGGATTCAAACCTGTTACTGATCCTCATTGTTGATAAATATTTGCAGGGCGCCAGAGATAATCCTGGGGCTCGCGTTCTGCGAGGCCATCGACATGTGGTCCCTGGGCTGCGTGGTGGCGGAGCTGTTCCTGGGCTGGCCGCTGTACCCCGGCTCGTCCGAGTACGACCAGATCCGGTACATCTCGCAGACGCAGGGCCTGCCCACCGAGCACATGCTCAACAGGTACATACCACATTACTGCCAGGGCTATAATGGCCCATTTGACCACCAGCCATTTTAAACTCGTATCTAGAGATCTAGATTGAGAAAGCATCTCAAGTATGATCTCAATGTTGAGAGCGGTTTATAAATACGGGCCTTAATGTTCCCACTGCTGGGGAAAGTTGATGGGGCACAGGCCTTTCTTAAGGGTGGATAAGAAGGATGACCCACCACGCGGGCTCAATGCGGATTGTCGGGTGTTAACGACTACAAATGCAACCGGGACCGACGGCTTAAAGTGCCTTCTGAAGCACGGAGGAGCTCGAGATTATACATTTTTGGCCACCCATCCCATGACCGACGCTTGCGAAAGTTGCTTCAATCGCCAGTCGCTATAGCACTGCGCCACAAAGCTCGTCAATGGCATATTTACATGAGGCTAACAGCATTGCAGCTGGCGCCTATTCGAATAGACTCTGTCGACTTTGCTCAAAGAAGTTTGTCAATATAATGACCACATTACAAGCATTTTTAAGTAAACCATACATTTGGTTTTGTGAGTCTTGTTTTTGAAAAATATTATTGTAATTATTGTTCTAAATAATAAAAATAATAGGTAACTAATGTGTGTGTACCTTACTGTACTGCGAAGTCATTGATGCTTTTAGTTTGTATCGTTAACCATACTTATTTTTGTCGTACAGCGCGAGTAAAACGGCCAAGTTCTTCTACCGGGACGTGGACAGCACATATCCATTCTGGCGGCTGAAGACGCCTGAGGAGCACGAGCTCGAGACCGGCATCAAGAGCAAGGAGGCCAGGAAGTACATCTTCAACTGCCTCGATGACATTGGACAGGTAAATACAAATAGTACAAAATACCACTTACTCTATAGCATGTAAAACTGATTTCAACCAGCGAACTAAAATCTATGGAAGTTGCAAACAAATATTGCTCAAAAAATGGCACCACGGGGCCGAAAAAGTACAACCCGCTCAGCTTTTGTCGGGCCAGCCACGCACCCGGTGACTGACGTTAGTGTTCTTTTCAATAAATTGCAGTTTGTATTGTAGAGAAAAGATAGGGAGAGTTTCTTAGAAATGACGTCCTTTATGACTATACATTTGACTAAATGGTGTAAAAGATGCAAAGAAGTCAGTAAAAAGATGCAGAAAAAACGTATCTTATTTTTTCGTTTAAGTATAGAAAGTATCAGTGAGTACAAATTATGGTCACCAACCAGTGTTCAGACGCTTTGTGCTGCATAATTAAATGCCAGCATTTTTAGCTCTATCCACTTAGTTGTACTATTCGTGTGGTGCCATTTTTTTAGCAGAATGCTTATTCCATAGATTTTAGTTCGCTGATTTCAACAATGTTATAGTGTTATGTGGCATTTACACGGGTCGTCTGGTCAATTTCAGTCGACTAGTGCTTTTTATAGACAATCGTTTGTAATATCAATTCGCCACCTCATTTACAATAAATGAAGGGGTGATTCCACATTGTGCGATGTCTACGTTTGACATTTCATAATTAGTTATGATACTTATGATGTTGGTGATTGTTAGGTATAAAGATGACTTCATCTTCACTTTTAGTCTAAGTGAAGTTCACTTGAGGAACCGACTACCATTTTACAGCAATGTTAATGTTAAACGTTGTTGTTGCGACCACGGTGCTCCTATGCTACCTTGTGTTAAGGCAAGTTTTGTGTAGTAGAAATATGGCGTTCATAAAATAAGGATCACCGTTTAACAATTGGACAAAGTTAAAAACTAAGAAAGTGATGATGATGAATCGTAGTTATTTATTGAACCTATAGCCCTTATCCTTTGTGCAGAAAATGATAAAATCTAAAAAGATGAAATCTAATGATTATTGAACATATGAATAATATTGTTGTAATACCTATCCAGGTGAATGTACCAACGGATCTTGAAGGCGGCCAACTGTTGGCGGAGAAAGCAGACAGAAGGGAATTCATTGACTTACTCAAGCGAATGCTTACTATGGACCAGGTAAACACATTTAAACTATCTTTAAATTTAAGAATAATATCTTTGAAATAATTTAAATTTTCCAGAGTATTAACACTTCTTATTCCATATATCTGACATACTCTATTCCCTAAACTTCTAACGAATACAATACACTCCAGAGAACTTTATTTATTTGGATGACTTCTTGTTAAAAATCTTTATAGATAAACGATTAAAAGCACTTATTACAAATCTGAACAGCTTCAAGTGGTTCTTAACCGGTGGTCCGGGGATCACTGGCGGTCCCTGGAAGCACCAAAAGTGTTCCGCGAAGCCACCCTAAAATAACGACCCGTCATTCATTTACTTACATTTGCCGTATTTTACCTCCAATCCAAACAGTGGGTCTATCGCAAGACGGAAAATTTATCAAATGATCCCTCATCACTAAAAGGTTAAGAATCACTGCACTAAGTATAAGAAAACAAGTAATAGTGTATTTTCAATTTTTATGGACAGGAAAGAAGAATCACTCCAGGTGAGGCGTTGAATCACGCTTTCGTGACTCTCGCGCACTTGGTCGACTACGCGCACTGTAACAACGTCAAGGCCTCCGTGCAGATGATGGAGGTAAGCAGAGTTTCTTTGGATTCTCTCTGATATCAGCGTCCTATTTAATAAAGTGACAGTTTGGTTTACATTGCGGTGTAGCTATAAGTAGTTTGTTTTATTTGTTAATTGGTTGAAGCAATGGAAATGATAGGTGACAAATTGTCACGTTTACAATTTGGGCTAAAATTTCAAAAGCCAAAAACGGTACCCTTGTAGGATCACTTTGTTGTTTGTCTGTCTCTTAATACTCTTTATCTCGGGAACTAATATTGAAAATATGCATTTGAAATTAAAACCACAGTACATATATAAGTTTTTTCAAACAGTATGAGAGCTCCATGGAAACGTTCGAATTTGACGGCTGACGTCACTAAGAGCTCTAAGCAAAGTTCGCAGTACTTTGGTCAGGGTTGTGACATCGCGTCGCAGTTGTTTCCATAGCGTTCGTGCGTAGCATTCCACGAGACGGCCGGAAAATGCCAACCCTAGCGATCCGACGGAGTGCAATGACAAAAGGGCCTAAGTGACGTTAGCTCCTCTACTGTTTGAAAAAACTTATATAATACGTACTGTGTTAAAACTATGTAAACTTAAGTCTTCCTTTGAAGTTGTGAAAAAATTAATCTTCTCAGTCAACGTTAAGAAAAAAATAATTCCGTTTATGCCGCAAAAACGCAAATTTAAATACTCTCAAGGAAATATAAATTTACAAGGTACTTTTCGTTGACCTAGAATTATGTAATTAGGCAGTTTCTAAGTACAGGGAAAATTAAAACTGTACATTTGTAATTAAATTATAAAAAAAACTAGTCTTTATTTAAAGAAAGTAAATATGTACCTACAAAGTACGGAACCCTTTGTGGGCAAGTTCGACTCTCACTTGTCCGGTTTTTCCAGTGTATTATCTCTATTATCTACATAGGTATAGTTCGAATCACGAAAGATGACCACAAATGGCTCCCATCTTCACGTCAAAACTCATGAAGAAAAGACTTTAGACAAAATAATATTTCATATTCATACAGATATATCGATATTATTTAAATATATGAAACATTATTTTGTCTAAAGTCTTATCTTCATGAGTTATTATGACGCGAAGATGGGCGCTATTTGTGGTCATCTTTCGTGATTCGTACTGTAGTGTATTGTTGATTGTCGGTCGTGTCATAAGTTTGGTCCATGCGCAGGTGTGCCGGCGGTCGGGCGGCGTGGTGGGCGGCGTGGGCGGCGAGTACGTGGGCGTGGGCGGCGTGGGCGTGGGCGGCGTGGTGGCGCCGGCGCCGCCCTCGGCGCACCACCTGGCACTCACCATCAACCAGCAGCGCCTGCGCGCCGCGCCCTACGACAACCTGGTACGTATGTCAATGTGATGTACTACTAATGTTATATCGAAAATAACTTCCCTGTGACCTTCAGGGCCCTATTTCACCAAGTCGACATTTGTCAGTGACATATGTCGGCTAATTTTACTATTGTCGTTACTTTAATTAGGGACAAGTATGTTGTTGTGAAACAGGGATATTTTTTACAAGTCAACATATTTGTAGATTTGTCAATAATTCTTGATATGAGAATGGAGCTGAGTCAAGTTTGCGTGACAATTGTCGACTTGTAATAATTATCTTCTGTTTCACAACATATTTGTTCCTTATTAAATTAAAAAATACTGTAAAAAATTGCCGACATATGTCACTGACAAATGTCAATTTGGTGAAATAGAGGCCAGGTGACCTTCCTGTAGCACGTATTTTAGAATAATTATTAGTATATAGGTACAGGGTGTTTGGTAATTGCCTTATAAAGCCGAATATAGGTAGATGGGAACCATCAAACTGAACAACTTTTACTCAACTCTGAAATCGCGAAAAAAAAAACAACTGTCATACATAAATTAATTAAGAAAATGTCAAAATGTAAAGCTGCTCTTTTTTCGCAATTTCAGAGTTGGTCCCATAGTAAAAGTTATTTAGTTTGATTGGGACGATCTATCAAATTCGGCATTAGGGGTTATTTTGTAATGCGTTATACAACATGTTAAGAGGCATATTACATTTCGACTGTGATTTTTGCGTAAAATGGCCAATTTTGGCGTTATCGATCTCAGAAACAAAAATACATTAACACTTTTGACTTATTGAATGGTGCAGAATAGCTATTGGAATAGTTCATAGCGGCCTCGCTTTTTTGAAAATTTGCTTATCTTTATAATTAAACCCGATATTGCAGAGAATGTTTTTCATAAAATGCGCGAAGGCACTTTTTTGAGCTCATGGATTGAACAACTGTGCTAAACAATTGAAATAAAAAAAATGAATGTTATTTCTTATATAGTCGAATAGTTCATAGCGGCCTCGGAATTTTGACTTTATGTTTAGAATATGAGAAAAAAAATCTCAATCAAAACCATAAATAAACTAAAAAAGCTCAGATTTAACTATGGATTTCTCCTAGATACATTATTATTATTACGTAAAAAATATATCATAATAATCTTTAGCTCATAAGAAAATCTAATTTCATACTTTTATTTGTTGTTTGTGTGGCTTTCTGTGTATGTTCAAAGTTGACTCTAAAAAAACGTTCACCAACTTTAATTTTCCTTTCTAACCCTTTAACTTTGCAGTGAGTCATCATATTACTTTTTGTCGCGGACACATATAAATGTGTTTAGTAGACCCAAAGGTCTCTCTAGGTTGTATCGCAAAAATCCGTCAAAATCGGAATTTCGACGAAAAAATGTGATAGGGCCCTTAATGAATTAACGCAAAATGAGAAAACCGTTTCTCCGGACCATAAAACTGAACAACTTTTACTATGGGACTAACTCTGAAATCACGAAAAAAAATCAGCTGTTTTATACAAAAATTAACAAAAATATAAAAATGTATGAAGCTGCTGATTTTTGATTCGCGATTTCAGATTTGGTCACATAGTAAGAGTTGTTCAGTTTGATGGTCCAAAGAAACGGTTTTCTCATTTTGCGTTAATTCATGAACACGTTGTATTGCAGTCACAGTATACTGTAATGTTTCCCCAGTACCAGCTGTACCAGGGCGGGCGCGTGGCGGTGGGCGGCGCGCGCCAGTACGCCACGCGCGCGGCCGAGCCCTTCCCGCACCAGTTCGTGTCCTCCATACTCTGCCAGCCCGCCTACCAGGTATACTACATGGATCAACAAATTCAACTACACTAAGGCCGTCCGCTGCCTTGAGCGGGACACGCGCGTGGGGCGACGTAGATTAGAGCTTACTCATGCACTGCGCAAGCATCTGTCCGTCAAAAACCAGCAATCTATATTCCTGCGCCGTGTACCCGCGGCGGGATTCCGCTGGCAGCGGAGGGCCTTAAGAAAAAATAAAATTAACTACACTCAAAAGAAAGAATAATATTTTTTACGTTTGGTCAAGTTTGGTGTAGTAACTATACTGACGGTATCATTACAATATTAAAACACGTGAGATAGAAATGGATGACAAAACGTCACGCGCCAGAGCGAGACTGATTTGGACAGATTATGCGAAAAAATCACGAAATCAATTCGAAGTAAATAATGATAGCGATCGAGAAATGCTTCTACACGATTATAAATTTTGATGATACGATATCGACTCAACTACTTAATGTTGTTTCTAAATAATCTCAAATTTTAAACTTTTTAGAAGGTGTATTTGAAATTAAAATGTATCGAGCCAAAATAACTCGGAAGAAAGTACGATTTTGCTCGCCTTCTTTTTCGATGTACTTACAGTCAACAAAGTTAATCTTAACAGTTTGAAAACAAATTCGTTTGCAAGGATGGAACTAGAAGTTCGTGCCTCCATTGTTTTTATACAAAAGATGCTTTTGTGACTTTTGGGTAAATGCAAGACAATACAGACTATTCAATCTAGAAATTAACCTTAACTCTAGAAAGCTAACGTTCTCAAACTTTCATGAGAAGCTAACCATTCGACTTTTTGATAAGTATATTTTATTTGCTCATTAAAATAAAATGGTAATATATTTTGATTAGTTTCATTGTTTTATTTAAAGTAGAGGATGTAAATTAAAGATAATTATTGAAAAAAATATGTTTATTAATCTTTTAATGTAGTAAATCTCAAATCGTATATGGCACGTTTATTCTTAAGCTCAATTAGGCACTTTAACTGACACTGACTAAATTAAGTAGAAAAATAGTTTTTTTATTTTGGTTAGTTATAAAGAAGAAATTTTAAAATTAGTAATTAATAAGAAATTACTTAAAAAAAATTGCGCAAGATGACCAAAAGTCAACTGTTTGCTCAAAATACATAAGCTGAAAATATGTAAAAATGTAGATATCTCGTCAACTAAATTAGTTTTCGGCTGAACATGACCAGCACACGACGCAATCTTGTGATCATTAAGTTGGCACGAAGACAAATCTGTATGCACAATAATTAAAAAGTTTCAGAGAAATATTTATTCAGTGTTCGTCATTTTGATGACCGTTAGCTTTCTAGGGTTAAGGTGTTCAGCTCATAGCTTTGCTTACTGTACAACGTTCCTCGTGTCGCAGGTGCAGCAGCTGGCGGCAGCCGCCGCGGCCGCGGCCGCCGCGCACCACCAGCACGGCGTGGGCGTGGGCGGCGTGGGCGAGCACGGCGTGGGCGTGGGCGAGTGGCGCGCGCCGCTCATCGTGGAGCCCGCGCCGCTGCCCGAGCCCGACGTGTGGGACTACCACCACCACCACCCGCACAAGAGGTCACTACTACTGTACCTATAGTTGGCTATGGCCGCGCACCAGCACGGCGTGGGCGTGGGCGGCGTGGGCGAGCACGGCGTGGGCGTGGGCGAGTGGCGCGCGCCGCTCATCGTGGAGCCCGCGCCGCTGCCCGAGCCCGACGTGTGGGACTACCACCACCACCACCCGCACAAGAGGTCACTACTACTGTACCTATAGTTGGCTATGGCCGCGCACCAGCACGGCGTGGGCGTGGGCGGCGTGGGCGTGCACGGCGTGGGCGTGGGCGAGTGGCGCGCGCCGCTCATCGTGGAGCCCGCGCCGCTGCCCGAGCCCGACGTGTGGGACTACCACCACCACCACCCGCACAAGAGGTCACTACTACTGTACCTATAGTTGGCTATGGCCGCGCACCAGCACGGCGTGGGCGTGGGCGGCGTGGGCGAGCACGGCGTGGGCGTGGGCGAGTGGCGCGCGCCGCTCATCGTGGAGCCCGCGCCGCTGCCCGAGCCCGACGTGTGGGACTACCACCACCACCACCCGCACAAGAGGTCACTACTACTGTACCTATAGTTGGCTATGGCCGCGCACCAGCACGGCGTGGGCGTGGGCGGCGTGGGCGAGCACGGCGTGGGCGTGGGCGAGTGGCGCGCGCCGCTCATCGTGGAGCCCGCGCCGCTGCCCGAGCCCGACGTGTGGGACTACCACCACCACCACCCGCACAAGAGGTCACTACTACTGTACCTATAGTTGGCTATGGCCGCGCACCAGCACGGCGTGGGCGTGGGCGGCGTGGGCGTGGGCGAGTGGCGCGCGCCGCTCATCGTGGAGCCGTATAAGTACTACCGTACAGAAAGGAAACTCTCCGCCCCGCCCCTGAATCAATTACCTCACCTCACCCCACGAGTTCGTGTGCCGAATCGTGTGCTCATTCGATAGCCCTAGATTTCACGCACACAGTTGCGGGTGTGCAAAAACGTCACAGTGTAGCGTCTGTGTAATAGTTAGTTGAAACGCGGCGCTTGTATGGAGTGCCCCTGGTGTGCCCTTTACTGCTCTTTATTGCCTTTATTACCCAGGCCTGATGTATATGACGCGTTCCACACGCATAAGAAATTTTTTGTAGCATTTTGTAGTACAATTAATAAGGCGACTAAAGCCACACGGTATTAAAATGAAAATCGACTGTGTAAATGGCACTTTGGCTAGGCCACAGGAACCTAAAATCGACCGTGCAATTGCTAAGTCGCATGCGATCTGCTACTATTCTGGCCGACTACGACTGTCGCCTCCAACTTTTATCGACCTGTTTAAATGAGTTGGGGAATTGGTTTTTTAAAAGGGGATTCGGCTGGTGACTTGCTAATCGACTTAAATCGACCCGTGCAAACCCCACATTAGGTATGGCCAGGCCCGCCGCTAGCTGTTTGAGCGCCCGCGTGCAAGAGACCAATTTTGCCGCCCCCTACTACAAGTGGGTGATTTCTTGAAAGATGCCTTTATCTTTGTATAGGTACTTCTTATGTAGAAGTCTAGTCGCGGCGTGCGCAGCGCGCCGCGCGCTCCAGTCCAGGACATGCGACAGTTATGTTTGGACAAAATCATTACAATCAATGGATGGTGCAATGATTTTGTCCAAGCGCGATGAAAAATCAAGGGCCCTATTTTTGAATCCTTCGGCTAATTTTCTCATTCATTTGAGTCAAATGTCAAACGTCATTAGAAAAGAGCGCTCGACGCCAAAAATTTAACTTTTAATTGATTATATGAATTAATTAATTATAAAATTAATTTTAAAGAAATATTTTATATTTTAAGGGGTAATCTTTAAATTATATTTGCCAGCTGAAGCATTCAATAATATGCAGCTCGCGAGCCGCGGTTTGCCGCTTCTTCACAAGTGGGTACAAGGATAGATACATCTAACAAGTTTCCTGAATATGACGTAATGAATCTGGCGTCGTAGCTAGGTTAGGGGCTGGCAAGGGGGGGCGTCTGCCAGGGGCGCAACACTCAATTTGCTGACCCATAGCTAGAAATTACTCTATAAGTCTTGGGACGCAAAATTCAAATCTTGCCAGGGGCGCTCATTATCCTAGAAATTAGTTTTTGGGCGCAAAATTCAAATCTTGCAAATGTCGCTCAAGATCCTAGAAATAAGCCTTGGAGCGCAAAATTCAAATCTTGCCAGGAGCGCTTATGAGCGCATGATATGTCATGACCCTTCCCTCGACCCTAGCTTCGACGCTTGGATCAGTCGATTTGCCGCCCCCCTAGACGTGTCGCCCGCGTGCGGTGCACGCCTTGCACGCCCGCTTACGGCGGGCCTGGGCATGGCCTTTATTGCTATTGGACTGGCCACGGTACCATGGGCAACAGCGACGCTTAACCACTGCTAAGGTCAAAATCGCTTGCACGCCGCGCCGGCACAACCATACGTTTAGTTCGTGTAGGGGCGATACGCGCGCACACGAATTTTGTTGCAAACTGGTTAAGCGTCGCTGTTGCCCATAGTACATAGGCGGCACAATAGGCGGCGCAGCGAGTGAATTATTTTTTATTCTCAAGGAACTACGCCGCCGGCCGTTGCCATTTCGATGTGTTTTAAAAAAAACATACCTAATCGAAAAAATCTAATCAAAATAATTAATAGTTTGTGATAAACAGTACATTTTCACACACACGAATGAATAGAAAAACTTTACTAGTATATAAAATATTTCGGAAAGCAAATTTCACTTTCCAAAACTATATTGTAAATATATAAATTAGTATACATATAAATGTATAGTGAATGTTATGTATAAAAATGCTTGGTTTTCAACAGATCGACCAAGCAGCAGGGCGGCGCAGTGCCGCAGTATCAGCCGCACCACCAAACGCATCAGTACAGGTGCTATTCAAATTTGAACCTTAACACCTACACATTAATACTAACAGAGTTAAGGCTCGGTCTGTCTTTTTCTTTACATGTAAAGAGTAAGGAAAATAACCTCACTTCTGCACTTTTTCGATGTTTTTCGTTGCTATTTCATCATTATTACAACTATCTTCAATAAAAGTAATTGAAGCAACTTAACAGTACGCTAAAGTGTATTTTGATGTAGAATTCAATACGTTTTCGCTATTATTTACGCCAAGAATATAAACACATTGATACACATTGCGAATTTGCAGGTATTTGCGTATTTGAAGCTTTTTCTGGCGCCGGCTTTATCGGAAAATACATTTATCCTTTCTAGCTTTGACAATTGTCATACTTTTAAATTCAAATTGTTACTACTAATTAGTTATTTTTTTTGTAATCTATGTGGAAAACCATTTGTTGTATTTTACAATTGATTTTTTCAATAGAGAGTTGGGTGAAGACTGTTTACCAAATAAGAAAAGTAAGGATAAACAGACTAAACAGCCATCAGTACAGAGGGCCTAGCCAAAGTAACATTCCCAAATCTTCGTTATCGCTTCGCTTTCCAAACATGTATGGGATTGACATAAGGTTTCGTTAACTATCGAATTTTAAAACGTCAAATCCATACATGTTTCGAAGCGAAGCGATAGCGAAAATTTTCAAATGTTCCTTTGGCTAGGGGGGCAGATCTTAAAACTTAATATCACGATCAGTTACCGTAATCGAATCCGTTATAAAAGTTGCGGATAATTTCGGACAGGGGCGGAGTTTAATGAGACACAATGTCATGTTTTTCTGCCCGATCGAGCCGACACTAGTTTTAACTTTTACAATTTCTTCCGGTATAGACGATCGAAGAATTTCTTAAAAATCTAATATTCGAAACTAATTAATAAATCAAAATAATTTTATATCCCGTATAATATTATTTCTGTATCCGTATCCATGGGCTACCGTCTAACTTACATGGCTATCGTCATCGCTTTGATTTGACAGATAGATACAGTGCTACTTTTCTTTGTTAAGTTTTAATTTTTATCATGGGCAACAGCGTCACTTAACCAGTTAGTAACAAAAATCGTGTGCGCGCGTATCGCCCCTGCACGAACTAAACGTATTGTTGTGACGGTGCGGTGTGCAAGCGACTGGTTAAGCGACGCCGTTGCCCGTGGTACATTAAATCGACTAATCAAAGCTTATAGTGTTTTTAGACGGTAGACCCGCAGATCTGAAATTTCATACCATATAATGTACGTACCCCCTAGACCTAGACGATCAAGCATGGCTTGTATACCTCGTACATGTAATTACCACCACCATTTCCGTTTGAGGGCGTGGCCTACTTTTGATAGGCCATGGCAATCTACGTGCTTGACGTCAAACCGTCAAGCATCGCTTCTAGACGATCAAAATGTGAATAACAAGCCGAAAAAATTACGTGTTTGACTAGCCGTGTTTGACCGTTTAGCAGGGTGTCAAACTGATTTTTCAAAAGGGCCATTTTTAAGTTAAGAGCGTGTGAGCGGGCCAGAATCAATTAAAATCTTTATCTTCATACAAAGGTAATAAAAAGTAGTTATCTTGAGCTTGAGTATCCAGATACCTGAGGTCTCATATTTTATTATCTTACAATACGTAGTGGCATCGAATGCCGTCTAAAATCCTCACTGGATAGATTCTGGTCGCGGGCCGTTACTTTGACGCCCCTGGTTTAGAGGGTATATAACATTCGTAGCCCCGTGTGCCAGTTTGTTTGGCGTTGAGTATAACAATGGGCGTTGTTTGAACAGCAGTATGGCGAGTACCGGTGGGGGCGGGGGCGGGGGCGGCGGCAAGAAGGAGCCCACGCAGCTGTCGCCCGTCAAGAAGCGCGTCAAGGAGGGCACGCCGCCCTCGCGGCACAGGCACCACGAACACACGTGAGTTTACAGTTATTGCTTTTATATTAGACTACTAGTGCCCGCCCGCGACTTCGTCTGCGTGGACAGTTATATCATTATCTGTCGGGAACAGTATCTTTTTCGGAATGAACCCTAGGTTACCCTATGTCCTCTGTACCCCTGACGACGTGTATGCAAAATTTCATGATAATCGGTTGAGTAGTTAAGACGTGAAGACGTAACAAACAAACTGACTTTCGCATTTATTATATTACTAGCGACCGCCCGCGACTTCGTCTGCTTAGAAATTTTTATTGCTATTCCTCGAGAACAGAACTATTTTTCTGGATGAAAGGTACCCTATGTCCTTCTCTGTACTCCTGACAACTTGTATGCAAAATTTAATGATGATCGGCTGAGCAGTTAAAACGTAAAGGCATAACCACAGCATAGATAATAGTGCAAGCGTACAGAAGTTATACTCCGCAAATCATTTAAATAAATAGCTACTCTTGCACCGACACAATAAAGTGTAATTCAGGTCGCACGACACCTCCTCGCATATTCACCTAGTAGTTGCCTCTCTTTTTATCGCGTAGCTCTTATCTTTTCCGACGTACGAAAATGAGGGGGCCCCGCTGAAGGCGCCGAGCACTTCATACTTACGGCCTTGTTACAACTCAATTCCGCCATCTACCTTCTTATATCAGACAACCAGACGTACGAATCAGCGCCACCGTTGTTTGGTAGATATTCCAAAGACTCGCCACTACTATTTATTGAGTTTTATAAAGTCTGTTTATACCAGTGGCGTGCCTAGGCCTACAGAGTAGAGCAAGCCGAACTATCAAATCAAGCAATTTTTTTACCAGCTCAATACAAGCAAAAAAAACAATGCATCTCACAGTCTCTCTTTACTAATTTAAGATTTTTTTCATACCAAAATATCGATGCGACACCGCCCAGCGCCATCTAGCTAGACTAATTCATAGATAAGTCGCAAAAAAGCACCAAAAGCACAACCTTTAAGCATACATAATTATTCATAAATTAGTTCGACACAAAATGTTAGATGGCGTGAATTTATCGAATTTAATTATTGTGTAATCAAAACTAAACTTCTCGTTTAAAATGTGTCACTCATAATAAATATTTAAATCATTTCACAAAATAATAGCATTCCTGAGCTTTTGCTAGACAATTTCTAATCCTTTCCCCTTGTCGTTCAAATGAAAGACGCATAACTAACCTTACTTATTTATTTTTATAAGAACTAACAATGTAAACGAGTCCACGACGAAATTAGGTACGTACGATACATTGAAGAATTGTATTTCTTTGCAAAATACTGAAATGAAGAGGTTTATTACCGGACTGCAAGTGCAAGGCAAGGGTTATTTTGTATTTCTCTTGGATCGACTCAACTCGTGGACACTTTCACAGACCACATCACACAGTGAATGAACATTTTAATCCATCACAAAAAAACATTATCAATCATTAGACTGAAATTTAGACACATTTTTAACACAAAAACACTAATAAAGGCAAAACACTTGCTGTTTCAAAACAGCTGTCGTCACAGATTGAAACAACTTCACACTGCTCAGCGCGTACGTGCAGTCTAGCCAACTGTGCCAACTTCGTTGTCAAGCCTGCTTCGCTCGGCATTGTCTAGTTCTCATAGAATCTATAGATACGTACAGCAGTATGTATGTGATGCGGTAGCACTTTTGTTGGTGTAGAAGAGAGCGGATATATACAGATCGCAAAGCCCGGTTGCAAGCCAACGAGTGCGAGGGAGATAAATGCATTGTAGAGGGTTTATTCTCGAAAGTAATGCAGTTTAGCGACTTGTCTATCGATCAGTTGTTGTAAAAATTGAATTTGTGGTTATTGATTATTGAAAATTTATATTCGTTAATAATATTGTGTTGTTGTAATTAATTACGATTCATTAGTAGTGTTAGCAAGTTATTGTTAGGGCAAGCCCGGCTTTTCGGCTTGTATGGAGGTACCGCCACTGGCTTTATACATATTCACCATATTTTTCCCACCCGACTGGAATTTAAAATCAACTACTACCTAATTATTACTGACATTACCTGTGACCATCACCACCGATATAAGTGACTGCGTGTGTGTTCTGCGTGTTAACGAAAATTTATATTTTCAGCTTATTTTTAATATTTTATGGTAAATGAACTAAATAAAAATGTATATTTTTCCCAAAGGAACGGACGGATAGTGAACTCAAACAGCGGATGGGAATCGTCCGCTAACACGGTGGCCCCCGGCCCGGTCGTGAATTGCAACGCATCACACACGATCACCATCCGGGACACGCCGTCACCCGCCGTGTCCGTGATCACGATATCGGACTCTGACGACGACGCGGATCAGCCGCGGCAGGCGCAGCACCACAATAGAGGTAATCACATGACATGGCCCTTGCTAAAGGCTGCCGCACATTCTAGTCGCGGCCACTAAACGCGACCACATTTTTTCATACATTTTGTATAGTATCGGCGCAAACCGAGCGTTCGAGTGGCCGCGTTTGAGCCACAAGCTGCGGGAGTCGGCCGCGCTCGCCCCTTGCCGCGATTGTCGCTCGCATCGCGCGCACAGTAGCACAGTAGCCGGCTTCTTCCCGGCGGCCACTGCCACTAGCGGCTACGATTGGTGGTTGCGTCTAGTGGCTTGACGAGCCACTATTCACTGGTGGCTAGTGGTCGCGTTTAGTGGATCAATGTGCGGCAGCTCTAAGGGTGTGTCCAGAACTGGAGCCGTACCGGCTAACGCGAACGCTCCGAACCTTAGCAAGTCTGCCGGGCTTTAAATTAAAACAGATAAATCGAGTTCTTGGACGAATTAACCACTGCACGCGAAATGACAGCCATATTCGCCTTTACCCCTCTGCCACTTACTGTGACCGATAGCCTCAGTAAACGATATTGCGTTGTCAATGTAATGCTAGAGCTCGTGGCGAAACATTGGTACAAAAATGGGCAAACTGCTCCGTCTTGTACAGCAAAAAAAATAGCAGGCAGTCAATAAATCTTTCTTTTCACGTGTAAGCACAATTTCAACCTATTATAGTAGCTATTTTTCGTAAAATAAATAAAATTTGGTATTATTTCAAACTTTTAGATTTTTGCATTCACAATGCTATTTTTATATTAAGATGAATAAATAATGAAAAATATTAGAAAAAATCGACTCACCCGTAGTAACTCAGACTGGATTCTCAGTTTGAGTTGCTACGGGTGAGTCGATTTTTTCTAATATTTTTCATTATTTATTCATCTTAATAAAATTTGGTATATAAACAAAATACTATAACATTGGCATTATTTGACAAGTGTAATGCCCCCTCGCCCCACAAAAATTGGTCGATCGTGATTTCATACATTTTTCTTATGTTACGTGTCCAGTGGTTAATTCGTCCAAGATCGAGTCCCAATCAGGCCAAAATGGCAAACTCCAATTTATGCTGTCTCTGTCTCACAAACATCGATATTTTTTAAATAACTCCGGCAAATACTTACAATACGAAATTCCTTTTCAAAATCGGTAACTTATGCATGCTTATGCATATTCCCTATTGTTTACTAACGGTTCCTCATGTGCAGGCGGCAGCGGCGGATGCGTGCAGGCTTCGGGCACAGCGGTAGTGGCGTCGGCGCCCGCGGCCGTCATCTGCAGCGCGCGCTCGCCGCCCGACAAGCACGTCAAGCACGAGCCCTGCCCGCACCACCAGGTACGTACCACATGTGCAGGCAGCGGCGGATGCGTGCAGGCGTCGGGCACGGCGGTAGTGGCGTCGGCCGTCATCTGCAGCGCGCGCTCGCCGCCCGACAAGCACGTCAAGCACGAGCCCTGCCCGCACCACCAGGTACGTACCACATGTGCAGGCAGCGGCGGATGCGTGCAGGCGTCGGGCACGGCGGTAGTGGCGTCGGCCGTCATCTGCAGCGCGCGCTCGCCGCCCGACAAGCACGTCAAGCACGAGCCCTGCCCGCACCACCAGGTACGTACCACATGTGCAGGCAGCGGCGGATGCGTGCAGGCGTCGGGCACGGCGGTAGTGGCGTCGGCCGTCATCTGCAGCGCGCGCTCGCCGCCCGACAAGCACGTCAAGCACGAGCCCTGCCCGCACCACCAGGTACGTACCACATGTGCAGGCAGCGGCGGATGCGTGCAGGCGTCGGGCACGGCGGTAGTGGCGTCGGCCGTCATCTGCAGCGCGCGCTCGCCGCCCGACAAGCACGTCAAGCACGAGCCCTGCCCGCACCACCAGGTAACTATCGCACGTACTTTTATTATTCTCAATGTGTAAAATGTAATTAATTTATGTTTCTGTGTTTGTTGCTTGCATAATGTCTTTCCTATCCTATGTTACTTCCCGCGCAAATAAAAAATGGAACTGGAAATTTTTATTAACCTCACTTACCACCCGCGCTGGTTAAAGAATGGTATTGATAATGACATCGTACATTTTCACTTCTCTACAGGGATTATAGGCTTGGTCATATGGTGTGCAAGCGCACACCATATGACCAAGCCTATAATCCCTCTCTCACTCATACTTGGCAAGCGCGATTAACCCAAATTTTCAATGCCATTCTTCATCTGCACGGGCTGTACAACGCTTTTATCTATCTACAATATTAGAAACGGCTCTACCCAATTGCAAATATAATGCTTTGGACGATTTTCTATTGTAATTTTTACTATGCCCCGCCCACACGCATACGGACCAACTGCCTAAAAAAAAACAATCCCCGTCAATTGGTAATGCGCTGGAACCTTGTCAAATTAATATACACATCAACGTCATCCGCTACTAAAAATGGCAAAAAACAGGAAAATTCTAATTGGTAATTTAATATATTAATTATTGAATTCTTATATTTTCAATAAGAAAGGGTCTAGGTATATAAAAAAATGCAATTGTTTTTCGTTTTTGAGGTTAAAATCATGGCTGCCAGGCGCATTACCAATTGACGGGGATAGTAAGACGGCACCCGGGCGCTATAGCAGCCACGCATGATCACGAGAATATGCACAGAAGTTACGTTGCAACTGGTAGTCCAATCAACGGGGCTTATGCAACCCGAATAATTCTCCCGTCTATGAAATTTGGCATGTGATGAAGTTAGGTAATACAGATTACAGATGAACAATAATCCAATAAATTTTGTTACAAATTTTGTTTAAAAAAATCAGCAAATAAATTTTTCAACAAAAGATATATTGAAAAATATAAAAAATTTAAATTTGGGGTATCTCTGAAATCAAAAAGTATTGGATTTCTTTACATACTTATTCTAACTAATACATAAGTACGTATACAGAAAGTATTTAAGCCCGAGGAAATATTCACGAGAGATATAAGCGATTTTCATGTTTAGGTAAAAATACCTAACTTCTCGTAACAAAATTTATTGGATTATTGTTCATCTGTAATCTGTATTACCTAACTTCATCACATGCCAAATTTCATAGACGGGAGAATTATTCGGAAGTCGCCATACAACAAATATCCTCATTGATTGGACTATGGTCTGAGCCGCTGCACCAGACAGAACCGTGCCGTGGCAGTACTTCGGCTAAAAGCGACATAGCAGTAGTTTCAATATGATTGGAAGAGTTTGTAGAGCTAAAGCTCTTTTTTTTGGACACTTGTAATACGCGATGTTTGTATTGCGTGCATTTCGCGCTTATATTCATATAGTTTTTATATGGCTAAGTTTATAAGACGGCGCGGTACATGATTGTACTAAACTGTGTTATACGAACGCGGTTCAAGATCTACAAACCTGCATTGACCCGTTCAGTGAGTCGCGCGGTTTGCTGAACAAATAGCTTCCTCCACGTCAATGTTGATGCCAGACTGCCGCGCGTGCTTACGCCATCATGTGAATGCTCCTACGCCGCGCGACGACGCGCGTATCACACTATAGCCTATGACGCGTATGTCCGCCAAACGTCCGGATAGGAAACGGAGTTTGTATCATTTAAATCGGGTACGGTATGGGCATACGGTCGTCGATCGCGAGAAGTTTGAAAGTCGATCGCCAATAATAAAAGATCTGTCTATTTGCACCCAATGTAGTTTTACTTCTGCAATTTTTCTTTCATGAGAAATATTTGGTGGGTTAAACGATTACAAATGATCGAAGTTACAATGTCATAAAATTTTGCTAAGTCCATCTCCCTATTAAAAAGTATGGAGCATCCCTGATTTATAATATTCTTTTTGCAGCCGCAGCCTCAACAACAACAACAACAACAGCAGCAGCAACAACAACAACAACAATCACAACAAGCAACACGAAATCCAACGACATCGGGCGCCACGGCGACGCCGCAAAGCCAGAAGAAGCGGCTGCTCGCGCTTGCGCAACAAGAGGCGCAGGCCAAGCGCGAGCCGCACGCCGACCCGCCCACTCACCACACACAGGTCCGTACTCGGCCCGTCGCAGTTCGACACATTACAAACTGGTCCATCAATATTCATTCCTAACTGGTCCAACAAAGACCAATTCCAATAGTCTCACTGTGTCAACACCCATACTAAACTGTTATATACGAGGGTGGATCCAAAAATTCGTGGCCTAATGTAGAAATAGCTTTGACAGTTTTGTAAATCTACGCTCACTCTTTAGTATGGTTCTTCAATAGTAAATGTGCGAAGTTTCGTTCCGATACTGCAAGCCATTTTTTTTTTGTGAACATTTGTTTGATGCTATCTGACATCTTTTTCAATAATGGAGAAAATTGAATACCGAGCAGTGATCAAGTACCTCAGTAAAAAAAGCCTATCACCAAAAGATATTCATCAAGATATGGTGAACACTTTGGTTGGGTCAGCTTTATCATATTCCAGTGTAAAAAAGTGGGTGGCTGAGTTTAAGCAGGGTCGGGAGAGTATTGAAGATGACCCTAGGAGCGGTAGGCCTTCAAAGTCTACCACGAAGGAAAACATTGAAAAAATATGTGATCTTATTCTGAGTGACCGAATATTGACCATCAGTAAGATAGCTGAGATCACAGGCATTGGTTATGGTCGGGTACAAAATATTGTAACTCAAGAATTGGGGTTCCATAAGGTTTCTGCTCGTTGGGTTCCGATATTGCTTTCAGCTGAACAAAAACGAGTTCGTTTCGCAATTTCCCGTGACTGTTTGGAGCTTTTTGAGGTGGATCCAGAGGATTTTTTATCCCGGTTTGTTACCATGGATGAAAGCTGGGTTCACCACCACACTCCTGAATCTAAGCAACAATCAAAGCAGTGGAAAATATCTGGCTCTCCTACTCCAAAGAAAGCTTAAGTCGTTTTGTCGACCAACAAAGTCATGGGTTCAGTTTTTTGGGATGCAAAGGGAATTATTTTCGTGGATTATTTACCAAAGGGCGAAACTATAAATTCAAGTTATTATTGTAACCTTTTACGACGACTAAGGGAAGAAATCAAAGAAAAAAGGCCGGGTATGTTACGGAAGAAAGTGTTGTTCCATCAAGACAACGCCCGGGTTCACACTTCAGCTGAAACAATGGCTGAAATGCATAATTGTGGCTACGAAATATTGCCCCATCCACCTTATTCGCCGGATTTAGCCCCCTCAGATTCCAAATTTAAAAAAACACTTAGGTAGTTCGAAATTTTCGGACAGGAACGAGGTGATAGCAGCAGTAAATGATTATTTTGACAACCTTCAGGAATCATTTTTTTTCGAAGGTATAAACAAGTTGCAGGTCAGTTAGAAGAAATGCATTGACCTAAATGGAGACTATGTCGAAAAATAAAAATTAATTCAGACCCACTTTTCTTTCATTTTCATGGTCGGGCTTAGAACTTTTGGATCCACCCTCGTACAACTAGTCTGCCAAAGACCAATTTCCAACTAGTCTCACTGTGCCAAGCAAGACCCATACTAAACTGTTATAGGTACCCAACTAGTCCACCAAAAACCAATTCCCAACTAATCCCACTGTGCCAAGACCCATACTAAACTGTAATACCCAACTGGTCCACCAAAGACCAATAGCCAACTAGTCCCACTGTGTCAAGACCCATACCCAGCTGGTCTACCAAAGGCCAATTCCAAACTAGTCCCACTGTGCGTGCCATTACAAATCAACATGGCAATCAAACGCACAACCTAGCACTTATCAAACACAACCACGAGACGAGGTCAATAACCGCGGGCAAGTTTGAGGTACCTAGGGTGAATAATTATTATGGTGATAGAACTATTAAAAAACGTCTACCCTATTTACTGAATGGCCGCCAGCGGATATAAGACACGAGCCAGTTAAAAATAAATTCAAAAAATTGTTTAAGAAGCACATGCTTCAAAACTTAATTTAAGCCTAGTCTAGATTAAACTGATCCCACAGTCAAACCGACTAGTTGGTTTTGTGGGACTATTTTGTAACCCCATATTGTACCCTCTTTGTTTATGAAAAAAAAAAAATGACCCATACCCAACTACTTAGTCCACCAAAGACCAATTTCAAACTGGTCCCCACCGCAGACTGGTTTTATCTTACCGTGTTATGATTATTTTTTATACACAACAGGATAGTGCTTGGCCTTCATCTCACCTAATGTTAGATGACGATAAGGCCGAAGATGGAACCGCACTACACCCGGAATACTGGCTATCTTACCTCTAACTGGCGGAACACAATTTTTTTTTAACTGTTGTTATGGCGTCAGACTTAGGTAAGATGGTGGTAGCTAGCCAGGCGGACTTGAAATAAGCCCTGCCACCAACCAAACCGAGTACAAATTGAAATCCCCAATAAATATTGGTCCAATGTTGTTTCACCCATTCCCAACTGGTCCCACTAAACATAGTTAATTTATGTGATATCTGAACCGTCCCGTTGTATTGCAGAGCGGCGCGAGCGTGCGTCAGACGAACGACTACCAGTGTAATCAGTACGTGCCCGCGCAACACAACAAAAGGGACAGCGTGAGTTACTTGGCTATTTACTGTTTTAACTATGTTACTACCAAATAGTATTTATTCCAAAACGTGCACTAAAATTAAACCTGGTTAAAAAAACATAGCTATTTCAATTTTTCCTTTAGCAAAAAAGGTGATATCATTCAGAAGGGTGTATCTTTAGCTTTTAGGGTTCCGTATCAAAAAGGTAAAAACGGGACCTTATTACTAAGACTTCGCTGTCCGTCTGTCTGTCTGTCTGTCACCAGGCTGTATGTCATGAACCGTGATAGCTAGACAGTTGAAATTTTCACAAGTGATGTATTTCTGTTGCCACTATAACAACAAATACTAAAAACAAAAAAATAAATATTTAAGGGTGGCTCCCATACAACAAACGTGATTTTTGTGCCGTTTTTTGCTCGATATTAATAACGACTGCAGGTAGACAGTTGAAATTTTCACAGATGATGTATTTCTATTGCTGCTATAATAACAAATACAAAAAACAGAATAAAATAAATATTTAGGGAAGGCTCCCGTACAACAAACGTTTTTGCCGTTTTTTGTGTACTAAGTTTATGTTTATTTTGATTCAGAGCGGCGGTTGTCGAGAGTACATGTCGGGCAGCGGGGTGGTGGCGGGCGCAGTAGCGCCCCCCGCCGCGCACAAGCACGCCCCCCACGCCTGGCACCACCACCCGCACCCCCACTACAAGTACGTTACTACTAGCGGCCGCCCGCACTTCATCTGCGTGGAAAGTTTTTTTGCTATCCCTCGGGAACAATACTTGTTTTCGGGATGAAAGGTACCCTATGACCTTCTCTGTACCCCTGACAACGTGTATGCAAAATTTCATGATGATCGGTTCAGTAGTTAAGACGTGAAGGCGTAACAAACAAACGGACGTTCGCACTTACAAGGATTCATAGCCCGATTCTCTTACATCATCATTCACCATCATAATTACATCATAGATATACCAGTTATTCGGGCATATTAAAAAAAACCGCGAAAATAGCATGAAACTGTATGGAAATCCTGAAACTGAGAACTCTGACCCATTAATCTTTTAGGATGCTGATCAGGGGGGCTACTCAAATGGCCACTTTTCTATTCGTTCGCTAACTTAAATCTTAAAAATAAGCAATTAATGATCAAGTCAGACGTCGCAAGTTTATGTAAATCACAGACATTGTTGTATTGTACAGAATTGTCAAGCCTACGACACGTTATTTTGGTGTTTATGGCTTACTAGCGGCCGCCCGCGACTTCGTCCGCGTGGAAAGTTTTTTTGCTATCCCTCGGGAACAAAACTTTTTTCGGGATGAAAGGTACCCTATGTCCTTCTCTGTACCCTTGACAACGTATATGCAAAATTTCATGATAATCGGTTCAGTAGTTAAGACGTGAAGGCGTAACAAACAAACAAACAAACAAACGGACTTTCGCATTTATAATATTAGTAAGGATTTTTAATTTTTAAGTTAGCGAACGAATAGAAAAGTGGCCATTTGAGTAGCCCCGCTGATCAGTTGGGTGTGTATAGCGATCTAAATCTCCTCCATTGGCCATCATCAAATCACAGCACAGTACATCCCTGGCAGGAAACCAAGGCTTCAAAGTTACCTCGTTTGTATGAAAATAACACCTGTATCCCTAGACAAAGTTGATGTGTGTATAACTCCGTCACTCCGCGCGCGAGTATGAAGCGCTCGGCGTCCTCTGAGAGGACAAATTTCATTGGTCAGAAAGGATAAGCCCTACGCGATAGAAAGAGAGGCAACTACTAAGTGAATGTTTTGGAGCGAAGGGAGCGCTGAGCGACCTGAATTGCACCTTTGTGTCGGGGCTAGAGTCGTTATTTATTTAAACGATTCTGCGGAGTGCAAATTCTGTACGCTAGTACTATTATCTATTCTGTGGTATAACATAGAATCGCGATAATGACGATCGCATGTCATATTGTTTGAAAAAATATCATATTTTTTCTATAACAATGGTTTGTGTACCTTTCAGAACGGCCAGCGGCGGTGTACTGTCGCCGGGCGGAGGAGTCTCCCCAGGGTATTTGCCCCCGCCACTTTACGTCCCCACTTATCATTACCATACGTAAGTACCTTTGAATGTAAAATTGTAATTGATGTGAAAATTAAACATCGTATGAAATTCGACGTCCATGCAGTATCTTGCATTATGTAATTTTATCGGGTAGAAAGTAGATATAATATAAGTAGCTTTAGTACACGTGATCACTGCAGTTTTTTTTGTTTATTTACAACGGGTGTTTGGCCTTCGTCTCATCTGCTGTGTAGTGATTATAAAATCGAAGGTGGAAGCGCACTACACGCAAATCGTCGCAATTTTGGGGAAAGATTTAATAAGATAGGTAATGGGGTAAAAAATTAAATTCATGTCTGGAGGCACTGACGAGTAATAAAAATCTAATATAAATTATTGATTTCATTAAATAAAACATATATTTTCCAAAGATTGCATTCTTGAAAAAAAAAAGCAAATTAAAAAAAAACAACGGTGCTGTGTTTGTTTTTCATGTTTTTTCTCAACATTTGTGAAAAAGCAAACTTGTTTTTTTTTCATGTTACATCACTAGTTATGGCCCATTCTCCTTATCATAAGGAAGGCCTGTTCCCCAGCAATGGGGACATTAAAATGGTTGATGATGATGCTGATTAAAATGTAATGATTTTGTTGTACAGCGGCGGCGTTGGTGGTGTGGCGGGCCCCCCGCCGGCGCACCACGGCAGCGGCGCGCGCCTGCCCAGCTACTTGCAGCCCTACTCGCCCACCTACCTCGTGCACCCCGCGCACCCCGCACACCCCGCGCACCCCGCCCACCCCGCGCACCCCGCGCAGCACCAGCAGCACCTCTGGTACACGGACTGAGCGGACGCGGCCGGCGGATGTTTAGCTGCCACTTGAAAGCGAATCGGGAAACCACTGACCGTCACAAATGTTTCCTGTCACACCCTTTATGAAGAAAACGGTGATGTTTGGTGTTACACTACGAAGAAAACTTTGACTATCGTGCTGTAGAAAGCGATAACCGTCTTGACCTATTCACTGTAAAGAAATTGATGATTGAGAAGGTGAAAGTTGACGAGCTTGACGGTCACTGGGATTTGATGATTGCACATCGCTGAAATTTGGGAGTGAGTCTCAGACGTGAAGTAAAGTAGGCGTGCAAGTTACGAATTTTTTTTTGTGTAAAGATGTTCGGTTTAGTGTTGCGCGCAAAGTTTTCAGGTATGCTAAACATTCCCTTGCCGCGACTTAAAACATTATGGTTAAAATATTATGGTTTTTGTTCGTTTTATGAGTTCTGTATTTTCGGAATAAAACAATTGAATTTGACGCAGGCGATCTCTTACTTAGAAGTCGATTTCATACATTTTCACTCACTTATTCTATCTTTCTACACGACCTGAATACGAATTTCTAGACTTAGTTTTTCAATACATTGTATTTCATAAAAGGCGTTTTGGATTAGACTTCAATTGTAATAGAACATCTGCGTTAAAACCGGACAGGTAAAAAGTTAAAAGATTTATGATATTATGTAAAAAAAAATACAGGAAAAAAAATCAATTTTCTATATCTATTTTAAACATTCCTGTAAATACAGATAAAATCCAAATAAAAAGAATAGCTAATGAATAAAATATAACATAACATCAATCGTTAACCTATATCAATTACAAGTTGTTTTATTCCAAACAAAAAATTGTGTCAAATGATTTTATGAAAATATTCATAGGTAATTTTGTATTATCATAAACTACTAATTCATATCCAGTATATTTTTAAATAACTGCGTTTAGTTTATTTTCCACTACTTTACGATGTTTTAATTACTAAAAGGAGGTGTTATAAGTTTATTTGCACAATTTTAATCATAGTCTTTGTAACGGTGTATCGGGGAGGTCGCGCGGTGTTCGTAAGTCGTATGTGACAGTAGCGCCCTCTTCTTAGCTTATCGGCGGTGGGGTTCACAAACGAGAGCAACCTTCATCGTCACTAACAGGCACGAGGGTGCCAAAATAAGGAACCGCATTATATTCGATGAATTTCTCTCACACTGCAATTTTTTATTAAAATCTATGACTAGTGTGTTTATGCGTTTGTGTAATATATGAAAGTTCCTCATAAATTCGGTTAGCTAATTAACGCTACCTTGTAGTTATAGTTAAATCGACCCTTTCTGTACAAACATATTATTATCGTATAGGGGATTAATCTTTAAATTATTTTCAAATATAAACGATCTACCGAGCGTAGACGCATGCGCGTGCATCGATGTTATACTTAAACAGTATATGTTCTATTTTAGATTCGAGTAAGTAGATTAGCCAGGCGGCACTAACGCGCCTTTACACTGATCGTTTTTAAGTTATTCTTTATTATTTCAAATAGTCTGTCCAGCGAACGCTGCAGACATTGTTTTATAATTGTATAAAGTGGATTGTAAATTTCGTGTTAATTTTTATCATAATTTTACTGAAGCAAAGTGTGTAGGTTGCATTTACTAACTATGTTATCGTAGAAATTTAGTGTTTGTACCAAATTATCATAATGGGGAATGTAATCGTAGCAAATACGACCTTATGTCGAACGAACTGATTTATTATTTGTTCGTCGTTCATGAAACGAAGCAGCGATATAATATTATTTTGTAGGTTTTTAGTTGTTATACGACGGTGATTTTGTCAATTACAATTTTTATTTAACAATTGCGTAGTGTAGGTATGCTGTAGGTGTTAAGGTTTATTATGCGTTTGTTGCGTTCCGAGTAGGCTGCGTAGGACAGACAAACATTTATGCTGTGTTTAATACTATATTCATATTAACGGGAGTTTTATATTATGTAGATAATTACGTGTGTAGGGCGCGGTGACGGATTACTTGTATAGGCGTAGTTTCAAGTATACTAAACAAGGAAATAATAAAAAAAGATTTTATCTAAGAATTTTATAAACATTTAGTACACACTAATAGTTTACGACTGTAATGCATGTATATTCATTCACGTTAGATAGAACGAAATTATTATTATTAATCGCTATTGAAAAAAATGCTAAGATGTTCTTTATACAAATTAAATGCAATTTAATTAACGACTGTAAACGTTTTAGTAATTTTATTTGTTAGGTTTAGTGAGAAGCTAATTTTATTTTGCCGGTACGACTCGGACGTGCCGGCTTCGCCTTGTATCTTACAACTAAACACAAAAGCCGTCTGGCAGGCCCACTTATTTTTTAAACCGCGTCTTTATTATGTGCCTAAGATTACACACACTTAGTTCGACAGTAGATTGCCACTGTATATCACTTAAAGTTCATCGTCTGCCTTCTGTAGTAACTCAAAAATGACCCTTTGACATCACATAACATTATGGAAACCACCTTCGACCATATTCAACAAGAATATTATTCCTTGAAATTTTGAGTTTCACACTTATTTCTGACGTTGCGTTTCAGTTGCTACTAGTCGGGAGGCAGACGGGAGCCACCCAATAGGTATGCTACTACACGCACCGCGTTGGCTTCCTGTATATAAGTATTAAATAAGTTGAATCGTACAAGTGTAATAGTCATTTTAATCATATAGCGGCTCCAGCGCAGCGGCTTGGTCTCACTGCGTGTAGTAATTTACCATGGTAGTTGTTGCTTATCATTATCAATTATGTATTTAGCGAGTTAGGTTTTAATTTATAAATGAGATAGGTAATCATTATTTAGCCATCGATCCGATGATGCTACTTTCGTACATTCTTGCAATATTTTTTTGATTTATTTTATGACAAGACTATGTAATATTAATTTCGATTATTATATAGCTCACTTGCTTGCTGCTTGACAATAACGTTATTTTTAGTTCTCTACGGTTGTAGTTTTTACTTTTTATTGTATTATGAATTTATCGCCATTTTGTCTACGAATGTTTACATCTGTGTATTGTGAATTATCACGACGACATATTTTTTTATTATTAACAGATAACACTTAATTTTGAAGATTTTTTCAGTGTGTCTTTTTTGTAAATTAACTACAATACGTTTTATTTGACATTCGGAAGTGAATAGTCATTTTCTTTTTCTCTCTTTTGCTTTCCTATCTTTTACTATCAAAATGTCAACCTGATATCCGCAATATACAGTAAACATGGGCCCTGTTGCGAGTTTCGCTGATTTTGTCCGTTTATGTTTAAATTTTAATGAATTTAAGCCGCCTATATTCGTAAAGCGGTGTAAATTGGAATTTCTAGCTTAATTTCTAAAAAGCTAATCGTATTATAAAATGGGAGGTTTAATATATTTTAGTCTAATTCAAATAACCGACCTAATATCTAAAAGACGTGTATTAATAGTAAGTGTATTTTGGGTAAGACTAATGGAATTTATTTGTCTCTTTTTTACTAATCTGCCTTAGAATAAGTCCGTAATTATTTCTCACATTTAATTGATCTTCTTTCACTGTTCATAACTAAAGACAAATTTATGACTTGCCAACTGCAACGGGATGAGAATATTAGTATATTTGGATATCGTAACAAAAAACAAGTTTTCCCTTTTTATAAACAATTCAATTGTTCACTTTAAGGCATGGTTTTTATAATGTCTTTTTTAAGTTTTTGTAAATAAGGGAACGTATCTAAAACATTATTAGGCAGTCGTACGCATAAATTGTAGTAACCAGGGGTTCAAGTCTGCTATTGTTGACGTCAAAATCGTGTTCCAATTGTGTTTGAATGGTAATGCTTTTTGACACAGTTCTTGTTTCTGAAACCATTAAAACGAAACAGATAGTATTTCTTAAACCCATAACGAAAACACATTGTGTCTCGATTTTGGGTTTAAGAAACAAGAACTGTGTCAAAAAGCATTACCATTCAAACACCATTGAAACACGATTTTGTCGTTAACAATAGCAGCCTTGACCCCCAGTAGTCGAGCGAAACTGTAACACGGCCCATGTGAAGTAGCGAGATTGCCCGCTGGCTTAGTCCATGATCTCTCACCCGTCAAACCCACGAGTGCACCGCTACTCTTACACCTCATACAATCGAATTAGTGATTTATTTTTAAGATTTTTTCGGAGTTTTGGGGTTTATATTTTAATAAGTGCATATTAACTGCTGGAATGTTAACAATTATTTTAAATGAAAGAAATACTTTTTCTTTATATCTATATTATTAATTTTTATGCTTAAAATATATCGTGTAGTCGGAGTTCAATTTGCCTTATTATTAATTATTAGTATTGTGTATATGGGGCATATTCGGTCGTATAATATATTTAAACAGTATAATAAATTGTCCGTCGGAGTGATTCTGTGATTTTACTCATTAAATAATACAAAATGATTATAAGTACGTTCGAAACTGACTTGTAAATTTTGGGTTGTTGCAATAAATTCACGTGTGTAAAAATTGCATTTTTGTGTACCAACTGGATGAATTAGTGGCCCTTGGGTGTATATTTAGTTGTACACTAGCGTTTCACTGGCAATTCAGGTAAATATTTACCTTGCCCCTGCGCGGTTAGTTTTGACAGTTACATGTAATGGCGACCGAATGCATTGTACAAATACTCTGTGTAAGTGAGGAGGAATCGCTGTCGCTCGGCCCCCCTAAACAAAGTCGCATTTGCAAAGGCGACAACGGAATTCGCAAAGTACATTTTACTTCACGAAGTTCTTTATCGATATTGCAAATACGACTTTGCTTAAGGAAGCAGCTCCCCTAGCGTGACCACCGAAAAATGTGATATAGCGATTTATCATGATTAACTGTCAAAAGACAATGGATTTTGACAGTCGAGCGTCGATAAAATGCTATATCACGCGATATATATCGTGTTCTGTGGTCATGCTTACAATGCGACGCGATGCGCACACATATTTCTTTTCCGCTGTGATTGTACTTTATATTATATTTTACCCATGAATTATTTGTTGGTTAAACAGTATAGGCTTATGTTTTGATTTTAATGATTTCATGTAACAATAACTGTAAGTACCTGCTGGTACGAGCTGAAAGCTAACTCTGATGGGTATTTTATGTTTTAATTTAGCGTATAGGGGCTTGTGAGACACAAGTTGAAATGATTAACATGTTTTAAATTCGATATGTGGGGTGATCGGGGATATAGCACTGATGTTGCTTAAGTTTTTCTTCAATAATAATCAAATAGTTATTATTAGAGAGCAAATTGTAAATAAACATCCAATTATCCCTTTTTATTTTATTTTTATTTAATCCCGTTTCCTTTTCAGTTTGTTTTGTTTAGTACGTGGGCCTGTCTGCGTATACGCATCACATAGTATATTCTCTATTTGCTGCGGATGTGACGTCACAGGTTGTGCTTGTGCTATGATAGTACATAGTTGTATGTTGTATTTATATGCAGTTTACTTCGACATGAAACCTTCCTAGAACATTCATTTCATTATTTTGCGATTTCAGAGTAGGTCCCATACTCCCATAGTAAAAGTTGTTTAGTTTGATGGTCCGAAGAATCCCATTTTGGGTTTATTCATTCATTAACACTTTGTATAGGTAATTCCACGTCTGTAGCACACCGCCGCGACACACCACAGTGGATTCCGCCATGAGTTCGACAAGCGAAACAAATGCGGTCAAGTCTGCTAATGTAAGCGTCAAATCGTGTTTCAATGGTGTTTCAATGGTAATGCTTTTTGACACAGTTCTTGTTTCTGAAAGCCAATCGAGCCTAAAGCATTACCTTTCAAACACAATTGAAACACGATTTTGACGTTAACAATAGCAGACTTGACCCCCTGTTTTAATGCAGATTTTTTACGCGCGATTCCGCCCGATCGGCTCTCCGACCGTTGACACACGCGAAAATAATGACGCGAAACCGTTAAAGTCAAAGTCAAAGTCGAATAAGCTTTATTCAAATAAACTTAATTATTAAGTACTTTTGAATCGTCTATATTTTCCTACCACCCGTTCCAGACTTTTTTAGCTGACAAGAAGAACGGGCGCAAGAAACTTATCAGCTGTAACAGCCATAAGTAACGATATTTACAAACTTGAATATATCGTTACCAGAAAATTACAACAGGGTGACAGGATTATTGGCAACAACATAGACTTATTATATTACTTCAACAAAGTACTTATTAGCAAGTTATGTGTTACATCATTTCCACGCATTTAGATCTTTAAGATAATCATCTACTTTATAATAACCTTTACCCATGAGCGTTTTTTTAACATGGTTTTTAAATTCATGCAAAGGAAGATCAATCACTTGTTGTGGAACTTTATTAATAAAGGCTATGCCTTTCCCCATAAATGAACCTCTAGTTTTTGCAAGCCTAAATCTTGGAACGGCAAGTTTATCTTTATTTCTTGTATTGAACCGGTGAATATTGCTGTTCTTAGCAAATGAATCATAGTGTTTCCTTACATAAACTAAATTATAATAATAGAGACGTGATCCTCATAATATTGTCGTCGATAGAAGACAATTCATGGCGGAACTACCGAGGTTTCGCTGGCGCTGTTTTGCGGCGGACGGAAGTGAGCCACAGGCGCCAGTTTCGTTCCTGTAAGTAGGTTTTCGAATTTTTTGATTCTTATGTTTCCTCTTCCAGACTGTGACGTCACAACGCAGTGTACTATAGTCAAATAAAGGCGATCGTCGCCTGAGCTGCTGTCTTGACAATAACCCAGTGTCAGACAATAATGATTCTTATTATTTGCCTGTTAGTAGACCCTTTCGTTCGCGCCCCTTATAGTGTCGATAGATGTACATTGAATAAATAGGTCTTAGTTAGATGGAATGTTGAGATATCTGTTATAAAAATATCACCACGGACCAAGATGATTATTACGCTGCAATCAAAGTTTGTCTTTTATATCAGTCCGAAGGAAGGTACGAACGAATTTTACGCGACTGGCTGTGTGTAGTCCGCCTGCCTATAGACAATGTTGCAATTTGATGAAAGTATTACAATTTGAGAGCTATGAAGGTACAGTCAGTGTCAAATTGATATAAGCGTCCAGAGTAGTCTGATCAGAAAAACAAAAAGTAAGATATTTTGAACACCTTGTGTGCTTACAACATAATATGATGATTCTAACTGCGTAGATCAAATAGATTTTTTGTTTTGTAGATCATTTTGATTACTCTAGACGCTCATATCAATTTGATGCTGACTGTACTATATCTCTCTAAGAAATGAAAAAAAAAGATGAATATTTTGATCCAGATTGTGGCGTTGTTAAACAGTCAACGTTTATCGATATAATTCATAGTTCGTAGAAATATAAATTAAATGAAACAATTTATAATACCTAAGTACTTATTGAGGTAGGTATTATAACAATTTCACTATGAACTCGCAAACTTCTAATCTCAAAGAATTAAGAATCTCGATGTCTCAAAACATTGACTACCTCTAAAAATCGTTTTATATGTATTAAAATGAAGGTAATACAATATTACATTTTAAAAGTTTCTCGTCTTGTTGCACTCAAGAACATCTTATCACCTGACAGAATATTGACTGCAATGTTTAATAGCTTCGGATAATTCTATAGATAGATGATTCCCTTTATAACAAATTCATTAGTTCATAATTCTATGTTAAAAATAAACATTTTACATAAGTAACAAGATCTTATTCACGTACATACCCAGACTGTACCTATATTAATATTAATGTTCTCGTAATCTTAAATGTTATCGCAAAATGTTAGACTAGATTTTTATACGATTGAAGATTTTAGCGACGCACATCTACGTTTTATCATTGTATTTCTGAGACGCGTAGATAACTTAGTATAACATATAAGTATTAACTACCGAAAAAATTTTTTCATCTTTTCATTATCGATGTGAAACTATTTGCTGTTGTAGGAATATAATATACGTAAAGCGTCTTAGTTATACTGATTTGGATGTTTCATTAGGCTGCAGTGTTCTCAGAGAAGCGACAAGTTGTGAAATGCTGGGTCCACAAGGCTTACGCTTATAATTATCGCGTTGATGTTTCTTAACTCCCACCGCGAAAATTATTGACGTTAAGTCTGTGTCCCCCTAAATAATGAATACAGGACGATATGCGCATGCACATCGCAATAGGCGTTTATCCTCTTGAGGCGATAAGGGAACAAATTGCATAATACTGGACTAATTAAGGTACATAAAACCCACTTTATTACAAGTCTGATCTCACTGTTGTTAGTTCGGCTGCTGAATTTAGGCTCTATTTAGCGTAACTTTTGTATACTCGACGTTCAATATTTACCTATTAGGTAACTATATGTGTGATAATAAAATAAGCTTTTCAACTAGATGGAGTACAATGAATCTAATAATGACTTACTTATAGGCCAATGTTTATAAACATTATTTTTACACTGTCTATTTAAATAAATGTGATTTTTGTCTATTAGTACGTAACGTTTTAGATTAATCTGCAGTCCAGTTTGTCTATCTTCGCTTCTATAAATTAAGTGATAAATTTTAATATTTTTAACGCCGGAGTTCATAACCAGACCTGCAAACGCCGGGGCTGAGTTTTATATCGTATGTTGTCAATTGTAAACGTTATATCAGCAGCTTGTAATCTTATATTAGGCACAGAATACATAGGTATGTATGTATTAGGTAACAAAATTGACACTTGATTTTAATACACTGTCTACCAAATATTTTGCCGTCCATTACCGTGTTTTGCTCCGGCGCGAGGCTGCTGGACTGGACTGTAATCATTTTAACTTTATAGGCGATGCACAATGTCGAAACAGCAATTATATATATATATTTGCATTAATAGTTTAATGATTAGAACATGTCTGCAATTCCATCACGCAAGGATGTCAGCCTGTCGAATGTGACCAAACTCGAAAATCACTTCGAATCGCACCTAACTGCGCGAGAATTTTAAATCATAAACGAGATAACAATAGCTGTTTCTTAACCACAAAATATTTTAAATAGCTACGAAAGCTACAAATCTTTTGCAATCGGTAATGTAGCTTATATTCAGCTAATTTCCAATAACAAACTCATGCGAAGTGAAGTGAGGTTCGAAGTTCGAAGTGAGATGACGGTGAGATGCAAGTTTGATTACAGAATCGACAGGCAGTTAACTCTAAATATTAAGGTTGCTGCTTCGGCAATGTGAATCGACCGTTAATCGCATACTTCGACACCAAACCGACTAAATATTATCTTTAGATGTCTGAAATATTTTATATTTACCTAGAGCTTATAGAGGGTTTAGGCGTGTAGTATTTTAAGAACCAAACAACGATTTGCATGTTAGTTGTGGGAATTTAGAAAAAAACTTAAACAATAATTATCGATTTATAATTTCAACAATTTTGAACATGCAAATAATTGTTCCCAAAGTATCAGGGATGTATTTTTTAGGGGTAGTGTTGGCTTTTTAACTTAGAAAATTTATCAAAGATTTAAAAGCTATCGGCGTAGTTTTATCCGCGTAGGTCTCTAGGTGTGTCTACAGGTTATCAGCAACAAAAATTTGGCAGTTAATGCGATGTGATTTTAAGCAGCGAAGGAAAAACCTAAAATACTTATTTGAAGTGTTCGCGCACTTGTAAAATTATATCGCAATTCCATGCTATCTATTGCACCAATAAGATTTTTACCTAAGTAATTAGAAAGCGCCATTTTCTATAATATTAAAATAAATTTATTTCTATAAAACGTGGTTTCAATGTCCAAATTATTCGATATTTGCTGTCTTCTTTATAAAAATAAGTAGCGTCCAGCAATACCTATCTAAATAGTTTTTGGGTGTCGGCGCATTTCTGCAGTTAGTCACTCTGCATTTGTGCTAGAATAGTGAACAAACTAGATTACGACCAAGTTAGCGTAAATAAAATTAAAGTTATATCCTACACAAATAAAATGGTTATTACATTGTAAGTAATGTTATTATGCTATACTGTTTATCATATAGGTATTGCGTGACTGGGAGATTTTAAAGTACAAATTTATCACATTTTCCCAGCGTACAGCAATCTTATTTATGCTTTAAAACCCTTTCTTTAAATTATAACTTCGTTAAATAAAGTATTATTTTCGTTTACTGTTTAAAATATTTCAAACGTTAATAAATGTCGTACGTACCTAGTAAGTAGTTCAAAATTTCTGATATAATTACATTTCATTTGTGTTTAATTATATCTGTCGCGATCACTTCTGTTAATTTTAATAAACCTAACCCCACTATGTAATGATTAAATAATTCACTCAATGTATTAGATTTTGTGGTAGTAAGTATAGCGGAAAAACGGTGACAGGATCACATTTTCGAATTAAATCGTAATTTTATAACAATTGATGTGCCTAAGTGTAATACATACTCTATAATAATTGTATATATTATATGATACCTTCTTGTATAGTAACTGTTTTATTGCAAGTCTCTGGAACGATTTTAATGCATGGTTTAACAGTGTGGAATAACAAATAATATCGTGTTTAGCCAATTGCCTAGTTACAAAAATGTATTTCGAGACAATAACTTCTTTGCATTCTAATCTAATCAAATTCTTAACTAAGCGCTTTCTTTGCCATATTCAATGTTTTATGAGTAACTGCTCCTCTGGGTAAAAAATACAAATCAGTAGTCTGTTATAAAATATTGTTCTGTGATGGTGTTGCCAATGGTGTTGCCACTAAATTTTCCTGTATCACTAAATTTATCATAACTCCAAGTATATAGTATCGTACTGATTAGCAAGTAATTTTCTATTCCACTAGATTTTTTTTACTTTAGCAATCCTGTGAGCATTGTGTACCTTACTTACACGTAGGTAGTTACGATGGTACTAGAAATTTAGAAATTATAAGAAACTTTATAGCACGCCAGAAAGGATTTTTTGCATTATAATTCAGAATTATATTGGGTATTAAAATGTATTATAGATTTTATTAACGATGTATGGTAGCGACGTCGGCCATGTTGCGGCGTTTGAATGTACTAATGGTAATCGTGTATTCTTTGTAAATCATCCATAATCGCCGTGTACACGAAATGATGGGTAACCGGGTAGCTGTGTAGACTTGATTGTGATATCAGTAAACATTTTCATACGAGCATCCAAAACATTTGTTTTATTTAAAACACCTTAAGGCGGTTGTATGACCGAGTGTGGCGCCCTCAGAGGTTTTTATTTAATAATTTATTGATAGAAAAAGATTTTAATAATGTTTTACGTTGAGTTTTTAGGACCCATGGTCTAGTATTTTTAGAAGGTATCACTACATGCCCTCGTAGTCATTCGTAGAAGTAGATAGAAAATGTGTTAAAAACGACCACTTTTAGCAGGTTTGCTATCTACTTCTAGCAGTGACTACGAGGGAGTGTAACGATACCGTCTAAAATTACTAGACTGTGGGTTCTAAAAATTCCACGAAAAAAATTATTAAAATTGTATATTAGAATTATAATATTGTATAAAATTCACCGAGGCACCACTTTCGCTCAGGGTGGTGCCACCTTAAATAGTTCATAATTAAAAGGCCGCCTGGGACTACGTGAACTAGCTACGTCGTAGTCGGTCGTAGCATATAGATATTCAACACTGTGTCGTACGTAGTTATACTACTTACTATACTAAGAGCTGGCTCCAGAAATAGGTGGACAAACCGGGCGTTTATAGAATCCAGTTAAATTCCAATTCACTTTCTTGACACTTCATCATATTCAGCCCACATCAACCCACTGCTGGGTATAGGCCTCTTCTCTTTAGCGCCATTCCTCACGGTCCTTTGCCAGCCTCATCCAGTGAGATCCCGTCAACTTGACGATATCGTCTGACCATCGGGCCGGTGGTCTGTCCACTGGCCTTGTTGCTCCTCTTGGCCACCACTCTGTAACTGCCTTGGTCCACCGTCCGTCATCCCGTCTAGCCAAGTGTCCTGCCCATCTCCACCTTAACCTCGTTATCCGCCTACCCGTCTTCGACCTTCGTTTTTTGTCGAATTTCGACGTTTGGTATACGGTCAACAAGAGAGATACCTAACATAGAAGTGCTCCATTGCTCTTTGTGCTACCTTAATCTTACCTAATTTCATGGAAAAATTCTTTCCCTAATCTATTGGCCTCAAATATAAGCAATAAGTTATGAATGTCGATATTGCCAAAAGTGGCCACATTTAGCAATATCGACATCATAACAAATATTGCACTTTACTCTTCTGTTTGCGCAAAATTATCAAAACTTTTAATCTAAGGGTCGGCTCAAGCTGGGCACTTGTACTATTATGTATTCTGTGGCTGGGCGCGAAGCGAATTCTTTAATGCAAAGCAAATTCATCCTTATTATCAATAGTGTAATGCTCAAATTTCTTTGTAGATGAAAGAACTTCGCGCGAATCGCGCGCTTTCTTTTGTACATTTTACGTTACTTTTGGACTCGTGCGCTTCGCTTCGCGCCCAGCTTGAGCCGACCCTAAGCTTTTGATAAAACGTAATTGATTTATTTCCATTGGTGGCGCTACTGAGCTCAGCGAACCACCATAATCGAACGGCAGGGAATAGCCTCGGGCGTCATCGTCACTAAGATTTTTTGGGTGATGCCACTATTTCGGAGGCATACCTAATCTAGTCGAGATAATAGTTTAACCATATCACTTCACAGTTGCGGTGAGTATTGTATATTTCATTGATTTTTATCACCATTATGTCTGTTCTGGGTTATTTATTTTTCCCTACAGGAACTGAACCTGTTAGGGAATTTTAAGTTCAAAAGGAATAAGGTAGTATCAATAAAAACAACTTGTCGAGTGAAATAAGCTTTTTTAACTAAATTTAAGTATTCATACATTACATAATATAATAATATACGCATACACTATTAAAATGTTAATTATTTTTTCCAAATATGTACAGTTTTATCGCCCAGAAAGTGTTGAACTGTTGACAAAATAATATAGTTACACAGGATCAATAAATGACGGGCGGGGATGTGAAGAAATACAAAATGACAAGTATTCTTACATAATCTTTGTTGGCGTTCACTTGAACATTATACATGTATATTGCCTCTGAAGCTTCAATGAATATAATATTAAAACATGCGAATATATTAAATATTTTTTGTGTATCCCTTACTTCCCGTGAAGATTTCGCTTGAATAAATACACGGAGTGCTCTAATGTACAGTGTTGCGAAACTCCACGACTTCAACACAGTTACCAAACTCAGTCAATATTTCTTCAAACTTACAAAGTCTACCTCTACTCATACATTTGTATTACCAAAATTAATGAAAACTGATGTATTAAATTATTTCTCACCATGATGTTCGTTCATTCGGTTGGGATACGGCGTTTTTGTTACTTTATCTCTCCAGTAACACTATTTAACGAAAAATATTAAATATGACAATTGAATATGGTACATTATGTTTTGAGATCATATTTAATACATCACAGGTGTTAGAGAAAATAATTAAAATTATACAAGAAGTGCAGTAAGTCGAAGGCGACGACACTTCTTTTGTGGCGAACTCTACATGTCGCCATTTCACTTGGCACAACAACAAAATCTGATAGAAATATTTTTTACACAACAAAATTTTATAAATCAGGTGTGATGCCACGAACAGAACGAGGCGACAGGAAAAATACAGTAGGAAATAGTCGCTTTACGAAGACTAGAGCAACTATTTGCAGTGTATTCAATTCCTAAAATGATAAAGATTTTTATTTATTGGGCGATTCTTAAGACGTGTGAAATCCATGGGCTATCTTTTTGCAAGTAATAATGATTGTCTTCAGAATGCAATATTTGAATTATTAACATTTTCTGAACACATACTTAAAGCAAACCAAATAACATAGCACATTTATCTGACGTTTCTAAAGAATCACAAATTCTATCTAGAATAGGTAACCTATTAACAGGAACTTTTAAATATCTACTTGAAGTGCTTTAAGTTTAAAAGTTCCTGATAATACTAATATTTTTAAAGTTATTTAGCATCGATCACAACACCTGCTCTATCTATCAGTCAAATAGTGGAAATGAAGCAATCTTTTGTATGGAGACCCCAACATTAAATCCTCAGTCGATGAAACTTTGCAGAGATGTAATATAGTATATACCAAAACCTATGTACAAATATCCAAAAACAAAAAAAAAACGTTTTGGATAATTTGAAAAATATGTTTCATTTATGATATTTTATCATACTGTAAAGTTTCGTCTACTGTACTGAGGATTTACAGTGGGGGTCCACTAGCTTCCTTTCCTACACTAAAATAGCACATTACAATTTACAAGACACTTGTATTGTAAAGCGATATTTGATGAGTTACAGACAGAGGTGAATATCTCGATCATTATTGGACCACATAGGTACAATAATTGATTGCCTCAAGATTTAATTAAGCAATATTATTACAGATATCAATGACAGACAATGGAGCTAAGAAATCTCACATGCGAAATCGATTACACAGTTTACAATAATTACATTTCTGTTCGAGGCACCACACATTAACATAATTCATAATCAAGAAAAAACGTCAAAATTTTCTATAAACTGTCAAATAGTAAACTTTTGTAGACGTCATACTTAATAACGCTACCAACAGCATTGTAAAAAATAGCAAAATCTTTAATCAGTCCCGCTAAAGTATGAGTTCATTTAAAATTTCATTTGTTGAATGATGTCAAAAGCTAGCTTAGTATTAAAATACTTTGGCTAGAAAGAGCTGATAAAATAAATACAACCTTCGTTGTACATCAAAATATTCCATACATAGTGTATGTTGAAAAAAAAAGTTGTGTAGAACGAATGAAACCTAAAGAAGGTTAGGACGAATGAGTGATGAAAATGAGTTTGTCTTTTAGCTCGATGCAGACCGCAGGCCCTCTACCTAAACCGGCGATATTTGTACTTTTAATGAGGACCAGCGGTTAGAAAAACCAAATTATTGTCAGTCCTCTGTACCAGAATCCAAGTATTTTATACGTGAAATAGTTACCGAGCTCAACGAAACGAAATCGCAATTTATCGTCGTAGGTACACTCCGTTTCATTGTTATCTTCGATTCTGATACAGAGGGCGATGTGGATACATGTGACCAATGTTAAAAAGAAAACAATTATTGATAAAGATATAATCCATTATAATACAACAACAAAACAAATATAATTTGTAATAGGAGTAATATTGTTAAAACACAAATACTCAATTCTCAATATAAAACGTTGTACACTTATCATTTACATTTACATTAGGTATCAGCAAAATTCTGTTACTAGTGAGGTAACAAAATGGTCGTTCACTTGAGTATTTGTATTTCGTTTACACTAAAACACTGTTCCTACATAATCTTCAATATTTAAGAAACGTCTTCATAATTTTTATAGAGTAATAATCTCTCTTATCTTTCTCGAGTGATCCGAAAACGATAGAAGTGATATTGTTTGACTGAGTTTTTGGAAATGCTTCGAAAATGCTCCAACGTAAATTTCAGCCGAAATTTTATTCCGACGACGGATTCATTTTAGCATTTTCAAGGCATTTCCGTCTTCATCGCAGTGAAGAGGTTAAAACTTCTTACGAGAAAAACGACCCAAAACTTAATTTAAATCCAGAAATCTTAGCCCTAATTACTTCTATGCTTAACCATAATTATATCTAGGCGTCAAAAGAGATCATAAAACTTATAAATAAATCTATAAATATTGTAAATATTGCAAGAGGTTTGATTGTTAAGCGGCTGTGGTTTTATTTATTGTGTTTTGACTGTGCTGGTGTGAGAAGCGTTGAGCAAAACTTATTGTGATGAAAAGTGATACTACTGTTGAGAAAGGGAAACTGTTTCAAGTTTAGTTTGAAATTGAATTCTTTCGGCAGACCAAAAATACATGTAGTAAGTCGTACTGCGAAATCCAGAATCTTATTTTTAAACCTTGGTATAACGTTTGAAACTACCTTAAAAATTACTTAACGTTAAATAAATTGTTCTCCGCGCGAAAACAATCACATTCAAAATAAATTAGGAAATAAAATAAATTTGCACAATGTTTGTCCAACCCAACCTGTTTAGTCTTACATTCTTACATTTTCCAATATTTAGCTGCTTGAGCTTTGAAGCAATGACGAAGAAAATTTTTCCGAGAAGTTTTTGTAGTACTTGTTGCACACAAAGTATAAATTTTTGGTATAACTTGTGAATCGTTGCATTGAGGTAACCAGAACCCTTTTGCAATGGTTCTGAGCATTGTCAGTAGTTGTTTGTAGGTAGGCTGGGTGTTTTGGCACGGCTGGGCCTAGCTGGGCCGCTTGAAGTGCGCGGGCGTAAGGCGCGCCACCTTCGGCGGGCGAATATGCGCTCTGTGGCCGCACTCGTGCTTATGCGCGGGGGACTTCTTACCGCCGTTAGATAACCGCTTACGTGGTTTCAAGTAATCTGAAAACAAAAGAAAACGAAACGTTAGCAACTTGTAAATTTTTTTGTTATTTCAATTTGGCCAAGTCACATGAAAATCATGAAGACGAAAATGTGGGCAGTGTAGAAAATTACAATTAATAACACTTTTTATGAGTGTCGTTGAAGTCATGCTTAAGGGTGCACCATTGTATGCATCTCGTTACGATGCATAAAATCAGCCATAAAAACAGGAGGCGTGCCAGAGAGAATTGGTAAAATTTTACGACTTTCAAAATGGAGCGTTCGTTAGCCCGGATGCCTGCATAAGTTACGTTATAAGGTTTGATGTTTTTACGACTTCATCTATGGATGGAACATAAAATGCACCTATAATGCTCTTAGGACCCGGAATCCTTTGACAGATATCCTCGAAGGCGGCGACAACCTTTGTAACCATTTCTAATTTTGAGAAATTATGACCTTAATAACTATTAAAGTTTTACGAGCATTTTACTACTGTTTAATCTGAATAATAATGGCTATGGAACTATGAATTATGGTGCTGGTCGTGTGGGATAATTGGAAATCCATATCGTTGTAATAAAAAAGTTGTATTTATCTACACTCCCAAAGGGTGAAGTTTCGATATGTGACTCAACAATAAAAGAAGATATACTTTTATTAAAGAATAATCTTAATACCAAAGGAAAATGAACAGAAGCTAAATCAGAAGTCGATTGGCTAAATTTATCAGCAACCGACAAAAAAGGCTTAGCAACACGCGATGCGTCCAAGGTTAAACCATTTGGAGTAGATGTCATGGTGTGTATTAATATTAGCAGTGCTGTACACACGGAGAGACAGCGGCACACAGATAAAAGTTATTGTAGAACATGAGCAATGAGTGTAACACAATAGCTAATAACGCCAACCAAGATTGCAACATAAACCTTATAGGTACATTTAACAACATCACGAGTGCAATTTGTATTTGTACTTTGTGTTTTTTGAAACCAGGACAGATTTACAATACACAAACTGTATTTGAACAAGTGATTGTAATGAAGAATAGTGCTGATATCAATGATGATGTTAATATAAAAATACCAATTATAAGCATTTTATTGTAATATAACGTGAAGAAAAGATATAATAATAAGATATTGAAGCATTAAATAAAGTTGAAGGTGGTTAAAGTGAGTAAGCGTCTTCGAATGTTGGATCAAAAACGTTTAATAATAACATGTCTGAATGTCGGCAAAAAACCCGGCGTCGGTTTTGTGCAGTCGGGAACTATGTCAATGACGTCACGAGGCTCAAGGTCGACTGGTACACCAAGTCGATTCCCGCCAATTTCATCTCCAGCACCACGTGGGTGCAAAAGATGCCTATCCTAACATAATAATGCACAGATAAGACTTTCACTAAGAAGACGGTGTTGAATAAACATGAATGAAAGTAGAATGCGCTGCTGGAATATGACAAATAACAAGACTGCTGAAAAGAGCGGAGAATTTCAGCAATACATGCTCGCTCGCCCACCAGTCCCACCACCGAGAGAAAATATACTTTCACGTGGTTACGCAACCGTTTCCCGCCAAAAGTTCAATGAAGCGTTTCCCGCGATTTTCTTGTTTGCATAACGCAACCGATTTGCGAAGCACCCACGAGTAGTTTGGCTGATTCGAAGGCGTGCTCTACTCGTAGTAGACGGGTAGCGTCGCGCGGGGGCACGTAAACATGCGTAAATAAAATGGCCTTGGAGCAGGCGTGTGTGCTGGGCATGGACGCGTCCACGCAAACAACATCTCTTATCACTCACGACTATTATCAATTATTTCGTGCTTAGGCTGATATCGTTAAACGTGAAGATTTGAGTCTAAAGTACTAGTGAGTATGTTATAATTTATTCATATTACATTATTTCGTTTTTTCATCTTACACATTTGTTCCACTATGTTTTCTGCGTCTGCGTCTGTCAAATGTCTTTTTAGATGAATTGTGATTCTCAACATTTATTTTTAAATCGAATAAGCCAACGACAGCATTTGAGAGCTCGGTTCAACACCGACCGGAGAGCGAGAGGTTATTTCGGTCGACCTAAATATCTGCGCGCGCACGGCTCTCCTCTCCAAGTAGGCAGATATAATTTTGTTTACCGCGCCGAATTCAACAAATCGCTTTTACAATACAAAACCAGTATTTCAAACCGTCATCAGCGTATTTAAACAATGCTTTAGTGTGACTTAATTTACATATTTCAAAGGCCGAATCGTGTGGCCCGAGAAATTTGAAGTAATACAATGCAATACTTTACAACAAACTTGCGCTTTAGGTAGTAACAAATGAGGCATTAAAAATGCGCTGCAATCGAAGGTCACCTACGATGTTCTTGCATCCGTAGAATTGCATGACGAGAATACTTAATCATTTGACATGGTAAAAAAACTGTGAAGCGTGTAGAAACCAAAGGATCTTCTAATTTCGGGGACGCGCATGATCCTGAGTTGGCGTCTAATTCGATTTTTTTGTGAGTCACGCGTCACGCCGTCGACGCGGTGCCTTGACGCGATGCGGTCGTCTCCGTCCTTTCATCCTGCCGCCACCAGAGTGCAGGAAGCAAGAACACGTCACGTGAATAGATAATCGTGAAGCGTCACCATGAGAACACGACAAGTTGTTTACCTTTTTCCATCGGCCCCAGGCTCACAATTACGTGTTCATTACGGCGGTCGAAATTACACGAGTTGGGGCTGAAATTGCCCCAGCGCATTATGCCCATTGTCGGAGATGGTGCGCAGAGTATTGGAAATTCTTTAGAAATGTTGTCCAAATGTTACGGAGTTCGTGGGAATAACACGCGCCCGAGGGCACCACCATTCCGGAATCGTGGCAGCCATTATAGCATCATCAATGCGAAAGTAACTCACTGCATTACCGCACGCTATACAAGAGAGTTTAGTTTCCACAACTAATGTGAAAGCAGTGAAACTCAAGCACTCTACCATGTGATTACTATAGCAAACAGTGCTGTAGACGCCATTATAGTTGGATTCAAGTTTCAACCTAGGTACAACAACGTCAAACAATTTTTTTATTTTATTAGAAGTTTAAATAAGATATGTAATAGCTGAATATAGAACACTGTTAAAAAAATAAACTTATCACTTTTAAATTAAATGCCTGATCCAACCTTCTGACTCGTTTGAACAGGTTCAAACATGAGCGCGTCTATTTGCGTCGGCGTCCTTTTCAATCGATTGTTTAATGTTGTGCAACGACAATATAAATCCTTAAACGTACAAGTGAAATGATTTATCTTATCCCTTTACTAATATCTAATTCTCAATATATTAATCTTATCCAAGTACTAATTTACCATTTGAACAGTGTTGCCAGTAGAGATTGGAGATTTAGAACGTCGAGATGTCTGAAAAGGAACGAAATTCGTGGGGAAGGAACGCAAATAAAAAATAAGTAAAAAATACCGGCCAAGTGCATGTCGGGCCACGCGCCGTAGGGTTCCGTAGTTACCTTATACCATACCATATTTAATACCACTAGGTATCATTTTTGGTCTACAAAAATAACTTTGTTTTCCACAGTGTTGGTATGAATGACAATGTTATATTTGTGGTTTTCGAAAATATGATATATCTCAAAAACTAAATCTTTTATCTCGTTCAAAGCGTTTTCGTTGAAAGTGTTTATTAGGATCTATAACATATATTTTTTTTAGATTTTTCACTCTCTTATTTCAAAAGTTAGAGGGGGGGAGGGGGACACACATTTTACCACTTTGGGAGTGTTTATCTTTCGAACGGTTGACTTTGAGAAAAAATTGTCTTAGAAACCTCAATGTCATTTTTAAAGACCTATCCATAGACACCTATCATACCCATCCATAAAGACCGATCAATAGAACCCGCACCCTGATTATCTAAAAAGAAACTATTTAGCGACCGGTTGCATTTGACATCCATTGCTACTTTTCTTTGGTATGTTTTTTTTTTACCCCAAAGAAAAGTAGCAATGTATTACGTTCATCTGTGAACTGCGACCGGTCGCTAGGTGGTTTCTAATTAGATAATCAGCCCGCCGCACGTGTTGGTGTGAAGAAAAACTTTTTTCAGTTTCAGTTCCATGTATGGGGAGCAGTGGCGAAGGGTCCATACAAACCGATTCCCAAGCCGATGGGAATCGGCTTTTAGAAATCCCACCCCACCGATCCACTATGCAGATCACAACATTTTTGTTCGCCATAATTTAACCCCTCGCCACTGATGGGGAGCCCCCCTTGATCTTTATTTTTTTTATTTTTATGTTAAAATCATTAAGTGGTTAACAGAATACACCTACTTACTAAGTTTCAACTGTGTAATCCTAATACTTTCGGAATAAAATGGCTTTGACATACGGACGGACAGAAAGACAGAGAGACGGACGGACCGACAGACAGACATGACGAATCTATAAGGGTTCCGTTTTTTGCCATTTGGCTACGGAACCCTAAAAATAGAATTTGTTCATTCAAAATCGGTTTTCGAAGTTATGTTAGTTAGTCAGTGTCATGCAAGCGGCAAAAATCTTGATCTTGCAGATTATTCATCATTGTCACTCGCAAAGTTCAAAATTAGTAATAATAATATGTAGTGGGCAGTTAAGTTTTAAAAATTTAAACACGTTTAAAAAATCGAAAGGCTGTATACCTACAGTACAAATTACAACTTTTGTAAAACTTTTCTATACTTACCAGCTGGGGGCTTACCATCAGCAAATAAGAAACCGTTCAGTTCAAAAGCAGGTCTTAAACAGGACTGCTTAAGGCCTGCTTTCATACTAAACGTTGAGGTCATATAAAAAGTAAGGCACTTCAATATAAGTCCTGCTATAAGAGCTCATAGTAAGGCCCCTGGTGGCATGGCATGTGGCGGCACGGCATCGTTACTATCGTTAGTAGTGGTGAGGTGAAGCAGTCTGCAGTAAGTACCAGTTAAAAAGGAACGAAAAGAACGCACGAAAGATGGGAACGAAAAGGGAACGCGTGACCGTAAAATAGAACGCAAAATGTTCCTAAAAGAACGATCTGGCAACGCTGCATTTGAAGTTAATAGTTTGCGACTTTCACGAGCCTCAAACGAGTTTCTCAGTAGAACAATTACTACTTTCGTTGGCGTCAATAAAATCTATCATTTAGTATCACGGTGTAGGTATAGGGTTTATTTTAGTAAGGATTTGTGAGGCGTGGGCGTCGCTCGCGACCAAACAGGTTGGCGTGGTGCCCTAAGCGCACGACGTACAGGCTTTTTTATTTTGTTCGCTTCAGATTTAGGGCTGACGAATGCTAACTTTGTTTTAATTTGAACGTAGGCGTTAGGAAAGTAGATGACTCACATAACAACACGTGTTAGATAACGACGTGCCAGTGAGAGGATTAATCATCGATTAAGTAAATCAGGGGATTTCAACATACATAATTTATATTATTGATTCAAAATTTCACAATTTAAACCCTTTAGATGTTTCACAGCTGCGTTGGACTTGGCAGGAAATATATTGTTCATAAACTGCAACCGAAAAGCAACACCCGTCAGCCGCCATTGTGATACGAACCAGTTCCGAAATATCTAGGCCAAGAGAAAGGCGAGTCGATGTCAAAACTCACCGAGAACGAAATGTAAGTAATCGCAACTTGAAACACAATCGGGGAAATAGACAACCCTAGACGAGGTCCTCCTAGTACAACTGGACGCGGAGATAAAAAGAGGAACAAAAACTAATCCCGCGCAGTTCTCGTGCATAACTATAAAGCGTGTATATGTAGTTGTTTGGGCTCTCGGCTACTGGTTTTGAACGTGGCAACCTAAACAAATAAGTGACACGCATCCAGGTAGCGCGCATTGTATGCCGCTCTTAACATTTGTTAAATATTATCTGATATCCCCTTGAATCGAGAGCTCGTGTTTTTTGTCACTGACCGACTAAATGATGCATTATATATTGAAGATAATTTATTGAGAATACGTCTCTGATGGATGATTTTGCAACAATTTCACTGCAGAACAAAGCATTGTAAAACAGGAAATGGTTTTGTTGGGCGCTTAGTTACTCATTCATTAATGAGTCAGAATACAAGTGTCCTGCTTGCAAGTTAACGTAATATCCCCATTTTATCGTTACTGAGTTAGTATAGTAATTTATTTACAGCGTTAAATGAACTAGAAGATTTTAAGTAACGATAAGTTCAGCTTGGTCAAGCTTTAAATTGCTGGTCAAAACACAGGTCTGTTCTAAACCTAAGTCTAGACCTAAGTTATCCGGTTGAACACTAGAATTACATAGATGTAATCTAGCAAACAGGATGTTTTAAATTGGTCGTTTTATTTTGCATTAGATTTTACTGGTTTTATTTTTTGCGTTGCTGCCACGACTTTAGTTGAAATAATAGATGTTTGGTTTTTGGTTAGCAGTAGTCTGTTGTAAATCGCTTGTATTTGAACTAACAATTACGATGTGGTAAAAAAAAATTGAAACTAGTGTGAGAGTTGCACTTATTCAAATGTTTGGTTTGGAAGTGTGTTTTCGCACTCAATTGACAACTTTAAGTTGATGGATTTGTAAAAAAAGAAAAACTACTGGTATAAGGTATTTTTAGGATATTTTGTATTTGCTTCCTTCATCAAAACAAATATCATAAAATAATGTGGTGATCAAACTAACCAAAATTAGCAAAACATTAAATTAGATCGTTGGCCACCATCATTGTGAAAGTTAGAGAAATCGGAGCCATTGTGGCATTGCTATTGCTAACAGGTAAGCGGACACATTTATCGTTTATTTTATTTTTACACTGTGCTACACTGAATTCATCAAGTTCAGTTATATTTAGAGAGATTTAATTATGATCAATTATAATTGCAACAGTGTACGCATTGACGAAGAGCCGAATAAAAAAAAATGGTCATGAACAATACCTATTTGAATCTCTGTTGTACGTTTACGTTTGTCTTCCATAAGTTCTCCGAAAGTTTAAATTCAAAATGATTCAGGTTTTTTTTGTATTGTTGTTGGATTGCGTCTCTCTCTACTCAAGTGGCCGGTTATCAGAATCTTCGTGACGTGTATGTTCGTTGCGCCAGAGTGCAGGAGATCAACGAACTACGTCCATGTTGAAATTATTCATTCGACCCCTGACTCTACATTGCAACACCTTTGTCACTTCTCCTTTTTACATTGGAAGATAATGGTAAACTTTTTGGATAGTGACAAAAATTATCACACAGTAAATGCTAATCTTATGATGAGGAATCATCAAATTCTGTAAATGTTACAAGTAGTTTACATTCGACATAGACAGCAAATCTACAAACTCTTAAACATCTTGAAACATTTACCGAACACTTATAAACGCATTTAAAAAAAATACACTATCCTCAAACTGCAAAGTATATCAAACATTTAAAACTGTTCGCAGTAAAAATCTCTCAGTAAGTTTCTTTGTAGCGTACGTTTCCCCTAGGGCTCACATCTAGTAAATCTAGTTTTTATCTGGTCCTGTGACCATGTCCTGAAGACAGGGAGCGGGGCGTTCACCCGCGACCATTGACTTTAGCAGGTGCGGCTAGTGAGGTAATACATTATATGATCCCTCCCGGAGAAAATTGCCAACTTGCATTAGCTCGCTTCTAATTGGTCACTTTGAACGTGATTGGCTGCTTGCTTCCAGTTGGTTTCATTGATTCGGGGTATGGCTGTATTTTTAACTAACACATTAGTAAATATAAGAGATTCTGCACTAAACTTCAAGCTAAGTACTATCGATGTGCTAAGTTCAAGATATTTACGCAAAAACAGAACAAAAGGTTTCGAAAAGACAAGTGCACCTTTTCAGAAAACGGCGCAGTGCCGCACTAAGTCGACGGCGCTTTACAAATTAATAAAGCACCTCAATGAATGTTAAATAAAGCGCACCCTGCGGTGGCGGCGAGATCAAAGCGAGACACATGCGCCCGCGCAGCTCTGAAGCGATCAAAGGACCGCCATTATCGACCACTCGAGCCATCGGCATCGATAGCAGTCATTTACGAACATGCTACTGGGATACACAATGTCCTTGATACATCGAGATAGACGGAAGCATAGCTAATTGGGAATTGAAATAATCGAGAAACCGAATCAAAAATGTTATTGAACGGGTTTTTAAAACTTTTAATTTCATTTAACGTAACAGTATAAAATTATGAGATTTTATAAACGAATATTATGAACCGGTGAACCAAAATGATATTGAAAAGTATTGTTTTCATAATGAAAGTATCTGCGATTCAGAAAATAGTTGAAGAATCAGTGCATTGCAAAACCAAGCGCATCCGTTGATGTCAACCGTAAAATGTAAATAGAAACAGGTCGTGACCGCTCCAAGCGACTACTGACACGTAGACTAATAATTCTGCACAAAAAAGATAATCACTCAGTTGGTAGCTCAAAAACGTTATCGTCTAGCTTGCCGAACATAAATTTCGGACACGCAACTCGCGTTCCCATGATCGTTAATATTCAAATTCGGAGGGAAACGGGAGCTTAAACAACGTTATAAATCGGTAGCACAATGAGATCGATAATACCTTCAATAAAGACAGGTAACGGCCGAAACGGTAGCTAAATATCATAAAAGAACTATATTTCCATTGTGCATAGCTCATTGTTCTGAGATGTCTCCCATTGTAGATCACAATAGAAGACTAGTTTATCTCGATTCGAGATGAGATGATTTTGGTGAATTCAAAAAACGCTTGGCTTAAACATCGGTTTTCAAAGGTAAACACGGTTAAAGTTATTGTTGGCGATGACCTAAGGTGACTCAGAAGGCTGACCTCTGGACCAATTTGAGAGCAGCCGGTGTTGTCGAGCAGACAATGGATAGAAAGGATAAGATTACCGCGAGGGGTGATGCTGCTAAGTATTACTCGAACAATGGCACAAAGACTGGTGTGTGTTTACCCATGAATACGGAGAACATAATACACAATGGCCAGTGCTATGCTAATAAGATGCACGGCAGGTTCATAACATTTTTTCTCAAGATAAATCTACGTGTATAACGAATTCGCGTTTGGAGTTTAATCGTGCATGTTTAGGGTCTACGGCTCTGTGCAATCTCGTTTCTAAACGGACTATTTAGTTGTATCTACTGTTGCAGTTATAGTGCACTATTGTTAAGTAAATTAATGAAATTAACATTCACCGTGACAATCGGAGCGTTGTTAATGTATGGCATGGCAGGACTGAGGCTCAGAATTTTAACAAAACAATGCAGTATGGGATGAGCCTGTACTTATTATGTAGAGGTAGAGTATGGTCACTTACTTCATCTTAGTTAGATTTTAACACGTGAAGTATTAGTTAATAAGTGATGTGCTTAAAGTGCCTGCTACACGGCTGCCATGCCAACCACGTCCCAGCCAAGGTGACCTTGGTTGTTTGTTTACAGCAGCGTAGATGGAGGTTTGCAACCAAATTTCCATACAAGCAGTATCGGTTGCTATTGCCAACCAAGGTCGTCTTGGTTAGGACGTGGTTGAAGCCGTATAGCAGGCACAGGGCGACATTTGGCAGATGAGGCTATTTGGGCAATTATAATCGGTGTAATGGTTTAGAAGTCCGGCTACGTATGTCGCCATCTGCGACCGCATCTGGCCCCGATTAGCCAACTCTTTCGACCTATTGGGTTGCATCGCGTCTCTCGTGTTTCTAGACCAGCTTCCTTGAAGAGCTTAAGTTTCTCTAACGGGTAAAATGGAAAGTCGGCGTCGACCACGTTTCTGTCCTACGGCCACTTGATATTGGGCTTTTAAAACGTTAAGTGCTAAAGATTGCGTGTTATCTTTAAGTGGCGCAGTAAAAGCTTTGCAAACGTTAATGGCTCTAACAGGGTAGTTGCTTTTTAAGTTCCAAACAATGAAGTTATTCCAAATATTTAGTTTGTTAAAAGTAAATTTAATCTTGGGAGCCGGCCGTAAATCTATAATGTACTCGTGACCGAACAAAAAAGGTCAAATTTGAACTGATACAATCGTGTAAGGGACGCGCGCCGGACCACCCAGTCAGAGAATGATCTATTTCCCTAACCCGACCATGATAAAAAACTCAAAAGTAGTAATTTGTGTGAACTTTAACTTTTTTCACCGTCACGATGTTCTAATTAGTTTTAGTGTACTAATGCTCATTTGTAACGCTGCGCGTGAAAAGATTTAGTCAGACGTCAATAAAATTTTAATAAAAGGCTACGGCTGAAGAATGGGTTTGACATAAATATTATTTTTACGACATTATTATGCAGGCTGCGTCCGATTTTTTACTAACGAACTTTTATGAGGTGACCGCTCGTTTAAGTCTGGACAAATTTCATATTTTAAAACGTGTGAAAGAAAAACATTGAAAGGGTGTGGGTAAAATACGAATGTGTGATAAAAGTGACCGGTGAGCGAGGGTCGCGTACTGATTGGTCAAGCATTGACGGGCCCAATGCGGTAATTATAGCAATATGAATATGGGTCACTATTGGTCTTGGGAAAGGAAACGCAAGGAAGCTTTATATTATAACAAGGCGGTTATTTTTACGACATTATTGTAAGTTTGATTTTTACAACCTTGAAAGAGAAAGCAATAAAAGCAGTGCAATAAGAATGTAACAATCAGCAAGCAGACTGAACTGACCAATCTCTTTTCATTTACGGATATTTTTACGACAGACAGTAAAATTGTCGCCGTTGGTAATACAAGTTTGTGTTTTGACATATAGGAATATAAAATTTATTTTACATTAATGAAATGCACAGTGCGTCGCCTATCAGAGATATTAAAATCGTCGTGGGAAAGATAGTGGCGACTGAAACTGAACGAACCTGTTTCGCCGGGAGTATGCAAATTCAGCTTGCATATTGGTATTTGTACATAGAAAACTGGATCGTAGCTCTTTATTATGGAATAGGCTCAACGAAGTTATTGCTTTCAAGAAATATTTTATAATCGAAATAAAATACATCTTCATAAAAATGAAAAACAGATTTTAAAGTTAGAATAGCATTTTTTAATTATCTTCCAGCGCTTCATGAATTTTTAACTTAAGAATTAAGTTCTTGTAGCAATTGAAATACCGAACAAATTGGCCGACTGTTTCAATGCTGATTATTATTAAATCTGAAACTAAGAAACAAAAGGAAATGATTCACACACCGCTGGAAGCTTTAACGGACCTAAGCTTACGCCTTTTTTGCATGCATATTCAAAGAAACAATTTGTAACAATCAAAATACGACAAAAAGAATAAAAGTTAAAAGAAATCATTCCGCCCCGATTAACGTCGACAGGTTATACTTATAATTAGAGGATTACAGTTGTAATTGTTTTGCTATAATTTGCATAACAGAAGACCGTTTGTAACGTTCAAAAACCCTTCTTTTTAAAGAAGTCACAATAATAATAAAGAAAGAAAATACTTATGAAACGGCAAATGCATAATAAAGTATCAGACAAAAGTGGAATAGTGATTTCATCGTCGTAAAACAAAAGTAATGGGAACATAAGAATTTCAAAACAACGTTTTGTTTCAACAAATGCAGTTTGACTTTGAATTGAATAAATATGTGCTCACGCTAAGTCTATAGGACTTACCAAGGTTGTCGGTATCGCTTGTTGCCAAGTGCAACAGCTAAACGTTATCGCAAAACACATTAATCTTTTTTACGATATTTTCTATTCGCGATTGTTAATTTTATTCGCTTATTTGTCATAGCACTCTGTAACTAGCTGCACATTAATATTGGTTGAACACACATTCCTGTAGCTTACCTAGCCTTTAGTCGATAACGTTAACAAAAACCTAAAATAAACGTTAGAACAGAAATTCTTAAGAATGTTAGAAATAGTTTCGCTGAAGTGTAAAACAAATAAACAAGTACTATAGAATTAGAAGCAACGTAGCGTAACACAAGCAGGGGTTCCCACAAATTAAATCTCCAAAAATCCTTTATTGGATGTCGTGTAAAACAGGGGTTGCGCCCATATTAATTAATGCACGCAAAATAATGAATAACAATTATGGCATGGGAATGAAACCACGATTGCGTCGATAAGAGATAAAATTCATAAATTAGAAACTGAAGTTTAGCCTAATATGAACAGTTAATTAGTAAGATATAAAAAATCATTGTAGATATTATAATATAAACAAATCCACGTCACGGATAAATATTTCATGACGAGAAACATCAATCGATTGCGAAAGGCAAGGACAGACATGTATCGATCATAGAAAAAGTGCTCTATTACTACCTTGATACGGCGAACGCTATTAGTCTCTCTTTACACGAGAAAAACAAACAAAACATCATTAACACAACAAACAATCACATGCGTCGTGATCTGTGAATATGAGGACGTCATCCACGTTTACGGCACATAATAGACAAACGCATGTGAATCGCTCAACAGACTGTATGGCAGCACATTCATTACCATTTGACTGTCATGTCGACATATACCGGCTACCTAATACATTTCTCGATACCAATCTTTAGCATTTGACATTATTACTTGATAAAATAGTATGGAAAGACTAATTATTTGATTGGTTATCTTTAGACGCTGATGTCTCACTGAAGGCCATGATAGCTAGTCACATCTGTGTCAACATGGGCGAAGAGATAACGAATTATATCAGTGCAACAATCGTTCAAATATTTACTAATGTCAGTAGCGAATGCAACACCCTCAATCTTTGGAAATTATAACCAAAGTAAGAAAAACAAGTTTTTTATTCTCATAGAAAGTCTAGGTACATAAATGAATCTAGTAGTTTTTTAATTAAATAGTCATAGTTTGTCTTATCACGTAATTATTATGATATACGATTTTTGATTGAAGAAAAGAGTTTGTAAGATCGTAGTCCGATGCGAAACAACTTTTGAGTTAGTGTTTTATCTTAGATTCTTGATACTAAAAGAGGGTATCCTTTGTCGGTGAATCATTAAACAGAAGCGCACGTGCGCTTTGTTTACCGTGTTCCTGTGTATTTACGTATATTCGACCTACCACACGATCTTCCAAGGGGAGACATCATCACAAAGAACGTTGTGTTGTCTTAGATATCCTGTTACTTTTTGGAGATCATTTGCTTTGTGATAATGAAGACAACTTTGTCCTTAAAGCATTTGTTTGTCTAATGATTCACAGTTTAAGATGGAAATGGAAATATTACCGTATATAACGATAGGTGAACCAATAACACAAATGATGTCGTTCCTTTCATTTAGATTGTCGACTTTCATAGTTAGAACCGACGTGATACTTTTACAGACGGTCAGAATAACAAAACGTCGGTGAATCAATTGAATAATTGACTAAATGGTTTTTGATTTACAGCATCGTATTTATCTTAATAAAGCAACAGCTGAGTCATTGTAATTGTCGCGCCTCAGTCCCCTATAAAGCAAGCGAATCCATCTTACTGACCATTATAAACTCAATTAAACCTCATTAACATAACCTAACCATCGCCTAGCGCTCCCTATTCTCTCTTCTTAGACATGTCACCACCTTTGTCCCCTGTAACCTCTACCATTCAAACTGGACAACTTAGAGCAACAATAGCAACAGTTTGACCCTCAAAGACCATGAGACCGGCATTATTTGTGTATTTTGAGTAATAAACAGTGCGTTTTTATGACATTGTGAACTGCTTTTTCGAAATTTAAATGTCAATGGATGAATGCACATTGTCCGTTGTGCGAGCTCGTGGACTGCATTTGCAGGTACCGTTGATGCATATTTATTAGAATTTATCGAAACAGGCGCGAGATTGCTCTCTGGATTGCATGGGAACTAAAATCGCGGATCGGGTTTGGCGGGAAAGGTTGATTGTGATTTGTGACAGGTGACGGATGACTATTTTGAATTAATGAGTGTATTTTGTTTCGTTACTTAAAAATTGTATCAATGTAAATTCTTAGGACATTTTTGTGTGTTATATATGGTAAAAAAGTAAAATATGAGAACGTGTCGAACGGCTGGGAATACGTATAAGCCAAGAATTGGAGTTAATCGGCGCACAGAATTCGACTAATCCTACCTTTGAGTCACAGAACGAATTGCTGTCGTAAAGGAGGATATGAAAGAAACTTAATACGAGCACAGCGCGGTTAAGCTTTTAGAGGTCGTCTGGATTTGAAACACTTGAATGGTAACGAAACATTTCTGTGCGTAGGTATTTCATATTCTTCAAGCGTACTTCAATGTAAAGATTTTAAAGCCAAACAATAACAAAAAACATCAAGATTAGACGCACGCACACGCTAACGTGTCAGGACTTAAAAAACTCGCACAAGGATCAGACAATAATACAATAATTTTCATTCCTTTTCTGTGCGTACGCGCATTATATTTATCTCGCTCACACTTCGAGGGGTGTTCCACTCGCTCGGTCAATGACCGCACATCACCGACGAGACGAGATTGCATCTAGTGCCCATGCAGCTTCCCCCAGATAGACGCATCATTTGTGGTGTGACCAATTAAAATGTGTTTTTTCAATCTGTTAAAAAAATCTTATAGGAATTTTTCAATCCCTGAAATAAGTTGCATAGCACATTTTAAGATAGAAGCTCCAAAAAGAAATACAAATATTGTTCAGATAATACAGTGATTTAGATAAACTAAAACTGACATCTGCCTGACCCAGTTTATACAGAGATAAAACAGACACCGAAATAACACCACAACATAATATCCACATCCACACGATAAGTTCACCAAAATTTGGCGTGGCTTAAATGACCGTTGGATCAACATATTTGAATTTCACTCCCACAAAAAAGCTCTAGCGTCCCGTAGTAGTTAATTTATGACGTAGTACAAAATATCCAATAAGAAGACTTGAGCTTTTTTCCACATGGCCACGAATCCGTGTTGAAAAAACCAAAACAACTTTTTGTCGACTCCAAAATCATTTTACGAGCTCACAAATAGTAAACGAGAGAGGTCGTTATGTTCTGTCTTGCTCTGTCACTGGAGTAGAAAAAGAACTTGACACTTCAGTGGAGCTATCCCTTGAAAGGTTTCTGAGAACAAGTTGCGTTGGCGTGATCACTACGTCTAATAATAATCTCTAATCTCAATAATTACTGTTCTAAGAAACAAGTTACAAGTGGTGTTATTATCTTAACGAGTACTTGAATGACGATGTCGCTGAAGTAAAAGATGAGATTGAAGATGTTTTAAGGAAAACCTTACTGTAAAGAAATCGAAAGAGTTTTACGCGCGTTTTTTTCTTTCGATATATGCCCGTGCTAGGGGTACTGAAGTCGGTTCAGATTGGCATAGTTTGTTAAACAGATTAAACAAAATATTAATAATCAATAATAATAAATGAATCATACTTATCATAAAGCGAAGCATGATTTTGACGACTGATAAAGTTAACTGTTTGGTGCCGTTACACCTATCATGACATGAGCCATTTTATTTATATCAAAGAAAACAATAACACTGCGTGGACGCAAGACGCAAGCTTCCGTCAGTGTTGTGTAAGGTCCAGGTATCGAGCGAGGTTCTGGTTTTTTCACTCGTCCTCGAGTATAATTTTCGTTCCGGATGAGTTATGGGTAAAAAGAGAAAAAGCGTTCACGCTAGGATTTGGTTACGTCGCCTAAAAAATGATAGAGTAATCTTAAACGTTACTCTGCTTTTATTTCGAAAGCAAAATTACAGATTTATCCAAATGGTTACATAACAACCGTTTCGTCATTAGTTCAGTCTGGCCTTATCACTTATCCTGATGCCTCTAAATGCGGTTAGTAGGACAAAAAATAATCTGTGGAATTCATAGTAATAGTAACCCACTCCACTTGTCAAGGATTTTAGATACCCCTTGAACTGTTTATCGTGTTTTGAAAGGAGCCGTTTGTGGCAGGAATTAAGAGGATTGTAGAACTACAAAAAATACTAGAGGAGATATTTAAGGTCTCTAGAAGTCTAGACGTAGTAGGTATCTCTTTTACGGAAAAAGTCAAATCATAATAAATATATTGAATGAATATTCTAATGAATGACTTTGGAAGTGAATAAAGTCATGTCACTAATAATGAAATATGAAATTATGGCCTTAACCACAGAATAAATAATAGTACAAGTCCTTAACCTAGTACCTACTTATAACCTTGATGACCACGCAACAGAATTTAATGTTGTTATAACTACGATGCGTACCTGTAACATACACAAAACACAAATAAATATAATGTGTAAGGATTGAAGGGATCTAAAAGCCAGCATTTATCCAAATCCCTATAAATGGCCACATAATTGAGTTAATTTTCCTTTCTTACAATTTTTTCATTCTGTGTTCTACTTGAAATATTCTGGGTACGTTCTACGACAATTACCCAAATAGGACAAAATTATGGCTTATTAAAATAATAGCCCCGAGATGCGCCGGAGTCAAACCGGCTGTTATGATGATTTCTAACGCAGACCGGTATATCTAGGCGTCGATGTTTTATTTTGTCGTATCTTTATCATTATTGTAGTATGGAGAAAGTATTGATCATATCAGAAATCTGAAATTCTGGCTTTTGAATCTTATATGAACCGTGGTATACTATTATGTAGGTATTCTCTGGCAAATCTCTTTTTTCTTATGCTAGGGTTACATTACATACGTTTAAAATATATTGTGCAAAAACTATTCATTACCAACTATATTCAAGTTGACGTTTTTAAAGTCGATCGTGTCTTGTTTATTACTGCAAAACCTCGTAATAATGTGTCACGTAAAGATAAAACGAGGTACAGGAACGAGGTATTGCAACTTTTGCATTCATCCATCATATTTTAAAATTAATAGTTTCTTTACCGTTGTTAATATGCAAATGATTGTTTTTCAGTTTCTTGAAAGCTATTGATAAATGGACATCCATTTAGTCGAGACGTTTGTTGATTTAAGAATTCAGAATTAATAACCAAACATTGGCGTAGTATTCTTAAATACATAAAGCATTTAAAGCTCTTGCACAAAACGTTTGACAAATGATAAAATAGAGACTTGTGTATTCCTAAATGAATAAATCTTACAAAGAAAAGGAATAAACGAGGTTCTTTATTTTAAAGACAGATTCTCCGCACTTATTTAATAAGGTAAGCGAAATGTCTAACTAAAGTATTTTGTACCATGAATTGAAATTATAAGATGTCAACTGCAATTAATCATCATTGGGTTGAGAAAATCAGAGTCGGTGGTTCTTGTGAAGCCATTAAACCTTGCATTCCAAATAGCAAAGTAATTGCAGACGACACGGCAGGATCCGCGACATTCCCACTGAGTAGGAACAACATGGCGATGCCTGCATTAAAATTGTTGATGAGAACACTGGCTTTAAATTCAACATCAAATTAATGTTTGATAAGACTAATGATTTCATTATCTTTTGGGTTTTATTGATTACATTAATTACTGTTATTTCGTTAATAGTTTTATTGATTTAATTAATGGAAATATGTTTTATCGATTTTGCGCGAGCTTTATTTACGCGTCTCTTTGTATTGTCGTCCGTCCGAGAACAACCACCGTTTTGTTTGTAAACTACAAATTCTCCTATCACGCTTTCGTGTGATGTCATATTAGTAATGTTATTATAGACACTTATGATGCTTTATGCAAATATCCCACACGTGTCAACTTTATAATATTTACTTAGGTGCGGTTTTGATGTGATAATTTTTTTTGCTTCAGTTTTTTTAACGTTAACTCGATTTCTTTTATAAGGTGCTAAACTGTTACGTTAAAATACTTTGGAAGTGCTTTAATTTTAATTGCATGTACTCAATTAATTAAAATTAAATTGCCAAATTAAACATTCGGAGCTTAAAAGTTATTTTGAGGTCGTCCACCTCCCGCCTACGCTGTTTTGAGGATACGCCAGCGTTCTAAATCGTTAGAAGGTTTCCGGTGTAACGACCGGTGTTTGCAAGCAATTTGATAACTTGTGTAACTAGGAACTTAGTCGAGCCATACTTGTTGAGAGATTTGCCCAACAAACCTGTTTAAACTTAAGATTAGATTAGATTTTCGTAAGACCAACATTTTTCTAGTTGAGTAATGTAGACAAGATCGTCTTTCTTGTAAATGCAATGAAAGAGACGTCAATTTGTAAATTTGTTCTTAGACCAAACTGCTTAATGAAAGTGCAAACTCTTTGTGAAAGTTTACTGTGTTGTGTACCTTAGTTAGTACCAACAATCAACCTTAGAAGTAACTGATAATGATCAGTTTAGTACTTTGTCACACCCAACTTCAACGGTTTTCAGCAAGGTGCTACCCTTTAACGTGAAAGTAACTGGTGCGACATGGTACTAACGAGCTCAGTTACTTCTGAGGGCGAGCGCAAAGACGGAATAAGCCCGAGAGTTGTTGCACCAGGAACTGTCAATAAAACTGTTTATATTCACGGTATGCGTACTACAGCTCGTTATTTGAATTTGGAATAAGGCTTCGCGAAAGGCGTTGTTGTCGTAGATACCGTTAATTGAGCTACTGCGGTCGTACACTTTAGGCTTGGAATACACTACATTGTGTTTTGACAAACAGACCATTTGTCGCATTGTGATACAAATAGCTTTGGTTCCGAAAGTCAAAAGGAAACGTGTTTTGAATTGCAATTGCTAAGTTCTGTTTAGCATTGAAGTAAGAGTAATAGCTGCCTGAAACAGAACTTGTAATACCAAACCAACATTTAAATTTGATATTTGATGTAGATTGTCAATTCGTCTGAACAATATGATATGGACTGGAATTGTTTTTTTTTATATTGAGACCTCTTTCAGGACGATACTTTAAGACTGTTACTGAATTCTTTTATTTTGTACTGTCAATGAAGATATTTTTAAGTGAATTTACAACTAACTTTGTCGTTATTACTTAATGTTGAGGATTGAGGAAGTGCAGTGTATACTTCCCTTAATGGCGAGGTTCGTGAACTTAATGGCCGTACACACACAAAGGGAACATTTGGCTGTACAGTCAGTGGTTGTGTGAGTGTTGTTGTGGTGCGTTCAATAACACCGGAGTGGCGTCGGTTCGACGACCTCGATGCGCCGGCGCCGTTTGCAAAGATGCTTTGCGAATTTTTCAGTTTCCGAATGTTGACTGAAAACAATCCTTTTTTGCAGTGACCTTTTTCATTTCCAATTTTTTTTTCTTATTTGTGTCGGCAAATAGAATTTATAGCGTCAAAAGCTTGTTTTTATTTACATCTAGTTCAGTTCTTTTGTCGCCTGCCTACATTGTTAATGGTTCTAAAACAATAAGATTGATTACAAAACGATTTCAATAAGCTACTTCCACATCCTTCAATCATATTATTTATTAGGAAACAGTTTCTCCAAACAATGATGTAAGTGTTACTATTGTATGATTGATGATTTACGTTGATGACACGTTTAGCGTCGATATGTCCAAGGTTCAAATCATTGGGTCCCTATGTGGGCAAGCTATTTACCGTTAGAAGGTCGCTAGCATCGGCAACCCTGTAGGCCTCAGACTTAACGGCGCATTCGCCGTATATATTTGTACTACATAGTCGATTTTGTATGGGCGTTTTATGGGAATGGTTAAATTTGTGCCATTCAGAGACAGTTCATTGATCAATGAATTAGAAAATATAGAAATTCTCCGAGCATTACTGGAAATAAGATTTTCTGCATTGCTTGTCGCTCCGACTTCAATTTTAATGAGTTTCATGGGGATTTTTAAACATGGTGAGTATTTATTTCCCTTTCATATCCCACAGTTAAAGGTGATGACAACATTAGCTGTCTGTCAGTCATAAGTTCCTAACGCACTTATCCGTTACATAATTATCATAAATATTAGTATTTCTTCAAATAAGATTACGTTCACACACAATTAGCTTCATTATACATTTCCATTCACAGACGCACAAAAATACAAACAAATTTAAAATTCAGATGGTAACTCTATATCGGTAATTCTTATCTTTGATAATAGCATGAAATATGATTTTTTCACTTGACAATGCTCTATTTTTATTGTCGTGGCTTCCATTCAGGTCTGACCCTTGTGTGAAAGGGCGCAAGATTAAACCTTTTGAGTAGGAGAATTCTTTTTGAAATGTTCAAGTCTACCAGAAATCTTTTGTGTTCGTACGTTATCAATCAAATCCGTAGGAATGTCGTGGATGGACGTGTCGCGTCTTTGATTGACTAAAAGGGATACCATTTATGAAACTTCTTCTGGAATGTTTATTTTATCCGAAGACTCATTCATCTGATGTTTACCAGCAAACAAAACACAACATTTATGACGAGCTTTACCACGTTAAGTGCAGGAAATATTTTCATAAACAAACGTTGGTGTGTTTGATAAAATGCCACTGCGACTACGTTTCCCATTAAAGTCCATGTTTACTACAATGTGTAGAATAAAAACGTAATTAAAATGTGATAATGATATCGCTTGCCAAACAAGTATGATTCACATTATTTTTACGGAAATCGTATTTGGGTCACAATTTACTACGTTCTACTCTTTAGTTATCGATCCGTCAGTTGTAGGTTAATTAGAAAAATATTTATTTATTCAAGTGCAGAGCCACTCAACTCAGTGATTATTTGGTATTAACATTTCAATCCGGTATTATCATAAATATTCATTCACTGAATGCGATCCATCATTCTAGGGAATGGGACTGACGAATGTTCTTTGGGGACATTTGTGACAGTTGAATTCCCTCGAAGAATAAGGTGTTACATTGAGAGGAATTACACAATCACCTAGGTGGAGGCAAAGTTCACACGTGTGGCTCGGTGTCAACAATGCTTGTATTTCTTAAGGTACTGGACTATACAAACGTGCGTTGAAGATGAGAAATGAATTCATATCTGTTAAAAATTAGATCTCTTTTTTGTATTCCGGAGTTGTCAAACTTTTTCCAACAAGAATGAAAACTTCTACAAGTATAATGTCCTAAATTATAGTCACTTAGTGAATATTTACATAGTGAATATTTATTTTGTGTACCCACGCATTAGTGGAGTTGTTGTCTATTCATGAACGCCTGCAGGTTCTCGTGCAAACAGTCTTCGACAAACACTTTGATATTCAAGGGCCTGTCGATGTATCGGAGCCCATACGCTTTGTTTAATCAGAATTAGTCTTACTTGTTACGCCCATTATTTGTTCTAGCTACGATTTCCCATGGCCGTCTTGTATTACGAAAATGAAAAGAACAACCCTTGGGATGGTTTCTAATAATACATCATCAGTGCTCAACTCACGCCTCTCCACAATGGGTTTTGGAGAAAATAACGCTTTTTGAAGAACAGAAAGCTTTAAATGACAATGGAACATTAGGACTTCGTGAATGACAAAATGAAAAGCATTAATATGTACGACGAATAAAACGTCTAATCCAACCGCGTTTCAAGAGGATCTTCATTGGGATTCTGATTGCTTTCTGGAATAACTAATGTGGTGATGACCCTCGATTCAACACCCCTGATTATCAAGCAATACATCTTACATTTCCACGCCCTTCAACAGTGTCCAACAAATGTCCACATGAATTTACATTTTGTATATTTTCATTATAATGAACATAGCTAGTAGAACAACGTTCTCTTCGTGCTAGCGTTAAATCGTTTTTAGATTCAGTTTTAATTTCTCTACAGCTTAAAACCGGTAACCGCCATTATACTTAATTACGTTCATTATCGATCTAAGGAATGTAGGAGTCATAAGTGCGGTACTTACATAACCATTCGTCGTAGCATGGTCGTTATGACACAAGTTGAGTTGCGACATAATTACGACTGAGAGGTTCCCACGGGCAAGCCGTCCTCACTTCCGTAAACAGTGTCCCCAGACGTCGAAATAAGTTGGAAAAAAAACTTAAACTGTTATGGTAGGAGTGTTTTTGTTTATCTACCAAGTGTGAAACCCCAGCCAATAAAACGTGCGAAAATCGTGAAAAAAATTGGTCTGACCGTTACGTTTTAAAAACCGTGTTGCTTTTTCATGTTAAGTATAATAAATAACCCCAAAGGAATATGGCACTTCCCTTACTCCCACCCCAGCCGTTATATTATCTGTAGGTGCACTATGCGGAACATTACGGTTTTTATTTAAATTTCGAACACCCGGCACAGACTAAACCTCAATCTGAAATATTTCCTTCTTTTGTTTAAGGTGCCAGTATAACTGCATAGTTTTTATATGCCGGTTTTATTCCCAGACAGCTGTCAAGCGCCAGAAAAAAATAAATCCGGCACGTTCCCAAATTGAAATTGACGCGTTCCATTTAAAACAATAATGAAACGAGAAGCTAAATTGAAAATAATGAAATTTGATTGAGTGCCTTTGTTGGAATAGTGCATTGCGTGTTTTGCGTCGATAATTTGACGGCGTGAAATTAATTTATATTTGAGTAACTTCATAATGCAACCAAAAGGAATAAGATTACGAAAAACTCATATTTATGATGTGATTACAATCGTAGGGACGTTCTATATAAAAATGCAGTCTCATTAATTTACCTTATTATTCGAAATTCAAGCAACAAAATTATTGCGAATAAGCGAGCAAAGGTCACGTTCACACGGGCGGGATTGTTTTAAATGTTAATTATTTTATTGATTCGCTGCACAACGAGTCGGCGGGCGTGGCGGAAAAAATATCCCCCTAGTTTTAATTGAATTGGCATGGCCAACTTGACCGTACGTAGTTACTACATTGCAACTATTGCAAGTCAAATAAAATTGGATAGCATAGCGACTAAAAACTTTTTAGTCTGCTGGTGAAAAAGATTAATTAAAAGCAGACTATAGAATTATCATTTTGAATTGACCTGATTTAAGTTCTGTAAGTAATATAACAGATGTGATTAAGGCACTGGCTTTACCACAATATTTAATTAATATTCCAGATGCCATCCGACGTCGAAATCTTTCGACAGCAGCAGATTTTTTGGGTCTTTCGTCGATTCATACCGGCTGGTTCATCCCACGGTATGAATCGCACAAGGACGCTTTTTGAATGGGATGAAACACTCATGGTATGAATCGATGAAAGACCCGATTTTTCGACATGCGCAGTTTCTAAAGTCTTCTTCAACAGATTTGGTAACTGGAATAGTCTGTTTATCTTGTTATTGTCCTATGTAAAAACTTAAAAAGCTTTTGACAGCTGCCATACGTCTTTTGTTAAATCATTATTTAAAATATGTTACACAATTTGATTTAATAGTAAATCAAATTGTCACTAATAATAAGTAATTTATATCGTTATCAATAGTGTGGAAAATCATTTGTTTTTAGGGTGAAAGTGAAAGTGAAATATATTTTATTTAAATAAGCTCACATAATAAGCATTTTTAAATCGTCAATTCTTTTACCCTACCACCCATTATAAAATGGGCGCAAAAATCTTGTCAGCTTTATCAATCAGATGGAACGATATTTACAAATATGTATATCGTTTCCAGACTTTATATTAACAAAGATTAACAAATAAATAACATTATTGAATTAGCTCAGTTCCGTACCCAAAGGGTAAAAACGGGACGCTATTACTAAGACTCCGCTGTCCGTCTGTCTGTCTGTCACCAGGCTGTATCTCATGATCATGAACCGTGATAGCTAAGACAGTTGAAATTTTTACAGATGTTGTATCTCTGTTGCCGCTATAACAAAAAATAGAATTAAATAAATAATTAAGGGGGGCTCCCATACAACAAACGTGATTTTTTTTGCTTTTTTTTGGTACGGAACCCTTCGTGCGCGAGTCCGACTCGCACTTGGCCGGTTTTTTTTAAATTGATTTTTTCAATAGAGTTGGATGAAGATTGTTTACCAAACAAAACACGTAAGGAACAGACTATAAACTGAATTGTTATCGATTTAGCAGCCATGTTCTGTAGTTTCCCACCGCACCACTGGACGCAGCATGGGAACTGTTAACTAGGGTGATATATTGGTGATAGCATCAATTATCTCCCCTGTTATTGAAACTATCGATTGGACGTTTCATTGAAAAATAACAGTATTTTAACTTTCTCGTCGTGGGAATGAGATAATTGTCCTTTCTCATTTATCGGTACCTGGTACAGTTTAAAATTGTAATTGCATCGTTAGATAATAATACCCGAGTATTCTGTGAAACGAGACGATTATTTATTTTAAATTGTAGTCTTGTTTGGATCAATATTTGTTAAAACTGTGATAATGAAGTAATTTAACGGTAATTTTTCACAGAACGCTTATAAAAGGACATCATCAATAAAGGTAATGGTGTCTTTCCTGTCTATTTCATTTTGTTGTTTACTAAATTCGTATGTAGGTACTAAAATCATTACAGGAAATTATTATTTCATACACAAATAACGGTAGGTAATGTAGGTAATTGAACTATTTGACCGACTGCAAAAATTTAGAAGGAGGTTTATTCATCGCTTATATTTTTATGTATGTTTTCAAGTACCTACTATGCGAGAAAATAAGAAAAGTTATGTCAAAAGGCAATCTTGATCTTTGTTCGTTTTCTTGCACATCCTACACCCTTAAGTGGAACGCAAACAAATATGGCCGTTTTGACAGTACTATTCTTATTTGGCTCGCATATTAGTCTGTGACGTCTTCAGATTAATGTTTTTTTAAATACAGGTAAAAGCAAAAGTTAACTTTCACTGTCTTGTTGGAACCTTGGGCCTGGTTCCCATATAAAAAGTTGAAAACCTCTGGACCCGTGGCCCGTGACGATTCGTAAGTGTTTTTGTGGACTCTGTAATTATGGTGAAGGGTGATCGCAACTCAGATATGGCGGTGGTCAAGATTCTGATGCGAGATTTTACGTTTCGTTTTTCATAAGGGCTGGGTTACAATATTCTTCGTTACTACACAACACAAAAAGAAATATTTTTTGGATCGTACAAAAAATATAATGAATTTTCAAGATACTTAATTAAGTAATTATGTTTTTTTATTGAATCTTGTAAGATAACTAACGCATTTTTAATTAAATATTTTAATCATAAATCTACAAACGATTAAGTAATTTTATTTGTTTCAAAACTGCTTAATAATGTATTAATAAGTATAGGTAATTATCGCCAACAATAGGCAAGTCCTTGATCTGGATTTAGATTTAGACATTAGTCATCATGACGAACTCTTTTGTAATATTACTTATATTTAGCGTTTGTTCATGACACCGTTAGTAGCGTTCCAGTTTTGGACACAGATTACAGTTATACCTACTTATCGATATTTTTATCATTATTGATGTTATCGCGTTCAGATAAAACTTTATACCACAACTCGAAATAATATTCCTTGATGCTACCTGCCATAAAATAAGGAATTATAATAAAGTGTACACTGACCTATGTTCCCTATTACCTACTAAGACTGCGCCGTCTGTCTGTCTGTCACCAGGCTGTATCTCATGAACCGTGATAGCTAGACAGTTGAAATTTTCACAGATGATGTAGGTATTTCTGTTGCCGCTATAACAACAAATACTAAAAACAGAATAAAATACATATTTAAGTGGGGCTCCCATACAACAAACTAGTTTTTTTTGCCGTTTTTCGGTACGGAACCCTCCGTGCGCGAGTCCGACTCGCCCTTGGCCGGTTTTTTTCCCATAAACGCATAGAGCGAGTGCCGCGAAAAATGAGTTTTTATCTGCAGTCGTTGGGCGCATTGAACCATATCGTACGTTTACGTGTTTCCTTAGGGTTGGTGCACACGTGAGAAATATAACGAACTCCGAGCATTAGTCTCGTGTCAGTGACCCTAATTACATTTCTACAGGTGCAATAGGGGTGGGTGACACCTACTCAATCAAACAATCTTTACAAAAGAACACAGATGGATGCGTCTTCCTTGAGAACTAAAGCCATTAATGTCTGCAATATTATTCATATTTCCATGTTTAGAAGGGGAATTGTAAATAAGTATCAAACATCGTGAAGGATTTATTTTCCTATGGATTGTTCCGACAACTTTATGATATGTTTAATTTAATCAACGAACTATTTAATACCTCGTAGTAAAAGATCGAATGGGATAAAATTACGCCCAATTGTAACATTATCCTGTAAACAAATCGATGTTTCACAATATAACAGATGCACTGTCAGCGGACTTTAGCGGTCATCGCTCGCGGATAACAATTTATGGATTTGATAAATTATTTTGTTTGAAAACCCTATTCAATGGAGATACGATTCACATTTGAGAGCGCAACCCTTGATGTGCAGTTGTTCTGTGCAGGGGTGCGATCCCGCTAAATTGGGCGCGGGAGTTCAGCAGATGCGGAACGCGACCGTTAGGTTCCCCTATCTGTTCAAATTTTCGAATTTGGAACACATGCGTTGACAGCTTTTTTGTAATCACCCGCATCGATTTCGCGCGTTCGAAGGTGTTCCAAAAATGAACATTTGAATTCCGAAGGTGCACTTAAGAAGCAGCCGTAAACAAATCCTGACCTAGAGAGCAATCAATCAATACACCACTTCCCAGCGGGAGTCCTATTCTGAGGACAAGAACAGCGTCACCTACATTTTATGAAAAACAACATTACTGTTAACTAATTTTAAAGTCTAGACTAGCTAGACGGGTGGTGTAAAAAGAAAAACAAGCTTTACATTAACTTTAATGAACACTCGAAAAACACAAGAGCTTTTTAAGATCATGCGCCTGATGATTTGAAATAGATAGGGATATTTTTTTAAGAGTTAGAGTAAATCAAAAGTTATAATTTTTGTTTGTATTGTTTGTAACTATGCAGAGAAAGTGACAGTTAAAAAATCAATATAGCCGTTAGATTATGCGAGGGAGAAAGCAGAGGGTGCACAAAGCGCGTACGCACCGCACGCGCCGCGCGTCCGTGACAATGTCCGCCATTGTAATGTCTCTGTACAATGAGAATCATTATAGGGGTACATTTTGATTTAATATGTCAGCTGTTAAATAATCTGCTATACTAAAGATCGATATTGAATATTGTCAACAGCATTACTTATTGCAGAAAAGGGTTTGAACCTCTTAGTATGAAAGGTTGGCATAGTGGTAACCATATATTTTTATTTTTGATGGGGATTTCAGAAATATAGCGGCTTACAATGAAACCTATGTATATCGATCGATAGAGGATCTATAGACGAACCAAAAATGTGTATGATATAAAGTCCTAAAGCGCAACGTTTTAGAGATAATCCGGGGAATAAGTTTGGATTTTTATCTATACAGGATCTTACACACGTTTTCATCGTGCGCCGCTATATTTCCGAAATCCCCGCCTTAAAATCAAAAATTATGGTTACCACTATGCCAAAATGTTCAAAGCCCTTTATAAAATTATAATAATTTTGTAAACATTTTGTAGACAACAACATTCAATTGTTTTCTGTTGTATTGTTTACTTTTCTTATGATATTACAAGAGGTTGAAATGTTAAGTCAAAATTAAAGGATTTATTTTAAACTCTAGCCATTGCTTCATTCGAAGTTTGCGCAACAGAGCAAGAGAAATTAATCTGATGCATTAGAAATACGCTATTGCAATTCTAACGGAAATAGCCTCTTGACCCCGTATTAGTTACAAAAGGGTTGCAGAATTGCAACAATTTCTATTACTCAAGATTAGGAACCCCGCAGGGTCGTCCACTTAAGTTCCCATAAACGGTACAACATCTTTAAACATTCCGAGTTCAATGACTTTTGGAAAGGTGTAATTATAACGAAACTAGGTGACCCCTTTAGACCCCTGGGTAGTTCCTACGCTTGGTCAGTTACAAACAATCAAATTCGTGGCCCTTGAAGAGTTGATTTCGAAATTCATGCATCTGCTGAAGCCAATAATGCGTTTACGATTGAACTACTTCGCGGCAAACAAATTAGAAATGGTTCAAAATAGAAGGGAAGAATCAGAGCTTTGACCCGAACGTCTATAAGACGATTAGAAAAGCGGCATAAATTATTATTAGCTAGGTAATGGTATAAACCAAACATCAAACGTATAGATTTATTTATTTATACATTATTTTTTATTGGTAATTTTATACGGCAGCTTGGCAAGTCAGCAGTAAAAGTAATTGATAGTCAAACAATAGAAAAATACATTTGAAATGAAAATCAGCAATAAATATTTACCATGACTATTGAAATCGATAGTACCTAAACATAACTTCCATCAATACCGTTACACCTACTAGGGTGAATATGCCAATTACCAGCCCCCCCAAGGATTTTTCAACTTTGAATCTCTGTTGTTGCCACAATTGCTTTCTTAAAAATATTGTTGATACAGTTTTAGGTAGGTTGATTCATCTTTATTACGAAAATAGAACTTAGTTTTACGTAGTTTTGTGGGAAAAAAATAGAGAAGCGTTTAAATGTCCGAAGGGCGAAAAACCCTAACTCCAGCCGCCTTTGCCCTAATATCAGCCGCTTTGCTCCCTAATTCCAGCCGGGTACAGGGTGTTCTAAAATAATACAACCATGTTAGTATAAAATAAAAAAAATATAATTTGGTAACTCTCAATAGTGATAATAAAACACTAAAGGCTATAAATTATGATTTCCATAGCAAGTCATTGAAACTTACACCTCTCCTGTAGATATTAATTAATTAAGAATACACATATATTAAAAATGGCGTATCAAAAAGTTAACTTTGGTTTAATAAACATACAATCAACGAGTATGAAATCGTTTTAATTATTTGAAACTTTTTTAAGCGTTTTCCAAGAAGTGGAATTCAATATACATTTTTTTATATTGAATTTATTTTCTGTTTCTATGAGTGAAGAAAAGTATGATTTTAATTATTATTACTTTTTACATCTAACATAAAAAAATAAAACAAAATAATTAAAATCATATTTGAGAACACCCTGTATATTGCCGTAAAGTTAGATGACCGGCTGGAGTTAGGTTCTCATACATATTCTAATACCAGCCCCTAATTTGCAGAACAAATAACTTAGGAATTAAACATTTTTCACCCGGCTGTAATTAGGTCATAGGGTGCAGGGTTAGTAATTCTAGTGAATAGCACTACAAATTCCAACCTTGAGACGAGCAAATTAAGATGAACTTGATTTCTTAAACGAAAGTTAAATACCCAATACCAGCCCCGGCTGGTAATAGAAAGTTATTGAAAATCATCCAGTCAAACTCCAGCCCCCCTATTTTTTTCGAAATTAGTAAATTTAATTACAAACTAGTAATGTCAAAACGTTATATATCTAATCTATTACTAGTATCAAAGCTTAAAACCTAAAAAAATTGCATCTTGCCTTCGTAAACACACTTCCCAAAGTTCGCATCGATCGAGCTTTTATGCTGTTTTTCAAACATAGTCACCTCTACTCGGTCTCGGTAAACATTATTGCTCGTTGTGTGAGTTGTAGGTGACGTGACCGGCTAATAGTGATTTTCCAACTTAGAGGATTAACTAGCGGTGTGGCTCCATCAAACAGTTTCCGATTTTCACTGTTTTTTAATGAAAGCAAAGCAAAAACTTTTGGGGGCTGGTATTAGGGGGGGGGCTGGAGTTAGGCATATCCACCCTATAAAATAATATTATTTTGCTATTACAAAATGACAGCTTTTATCAGCAATGCATTATTTTAGAGCCAGCGCAGACAGAAAGTGTTCAGCCGTTCTGCGTCCTTCATAGCGTTTGTAACTGAGCTTATTCGAATAAAGATGTTTTTCATAGCGCCTTCATCTTCAGTTAGGCTGGCCCCAGACCTACCGGTTCCGTTTCTTTGCTTTGCTGTTCTACCATGGACCGCCGGCCAAGAGGCTCATTTTCAATCTATCGCATATTTTGACCTGACCACATTGGCAAGATAGCCATTAGTTTGGTGTTATCAAATATCGTCGTCTGGGGTGCGATGAGAAGTTTTAGTTTTCGTTTTAAAAAAAAACTGCTGTTTTATACAAAAATTAATAACGAAATTATCAAAAAGTATGAAACAGTTCATTTTTTTCGCGAGTTCAGATTTGGTCCCATAGTAAAAGTTGTTCAGTTTTATTATGGTCCCTATCTACCATATTCAGTTTTATAGGGCTTTACCAAACATCTTGTATAAATAAGCGATCGAGTTATTTTTAACGATCGGAGTCCATGTTCAGGGTGGCATATCGCCTAAAAGCTTCCTACTTCGCAATCCAGGCGATGATATTTGATAAAACCAAGCTAATGGCTATCTTGCCAATTTGGTCTAGTCCCAAAATGCGATAGATTGAAAATTACCCTGGTTGGCCGGCGGTCTTTCAAGCAAGGTAGCACAGCAAAGCAAAGAAACGGAACCGGTAGGTCTGGGGCCAGCCTTAGAGTGAAGTCAGACGGCGCCGGTGAAAGTGAACGCTTGCGTTTTTGAGTTTTATGTGCAGAAGAACAAAGAACGCGCGGACGATTGCATTCAATATAACAGAAAAGTAATTCAGTTAGTGAGGGAAAGACCAGTCTATTATATACCTTGCTGACAAATATTATAAAAATTAAGACAAAATAAAAAAAAGTTAAAAGTCAAGAAAAATATCACTTAATTCTCCTTTTTTATCTTGCCCAGTGTAATTGCAGATTTTTATTGGACTCTTTCAGACTCCATAAAAGTAACGCCTCGGAAATTGAACTGTCGAGGTCCATGTTTCGTTTTACGAACAACTTTTGCTGTTAAAATGAAACGCACTTTAACAACTTTTAACTGACTTCCTCCTGTGTGCGTTAAAAACTCTTAGAACTCTGACAGAATGAACGCGAGTTGAACGCTGAACGCCGAACCACGGTAATGATATCTATCATTACCGTGGCCGAACGCTTTCCTGTCTGCGCGGAGCCTTAGGTGTTCTTTTGAATCGATAACCAAACCAGTATTTTTGTAACCACTAAGAACAGTATATTATTGTAACAATGTACAATAATACACACGCACGCCTCTATGACGTTCCATGGCGTCATAAAGTCACTATCTTGTGTGAGTGCGACAAGAGTACCTACCTACTGCTTTACAACCGAAACCACGTTTATAATCAGTTTTACAAATAACCAGACAGGTCTATCTGTGTAATCATACAAATAAATATATTCGTTTGTTGAGGTAGGCAGTTTGAGGCGGCAAATGGAAAAGTAAATCTATAGGTAAATTTTAAATTATAGACTTTAAAATCATGGAAGATTTTTTTAAATCCTATCTGTCTGAAGGTAAATGTACCTTATTAATTACGTTTTTAATTGAGGAATACTTATTTTATTAGTAGAATTTTAGCTTTAATTTCCACAACTTTATAACTAGTGTCTGTCTTGTCTTCCAACCGATATCTGTAATGTTTTCAGTAAACATTAACGTATGTAGGTATAGCGGCGTTACCTAGCAACGTAACGTATGTTTCTATTGCTTTGTTTCCCCTATATAGGGTGAATATGCATATTACCAGCCCCCCCAAGGATTTTTCAACTTTGAAAATCTGTTGTTGCCACAATTGCTATCTTAAAAATATTGTTGATACAGTTTTAGGTAGGTTGATTCATCTTTATTACGAAAATAGAACTTAGTTTTACGTAGTTTTGTGGGAAAAAAATAGAGAAGCGTTTAAATGTCCGAAGGGCGAAAAACCCTAACTCCAGCCGCCTTTGCCCTAATATCAGCCGCTTTGCTCCCTAATTCCAGCCGGGTACAGGGTGTTCTAAAATAATACAACCATGTTAGTATAAAATAAAAAAAATATAATTTGGTAACTCTCAATAGTGATAATAAAACACTAAAGGCTATAAATTATGATTCCCATAGCAAGTCATTGAAACTTACACCTCTCCTGTAGATATTAATCAATTAAGAATACACATATATTAAAAATGGCGTATCAAAAAGTTAACTTTGGTTTAATAAACATATAATCAACGAGTATGAAATCGTTTTAATTATTTGAAACTTTTTTAAGCGTTTTCCAAGAAGTGGAATTCAATATACATTTTTTTATATTGAATTTATTTTCTGTTTCTATGAGTGAAGAAAAGTATGATTTTAATTATTATTACTTTTTACATCTAACATAAAAAAATAAAACAAAATAATTAAAATCATATTTGAGAACACCCTGTATATTGCCGTAAAGTTAGATGACCGGCTGGAGTTAGGTTCTCATACATATCCTAATACCAGCCCCTAATTTGCAGAACAAATAACTTAGGTATTAAACATTTTTCACCCGGCTGTAATTAGGTCATAGGGTGCAGGGTTAGTAATTCTAGTGAACAAATTCCAACCTTGAGACGAGCAAATTAAGATGAACTTGATTTCTTAAACGAAAGTTAAATACCCAATACCAGCCCCGGCTGGTAATAGAAAGTTATTGAAAATCATCCAGTCAAACTCCAGCCCCCCTATTTTTTTCGAAATTAGTAAATTTAATTACAAACTAGTAATGTCAAAACGTTATATATCTAATCTATTACTAGTATCAAAGCTTAAAACCTAAAAAAATTGCATCTTGCCTTCGTAAACACACTTCCCAAAGTTCGCATCGATCGAGCTTTTATGCTGTTTTTCAAACATAGTCACCTCTACTCGGTCTCGGTAAACATTATTGCTCGTTGTGTGAGTTGTAGGTGACGTGACCGGCTAATAGTGATTTTCCAACTTAGAGGATTAACTAGCGGTGTGGCTCCATCAAACAGTTTCCGATTTTCACTGTTTTTTAATGAAAGCAAAGCAAAAACTTTTGGGGGCTGGTATTAGGGGGGGGGGGCTGGAGTTAGGCATATCCACCCTAGGTACCTACCTAGTCGGCTCATCGTCGTCATACTATGTCGTCGACGTCGTCATCGTAGTTAGGCCAGAGACTGTTCTCCGTTTCTCCCTATTTTTTACTAATGAAAAAATCTGAGGCATTTCAATTTTATGGATAACTGATTTTCTTTAATTTGAAATACTAACTTTTGCTTCAAAGCATATGGGGCATTTACACGACACGATTTACCATCGATATTTCTATAATTAATCACTTGTAATTCATTGAAATTAGGTTTGCGATTCGATTTTAGAAGCGACTGTCGATAAAAGGCCCTATTCGTTTGACTAAAATCGACGTTTGAAAAATAATTGCCCCATTAGGTAGTTTCCAAGCAAATTATACCTAGATACATACAGGTTAAGAATAATAATGTTGTTGTCAATACTGTACAATTTAATGGCACATCTCTGTACGTAGAATCTAGTACTATTATTTATTCTGTGGTAGTTGCACATGTGGTAACTATCTAAAATAGGACAAAACGTGTGGGAGACGTCGTACGCGTAACTACGCTCAGCGAAGCAACGCAATGATGTAGGCATCAAAACAAACTTAACTAGGTCAAGATGATCTAAACAATACTCGTATTGTACCTACAGCTTGGAAACAAATGTTGCAGAAAACATAGGACGTAGTACCTACCTACCTACCTAACTATTTAGTCATCTGTGATATAGGTACATAATATGAATTAAATGGTCTTGGGTACACCTGGGTACACATCTCGTCTTTTGACAATCGACGATAACAAAAACAAACGACTACAAAAACCTACTATTTGCATTTGATGAGGTCGTCGTTTGTTATTATAAAGTAGTTTTTTTGTTAGTGAAGTCCTTTCGAAATGGACTAGCCCCGGAAATAGGTGGACAATTTACAGAGCGACGAAATCCCTCTTGTTAGTTTGCCATACTATCATTAACAAATCCGGGCACCTCGCAGATTTTCAGTGGTGGGGTTGGGAGTGGTTGAACAACAAAGGGGCTGAAAAGCGATTGAAGGTAGGTATATAATTTACAGAGCTCTGGATTTGGTGTGGTAGAATAGCAAGCCAATCATGTGTCTAAATCGAATATAGCATTGCCAGGAATTTTGACCAGTGGAAAAGTAGTGCCAGGCGGTATCAAAATGCGCGAAAAAGTGGTAAAGTTTGATGACGCCTACCTGACACTACTTTGCCACTAGTCAAAATTCCTGGCAATGTTATATTCGATTTAGATACATGATTGGCTTGCTATTATACCACACCAAATCCAGAACTCTGTAAATTGTATTCCTTCAATCGCTTTTCAGCCCCTTTGTTGCTCAACCACTCCCACCTACTGAAAATCTGCGAGGTGCCCGGATCTGTTAATAATGATAGTATGGCTAACTAACTAGAGGGATTTCGTCGCTCTGTAATAAATTGTGCACCTTTTTCCGGGGCCAGCTCTTAGTATAAAAGAGTTTTCATGAAAGAAGTTCGTTATATTTTTTGTTCTTCTCAGTCGCGTGGCTAGCGTGTGTCTTAATATTTATTTAATAACTAGGTTAGCGTTTTATATACCACCCTGACTAATAAAAAGTCCATTAAAAATTAATAAGAAAAGATTTGCCCAATCTTAATTTTTAATAACAGAGTGCTGATAATTAAATCTGAAAGAGAAAATAAAATAATACCTATGACCTTTTATGAACTTCTTCACACCTTGAGAGACAAAAAATGACTGCCGGCTATTTCTAAAGGCGTTTTTTTTAGGTTTTGCAAAGGGGTTGCAAACAATATTGCAAATAAATAATGGGGTTTGATTTGCTGCCAAATTAATTACGGCTCGGATTTACAGAATAACATTTTTGTTTTAGTAAAAAAATTGTTTGTAAAATATGACAGCAATCTTCATGCGCCTTGTTTGTTAATAATAATTACTTTGATAAGCTAACAAATCTGTTACCAATCAGTTACCTACGTTACATAAGTACCTACCTACCTACTGCAGTTGTAATTTTAGGTATGTAATATTATATTTTATGATTAATAATACGACGCGACGCCGGCCGCTGCTGTAGTAGGTAAGGTAGGTATAATACCTACTTACCTATTTAATAAGTGTTTATGTCATCAAGTGGACCTACTGACTTCAATTTATCTTCAGCTCTTTGAGATATGAGAAAAGCTTAATTATACATTTTTATACTAGGTAGGTATATTATTGTTTTAGAAATACCTCTAGCTAGCTACTGAAATGCATGAACCTAAGTACCTACCTACCTAATTTGTATAAAACTGAAAATGTACCTTTATGACTTTGTTTTTCGAACGCTATTTAGACTTTTTTATTATATTTGCATTGTAGATTATCTTACTGATTTTTACCTAATTTAAATGTTATTTACAAATATCAAAGTATCAATTATTATAAAAATAAAATAGATCTAATATTGGACACATTTTAGGATAATGAAAATTGGCTAAGGGCATTTTCTGTGCTAAGGGTTTACCTGTTATAAAATTGAAATGCAGTGTTTTGTTTTAGGTAGTTAAATTAGATACCTACCTACTAGGGTTGCCAACTTTTTTGGGATCAAATATAGTAGTTTCAAGATTTTCAGTGTAAAAATATAGTAGATAGTGAAAAAGTCCAAAAAATATAGTATTTTGTTAGTTTTGTATGGAGGATTATAAAAAAGTTGCAATTTTCATACTTAGGTAAGTAAGTACTAACATTTTCATTATTATTCCAAATTTATTCAACAACCATAAAGACGAGTGTTTAATCACAAAAATATTAATGCAATTATGTACTTATGTGCATTTAAGTAATATTTTTTGTTGCTTTTGTTTATTTTTTCCACTTGAAAAAATATAGTAGTTTTGCCTACTATATATTTTTTCAAAAAATATAGTAGGCGAGCTCTCAATATAGTAGGATACTATATTATATAGTAGGGTTGGCAACCCTACTACCTACCCAACCCAGTTAGCTATATTTACTATTTAAACAGAGGTATAGTAGGTACCTACCTATATAAATGTTGTTGTTGTTGTGACCGAGTGGTCACCTCTATTGACCACAGAATAAGAAAAAATACTGATACAGGTAATTTGGACTTTGTTGTGAACAGCATAAAGGTTATCATATCAATATGTGACAGTTGCGCCGTTTACGTACTATGTCGTGATTTTGTTGTATTTTTTATCAGCGAACATACTGCAATAAAGCTCTGCAATTGGAACGTTATCGTAATGTTTGTTTAGCAAAAAACTCGTCTCATTAATGGTTAATTATACAGATCAACTGCTATCGCCGAAGGTAAAATTAAACTTCGAAATGCAGTTTGTTATTGCAACATTGGCCTTCAAACGCAATAAAAAAGTGATTTGTTGTTTATGGTCTTACCTGTAATTCTCTTCTGAGTTTTACTGCTGCTCTCTGGACTGGATACTTTCGCCTCTTGCGATGGAGTGGTGGCTCTGGGTTTGGGGGTGGCGATGGTGATCGGTGCTCGTCTCAGGGCGGCGGGAATAGCCGCTTCAGGCACCAAACTCCACACGAACCGCTGCTCACCAGGTAAAGGCACTTCCTTCGCAAAATCGAAGCCCCATTTCTCGCTATCTTGCTTCAACTGCCTCGCGAGCTCTCTCTCCGCGAACCTTCTGTTCTCCTCCCTGTCCGTGCATCCGAACAAGTTTCTTCTGACGCCATCGAGGTTGGTGACACCTCGGACGCGCATCGATCGGCTGTCCAGCAGCGTAGTGGTCTGAAGACCGGGCGCCCTCATACTCAACGTCGACATCTTCAGAGTCCAAGAGCACAACTAAACACAGCGACGCACTTCACAGATAGCATCCGCGGCGCTCTTCACCTAGCGCAAACAAGGTCAAAATTCAGTTTATGTCTATGAGAGAAGGCAATAGATTTAACAAGTGGTTAACTGTTTGGTTCATCACGCACCAATAAGAATACGTATTCTTACAATAGTTATCAGTTTAGTGAGCGTAAACAAATCGAATGACGCGGCGCGCACGAGGACGCGCGTGACGCGTGCGATTAACGAAAGGTACGTTGGGCGACTGAAGCGCGACGCGGCGCGGCGGTGGACTTGCGCAACAAGGGGTGGAAAGTTCCACTTCTCGCCGCCGCGTGTCGCTAGCGCTGTGTGCGCTCGAGTTTCGAGGCTAGGGTTTTCGATACGCTCGATGTGAAATTGTGAAGTGAAAATACGAATATTTTCTTTTATTTCAATAAGAAGTTTTTCAAGTTCAAGTAAAGAAATTTGTGTTCTTAGTTTTATTATTTGAATTGAAAGGTTATTATACTATCATATAAAATTTTATTAGAAATAAATTATGCAGTACCCGTGGTACAAACATCTAGGTGCCTATCAAATTATATTATCTGTGGTAGGTATCAAGTAAAAAAATCGATAAGAGTAATTTTGTATCGGAAATTTGTACAGCGCCATCTACCGCTGAAAAGCAAAATGTTCGTGCTAAGTGTACAGAATATTGTGAGCTGGCAATAATATTTACAATTTACCGCAATAAAATTACTTTCGATATTTAAGTAGGTATAAAATATTACAATAGATAGGGAATGGAATATGCATAAGTCACAGATTTTTATGAATTTAAGCTTGATCGCTTCAGACACGTATAAAAACATGATGGAACAGAAAAAAAAATGTACCGATTATATTAGTTTTATCACATGATGAAATCAGGAAAAAAATATTTTTTCGGATATAATGCACATAACAGTCAGATAGAATATCGAATAAGAAATAATATATTATGTGACGCATATGCACTTCAATTCAAAATTTAGGGAGATAATTGAAAATAATTGAAAATTCTTGGCTAACTCCATAATAAAAGTGCCTGAAACGTGACATGTGACGTCACAAATCATGATCGTTTTGTAAAGAGCGTTTTCGGCGGTTGCTGCTGCGTGCTTATTTATTTCAAGTAACTATATCACGAGAAAAAAACGCAAGAGAAAAGTTTTAATAATTACAGTTGATTTTCTCACGATACTTTTGATACAAACTAAATTGATGCATATTCCCATTTAACGGAAAATTTTATTCCGATAAATATGACGAGATTTTTTTGTAATTTAACGGTTCTTGCAATATTCCGGTGACATAAAAATTTACTTATTGTTTATTTTAAAGCACTTACACGATTTTAATACACAGCTTAGATTTAATTTATTTAGAATATTAAAGGAACACGATATCTTACACGTCTATGAATATTTTTGATTACTAAACGAAAATCAGTATGTAGGTATATTAGTAACCATTTGGCTGCGTAACTTTCATATCTTTAACCTAACTTTATAAATACTTTCTTGAAGCCGGTTACAAAATTTAAATTGAAAACACTTTAAAAATACATATATTTTGATTTTGAATGAATGAATTTAATTTTATATTATACCAAAAAAAACATTCACATTTGAATAAGTAAGTAAAGTACCTACTATATTTCCTACCTAAAAGTTAAAACCTTGTTTCAACATTCAACCATTTTGTTGAGGTCGAAGGTATAATAAACTATCTCCTTAAATACCTTCTGTCAGTGAATAACATAAACACGTAGGTAAATAAATTAAACACCCCCATTAAAGTACTTATGTAATATTAAGTATATACTTCTTTTTTGATAAAATATTTAAATTTGCAAATACTTGTGTATTCATCATTTCAGTTTTGTGAGCAAAAAAAATCTCCAACTATTTTACGCGGCAACGGGAGTTCAAAAGCGGCAAGGTGGCAACCCCGGCGAGCACGACTTGTTTACGATACGATGAACGAAGACGTGTCTCGTTACGTGTGCAGCATACTACGTATTTTGATATGTAGCTGTCTCTTTCTAACCTCAAGGCGGGGGCGTTGTGAAAAAGAGACAGCGAGTATATTAATAGCGACATAACATAGCCGCCATTTTGCCAAGACTAGGCTGGGTAGATTTTTCACTACTGTCGATAGAATTTACAGAGATTTCAACACTATAACTAACTTTTGAAACTATTTTTATTCTTGTAAATTCAATATTATTTGAAGTAGGAAACTTTTATTAACTTTTGATTAGAAATAATTATTGAACTTTGAGTAGACTTTCGTAATAAAATTGATGAAAATTAAGAAATTACTTGGTTAGTGCGTGAAAAAATGCGTGAATACGTTTCTGGAAGCACAGAATTTTATGCACCAAAGTTTTGGAATGATTTATTAGTACTTACCTCTTAGGTTTTTATTATTAATCACGGGAAAATCGTCGATTTACCGTCGGGGTTCACTGCACTGGCGTACTAATTTCAAGATATGACAATGACGCGATGGCGAGAGCGCGGGATCGTCGCTGATTGGTGGAAAAAGGCGGCCATTGTTCTGGTTGGTCGGGAAAATTTTAGGCGCCAAATTTCGGTTGGTCGAGAGGCAGGATGGCGGGAAATAATCGAGACACTTTCCGGCGCGCAAGAGTTTTGTTACGGAAAATTGTATTTGGCGCGTAGTGCGCTTCCTGTTTAGATATCCGCGTCTTATATTGAACGTTCTTATACTTAATTAATTTTATTAAGTGATAAAATATGGCAAATGCACACAATCAACTTAATGTTTGGCTGTTTATTATTAGGCTTTATTTTTAAGCATCTTGCTTCTGTAAAATACTGAAAATATTTTATTCTTTGGAAAAATTGTCGATTTATGATAAAAATATGTTTGACGCATTATTGACACGTTCGTATTAAATACAATTTGAAATGTAAATGTGATATTTATAACTATTAATTACTAAATATAAGTAACTTTTGACTAAGGTGGCACCCTAAGCGAAAGTGGCGCCGCGGTGAATTTTATTTAATATTATAAAATTCTAATTCTACTTAATTCACAATTTTAATAACGTTTTACGTGGAATTTTTAGGGCCCACAGTCTAGTATTTTTAGACTGTATCGTTACATTCCCTCGTATTAAGTCTCTGCTAGAAGTAGATAGCAAAACTGCTAAAAGTGGCCGTTTTGACTCATTTTCTATCTACTTCTACGAATGACTACGAGGGCATGCCGCATGTAGTGATACCTTCTAAAAATACTAGACCATGGGCCCTAAAAACTACACGTAAAACATTATTAAAATCTTTTTCAATAGAAAATATTGAAAAAGATTTTATATATATAAATACTTATTGAATAACACCTCTGAGGGCACCATTTTTTGTTTAAGCTGTTAACTACCTAAAACAAATCAAATATTAGTTGGTTTAGTTAGTAACTATACTAAACTATATTGTCTAAAGAAAAATACCTTATTGAATGTATTATCTTGTTTTAAATTAATTATAGGAAACGAATGGCATCACATTTTTTTTTTCAAAATCTATAGTTTAGGCAGTAAAGGTCGATCTTTTTCACTGATGACTGTACAAGTTAATATTTAAAGGAATCTTCTTTGCTATGATAACATCCCATGGGGACTTCGAGAACTCGAGTAAGTAATTACTTATATAAGTAGGTACTTAGGTATTTTTAACTTTGAAAAAGTTTTTTTTTTAATTAATTACAATACTTACTGAAACAGGTGATAGATATTGCCTAAACTGAACTACTTTCTCCAAGGAACATGGGTCGAAAAACGATTTTTCACCTCTCCAGCACGAAAAGGGTGCTTTTGGCGCGTAAAAACTCGCAGCAAAATCGTTTTTTGCTGCGAGCGTGAGACAAAGTGCTTTTTTAATTTCTAACACCAACTTTTAAAATAATAAAAAAAAACAAATAAAGTGACAAGAATGACACTTGTAAAATTGATATGTGAGAAAAGGATAGATAGAATGCTTTATGGTGTCATACACGGATTAAAAAGTAAGAAAATAAAATGCACGGATATACCAAGGAGTTTTAAATAAGGATTGTTATAAAAGAAGGTTGATAATTCGAAATAAAGAGCATGGAGGAGATAATAAGTTCGCATGTATGAATCAAATATGAAATAAGAAAAAATTATGAAATTTATTAACAAATTATATGTTTTATGGTTATAAATAAATAAATAAGACGGGATATTAATGAATAAGAGAAAAACACAACGTAATGTAATCAAAACGACGGGAATCTACTTTACTGACTCTATGAGTAAAATTTTTCAGCATAGGTTTGATCGAATTATTTTGTGATAAATTACAAAAATGAATGCGTCCAACGATGAAGATAGTTGCCTTACTCCAAAAGAGCTAAGAGAACAAGTTTCTAATGCTGAATTAAGCTTTTTACCAGGAAAGTCACATGAAAATTTTCTCGCTGGCGAAGGTGAAAAGTTGTATGTTTTACAAAATGTTGTTCTGCCTCGTGCCTTTAAATCACTCACTGTGCTCAGTAGTCTATATTAGAATCACTCGCTACGCTCGTGATTCAATTCTAGACTACTTCGCTAGTTCGTGATTTAAAGTCGGCACTCGCATCACAATTTGATTTTGATCACTTGTATAACAAATAACTATTTTTTTGTCTTTCCATCCATACTAAACTAACTAATAAGTCGATCAGTTGACCAATACATTTTGTAAGGGAGGATGATTTTTTTCGACCTACCTTTGTTCCTTGGAGAAATTAACAAAATTGAAACCTGTCTCATTGGCTAATTGGTTCCATCTTTAATTTAGCTAGAAAATGGGTGAGGCTAGCGCCTAAGAGCATATAAGCATCATAAGCGGGAGACCTTGTAATGAGATGAGAATCATCATACCCTGATGAAAATTCATCTAAGTACTGCAGAGGCTTACCCATTTTCTAGCTAAATTAAAGATGGAACCATAAGCGGGAGACCTTGTAATGAGAATCATCATACCCTGATGTAAATGATTCCATCACATCAGGGTATGATGATTCTCGTTACAAGGTCTCCCGCTTAAGGTTTGCGAACCGATAGCGTAGCTTCTTTGACATTCACAAGTGCTTGTAATAGCCTAGACTGAATAAATTATTTTGAGTTTGATTTTAAATAATAATAAGTAGAAGAATTCCCTACAGATGGTCCTAGAGAGCCGTTGTGACATGTTGACCTATTTATAACGGAAATCGGTGTAAGTTTGCGGTAAGTCGGCTCATAAAACAGTTTCCGTTCAAAGCAGATGTTGCGTAAATATTTTCTAATTGGATCGTTTTTCGGTTTCAATAGGATAACTATTTCTTTTACCTTCTTTCTTACTTTTTTCTCTACTTTATACAAATAATTCGTAAGTATTGTAGAGTAAACAAGGTTTTTATTATTAATTCTGTGGTTTTAGCTAATATAAACAGTTAAACAAACAATTTATTTATTTAAACACAATGTTTTTTTACAAAAATAATGATAAGACGCCGGAGCCCACGGTAGTTTTAATGTGCTGCTGGCCCCGGATTCTCCCAAAGAATGGCACTAACATTGTGTCTTTTTTATATAAAATATTACGAAAAAAAAACAGTTAGGTAATATAGCAAGCTAGGTAATATAAGTTTAGTTTAAATAATTTCAATTGTATTTTTGGTACAATCTTACGTTTTATTAAACACCTATCCTATGTGAACGGTTATTACAGTCCAGAAGTATTCTTCTGCCATTTCAAATATTTTTTGATTTATTTCTTGGATCAGCTTGAACGGCTTGAACGTTTTCAATTCGAATAGGGAAGGTAGTTTTGTATTTACACATTCATAAACTTTTTTTTAGGTTTAAAGATATTTTTATCAAATTACTACAAACTCAAAGGTAATACGTACTTTTGAGCATTATGAATGTGTCTCTACATTCATAATGCTCAAAAGTACGTATTTAAAATATGGATGCTTAAATAACTGTGAATAATTTAAAAAATCTCGCCGGATAGTGAAACCATCGGAACTAAGCTTGGGGCTTCGCCCCGCTCCTGCGAGCGCATGCGCGTGATTGATTGGAAACACATTTCCAGCCCTAACCACAAAAAAGCCCGCCACCTGGCAACCGCAGATTTACACGTTTCCGCTTACACAGACTAAAAAAAGGATAATTTTAAAAAGAGAACATGAATTTACACTAGGTATATCGCTCTTTCTTTTCCATCTTCTACAAGGGTATAGGCATGTATAGGATAAGGTAATGCATGCAGGCAATAAGAAATATAACTATTTGCCTGTCAGTCACAGTGTTCTTATTTTTAGCTATATACCTATGTACTACCTGTTTATTTAAGTTATAGTAAAGTTAAAAGTGAATGATTTTAAGATTAACTCGCTGTTTAATTTTTATGGTTATTCGTTCCAACTTGAATCATTCAATTTTACTTTTGGGTTGGTATTTAACAATGTGGTAAAGATTATAGTTTAACAATGGTTCAGCAGATGTGGCTAACGTCAGAGCGCTTGCGGTACAAAGCGACGTAAGTATTTTACTGTAAAATTTTCTCTCTGCTATTCTCGAGTGACGTTGCAGCGGATCACTGTCTAACCGATCTAACTTTATTTATACGCATGTACCTACCTACTTCTTTATTCTGTGCTTATACAACTACTCAATGGTAATGAACTCACGTTTGACCCAATTTTATAGGAAGCAATGGTCGTTCTACACATTTTATTGTCTGTACACGTTTCCGGTCTCCGATAACAAGGTTATTAATAAATTGAAACACTTGACAATATTTTTCTTAATAAGGCGAGGGAATTTGCAGCTAGTTTTCTTTTCGTTATTCACCAGCAAGTTAAACAGGGCTTTGTTAAGTTGTAAACCTCGCGTTTGTGACAATTTTGAACATTGTGCGAAATGACTGAAATATGTTTTTTCATTTTTCCCACATCACCGCCATTTTGAAAAATTTCGAAAAACTAAATCGACAAAGAAATCTTTAGAATTAAGGAACCTACTTAGAAAATTTCACGAGAATCGGTTGAGAAATGCGACATGTAGGGGAGAACAGACGGACAGCCGGCTCACGTTTCGCGCTCGCTCGGTAATTTATAATGCAGACTGCATTAACACATTTAACAATAATTAAGTAGGTATAAGAAAAGGAACAATACAATAGTACACAGTTAACTAAACTAATACTTACTTAAGTAAAATACACATTCAAAAGGTAATGCATGTTATATTTCGTAAACGTTATAATAACAATAATTAACAAACCAAATGCTTTGCTTAATTTATTTTATTTATTGTTTTACAAAAGAAAACATTTAACTAACCTAGGTATGTAGTTCTTACGAAATATAAGGTCTTTAATAAAATAGCAGAAAGGTACTTTGTCACATTCAAAGAAAATAATAACTTCTATGATTTGAAATATTTATATATCTTGATATTATATTGAATTATGACCATGACAGTCAACTATCAGTAAAAATAGAAATAGATTTTGAAAGTAAGTAACTCTTTTTTTATGAGCAAAGAAAGAGTGACCGGAGGGATTGTAACTTAGCCAAAACTTATTTTTTTCGCTTATCGTAAATGGAGTAAGTTAGCATAGTGTTCAAACATTCGTTCATAAAAGCTTTGTTACATGAGTGTTTAAGAATTTTCTTGAAAACTCATGAAAAATGCAACTTCTTGAAAATTCCCCATAAAAAATATTACTATTATTTATCTTTCAGAAGAGAAAATTTATTAATAAGTACTTTATTAATTATATTATTATATAAGATTCTAAAAAGAACCCAGATCGTCAATGATTTGAAAAAAAATAAAAGAAAAAAAAAACCGATTTTTAATCGAAATCCTGTATCGAAATGTTCACTGTTTTTTGAGTGCTCATTTTCACGGGTTGATCGATTGACCGTAAAGTTTCGGAAGCAGGCATCACACATTGTTGTCAAATAAAAAAAAACCTTTACAAATGGATCCAAACTCGTCCCTTTTGATAATTTTCGAATCGATTGTGTTGTATTCGATTTTCAAGTCGAATGCGTTTAAATTATTCTTCTAAGATTATTATGTAGCTTTCGCATCCATTAAGGTTAAACGTTCTTTTTTTAATTTTTTAGAGCTTAGCGCAGAAATTATATACCGCCACAACTTTGCCACATGGAAGGAAAGTGCCTTAAACATTGAAGATAGAAAATTTTACTGAAAGAAGACTTCATTTTATTGTAAAAATTAATGCGAACTGCATTCAAAGATTTTTTTAAAGATCGCATTATTTCCTCTACAAATTGATACAATACGTAATCATTAAAATTTAAATGTAAAATTTCATGGTCTTCCTTTTGTTTGATGCTGTGTATATTAACAAAAAATATTCCTAACGAGTAACCCTTTCGATCGGTATCGTAAAAATAAAAGATTGATTTTTTTTTCTAATTTGGTTAGTCCTGGTTAAGGCATGCGATTTTTCGAAAATCTTTGAATGCAGTTTCAATTATTTTGAAAATCAAAATGAAGTCTTCTTTCAATAAAATTTCCTATCTTCAATATTTAAGGTACTTTCCCTCCGTGTGCAAAGTTTTGGGACATCCGGTATATTATATTTAATCAATTCCACAAATGAATATAGGCAATTAATTTGTCTATGTAATAGATATGAGTATATTATTTTTTACATTGTGTAGTAGATAGTTAGGTATCGATTGCCAAAATAAAAATATAAAGTTAATCTTAAATTATCTTTATCTGTGTAAAAATTTACTTACCGTCTGGGTTCTACGAGTGTACTACGATTATAAAAATACTTAGTTTCAAATGCAGAAAAATAACTTACTTTCATCTATCTATTTTTTAATCTATTTCATTATGAAGTGATTGAAAGTTATTGTCATCCACAATGTCATAGAATTTACCTACTTACCTATAAAGTGCCTGTTCACTCTGAAGATGGGAAATTGGAAAATCTGCGGGGAGCCTTTAGAAAGTACTGGAGTCACGTATCTAATGTAATAATAGACAGTTGGATAGTTGGAGGCAACGGGCAGTGCACAGTTTGAGCTGCAGTTTCACTATTCTGAAAATCTAATATTTTCTTATACTGGACAAACAAACATACGACTGCACTGTTTTAATACCTATCAATTCAAAAAGCTAGTTACATCATCCCTGATTTTACAATTCAGGCTGGTCTAATGTATTGGAAAAATTTCAAATAAAATAACTTACTTACATTTTCCCATTTTAATTTATCAGAAATTCATTCAGATTAAGTAGCTGTTGCCTGTTGCTGCCACGCTTTGATCGACTTTTCGTTGTTGTTTTTAAAATGCTCAAATATAGTCGTTCGAGTTCAATACCCGTAATATGAAAAAATCGAATTTGTATCAACTACTAATGTTTTTTTCAGCTTCACTTTTCCCGGCAAAGAAGTTTACCAATACAAACGTTTTACATATTTTGTTTTCGATAGGAACTCGATTAGTCTTCGGTAATGTTTTGTGCTTTACAGAATAGTCCCGCAGTAACGAGCCGGTGATGTGGAGCAGGACGCGGAGCGTGGAGTTGACAGGTGCCAATTTTGTACGTGCGCCCGCGCACCAGGTGCGTACACACGGGGTTACATTTGACAAATTATTAAAAAAAAAGTTATAAATGATTAGCCAATTTCGCCACATTAACGACCTCTTTTAATATACTAGAAAAAATACGTATCGCACGCACCAGATCAATTCTCAGACGGGAATCGAACCCGCGACCTTTGGATGTTCGGTTCTATTATACTATTTATTAATGTATACAAATAGCATTGTGAATGCAAAAATCTCAAATTTAAGAAGAGATTTTTTAAGTTTTGGGATTTAGAACATGGCTCAGTTAATAAGAGGAAGGATTTGAATTACCCCTTTTTTTGGTAACTATTTTTTTTCCATAAAGAAGTCTTGCCTTTTTCGGGCACATTTTATTACAATGCATGGCTTTTCAAAGAATGACGAAAATAGGATAGCAAATTAGCTACGGTAATTAATTGAAAATATTTTAAATGTCTATCTAAACTTCTCAGGATAATAAATCTTACTAAATATAGCACATATTGGTGTCGATTTGGCTAGCACGACTTAACTAAATTCACAGGACTAAACTTAATTTTAGTATTCTGTTCTTGTCTTTTCGATACTGAAAGAAAAGGATGGAAAACTAAAGTTAGTTTAGTCCTGTCACTTTAGTTAAGTCGTTGCCAACCGAATCGACACATCTGTGCAGTGCAATGTCACAATAGTCACAGCAGTGTATCTGTACAATTAGTCCTAATATCGAGTAGTCCTATTCCTGTATGTTATCTATCACCCACAAGGGCCTGTGCCCCAGCAGTTGGAACATTAAAAATTATTTATTGACGATGAAGTTTTCTTGAGAGGCCCGAGTGTATCGCGTTATGATAGACATAAAATGCCCTGACAATAAGTTCTAGATTTAAAACCGTAACGCAAACACGATAGTAACGTTTGGACATTTGAAAACTTTCACTCAAGCTTCAGTTTGCTGTGTATGAAACTCGCGTCGTGTAGTTGCGCACGCATGTCGAGTCGGCAGTGATTGCGGGATGTGGCCCATCGCAGGACCCCTCCGCCCTCACCGATGCACACCTCGTGCGTTGCCCTGCGCAAGCGCTGCTACCAACGTTCGTTACATCTCTAATAATAATGTGTGAAGCGACGAAATTGTCTCTCGTAACTTTATGAGAATGATGTTCAGGCTTGCTTTGACATGTGAAGTCACCATTTTTTTAGGTTTTTGGCGATTTAGTTATTAATCTATAAAATAAGCTTATTCTGAAGCCCGGGTTTCATGTATATATGTTACGGCTAATACCCGAAGTGCGGCTAAACCTAGTTTTAGCCGGCTAAAACTAGGAGTAGCCGGTAGCTGTTGGCTAAAACTAGGTGTGACCGATCTGCTTTACTCCTGTAGGTCCCGGGTTAGGTTAGAAATTTAACAGACAACAGAAAAAACTTTTTTTATATCCCATGCTGGACCTAGTTTTAGCCGGCTACTCCTAGTATTAGCCGCGAGCAAATCGGCTACACCTATAGTTTTAGCCAACTGCTAGCGGCTACACCTAGTTTTAGCCGGCTTAAACTAGGTTTAGCCACACTTCGGGTATTAGCCGTAACATATCCACTGATTCTCCAATCCAAATACTGAAATTTCTATAAAATAACTGCAACTTATAGCTCATCCTATACGTTCGGATTTTACTTCCCGTTAGGTAGATACCTACTGAAAATTTAGGTAGTAAAAAAATTCATTTCATACATATTTCAAAAGATTCCCCCATGTATCCGGATACCTAATGTAACTTTTTATGAAAACGTGGTTAGAGTGGAGTAGAGTGGTTAGACTCTTGGAATACCACATATGGTACGGACCTAAAATATTGCATAACATTTCAGTACTGTACAATAATTTTAAAACCATGATATTGTAAGAACTGACTGACATCTCCATCTCAAACCTCAAGATATTTTAACGACACACTTAAAGACATCGTACAAAAAATATCAATACCAAAAAATACAGTTGCCTATATCTAAATTACAGTGTCATCACACCGACTGATATGAAAATTGTTTGTCGTCATACGTCACATTGTACGAAAATTATCGTTCCTCGAACAATGGATGAGGTTTGATATTTTAACGAGTGCATTGTTGTTCTGTCATCGAGACCGAATAGGTAGAATGGTGAATGGCTTATTTAAATGGTCGCTAGACCGTTAAGGCTCCGGTTGCTAAATCGGTGAGGTAATGGCGATCTGTCAAAGCCTTTTTAAAAAGACGAAGTTGCCTATTGTAGCTGTAGGAATAAATAATTATGTTAATATTAACAATTATAATCATGTAACGTCTATGTCTCGAACGACAGGGTATAATTTGAAAACCCTAATCATCGTGGAGGTTATTTTGAGATAAACATTCCAAGGCTCCAAGATATGTCTATGCTTACAAACCTTACGATCTATCTAAGTATAATCCATTATCCAGATTTTTTAATTACTGATTCAAAAGCCTTGTACTCGAAGTTTTTAATATAGAAGTATGTCTTTAAGGTTAGATTTTATGAAATAATTATGTGCTACTTACCGTTAATTATAGAAATATCATTGAATAAAGCTGTCACCAGTATAAAAGGCTGGAATGAATACAAAAGGTCAATGTTAATATACCATTTATGTCATTTATTATAAAATAATAATAATTTATTGATGCTTACATCTAATTATGTGTCTAACTAGAAAATAATGTGATGGTAACAGGATTTCATTAAGAACCTTATCTTTACTAATTTAATTACCTATACTGACTAAACATTAAAGTATCAAAAGCGCTTCAGTCTAATAAATAAATATCCCTAAAAATAAACTAAAAACTTCGTCATTATCAAAAAATGAATTTTGTTACAAGTATTGTATCTCATATTTAACTGTGCTTTAATTTCTTAAACATACATTTACCTAGTTTTTTTAGTTTAGGATTTTTGAATAAAAACCCTAAAAATTATATAAAATATACTTATTTCCAAAGAGAATGTAAAAAAACTACATCTTATTTTAAAGAACTCGTCTTGTCTGTCTTCTAATTCCAAAAAGGAGTAGGTTCTTTTTCTGCTGTTTGTATTTTTTATTTTTTATCATTATTAATAAAAAAAACAAGAGACAAGACACAACAAAAAAAGAAAAAGCACGTAACTTTACATAACACCATGTAATCTTGTCTTGTTAAATTACATCTATTTAGTTACGTAAATATTACAAAAAAGTTATTTAACAGAATCGGTGTCCCCATTCGTCCTGAAAGTAAATTTATAATACGCCAACCATAAGGTAGGTACAATATGTTCATTATTACACAAGTAATTATAATAGTATTTTTGGCATTTAAGTACCTATGTGGTACGACTTAATAAAGTTGGTACTCATTATAAATATAAATTAAAGTTAAAGAAAGAAATCACATTATTTTCCAAAACTGTCAAAGCTACCAAATGGGATTTATTTCTCTTGTATGTTTTCACTCACATTAGCAATCATTGATTTTCAATAATTACATAAATTGCTGAAGTACTTATAACATAAACTATCTCTTACACTAAAGTTTTTATTTTCATTAAACTTATCAAATTGGGATGTTGTCTAAAATAACGAAATACTAATAAAAATCGTAAACATATTAAACTTTTAGAATAGCTATACCTCTTGGTTTTATATACTGCATATTATTTGTTTTATAACCCTTCAAAGTTGGGTGGACAAGTCCATTTAAAAAGTATAAAATTTATTAAAATAAATGATACCTTTAATTAGTTCGTAAAATGTATAGCAAATTTGTCTAAGAAACCATTTTGATAAACACAATATTTAATATAGCTGCCGAACAAATTTCCTACGCGTTGCATACAAACTACTGAGGCGTGACGTCATAATTCAGTAGCCGTTAGTATGGAGCGTTTTTGGGCGAGTCCATTTGTGTACATTTCACACTGTGATATCTCGGGCAGTTTTCAAGCTAGCGAAATAATTATTTTACCAATGTTTCTTTATTCGAGAGGTGATTTATGTAAGATAAAAAAAATTGTCAACATCCCAATTGTACAGACTAGTCCTTCTGTATATAATGTTAATCTAATACATGGCACGTTAGTAAATCCAACTACTTATCCAACGTAGTATCGTTTTCATTTCTTATTTGATTCTCATCTTTTATTGGCGTTTTGTTACTATCTTTATGAGTCTCATTAGTCTCATTAATTCCTATTAATTCATTATTATGTTCATTTATTGACATTAAATTTTGGCTACCTATCAATAATCCTTTTGTTTCATCAAAGGTATATACGTATCTTCCAGGAAGTGGCTTATCATCTATAGGGTCATAGTTATATTTCTCTTTGAATTTTTCTTGGTCCTTTCTCATTTCTTCCTTGATCATTATGGAATTCAAATCTTCGTCACCTTTAGGAAAGAGTTGGCGGCAGACTGTCAATTTGTTTGGTTCGTACTGGTCCATTGTAATCTGAAACAAAGTAAGTAAGTATTAAATTAAATAAAATCTAAAACGAAAAAAATATCTTAAGATGAAAATTACTTTACAAATTTTCATTAACGTTTTTGTTAAAATGAAAAAAAAAAAAAAGGATTCATTAGTTCTCTGTTCTCTAAAACTTATTAAACTCTGTTATCTAAAACAAGTATAATTCTCCCGCAATTTTAATTTTATTTTTCTAGTGATCAAACTTAAGTATCAGTTCATTCTTAGGCATAATATAATGCAGATAAGAGCAAATTTTTACACAATTTTGATAAGGTAAAGCTAGGGTTTCCTAGGATGACGGTGCCGTCATATTACCGCCGTAATATAGCGGAGTTGAATGTTGTATATATATGTAAACAATATGGCGACACCGTAACGTCAGAAACCGTGCCACATTGTTTTCATCGACAACGTTCTACGCCGCTAAATGACGGCCGTAATATGACGGCACCGTCATCCTAGGAAACCCTAGCTTAAGATGAGATAAAACTTTGACCAGCAAAAAAATTGCGAATGAGTTTTGATTAGGCGAGCTAATGTAAGAACCGTCACCTGTTTACCTGAAGAGCAAAGTCATTAATTGTTTGTCCATCAGCCATTTTTAATGTCCCCACTGCTGGGGCACAGGCCTTCCTTATGGGTAAGGAGGACGGGCCATAACCCACCACGCGGGCCCAATTCGGATTGGTGGGTGTTAACGACTGCAAATGCAGGCGGGACCAACGGCTTAACGTGCCTTCCGAAGCACGGAGAAGCTCGAGATAATACATTTTTGGTCACTCATCCCTTGACCGACCCTTGCGAACGTGGCTTAACCTGCGCAATCGCTTGGCCAGGCGCTAAACCACTGCGCCACCGGGCTCCTCCTCCAATAATTGTTTACGAATTGCCAATGAGTAAGAGGATCAGGAATTCGGGCTGTTTGTTTATGCTATGGCCGACTTTCGGTTAGTTTAAACAAATTGGCGGCTTTAGCGATTGATGGAGTGCAGTGAAGGTGTAGCTTCCGCTTAATTTTTACACGACTGCCTACAAAAAGGAGTGTATATGGATGTGTTTAGGGTTCATGCATGTTTGTGGGTATGTGAGTTTCTTTATTCCACCATAACTTCTAAATGCCTGAACTGATTTGGGGTATCGTTAGAATCCTTACAGCATCCCGAGTGACACTGGCTATATTCTTTTCAGAAAAAATCAATATGGCGACTGTACGACGCCATTTTCAAATGTGAAAAAAAAAACTTTCAATTATTACAATATGGGCATCAAATGAAAGGCCTTGATGAGAACATTCTAAAACTATATAATGTCACTAAAATGTGTGAAATAATTTTTTTTTTTAATATTAAAAAAACACGACTGCCTTGCCAAAACGAACTAAAAAGTTAAACAAGAAGTGGCATTGCAGTCGGGGGACCTCTTTGATCAAAAATTGTTCCTTAAAAAGGTCGCGACTGCAATGACACTTGTTGTTTAACTTTTTAGATCGTTTTTGGCAGGGCATTAATTAATTAATTTTTATTACTAATACAGGGTCATTTTATATTCACCATCCAATGTTAAGGATATGTTAAGTCCATGAAACTAAACAACTTTCTCCAAGAAATATGTCGAATTTCGACACAAAATTCTGGTCATCCCATACTAAATGATCACGTGATCTCTTTGATTTGTATGGATGGATAGTCAATTTTTTTACATTTTTGCCTTATAAGTATTCCTCAGAGAAAGTTGATCAGTATCATGGACTGAACTCATCCTTAAAATTTGGATGATGAATTCAGAATGACCATGTATCCTTATCCTTACTAATATTATAAATGCGAAAGTCCGTTTGTTTGTTTATTTGTTTGTTTGTTTGTTACGCCTTCACGTCTTAACTACTAAACCGATCATCATGAAATTTTGCACAAAAGTTTTCAGGGGTACTTTTCATCCCGAAAAATACTATTGTTCCCGAGGGATGGTAAAAAAACTTTCCACGCAGACGAAGTCGCGGGCGGCTGCTAATAAGTAATATTTTCAAATTTTGAGTATAACTTCACATTTTTATGCTAAATTAATGGGAGTGAATGTTGTAAATTTGTAGGTATTTGAATTAGTTAAAGGAAAATCATGATGCGTTTCTATTAGGTTTAATTTTCGCAAGTTCAGTTTCTATTAACTCGAGATTTATCTTGATGTGTTCCTTGGTAAACAACGTTTTCAATTAATGTAGGTAATAGTAAATTTCTCTATCAGAAGAAAAGTGAAGTCACTCGAAACATGACAGTACACGCGTATGAGCTAAAAATGAATACAGTAAACTTTTCTTCTGATAGAGAAATTTACTATTACATTAATTGAAAACGTTGTTTACCAAGGAACACATCAAGATAAATCTCGAGTTGATAGAAACTGAAATTGCGAAAATTAAACCTAATAGAAATGCATCATGCCTTTCCTTTATCTAATGCGTTTTAGAAGAGATTTTGACCGTCAGTTAACGCCGGATGTACACAGTTACTTCTACGGTTTAAACATAACGGTTCGGTTATTCACTTGGCTGAACTTTTGGGTGTGTGATTTAAATTGTTTTAATGTGAGGAAGTCTTAACTGCGAAGTTAACGTATTGAACGCTAAGAGGCTTATTAATTAATATTATTTTTAAACTGCAAAAGTTATTAAGAGTATAACGTTTGAAGTTCATATTAAGTTAGAGCATTTATAATAAAAAATATCATCGTCATCATCATCATATCAGCTGCACGACACCCACTGCTGGGTATAGGCCTCCCCCAAAGGATTTTCACGACGATCGGTCCTGCGCTTCCCACATCCGTGGCTTCCGGCCACCTTCATATGAAAAATATCAATCAAAAATATACGTTCCATATATTAGAAATTTCATCAGTTCTGGGAGTCTTAATTCTGAATTGGTTATATTTGATGAATACTTTCATACGTAGAAATTCTGTGAACACATTACAAAATTAAATCAAGTTTTTTTAAATGAAAATCCAAAAAGGTTTTTAAATTCTGCACATTTTATAAAGCCGTTTTTCTAAAATAAAAGTATTTAACAACTTGTCTTCCGTAAGTACTACTAAACTATTTCTTACTGAATTAATTTAAAGCTGTGCAAATAACTTTATGTTACAAAATTAAATCATTTTCATTCAAAGACTTGTGACGTCATATCTTGGGCAAACATTATCATTGTAAAGAAAAAGACAAAATCGAATACAATAATGGTCATGTAATTAGTACCATTTACTTGTAATAAATAACAATCCTATTATTTCATGATACAGCCACTGAATTATTTTATGTATTTATTTGGGTACGATATTTTTACACTCGATTTTCAGGATTTTTTTTTAGTGGCTAATTGCATAGTAGAATCTACTATGCTAATTGTTTACCTATGCAAAGTTATATTGTTTTTATTACAATTAGGACATGAATTGCAATCGCACTGGTACACACTATAGCCAATGTGAAAATAAAATCTATTCCAGGTTCGCGGAGCGCGGAGGTTCGCGAACCTAAGTGGGTACCCAGAGTTCGCAATCCTCCGTGCTCCGCGAACCTGCAAAGTATGTCAGCCAGTCAACCATACGTGTTTTGCGATCCGATGCGAATGCGAACACAAAAGGGAGCAACACAAGTAGAAGTTAGCAAAGCGTTGCAGGTTCGCGAACCTAATTGGGTTGGGTACCTTTAGATTTAGTACCCCTAGTCATTAGTCGACTTGTATGACACCCATAAGTGTAATGTAATGTAAAGGGTTGGAAGTCTACTTGTAAGTCGTCAGACGGCTTAGAAATTTTTTTTTTATCGAATCAACTCTAAGAAATAAAAAAAACTTGTAGGTATGAAGTCAGTTTCAAGTTTGTATATGCAATTTTTTGCTATTACAAATATTGTGGATGCGATTAAAATTTGTATAAATAATAATGATGAGATTCAGATTTCAAGGCTAGACTGGACTGAGATTTAGTAATTACCATAAGTATACGCTTTTATCTTTTACCGTACCGATAATGATATATCGCAGACTTAACAACATAAATATTGATAGACTAGAATGTGTATTACCTATGTTAATGTTAAGAGTAGTTTACATTACTGGATGTGCCTTCCGCAATCGAGGTAAAATTACTTAACACATGACACTTGATTAGATCCTTAGTTTCATCTTCAAAAACGCTACCTGGCCCTGTTCTAATTGGCCATCGGTCGTGCGATGGTGCGTCCGTTCGATGAAACTGGTCGTGCGACCGTGCGCTCAAACCTAATCCTACTTCCTACTATATAATATTATAAATGTGAAAGTTTGTGGGTTTGGATGTTTGGATGTTTAGATGTTTAGATGTTTGGATGTTTGTTCCTCAATCACGCAAAAACTACTGAACGGATTTGGTTGAAATTTGGCACACAAATAGAAGATAGCCTGGATTAAAACATAGAATACTTTTTATCCCGATATTCGCACGGGAACGGGAACCACGCGGGTGAAACCGCGGGTGGCCGATAGTGATATCTATTGAATGTCCTAATTGACGGTCGCGCGATCATGCGATTTTTTATTTTTCTGTTTCATCGCACGATCAAATCGCAACGTACGATCGCACGACCGATGCCAATTAGGACAGGGCCTAATACTTTATCAATTTAAACTGACACACGGCGAATAGGGGAAATATACAGTAAATTAGAAAGTCAAGTCGGTAACTAAAATTGTACAGTTTTCGAACGATATCAAATTCAAATAATTTTATTTGAATTTATCAAAAAATACCTTTCAGAACTTACTTGTATGAAAAATCATATGGTTTTTCTTTTGATCGTGTGACTTTTTTATTAGAAGAATTCACATTCAAAATTAGAGAATCTCATCAAGAATGGTACAAACACTTCCATAGAAATTCGTGCCTCCATATGAAAATATTTTTGCTTAGCTAATACATTATAATTTATTTAACCACTTTTTGAAGTAAAATTCTACGAAGAGGCAAAAAAGTTTATTGTATCGGGAATTTGGGAGGCAAGCAATAGTGTGTTCACTGCACTAGATATTACCAAACAGATATTGACGTGACGGAAAACGCTTAGGATGAAAATTATATAGAATCTATATTTCAAACTTCAGAAGAGAAAAGTTTTTGCTATCCGTGTAATAGTATGATGTAAGACTTTGTATGAATAAACTATCCAATAGTTAATCGTTAGGTTAGGTTCTGTATTGATGTAAAAGCGGTACTAATATTTTCTATTCTTATATAACCAATTTGTAAACAATCTAGAAACAAAATTAATACCTAATTAAAATAAAACACTTTTGAACTATTCAATTCATTATTGATTTTGGTATAAATATTTACTGAAAAATTCTACTAAGTAGACATCGGATTATATGCACTAACAAAGTGCCAAAATATGCACTACAAAAGGTCGAAATATGCACTAAAAACCGTTAATATGCCCAAAATATGCACAATGCAATATAAAAAAATTATATTCAATATGTGTATGTAAGTATTTTAATTAAAGACGTTACAAATACAGCGAACTTGAAATAATGCATAATTTTTGTGATGCCTTCAAGACTCGGGGGTTTTTAAGCAAAATAGCGTCTAACTTTTTTGATATTTAATTAGGAAGGACGTTGGTGAGTTCGATCATTGTTTCCAGTATTTCTATTGATTTAAAAGCTAGCTTAAATAATTCCCTAAACGTACCTCCCGCTCCTAAACGAAATATGCACGATTGGGGAAAAAAGGCTAAAATATGCATTAAGTTAGTTAGTAAGTTAGTAACCCTTGGTGTTTTAGTATATATTTTATTTCTTTTATCATAATTTAAATGGAAACCGTTTTGAATTTTAATTTCATATTTATGCCGCCTTCTCCGGAATTGGTGACCACTGAAAATCAGCATCATGGTGCTCCTCTAGGTTGCTGTGGCATAATGCTGAGTGGGAGCCTTTTTAGCACGTATATTAAGATTTAAGTTTTAAAATGGCATGTGATAATTTGTGTGTGCGAAATAAAATTATTTTCTTTCTTTCTTCTTTCTTTCATTAACATCGTAATTAGAGTCTAAAAAAATCCGATATGTCTACTAATAAGTTAGGTATACTATCTACTGAAGGTAGAATGCAATCGCAATGGAACATTTATCATTGCGTGATGTTGATACACATCTAAAGTTACTAAAATATCACTAATTATATAAAATTGAATTTGAACATTAACCAGCAATGGAAAAACCAAGAACTATTATTTTATTGCAACTACCATAATTAGTAACAAAAATAGTTTCAGTCCATTTAAGTCTAGAAATAAACTGTATTGAGTATGACGTGCAAGATATTTTAGTACCAACGATGGCGACCTAGATTCTAGCCTATATTTAGAGTCCTGAACGACAGATGCAACTAACTTTAATGGATGATGCATCAAGACTACTGATTAATTTAAAAACTTTTTGTTTCTAAGAGTAACATTCGTGAAAAACTTGGATATTAATGGCTGATGAAATAAAGACATAAAGACGATAATGAAATAAAGACTTTAATAATGGCAGCCATAAAGAGCAATGCCTGCTTTTTACGAGTAATAAAAATTGCTTTCTTTGAAAATTTGCAAAGTGATTTGTGATCTTGATAAAGTTTTTATTAGTGTGAAATGGAATTTAAGCAACTTACTAACAATTTAAAAGAATTAAGTCCTTGGTTAAATAAAATCTTCTGAAATTTTACTAAAATATTGGTTTAATTATTCATGAAATAACAAAACAATATTTGTAACCAAAGACTTATATTTCAAAATAGACGAAATTCTTAAATACGAAAGTGATATTTAAATGCGTTTAATAGGCTTAATTTTTAATACAGTTTCTTCCCTCCCAAGTAACACTGACCTAGGACTACCGGAATAAATTAAAATTAACTTAATTTACAGTTAATAAAGTAATTACGTTGAATTATAAAAGGCTCGAATCACAGACCGCTGTTAAAGTTGAATAATTGTAACGCACGTTACTATTACTCGACACGTAACGTGCAAGTAATTTCGTTTTGTAATTCAAAGATTAGAACAAAATCTGTTGTTAGGGGCCTATTATGGAGTGGTTAACTATTGGATTACGAAACGAAACTATAAGATATACTTTTTATAAGTTTAGATTTAGATAAGTAACAGAAACCTGGTTATAGTTCGAATCACGAAAGATGACCACAAATGGCACCCATCTTCGCGTCATAACTCATGAAAAAAAGACTTCAGACAAAATAATATTTCATATTCATATAGATATATCGATATTATTTAAATATATGAAATATTATTTTGTCTAAAGTATTTTCTTGATGAGTTATGACGCGAAAATGGGCGCCATTTGTGGTCATCTTTCGTGATTCGACCTGTTACTAATTTTATACTAAGTATTATGGATATTAGGTCAGTTAAAAAATAAGAGAAAAGTCACATTAAGTAGGTTTTTATAATGTTCGAGAATCTTTGCATTTGTAAGAAATGAATTCTTCAGTAAATTATATTCAAATTTTTGAATTCCCTTAAAAATACTTATCAGTTTATAAAATTGAAAATCGTTAGGGATATGACATTTTTGTCATATTTACTATTTTAAGCAAGAATTGTACTTATTGTATGCTGCTTTGAGTGCTGAAGTTAAGTTCAGACTCTTCGTATCGAAGTAAATTCGGAGGTGTTCCATAATAGACCCCATGCGCATACGCATCCATATTCATGTAGGGCATCGTTAAGGGCCTATCTCGGATCGTCGCGCTCAGACACGCGTAACATCACGACACGGAAACTGCAGGCTGCATTCATTACACGACCCTAATGATTTTGAGGTTTCGTACCGAGAAGATAAAGAAATCTTTCACGGTAACAATTAATTGTCGGTCATAAAAAAAAACATTAATTTCAATGATTTCCAATTTCATGCAGATTTAGGAGCGACCTCATTGGTACTATAGACGAAAAGAGTTATTTTTTCCAAAGTACTCAACAAGCAACCTAGACGTAAAGTTATTGTCACATCATATACAAATGTTAAAGGATGAACCAGAATCAGAAGAAAGCATGTGTTGGCCGTTGGGGCGGAAAGGTTCTGGAATGGCGACCGCGCATCGGACGAGACGCTCCGTCCGACAAGGTGGACCGACGTGAGGGAGAAGGTCGTGGGAAGCCGCTGGATGCGGGCAGCGCAGGACAGATCGTCGTGGAGATCCTTAGGGGAGGCCTATATTACCGGGCGAGCCACCGGGTCAATTGGGGTGATTACCACCCATGGCCCCCGCATGACCAACCGGTGGTGAGTGGGCAAGTGCCGTAGTTTTTTAGTGGGTATTCCCTCCTCCCGAAATTCCATCGAGCTTTGACTTGGTGGAATTGCGGGAGGTAGTCGTGGAGGGAGCCGCAACGTTGAATGTTGCGGTCCCCTCCTGGCGAGTCCCACATGCCCCCTTCCCGATCACCAGCGGGAAGGGAAGCGCGTAAATGCGTTTTTCTACGGCATAAAAAAAAAGGGGAGGCCTATATTCAGCAGTGGGTGGGGTGTCGTGCGACTGATATGATGATGATGATGATAATGGCACGTGTAACAGGCCCTATAGATTTCGAGTATTTTATGATAAGCCATGTCATTTGATTTTTAACAAAAAGTTTAAATTTGTTTATCATCTCGTAACGGCTGGTTTTGTAGCTTAGCGTTCACAAAGTACGTATTTGCGTACTTACAGTAGCTATTTATTATGTAAATATTTTTTTTACGACCATGTTTTCTTTACATAAGGTTTTTCCGGTCAGCACCATGTAATTTCAATCTTTTTGTATTCCTTGTTAAAATTGGGTGATGGTGTTCATCATCAATATAGTGGCGGTCACATAATTAAAGACACCAGTCGATTTTAATACAAACGAGGTAACTTTGAAGCCTTGATTCTCCACCCGATTGACTAAGCTGTGATCTGATGATGGCTATCCAGGAAGTGAATTGAGGAGATTCAGATCGGTATCTGTACATACCCAGCTAATCTGATCAGTATTCTAAGAGATATATAAGGATATGTTTAAAAAAACCGCAAAATTAGCATAGAAATGTATGGAAATCCTGAAAACTCTGATCCAATATTCTCAGAACAATGATTAGATCAGTTGGGTGTGTATAATGATCTGAATCTCCTACATTTAGTCCCTGGATGGCCATCATCAGATCAAAGGGCGGAGAACCAAGGCTTCAAATTTACCTTGTTTGTATTAAAATCGACTGGTGTCTTTAATTATGTAACCGCCACTGCATGTTTGGAATCATCAATGTGCTTAAGTGATCAACAATCTCACTTTATTTAATAATCAAATTCTTCTTTATGGGTTGAATTACTATCAATAAACTTTTTATTTGTTTTATAGCGAAATTCCTGTCTCAACGGTATAACTTTCCCCTACAGCTTGGTTCCAAGAGTAAAAGTACTGATGGCCGGATGCTATAGTTGTAAACGTTGTGTTTTATTGTGATGCGCCTGCGCTGCGCTTCTCCTAGCACTAAATATGAGAGGACAGTAGGACGGTTACAAGTGTAATTTTAACCACCTCCGCGTTAATTTTTTCAAAAATGCTTCCAGGATGTTAGATATGAGTATATTACGAGTTATTTGACGTATGTTTCATAAAAAAACATTTAGTGGTTTTCTTCCTGCAAGAGCCCAAACTTAGTATGTTTGGAAAATTATTTTCCGATTTAAACCAGTAGCTGCAAGGTAATAATATTGTATATATTTGGAATCAGCTCAAAAATCCCTTTCATCCGATATCCCACACGATGGGTTTAAAAACATTTTTTTCAAATTCCATTCAAAAAAAAGATTGTATTTTATCTCCCTCCCATACAAAAATCCAAGATGGCTCCCCTTCTTAAAATGATCTAAGGGTTCAGAAGGTGCACCCCTGCCAAAGGATATCCCTCGATCAAAAAACGCCGTATATTGCACTTTTATGTCGTGAGGAAATGCAACTAACGGTAGTTTTATCAAATTGAAGTATATCCGCAAGTTGAAATTAATTTCGCACAAATGCAAATAAATTTGCAATTCGCACAGCCAATTTGGATCCAGCGCTTTTTGATGATCATCATCTCCTCTTAGCTGGAGAATTCATTCAACAAGTTGTGGAATCTTTGTAAAAACTTGCATCAAATCGGACTGCGTTTTTCGTCAAACTGTATTTGGAAAAGTCGCCTTTGAAGCGGGCCGTTCTGTTGCTACTTGCTTTGCTACCACGCGCAAAGCAGTTTTTGTTGTCTCTCGCGATCGACTGCACTGTCACCAAAGATCGACTGGTCGATCGTGATCGACTTGTTGGCCACCCCTGCCGTAGTGCATAAAAAATATATTAACTCCAAATAAAACTGTATTTTTAGTCATAGATAAAAGGCCGCAACTTGGTTCTTGTTTCACTGTAAGGGATAAGTGCATAATATTTTGATAAAAATATTTGCAATCGATCTGGGTTATTTTTATGAACAATGTATAAAAAGAAAATGCAAAACGTTCCTTATTAGCACAGTACATATATAAGTTTTTTCAAACAGTAGAGGAGCTAACGTCACTTAGGCTCTTTTGTCATTGCACTCCGTCGGATCGCTAGGGTTGGCATTTTCCGGCCGTCTCGTGGAATGCTACGCGCGAACGCTATAGAAACAACTGCGGCGCGATGTCACAACCCTGACCAAAGTACTGCGAACTTTGCTTAGAGCTCTTAGAGTGACGTCAGCCGTCAAATCCGAACGTTTCCATGGAGCTCTCATACTGTTTGAAAAAACTTATATATGTACTGTGTTATTAGTTACCTTGTTTACCACACAAAACAGAAGACTGTCTGAGATTTACCTAAAGGCCTTGTATCACAGTACATATATAAGTTTTTTCAAACAGTAGAGGAGCTAACGTCACTTAGGCTCTTTTGTCATTGCACTCCGTCGGATCGCTAGGGTTGGCATTTTCCGGCCGTCTCGTGGAATGCTACGCGCGAACGCTATAGAAACAACTGCGGCGCGATGTCACAACCCTGACCAAAGTACTGCGAACTTTGCTTAGAGCTCTTAGAGTGACGTCAGCCGTCAAATTCGAACGTTTCCATGGAGCTCTCATACTGTTTGAAAAAACTTATATATGTACTGTGTTATTAGTTACCTTGTTTACCACACAAAACAGAAGACTGTCTGAGATTTACCTAAAGGCCTTGTATCACAGTACATATATAAGTTTTTCAAACAGTAGAGGAGCTAACGTCACTTAGGCCCTTTTGTCATTGCACTCCGTCGGATCGCTAGGGTTGGCATTTTCCGGCCGTCTCGTGGAATGCTACGCGCGAACGCTATGGAAACAACTGCGACGCGATGTCACAACCCTGACCAAAGTACTGCGAACTTTGCTTAGAGCTCTTAGAGTGACGTCAGCCGTCAAATTCGAACGTTTCCATGGAGCTCTCATACTGTTTGAAAAACTTATATATGTACTGTGCTTGTATGCTTGTCTTGCCTCTGTATTGTATTGTATGAAATTAACCCTCTGTGACGCTCGATGGCGCAGTGATTTAGCGCCTGGCCTGGTGATTGCAGAGGATAATCAACTTTCGCAAGGGTCAGTCACGGGATGGGTGACCAACAATTTACTATCTCGAGCTCCTCCGTCTTCGAAAGGCACGTTAAACCGTTGGTCCCGGCTGCATTTGCAGTCGTTAATACCCACCAATCCACATAATCAACCCATAAGGAAGGCCTGTGCCCCAGCAGTGGGGACAATAAAAACGGCTGATAGTCATAGTCAACCTTCTGTGACATGTCTGTTTTGTGTTCCTGCTCTCCAGACTGTGACGGTACCTGTGATACAAAAATAGGTCCTGGAGCGGTCCGAAGCGGTGCGTGACATTGGAATCTTCTTGCGGTTGGCAGGTTAGTCCTTTTTTAGATCTAAATCCACAATCTTTGGCTGAAGCGTATGATATATCATTTATTGCTAGAGGGCGTGTTAATCAACTCCCTGCTGAAGAAAATCAACAAAAAAGATGACATCTTTGACAGCCATTTTTTTCCTGGTTAACATTGATATTTTTCTTATTGTTTAATATTCAAAGCATTTCAATAAATGAACTAAATTATTTTCATATTTTAAACCTCACACGATTACTATGAAAAAAAAATATCGACCTCTTAAAATTGAAATATTCCCATACATTTAGTATGGAGACTGGCGGACGGCATGACCACGAACTGACAGTAACAGACGTTGCCAAACTTATGTTCACGGCTTGGAAATAAAGAAGGCTATACCTCAGTCTGATTGTGTAAAAATATAAAATGTGAATGTGGAAAAGAGAAAAGCGTGTCATAAATCAAACGCTTTTCTTCATTTGAATCTTCAGTAAAATTTTCGGTAAACGAGTCAATGGAATAACTGAATAAAAAGGATTTATTTATAACTTACATATTATTTAATATGATTACCACAGGATAAGCGGAAATCAAACATAATCTTCATCCATCGTACACGCTATACCTCAATTTATTTTGCTCTTCCCAACGATCAGTCTTGCACTCATTATTTTGTATATTTATTTTAATACTATCCTCATTAGGAGACGCAACCCTGTATCCTAACCGACAACATAATGTTCCTTTTTTGAAATAGACGCATAACATAACCGTTGCGCACGCGCCGCGGATGCAAAATGGCGGCGCAACGAACCGCTTCCGTTCCGAAAGCTGACAAGTGCATCAGAAAGTGATATGTTGCGGTCGGATCGTTTGACGATTCTTTTTTTATAGTATAGGGTGTGGTAGACTAGAGTTTAAAAAACAATAAAGATAGGTACGAAAAATAAAGGAAAGATAAAGAAGAAAGAGAAATAAAGAAAGAAAAACAAAGCAAAAAAACTCATTAACTTAGCTAGCACTTCGACAAAAGTGAAATCGCTAAATCTGACCACCCTTAACCCACCGCAAGGATAAATCTGTCAAGTCACTCGTCATTGGCTCCACAGGAGGATTTTGAAAATAGAACGCGCCACCGGGATGCGCACGCGTCGTAAACCAATGCGCCTGTTTTAGCTGCGTTCCGAATTCAAACAGTTGTTTGTTATATGCAGACAGTATCTTATCTTGATATCTGTATCTGAGTAAAGACTTATCGATGAAGTTCGTTATTTAGGCCATCACAACTTTGTTAGTCCTGATGTTTGTTTTTAAGTCAATTAGAACTGGAGTACTGTTGCAAAAAAGATAAAAAATTTAGTTACATTCCTTCGTTTCTTCTACTTTGAAAGTGCATCTATCTGCTTATTGTTTTTTTCAAGATCTGTTCAGGTTAGAGAATGGAAGGTACACTTACTGAAGGAAAATTTAAAAATACAAACAATTTTCATGATCTTTACATACACTCACGCCTATTTCCCATGGTAGGCAGAGACTATGGATCGCCACCTGCTACGATCCTTGCACACTTCTTTCGCTTCATTCACATCCATCAATCTTTTCATACATGCGCCCTGCGGTTTTTGTCACTGCGTACACTAGCCTTTTTTAAATATAATAACCCCTATTTGGCCCGCGTAGGTTTTTCTGGGACGCCCTTGTGCAATCGTTCCTTCCACATTCGCACAATATATCTCTTTCGTGATTCGCCTTTCATTCATCCTCTCTAAGTGACCAAACCACCGGAGCATTCCTTTCTCAATTCTTGTCACTAAATCATCTTTCAGACCACACCTTTTACGAATCATCTCATTGCTCACTCTATCACTCAGTTTTACTCCGCATATTTTCCTCAACGATCGCATCTCTACCGCATTTATTCTGCTTTCATTCTTCTGCTGCCATACCCAAGATTCACTTCCATACATCAGTGTCGGTACCAGCACTCCGTTATGAATAGCCATTCGCGCCTTTGCAGAAACGGTTTGGCTACTCATAACCGACTGTATAGCACCACTCACCGAATTTCCTTTCTTCACTCGACTTTCTATGTCTTCCTCACTTTTTCCGTCCCTTGTGAACAAACTCCCCAAGTATACAAACTCACGAACTTGTTCCACTTTTTCGCCACCTAACATAACCGTACAGTCAGTACAGTCATGATCTTTCCAAAGCGAAATTTTCATATAACGACCAGTTTCAAGTTTGTATACTGTTTGTACTTGTCTGTCACTCAAGGATCTATTACCAAGAAAGTGAACATAGCTCTCCATTCACAGTATTCATGAGTTTACCGAGAATCGCCGCAGTGCAGTTATGGCACCTCAATCATGTTCTATTGCCGAACTGTAAACTGAGAACATACATGTTTATTTATAGACCAGTAATGAGTAAAAGTTATGGGGTTTGGAGACCTTGAAGGTAAACATATGAAACTGACTGCATACCATCAAGTAAATAAATTATGTGACATCCTAGAGAAACTAAAGATAACAAAATGCATTTAGAAATTTATTTTCACGATTGACGAAGCTGACTTGTCATGGAAGAGCATGCTTTAATTTTGAAGTGGTTGAATTACATTTTGTAAATATGCAAACTAAAGTTAATGTCGTTGCATCAATCTTTGGTGTTTATAAAAAAAACCTCCTTCAAAAACCTTAAAAAGCAGCTCTAAAAAGAAATATTATTCATATCAACTGATCTATTTTCAGGTTCAATAGTCCCTGGCCTACTTGACAAGAAATAATCTCATCAACTATTATATTATACTAGCGGCCACCCGCGGTTTTACCCGCATTGTTCCCGTTCCCGTTGGAATATCGGGATAAAAAGTATTCTGTGTTTTAATCTAGGCTATCTACTATCTGTTGTGTGCCAAATTTCATTCAACTAAGTCCGTTTCGTACTTTTTGCGTGATTGAGGAACAAACATCCAAACCCACTAACTTCCAGATTTATAATATTATATAGGTAGTAGGATCTTTGATCCTACACCGAAAGGGACGCTCCCACACCTTATAACCATTTGGTTCATAACCGACCAAATTCCCTTTAAAACGACAGTATATTTTCAGGTATTCCTTAAAACTACTGGACCGATTACAAAATTTCCAAAATAGGAACCAATTTGGAAACAAACTGTACTGTAACAACGATTGTATGATTTCAATCGGTCAAGCCGACTTCGAGTAATCGGTGTACATACATAAAAATACATACGCGACGAATAGATTCTACTCCGTTTATTGAAGTCAGTTAAAAATCTCACAAGTTTCGTCAAAATTCCAAAAACAAATAGCCCAAATAAAAAAAAAATGCGTTTTAGATTGCATCCTTCCCGCTGTTTATGTAAATCAACATGAGACAATTGACGAAGAGGGATGCTGTCTGACAGGCAAGCATGCGGGCACTAATTCCTCTACAAGTTTCGATTAAGTAATAGTCCTGAATTGGACACCAATTTATCAGTTAACGGTTATTAACTAGCCGTTTGTTACCGATCTGCCGTTAATCCACCGTTTTAATGTATCGATACCAAATGAAAATGAATGCTCGGGTTTTTGTAACAATCAAATAATTGCAAGAGGAAGCAACGAACAGTCTTCAATTCTAATTTGTCTCTGCTAAAGGATTTAAGCGTTAAATGACAATCAATGTACGTAGAATCATTTCCACTTATATGCAATTTATCAGTAAAAACGTGAGTAATATAACATTTTTATTTTTGGTTTGGAAGAACTTTACTCATCATTGACAACAAAATAACAACAGTGAATAAAGAGATTAACTTACATTACTCATATCATTGACAAATAACAAATTTGATTTGAAGGTTTTATTTTTCGAATAATTACTTACACAAAACTAGATGGACAACATCATTGAATTCCTATAATTAGATAAGGAAAATGATTAATTAAGGGCTGATTTTTCAATCCCCGGATAAAGCTTTATTCGTTTGATAACGTATTATGCAGCATGCAGCCAAATTGAAGATGATTGTCATATATGTTTGGTTGTCAAATTTGAATGACTTTTATGTTATTCGGATTCTAATTTAACTGACTGATAGGTATATTATGTTATCTGAGGATTGAAAAATCAGCCCTTAGTAAATAAATGTACCCTTCAAGGCATTTTTAGGTCCTATACTTTATTTGCCGTGTGTCGTACTTAATCAAATGCTTGTCCCAAGTCATGTTGTTGCGTTCCAAATCGGATTCAATCGGGCAAAACAGTTTCCTCTGGCCGATGTTTTCGCTTCACCAACCCTGAACAATGCCACAGGATGTGAGCACAATGCAGACAATGGACGATCATGTTGCGACACGAACAGTCATATAATCATATTGATTGCGGCTATCGAGTCGATAAGGTATCGATGTTTCGCTGGATCGCTTATCGTTTAAGTGGAAAGATTAAATAGAATTGTCCTAGTGAGAGTAGGGAACTATAGGGTATTATTTTCGCGTAAATCGTATTGACTCATGTGCTTGAGCGATAATGAGTTAGCTTGAAAACTATTTTTTGGCACCTATAGAATAGACGCTTAGAATAATTACACCTAGAAGCCGTGTCCTTGTATGCAAAGTGAGGCATCTTATTTATACTGAGCCAAAATAGTCTCAGTATTCAGATTTATATCCTTCATACGTTACCTAATCGTAACTAAAATCCAATAATATAATAATAAATCTCTTTAAGGTAGGGAAATTGAAACTATTTTGTACTTATTAGGTACTATGATTATTTAATAATGGACAATAATAATCTAAAAACGGCGACATTTTGGCTGTTTTTGTTGCCTCACTTTTGACAGCGCGCTTTGTAGGGAATTATCGTTCTAGGTGTAATTATTCTAAGAATAGACGATTAAAATGTCGTAAATTGACCTCCAATTTTGTAGTTTTTCAATGCTGTGCCAACCATTTTTTTTTTCAAAATATAAGAAAAATATAAACTTTTTTAACGTAATCCGTTAAAACGATAAATTCTTTTAATAATTTCGAATATCTTCCATTATTAGGTACGACTAGGGTTACCAGATCTAATGATGAGATTTCCTGACCTTTTCCCTGACTTTTAAGTAAATTTTCTGACATTTTGCACACCTACACATTATTCATTCAGTTGACGTTTGATATTTTATCCTTGCTAATATTATAAATGCGAAAGTCCGTTTGTTTGTTTGTTTGTTTGTTACGCCTTCACGTCTTAACTACTGAACCGATCATCATGAAATTTTGCATAGACGTTGTCAGGGGTACAGAGAAGGACATAGGGTATCTTTCATCCCGAAAAAAGTATTGTTCTCGAGGGATAGCAAAAAACCTTTCCACGCAGACGAAGTCGCGGGTGGCCGCTAGTTCTCACTAAATGATTAACAAATTATGTTTTTTCCTTAGTACTTACATTTTTTGGGATTTCAAAAAATTACAGTTTTAAGGTAATAAATGTACAAGAAAAAAAATTTAAAACTCGATATACCCCGTAGCTCAAACGCGCTACGGCAGCAACGGGTGAGTCAATTTTTTCTAGTATGTTTATTACTTAATATAAAAATAGCATTGTGAAAAGTAAAAAAAAAACAAATAACTACAGTTATTATTATTATTATTTATTTTATTCAGATAGAGTCCAAATTTGTTAGTAAAGTAAAGCTGTTCCCTGTTTTCCTGACGAACGCCTAAAATTCCTGACATGTCAGGAAAATTCCTGTCATCTGGTGACCCTAGGTACGACCCCTTGATAAAACTGCCTGTACTAAAAGGAAACTAAAATCCGTGTGCAGTGTTTCGTCACGGGTGGCTCAGTACAGGATGTGGTACTTGGCTCTATTCAGACACCCGGATTCATTACTATATTGTCTCGTCCCTCCATTGTTTCGAGTTGACACAGCAGCTCGAGACCGAGACTGAAGCACTGAAAAGGAAATGACTGAGCAGACGTTTATTAGTGCTGCGAAAAATTAGATTTAAATAACCAACTTTAGTTGATTTCGCTGTTAGATTTTGTAGTGTTGTAGTTGTGGTTGAATTGTTGTCTTTTAGAGGTGAGTTTAAAGCCATTAAAAATCTAATAACATAATAATAAATCTATGGCCATTGGAAATCCATAGTGAAAATCTAGTTCGGTCATGTGGATAAGCGTTCTGTTTTTTTTGGTCATAATGTAATGACTAAACCTTTTGAAAGTGTTGTATGTTCTATTCAATGTTCAATAAATGGGCTATTATTATAGGGTAATTTGGAAAACGCAAAAAAAATCTCGCAGGAGTAGATTACTAACGTAATAAAAAACAACATTTGTTCTGGACTTTTCCCAAAATGACAAAAAAAACGACTATTCATACAAAGCTCGATCAGCTGTTCGGACATTTTGTATGGAAAGTCCGTTATTTGTCTGTTATCGGAAAATTCGTGGAACAAAATGTTGTGTTTTATGATGTTAGTAAATCTACTCCAGCGAGGTTGATGGTGTTTTACAAATAACCCTGTATTGACTTTATAATTAAACCTAAAACTTTAGTGGGTAATCGTTCTTGATATTTGATTATTTTTATTGAATGGTGGAAAACATCGACTCTTATTAAATAAATTATGCAGATCATTTAGTTAATACCCAAGTAGCACACGATGCTGTATAGTCGCTGCACTACATGATATAGTAGCTCTCAGTGCTGTTTTAGGTTCCTGTATAAGGGCTGTGTAGTGTTCTACACAGACCTTGTATTCCTAAATTGGGCCCCAAATTAACCAGCACTACGCTTTACAGTGTCTGGTTAACAGCTCCTGTACTGATCTTTAGCTGTACAAGGTCTGTACAAATGCTATAATACACCCACAGAGTCTTAGATTCAGCTACTTTAACTCTTTACTACAGGTGTTTGCTGCGCAGTGACTGGTTGACAGCAATATTTTGTGTAAATAATCAACAAACTTAAAAAGAATGTTTTATTAATTTGTGTTAAGTATATTATAAATTTCAAATTGTGGATTCATGTTGTGTCAAAGTGCCGGATATCAAATATTTAAGATTAAGAATGTTTTGATATTTGTTTTGGTCTTTCGTAGCAAGTTGTGTTGCGAGTACCACTTTACTGTAAATGTGTATAGGCATTTATATCAAATATTTTACGCGCCTTCATAATAATATCGTTTTACTGAATTAATTATACAAAATAAATACGATGTATAAATACTTCATAGTATATTGCTCATTATCTAGGTTCGAAACATATGATTTAAGTCAGAAACTATGCGCAATATATAGTTTTTGCACTATAAACTACATATGTCTCGAAATTAAGCAGTAATAATTTGAATTTCAATAACAATAGTCGTTCGTGTATTGTTAAAATGGCGTCCATTTGTTATCTAGCATGTATACTTGCTCAACTGCATTGAAAAGTTCTTTGCTGTACAGTAGCGTTGTTTAACTCCATTGACCAATATAAAGTATCCTACTCCAATTTACAGCGCAAAGTGTACAATAATACTCTTATAATTGTAACTACATTATTATAGGTTACATTATACTCTTTTAATCAGCTTTTATCAAGCTCATTGAAGTAGCATTAGAATAGAGTTAGTGTAACCCAAATAAAAGCGATTTACAATACCTAATACTATAATGCAGCTCACAGCATTACAAGAGAGATTTTCGTAAAGCTTAACCAGTCGTTAACAAGCTTTGATCTTTAAACCAGCTAGAAACATCACATAAAGCCAAAGCCTGGACTAGATCGTTTTAGAATGCTACACAAAAGCGTTTTTCGGTATTTTTTACCATCATAATGCCGTTAGTCAGCTGTGATATATAACAGTGTAAGAATTCTCCCCAATGCAGTTGAAAGACTCGCTCTACCCTTTAGTACATCTGCATAAAAGCTATACGCTGTTATACATCTTGTTTATGATCATAATTTTCACTAAATTGCTACTTGGGTACTGTGTCCAATTTTTACCGACTAAACTATGGTCCTATTTTTACCGACTTCAAAAGGAGGGAAGTACTCAATTTGACCCGTATTTTTTTTCGTTTTTTGTATGTACAATTGTATACTTATCGATTACTCTGGCGTTGGTGTGCCGATTATAATAGTTATTTTTTTGTTTGATTGGGTATAGGTACTTTAAAATTTTCTGGTTCCAATTTTAATGGTCTCAATTTTAGAGGTATGCCTGACCAGGTTATAGTCGGACAAGGTCTCCGGACATCCGCCGCGCCCCTGTCCCCCAGAGCGGACCGCTCCCATCCTGTCACTGCATCAGCTGAAGGTCCATTATCTGTGGAATCCATCTCAGTTTAACCGCTGATAAGTGGCATACATATCTGACAGCACAGCATATCTATACTAAGATAATTATAGATATGTGAAGAGATATAGATCTAGAAAAATTCCAGAGGATTCCAGAGTTACATAATAACAAAACATATTGAAAACAAAAAATAAGAATATTTTCATTTAGCCAAGTTAAAATCTCACAGCTTTAGTTTATTAAAAAACTATATTTTACTTTAGTTTACTTAAGTTGAATTTAATATTCAATTTTTAACCGACTTCATCAAAAGGAGGAGGTTCTTAATTCGATTGTATATATATATATATATATATTTATTGTTGTTCGCGCGTATCTTCGACATTTATGGACCGATTTTGATGATTCTTTTTTTGTTCGATTGAGTTTGCTTGCGAGATGGTCCCATTAATCTTTTTTTTATTAATTATATATATATATTTTTTTTTTCAAATCGGTCAAGTAGTTTTCAAGTAATCCTGAAAATACTATCATTTTGCATCAACTACCTTGACGACTTTCTTATTTATGAACCGAATTAGATGATATTTTTTGTTAGAAAAGGGATACCTTAGTGTAGTCTTTTTTAACCGACTTCAAAAAAAGGAGGTTCTCAGTTTGATCCGTATGTATGTATGTTTCTCCGCGATTATCTCACGTTTGGCTGAGTTGATTTTTTTACCTAAATAATATACCTAATACAGAAGGTAGGTACACTTACACTAAAAATAAAAAAAATAAAAATTGTTTAAAAAACAAAAAAACCGACTTCGAAAAACCTGCCTATAAAAAGCAAGAAATAATATTCAAATCATTAGATATCTATTGAAGTCGGGTGGAGCTTTAAGAATAAAAAGAAAAAGTTGTACTCCAGCCCCACCCGACTTCAATAGATATCTAATGATTTGAATATTATTTCTTGCTTTTTATAGGCAGGTTTTTTGAAGTCGGTTTTTTGTTTTTTAAACAATTTTTCAAGTAAGTAATACACACTGAGACATTAATTACTTTGCTAACTTCGAAATATTTGCCGAGGTTCTCAACATAATTGAAGCAACCTTAAAATATACGGCTGAATTTGTTTTCTGTGATGAAATGCTATCACGGAAAACATCATATTTAAAGGTGTCGGTCTCGTTGAATACATGGTAATTTAATACATGGTAGAATACCTAGTAATTTGCGTGAATTCAACGATCTCATGAAGTCATTAAACAATTGTCTAAGTGTCAATACCCCGTATGACATTTGCGATGTGCTGTCATGTCACCCACCCGTCACTTCGCACTGCCGCATGCGCTTGCGCCGCGAACCGCACTTCCTTGACTCTAGGGTTGTCGAAATAGGACTACCTGAGTTATATAAATGACAATACACGTTTTGTTATGATTTTAAATGGATCACTACGATCAAGGTTCAAAATGAATTAGGAATATTCAAAATTGATAGGATTCGTATAATATTCCCCATTATGATAACAGAGGTAAAGGGATGATGACTAATGAATAAAATAACGAAATACTATTCAAAATTGAAAAATCTATTAAACTTTTAGAGTAGTTTATGTACCTCTTGGTTTTATATATTGCGTATTATTTGTTTTATGACCCTTCAGAGTTGGGCGGACAAGTCCATTTAAAAAGAATAAAATTTATTATAATATTAGTCCATAAAATTTATAGCAAATTTGTCTAAGAAACCATTTTGATAAACACAATATTTAATATTAGCTGCCGAACAAATTTTCTACGCGTTGCATACAAACTACTCAAGCGTGACGTCATAATTGGGTAGCCTTTAGTATGGAGCGTTTTCGGGTGAGTCCAATTTTGTGCATTTCAAACTGTGATATCTCGGGCAGTTTTCATGCTAGCGAAATAATTCTTTTACTAATGTTTCTTTTTTAAGAGGTAATTTATGTGACATAAAAAATAGTCATCATGCACATTGGAACCTTTAGACGCATAATACCACATACGCAAAATACCACCTTTACGCAATACGCCATAAACGCAAAATACCACTTACGCAAAATACCAACTAAGCAGAATACCAACTTTGATTTACGCAAAATACCAACTACGCATAACACCAACTTTTTCGTAATTGACTGATTGAAAAAAACGACTTTCTGTACTTTGATTTGCTACCAGTACCTAAAGACGAAGTCTCCAGCAGTAAGGACTCCCGTTGAGGGCTGTGGGGAATATGCTGACCGAATCTGATGAACAGGTATGATAAGACCTCCTTTACATTCATGCTAGCCTGGTACTTTTCAATAGACTGATTGCCCTGTTAGATCAACTCTCCAGGAGTTAGGACTCCTGCGTTGAGAGCTGTGGGAAAAATGCTGATTGGATCTGATGAACAGGTACTTCGATTGGCTCCTTTACATTCCTGCTAACCTGGTACTTTTAGTTTTAATCATAGTCACAGAATAGATAATTTTAACCTAGCTAGGATAGCTGAGGAATCGTTCTATTAGTACTGTCAGTCAAGTGGAGTGGCCCACTTGAGTGACAAAATAATTCTAAGTCCCAGGTGGTGTTTTGCGTTTATGGGATTATACGTAGTTGGTATTTTACGTATTTTTTTCTACAAATCCGCAAAACACCACAAAATCTCGAGTTGGTATTTTGCGTATGTGGTATTATGCGTCTAAAGGCATTGGACAGAGTATAAATTTTTAAAACATCGTAAGTTAAATCTCAATTAGGGTTAATTTATAAAAGGCAAAGATAATACGTTTGTGTTAACAAACGTATTATCTTTGCCTTTTAAGAAATAAATGCAATCAAAAACAAGAGAGTGGAAATAAGAGACTGTTTGTCGACAACCCCAACTACACATTACGATGGATTTGTCATCTCTATTAACCGTTCAAAATGCGTATCTACTACATCGTGATAAAGTCTATTTTATATGTAAAAGTGGGAAAACGTAATGTGACAAAGAACGTAGCCGCTGTTTTTATCTACAATTTAGAAATAACTTGGTATGATGTGGATACGATCATGCACTTGGTGGACATTGAACTTCAGTCTTGAGGAGCTTAAATTGTAGAAAAGTAACGGCACTTAATGTTTATTGTTTAATTTTTGAGTGATCCGGTCTTTTTATGGAAATATATTAAAGCAAACATTTCGACGTTTGTGGCTGTATTATCATGAATTGGTGTATTATTTGCAGAGAATTTCGCTAGGCGTAATAATTAGGCGTTATTGAGTGTACAATTAACCCTAGTGGATCGTTTTTAACCAAAGTTCGGAAAACGTTTTGAACGATCTGACTGGTATGTTCTAAATACCACTCCGTATGTTTATAAAAGCAAGTTATAAAAGTACTAAAGTGGTTTACATGGAGGAAAGTCCAAACTCTTAGTCATATTGGGCCTTTATCTCTTTCTTTGATCAAACTTCAAATAGACACCTATGAAATATAATCTAACTTAATTAAATCTCAGTCTCAGTAATTGACCGAGCGAGCGCAAAACGCGAGCAAAGCGTTTCTGCTTCAATTTGGGAAAAAAATCTTTCGTCCGTCCGGGCTGTCCGTTTGTTCTTCTCTACAGATCGCATTTCTCAACCTATTCTCGTGAAATTGTGTGAGCAGGATAGTTTTTTTTGAGCTAGATTTCCGTTTTTGTTTTGGAAAATAAAACATTACAGCTATTTCGTAAAATGTTCAAATATCTATTGTGAAAGTTAGGCAAATGTTTCGATCTTCATAGGTACTCAACATTCGTTTTTTATGGACTTGACCATAGCCTTCTTTATTTCCAAGCCGTGAACATAAGTTTGGCAACGTCTGTTACTGTCAGTTCGTGGTCATGTCGTCCGCCAGTCTCCATACTAAATGTATGGGAATATTTCAATTTTAAGAGGTCCATATTTTTTTTCATAGTAATCGTGTGAGGTTTAAAATATGAAAATAATTTAGTTCTTTTATTGAAATGCTTTGTATATTAAACAATAAGAAAAATATCAATGTTAACCAGGAAAAAATGTCTGTCAAAGATGTCATCTTTTTTGTTGATTTTCTTCAGCAGGGAGTTGATTAACACGCCCTTTAGCAATAAATGATATATCATTAGAAAGGTCTTTTAAAGACAAATATTTGCTGTTAATATACTTTATATCAATTGTTAATACTTTTGGAGTTAAAGGTTATTAAAGTATAAAAGTGGTTTATTGTCTATGGGAGTTGATCTACCACACCTATAAAAATGAATGATATATCATAAGAAAGGTTTTTATATGACAAATATTTGCTGCAAACATACTTTCTATTAATTGTTAGTAATTTCGGAGTTTTAGGTCATTAATGTTAAAAAAATTGGTCAAGTTTAGAGCGTTATAACTCTCAAAGTACTAATAGTTCACGATTATAGTAATACAATAAAGTGTTTCAAGTTTAAATACCTTTCCAATTATGTAAGATTTATTGCTAGAGGAGGCTTAGATCAAAATGCTCATCGTACTTAAGGACCCCCGAAAAGTTCAAATAATTTGACTCAAACTTTATGTTCTAATAAATAAATCATTATAATAAATATAAAACTTTATTGAAATAATCTTACATCACAATTTACAACTAGTTTAAACATAGATAATATAGGAAAAACAAATAATAAATATTTTTTAGAATAATTTTATACTATGTGCTTGACCACATGCGATGTTGCCGTTCTGCTCAACTTCAGGGCTTGGAAGATATAGAAGGCTATGACTTGACTTATAAGTAGCAAAAATCTAATTTAAATAATGCAAAACCTGGGTCATAAATGAAATATCAAAATATCTGTTAGTGTCTGAAAAACATGTTTCAAGACCAATGCAATGGGAATCCTTGATTTTTTTATTTTATTTCCACAACATGTCATGTCGGAAAAGATTTGTCTATTCTTAAAGGGAGTGTATTCTTAATTTCCCACGAGGATAGTTCAAGTGTCGGCCGCAGCTTCCGTCGGTGATGAGGGGAGCTGTGGGAACTAGCCTTAACTATTTCTGTAACTAAGGAACAGTATACATGTTGTACAGGTTACTTCATGGATATGGTGTACGTAATAAAGCATGTCTTTGCAACTGCGTCAGCAGAAAAGTCCAAATTCATTAGCTGTTTAGATTTTCTACTAGCTTTGTTATACTTACCTCATCACCCATTTTAATGTCTTTTTTATCAATGGTTGCGCCAAACTCTATGAAATGCGGTTCAATTTGGTACCGTTTCCACCCTTTCCCAGATCTGAACATGTGCAACTTCGTATAGTTCCAAAACCTGAAGAAATGGTTAGGTCGTCAGAGTTTTTCATCAAATGGTTGCCGTATAAGAGTATTTTGATGGATTGGAGAAAAAAAAATCAAACTGGTGGTGTGACGGCATTGGATAAGCGCTCTCCCTCACTCTCACTTACTAAATGCATCGAGGAAGAAGAAAACTACTTCGGAAAACGAATTCGGAACAAATCATTAGGATTTTCCAAAATTCCTGCTGGAAGCGCAATTCCACGCGGACGAAAGCTATCTAAATTCCAATGCTGCATTTCTATAACTTTACAGAAATGCAGCTTTGGAATTGACAGCTGCTTTTTTATTGCATCGAATGCAGTACCAATGGTCAATGGTGTCATTACACTAAGTATCTCATCACAGTTATCTCATGCGTTGCGAAATGCAATGGGAGGATGCAATCCAAGTGCGCTTGCGCCGAGCAGCGGAAATTGGTATGTGTAGATACTCTAGATACTTTAGTTCCAGCTCATCTAGAAAATGGAGTAGTTTGTTGTTGATGGTAGGTCTTTTATATTGGAAGTAGAATAAGTGAATAACTGTTGCTGAACGGGATTGCACAATGATGGTTTGATGGTCCATTCTTTGGCTATCTTTCCATTTTATCCTTACTAATATTATAAATGCGAAAGTCCGTTTGTTTGTTTGTAACGCCTTCACGGCTTAACTACTGAACCGATCATCGTAAAGTTTTACATACACGTTGCCAAGGGTATAGAGATGGACATAGGGAGTTACCCTACATCCCGAAATAAAGTATTGTTCCCGAGGGATAGGAAAAAACTTTCCTCGCAGACGAAGTCGCGGGCGGCTGATAGTAATTGTATTAAATAAGAAATTGACTAAATGACAAGCGCACAACCTAAACTATTGGGAATAGAAGTTACTGAGCTACCTTGTAATTGTGTACAAGATATCTTTCGAGGTAGTAAAGTAAAGATTTTTAAAAATTTGTCTTGTCACAATTTGTCAAAAACTAAATCAAGTAGGTACCTACTACCTATAGAGTTTGTTTAACATTACTAAATTTTATTATAGTCATCGAGATTATTATTGTAAGCACCTGAATCTGGCACTGCACCTATTTCACACAAATTGAGATAACGAGCACAGATTTTGCAAGCATATATAGATTTAAATATATTGATTAGCTTTTTCTTAGCGTGGTCCGAATTAGAAGTAAAATAATAATTATTAATGATTTAGTAAGCTTTTAACTAAGAAAAACGTATAAAAAAAACGACTTCAAAAAACCTGAAAATAAAAACAAAATTAGCTTCAAAATTTAAATACCTCTAAAAAGCAAGATAGTTTTCAAATCATTAGATACGCATGTCATTGTAATAAAACACGACTAATGAAGTCGGGTGGGGCTCTTAGAATAAGAAAGTTGTCCTCCAGCCCCTTGACCATTGTTAGATACCTAATTTGTTTAAGATTGTCATAATCCTAGGAATATTTCAATAAAAATACATTTTCTATTTGATTTTGAGGAGTTCCCTTGTGTATCTTTAAAATACAAGATGCAATAACTATGAAATCAAAATAGTATTATCACTAAAGTATCCTTTTTCAAATAAAAAAAGAATCATCTAATTCGGTACATAAACAAAGAATATATGGTCGATCATCCGTATAAGTTCATAAAAAGGTAACGAAAACGACAGTATTTTCTGGTTTTCCTGAAAAATACTGAACCGATTTCAAAAGTTCAAAAAAAGGGGACTAACTTGGGAACAAACCTGATCTAATAACGTTTGAATTATTTCAATCAGCCGTCGCGACGCGTCGTCGAGTAATCGGCGGACATACATAAAAAAAACATACATACAGCCGAACAGAGAACCTCCTCCTTTTTGGAAGTCGGTTAAAAAAGAAAACTACTCGTTTCGTATTAGTCGTTCTTCAATTTTCAACACGGATCGGCTTTCTTGATCCATGATAGTCGGAAATATGTCCATAATGGACGCGTGCGCATGTAATGATTCCAGCGAAGTGTTGAGTTTATCGCCGCTGTTTTTGTAGTGGTCGGTGTTGGCTCGCATTCTTATGAGGTGTGAAATGACATAAGATGATATCGAGCGATAATGAGTTATGTTATGATCATGTCACGAAATGACGTCGGATTTACTTTTTTTGACTCACGTAATGCAACTGACTTGTTTTTTGGGTTTTGGTTTCCGATAGATGTAATAATCGTAGTACAATGTGGTATAATGTCACATTGAAACTTTTAATTACTTACAAAGTGTAAAGAATGTAGATGTTACAGTCAAAACTCATATCCGGTCAAAACCACTTTTGACTGAAAAAATCAGTCAAAAGTGGTTTTGACCGATGCTCTTAGTTAAAAGAAGTTTTGACTGATTTTCGCAGTCAAAAGTGGTTTTGACCAACGTTTTTAGTCAAAAGTGGTTTTGACCAACATTCTCAGTCAAAAGTGGTTTTGCCTGATTTCAAGGCAGACTATCGATCAAAACTCATAAAATTTATAGAGGTTAGTGAAAATTACCAGAAAAAAAACCAAAAAAAGTTTCATAAAACTATTTATAAGGTGTAACGTTTAAGTGTTTTGTCCATACCAAATTCATTCGACATTGTACGGAGACCTGTGAACTGCAAATACGCAGAAATTCGATCTCAATTTTTTTTTTAATATAATATTGAAACTATGTCATTTTGATAGTTTTTGGAGGATAGAGCTATTTACGTCCATGGGCTTTTACTTTAGATACCTACACCTGTCTAGTCTGGGTAGGGCTAAATGAACAGCAACTGCGCAGTGGAGCTAGGTGGAAAGAAGCGGGCTTTTCACACATTTCAGTGTATGATCACCGCTCTTTTCCGCCCAGCTCTACATCAGTGGAAACGCAACCTATGCCATGCTAACTTATAAATTACTTTGAAAAATAAAAATAATTACTAGGTAGTTTTTATTTTTATAATTTTTTATATGCTATCTAAACGTTAACATGGCTTACGTTGCGTTTCACTGTTTCACTGGTGTGAAGCTGGGCGGAATAGAGCGGTGATCATACACTGAAATGTGCGAAGTTTTATAAATGATGAGAGATATAAGTAATTATAATTATTTATATCTCATCATTTATAAAACTTTCACTTGTTTAATTAAATAGGCTCCCAGTCAAAACTGCTATTGAGGGGTCAATAGCAGTTTTGTCTAACATTCGTGGTCAAAACCACTTTTAACCGACATAATTTGGTCAAAATCAATATTACCCATTATTTTTGCAGTTAAAAGTGGTTTTGACCAACGTTATTAGTTAAAACCAATTTTGACTGCAAAAATCAGTTAAAAGTGGTTTTGACCAACGTCCTTAGTCAAAACCCCTTTTGCCTGAATTTAGCAGTCAAAAGTGGTTTTGACCGGATATGAGTTTTGACTGTAACATAGATATAGAAAACTTGATATTATCGAAAAACCGTATGTCTATAATAATATAAACACGATAAAAACAAATACAAAATTCTTTATTCCTTAACAGGATTACATAAACTTAAATTATTATTGGAATCGCCTTTTAAGTAAATAGCAACATAAAATTATAGCAAACCCAGTTTATCTTTTAGAACTATGCTTAAGTCAGGCCTTATCAGTATCTAGGTCGCCACAAGTATGTTTAGGTTAGGTCATCGATAAAATTCTAATAAATGAGTACATTTTGTTGTTATCAGACTGGCCTCGCTTTAATTCTCGTATATTGTTTTAAAGCATTCAAGTTAATGGAAGGTTTTTAAGGATGCAAGTAGAAAACTTAGAGCTGTTTTACAGGTCCGTATCACTAATTAATATCTTCTGGTGTTTTATGTAGTTTTTACATGGGCGACTAAAGCCGCACAACTTTCACCGCACGGCCGGCGAAAATCGACCCTGTAAATGGCAATTCGGCCTAGACCGCAGGTGACTGAACAAAATTATCTGATCCTGTGGCCAAAACTGGAACTACGATATTAGATATTGTTTCCTAGGTTACACCGTCAACCACATAGACGACAGCGACGTAATCACCTGCGATTTAATTTTGGAAGCGACATGCTAGGTGCCGACGACCGTCACAGGTGACTAAAATCGACCCATGTAAATAGCCCATTATGGTATAGAATAATCATTAAATTATTATCTGTCAAATAAGGTATCCGGAAATTATACTGTAGGAAGTTGTGCTTAGTTGACTACGGACACCGTACAAGAAGATGTTGAAAGTTGTCGTTTTCAGTTTCGTAGTTAGTTGCTGGCTTGATGTTTTCGTAATGAAGATAAAGGAAATAAATTTGTCACTTTACAAATTTATTACGTTAAAGTAAGTTGATAGTATAGGTTAAAGTAGATGGGTCTTATCTCGACTGTGGCCGATAAAAATCTCTCAATTAAAAAAATATAACAAAAAATCAAAATGCTGACGCGCGACCTAAATTATGTTCACTCGGTCAGTAAGATCGGTGGCAAAAATGTGCGGTGTAACACCGTACATAAATATACCGAATCTGTGAATCTAGCTTATTTTAGATTTTTGCTGATCTGGTTTAACACATTGGGTGAAAAGCTTGAAATTATAATACAGAAAGTAATTGCATTACCTACCTTTACCACGTGTCAGATCCATTTAAACATAAAATCCAGGGCAAATACTGTCAGCAAACAAAATGCTTGTCTCCGGAATATTAGAATTTTGCCTTGCTATTAAACCTATTTAAAACCCATCCATGGACCTGGCGAATACAAAGAATGACCCTTTACTTATAGTTCCCATGTAAATATTAGATTTCTTTTCACTACACATCTAGCAAACACTTCTAAATTGATTTGACAGGCGTCGAACGTTAACCAAACATTTCACCCTCACTCCAACCACCAACCCCCGTGACAGAAATAGAATATCCGGTAGTTTTATTTTAAGTCTGCCTTTTCAGGGATTAAATTACTAAAACAAAACTAAATAGGTAAAAACAGAAAGCAACTTGCTGGTCGGTTACAGTCAACATTTTTTTAATGCACAACAGGATAGTTCTTGGCTTTCACTTCACCTTTGATGTTAACTAGCGGCCGCCCGCGGTTTCACCCGCGTGGTTTCCGTTCCCATGGGAATATCGGGATAAAAAATATTTTATGTTTTAATCTAGACTATCTACTATCTGTGTGCCAAATTTCAAGCAAATCCGTTCAGTAGTTTTTGCGTGATTGAGGAACAAACATCCAAACCCACAAACTTTCACATTATTATATTAGTAGGATTAGTAGGAAGTAGGATTAGGTAAGTGACGATAAGGCCGAAGGTGGAAGCGCACTACACCCGGAATCCTCATTAAGGAACTGGCTATCTTACCTCTAACTGCTGGAACACAACAATTTTTAAACTGTCGTTATGGCATTAGACTTAGGTAAGATGGTGGTAGCTAGCCAGGCGATCTTATAATAAGCCCTACTACCAACCAAATAGCGCTTTTTATCGCAAATCGCTTGTAAATTTGGATCGCCACCTCATTGAAATTAGATTTGCAATTAGATTTTACAAGCGATTGTCGATAATTAGCGCTAGTTGACTAAAATTGACCAGCAATTGTATCCGTGTAAATACCTCATAAGGGTCCCAGGAGTCATTTTATTAGTTGGCGCTTAGTGCAACAGTAGCTTCATGCCAACTGCGCCATGAGACGGGTTCGAAACCCAGGTCTAGTAATGGCTTTTCATATTCAGATATCCTGTTTTCTAGCATTGTTTAATCACCATAGCAAATAATTATAGCACAAGTTCTGTGTAGTTAAGATAGTGTAAATATGTTGTTCGAATGTTTATATTATTTATTATTTAAAGTCGACCAAAGTCGATTCGTTGATTAAAGATGAAACGGATACTGGATATCCCGCCAGCAGCGTCGGATTGCCGGATATGCGACGCCGCGCGGGATATTCGGTCGTATAGGTACGTTGCCATTTGGTTGTCATAACACGAAAATTGAGAGCTCTACATATTTGAATATTTCACATGACTTCAATTCTTCAATGTTATAAAGAGCTTTTGTTATGGAATCATACATTAAACGTGAAATGATACCAGCCCCCTACTCAAATGGCCAACATTCTATTCGTTTGAACGCTACGCTTACTATTAAAACTTTAAAATAAAAACTATAAAATTACGTGTCGTAAACTTGACAATTCTATACAATACATCGAAGTCTGTGATTTACATAAGTTTGCGACATGTGATTTAATCATCTATTGCTCATATTTAAGCTTTAAAAGTAAGCGTAGCGTTCAAACGAATAGCAAGTTTGCCATTTGAGTAGGGGGGCAGCTGTTTTTAAAAGAACAGATTTTTCTGCATTTCGAAGTGATTTATTCTGATTATGCTTATGTTAACACTCCGTGTATTTCCTTTCTAGACACGTACCTAGGGAATGTATCCATACTACGTGACCCATTTTTTACAATTTTTGACCCCCCTCCCCCCCTTGGTGACCACCCGTAGTATATGCCAAGACCCCCCCCCCCTGGTTTTCACGTAGTATTTCATAGATACATAATGACATATGGTTTTACATAATTTTTAACAGAAATCTAAAAAAATTTTGCAAATTTTTGTCTTTTTATTAGTAAGGCGCTTGCCACGTAATGCCAAGAGTGTGTACTATTATTTTAAATACAATTACAAGTGAAAAAATTTATTAAGAAGAAAAAAATTTCGCTCCGTGCCATATTTGAATACAGCTTGAAAAGAAAGAATCAGGTTTCCATTGAGAATATTGACTACGTGACAAAACATAGGCCCCCCTCCCCCCCCCCCCCTTGTGACCAAGCGTGGTATTTTAAAGACCCCCTCTTACATTATTTATTATTATTATGGTATAAGGAATCTACTACATAATTAATATTATAAATGCGAAAGTAACTTTGTCTGCAACGTTTTCTCGTCAAGACAGCTGGACGATTTTGACGAAATTTGGTACGGATTTAGATAGGACCTTTGGGGAAGGACATTGGCTACTTTTTATGCCACTGCTAGGAACTTTTTATCCTACTGCTGGGCACGGGTCTCCGCCCGCATGAAACCTGTAATCCACGCGGGCGAAACTAAGGTAATCCTACTAATATTATAATTAATGTGAAAGTTTGTGGGTTTGGATGTTTGTTCCTCAATCACGCAAAAACTACCAAACGGATTTGATTGAAATTTGGCACACAGATAGTAGATAGCCGGGATTCAAACATAGGATACTTTTTATCCCGATATTCCCACGGGAACAGGAACCACGCGGGTGGAACCGCGTGCGGCTGCTAGTGTTATATATTTCTTTAGAAAAATCACGTGCCAAACGAAACCCAATGTTTACACAAAGTTGCGCAGGAGTGGATAGTTAACAGATGTGCGTCGACGAAAGACAATATAGTGTGGCGCGTGCGTTGTATTGATTTTGACGTAGTCGTGGGGTCGGCGAGAGGGTCCGGGTTCAATTCTGGGGGTGGCGAGGGATGTGGACATCTGGTGTAGTTTTACAATAGAGAGTTGCAGTGAAATATCGAACGGATTCAATCACTAGTTTTATGTTAACGAAATTCGGATAACAAAACAATTGATTTTACGCTAGTTCTATGGTCATAGTTTTCTATTATTATGGTTTTACTTTACTGGCTCTGCTTTTCTTCGGACTCAAGATGCATTGTTAGATATTTATCAATCAATTATCTATCAATAAAATAAAGAAAGTTATTCATCTTTAATAACACGATTTAACAATCGTAAATTTATAATAAAACTCCTGACCAAAATTTTCAAGCTGTTCTTGACGTTTGTTTTCTTCAGGAAAATAGTTATGTTCTAGGTAAAACTTTAGGTACAAATATTCTAAATATTCTAGACAGACAGCAATTTCATGTCAACTGGGACATAACATTATGCATTCAGACCGTCTAGGAGTGGGTGATAACGGAATGCCGTCTGATGCATTTGCATCTATGTAATGCAATACTGGCTGGTTTCTAGCCGTGAATAAATAAAATAACTGTCGTAAACAGAGTGCCTATTACAAAAAAGAATCATGATAGTCGGACGCAATTCGTAATTCAATTTACTTGATGGGTCAATAATGCCATAGAAGTAGGACGAATATCGTAGGTACGCTTTTCGCGATGCTTTTTTGTATTTTTTGTAATAGGCCCTCAAATCTTAAACCTTGGGCTCTCCGTTCTGTGAGGTCTCAATGTGGTAATAAGCTTATAATTAAACGCTGCTAAAAGAGAAATTAAGAGTTTGGCGCAGTGGATTGGCGCATTCGGCTTGCAATTGTTAAGCAACTCTTGCAAGGGTCGGTCAAGGATGTGTGGCCAAAAATGTATTATCTTGAGCTTCTCCGAGCTTGGGAAAGAACTTTAAGCCGTTGGTCGCCTCGCGGCTACAGTTGTCGTTAAAATTTACCAATTCGCGTTGAGCCCGTGGTGGGTTATGGTTATGGCCATTTCTTCTTATCCACCCATAGGGAAGGCCTAGCAGCGGGGACAAGATGTAGAAAACGGAAGTTTCAGGGTTACACTCCATTTAGGTTAGAGTTACCAGATATAGTACGTACTTACTAAAAATATCCTGACAAAATTCTGATATCTACTAAAAAGTCTTGACATTTTGCTAAAGCGCCTACACGGTGCGACGTACTTACGTGGTACCTAATTACGAATAACACTACATTTTCTTTTAAGTAGTAAATAAATTACTTGTATACTGTCGTATATTGTCGTGTAAAATTTAATATTTCAGTATAAACTTTGACAGAGAGAAAGTTTTAGTTTTTCGTTTTTTAAGTTTTCGTTACATTATTTTCTTTCTTGTTTTTTTTCTTTGATTTTTGCTACCAAGTTAAAGCCACTATGAAAAATTATTTAGTTATGCTTCAACATTCTAACAATATTTTTATCCAAAATAAGGTACAGCTTTTAGAAAAAACCAAAACAATACTTTTTTTCTAAGCTCTGTCAAGTTATAGCGGATGTTGCTTCAAGTACCAGTTATGTACACTTGAACGTTTGTATTACGAGATTAGAGCTTTTTAACCTCTTAATCGGTCGTTGACTGGTAAGCACTCGCTTTTCACATGCTGATGTAAACAAACCCTAAAGCTAGTGTGTGCGGCGCTTCACTATGATAAAAACCTTGTTCTGTGATAAAAACATTGATTTTTTGTGATAGAATTAATAGTTCTATCGACTATTGAGTCTTCCGGCGACTACGCCCACTTTTGTTATGCCTAAAAGATCATTTTGTTTAAATCGAATCCTAGTACAGTTATAAGAAAAAGCATTTGAAATAAAAGAGCTTTTTTAAGAACATCACTTATTACCCAAATATTTATTACTTACATATTTTTTTGGTGGTAATTTTTGTTCATACATTGGATTTTGAAGTAACTTTGACTTTAACTAATGGAAAATGAAATTGTAATCAAAATAATTAATTATTAGCAGTGCATTTCATTAAAAGCGCGTGGCGTTATTTATTTAATACTAGCTGATGCCCGCGACTTCGTACGCGTGGACTTTATGACTTCGGCGAATGCATATAAATGAACTCATGCAGTTACATAAGAAAATACTTGTAAAAGTGTTATGGTTCTGCATCAGGTGTTCCAGATCGTCAGTCTGAACAACTTATGCAAAGATGTCATTTTTATATTTTGTATAGTTTAGCTTGACCATTATGGTTCTGCATCAGATGTTCCAGATCTTCGATTTTCATACCTCAAAAAAAAGGCTCATCAGGATTAACTTTTGCAAAGATGTATTTTTTTTATTTTGTATATTTTAGCTGAACCATTATGGTTCTGCATCAGGTGTTCCAGATCTTCGATTTTTGTACCTCAACAAAAAATGCTCATCAGGCTGAACAATTTTTGCTAAGGTGTCATTTTTATATTTTGTATAGTTTAGCTGGATCATTATGGTTCTGCATCGGGTGTTCCAGATCTTCGATTTTTATACCTCAATAAAAAATGCTCATCAGGCTAAACAACTTTTGCAAAGATGACATTTTTATATTTTGTATAGTTTAGCTGGACCATTATGGTTCCGCATCAGGTGTTAAATTTTCCAAAATCAATTACACCCTAAGTTATTTCCAGGCTTAACAACTATATAACAAAAAAAGTTTCATTAGAATCCGTTCAGTATTTCCGAAGATTAGCGTGTTCAAACAGACAAACAAACAGACAAACAGACACACTTTTTTTTCAAATTCTTACTCTATTACTATGTCTCCATCGCCCCAGATATTTATTTTTTAAATTTAAGTAATGTACAGACACACTTTTTCTACTGTTTATTACATGTAAGGATAAAAACAATAGTAATAACAAAATATACGCGACGAAACACGGACGGGACGGGGCGTGGACGGGACGAGGAAAAATGTATGGTGCACCTGCACGTCCCCGTCCCGTCCGGGGTTTTTTCCACGTATACAGCGTCCTTTAGTTAGATTTTATTTTAACTAATTTCATGACCTATTTTCAAATGAGCCAGGTGCAATTCTTCATTACGCTTCGCTAGTCAAATAAGTTTAACTTTAAACTTTCTCTAAGCAGGTGCTTCGCTTATCAAGCAGGTGCTTATGCTTGCTTGAAATTACAAGATTTAGGGCATGTTGTTCTACTTGTTCTTTAGTTGCAATTATATCCTTTGGTTTTATAAATATCAAAAATAAAAAAATAACTTTGAGAAACAGTTCCAAAAGAAACTAAATGGTAGCAATAACCTGTAAAAGGAGCAAAATTATTTTTTGCTGCGAATGCGGACTTTAAATCAGGTAGTAGCGAAGTAGACTATAGCCCCCTGATTACGTTACTCTGTTGCTAACAATTATTGTTTGAAATTATTTGAAATTAATGAAATTTGACAGTTAAATTTATTAGCAAAGTACTATGAAATCACTCTGTTATCAACTGTCAAATTTAATTAATTTGAAACGATTTCAAACTGTTTCAATCGATTTCTCAATGGGTGATTTAAAAGAACGAGACAAAAAAAAATTAAAAACACGACTGCCCTGCCAAAAACGAACTAAAAAGATAAATAACAACGTGTCATTGCAGTCGGGGGACCGTTTTGTGGAACATTTTCAATTAAAGAGGTCCCCCGACTGCAATGACACCTTGTTATTTATCTTTTTAGTTCGTTTTTGGCAGGGCAGTCGTGTTTTTAATATTTTTTAATTTTTTATTTTTTTATTTCACACATTTCAGTGACAAATTATATAGTTTTAAAATGTGCTCATTGTGGCCTTTCATTTGATGCCCATATTGTAATAATAGAAGAAAATTTTTTTTTTCACATTTAAAATGGCGTCCTACAGTCGCCATATTGATTTTTTTCAAAAAAAAATATCCAGTGTCACTTGGAATGCTATAAGAATTCTAACGATACCCCATTTATCCAAATCAGTTCAGGCATTTAGAAGTTATGGTGGAATAAAGAAACTCACATACCCACAAACATACATGAACCCTGAACACATATATACTCTTTTTGCTTTGGGCAGTCGTGTAAAAAAAATATCTCGTGTTAACATACATACAATTACCTACCTCTATCAGGGAGAAAACTCGGGCGAGAGCGTGAGGAAAAGTGTTTCTTTCTAAAGTCATGCTCTCAGCAAAACGCTATTTTTAAACGACTGCCCAAAAAGGAGTGTAAATATAATTATGTGTTCAAAGTTCACGTATGTTCTTCTAAATGGCTCAAAGGATTTGGATGTATGGGGTATCGTTAGAATTTTTACATCATTCCGAGTGACACTGGCTATTTTTTTTATTTTATTTTATAAAAGTCAATATGTCGACTGTTCGATGCCATTTTCAAATGGGAAAATATTTTTTTTTTCTTCAATTATTACAATATGGGCATCAAATGAAAGGCCTTAATGAGCACATTTCAAAACTATATAATTTGTCACTAAATGTGTGAAATAAAATTAAATAAATTTAAAAAAATATTAAAAACACGTCTGCCCCCACAAAACGGTCCCCCAACTGCAATGACACTTGTTATTACACGACTGCCCAAAGCAAAAAGAGTGTATATGTTTTATTAATTATTTATTAAACTTTTAAGTTCGTTTTTGGCAGGGCAGTCACGTTTTTTATATTTTTTTTAAATCCTTACTAATTTACACGACTGCCCAAAGCAAAAAGAGTGTATATGTGTTCAGGGTTCATGTATGTTTGTGGGTATGTGAGTTTCTTTATTCCACCATAAGTTCTAAATGCCTGAACTGATTTGGATAAATGGGGTATCGTTAGAATTTTTACATCATTCCGAGTGACACCGACTATAGATTTTTTGAAAAAAGTCAATATGGCGACTGTAGGACGCAAATGTAAAAAAAAAATCTATAATTATTACAATATGAGCATCAAATAAAAGGCCACAACGAGCACATTTCAAAACTATATAATATGTCACTAAAATATGTGAAATAAAAATAAATAAATTTAAAAAATATTGTTATTGATGTTGGTGAATGATTGTGGTGATTTAAAAGAACGAGACAAAAAAAATTAAAAACACGACTGCCCTGCCAAAAACGAACTAAAAAGATAAATAAACAACAAGTGTCATTGCAGTCGGGGGACCTCTTTAATTGAAAATCAATACACAACACGGTCCCCCGACTGCAATGACACTTGTTGTTTATTTAATATTTTTTATATTTATTTATTTTATTATAAATGCGAAAGTCCGTTTGTTTCGCTTTCTACTTAACTACTGCACCGATCATCATGAAATTTTGCAGACACGTTGTCAGGAGTACAGAGAAGGACATAGGGTAACTTTCATCCCGAAAAAAATATTGTTCCCAAAGGATAACAAAAACCTTTCCACGCAGACGAAGTCGCGGGCGGCCGCTAGTTTATCAATATTTTTCTGTGAGTTTTTTCGCACCACAAGCGCCCTTTTCGTGCTAGACAGGTGAAAAGATTCTGCCACCCTATTGGGAATAGAGATCGATACTCATATAACATGGAAACAGCATATTCAAAAGTTAGCTAAGAAATTATCATCCTTAATTTACGCACTTAGTCAATTGAAACGAGCTACTAACCAAGATATTGCACTTGCAGCTTATTAAGCTTATGCACACTCGATACTGTCCTACGGAATCATCCTATGGGGAAACTGCACAGATATCCAGGAAATCTTCGTCCTTCAAAAGAAGTGCATTAGAATAATATGCAATATAGACCAAATGCAGTCATGTAGGCCTTATTTTTGCAAACTCAAGGTACTTACTCTCACTTGCGTATACATTTTTGAAGCTTGTAAATTTATAACTAAGCATTCTGATCTATATTCACCGCGAAAAGAGATAAGAAGAAATAACAGATATCAGAACATACTAAAACTACCATTCTCAAATTTAAGATTGCACTCATCCGCTCCCCATTCAATGTTAATAAAAATATATAACCACTTACCCAATGAACTGAAATGTATAAAAGAAACAAAAAAATTTGAAATGCAACTTAAGACCTTTTTACTTAGTAAATGTTATTATTGTATGTCAGATTTTTTTAATGATAAATTTAATTAGAATCCATCGTATGTTATTATTATGAAATGAAATATCTAATAATAATGATGAATTAATATAATCCATATAATATAACCTACTAACTGTATAAATGTTTTTACAAGTAAAATAATGATAATTTTAAATAGGTAATTAAGTGAATAAATGTATGAAATACTAATATTAATAATATAATATTATAGAATTTAAGTCACTCATTCTGCCAACACCCTTGCAGGGTGTCACATGTACTAATTAACTTAAATATTAACAACTTTATACCATGTGACTGTGCAATAAAGAAAATTATGAAATTATGAAAAAAATTACAAAGATATTATAGAAAATAATATTACATAGTTAACAAATAAATCTCCACAAGACATAAACTAGGAAAAAAACCGGTTTGGTCACCCTTCTGAAGACCTTTGCTTAACTTTAATATTTGTCATCGATTATACAAATAACTATTTTTGTTGTTTCGTTTCTTTTATGTTTTAGTATTTGTAAGATAAGTATATTTATATGTAACAATACATATAGGACCGAACGTTCAATCGATCATGTTGCTATCCTTGATAAGATTGCGTTGAAACACTTTTAGTAACTTTTCAATACATTTAAGTAATTATTATCAATGTTATCACACTTTTTCTTTTACTTTCATATCTGATACTTGAAATATCAATTTTGATTAATATACTTACTTTGGGCTTAGTTTAACATGACAGTATTAGGTAAAAATAAATTGTATAAAATTATATTACAAAAATAAGAATTTTCGTGAATCAACAGCAGTTTTTTTCATGCACAACGGGATAATGTTTTTCACCTTCACCTCACCTGATGTTAAGTGACGGTAAGGCCGAAGGTAGAAGCACACTACACCCGGAATCCTCACCACTGAGGAACTGGCTATCTTACCTCTTCTAACTGCCGGAACAAAACAATTCTTAATTTTTTTGTTATGGCGTCAGACTTATGTAAGATGGTGGTAGCTAGCCAAGCGGACTTGAAATAAATCTTACCACCAACCGAATTAAAAAAAAATGGTTAAATTTTTTATTTAGGGTTCGCAAGTTCCGAACATATTACATACCTATTTGACAGATAACTCATATTTCTTTTCCATTTATAAATTAAACCAGAATCGAGCAACCTCGCAAAGATAAGTTTGCTTTAAACACGACTCACACTTTGCCAATTTCTAAGCGACATAATAACATCCTCTGCCGGAAATCCTCAAATCACGTCACATTGACGCTAGTAAATGGGGTCCGTAGGAATAAATTTGGAGTATTTAATCAAACATTTTATATATTCATAAATAAATTAAGTATTTCGACCACAGCCATTTTTAACCGACTTAAAAAAATTGAAAAGGAGGAGGTTATCTATTTAATGTCCCCACAGCTTCAGGGCACAGTGGGGCACAGGCCTTACTTATGGGTGGATAAGGAGGTTGAGCCGTTACCCTCCACGCAGGCCCAATGCGGATTGGTGGGAGGAATTCGAGATCATTAATTTTTGGTCACCAATCCCATGACCGACCTTTGTGAAAATTCAAGTACAATCCTCACTCAGTTAATGAAATAAATATAAAAAACCGGCCAAGTGCGAGTCGGACTCGCGCACCAAGGGTTCCGTACCAAAAAACGGAAAAAAACACGTTTGTTGTATGGGAGCTCCCCTTAAATATTTATTTTATACAGACAGACGAACAGCGGAGTCTTAGTATAGGGTCCCGTTTTTACCCTTTGGGTACGGAACTCTAAAAAGAACAAACTGTTTTTTACAAGCTGTAAAAAGTCATTTAATTTATTATCTAGATACATTGATATGTGCTTAATTCTTACTTTTGTTTGAAAAAAATATGACTTCGACTACAGGGATATTAAAGGAGATTGTTCTTCGCCCATACATTGCTCGCCCCAGAGCCAACAGCAGAGAAAAAAATATTTTCTAATCGTAAATTACTCGTATAAGCCCATAAGAAACATGTTTTCCCACGGACACTTTTGTGAACATTTTTATTTAAATAAAATGAACAGATTTTGAGGTTATTTTTAATAAACGCCATCTATAAAAAGCTCTTTGACAAATATATAATTTATTTGAAAAAATATCTTTCTTAAGACTACATTCCAAAAAATGTCGTATAAGATCGGATTTAAACTGAAAAACTTGATATACTTATTCAGATATATTGACACCAATATCGATGTTTTCGTAAGTAACACCTATCATCCATCACTAAATGAACTGAACTGACAATGGTTGCATTCCGGCAGACGAATTGCTAAGTCATCGATCACCACAGGATATATTCGGTGCTTTCCGACAGACCAATTGCTAATTTTGACCATGGAAAGTAATAAAATTGAACGTTAAATTAATTTCCATGGTTAAAATGTAAACTGTGGTGATCGATAACTCAGCGAATAGCCTGCGCTAGAATGCACAGTTTTTAAGCATGGAAAGTCTTTTTTATAATGTTTAATAATTTACTTTCCATGGTTAAAATGTACGCTATAGGGATCGATGACTCAGCGATTAGCCTGCTGGAATGTATCTAATGACAATCAACTTTACACAAACAAGATTAAGAATCAAAGACTTAAGAACTGGCAGTATGGCCTAGTCCTTCGCCTGTCCAAAAGGACGAAACAACTACTACTACTACTACTCAATGCAAATGACAATAATTGTCTTAAAAGATGGCGGATTTAATGGTATTAAAAATTAAAGTACTTTTAAAAGTGAATTAAATGTTTCGCAGTGTCCGCTTGTAATTATAATTCTCAAATCGTATATTAAAATGTAATAAAAATTTAGGTACATTTCAAATGCTTGTTGGTTTTGGGGCGATTTTGAACAATCTCCTTTGATTCACGAATTTAAACTGTATCCTTTTTGTGTCTTATGGAAGAAATAAATAAAAAAAAGAAAATGTATGTGTCAACCGTAGTTAAATAATGCGAAAATGCATGTCTTGCTCGCAACATACGTGACCATGGGTGCCTTATCTCGAACGAAGGTCGTTTGAGTGCATTACGTTATAAACAACGAAACGTGCATTCAATAAGCAATGAGCTGTAAATAGCTGAACAAACCTCAAAATTGTTTATTGTTTCAAAACGAAACAACAACGGACGATGAGAATACAAAACAATTGATTGTGCCAATGTGTTTGTCTGTCTATCGAATGGGTGGTAAGAAAATATAGACAACTAGCGGCCGCCCGCGGTTCCACCCGCGTAGTTCCCGTTCCCGTGGGAATATCTGGATAAAAGTATTCTATGTTTTAATCTAGGCTATCTTCTATCTGTGTGCCAAATTTCAACTAAATCCGTTCATTAGTTTTTGCGTGATTGAGGAACAAACATCCAAACATCTAAACACCTAAACCCACAAACTTTCACATTTATAATATTAGTAGGATTCAATCTAAGTTAATTTGAATAAATAATTTTTTATTTCATTTCATTTGATATCCTCTTGGAAGGGTACGTAGAAAAAACTAATTGAGAACTACTCACTGAAAAATGTAGGGGACATCAGTTACTTCGATAAAAAATGTAGGACAATATTAGTCCGTATCCGTATTTGAATCACTGTTTGTGTGGGAAACTGGAAACAAAAGTGCCACAAACCAAAGATACCTATTAGAATAAACAATATTTTTCTAAATTGATCCATTGGGAGATTGGGACATAACATAAGAGATGGCGACACGTTGCAGTAGAATCCTTATCCTTACTTAATATTATAAATGCGAAAGTCCGTTTGTTTGTTTGTTTGTTACGCCTTCACGTCTTAACTACTGAACCGATCATCATGAAACTTTGCATAAACGTTGACAGGGGTACATAAAAGGACATAGGGTACTTTTCATCCCGAAAAACAGTATTGTTCCCGTGGGATAGCAAAAAAACTTCCCACGCTAGTATTATAAATGTGAAAGTCCGTTTGTTTGTTTGTTACGCCTTTACGTCTTAGCTACTGAACCGATCATCATGAAATTTTGCATACACGTTGTTAGGGGTACAGAGAAGGACAAAGGGTACCTTTCATCCCGAAAAAAAGTATTGTTCCCGACCCGAGGGATAGCAAAAAAACTTTCCACGCAGACAAAGACGCGGGCGGCCGCTAGTAACCTATAAATGTTATTTATTTGTACGGAAAACTGCGAAATGACAACCTTAGACGCAAATAGACTATTTCGATAATTAGCGGTCAAGCAAAGCACGAATTAGGTTTAGGGCTGCCACTATGCAGTTTATCGTGAAAAGAAAAACAAAACATCAAGTGGCTGTTTTCCCTTGAAAACAGGGTTGTATTGTACGCATGGTACCCTATCTACCATATTCAGCTTTAGGGGTTTATTGTAATACGTTGTATAGTCACTAGTCACATTAATATACATTTAGTTGATAAAATGTGTAGTTTAATAAAATTAATATATTCTGGATAACTCCTTTAACATTAATTCCAGTTTAGCAATAAGTAATAATTTAATTTGCAATCAATTACGTACGTAATGATATAAATTGCCGACTTCCCGTTGTGGTAATTATTTATAGTTTTATTGTCGATAATGATGCAGTTATTTCGCTCATCTTCACAAATTATTAAGGCTGTAGACGCGCATCACGTTCCATTTTTAAATGTTTAATACAAATGACCAAAACAACTCTGCGCGAGCCTTAATGAGGGCCAACTTTGAAAATTCCTATTCAATTAATAAATAGATATAAGTAGGTATATACAAAATACGCAATACAAGACAAATACCTCATTATTCCTAAGAAAAATAAAAAATGACTCTGATAAATATGACTATTAGAATCTGTAAATACCAGTAAAAAAACATGTCGAAGTGTACAGATTTGAGCATTTTTAGGGTTCCGTACGGTGATAGCTAGACAGTTGAAATTTTCACAGATGATGTATTTCTGTTGCCCATATAACAACAAATACTAAAAACAAAATAAAGTAAATATTTAAGGGGGGCTCTCATACAACAATCATGATTTTTTGCCGTTTTTTGGTACGGAACCCTTCGTGCACGAATCCGACTCGCACTTAGCCGATTTTTTTAATATTTTATTTCTCTGTGATTAAAAACATTTTTTTTTATTTTCTCTATATAGGGCACTCCTTGACAATACAAACAATAAAATAAATATGAGTCGTATTCTTATTTGTTACAGCTGAAACGTTTGTGAAAAATACCTCTGACAAGCAAATTTGAAATTCCACTTGAACAGATTGTCTTCGTTTAAAAATACATGAGTGATAATTTATTATGTTTTTCTCTCTATACGGCACTAATTTAAGAATTTTGCTTCCTAAAACTAAAGTTTACATCAATAGTAATGCTTTCATTATTTAGATAACTTCATTGGGAAAACGCTAATTTCTTTGAAATGCGGATATACAGCCTTAAGGTTTAAGTATAAAATCATAAGTGAATAATAATATGTGAGTGATACTTATAAATGTAAAACTAAATATTATAACTTGTATTTTCGGGTAAATGTTAGGTACATTTTCAATTGCACTGTAAATAACTAGTGCAACAAACGCTACTACATAACATAACACAATGTTATCTTAAACAATTTGATTTAGACCAAGTATGATTTTCGTCGTGTTATTTTGGGTACCAAGCGCACCAATTTCTATTGAAATACTAAGATATGAAAAAAAAATGTACTTGGGTAGTAATTTTGGTTTTATTGTTCAAAATATGCTCGATTATTCCCTGAAAAAAATATAAAGTAATAGCTAGGGTTACTGTCTACACTGAATTATACTTATAGTAAGTATTATTATGGAGCTCGAGCTCGGTGGTGCAGTGGTTTAGCGCATGGCCTAGCGATTGCGGAGGTTAAGCATCTTTCGCAAGGGTTGGTCATGGGATGGGTGAACAAAAATTTATTATCTCGAGCTTCCCCGTGCTTCGGAAGGCACGTTAAGCCGTTGGTCCCGGGTGCATTTGCAGTCATTGACACCCACCAATCCGCATTGGGCCCGCGTGGTGGGTTGCGGCCCGTCCTCCTTATCCACCCATAAGGAAGGCCTGTGTCCCAGCAGTGATGACATTAAAAATGGCTGATGGATAAGTATTATTATAGTTCATATAGGTGTACAAGCCTCGGCATGTAACTTTAGCGGTGACATTTTGTGCGCAGAAGTAATTTTTGGGGTCTCATTGGCGGGAGACGTGGTGCGGGGCTACTGCAAACATGCGCAGCAATATCCACTCCAATTTCTCTCACCGCTAAACTTACGTGTCGCGGCCAGCTTTGAAAGCATGTTGCTATAATCTTAACGCTTTTCATGGGAAAGCGCAGCTGGCCATTTTCTTTACCCGTAGCACGAACCAGCCATCGAGAAAAAGACGCGCTTATAAGTTTCGTTTTCGATGGTTTCATTTCAACAATTTTATTTTAGTATTTTTTTTCTGTAAACGAAAAAACGGTAACGATTTCGTTTTGGTTTTATGATTTATCGTTGAAAGTTAGCGCGATTGGAACCCTGAATAGCTAGCACGAAATCGAGATAGTCTGCGCCTGCGCGCGGTGAAGCCCAAATCGATAAATTGGTATAGTATACTAGATATTATTAGTAAACGAAGTTGGGGCAACAAGGTTGAGAGTTTTATTTAACCTAGAACTGGTTTAGGAATTGTATTTTAGTACTGAAACAGTGTAAAAAGTACTTATCAATAATACTTAAATTGATAACAATATCGTATCTTAATACCTTTGTAGGAAAGATATCTAAAGTTAGATATAAATAATTTATCATTGTGATTCATATTAAAGCCATACTTGGAACAAATACTCACCCAAAAACGTGTTTAAAGCTGGAGTAGTAAAATTTTCGCGCCAAAATACATCACTGCACAACTGACGTTTTCATCGTGAACGAAACGCAATTTCACTGGTTTTTTTTTTCACTACGTGTTCTGTGTTCATAAAAGGAGTTTGAATTAAGAATTTACCGTTTTCTGAATGCGGCCTGCGCTGTGTGAGTTTCAAATTAAACTGATGCAAGCGACATCGATCAGCTGATCGCTCGCCTATTCCTTTGTTTTTGCGTTTCGGCACTGCTTGTTACTGGAAAACGTCACTTTAACTAAAGTTATTTAGGGCTATAATTGCTTGAAAGAATTTTGAAGTTTGTGGTTTCAGTGTTTGGAAGGAGCTACGGTGTTATTAAAACAATGTTAGAAATTACAAATATTTTATTTATTTTCAAAGCTGTGGCATAAGTATGAGCAATATATGTGTGAGTATAACGCTATATTTATTTACACAATATTGAGATAGGTCTAAAATAATTGTGAAATATTAAAAATACAGACAGGAACATTCTATCTTGTTTATTTGTTTAAATTCACAAAAGTATTTGGTTTTGGAAACAGATTTTTAACAGCGCTGAAATTATTACAAGTTTTAATAAGGTGTCACGTAAAGTCACCACGATGGAAAATTTTAGGAAGAAAGTAGGCATATTATTATGATTGTTTTTTTAGCAACTTTTTAACCCCTCTCATTGCCCCTAGTGGTACATAGTGAGGCTTAAGACTAACCCCCCTTCCCCCCAAATTAACGTAAATTTTTTTGTACTTATCGATAAAAATGTCAGGCAAAGATTGAGGTTCTTTTGGTTGACAAACCGCGCATTAAACGAAAAAAATAATACATGTGATATCTCATTAGGTACATCCCTCCTCCCCCTTGTGATATTTCGTGATTTTTCCGAAGCCCCTCCTCGAAAGGGGTTTCGAACTTCACGTGATTAATGAACGACCCCTAATTGATCTTACTTACAACGCGCGCGGATAAAGAATGGGATTGAAAATGGCATCGTTCATATTCATTTCTCGCTCTCACACTAAACGCCACACCTATCGCTCTCTCACTTCCACTTTTTGTGGAAAGCGCGGTGAGCCGCCATTTCCAATCCCATTCTTTATCTGCGCGGGTTGTTATTATCGAACTTCATCCTACTTAATGTGACATGGAAATCAAAAACAGTTTGGAAAGTTCGCTTTCTCTGAGAAAAATCAATTTAGCTGAATATTTGTGAAATCGAGGTACTTAACTTTTTTTTTCACGCAACCGGAAATTCTTAAATTTTTGCTATTACTAAGGGAGCTTATTCCTACCTATAAAAAAATAGATTTTTTCAGACATTCCCCATTGACTCTACCGAAGATCGAACCCTGGACTTCAATGATGGCGACTCAATGAAAACTGGTGGTAGAAACCGGTTTCATGAGCGATCCCTCAACGTACTATTTTCTACCTCTGAACATTTTTCAGGAGGTCTAAAAAGGCAACATTGTTCAATGTAGTTTGTTCATAGTATGTTTCAATTCAATTCGCAAATCTTAGAATGATTCTACGAAATATAACATGATTTTTAATTGTTTGTTATGCTTAAAAGTTATCAGAGGTACAGAAAAGGACAAGTGTTAGTACCTTTCATCCAGAAAAAAGTTCCTGAGGGATTGAAAAATAACCGTCTATGCAGACGAAGCCGCTGGCGGCCGCTAGTGTTTCATACGTTAATTTTACTTCTTGAGGTTTTTAAAATTTCCACTACAAATCAGTATGGCCACGTACTCACCGACGGTGGCTTGCTTAGCGCCTAGATAGTCTCATAGCGTATAGCGAAGTAAAAGATACGTTCTATAATGTTCGCAGCTCTATTGTATTGTATGTTCGCAGTTCTATTAGTGTATTGTTTCGTTGTAAGTATATTGTATTGTATGTGTTCTATATTCACTATGCGGCCGGCCGGTTGTGAACATTATTATAGAACATTCCTTTCACTTACACAGCTACACGCTAGGTGACTCGCTAGGGTAGCGGTGGTGCGGCCGGTTAGTGAACATCAAAGAACGTTTCTTTTACTTCTTTACACCCTAGGTGACTATCTAGACAGCAGGCGCTAATTGGTTTCTACAATCTTGTCTTTTTAGACCCCAGACTTTTTGAGTATCGGATACTCGTGTATCCAATATAATATTATTTTACAGTGTGCAAAGATGCGGTAAGGGAACGTGACCTTAAATATCAGTTACGTTGGTCTAGTCTAGTCTAGTTAGTACCTAGCAGATTATAGGCAGAACTTGTAACGACACTGGTTATTGGCTCGTGTTATTGAGAAATAAGAATACTACTACAGAATAAATAATATACTACATTTTTATTATGCACAACGGGATAGTGCTTGGCCTTCATCTCACATTGTTAAGTGACGATAAGGCGGTGGAAGTGCACTACTCTCGGAATCCTCATCACTGAGGAACTGGCTATCTAACCTCTAACTGCCGGAACACAACAATTTTAAATTGTTGTTATGGCGTCAGACTTAGGTAAGATGGTGGCAGCTAGCCAGGCGGACTTGAAATAAGCCCTATCACCAACCAAACCGAGTACAAATTGTACCCCCCCTGGGAATCGAACCTGGGACCTCTGCGTCTTACACTGGTAGGCGAACCACTAGACCACAGAATTGCTGCAGTACATAGACGATGTTTTCACCATTTAGTTCCAGCACTCCACAAATGCGTGAATTTATCCATATCTTACAAATTGGTGTACGCGTGAATATTTTTAACAAATTGGAGTGTAATTTGTTACGCATGCTCTTGTGTGATCATTATTCAATGCAAGCGGTGAAAAGAATTTCACAACCACTCAAAGGTACTCTAGAAAAAAAAAACTACGTGGTGCTACTAAGTTACGTTATTAAACTTTGATTCATCCACTCCAAGGTTCTCCGTTGGTCCCGCGTAGCTCGCATCTAGCGGTCTCCTGCGACCTTCATCAGATCGTCGGTCCACCTTGTAGGGGGCTAACCCACAGAGCGTCGTCCGGTGCGCGGTCACCATTTCAAAACCTTTCTGCCATAATGGCTATCGGTTCTTCGCATTGCGTCCCACCCAAGGTGAACTTGAGCCTTCCTATTAGACCCATACAGCTGCTCAAAACCAAAACACAAGCAGAAATGTGTTTTGCTCTGTCAGCATAAATACGTAACACCACGTAACACTCATTGTCTCATTCTGTGTTTTGATTTTGTTTCTGAGACATACTGTGTTTGTTTTATGCAATTTTTTCTCTTACTAAGTTTAACTTAATAAAATAATTCGAGCTGTAGGCAATGTAGCGCTACGAGGATCAGACCGGCCGAATCAGAAAAGTGTAAGTAAAAAAAAAAATTGGGCCTTACTGTGTTTTGCTTTTTGGTAGTCGTATAGGTAGCGAACATGTTGAAACTCAGATAAGTCACAATGGATTCAATTTTATCAAATTGAATTGTCAATTCTCGTTTTTTTTTTATTTCTGTCGGAAAGTGTTTGTACTATTTGGTGCTACTTTTAATGGTCATTAGTTTTAATGTTAGTTTAATAATATTAATCTTCTAAATTGTTGTACAAATTGCATTAGCTCACGAGTTGACCATTTGTGTGTTGACCCTTTGTCCACTGATAAAAGTGCATAGACCTCAACCACTGAGGTCAACGTTATCATAAAGGTTGTGAATAAAAATGTTGTAAATATTATTTTATAATTAAAAATGCATATTTTGTGATTAGAATTTGACAATGCATTGTTACGCATGGTGGGCCCGCTGTAAAAAATCTAAGGGACTCAATTTTATTAATTTATATTGAATCATTTATAAATTGATAAAGTAGGTATCGATGACGTGACAATGCAAATTGTGAAATGTAACGCTGATGAATTATTTAGTAGAGAATGTGAAATGTATCAATTGTTATACACATTTCGACTTTTATTGATTTTATGATTGAAGGTCGCGACAGCATGAAGTCACTAGATGGATGAGAGCTCTCCATGCAGTAGGTATACGTTTTCGGGCGCTAGATGGTGCTTTACAAGTTTCCCATCGAATGTTTTTACGCGCACTTTTTTCGATGGCTGTTCTTCCTACGGGTACTGATCCCGTCTTGTCATAAATGCACTATATTATCTTTGTTCTGTGATTTTCATACACTCAACTTCAAAGCCATTCTTATTTTAAGTGTTTGATTTTTCTGCAGTCCAAACGAAAACTTCTTACTAAATCACCAGTGACGAGTTTACATAGATAAAAATAATTAAAAGCAAATGTATTTTTAAAATGCTAGCCGTGACGAGTTTACACATATTTTTTGTCGGTTTTCTGATGACAAATTAACTTCAGTGACGAGTTTACAATAACCCAATTCTCTGCTGTTCGGGTGTTAGAGGAGCTCGATGGCGCAGTGGTTTAACGCCTGGCCCTGCAGTGATTATGGAAGTTAAGCTACTTTCGCAAAGTCCGGTCATGGGATTGGTGACCAAAAATGTATTATCTCGAGCTTCTCCGTGCTTCGGAAGGCACTTTAAGCCGCTGGCCCCGGCTGCAGTCGTTAATACCCAGGTAGATGAACGAAGTTAATTCCTACCAATCCACACTGGGCCCGCTTGGTGGGTTATGGTCTATTCTCCTTATCCACCCATATTAAAGGCCTGTGCCCCAGCAGTAGGGACTAGGGACAGTAAAAATGGCTGATGATCAACTTCAATAATAATTGAAATTCCGACCACCTGCGGTGATCACTTAAAATATGTCAATGGTGTATTGTTAAATAAATAAATTAATGGTGTGCTTGCAATGGCTTGCATGCCCGCAGTGCGCGAGGATCTTCGCAAAAAAGATTGACTGCATAAGCCACGTGCGAGCGTACGCACGACAACAAATTGTCCTACTCGTACGCAAAAAAAAAACCGCAAATCGATGTACAGCAAAGCCGTTTGGTACACGTATACTTGAGGTAAAAACAAAATTTTGGAGCCGCAGTTCTTAAAAATTCTTCCCTTAGGAGCGGAGCTATGGTGTAATCTTTTTTTTGTATGGGAAAAAAATTGTTTGTTCTAAAACCTATCGTGTATGGTATTGAATGAAAGGGCTTGCTGAGCCGATTCTAAAAATATATCACATCGTTATATTTCAGCCACTTGTTTTAAATTAAACCAAAAAACATTTTCAAAACATACCAAGTTTGGGCTCCTACAGATACAATATGGTTGAATTATTTTTTATAAGATATACTTCAAATCATATGTAATATTCTCATATCTAATCTCAAGAAATCAGTTTTGAAAATATTGATATTCAGTATTTTTTTAAATTTTTAATGATTACAAAGCTTTTACAAAGTGATTATATATAATAAAAAAAAATACTTCAAATCATATGTAATATTCTCATATCTAATCTCAAGAAATCAGTTTTGAAAATATTGATATTCAGTATTTTTTTAAATTTTTAATGATTACAAAGCTTTTACAAAGTGATTATATATAATAAAAAAAAATTTTGTTCTAAAACCTATTGTGTGTGATATCGAATGAAAGGACTTTCTGAGCTGATTCTAAAAATATATCACATTATTACATTTGAGCACTTGTTTTAAATTAAACCAAAAATCAATTTCCAAAAATCCCATACAAACGTGAGTTTGGGAAACAATTAGAAAAAAATACTAAATTTAGATATTTTCAAAATTACTTTCTTGTGATTTGATATGAGGATATTATGTAACTCTTAAGGTATATTTTACAAAAAATAATTTAACCACATCGGATCTGAAGGAGCCCAAACTTGGTATGTTTTGAAAATGTTTTTGGGTTTAATTTAAGAGAAGTAGCTGAAATATAATGATGTGATATATTTTTAGAACCGGCTCAGCAAGCCCTTTCATTCGATACCATGCACGATAGGTTTTAGAAAAAAAAAAAATTTCCCATACAAAAAAAAGATGACTCCGCTCCTAAGGGAAGAATTTTTAAGAACTGCGGGTCCAAAATTTTGTTTTCACCTCAAGTATACGTGTACCAAACGGCTACACTGTACATCGATTTGCGGTATTCCATTGATTTTGAGCTCGTAGAACCCCCACTATAAGGAGTTGATGCAGTCGCCGTGGCCGGAATCATTTCCATACACTTATTAAAACCCCTACTCATGATTCAATTTCTTTTTCAACTTGCTGACCCATAGCCTTCTATATCTTCCAAGCCCTGAAGTTGAGCAGAACGGCAACATCGCATGTGGTCAAGCACATAGTATAACATTATTTTAAAAATTATTTATTATTTGTTTTTCCTATATTATCTATGTTTAAACTAGTTGTAAATTGTGATGTAAGGTTATTTCAATAAAGTTTTATATTTATTATTAATATTTATTTATTAGAACATAAGGTTTGAGTCAAATTATTTGAACTTTTCGGGGGTCCTTTAGTACGATGAACATTTTGATCTAAGCCTCCTCTAGCAATAAATCTTACATCATTGAAAAGGTATTTAAATTTGAAACACTTTATTGTATTACTATGAACGTCAACTATTAGTACTTTGAGAGTTATAACGCTCTCAACTTGACCAATTTTTTGAACATTAATGACCTAAAACTCCGAAAATACTAACAATTAATAGAAAGTATGTTTGCAGCAAATATTTATCATATAAAAACCGTTCTTATGATATATCATTCATTTCTATAGGTGTGGTAGATCAACTCCCATAGACAATAAACCACTTTTATACTTTAATAACCTTTAACTCCAAAAGTATTAACAATTGATATAAAGTATATTAACAGCAAATATCTGTCTTTAAAAGACCTTTCTAATGATATATCATTTATTGCTAGAGGGCGTGTTAATCAACTCCCTGCTGAAGAAAATCAACAAAAAAGATGACATCTTTGACAGGCATTTTTTCCTGGTTAACATTAATATTTTTCTTATTGTTTAATATACAAAGCATTTCAATAAAAGAACTAAATTATTTTCATATTTAAAACCTCACACGATTACTATGAAAAAAAAATCGACCTCTTAAAATTGAAATATTCCCATACATTTAGTATGGAGACTGGCGGACGACATGACCACGAACTGACAGTAACAGACGTTGCCAAACTTATGTTCACGGCTTGGAAATGAAGAAGGCTATGGCTGACCCAATCTGCCAGACTTCTTGACAGATTGAATAGTCAGTAGTCGAGTTGGGGACGCAACGCAACGTGAGTAGAGCACAGCGTACTTGTTGCATGGTCTGTGAGCACAGCCAACCGCGAATTCAACAACTGGGGTGTATCAGGCAAAGCTAATCGCAGATGGCGCCAGCGGCGACCTGGCCGCTATCAATGGTTTTGATTGGTTAAAATACGTCAGAAATGACATTAGACATTTGAAACAACCAATCAAATTATTTTGGGACTGTCGCTTGTGGCGCCATTAGTTCCTCAGTATCACACCCCATTGCATAGAGTACATTATTATGCCCCATTGTATCAGCAGATTGTGGTTGAGATGAATCGTCGTGCGCGACATCTTATTTCATGAATTGTAATGAGATTGTCTATGCTGCATTAAAAGTTTTCCGGCAGAGCAATATCCGCGCTTTGTGGGGTCCGGGAATTATGGACCCCTGATGGGAGGGTTCCATGTTCCCACCAGTTGGATGCTGTTCCGCATGACAGAGGCTTTCACAGCCAATCCATTCGTCAAACCAATAGGAATTCAAAGATACTAAGGGAGGAAACAAAAAAGATCGCATTTTTATAATTAAAATTATGTTCTACAATACAGTTATAAAAGATTAAAGAACATTTTTCTATTTCTTGTTATCATAGTAATTTACAAGATTTGGATGCATGTAATTGTCATAGAACAAATAGAATAGACCGTATGAGTTATCACAAATTAAAAAAACTGAAATTATCATAATGCTTATCTGAAAAATAATTTGTTATTTAAGGTGGCACCCTGAGCGAAAGTGGCGCCGCAGTGAATTTTATTTAATATTATTCTTATACACAATTTTAATAATGTTTTACGTGGAATTTTTAGGGCCCACAGTCTAGCATTTTTAGACGGTATTTGTAACGTTACATTCCCTCGTAGTCACTGCTAGAAGTAGATAGCAAAACTGCTAAAAGTGGCCGTTTCTGACACATTTTGCTATCTACTTCTACGAATGACTACGAAGGCATGTAGTGATACTTTCTAAAAATACTAGACCATGGGCTCTAGAAACTCCACGTAAAACATTATTAAAATCTTTTTCTTATTAATAACTTATTAAATAAAAACCTCTGAGGGCGCCACTTTCGGTCCAACCGCCTAAGGAGAATATAGTCAATTTGACTATCCGTGGCAAAGAACATTCTATTTGCATTGCATAGTCTAACTAAAGTAACTAATTCTACACGTGGGAACTAAAGCTCCGGTTTGAATTTCCCGAATCAAGTAACATCAGACAAGTTTTTTTTTGTAAAGAAGCCAATCAGTTGTAATAATAAGTTGAAATGCTCACCAAAACAAATGCATTTTACGCTGATTGTTGAGATGATTATTTCCCACAACAATTCTTGACCCACTTAGTTATGTTTGTTTTGTTATCTTTTATTTAAAATACTGCATTTACAAAAACCAACTAACAAACCAAAGAGCACCGAAATAAAGAGAAAAGTCTTAGGTTCAAAACTTTTTCGTTGATTTTATAATGTTTTGTTTGATTATTCTTATGAATGAATAACCACCGGTTTCACACAATAATTTTGAGTTGTATTTTATACATGTTAATAAAAATTCGACTAAAGTCCATATTGGGAAAGGTACTGTTTGATTAGTGGACATTTCAGGAAAGGTACCTTTTGAAACCGATGTACATCATGGGAAATGTTATTAACACGTTTTTATTAGGTTGTTTTCTCGTTTGTGTGTTCGTTCGTTCGTTTGTTTGTTTCTCCGCAAAGTTTGTGAACGATTTGGTACTAGCCAACGATATGTTAAAACAAGTTTAGATACGTTACCCGCGCTCTACAATGGCAAGACGAAAGTCAGGTAATTACCCGACTTTCAATTAGTCTGGCACAGGCTCGTGACACGTAAACACACAACACTCTCGTCAGTCAGACACTAAAAAACCGTGACATCCTTATCAAAAATGCCTTCCTGCGTCTTTAAACGATGTGCAAATTATACAGCAACAGTCAGATATCGGAAACATGTTTAATTTAATAAGTAAGTACTGTATTTAACCGTAAAATGTATTTTCGTATTTTGTATTACTCTAATCGGCCATATTTTTACAAAGAGCGAGCATTGCGACACCCATGTCACTGCCATGATCGCGCCAATGAGCATGCAGCGTATCAGACGAAACTTATGATGTCTGTTTATCTCTTTATATCTGATATATAAGCACTGCGTCAGTGAGCAGACGTGTCGAAAATTTATTAAAATAATTAATTAATCACTGGCAAAATCGTGACCTCGTTTTTGACCAATCATCGGTAATTACAAACTGTGTCACTGTGTTAGGTATTATATACATTAAAGATTAGTTAGTGATTCAGTGAAAATGTTTAGTGCATAGGAGATTAGATTAATAAAGGATGGATAGCCCATTTAGCCGGGGTGGCAGGACCGGTCGCACCCCGCCTCCATCACCCTCGCCCGGCGGCGGCTCGGATCATCCGAGATCTCAAGACCAAGAAGAAGGGCCCCTGGAACTTATACCAACTCCAGAAATTCAGAACTGGATGACGAATATAGAACAGTGCCTTAATGAAGTTTGCCATATTGCTTCAGAAGGCAAATTAAACTCGGACCAAAAACTACGCATAAATAATCTATGTCGTAAAGTGAGCCACGGAAGTTCGCAGATGGCTGTGCAGTATCAGTCACTGAAACTGAAAACCGTTCAAGCCCATACGAAGATTCAGACCCTTTACACCCAACTTGATCTGTCACAGCAGTTACAGGATCTCAAACTGAGCCTTAAGGAGACACCAAAAACTGTCCCAGGAGTGTCCTTCTCTGATATGGTCAAAAAGGGCTCCAATAATTTTATTAAGACCTCAAATGTAAGTGCCGTAGCTATTTATCCAAATGACAAAGGAAAATCAAGTGAGGAGACAAAGTCCCTTGTGCAAAAAATTATTTGCCCTGAAGGGATGAAGCTGCAAGTTAGAGGTTTGCGCAAAACCAAAAACGGGGGTGTTATAATAAGCACTGAGACCAAAGACGACATTGAAAAGTTAAAAAGATCAACTCAACTTGCAAACTCGGGCCTTTCAGTCGATGAACTCCATAAGCGAAAGCCCAGAATCGTAGTTATCGGGATACCCGTGACCATGCAGGAAAAAGAGGTATTTACTTGTATATACCAACAAAATTTAGCTGACCAATTAGAAAACTCGAGCCTCGAATCGTTCCTGACCTCGATTAGACTTAGCCACAAGTCGGGCAAGAAGGAAGCCGAGACTTGTAATTATGTCTTAGAAGTATCTGCCGAAATACGTAAAGCCCTTATATCGAAAGAGAGGATTTTTGTTAATTGGTCATCTTGCCCTGTAAGAGACTTTACTTTGGTCACGCGATGTTATAAATGTCAACAATACGGTCATGCGGCCAAGTCTTGTCGGGAGCTAAACTACACCTGCGGCCATTGTGGTGAACAGGGACACTCAATAAAGGAGTGCACCAAGAAAACTGACCAACCAAAATGTGCTACATGTTCAAGGTTCAAAAAACCAAATGGTCATAACACAGGTAGCGCAGACTGCCCTGCAAAATGTTTAGCGGAAAAAAGGTACATTAATTCCATTGATTATTATTGATTTAGACAGTCTCTCTGTATCTGAGTCTAAGTTGTGTGAAGTAGAAAATTGCAAACAATATCTTTCCGTCTACAAAAATTCACTTACCATACTAACACAAAACATTCGCAGCATAATTAAAAATTTCGATAGTTTTAGTATTTTTCAACAGAGATTAGACGTTAATTCCGACGTCATCGTTTTAACCGAATGTTGGCTAGATAAACAATATAACCTTCCCTTATTACCAGGTTACAACATATATAAGACTAATAGAACTCATAATCAAAATGATGGGGTTGTAGTCTATGCTAAAAATCAATTAAATGTGTCTACAGAGGAACCCATCATAGATGAATGCAGCAATTTGCTTATTAAAATAGGATCAGAATTTGCAATATTAGCTTTGTATAGACCACCCGCTTTTAAAAGTACAACTAACTTCGTGGATTCTCTAAACAATATACTGCAAACTCTATCCTCATTTAAAAACATAGTTTTAATTGGAGATATTAATATTAATATTGATCCTGAAAAAATTGAGTCGGCTGCCCAAGATTACCTAAATATATGCTCATTCCATGGCTTGCTTCCCGCGCATACATTGCCTACTCATCAAAGTGGCTCTTGCTTGGACCATATCATGCTTAAATCAAATTTATCTTCACTTGCACTTGTTACTAACTCAACGATAACAGACCATAGTGCCGTCCTACTAACCTTAAATTGTAAATTACCTAGGTTAAACAATAATCGCACTGTCACTAAATTAAATGTAAATAATTTAGAAGTTGACTTACGTAACATCGATTTTACTCCAGTTTATAATTCTGCTGATCCGAATTTTTGCATGTTATATTTAGTACAAAATGTACAACAAGCGATTCAGAGAAATACATCGTGTGTTAAATTAAATAACAGAAGCTTCAACATAAAACCGTGGATCACTCCGGGTCTTATTCGCTGCATGAAACATAGAGATAAACTGCATACGAACGCAAAACGAAATCCTAATAATCAGATACTACAATTGTCATATAAAAGATACCGGAATTTTTGTAATAATATTTTGAAAAAAGTTAAAACTGCGTACGAAAAATCAGTACTACAATCAGCTGGAAAAAATAATAAAAAGATATGGAATCATATTAAAAATATCACCTACACTTCAAAACAACATGACTCATCATTATGCTTACTTCAAGAGAACTCGTCACATTTAATTTCCGCTAATAATGTCAATAATTATTTTGTTAATATTGGTAAATGTCTGGCAGAAAAAAATCATAACATTTCACTTGCCGCCCCTGCCTGTGGCACTTCCTTAAAATCCTTTGCTTTGCTTGATACTGACGAAATTGAGGTTGAAAAAATTATCATGTGTTTGAAAGATGACTGTGCAGTTGGGTGGGACAATATATCGAATAAAATAATCAAGCAGTTTAGGTACATTCTGGTGCCTCCCTTGACTTATATTTTTCAAAAAAGTTTATATACAGGTATTTTTCCCAAATGTTTAAAAAAGGCTGTAGTTGTTCCTGTATATAAATCTGGAACAAAAAGTCAAGTTTCAAATTACAGACCCATATCATTATTACCATCTTTTTCTAAAATATTGGAAAAAATTATCAATAATAGGCTAGTTCGATTTTTAGAAGAAAAGGCGATTTTGTCTAAATATCAATTTGGGTTTCGACCAAAAGTATCAACTGCTGATGCCGTACATCATTTAACAGATTATATTGTAAATAATTTGGACAAAGGTAGTCACACAATTGGAATCTTCCTGGATTTGGCAAAAGCTTTTGATACGGTGTCTATCCCTATCCTTTTGCGCAAACTTGAGACTTTAGGCATAAGAGGCACACAGCTGAAACTCTTCACGAGTTATCTGGAAGAACGTAGCCAATGTGTGAGAATTGGAAGTGTCCTCAGTGATGAGCAGGATAATACATCCTTCGGGGTTCCGCAAGGAAGTATTTTAGGACCTACCCTGTTTCTGATTTACATCAATGACCTTTGTAATATTAAGCTAGATCATGGGATGATCATATCTTACGCTGATGATACTGTACTTCTTTTCGCGGCTGACTCGGAAGAACAAGTATACAAGTATGCGCAACGAGGATTCAATGTTGTAAATAATTGGCTTCAATCTAACCTTTTAACACTAAATGCTGAAAAAACTAACTATATTAAGTTTTCTGTACGTAAACAGTGTTTTTCTAACACTAACCCAACACTACATGCCCATTATTGTGGAGTGCATATGGATAACCAATGTATGTGCCCCGAAATTAAAGAAACAGATAAAATTAAATACCTGGGTATTATATTAGATGAAACTCTTTCTTTTAAGCCACATATTGCGGCTTTAAATAGCAGATTACGTAAGTTAATATTTGTATTCAAAAAGTTACGACATATTGCTGAACCGACAATAATAAGGCAGGTGTATTTTGCACTATGTGAATCAATATTAACTTACTGTATCACGACATGGGGAGGTGCAAGTAAAACATTGATACTAACCACAGAGAGAGCACAGAGAGCGATTCTCAAAGTGTCAACTTCCCGCCCTTTTCTATTTCCCACTAACCTTCTGTATAAGTCTTGTAATTTGCTAACGGTTCGACAATTATTTATAATGCACATAGTATTAAAACAGCACTCAGCACTTTCTTTTAACCCTGACATAATTTATAAAAGACGCAAAGATATTGTATGCACTCAAAGAGTTTCTATTAATTATGCTTTTACAAAAAAATTCTATTTATTCCTGGGCCCACTGCTGTACAATAGATTAAATCGTATAGCAAACATCTACCCGCTCAATTCTAGAAATTGTAAGATCAACTTAAAAAATATCCTACAAATCATGTCCTATGAAGATACAGAGAGACTATTGGTTGTATTAAAATAGTAAATTGTATATTTATTTAAGTAAGTTTTAATCAAAGAATAATTTGTAATGTATGTGTACCTACTTTAACTTCAACAAAAACTTTTATTGTGGAGAAAAAAAATATATATTTGCTTAAGTAATAAGTTAGTGATTAACTAATTTTTGTGAATATTATTAGCTCAAATCGCCTGAAACACAGGATTTCCTAGTTCAGGCAAACGTTATATATTGTTCATTATGTAAACCTTGCACAAAAACTTTGTATCTGCACCAATGGAAAATAAATAATTATTCTATTCTAAAATTCTATTCTTTCTAACGACAAGTATTCCGTATGGTGGCGTTCATTTTTATCCCTCTCTCGACATAATACGTCAATGTTGTGTATCTGCAGTACCTGTCGCTGTTTTAAATTGCATGATGTTGGCGCATGACGCATCTAAACTTGTTTTGACATATCGTTGGTACTAGCTTCCCGATGAGCTAGAAACTTGAAACTTTGAACGTAGGTCAGAACTAGAAGGCTATGCAATATTATGATGTCATTGAGCTGATCTGATGATGGATCCGGAAGAAGGCCACAGGATCTGTATAATGAAACCATACATCCCATCGTGTTTGGGCTCGTTAGAATCGTCTTGACGAGTACTCTAATGGGAGACGAGATCCAGGGTCTGATGATGAAGCTGAAATGCCATGCCATAGGAACTCAATATTAAAACCGTGCAACCCCATCAAATTTGGGCTTATTTGAATCGTCTTGACGAGTTCTTTGTTGGGAAATAGTTTCCAGGGTCTGATGATGGAGCTGGAAGAAGGACACAGGAACTCTTTAATAAAACCACGCTACCCCATCGAGATTGGGCTCGTTTGAATCGTCTTCACGAGTACTTTGTTGGGAAATAGTGTCCGAGGATCTGATGATGGGGCCGGAGGAAGGCCATCGGAACTCTATAATAAAACCATGCAACTCCATCGAGTTTGGGCTCGTTTGAATCATCTTGACGAGTTCTTTGTTGGGAAATTGTTTTCAGGGTCTGATGCCATCATCAGACCCTGAAAACTATTATTAGCCAGAAGAAGGACATAGGAACTCTTTAATAAAACCACGCTACCCCATCGAGATTGGGCTCGTTTGAATCGTCTTGACGAGTACTTTGTTGGAAAATAGTGTCTGAGGATCTGATGATGGAGCCGGAGGAAGGCCATAGGAACTCTATAATAAAACCATGCAACTCCATCGAGTTTGGGCTCGTTCGAATCGAGTGCTCCGGTAGGAGATGGTATATTTTTTTAGTGTTAGCTCTAACGAGCTAGTTAACACTAAAAAGCAGAAAATAATAATTTACTGAAAAAAAACTTTTTTAAAAACAGGTTTTTAAAACGGACTAAATTATTAAAAAAAAATCGGACTAAAAACATTAAAACAGATTAAAAAGTAAAAAATAAATTCTTCTGTGAATATTTATATCCAACCTACAGAAATTTTAAACCTAAAAACACGTTTTTAGGTTTAAAATAAATAATAAACGCCCCACGGGGCGCATGCTAAAGACAATATGGATGATAATTTTACAATATGCGCCCCACGTTTTTAGGTTTAAAATTTCTGTAGGTTGGTTATAATTATAAATATTTACAGAAGAATTTATTTTTTACTTTTTAATCTGTTTTAATGTTTATAGTCCGATTTTTTTTTAATAATTCAGTCCGTTTTAAAAACGTGTTTTTAAAAAAGTTTTTTTTCAGTAAATTTTGAACCTCTGGAGGCAAGTTTTGTTTTTCAAATACTTCGAAACAATTGACGCAAGCAAGCTTGTTTGTCATTCCAAGAATTATTTTCTTGAGACGTCGAAATGGTAAACAATTTAGGCTGTCGATAGCTCTCGACATGTCATCGCCGGGTTCTCAAATACTTCAAACGATCATCACCAATCAAGGACTATATTCAATCGAAGAGGACCACCACAGTCGAATCTGTCATCGAATTTGATACACGCCAATGTATAATTTACTAGGGGCCCAGTACTTGGTTTCGAATGACGCTGTAGCTACACACGTTGTGGCGAAAAAATGTCAGCGTGATACGCTGGAGCGAAACCCAATCGGTCGAACGACGCGACAGCGACTAACTTTGTGGCGAAATAGGTATAATTGTATGCTAGTTTGAAACTCAAAGGGTTGAAAATAAAACAAAATATTCAAGTCTCACTTTAATCAACAAAATAAAAGGTTATATTTAGAGTAGGTAAAAAAATGAGTACAAATACGTCTTTTCGACCATTGGTTTCTCGTTACGGAAAAAGTTTGTCGCTGTCGCGTCATTCGACCGAGTGGGTTTCGCTCCAATGATTTTTCGGTCCAGCGTACCACGCTGAAATTTTTACGCCACAACGTGTGTCGCTACAGCGTCATTCGAAACCAAGTAGTGAACCATTTACTAGCGGTAGGGACCCGGTGCAGACCATCGCACAAAGGGTCACTCGAATGGCAGCGAGGAAACTGTCAACAACAGCATTCCCAAGGAGGGTTGGTGTCAGGCAGGCGGCCGACCGTAAAACTTTGCCAAAACCTAATGCAGTATGTATTACATGCTGCGCCGACCCCAATAGTGGTCGTTCTACGAGCGCAAAATTTTATTTTGTGTAGAGCACTACAAATAAATTGGGATAAGGACAGGAGAATGATGATGATGAGTATAGGTACCTATGTTTCACGATAAATAGCAACTGCATGAATATTTACGGCCGATTTAAATAACCATCTTCAGAAAGAGATAGGCTTACTAAAGATTTGTTGCCTAGATATTTGACATTTGAAACAACAGTTGACTTGTAAGTTGTAACAGATCCATAGTAGGCCTGTCTCTTACTGAAGATAGATTATTAAAATCTAGCTTAAGTTCATCAATAATTTAATGAAAATAGGGAACATGCATAAGTCACCGATTTTGATAAATTTGAGCTTGATCGCTGCGGACACGTATAAAAACATGATGGAACAGAAAAATAAAATAAAAATATTGTTTTAGTTTTATCACACAGGGGAAAATAACGATTATGCATTTAACAATCGGATAGAATATCGAATAAGAAATAATATTTTGTAATATTATGTATAGGGCATATGTACTTAAACGCAATATTTAGGGAGATATTTGAAAATTCTTGGCTCCATAATAATGCGCCTGTAACGTGGCATAAGTGACGTCACAAAATGTTGACCGTTTTGTATAGACCGTTTTCGGCGGGTGCTGCTGCTAACTTCAAGTAATTCTATCACGAGAAAAAAATGCAAGAGAAAAGTTTTAATATTACAGTTGATTTTCTCAGGCATTATATTTTGATTTTGATACTAAAAAAAATAATGAATGTTCCCTAATTATAAGCAAAAGAAAAAAATATGTGTCAATGGTAAATATTAACTTGAAGTATTTCCCGATTTCCATTTTTCCTGAAAGGAAATTATATTCTATCAGTCTATCTTTCTCCTTTATATCCTTTATCAACTCATCTGTCAGATAAGAAAAATCTTATACTAAACTATTTACTTGAACATTCCAGAAAGTGTATCATAAAAACGCCGCATTCCAGAGTGTAGAACAAATAAATAAGTTTACAAACATCTGGGTTCCGAGTCCTCCAAACAGGATTTGAAGAGTTCCCTAAATAATAGAGAGAGGTCGTTGACTCAGCGAGGCCGTTCCCTCAGGATTAGGGTTTAGGGAACTACTGGTAGCGATGAATTGGATGTAATATGACAGCTGTCAGGAAATCATGACCTCTTTACGTGAAGTTCACAGCACCCTGAAATATAATACATATTGCTTCCAATGAAACTTTTGGATTTTGAAGTTAATGATTTATTTAAAGAATTCTAGGCTTTCGATACTACATACTTTCCTAGCAGTTTTTCTTTAGTTACAAAACGTTAATTAGATTACCACTTTGGCCAACTCATTTTATAGTGTAGCTTTTTGGTAGATCAAATTTTCGTTTTCGGAGAACTTTTTCAACAAGGAAACGTTACCATTCGTGTTTGAAATTTTGTGTCACATTCTATTCTTTACTCATATTAAGTATGTAAATAAGATCTGAATTGTTCGATTAAATTTTTATTTAAGTAAATACTTAAACTTAGGTCATGACCATAAGATCTTATTTTGGGATCGAATCAACCTAAGTATTTTACCATCAGCCATTTTTAATGCCCCACTGCTGGGGCACAGGCCTTCCTTATGGGTTTAAAATAATTACACATAGAAGCCGTGTCCTTGTATGCAAAGTGAGGCAACTTATAATGAGCCAAAATGGCCCAGTTCTCAGATTTATATCCTTCATACGTTACCTAATCGTAACTAAAATCCAATAATATAATAATTAATCTCTTTAAGGTAGGGAAATTGAAACTGTTGTGTACTTATTAGGTATGATTATTTATTAATGGACAATAAAAATCTGAAAACGGCGCCATTTTGGCTATTTTTGTTGCCTCACTTTTGACAGCGCGCTTTGTAGGGAATTATCGTTCTAGGTGTTATTATTCTAAGCTTATGGGTAGATAAGGAGGATGGGATATGGGAGAACCCACCACGCGGACCCAATGCGGACCGAAAGGGTGTTAACGATCGCAAATACAGCCGGGACCAACGGCTTAACGTGCCTTCCGAAGCACGGAGGAGCTCGACATACCTAATACACTTTTGCTCACCCATCCCTTAACTGGCCCTTGTGAAAGTTGTTTAACCTCCGCAATCGCTGGGCCAGGCGCTATAGGTACAACTTTAAAAACTTAATGTTAGTTTTCCGCTTTTACGTATAGTAAAAATGGTGGCACCTAGAAAACTTTAAAAAGAAAAATAATTTAATACAACAAATTCTTCTTTTGTTCATCATTCGTTCCCAAATTGCTATGCAGTGTGGCAACGCCATGCTCGTTAACTTTTATCTTTGGTCTGTGATTACCAATCAGATATCGCTAATAACAGTGTTCTCTTCTCACCTATCCACCATTAATTAAAATAAGTGATTAATTGCCCAGCTCACTAATAACCACATGGTTTAACAAACTTTCCCTTTGATAAAGAAAAAATCATCGGTTGAAGACAGTTTGTATTTATAGAAAAAAAAACCTTAAAGATAGGATAAGAAAATTGATAAGAAAATGCGTTAGTTTTCGACAGTCGCGTTTTGATACAACTCATATTTGTAAACAAACATGTTTATTAAAGATATGTTTTCTTTTTGATGAGTTATGTGATTATCACAAATAAAATATGTTTCGTTCTCTTTTTAGGGTAGGACAAATAGAAAAAGAAAATTCAAACGAATGCGTTAGTTTTCGACAGTCGCGTTTTGATACAACTCATGTTTGTAAACATGTTTAAAGTTATGTTTTCATTAGTTAGTTATATAATTGTCACAAATTATTCTTTCTCCTTTTAGGGCAGGATTATCTAAGCTTAATATTACATTCATTGCATTTTGATTGTATACCTCTTGAAAAACCCTCTTTAGGCAGTATTCAAATCTTTTTATTTCTATAGAAAATTCCTTTGACCGATTTCTGTACAACTCATTGATTTAATGTAATTCAAGACTTGACCATCACGCAGCTGCATCATAAAACAAAAGACGATCTCTTCTCACATCCTAATCCAAAATGGCTGAATCTAATGAAACGCATTTAATGACTCCATATTGTTTTTAAACAGGACATTGACCCCACCACGTGTGTCCACACGTGTTAAAAACGCTTTTGTCAAATCTTTGTCCGATCGGGCCTTTAGATTTTTTCTAAACACCAAATTTCTTGAGGAGGGTTGTCATAGAGTTGGAAAAATAGACACGACACATTAAAAAAGCAATATTTTTTTCTTTTTTTCGTAGTGTCGAAAGCGTAGGCTTTGCTTACTTATCTTATTACAAAAAAAAACATGTACATTTGCTATTCCTGTTGCAGACTTGAATAAACTATATCAAGTAACAAACTTAGAATAATAAAACCTAAAATGATAGTTATCAACAAAGCGCACTGACAAATGTGAGGAAACAAAAACAGCTAAAATGGCTCCGTTTTCATATTTTTATCCTCTATTATTACCTAATCATACCTAATAAGTACAAAACTGTTTCAATTTTCTTACATTTAGGAGATTATTTACTATTTTATTGGATTTTAGTTACGACTAGGTAACGTATGAAGGATATAAATCTGAAAACTAAGCCATTTTGGCTTAGCATTAGTTGCCTCACTTTGCATACGCGGACACGGCTTCTAGGTCTTATTATTCTAAGGTAACAAAAGATTATAATTTAGTAAGCTTAATTGAAAATGACTAATTACTTGTCCCTAAAACAGTTTTTTTAATACCAAATATTTTGAAAAAATAAAAGCAATTGAAAGTAACAGAGATTTTATTTGTAAATTACTGTATATTTTTTTGTATTTTGCATTTGAATTAAGACAATTGAGTCATACTTACAAATTAAAATAGAAGCAAAACAACTTTGTGAAGTCTATTGAATTTTTATATTTAGGCATTCACAATGCTATTTTTAATACCTATAGATAATTAATATTAGAAAAAGTACTAGAATAAATCGACTCACCCGTAGCAGCTCAGACGGGATGTTGGGATGTGAAGACTTTTAATTTTCTCCGTTCCTTTCTGTTTATGTTAGGTCTACCTTTCTTACAACCCTTCAGATGCACTTGTTTATTGTTCAATGTAACCCTCTAAGCGTCTTATTCAATTGTCACATTCATAAGAACATGATGACGAAATACAAAATGATACCTTATTCTATTACGTTATGGTATAATATCGAAGTTAAATGCTTTGTTATTTTTTAATTTTCTGCCCTGAATTATTTGGTACCTCGTACATAATATCTACGTATCTTTCTTTTGTTCTGTAGTTGACATATTGCATAGCTCATTTTTATTTACTTATACACAACCCAGATTTAACCAACTAATTAGGTACTAAAAATAATATGAATTCTAGATCGTAAAGAGGGCTTTTCAAAGTGACATTAAAAAAATAAAAATAGTAACTATTTGCTTCACTAGATGCCGTTGATGGAAAGAGAAGTGTCAAAATTGGCTTTTAAAAATAAACGGCCTATACCAAAGAGGCAAGTAAGCGCTCGCTGGCTGACATCTGCCCAAAGAGAACCATTTTAAGGTTACATTTGTCTGCCTACCTGAGTACTCTTTGAAGCATTGTAAAAAAAAATACATTGACACATACATTTTTATCAACGCCATCTATGGCGCCTACAGTTTTTTTACATTTTGAAAAGCCCTCATTAAAAATATTTTTTCACAAATCGGAATAAGAAACGTACTTACCTAATTGATAATTTTCTTTTTGTTACGAATGTGGTTGGGCCTTAGTAATTTTGCCTCTAAGTGTAAAACATACAGACGAACATAGAACCTCCTCCTTTTTTGAAGTCGGTTAAAAGTTAGCTAGAGCGTTTTGCTGGCAGCGTCCGTTATTTATAAAGTACCATTTTACATTTATTAAATCAGGACAGTCCCTCCTGAAGCTTCCACCGTGACGGACGGACAGACAAACCATCCGACATGTTTCTCATAATGAATGCACCCTAATATCCTGTCAGTAAATGATTTCTGTTTTAAACTCCAATTTTATATGGTGATTTTTATTTTTATAGCCTTTACAGCGATGTTTTTGGCAAAAGAAATTAGTTAGTAAGTAACGTACTCGTATCTACACAGTAAAACAGTAACAGACAAAATCATCAATATCAGCTAAATAGTTCAGAAAAACCGGTCAAGTGCGAGTCGGATTCGCGCACGAAGGGTTCCGTACCAAAAAACAGCAAAAAATCACGTTTGTTGTATGGGAGCCCCCCTTAAATATTTATTTTATTCTGTTTATAGCATATGTTATTAGCAGCAAAAGAAATACACGATCTGTGAAAATTTCAACTGTTACCTGTAGTCGTTATCAATATGGAGCAAAAAACGGCAAAAAAATCACGTTGGTTGTATGGGAGCCACCCTTAAATATTAATTTTATTCTGTTTTTAGTATTTGTTGTTATAGCGGCAACAGAAATACATCATCTGTGAAAATTTCAACTGTCTAGCTATCACGGTTCATGAGATACAGCCTGGTGACAGACAGACAGACAGACAGACGGACAGCGGAGGCTTAGTAATAGGGTCCCGTTTTTACCCTTTGGGTACGGAACCCTAAAAACGATGATTTTTACAAAATAAGTAATTTTAGAACATTTTGATGTTTTCAGGCTCTTTCAGTTAGATATTTTTTTGTATAAAAATTTAAAATAAAAATATGGATCATATATTTAAGCAACTAATTAAATATTATGATTGTTTTAATAAATTTTAATGAGGAGACAAATTATCCGTAAGTTGTTTCAGCAAAAGATTTTAAGAAGCGTTTGAGAATTCGGACATTTTCACTGAGATTCAGATTTTTTGTAAAATAATAAAATTTCCTACAAATTCTGTTCCATTTTAAACAAATTAAACCAGGAGATCGGTACCCCAAGCACGAACACCCATCGAGAAAAAAACGCGCGATAAACTACTCAATAGAGTAATTATGTATGGAAAAAATCATTTCGCTTTTCGGTGACAGATGGCGCTGTTCAAATTTCCCATACAAAATGCTTTATCGAATGTTTTACGCGCGTTATTTTTTCAATAGCAGTTCGTGCTAAGGGTACTGTAGATGCAATTCAAAAACTTCGAAACAGGAACGAAAAAGGTAAATTTGTATAAAAAAGGCAAGAAATGCAATGAAATGCGCAAATACCCAATGGTCTCGTGGGAAGCTCCCAGGTTCGTATCAAGTCAATCCCAGTTCCGCTGCGTGCGCACGCGCGATGTGATAATGTTGCAGGCGTGTCGACACTTCGCAAGCGAAAGTGGCGATGTTAAGGCTTATTTGGAAATTATAACTTTATACGAATTATAGCGCGTATATTCAAAGTCAAAATCAAAATGTCTTTATTCAAATAAACTTAATAATTGAGCACTTGTACGAGTAAATATTCTTCATTTTCCTAGCACCCGTTCCAGACTTTTTAGGGTTCCGTACCCACAGGGCAAAAACGGGACCCTATTACTAATACTCCGCTGTCCGTCTGTCTGTCTGTCACCAGGCTGTATCTTATGAACCGTGATAGCTAGACAGTTGAAATTTTCACAGATGATGTATTTCTGTTCCCGCTATATTAACAAATACTAAAAACAAAATAAAATAAATATTTAAGGGGGGCTCCCATACAACAAACGAGATTTTTTCCGTTTTTTGGTACGGAACACTTCGTGCGCGAGTCCGACTCGCACTTGGCCGGTTTTTTTAACTGACAAGAAAAACGGGCGCAAGAAACTTTAAGTAACGATACTATAATTACAATTTATAACATATTTGCTCGTAAAGGGTCTCTTATTACGCCAATTTCAATATCGTATTGTATCTCATTACGAACTTGTGCGGTAATGTAAAGTAAAACGCACGGTTTATCAAGATGCTTCGTCTTAAACGAACGGTACTTTTTTAAATCTTAGCAAAGAGTTTTTATATCAGAATCTTTTCTGATGCTTCATGTGGGATTGACCTCAACATTTTATGAATAAAATTTACTTTATATAATTTATTTTTACATTTTTTTTTTATTTTTTTTTTCATGTTTGAATATGGGTATCAAATGAAAGGCCTTAATGAGCACATTCCAAAATGACATAATTTGTCACTAAAATATAAAAAAAAAAAAAAAAATTCCGATTTTTGAATATGGGTATCAAATGATAGGCCTTGATGAGCACATTCCAAAATAATATAATTTGTCACTAAATTTAAGAAAAAAAAATTTTTTTTTCAATTTTTGTATATGGGTATCAAATGAAAGGCCTTGATTAGCACATTCCAAAATTACATAATTTGTCACTAAAATTTAAGAATTTTTTTTTTTTTTTAATTTTTGAATATGGGTATCAAATAAAAGGCCTTGATTAGCACATTCCAAAATTACATAATTTGTCACTAAAATTTAAGAAAAAAAATTTTTTTTTTCAATTTTTGAATATGGGTATTAAATGAAAGGCCTTGATGAGCACATTCCAAAATGATATAATTTGTCACTAAAATTTAAAAAAAAAATGTGTTTTTTTTTTAATTTTTGTTTTTTTACTTTATTTTTGTTTGATTTCCTCACAATCGAAGTGAAAGGCAGAAAAATCGACCGATAGATACTTACAAGTGTATCAAAATTTCATCATTATGGAAAACAAGCAAAAATGCAAAGTCCGAGTTTTATTTATTTCCTCGCAAATATGTTATAAAACGTCGTATGACATATGTGCGCTTTGATAATTACAGCCTCTGCTTTCTTGTAGCCCTCGCCTGCGGCTCGGGCTAGCAATATCGCCTCAGCTGTAATTTTCAACTTACCGCACTTATATCATAATGTACTATTACAATATTGTTGATTCAGATGTTTTTTTTATTAATTAATATTGTATTTAGTTTGGTTTAATATAGGTTTTCGATTTTCCAACATTTTGACACCTATCCAGGGGGCCGTGGCATAGTAAAATCAAATAAGTAAGTCGTCTTACTCATTATACGCCCGAACGCGGTTTGTATGTGAGCGCGGCCGTACGTATGCGTCGTCGCACGCACACACTGACACAACTTAAAGGTGATAGCGGTGCGTCAGTACTCAGTCGTGGCTGCGCCGTACTTAATACCGCCCGCGCTCAGCCGCTCACGCACGCTCCGCCGTACATGTACACTACCTACTTACCTCCTTTAAATACAAATTCGTGAAGATGACCTCTAGAAAATATTGCAGTGTTTATGGATGTCTAAATAGCAGTTTGTCTGATCCGGAATTGTCTTTCTTCGCTAATGCGAAGGTAGGTAAGGTAGGTAATCCTAGTCGCTAGGTAATCCTAGTGAACAAGAACGGTGAGTACCTATCTAATCTACTACCCTTTTATATCATACGTAGGAACGTACATAATACATAACTGAAAGTGTTTAGGAAATGCCTAGTTCTGCTCCGAATTTCATTGACCAGATACCAATTTGTGGTTTGATTTAATTGATCACTAAGTATGCCCCACCGCGAAAAGAAGGGACCAATTACTTAAGTAGAAATTTGTATAAATCAAACTAAATCTTAGGTAGGTATATAAGCAATAAACTTGAGTAGGTAGGTAGGTACTTACCTAATTATGTTTCATCAGTTAACATGTGTAGGGTGGATATGCCTAACTCCAGCCCCCCCCCTAATACCAGCCCCCAAAAGTTTTTGCTTTGCTTTCATTAAAAAACAGTGAAAATTGGAAACTGTTTGATGGAGCCACACCGCTAGTTAATCCTCTAAGTTGGAAAATCACTATTAGCCGGTCACGTCACCTACAACTCACACAACGAGCAATAATGTTTACCGAGACCGAGTAGAGGTGACTATGTTTGAAAAACAGCATAAAAGCTCGATCGATGCGAACTTTGGGAAGTGTGTTTACGAAGGCAAGATGCAATTTTTTTAGGTTTTAAGCTTTGATACTAGTAATAGATTAGATATATAACGTTTTGACATTACTAGTTTGTAATTAAATTTACTAATTTCGAAAAAAATAGGGGGGCTGGAGTTTGACTGGATGATTTTCAATAACTTTCTATTACCAGCCGGGGCTGGTATTGGGTATTTAACTTTCGTTTAAGAAATCAAGTTCATCTTAATTTGCTCGTCTCAAGGTTGGAATTTGTAGTGCTATTCACTAGAATTACTAACCCTGCACCCTATGACCTAATTACAGCCGGGTGAAAAATGTTTAATTCCTAAGTTATTTGTTCTGCAAATTAGGGGCTGGTATTAGGATATGTATGAGAACCTAACTCCAGCCGGTCATCTAACTTTACGGCAATATACAGGGTGTTCTCAAATATGATTTTAATTATTTTGTTTTATTTTTTAATGTTAGATGTAAAAAGTAATAATAATTAAAATCATACTTTTCTTCACTCATAGAAACAGAAAATAAATTCAATATAAAAAAATGTATATTGAATTCCACTTCTTGGAAAACGCTTAAAAAAGTTTCAAATAATTAAAACGATTTCATACTCGTTGATTATATGTTTATTAAACCAAAGTTAACTTTTTGATACGCCATTTTTAATATATGTGTATTCTTAATTGATTAATATCTACAGGAGAGGTGTAAGTTTCAATGACTTGCTATGGGAATCATAATTTATAGCCTTTAGTGTTTTATTATCACTATTGAGAGTTACCAAATTATATTTTTTTTATTTTATACTAACATGGTTGTATTATTTTAGAACACCCTGTACCCGGCTGGAATTAGGGAGCAAAGCGGCTGATATTAGGGCAAAGGCGGCTGGAGTTAGGGTTTTTCGCCCTTCGGACATTTAAACGCTTCTCTATTTTTTTCCCACAAAACTACGTAAAACTAAGTTCTATTTTCGTAATAAAGATGAATCAACCTACCTAAAACTGTATCAACAATATTTTTAAGATAGCAATTGTGGCAACAACAGAGATTCAAAGTTGAAAAATCCTTGGGGGGGCTGGTAATTGGCATATTCACCCTACCTCACACGGTTGGTTATCAACCTACGCAAATCTGTCAAAATTTTCCGAATGATATTGCATTTTATATTTACATAATTAGGTACCTACATATAAATAAACAAATCGGTAAAACGTAGGTACCTACATAGGAGACCCGGGTTAATTATTATTATTTCGTCATGAGTACCTACGTATAAAAAAAATAGGTACAGTCAACGGCACGTCAGACTATACATGTTGACCTTGAGACCGTCTTTATGTCGTGCGTAATAAGAGCTGTTTTCGTAATTCAACTGTTTTACTGTTTACCTAACCGCGCTGTGTCGTGCGTACCTCATTCCGTTTTAAATTTTCAAATTAGATAACAACTGTTGAAAAAATACCTAACCCTTTCCTCGCAGTCGGGTAAAAAATAACTTTTAATGCCTATTATTTGAAGTTATTGTAAAATTATTCAATTTCCTAATTTGAAGATTATAATTTAGGTAAATGAAAAAGTAAAAAAATCGTTAATAGTGTAAAAACTACAATATCATAATAATTATTTTATTTTAATAAAAACATGATTTAGTAAAGCCACGTTTTAATAAATCCTACTTCCATCGTAATTTTTCAATTCAATAATCATATAATATGACGTAGGTAATGAAAACATTGTAGTCAGCTCCTGGTCTATGTACAAAAAAAAAATATAGGTATTATAGATCCCTGATGCTTACCCTACAGGGGAAAATTGTTTTACATAAAGATTGCCTTACATATGCATTTTGACGATTGAATAAACTATAAGCGACAGCCCTACCAGTCAGCCAGTGTTTAGGCTATTATCGCTCGCTCACAGCTCCAGTTGGCCTACTTATTTGATTTTTCTATGGCCGTGGTCACGGGATGACTAAAGCAAAACGCTGCTCATATTTTTTTTTAAATTACCCGCTTTATTAGCCTTGATTTCTATTATAATTTGGTTGGTAGACATATTAGGACCTGGATTAACATCAACCTTTTATCTTTGTTAAAGGCTCCCTAAAGTTCACGCGAACGAAGTCGCGGGCGGCCGCTAGTAGGATATAAACAGTAACATAGTTCAGTACATTTTATTACAATTGTTTTTAAGTTAGTGCAAATCATCTTAAATTAAATTTTTAACTATGCAAATCCGGATATTTGTAATCATGAATTTCAATTATCAATTTATGTACAAAAGTGTCTTATTTCATCACATTATAGACGTTTCTTAAGAAATACGGCTTTTAAATTTTCTCATCTGGCAACCCTTCAGCGGAGATGCGTTAAATGCCATAATTCAACTTAATCGTGCAATTAGCAACCTATAGAAATGTAATGGCGCTCTTTATGTGGCATTCATGGCGTTAATGGACTCTTAGTTTACATTTCTTGGTAACATAGTTGCAGTTAAGTTGCTGAGATAGTTATTAAAGTTCCAATTATTTTTCTTTTTAATTACGTTGATGGTACCAAATAGAGATATAATAATAAACTTTTGATTAATTGGCATGGTTTAACGATAGGCGATTATTATATTGAAATTCTGGGTTCAAATCCTGTAGCGAACATGGGTTCATCATCACCATCATTATCTTAGGCCTCACGACACCCACTGTTGGGCATTGGCCTAAATTGGTGCCACTCTGGCGACGGAGATATTTAACGATACCCACGGTATGAGATGGGGTAATGCTATCCTAAGTTGGTACATACATAGTTACGTAATTTTCATTCATGTTCATAAATGTGAACCTTTTTTTGTGTCTATGGATAATTAATTATAAGTACTTTCTTGAAAAAATCGCCCCACCCCTAGCATCTCAGACGGTACACGAACCCGCACCCTGGGGATTCCGGCCCAATGCACTTGACCAATTATGCTACCGAGTTGCCAATGAGATCAGCGAGATTTTCTAGTACTTTTTACGTTTTTGCTGTAAGCCAGTGTCGGGGTGAGTCCCGTCTGAGATGCCATGGGTGAATAGTTTTTTCCTTATTTCTAGTATTATTAATTATTTCATTGTCAATGCCTTAAATAAAAAAATCCAATAGTTGTACCTATCTGATTCGTGGTTGTATCTTGGACGAGTTCGACAAAATTTGCTAAGACTTAATATGTCTTCATTATACATAGCACATTTGTTTCATCATCATCATCATCATCCTCCTACCCTTATCCCAATTTATTTGGGGTCGGTGCATTGCGTATTTTTCTTCCATTCCTTCCTGTCACTCGTCATTTCCTCATCTACTCCCTTCACATTCATATCATTCCGCACATCCATTACTCTTCTAGTAACATGCCTTTCATCCCTTCTCATTAACATGCCCAAACCAAGCCAGACGATTCCCTTGCAGCTTCTTTGTTACTGGTGCTACTTTCAGACTTCCTCTGACATACTCATTTCTTATTTTATCCATTCGCGTCACACCACACATCCACTTCAACATTTTTATCTCTGCTACATGTAATTTCCTTTCATTCATCTTCTTCATAGCCCAACATTCTGACCCATACATGACTACTGGCCTTATTACAGACTTATAAATTTTGCCAACTAAACTAAATAATTGGTTTAAAATCAGGTGAAAAAGAAGGTTACTCATTATTTCATTGCTAAGTAGGATATTATTTCTATAGCAATCCATTTTTAACCGACTTCAAAAACTTTGAAAAGGAGGAGGTTATCTATTCGTCGCGTATATTTTTTTTTTATATATGTATGTACACCGATTACTCGAAGACGGCTGAACCGATTGAAACGATTCAAACGTTATAACATGAGGTTTGTTCCCAAGTTGGTCCCATCTTTTGAAATTTTGAAATCGGTTCAGTAGTTTTCAAGTAATCTTGAAAATACTGTCGTTTTCGTTGCCATTTTATATGAATTGAGACCGACTTTCAACCATTACTTTTTTGTTTATGAACCGATTTAGACAATTCTTTTTTTGTTTGAAAGAAGACACCTTAAGAATGATTCCATATTATTTTCATTGGTATTGGACTTTGGATTTTGAAGATACACGAGGGAACTCCTCAAAATCAAATAGGAACTGTACAGTGATTGAAATATTGGTAGGTTTATTATTGTCAAGGACATTCTGGACTAGATTTGAACTGCGAAGACCCAACGGAACACCTGTGGACATTAAGTTACTCGGGGTTTACCATTGAAAAATGTGAAACATTATACTTAACGTTTTATATTATAAAATCATCGCTTACATACCTACCACAAAAAAGTTTCAAATAAAAAGCTTTTAAAAAAAAGTAAAACCTCCTTCAAAAACCTTAAAAAACAGCTCTATAAAAAGCAAGAAATAATGTTCAAATCGATTAATTAAAACACGTCTATTGAAGTCGGGTGGGGCTTTTAGAATATAAACATCACAATAAGTAAAAAAAATACTTCCAGCTCCACCCGACTTCAATAGACGTGTTTTAATTAATCGATTTGAACATTATTTCTTGCTTTTTATAGAGCTGTTTTTTAAGGTTTTTGAAGGAGGTTTTACTTTTTTTTAAAAGCTTTTTATATTAATTATCTTGTATCTAACAAATCAAAATGGAATAAAAGACGCCAAATTACACCCCAAATATCTCACTTAATGTACAAAGTAATTTATGTCTTAAACCCATGACCGTTTACTGGTTTCCTAAAACTGGTAAGTGTGAAACACACAATAGCTTAAAACGCATCTCATGCATAGTAATGAAGGAGAAATCCTGTTCCCAGGACATGCTTCGCTGCTCCTGGGGCATCCTGGCTACGATTTGTACAATGAGTCTTGGAAGTAACTTAACACCTAAATGTGCCCTTTCTCGAAGTTGGACTTACCTAACTGGACTGTCTGTTGTAGTAGGCAATGCATGTTGGTAGTAGTAGTAGGTAATGAAAAATAAAACTTCTTTATAATGTTTCAAACTGATTGCTAATTTCAATATTTAGCAATCAGTGGATTCTAAAAATAGGTAATACTGATATAAAATTGGAGTTTCTTTCACCCTTATGAAGTTATGACGAACCTAATTTTAATCCATTTTAAAGTACGTAAGTTCAGTTTTAATTTTGTTAAAAGGTCTGTAAAGTCTTTTAGCTAGGCATCTTATGGATTACTGCTCTAATTGAGTAGTTTTTATTCTATTGAACGCCTACGCTTACTTAAAAAACAAACAATAAAAGAAAATTGGTGCAGAGTTGTCAAAAGTTTGTGGTCTTGAAAGTTTAAAAAAGATAAGCCCCTTATATCAAATTGGCACAAGTTCTCACAAATAGGGAACCTTCTATGATTTAAAATATTCATCAATTCCTTGATATTATATCGAATAATTCCCATCATAGACAACTATCCATAGTAAAAAAAATCTTTATTCTAGTTTTCTAATTATAAAAAATACCTTAAAAAATATTATTTTTTGTGAGCAGAAATACCCTACAAGCCTTAAAACCAAATGTTTTAACTTAACCAAAACCTTTTTTTCGCTTAACCTATCGTAACAAAGTCAAAGTCAATAAACTTAATAATTAATCACTTTTGAATCGTCCATATTTTCCTACCACCCGTTCCAGACTTTTTTAACTGACAAGAACGGGCGCAAGAAACTTATCAGCTTTAACAAAAATAAGTAACGATATTTACCTATAAACATAGTGCATACAAGTTTTAAAACATTAGCGTTCATGGTTGTAAAATTAATTTAGGAAATTATATGCGTTCACGGTTGTAAAATAAATATTAAGAAAATATGGAAAGTATGGAAAATGCAACTTCTTTAAAATTCTCCATACAAAAGACAATTTCATAGGTAAAGACTCTATTATTCATAGGTAAAGAATCTATTATTATCACGTAAATAATAAATTAACCAGTCTTCTTATTTTTTCATCTCTTGCATAGTAATGGTGGAGTCAAGGAGAGATTCTGTTCCCAGGACATGCTTCGCTGGTCCTGGGGCATCCTGCCACGATTGTTGGAAATAAAAAAGTTTAAGGAATCTTTTTGTAGAGTTCGAGGTTCTTTAAAAGTAGGTTCGTGCGAGGTAAAGCATTCATTCTTTTGGAATTTTCTTTTTGTAACTTAACAACAAACCTATAAAGTTATTAAAATCTTAGGACTTGTTTTGGGAAAAGTTGTGAAAGTTCAATAATTTAAGTTTGAAAACTTTATTTAAGCTCAAACTTATAAGCATTTAAAAATCTGGCAAGGTAAGTAGTCTACCAAAGACAGTTAATTTTATAACAATATTTTATAGCGTGTCGCTTAGTTTAATTGAGTTTTTTTTTGTGAATAGTGGGCTAGAAAATATTGTTTTAGCGCCACCATTGAAAAAAAAACCGGCCAAGTGCGAGTTAGACTCGCGCACGAAGGGTTCCGTACCCAAAACGCCAAAAAATCACATTTGTTGTATGGGAGCCCCCCTTAAATATTTATTTTATTATATTTCTAGTATTTGTTGTTATAGCGGCAACAGAAATACATCATCTGTGAAAATTTCAACTGTCTAGCTATCACGGTTCATGAGATACAGCCTGGTGACAGACAGACAGACAGACAGACGGACAGCGGAGCCTTAGTAATAGGGTCCCGTTTTTACCCTTTGTGTACGGAACCCTAAAAAAGCACAAGTAATAATCTCCTAAATTGTCCCTAATATTTTTTGAATAACTCTTGAACAGTTATAATTTATTCTGTAAGTTTTAAAATCCATAATTGCCAAAAATGGCCACTTTGAGTTAAAATGGATTTTAAAACTTACAGAAAAAATGAAAACTGTTGAAGAGTAATTCAAAAAATATTAGAGACAATTTAAGAGATTATTACTTGTGCTTTTTTAAATATTGACTTGGTTTACGAGTAATAAAAATAAATGTAGTGGCGGCGCCACTTTCACTACCACCTCGCCTTAAATAAAGACGATATTGTGAATTATATCTCTGTAATGCACTCCAAAGAAGCTTAACAGTACTTTTTTTCGCTCAAAATTATGTTTAACAATTTAAGCACTCCAATGGCGGCGCTAGGGTGCAGACTACGCGCTCTTAAAAAAGTGAAGTGCCTAAGTATTTTAATTCGGATATAAAATAAGACCAACAGCCGTCAGATAGCCGGGAAAGGAACCCGATACTTACTACACACACGCCGGACATCCTCGTCAAAGAGCCAACTGTCTTTAAGCTATAAGGTTTCACTTTAACACTAGGAAATGCAAATGATTACTTTTATTTGAGGAGTTAATGATCCAATATGTATTACGTTAAACCGACGTGAAAGCAATCAACTTTCATAAGGGTTCTTTTTTGGATGGGTAACCGATTTTTTTAAACCTTGTAAAGGCTTTAAATCATTAGGATCTAATGTAGATAGGTACTCTTAAAAGCTAAGAATAAGAAATTAATTTTGAAACTTGTATAAAACTCGAGAATATTCAACTTTAAGATATTTGTCTCTCTCAAGGTTTGTATGAAAGTCTGCCGGCTGTCGCGTCGCTGCGTGCGCGCACTTTCATACAAAAAACCCGTAGAATTGATGTGAGAGACAAATTAGTTGCGGAGACAAAAGTTTCTCGTTCACGCCAGCTCTAAGAGTTTAAATAGTATATTATTTATCTAACCATCTTTGTTTTTGTCCTAATAATTACTATTATTTATTCTGTGATAATATTAAGTGCACAATAAAAATAAATAGATAATAGAATTCACTCCAATACGGATTAAGTAATTGAATTTCACGCAGTCCACCCTTATGTCCGAGTCAATGTAAAAGGCATAAACTTGATTGTTATTGCACGTTTCTCTTCCTTAACCACGTTTTAACTATAATGACTGCAACTAATTTAACCGGTGACCGTTATTAATTAAGTTTCATTTATTTAATGCTAAAAACAACAATTCTTGCACGACCTACATAGATTTGGGCTTTTGTTGAGAGTTTCGGATATTTTTTTACTTCTCTATCAATTAATAATTATGCACAGATAAAAATTTATAAGTGCCTATAATCACCGAAAAGTAGGTACCTATATACCTAAATAAGCCCGTATGAAGCAAGAAATATAAAATTTATTCATGTTACGGAATTATTGCGAAGCAGACATTCGCATTTGCATACAACACTTAAGTAATAATTATGTATTTTTTTCAGGTTTCAGGTCAAAACAAAAATCTAGGTTATTTTATTACATAGTTTGTAAATCAGCTGAGAAACTATCGAGCGTTAGAAGGCTTTGCGGTGTGGTTTTTCGGATATTTTTTTACCTCGCTATGTATATTTATGCATAAGTAAAAAAAATATAAGTGCCTATAGTAACCAAAAAAGTATACAAACCTTAATAAGCCCGTATGAAGTAAGAAGTATAAAATTCATTCTGAATTTTACGGAGTTATTGCGAATCAAACATTCGCATTTGCATAATACAACACTAATCAAGTTTGTAAATGATGTATGATTAAATCAACTGGGAAACTATCGAACCTAAGAATAAGAAAATCTAACTCTTCTAGAGTGGATTGGAATTTGGAATTTCTTCACTTTCATTAAGTCTTATTCCCACAACTCCAAAATTACTTTTTTGATTAATAATAATTCTCGCGTGACCTATGATGCTTGGAGTTTAAGTAAAGGGCGAACCGTGACGTTAATCGATTTAACAACTCCAAATGGGATGCTGTACCTACGTGTCGAACAAATTAAGGGTTTTTCTACGATAGGTCGGTTAATCTCTTCGTAGTGCTCTTGGATTTTAACATCAACGAGTTTGAGGTATGATTATCATAGAGTACATTATTATACTAGAATGATTGATTATGTGTTGGATGGAGAATACATGTTTTTGTAGCAATAACAGAATTTAATTGCATAATTATATTATTATCATTCGAGTAAGTTAGCTAAAACATATTCGGAATGTGAGAAACGGTTAATATCTGTCCCCCCTACTCAAATGGGCAATTCTACTAAAATTAACGCTAGTAGATTAGAATTCCAATGTATGGGAGTGACATAAGCTAACGCTTAGCTGCTGTCAATCCCATACATTGTCTTATCCTGTTGTGCATAAAAAATGCCTAGCATTATCAGTCAAGTAAGTTAAATCATATTTGGAATATGAGAAACGCTTAGGTAAATACCGGGTGTAACAAGACACTCATCGAAGCCGAGGTATACGTATTCTGCCCATCATCAGGACCATTTCTTTTCAAAATTATTGCTGGGAAACGATTTTAATTTTTGGTGTTAAAAAAGCATTGCATTACATTACCACGCAATGTAACGCGTACAAAAGACCGCGTCTGCGAGTGAATGCTACACTACACAGCTGCGTGCGGCCGAGTCGAAAGGCAACGTTTTATACGTGCTTGTTCATGAAATACATTGAGTGATGATCGTTTTGAAGCCATTGTTTGTTACGAAACACATAAAATTTTGATAATGTTTCTGTAGACAAAAATAGGAAGTTTAACGAATAAAATAAGATTTCCTAAAAATTTTGAAAATAAATTTTGACTTTTACCTTCAATAACTTCGTATAGCTATCTATTGGTTTCCCAGGTTTCTATAGTCTAAAAGACAAAAATGATCCTGATGATGGGCGGAATGCGTGGACTTCGTTGAGGGTCTTGTTACAACCTTTATATTAGAGACGGGGGAATCGAAACGAAATAAATTATTAGAGTCTGAGTCGTAGATTATCAACACACTTTCGAACAAAATGGTGTTTGCAGAAAAAAGTTTTAAAACTCAATCCAAAGTTTTATTTCATGTTAGTGCTGCCCTATCGTAGACATAACTAACTTCCTATTTTATTCGACCCCATCGTCTGGACCATATCGAATGGATTTCGGGACATTGAGAGGTACGGGACAATGTCCTTCTAATGGACCATCAGTCAAAGGTGATGAATTGTGGTCCTGATGGATGAAGACTGATGATGTAGGTAGAGTGTTTAATGAAATTATTGACAGTTGAGGTCAAAAATGGGGAGATGGCAAAGTTCAGCCATTTGAGGACAGTTTTGACGTTTTGTGACGGAAGGTCTTGTTTTTAGAGCTTCTTTTTTAAAATACCTATATAATGTAAATATTCCAAATATCATATTTGACACATAATAATGAAAAAGTCTGTTCCATTTAAAAAAAAAATGTCAGTTAATTGCTTAGATTACGCTTTGCGAGCAGTCGCTACTTTGTGTTGCACAAAGTAAAATATAAAATCCTTTTTCATTATAATTTTTCATTTAACTATGAAAGTTTATAATATCGGTGTATTCTTCAAGGCCCGGAAAATGAGACAAAATAGATTTCCTATTGTTGTCCGGCCGCAGGCAGCCGCGCAGACATTAATGAATTAAGTACTAATTTTTAATTTAATTTCTAATTTTTCTCCTGCAAATTCAAAAATAGGAGAAAGTAAAATCACTTCCTATAGAAATATAATGAAATATTTAGGTATCTCAAAATGATGACCCGCATTTACTTAGCAATCAATCTAAGGCAACACAAACTGACAGAAATCCAGCCTTTTTCTCTTTTTAATCACATTCTCCATAACATCTATCGTTACCAAGTTGTTTCCTTCCAAGAATGCTTATATTCATACAAATTGATACTACATTAAATTTCTTATCCATAATATCTACAAACAAACCTGTCCGTCTGTCTGTGACAAACTACAGATGTCCGCAACACGACACTGTGGCGTGAGGCAAGCAAAACATTTTGGTTTAGCTTGATTTATGCAAGGGGATGATGGAAAAAGGTGCAGTTTTTATTGCAGAATTTTAGAAAAAAAAAGAGAATTTACACGACCTCTTCAGTGTCTGGACATAGTTATTTTTTTCTATTCGACTTCGACATTGACGTGTGTTCTGTGATTGATAATCGAATAATAGTAGTTTATGAAACTGACACATAAAGAGGGGTATTAAAACACGAGTGTGTGTTTAAAAACCGAGCCGTAGGCGAGGTTTTTAATAGTATCACACGAGTGTTTTAATACCTAGTTATGTGCAGTTTCATACACTACTTTATCTACACTCATACATTTGGGATTGAACCTACTAAATAAAAGATCAACGTTAGAAAAGAGAGAGAGAGACTTTGTTTGTATTAGCTAGGTACCTACCTTGTAATAAGTCGTTTCCTTGGGCAGAGTCCATTTTTTCACATTTTAAAGCAAGAATAAAAAACCTACAAATTTCAGTAAGTATAACAAAATGTAAAAATTGAAATAATAGTAGATTGTTATACAAGACGCTAAAATGACCCATTGCATACGAGGTAGTTTTATTCCCGAGCTTTAGCGAGGGAATAAATAGAAACCGAGTTACAATGGGTTTTAGCGTCGTGTGTTACACTCTACTTTTCACTACGATTGCGAAAAAATAAAATCCAATATTAAATACCTATAGTTTATACTTTCGTAAACGAATCCACTCGTTTTTCTATCCTCCACTTCATAAACTTTTCATACAGTATTTAAATACGCAATTTGTGATTGACGGCAAAAGATTAAAATTATTTCTATTCTATTACTTACTTGCAGTCACACAATTCAATCAGTTTGGAATTAGAGAAAAATTCTAAAGATTTCGCGCCAGTGCCTTTTTTAATTTCTACTTATAATAGCAGCTAAGAAACACAATGCACGCATTTTAAACTAAAAGTCACAGAGTATAAATAAGTCTATGATTTCACCGAAGAGATCGCTGCTTTTAGTTCCATTTTCAAAAATCGAGCGAGTTTTCATTCGTAATTATGAATAAAGACTTTTTCGTTTTAGTAGGTTCATTGGTAATAGACAAACATTAAAAAAGAAAAAACTTTATCCCCTAGGGGTATTTATGCTATTTTATCCTGACTCTTGTACCTTACAATGACGGACTTTTTGAGCAAGAGGAGTGAAAAAACTTTAATTGAAATGCTTTAGAAATGGCGCGCATTCTATTAGAAAAAAAAAGAGATCAGTGCAATCGCACTAAGTAGCCTCGATTACATACGCCGATTTAGCGTCCTTACTGGGGACCCAATTTCAGATTGGAAACGAAGCCCCGAATTGGATCCTAGTTGGGGAATTTAAGGGTTGCCTCCCTAGCCAAGGCTATGTAGGTAAGGCAAATGAAACTTTGATCATGCAGCCAAGTCTTCAGACATATTTTTTTCTTTAGTTTGCATTTATGCGGGTGTATTACTTACTACCGGCACGTAATTTGGCAAGACAAAGATGAGACAAAAGATGCGCAGCAGCTACAAACACTAAACTCGGTGCATCTTTTGTCTCATCTTTGTTTTGTCAAGTTATATGACGGCACCTATATCACATTATAAGTAGCCCCTGGATGATCAAGCATGGCTTGTTACTAATTTACATTGCATTACCACCACCACTACCATTTTGAGAGCGTACTAAAAATCTAAGATGGGGGCCAACTTTTTTGTTTTTGGGCCGATTTCGATAAAACTCTGTTTTTGGTACTATTTTTACAATAAACTAACAACTCAATTTTCCAAATACTAAAAATCCAAGATGGTGGCCATCTTTTTTGTTTGTGGGCCGATTTCGATGAAACTCAGTTTTTGGTACTATTTTGGCAAGAAAATAACAACACAAATTTTCAAATACTAAAAATCCAAGATGGCGGCCAACTTTTTTGTTTATGGGCCGATTTCAAAGAAACTCGGTTTTGTTTCTACTTTGACATAAAAATAACAACGAAATGTTAAAAATAATAATAAAATATCCAAGATGGCAGCCAACATTTTTGTTTGTAAGCCGATTTCAATGTAACTCTGTTTTTGGTACTATTTTGACAAGAAAATAACAACTCAATTTTTTAAATACTTAAAATCCAAGATTGCGGCCATCTTTTTTGTTTGTGGGCCGATTTCGATGAAACTCAGTTTTTGCTACTATTTTGACAAGAAAATAACAACTCAATTTTTCAAATACTAAAAATCCAAGATGGTGGCTAACTTTTTTGTTTATGGGCCAATTTCAAAGAAACTCGGTTTTATTACTACTTTGACAAAAAATAACAAGGAAATGTTAAAAATATTAAAAAATCCAAGATAGTGTATAGCATAGTTTTTTGTTCGTAGTCCGATTTCGATAAAACTCGGGTTTTGGTACTAACTACTACTATTTTTAGTATTTAAAAAAATGTGCTGTTATTTTCATGTTAAAATAGTACCAAAAACCGAGATTCATCAAATTAAGCCCACAAAAAAAATGTTGGCCACCATCTTGGATTTCTTAATATTTTCAATATTGCGTTGTTATTTTCTTGTCAAAATAGGACCAAAAACCGAGTTTTATCGAAATCGGCCCAAAAACAAAAGTTGACCGCCATCTTGGATTTTTAGTATTTGAAAAATTGTGTTGTTATTTTCTTGTTAAATTAGTAACAAAAACCGAGTTTCATCGAAATCGGCCCACAAAAAAAATGTTGGCCGCCATCTTGGCTTTCTTAATATTTTCAATATTGCGTTGTTATTTTCTTGTCAAAATAGGACCAAAAACCGAGTTTTATCGAAATCGGCCCAAAAACAAAAGTTGACCGCCATCTTGGATTTTTAGTATTTGAAAAATTGTGTTGTTATTTTCTTGTTAAAATAGTGCCAAAAACCGAGTTTCATCGAAATCGGCCCACAAACAAAAATGTTGACCGCCATCTTGGATTTTTTATATTTTCACCATTTCGTTGTTATTTTTTGTCAAAATAGTAACAAAACCGAGTTTCATCGAAATTGGCCCACAAACAATAAAGTTGACCGCCATCTTGGATTTCTTAATATTTTCAATATTGCGTTATTTTCTTGTCGAAATAGGACCAAAAACCGAGTTTTATCGAAATCAGCCCAAAAACAAAAAAGTTGACCGCCATCTTGGATTTTTAGTCTTTGAAAAATTGTGTTGTTATTTTCTTGTTAAAATAGGACCAAAAACCGAGTTTCATCGAAATCGGCCCACAAACAAACATGTTGGCCGCCATCTTGGATTTTTAATATTTTCACCATTTCGTTGTTATTTTTTGTCAAAATAGTAACAAAACCGAGTTTCATCGAAATCGGCCCACAAACAATAAAGTTGACCGCCATCTTTTTTATTACAGAGTTCTAGTGGCCTTTTTCTGTCCGGCTTCATCATCAAACCATTTCCTATCAGAGTACTCATCAAAACCTATTTTACGTTTCCGTTAATAGTGAAAACTCATTGTTTAATCTATGTAGAATAATGTTATTGTCAAGTACTGGTGACAACCCTAATCAGTGAAATCATGTCCTAATTGGGGCATAGTGTGATCGCTACATCCAATTTGGGTTCCTAGATTGGATCCCCAGTAAGGAAGCTAAATCGGCGTATGTAATCGAGGCTGGGAAAATATCGTTGTTTTTTTTTAATGTTACGGCACTGGCTTCTTTTTGGATTTGCCCTGTATCGTAATGAGAAAAAAAGTTATTTTATGATGCAGTTGACTGCATCGTAATGAGTTTATTTTTTTATTTTACCTATCCACGAAAATAAAGTGCGTATTTATATTACCTTTTTTGAATTCATATTTGGAACATTACGTTGTGAGTGTAGATAAAAAAAATTACAGCCCTATTTTTTGGTGAAAAGACGAACTGAAATTCAGCTTAAACTTTTACTAAACTCTTGCCACTTTTACCTACTTATTTTTGAAATTATACCTAGGTAATACAGATTGTGTCGTGTTCAGTACCCTTAGCACGAACAGCTATCGAGAAAAATAACGCGCGTAAAATCATTCGATAGTGCAATTTTGTATGAAAAATTAATACAGCGCCATCTATCGCCGAATAGCGAAATTAAATTTTCCATAGAGAATTCTCTATCGAGTAATTTTACGCGCGTCATTTTTCTCGATAGCTGTTCGTGCTAAGGGTACTGACATATCTCAGCGACCGAAAATAAAGTACCTACTCACTAGAATGATATTATTTGATATTCATAATTTGGAGCAACTTTTTGAAAAATAACATATAGGTACCTAGAACTTTTTTTCTTCAATTTTATCATACATAAGGTATACCTACCTAGAATCTTTTTTTTTCAATTTTATTATAAGGCATACTTTCGTCTAATTTCGTAGAGATCTTGAAGCATAGCCTTCTGAAGTAACATAGCGACATCTGTTGCGGAGTAGCAAGAACATATTTTTGTCAACTTTAGAAGAAAGTTTTGGAACAAGCTAGGCGCATGTCCCAGCTTTACCTACGTTAGTATTTCGTATGTAAGAAGGTACTTACTTCAGTATTTTTTATAATATTTATAAAGTCTTTGTTAAATTCATCGCCGATCATCGATGTTTAAGCAGATGTAACTTATTTGTGCCTTTTAGTTTGTTCGTTTAAATACGAGTAGGTAAATGTATATAGGTACCTACTTAAATTTAATTTAGTGTAAAGTAGGGTAATTGGTTTAAAATTATGAACAGATCTTTTTAATAATAAAAACCGCTTTAACACCTGCTTAATCAAGTTTTAATGCACAAAGTGTGTAAGGGTCTTCAAAATTATTAAATTATGATTTTCTTTTCATTTGGATGTGATACGGGATTGACACAGCACTTCCGCGTTGAATTAACCCCCATATTGTTACGGGGTATAATAGGCCCGTATAGTCCCAAGTGTTATTGTAGATGGCGCTAGGTTGCGGTTAAATTCGTTACTCAGATTTTTATTAATCAAGCGCAACAATGATTCTTGATAAAGAACTCATGTGGGTATTTTATTGAAGTTAGAAAGATTTAAAAAGATGTTTAGGTATGGTGCGTGATTGGTCTTTTTCTCAAACTTATCCTTTTATGAAAATAAGCTTGTTCAGGCCATACCTAGATGGTTTTAAATATTTTTTGTGACTAGCTACTTACTTAGTTATGAAAAACTCACCAATCACCTAGTGATGTGCATTTATGATGGGTCATCTTCCTGAAAATATTAAGTAAATAAATACTTAGCCATTTAGATTAGTTGATTGAAATTCTGTGCAACTTGTGCACTCACTTGTGTGTCTATTATTTCAACTAAAGAATCTTTAAAATTCTACATTACTATGTTTAATAATATAATAATAGGTAGGTTACTCTTTTGCGATGTTTTTGCGACATTCCTGTAGGATACAAATATTTGCTTCAATTCAGATTGTCAAGCATGAAAACCGTTTCAAATTGAGTTTTATAATATACCTACCTACCTACCTAGTTGTTATTTCTTCAAAAATATCAAAAAAAATAAGAATTGCCATGTGACTGAGAAAAAAAAAGTGTTTTTTTTTGAGAATGAGGTGCTTATGATTTTGGTACTTTAGAACTGCCTTTATTTCTGAAAAAAATCACCACATTCTGCATAGTTAAGTGGGTGATCTTAACATATTATTCGTACTTACCAAATTAAGAACTTCTTTATTGCTATTAAGATAAAGTTCACAATCATCCGATTGTTATTAAGTGTTTTAACAGCCATGTGTTTTAGATTACGGCTACCAAATGACTGATGATTTTTTAAGCTGCATCATTAATATCCATCGGCAGATGTATGCACTTCATTCGTTGATAAAAAGTGCGTTTCGTTTCGCAGCACCCCGCTGTCCTCAAAATATTGTTATAAATGAACATTTGATTGAGTGTTATGATCATGGACGTTGTATGTAATGCAATAGGTTTTTAATTTGTCGATGGTCCTACCTTATTCAGGAGTTTAAATACTTACTTGAAATATTCGATAACTTTGGATTCGCTAAGTAAAGTAGGTATATTGGTATTTAAACAAAATGCTAAAATTAATTATTGAAAGTTCATTTTACAAGATTTATTGCTTCTTTATTGTCTAGTTTACTTAATCTTTATACCTCCCAATACCTAAATAAAGATGTAAAAAATTGTAAATAGAACAGCTCACAAAATAAAAACGATCTTTCGGGTGTAGGTAAAGAAGGTATGTTGTTTATATTGACTTGAAAAGGTTTTGAATAAAAATACCCTTCTGTTGAAACATGAAAATTGAAACATAGTGATATTTCCCGCATAAACCACTATCTTAATTATACCTACATACTTAGGTATTTGATAAATAAAAAAAATTAGAGAAAACAAAATATTTTATTATATATTAGCATTAAAAAAAAATGGGCTTAAATACTTTAATTACAATAGTCACAACGGCGAAAAAGTGATGGTTCAGCTACTTCATGGTAAGGTTTAGAATGCAATTCAGTAAGATTATAAAAAAACTACCATCCCCGTCAATTGGTAATGCGCTGGAACCTTCTCAAATTAACATACACATCATCGTTATCCGCAACTAAAAATACAAAAAACTGTAAAATTCTAATAGGTAATATAATACATTACTTATTGAATTCTTATTTTCAATAAGAAAGGGTCTAGGTATATGAGAAAATTACAACTGTTTTTCGTTATTGAGGTTAAAATCATGGCCGCCAGGCGCATTACCAATTGACGCGGATAGTAATAACGATTTACACTTAAAATAATCAAAAATATTGCTTAGCAAAACGTCTCAATCTCAAATCGTCATATTGCTGAACAAACTTTTTGGTTATTCTAAGTAGGTATAAACTTATTCTTTGTCGGCAGTACGTGTGCAATACATTCTAAAAAAACAATTGACGAATGACAAGCGCACGAAGCGTGAACAATCAACGGTAATTCTGTTATCGTGCTAATGTCATTTGTGAAACAATGATGGCGGCAGATGCGCGATGCTATCAGTGGCGCCCTGCGCACGCGCCGACGACCCCGAATTTTAAGAGGAAGCTACCGAATAAATGTATAATTATGCGTAAATAAGTGCCCGAATCTCTGATCTATTAGAAAAATATTTTAAACAGTCGCGAGTCGTATAAATTCTATAATGGATTATTTAAACCCGTGAAGTTTTTCACTCTACGATCTTAATAATAGCTGTTTTTTTTTTATTTATTTACATATGAATTCCAACAATAATTATTATCTTATTTGGCAATATAATACTTTTTTAATGTTTAACCTTAGTTAAACATTAAATAATTGATTGATTTTTGACTAAATTTTTAACTAAAGAGAAATGAATTGATTGATAGTGCGTCTCCGTTTCAGCTTGGGCAAAATTTTTTTCGTAGGTATCCCGCTGTCCGTCTGTTTTCTCTACAGGTCGCATTTCTCAACCGATTCTCGTGAAGTTTTGTGAGCAGGTTCGATAATAGTATACCTAGATGTTTTTTTAAATTAGACGATTTCGTATTTCGAAATTTTTCGAAAAAAAAAATTGTTCTTGTTCTAAAATGACACAAACGCGACGTAGGTATACAGTTAACAGAGCCAACTAGTTTATGCTTGATTAAAACTCACAGCTAACCCTTAACATATAAATCCCAAATTGTCATATTTCTTATGCGTCAAATCACAGGGTAAAAAAAAGTCGGAGTCCTGTAGAGATGTGCAGTATACATGAGAGATTTGTCATAATAAGTATAATTTATGCACGGATACAAAAGATATTTAATTTTGATGTTGAGATATGGCGCGTAGGGACGGAGATACATAAATAATATTCATTATAAATTGTACATTTCAATCTTCACGTTAATCTTGACATTAAGCGTATTTGTTGTGCAAGATAAGCAACAGAAGGTAACATAGACTTTATCGTCTGAAAATCTTTTCAAAAGGCACGTTCAACTGCTTGTTTCAGATATAACTATGAGTATAACACGGTAAGCTTCCTTAGCTCAGTGCTATACAATACTAAATATACTAGAAAAAAAAATCGACTCGCACCAGGCCCCTATTTCACCAAATCGACATTGTCAGTGACATATGTCGGCGATTTTTACAGTTTTCTTACTTTAATAAGGTACAAAAATATGAATTACTTTTATAAGTCGACAATTATGTCAAGCAAACTTGACTCAGCTCCAATCCCATGTCAAGAATTACTGACAAATCTACAAATATATCAAATTGTAGTTACAAAATAATATCTGTTTCTCAACATTACTTGTCCCTAATTAAAGTAACGACAATGAACAGTTTTCAAAAGGCAGTTTAAGAAAAAAAAGTAGTATATAAAAAAGAACTAGATGGCGTTAAACAATAAGTAGGTAGGTTTTTAAGAAAAGGCAAGGGACGAAATGAATTTTTAAACCTTTTTATCATACGTTTGTTGAGTATGTGGTTTGTTGCTATGTACGTTGGTTGTCGTTTGGCGTGTTCCGGATAACTTTTTTTGATTAGTGGGAATAATTTTTAAAAATCTATCGACATAAAATTTTACTAAAATATCAGCTGTCAGAAAACCGTTTATTGTAATATTACTGACATATGTCACTGACAAATGTCGACTTGGTGAAATAGGGCCCTGATCATATTCTCAGCCGGGACCTTTGGCAGTCTGGTCCAATGATCTTACCAACCATAGACATAGAAAAATTTACGCTGTTACCAATTAAGCTACCGTGTCACTGATTGCTGACTGAAAGAACAAAGATTATGGTTGCTGTGACCAAGGGCGTAGCCAGAATTGTATCTAGAGGAGGTCTTTTTCAAAGATTGATACTTATGTCGATTGACGGTGGATCGTCACAAAACCTATAATTTTCATTTAGTAGCAGATACATAATGCATCTGCCTTACATAATACAATGCACAAATGTATTCAATTGTATGCGCGTGATCAAATAAATAGGCTATTGTATGCAGATACGACTGCGCATAGTGACTATTCTTTCTATATTTTGTAGGACGTCAAAAAAATTACAAGAAAACAAGCTATTTTAACACGTTTTTATTAGGTTGCTTTCTCGTCTGTGTGTTCGTTCGTTTGTTTCTCCGCAAAGTTTGTGAACGATTTTGTACTAGCTTCCCGATGAGATAGAAACTTGGAACTTTGAACGTATAGGTCAGAACTGGAAGGCAATGCAATATTATGGTGTCATTGAGCTGATCTCATGATGGATCCGGAAGAAGGCCACAGAATCTCTATGATGAAACCATACAACTCCATCGTGTTTGGGCGCGTTAGAATCGTTTTGACGAGTACTGTAATAGGAGACGAGATCCAGGGTCTGATGATGAAGCTGAAATGCCATGCCATAGGAACTCAATATTGAAACCGTGCAACCCCATCAAATTTAGGCTTATTTGAATCGTCTTGACGAGTTCTTAGTTAGGAAATAGTTTCCAGGGTCTGATGATGGAGCCGGAAGAAGGGCACAGGAACTCTTTAATAAAACCACGCTACCCCATCGAGATTGGGCTCGTTTGAATCGTCTTGATCAGTACCTAACCTACTTTGTTGGGAAATAGTGTCTGAGGATCTGATGATGGAGCCGGAGGAAGGCTATTAGGAACTCTATAATAAAACCATGCAACTCCATCGAGTTTGGGCTCGTTCGAATCGTCTTGGCGAGTGCTCCGGGGTAGGAGATGGTATATTTTTTTAGTGTTAGCTCGTTAACTAAAAAGCAGAAAATAATAATTTATTGAAAAAAAAAACTTTTTAAAAAACACGTTTTTAAAACAGACTAAATTATAAAAAAAATCGGATTAAATCGGTCTGATTTTTTTTAAATAATTTAGTCCGTTTAAAAACGTGTTTTTAAAAAAGTTTTTTTTTCAGTAAATTTTTCATTATTGCATTTTAAACATTACACATACATTTCGGCTATGAAATCCTTTAATAGCAAGTAATATTCTGGGCAAGTTCACATCGGATACACCATATTTACCTATTTCTATGATAATATAAATTAATTAAACGCATATTAAACGTATATACTGTAGTAGCATCTACATATATTATAAAGCTTCCTATTTATATTTTGTTATCCGTTACTCAAAATAATTTGGATATACCCTGCTCACTAGCTTGCATACGAAATGTAAATATTTGACATAAACAAATGACAGAGTGCATTACTTCACAAGGAACAAACATTGCTGGTTTGCTCGTTGTGATAGATTTTTGTTATTTTATTATTTAGCTATATCAATTTCCATTCCATTCTTCGAACAATGAATCAGGCTAGTTTCATCTAGAGACAGAAAATTTACATAACTTATCTAGTTCATTATGAATTCACAAAAAAACTTACACCTACTTAAAGAAGTAGCTGATAAACGGTCTAGAACGGTTTAATTTGCTACCAATTCGTAAAGGTCTTATAATTTCACATTTAACCGTTAGAAGCATGAGGTCGACCGTATCGGTCAGAGAAGCGTATTGCACTTAATGCAGTGTCATGCTAATTAGTAACCACAGTTGTTTTAATGAACACTACACACTCTTATGCCCTTTTAAATAGTAAAATAAAGTCATTTATTTACATATACAAATAGATTATACATTTCCTAAGATGCCTCATAAAAAACGGGTACCCACAGTGATTGATTTATCAGTACCCGTAGCACTACAGCTATCAAAAAATTAACGCTCGTAAAAAATATTCGATAATTTTGAATGGAAAATTTGTACAGCGCCATGTATCGCCGAGGAGCGTTTACTCTATCGTTTTTTTCTCGATAGATGTTCGTGCGGGTACACTGAATGTGAAAGTGCACTTTATCCGAAATCCTCAGTTAAGTAATGAGGAACTGGCTACATTATCTCCTTCTTGAATGGAGCAACAGAACTATTTTTTTAAATATTAATGTAGTTAATACCAACCAAACGTTAATCCCAACCAAGTGTTAACAATTCCTAGATTTGGAATCGATTCGAACTATTCAAGCGTAGTCAGCAAAACGTCCAAGAACCATAACACACGTTGCAGGAAATCTAATCCTACCCTAATAGCATTTATTGTTGGCATTTGGTTGGGCCACGTGCACATCGTTAGTTGGACAACGGTTAGAATTGGCCATCTTATTGTGGCAGGGCCTACTTCGAAGGGCCATTGTAGAATTTCCTTCTGAAGGGCCATTGTAGAATTTCCTTCTGAAGGGCCATCGGTTGTTTTGCATTGTGGGGCCATCCTAAAAATATTTACGGTTACCCTACAGTTGGGCATCGGTTGTTTTGCATTGTGGGGCCATCCTTAAAATATTTACGGTTACCCTACAGTTGGCCATCGGTTGTTTTGCATTGTGGGGCCTTCCTAAAAATATTTACCCTCACCCTACAGTTGGCCGTCAGTTGTTTTTCATTGTGGGGCCTTCCTAAAAATATTTACGGTTACCCTACAGTTGGCCATCGGTTGTTTTTCATTGTGGGGCCTTCCTAAAGATATTTACGTTTACCCTACAGTTGGCCATCGGTTATTTTTCATTGTGGGGCCTTCCTAAAGATATTTACGTTTACCCTACAGTTGGCCATCGGTTGTTTTGCATTGTGGGGCCATCCTAAAAATATTTACCGTCACCCTTCAGTTGGCCATCGGTTGTTTTTCATTGTGGGGCCTCCCTAAACAATATTTACGGGTACCCTACAGTTGGCCATCGGTTGTTTTGCATTGGGGGGCCTTCCTAAATAATATTTACCGTTACCCTACAGTTGGCCATCGGTTGTTTTTCATTGTGGGGCCTTCCTAAACAATATTGACAGTTACCCTACTGTTGGCAAACGGTTGGAGTTTAAGTGGCTGGTCAAACCGAATGCAGCACAGTGCGTAACAGCAAGCGACGTTGTAATGTATGAAATGCTATGGTATATGACAGTACGTGTCACACCGAACGCAGCACGACTGGCTACGCATCAGTCATACCATAGCATTCATACATAAAGTCGTTTACCGTCACGCGCTGCGTTGCTACGCGCTGTGCTGCATCCGTTTGACCCACGCTAAGGATGAATACCCCCTTCAGTCGTAGAACTTTAAAAGCGCATGACGTTTTGCGATGGCTTGTCATTTTGCGCTTTTAACGTTCTGCGACCGAAGGGTATTCCACTATTCCAGCTGTGGAGCAAATAAAAAATGGTATTAAAATAATATATATTTTTTATTTCAAACTTAATCATATGGACTCACAAGGGGAATCTATAATCTGCAGAACTAGCGCCTACTTCTTTTTATCAAACTAAACGGCAATGGCGACGCCAGCTGTTCTCTCGTCCGCCATTTCGGTCTCTAGCAAACCTAAACCAGCTTGTTATGATATTTGTAATTTCAGATTCAGTTGCTAATTCTGCCACCTTGTTTCTTCGCACTGCAGCTGAAAACATTACCTTACTTTAGAATTTAATTGAAATTAGAATAACACAATCTATAAAGTTATTAAATTGGTTAAGTAAGGCACAAAATAATTTATTTATGCTATTATAATATGTATCATAAAAATAAAATTTCCTTAAAGCATTTGCTTGTTGTATTGCATGGTTTTATAATATATTTAAAAATATTTGTTTTTAATTTGAAAGTCAAAATCCCATCATTAACAATAAATATATTATATGTGTAAATTTCATAGTCATTCATACATACCTATTATGACTTTAATCAATTCTATCAAACTGAACTTATTATTCTTTCCAGTCCAGTTACATTGTATTGCCAAAGAGTCAGTGAAAACTCGTTCCAGAATTCTTCTTGTAATTGAGCCTGTTCCTTTCCCACCAATATAGCTCAAATTATTTATCTGTAGCAAAAAGTCATAAAGTCAATATTTTAATAATAAGCAATGACAAATAAAAGCAAAACAATAATGTACACTCAACAGCACGTCAGGTTATACAGTTAAACTGCGAAAACAGCTTTTATTACGTAGGACATAAAGGCGGTCTCAAGGTTAACATGTACAGTCTGATGCGCTGTCCAGTTGATAGGCTGTCAGTATTATAACTACATTACATAGCATATTATACATCATCAGTGCATCCAATGGTCTTACTTGCTTGTATATTTCTATTAGAATTTTAATAGGCTTACCAATTGTTATTTGTGTTCTTGTTCTGAAAGCCAATTTTGAATGTTTGTTAAATCTTCAACTGATTTTAATGGTATCTCTATTTCTAAAGTGGGTAGTGCTGCAGTAGTGTCCATCAGCCATTTTTAATGTCCCCACAGCTGAGGCACAGGCCTTCCTTATGGGTGGATAAGGAGGACGGGCCATAACCCACCACGCAGGCCTAATGCGGATTGGGCTGCTGCAGTAGTATGAGATGATATTTTCAAAAGAATATCATTTTGAGTTTGTTTAAGATCTTCAACTTCAGTCTTCATGTGTCCGAGACAGTCGGCAATGACATCTGAAATAATAAAGTTATATTCTTAGTATATTAGATTCTAAAACCATATAGATACCTACTTAAATAAAATCTATCAAATTAATTATCAAAGTCATCATGTCTCCATTAAGAAACTCAACTCCGATGTGAAGATATAAAAATAACTATGTTGGTAGCATTGTAATTTTTATTTACCTAAAGAAGTATTTATTTTTTCCAATACTGATTTTTGTGCATATTTTGACCGCAAAGTTGTTGGTGTGGTTTCCGCAGTATTATTTGGAGTTGGATTATGTGACGCTGACGTTATCGGAGAATCTGTAAAGTGGGCACTATTATTATTATAATAATTAATTATAAACAATCTTACTTGACACTTCATGTATATGTATGTAGAAATAAGAAATTTACCAGACAATAAAAAAAATCCATTTTGAATTAAGGGACAAGAAACTCTTATAATTCAGATGCAAAACATAACTCTCATCATCATCATCATCATCATATCAGCCACACGACACCCACTGCTGGGTATAGGCCTCCCCTAAGGATCTCCACAACGATCGGTCCTGCGCTGCCTGCATCCACTGGCTTTCCGCGACCTCCACCAGATCGTCGGTCCACCTTGTCGGGGGCCTACCCACGGAGCGTCGTCCGGTGCGCGGTCGCCATTCCAGAACCTTTCTGCCCCAACGGCCATCGGTTCTTCTCGCTATGTGTCCCGCCCATTGCCACTTCAGCTGAGCAATCCTTCGAGCGATGTCGGTTACTTTAGTTCTCCTGCGGATCTCCTCGTTTCTGATTTGATCACGTAGGGAAACGCCGAGCATGGCTCTCTCCATTGCACGCTGAGTGACCTTGAGCCTCCTTATGAGACCCATAGTTAGCGGCCACGTTTCACTGCCGTAGGTCATCACTGGCAACACACACTGTTCATAGACTTTCGTCTTGAGACACTGAGGTAAGTCGGACGCGAAGATTTTTCGAAGCTTCCCGAATGCTGCCCACCCGAGTTGGATTCGACGAGAGATCTCTTTCTCGAAGTTGGACCTACCTAACTGGACTGCCTGTCCTAGGTATACGTAATGGTCAACAACTTCAAGTGTAGTGTTCCCAACATGAACTGGAGAGGGTACAACATGGGCATTTGACATAATTTTCGTCTTATCCATGTTCATCCTAAGACCCACTCTTTGGGAAGCACTACGGAGATCTTCGAGCATTGTGTTCAGGTCTTCCATGGTCTCAGCCATAAGGACTATATCATCGGCAAAACGAAGGTGTGTTAGGTACTGGCCATTAATGTTGATGCCGAGTCCTTTCCAGTCCAAGAGCTTAAAGATATCCTCCAACGCAGCTGTGAACAGTTTCGGAGAAATAACGTCTCCCTGTCTCACACCACGCTGCAGTTGGATAGGATTTGTGTTCTGGTTCTGTACTCGGATCGTCATGGTGGCATTTTGGTATAAGTACCTCAACACCTCGATATACCTATAGTCCACTTGGCACCTTTGGAGAGACTGCAGCACCGCCCAGGTTTCAATCGAATCAAAGGCTTTCTCATAGTCCACGAACGCCAAGCAAAGTGGCTCATTATACTCCTCAGTCTTCTGTATAACCTGCCGCAGCGTATGGATGTGGTCTATGGTGCTAAAGCCTTTTCGGAACCCGGCTTGTTCGGGAGGTTGGAAGTCGTCGAACTTGCGAGCGAGACGATTCGTAAGGACTCTCGAAAACAGCTTATAGACATGACTATGAAACATAACTCTATTCTTGTAATATTTACCTAAAGAAGCATTTATTCTTTCCAGGAACGTTTTCTGGTTATGTTTCGACCACAATGTTGTTAGTGTGGTTTTCTCGTTAGTGGGGTTACAAGATATCGGAGAATCTGTAAAGTGGGTACCTACTATTATTATTATGATAATGAATTATAAACAGTCTCACTGGACACTTCATATAAATGTATAAAACCGGCCAAGTGCGAGTCGGACTCACGCACGAAGGGTTCCATACCAAAAAACGGCAAAACAAATCACATTTGTTGTATCGGAGCCCCCCTTAAAAATTTATTTTATTTCGTTTTGAGTATTTGTTGTTATAGCGGCAACAGAAATACATCTTCTGTGAAAATTTCAGTTGGCTACCTGTTGTCGTTATTAATATCGAGCAAAAAACGGAAAAAAACATGTTTGTTGTATGGGAGCCCCCCTTAAATATTTATTTTATTCTGTTTTTAGTATTTGCTGTTATAGCGGCAACAGAAATACATCATCTGTAAAAATTTCATCTGTCTAGCTATCACGGTTCTTAAGATACAGCCTGGTGGCAGACAGACAGACGGACAGCAGAGTCTTAGTAATAGGGTCCCGTTTTTACCCTTTGGGTACGGAACCCTAAAAACTAACTAGTTTTTAGGGTTCCGTACCCAAAGGGTAAAAACGGGACCCGACTAACTAGCCAGTTCTGATTAAATAAATAAAAAGGATTCTATAACCTAATACTTACATAAATATAACTCACAATCTTACAAGTAGGAAACATTGTTTTGTTACTTACCAACATTAAAATCTTCTAACAATCTTGGTGACGAACATGTACGTATACATACAGGTGGAGGTGGTAAAATTGATTTTGGTGGAGTTGGATATTTGATTTGACATTCATCATCACTTTCTTCATAGTCATCAGCATCACTATCAATTTTACGAGGACGAACTTTCCTCTTCCTTGGCCATTTTTCGGCGGTATCTACTTCAATATCAGTTGTTGAAGCTAATTCCGATACACTTTCAGCCTTCTTACACTTTTGTCTGGCTTTAGATATGTCATCTGTAAAATAATATTTCATTATTAAGGTGAATTATAATAATATAGGAATACGCTAAATTACCGACCTCTGAAACATTTTGACAATAAATCGAGTAGGTATGAATCAGTCGTTGAAACTTTGGCTTAATAGGTCCTACTGCAACTGCAAACAAATATTAAATCTGACGACACAATAGCCCGAACCTGTCTCCCTGACCGCTTTCTGTAGTTTTCTTCTCACATCACACACCCTTAACTAGGCGTAGGCGACTAGGCGCACTCAGTATATAATATTAACTTAGATTATTGATATAGGTAATATTAATCTATGAGCGCACTGGGGCGTAAAGATATCAAAGGCGCCGATAGAGCTTAGACGCGAGTGCCGGCCGATCGGCTGGCCAGCGGACCTTCCGCGTCAGTTCCAAAATTAAGATCACATCACATCCCATTCTTTATTACAAACTATTACCAACTCACATAAAGCGGTGCATCAAAGAGAAAAATACGTAGGTAGGTACCTAATATAATTTCACCACAAGTTTTCGTGACTCGACACTCGACTGACTCGACACGACACGCACAAGCAAGTGCTGTAATAATGAGATAGTTGTTATTGTACAAATTTAGGTAACTGTTCTACAAAAATAAAGGTATAATCCACGCCCGATGAGAATGGTAGGGACCTAAATAAATTTGTACAGCGCCGCGCTGCCACGTCAGCGGTACCGTGCGCGTCTCAGTTCCAAAAGGTATTATACCATTCTCATCGCGCGCGGATTACACCCTAAAATACGCTTTTAGGTTGTTATTAGGCATTAAGTATTTAATTTAAAAGTTAAAACTCACCGGTTTCATAAAAAGTTCGTCTGATGGCGTGCACCGCCCAATCATCATCTGGAACCGCTTGTGATGTAAGAGCTTTGTTGTACTTGGATTTGTGAGGTGGCCACAGACACTGCCTCTTTCTAGGCGTGAGCCATTCTTGGCGAATAATGCCAAGACTGGCATCTTCAAATTATATTGCTTTATACATTTTCTGTTTTATATATATTAACAGAAAATGTCGCCTGCGACGCGGCGCGAGTGAGCGCGCGCGAGTCCACAACAAAAATGGCCGATTGGCCGCTGCCCAGTGTTGGGAAATGTTGGATGCGAAATTATGGTGCTGTCAAGCTAAAAATTATTGTATTTTGCGTCGAATTATTGTACGTTTTAGGCAATCGTTTTTAATATGTAGGCCGCTAATATGCGATTGATTTTACAAAGTATAACTGAAATAAAAACGCCCCACTTATTTTGCGCTTGCTCTTTTATTTCTCATAATTTCTTGAGTGAAGTAAAGTTGAAGCGGATCATTCAATACAATCGCAAAACTTCTAATAGGTACAGGTTCAAATTTTATTTTTTGAATAGGTAGGTAATGATTTAATTATATCTTTTTTATTTTTGTATTTTTTATTTAATACATTTAATTTCGATTTTTAAATAAAAAATATATTTTATATGATTCCACAGGAGAAGGCAAGATGTTAACTGCCATTGCCTTGATAGTTTACTGCCAATATGCGAACGTCGGTCGGCAAGCAAGAAATGAATGCGAATTACCAACTTTACGGTATTAATAGAGACAAAAGACAAGACAAGTGTGACGCTACAGAATAATAGTACCTAGGTGATGCGTTTCTTGATTAATTTTAGTGTCACGTGCCATGATATTGTACCTATATTGTGTCAAACCGGAAAATATTGTACAATAGCGTACAATAACGAGAAAGCTATGTTTTATTGTACAATCTAGTTTTGTATCACGAATTATTGTACGAATCCAATAATTATTGTACGTTTCCCAACACTGCCGCTGCCGTCGTTCCGTTCGTCCGTCAAGCGTCGCTCGCTCACCTCGCCACCGGGCCGCGTATTGCCATACTGTCACTGACGTCCATTATACAATGGACGTCAGTGCATAGTGCATACTGTGTAAGTACTCTTGTACGTAGTACTTATAATTTCCTTGGTACTTATAGACTTTATAGAAAATTTTTCGCTATGCTCAAGTGTGGATATTAAGTTTATGTGTGTACTACTACAGACAGGAGTAGCTCTGAAATTGCACGCAATATGCTCTTGTAGCTGGAGAGCATAATGCATGTCAATACAGAGCATAGAAAAAGAATGTCAAAGAACAACAATGTCAATAAACAGGTGATCCGAAAACGAATGCACACATTTCATATGAGATACGTAAAAAATACTTAGGTTGATAAAATATGACTATGTTTGGCAAAGGAAATTAATAAACTATGTTCCATACTGTTTTCTTCGTCGATAAACGAATAAATGTAGAGAAATTTGGTTTTAGAGAAATTTGTGGCAATATCTTATTTACCTGTGAAAAGTGTGATTACTTGGATTGTTTCTTTTTATCACATCACAATTACTTACAGCACAAGACTCCACGATACCTTTATTTTAAATTCTAATTAAGATTAACAAATATTTTAAAGTAAGAGCCCCTAGCGTCCCGCCTAGTAAATAAGCAATTACAGTTTATTGCTCATTTGCTAGGCGGGACGCTAGGGGCTCTTACTGTAAAAAATGATTTTATTGAAATGCATTATGCTTTATAGTATAATTTCAAATGAATATAAAAATATTAATCCGAAAGCGAGTCTGAAATTTTATAAACAGTGTTTATAGATATTGCATATTGTACATATCCTCAAGGTACGAACAGGAAGTTTTAAAAATAACTTGTAGGAAGAATAAAAAAGTCGCAATTTGCGGAGATTTTAATGTCGACATCTTAGAGCCAATTTCACCATTGATTTTAAACGCGCTTTGTCAAAAAACAAGTTTAAGGCTGTCACTGTCATAACAACAAAGTAAAATTTGTTACAAAAATGTACAATTATGTTATAAACAATGCCTTGTTAAATCTTGATTCAATTTTTTTAATGACCTGGTGAAATTGATTTTTGGAATAAACGGGGAACGGGGTATCAAATTCGACACTTAAACTACATTAAGTAAAACGTGATCTTAATCGCGTTCAAAATCAATGGTGAAATTGGCTCTTAGACCCTAAAATAGCCAAACTGTCGAGTAGGTTTATAAACCTATTTAAATCATTTAATTTGCTACATATTTTTAATGAACCAACGCGTATCACACCCACATCGGCAACCTGCTTAGATAATATATTCTGTAACTGTAATGTCATTGAAAAATCAATTTTAAATTGTATTAAATCCGACCATAGTGGACAATTAGCCTCCATTGAGCACCATCATGTTCCGCCTAAACGGGAAATAATGTGTAGGCCAGTAAAAAAACACTGTATTGAAAAATTCAGAACCAATGTCACAAGTAAAATTGAAACATTACCAGAACCAAATTTTGAAGCCAATAACCTATATAATCATTTATTTAGCATAGTTCAAACTGAATTTAGTAAAACTTTTAAACAAAAAGTCATCAAATGTAATGATAGTACGAAATTTAGTGACTGGGCCACACCCGGCATATATAAGAGCAGAAGGAAATTATACGAACTTTATGCAGAGAAAGCTACTTCTAGTGATTCTAACTTCATTGAATTTGTCAAGAAGTATTCACAAACATTCAGAGAAGTCTGTATCTTAGCAAAGTCCAAGTACTTTGCAAATAAAATAAAATTAGCTGACAATAAAATTAAGGCTACTTGGAATATTATTAACAAAGAAACGGGCAAATCAAAGTCCAATATAAATTCCTTCTGTTTAAAAACTGGTGATCAAACTTTTGAATCTGACAATGAGGTCGCTAAAGTTTTTGAAGATTTCTTTGCTAGAATACCTGTAGAAACTACCAGTACTCTTAGTGCTTGTCCCAATATCGCTGTCTCCCTTCTGGAGTCTAGTGTTGATAAGTGCAATGAAAGTTTTTCCTTTAAATATATAAATAGTGCAGATATCATTAAAGCTTTTAAAACAATTAATGTTAAAAAAACAGAAGATCTTTGGGGCATGTCAACAAGCATAATTGAATCAATAATTGATATACTAGCCCCTTACTTGGCTTTTATTTTTAACAAATGTATTGACGAAGGGGTCTTTCCTGATCTAATGAAAAATAGTAAATTGATTCCTCTTTTTAAATCTGGGGATAAAAGTGACCCAGCTAACTTTAGGCCAATATCTATACTACCAGCACTTAGTAAAAATTTGAAAAAATTATATATTCCCAATTATTAGATTACTTCACATACAATAATATACTTCATAAAAATCTGTTTGGTTTTTCCAAGGGTAAAAGTACTACTGATGCTGGAATTGCATTTCTCAAACATATTCTTGATGCTTGGGAAGAAAAGCAAGATGTAATTGGCATTTTCTGTGACCTTTCTAAGGCATTCGATTGCGTTGATCATCAAACACTATTAAAGAAGCTAGAACATTATGGTGTCTCTGATAAATCAGTTAGTCTTATGAAATCGTATTTGTACAATAGAACTCAGAAAGTAGTGATTAATAGAACTGAATCTACTGGAGCCCCCATCAATATGGGTGTGCCACAGGGATCAATATTGGGCCCATTGCTGTTTCTAATTTATATAAATGACCTTCCCAACTACGCGAATAATTTATGTGAAACAGTACTATTTGCGGATGATACTTCTTTAGTTTTTAAAGTAAACAGAGGTAATAACTGTTCAGACGAAGTAAATAGTGCCCTCTCTAAAGTTTCATACTGGTTTAATAGTAATAATTTAGCACTTAACCCCAAAAAAACTAAATGTGTTAAATTCTCATTACCTAATGTTGAGCAGACAAAATTAAATATTAATTTGAATGACGATGAAGTCGAGTTTATCGAGAGCACAAAATTTCTAGGTATCACACTAGATTCTCGACTGCAATGGGATCCACATATTGAAGCCTTGTCAAGTAGACTTAGTTCAGCGGCATTCGCTGTTAAGAAAATAAGGCTTTTAACTGATATTGAAACGGCAAGGTTAGTATACTTTAGTTATTTTCATAGCGTAATGTCGTATGGACTGCTATTGTGGGGCTCAGCTGCCAGTATTGAAAATATTTTTGTACTCCAAAAAAGAGCTGTTCGCGCCATATACAATCTACGGCGGAGAGATACCTTGAGAGAATTGTTCAAAGAAATAAATATATTAACTTTGGCAGGCCAATATATTTATGATAATTTAGTTTATGTAAGGAAACACTATGATTCATTTGCTAAGAACAGCAATATTCACCAGTTCAATACAAGAAATAAAGATAAACTTGCCGTTCCAAGATTTAGGCTTGCAAAAACTAGAGGTTCATTTATGGGGAAAGGCATAGCCTTTATTAATAAAGTTCCACAACAAGTGATTGATCTTCCTTTGCATGAATTTAAAAACCATGTTAAAAAAACGCTCATGGGTAAAGGTTATTATAAAGTAGATGATTATCTTAAAGATCTAAATGCGTGGAAATGATGTAACACATAACTTGCTAATAAGTACTTTGTTGAAGTAATATAATAAGTCCATGTTGTTGCCGATAATCCTGTCACCCTGTTGTAATTTTCTGGTAACGATATATTCAAGTTTGTAAATATCGTTACTTATGGCTGTTACAGCTGATAAGTTTCTTGCGCCCGTTCTTCTTGTCAGCTAAAAAAGTCTGGAACGGGTGGTAGGAAAATATAGACGATTCAAAAGTACTTAATAATTAAGTTTATTTGAATAAAGCTTATTTGACTTTTGACTTTGAACGGAAGATACTGTAAACCATTTTAGTAGGTATGAACGTCTGTACAAAAAATAAGTTAGGAGTTACAAGTCGTGATAAAGTTTGGGCACATGGTTGAAACTGATCTGTAGGCTGTTCCTAACTAATATTGAGCTGGGCCAAACTGTCCTTACAAACCATTCCATACAGCTGCGGGTTATAGCGCTTTTTTCCCGGCTGCATTCTAAAAATTATAATTGTCTAGATTTAGCTAATAGGTCAAATGTGGTATCATTTTCGGATAAATCAATAATGTGGAATTCATTTCTGGTATAAAAAAATGCAATTTATTGAGCAGATTCTGAAAAATTACACAATAGGTAACCAACATCTTCAATTTTTTTTTATTTTAGGTATTTGCACTTGTTTCAGTATTAAAAAAAATACCTTAAGAAACGTTTTTCAGGTAGATTTGTTTTATTCTTTTGTAATGGTAACTATATTATGTACAATTTGAGCCTAACCCAAGTAGTTTAAATCCATTGTTTGCGGAGGCACAGCTAGTCAAATATAGGCAAAAGAGCGCTATTTAACCCGCCGCCCCGTATGGAATGGTATGGTTTGTAAGGACAGTTTGGCCACAGATTAGATAAAAGTTACAGGGTAACAGATAAACCACTCCTATTCAAAAGCTAAAATACCTACGTTATATTAGCCTACAAAAAAAAACAAGAAGAAACGTATTCTACGGACGCGCGCCGAGAGTCGAGATTCCCGCGTACTCCGCGTTAGTCCGTCATTGAGCGAAAGTATCGTTAGGGTTGTACCTAGGGTTGCCAGATGGGATTCACCTGGATTCTCCCGCAATTTCAAGTGGTCTCCCGACTCCCGAAAAATCTAAGAATCTCCCGGAAAAACTGCTGTTCCAAAAGTTATCTAGAAAACAAAAATTTTCGCGTAATAAACAACTAAAAATCGCGCTGCGTGGCCGTTTTTTTTCAATAGACAGGCAAGATCATAACTTACAAGATTAGTGGATGAAACTGACTAAAAATCACGCTGCGCGGCCGTTTTTGTACTATATACAGGCATTTAGAATATAATAGCATAGAATAGCATTTTATTGGCAGCACATATCACATACACAAAGCGTAACAAAAAAATATGACAACACAAAACTTACAAGGAAAGAAAAGCAGTCACACTGTGCAGTGCTATTTAAGTTACATTTTTAATTTTAAATATTTATTTCTCCCGATAATAACCGCAAAATCCCGACATTTTCAAATATTCTCCAGATATTTTGGAGTTCCGATCTGGCAACCCTAGTTTGTACCTACAAAGAATATAAAATAAACAAAATGGCTGAATTGAAATTGAAATTTATATTTATGAATACTGCAATGGAGTTAAGCGGTAGACTTAAAATGATATATATTTTTTGCGTCTCTCAACTGAACTTACGGTTATTAAATTTATTGTGGAAAAAAGTATTTTTTTTGTAGCATATTCATTATAGTGCTTCCCAGCCGGTTCATCAAGACTTTATCAAAATTATTTAAAAAACAAAATTCTAATTTTTTTCGGCTATTAATAAAAAGCACTTAATTTTTTTATTTGTCTTTTGACTACGACATGCAACAACTTCACAATAATGAACCATCGTGCCGTTTTAGTCAAAAATTTATCCTTAATAACGTTTTGGATGCGACAGCCCTCTGCCCGAACGGCTCGGTTACGAGCTACTTAGCGGTAGGCACATAGCGCGCGACCTTGAGCGAGTGATGGGGGCCTGGTTTGGCCCAGCTCAATATTAGCACAGTTAACAAATTAAACTGTGATATTAGTTAGGAACAGAACTTTATCACGACTTGTAACTCCCAACTTTTTTTTTTGTATGGAGACGTTCATGCCTACTATTTATATTTTATAGAAAAGTATTTTTCCAACTTTAGACTTCTATTCCAGTGTCAATTTAAATAGTGGCAAAAAATCATTGAAGATTCTGTCTCTGGCCCATCAACTCAACCCATCCCACTGGTTTCGTCTGACAGTAATTATACCAAGTACGTTCATTTGGTTAGAATAAAAATGCCTTCGCGCATTTAATGAAAATCTTTCTTTGCAATTTTGGGTTGGATTAAAAAGTTTAAACAAAATTTACTAAAAGTGAAGCTGCTACGAACTATGCCGACAGCTAATCTGCACTATTCAGTAAGTCAAAATTGTTGATGTATTTTTGTTTCTGAGATCAAGAACGCCAAAATTGACCATTTTACGCAAAAATCACAGTCGAGATGTAATATGGCTCTTAAGGTATCTATCTAGAACTAGATCTAAGATAAAAAAGGCGTTTAACCAACATCGGTTGCATTACAAAAAGAAATAGGAAAATTACAAAAGGAAAAAGTCGCATACAAAGTATAAGAGATGTGTCGAAAAATATCGAAATATCAACCAAATGCAAAGAAACATCAGATTATATTTTAAAATAATAATAAAAAATACATTTATTTAGTACCTAATATATCTTTTTATAATCTTTCACTGTTATTAATTTATATAAATACCAAATAATATAATTATTCTAATACTTTTATCTTCCCGGAAAAATATTACAATTTTAGATAAAGTTTTATTTATACCCACTATTTTTTTTAATAGTCAAATATCGCAATCTATTTAAATGATTAGGCAACCTACCATAAGGTCATATTTTGCTTTAGAAATATGTGAGCAAACTGTATACAGGGTAATTTTTGGACCCCTTTTCAAATTTTGTCAGGTCATTCTATAACAGCAGTACAATCAATTTATAAAGTTAAAAAAAAAATTTTTTTTTACATTTTTACCCCAAACTTTTCCCCACACAAATTGAAATTTTTGTCACTGTTTGCGCATCACTCAAGTCGACCCGCGCGAGTCCCCCTTCCGTCACCTGCCTTCCCCCGCTCGCGTCACGTGCGCGAGGGTGAGCATGCGCGCCTAGATTCTTAGGACATAAAAAGTGGCTAAAAACTGTGAATTTAAAAATAAATTATTCAAAATTATCTCACCTAATTTCTTTTTATTACTTACTTGAACTTATATTTGATTTTGTAAAGAGGTCGCAAAATTATACAGACTGATCTGTACTTGCTTCGACATATTCGTTATTTTAATGAGCACAAAGTGATCGAGTACAGACTATGGGTGTCTGTACTGATATACAGTATGGCAATACGCCGCCCGGCCTCCCTCGGCTCGGCTCGGCCGGCCGGCACGGATCGGATCGAGCGGGAGGGAGAGGATTGTACAGTCGCGAACGCAACTTCTTTAGGGCCAGCCACACTCAGACGGAATCACGTAACGGAATCTCGTAACGGAATCCCGATTCGGAATTCCAAACGCAGCAATTGCATACAAAATCTATGGGCCTGCCTGCCACACACATGCGTTAACGTTCCGTACGTAATTTTATCCATTACGGAATTCCACATGAGTGACATGAGGGCCCGTGCATTCAGAATCTCTCACGGAAAAAAAACCATTCCGAACGCAAGACTTCCATAGATTTTGTATTGGTCGCCAGTCGCCATAAACAACCGTTTTTATTCCGTACGGAATGCTACATTTTTTATTACAGCTCAACAGCTACAACAGACACAGTTGTTTTTTACCAAAAAACAACAAAAAACAATAGAATGGACCAAAGCGTAATATAAATAATAAATAGTCTATAATTATGCATTTTTTCTTTAATTACCCGACTGCAAAGAAAGGGTTATGTTTTTCGCGCGTATCTTGTATGTAAGTATGTTTATTTGTTTGTTTGTATGTGTGTTTGTATGTAATATTCTTTATTACCTCATATCTTTCAAATGGCTAAATGGATTTCTGTAATTAAGATATCGTTAGATTTGTCTCGTCAGCCCAAGTGTTCTTAAGAAGGTGGCGTTATAAAAAAACCAACATGGCGCCTGCACGGTGCTATTATACGTAGTGTTTTTTTTAGAATACTGCAATATGGCTGTCAAATTAAAGGGCTTATTATAAGGATTTCAAAAAAGTACATTATGACCGTAATATATAATAACTAAAAAGATATAAATTAAAAATAAATTAAAAAAATTGAAAAACCCGCCTGCATAAAAAGACAAGTCAACTGAAAAGATGGAGACAAGATTAAATATTAAAGGCAACATAATAACGTGCAGTCGGAGGCATATAAATGCATGCCTCCGACTGCATGTTGTTATGTTGCCTTTAACATTTAATCTTGTTTCCATCTTTTTAGTTGACTTGTCTTTTTATGCAGGCGGGTTTTTCAATTTTTTTTTAGTTGAACTTAAGCACTTGACTTGAACTTAAGACTTGAAGCCAAGTTTATATTTAATTCTGATATCGAACATTTAATAATAGCTGTTGTAGGCTACCCATGCACAGATTGTTTTGCACAGGTAAAGTAAAAGTGAAATCGCTATTAAAATAGTACATGGTCGTGAAAATAATTCATCTTCACTCAATGTTTACTCATCAAAGTCTAGCGTCTGACTTAGCCGTATTCCGAACGAAAAAAAACGTGTGTGGTGGTACGTACGGAATCACGTACGTACGGAATTCCAATTCCGTACTTTACCTGCGCAAAAAAATCTGTGCATGAGTAGCCTACAACAGCTATTATTAAATGTTCGATATCAGAATTAAATTTAAACTTGGCTTCAAGTCTTTTGGCCAAGTGCATAAGTTCAACTAAAATTAAAGAAAAAATGCATATTATAGACTACTTATTATTTATATTACGCTTAAGTCCATTCTATGAATATTTTTTTTTCATCATTGATCGAACTTGATTACAAAAAATTAATGCGTATAATTGACTAATTCCAAAAGAGTTGAGAGAACAAGTTTCTAATGCTGAATTTAGCTTTTGTTTTTTTGTTGTTTTTTGGTAAAAAAAGAACTAATAAATAACTTAGCAAAATAATAAAAAAAGAATGGCCAAAATGTGTGTGGCGAGGCGACCAATACAAAATCTATGGAAGTCTTGCGTTCGGAATGGCTTTTTTCCGTTACGTACGGAATCTTAACGCATGTGTTTGGCAGGCCCATACATTTTTTATGCAATTGCTGCGTTCGGAATTCCGAATCGGGATCCCGTTTCGAGATTCCGTTTCGTGATTCCGTCTGTGTGTGGCCGTCCTTAAGCTGCAGATAAGATAGACATGCTCCACAAGCAGAAACGCTTCGCGCTTGCTCGATCGATTACCTTAAGCCACACACAGACGGAATCCCGTTACGGAATTCAGTAGGTACATACGTGATTCCGAACGCAGCAAATGCATACAAAATCTATGGGCTGCCGGGCTGCCACATACATGCGGGATTTTTCCGTACGGAATCTTCATACATTGTCGAAATTCCGTTCGGAATTCCGTAACGTGATTCCGTCTGTGTGTGGCTAGCCTAATTTTATTTATAAAGTTATTTGTACATTATTGTAATGGTTAGCTAACTTCCAAATATAATAAAAATTGGTAAGTAGTAGGTATAGAATGTGACTATTGTGAGCGACTCTACATGTCTACTTCACATTATTTTGTCTCCACAAAATCATAAACACCTAGGTATAATAATAACGTTCATATAAAAATAATAATTAATATATAATAATTTAATTATATGAATAACAGGCCATAAGGTAACTTTTCCCGTGGAACGTCACATGACTTCTCAGCAGTGTTTGCATGGACGATGACGATGTTCCACGGGAAAAGTTACCTTATGGACTGGACATAAGATACCTTTTCCCGTGGAACGTTGTCGGCGGTAAAAAAAAAGTCACTCGTGCGAACGATCGCTTAGTCATAAATTTTGGTTGGTACCTACAAGTAGGTACTCTTTGGCTACACACTGCTGCTGCACGGCACGGCACGTAGGTACGTCTCTCTCTATCCGCGTACCCCGCCCCACTAACGAGACCACAGAATACATAATAGTAGGTACAAGTACGAGACCTAAAAATGACTTCTGTCTGCGCATAAAATTTCACCGCTCAAGATCCACCATGCCGAGGCCACACCTCGGTCACTCACGACAAAATGTATGAAACAAACGCGTTCTAATCTAATAACCTATTACGTAGTATTTGTCAACTGCCTCAGCTTATTTACATTTGTATTACAGCTCGCGCAAAATAACTTGACCCAAACCATAGACGATGAGGCCTGCGCAGTAGCAATTTTTACTACAAAAATTGTAGTGCACAGGTCACGTGGTACAAAACATTGGATCAAGTTATATGGCGCGAGCTGTACAAAAATGTCGCTGAGATTTTGAATTTGGAAGTTAGACCAAAAAGAAATCTAATGAGGTTATAACGTTTGCTGGGGCCATATTATGACCTCTGATTTCCAGGCAGTTTTCTGACTGGCTATCAATCTATCTCTTTTAATAATAATAATAATCTTTTATTTCAGGCAACAGAAATATCGTTTACAATATTAGGCCCATATAATAAATACCTTACAGACTAACATACATAATATATTATATCTTAACTAATTTACACGTAAAGAAGGCGACCTCGAAACCGGCGGAATAGGACACCCTTCGGCCAAAAATCTTTTATTTGCTATACGACGAGATACAGATGTCACTACAGCAATTTATAAATCTGGCAGGATTTAAGAGCTTGTAATACGGCCTCTGGTCGGTAACATTATGCAGTCTTGATTTCACTGATTGCGCACCGCCACAGAATACATGCACCGCGTCCTTGGCAGTCGGGTAACTGTGAGGTAACTGATCGCGGGTGGGGGCGCATTCAGCGGGAGGCAGGGAGCGGCCATACTGTACGCTAGTACTCATTATTATACTATGCTGAGGCCTTGTATTTGCGATTTGTATTGCAATGATGACAATGTGGTATTGTCTTATTTTTAAAGAAGCTGACAGTTTTCATAATAAGTAAATAATGATCTAAATCGTCTAAACGGTTGCAGTGGCCCAACGTTGGTAGTAGCTTGGGTGTAATGATAATATTTTACTGCATTGGGTCAATATTAGTTGATATCCAATAAGGCCAACGATAAATACACTGCAGAAATGCCAACAGTTTTTTACTAACGGTAGGCAGTAGTAGCATTGACCCAACGTTGGTAAATGGTTGGACGTAATAATAATATTTTACTGCATTGGGCCAAAGTTAGTTGATAACTAATAGGGCCTACTATAAATACACTGCAGAAATGACAACAGTTTTTTACTAACGGTAGTAGTAGTAGCAATTGCCTAACGTTGGTAAATGGTTGGACGTAATAATAATATTGTTACCTTATGGCCAGGCCATAACATAAGGCAACTTTTCCCGTGGAACGTCACATGACTTCTCAGCTGTGTTTGCACGGACGATGACGATTTTTCACGGGAAAAGTTACCTTATGGTCTAGACATAGATACCTTTTTCCCGTGGAACGTTGTCGGCGGTAAAAATAAAGACACTCGTGCGAACGATCGCTTAGTAATAAATTTTGGTTGGTACAAGTAGGTACTCTTTGGCTACACACTGCTGCGGCACGGCACGTCACGTACGTCTCTCTCTATGCGCGTACCCCGCTAACGAGAGCTAAAAATGACTTCTGTCTTCGCATAAAATTTCACCGATCAAGATCCGTGCCGAGGCCTTGTATCTGCGATTTGTATTCCATTGGTGACAATGTGGTATTGTCTAATTATAAAAAAGCTGTCAGTTTTCATAATAAGTAAATCATGATCTAAATCGTCTAAACGGTTGCAGTAGCCCAACGTTGGTAATAGGTTGGGTGTAATGATAATATTTTACTGCATTGGGTGAATATTAGTTGATATCCAATAAGGCCAACGTTAAATACACTGCAGAAATGCCAACAGTTTTTTACTAACGGTAGTAGTAGTAGCATTGGCCCAATGTTGGTATATGGTTGGAAGAAATGATAATATTTTAACTACTGCATTGGGCCAAAGTTAGTTGATAACTAATAGGGCCTACTATAAATACACTGCAGAAATACCAACAGTTTTTTACTAACGGTAGTAGTAGTAGCATTGGCCTAACGTTGGTAAATGGTTGGACGTAATAATAATATTGTTACCTTATGGCCAGGCCATAACATAAGGCAACTTTTCCCGTGGAACGTCACATGACTTCTCAGCTGTGTGGACGATGACGATGTTCCACGGGAAAAGTTACCTTATGGCCTAGACATAAGATAAAAGACATCCGTGCGAACGACCGCTTAGTGATAAATTTTGGTTGGTACAATTAGGTACTCTTTGGCTACACACTGCTGCGGCACGGCACGGCACGTACGTCTCTCTCTATGCGCGTACCCCGCTAACGAGAGCTAAAAATGACTTCCTGTCTTCGCATAAAATTTCACCGCTCAAGATCCGTGCCGAGGCCTTGTATCTGCGATTTGTATTGCATTAGTGACAATGTGGTATTGTCTAATTATAAAGAAGCTGTCAGTTTTCATAATAAGAAAATCATGATCTAAATCGTCTAAACGGTTGCAGTGGCCCAACGTTGGTAATAGCTTGGGTGTAATGATAATATTTTACTGCATTGGATGAATATCCAATAAGGCCAACGATAAATACACTGCAGAAATGCCAACAGTTTTTTACTAACGGTAGGCAGTAGTAGAATTGACCCAACGTTGGTAAATGGTTGGACGTAATGATGATATTTTACTGCATTGGGCCAAAGTTAGTCGATAACTAATAGGGCCTACTATAAATATACTGCAGAAATGCCAACAGTTTTTTACTAACGGTAGTAGTAGTAGCATTGACCCAACGTTGGTAAATGGTTGGACGTAATGATGATATTTTACTGCATTGGGCCAAAGTTAGTCGATAACTAATAGGGCCTACTATAAATATACTGCAGAAATGCCAACAGTTTTTTACTAACGGTAGTAGTAGTAGCATTGGCCCAATGTTGGTATATGGTTGGACGAAATGATAATATTTTACTGCATTGGGCCAAAGTTAGTTGATAACTAATAGGGCCTACTTTAAATACACTGCAGAAATGCCAACAGTTTTTTACTTACGGTAGGCAGTAGTAGCATTGACCCAACGTTGGGAAATGGTTGGACGTAATGATAATATTTTACTGCATTGGGCCAAAGTTAGTCGATAACTAATAGGGCCTACTATAAATATACTGCAGAAATGCCAACAGTTTTTTACTAACGGTAGTAGTAGTAGCATTGGCCCAATGTTGGTATATGGTTGGACGAAATGATAATATTTTACTGCATTGGGCCAAAGTTAGTTGATAACTAATAGGGCCTACTATAAATACACTGCAGAAATGCCAACAGTTTTTTACTAACGGTAGGCAGTAGTAGCATTGACCCAACGTTGGTAAATGGTTGGACGTAATGATAATGTTTTACTGCATTGGGCCAAAGTTAGTTGATAACTAATAGCGCCTACTATAAATACACTGCAGAAATGCCAACAGTTTTTTACTAACGGTAGGCAGTAGTAACATTGACCCAACGTTGGTAACTGGTTGGACGTAATGATAATATTTTACTGCATTGGGCCAAAGTTAGTTGATAACTAATAGGGCCTACTATAAATATACTGCAGAAATGCCAACAGTTTTTTACCAACGGTAGTAGTAGTAGCATTGGACCAATGTTGGTATATAGTTGGACGAAATGATAATATTTTACTGCATTGGGCCAAAGTTAGTTGATAACTAATAGGGCCTACTATAAATACACTGCAGATATGCCAACAGTTTTTTACTAACGGTAGTAGTAGTAGCATTGGCCCAATGTTGGTATATGGTTGGACGAAATGATAATATTTGACTGCATTGGGCCAATGTTAGTTGACTACTAATAGGGCCTACTATAAATATACTGCAGAAATGCCAACAGTTTTTTACTAACGGTAGTAGTAAAAGCATTGGCCCAATGTTGGTATATGGTTGGACGAAATGTTAATATTTGACTGCATTGGGCCAATGTTAGTTTTATGTAGGCAATCCAACTAACTATATCCCAACGGATTCCCAACTGTTGGCCAATGGATGCCATCACAAAATGCTACTAGGGTAATAACGTAGGTACTGAGTTGACTATGCTAGTAGAGGTGCTCAGAGGTGCTTGGTGGTGCAGTAGTGGTTATAGCGCCTGGCCCAGCGATTACGGAGGTTAAGCAGTCATGGGATGGGAGAACAAAAATTAACTAGTGGCTCCGTGAACTGTAGACCTCGCGTTAAAAAGTAGCTCAAATTGTATTTTGTTTAAAAAATTATCTAAAAGATGTCGCCACCCCTTTTTCCCACTTTTCAAAGCACGTAGTAGGTACGTGCTGTTTGGTATTATTTGGTAGATATGTTCGCAGCTAGATGGCGCTTCTAATTTTAATAATTTTTTGAAATGGTGATTTTTGGTAAATTTAGAAAAACTGGCTAAATTAAAAAAATCTATGTAATTTTCGAACCTGCTCACAAAATTTGACGAGAATCGGTTGAGAAATGCGACCTGTAGAGGAGAACATCCAGCGCCAAAAAGTCGGACTGAAATACATTTTTCTTACATGTCTCCGCCATTACGAAAAATTTGGAAAAACTGTCTCAACTTAAAAAAATCTATATGATTTTTTAACCTGCCCACAAAATTTCACGAAATTTAGTTGAGAAATGCGACCTGTAGAGGAGAAAAGACAGAGCCGGGAAGCTGGACTGCAATATGTTTTTTTTTACATATCTCCGCCATTTTGAAAAAAATCGAAAAATTGGCGTGACAAAAAAATTCTATATTATTTTCAAACCTGCTCACAAAATTTCACGAGAATCGGTTGAGAAATGTGACCTGTAGAGGAGAACAGACAGCGCTGGAAAACCGTAAAACCTGTTTTTTTACATATCTCCGCCATTTTGAAAAATTAAAAAAATCTGGCTCGACAAAAAAATCTATGTAATTTTCGAACCTGATCACAAATTTTCACGAGAATCGGTTGAGAAATGCGACCTGTAGAACAGAACATACAGACATACGAAAGAATTTTTGCCCAAGCTGAAGTAGAGACGCTTCGCTCGCACTTCGTGCTCGCTCGGTCAATTATCTCGTGCTCTTCCGTGCTTTGGAAGGCACGTTAAGCCGTTGGCCCCGGCTGCATTTGCAGTCGTTAACACTCACCAATCCGCATTGAGCCCGCGTGGTGGGTTATGGCTCATCCTCCCATTAGAAAGGCCTGTGCCCCAGCAGTGGGGACATTAAAATGGCTGATGGTCATACGCTAGGAAAACAAACAACGATGACACTATGGCGCGTGCCTGCCCACGCGCACGCGCACGCGACTAATTAATTCATCTCCGCCAGGTGGCGCGGCAGATGCCAGTTGGTCAATTTACATTTCTGATGTTACCACAACAGTTTATGCGATGACATACCGCTGGGTGATACCGATCGTTACTCGGTCCAGTGAAAGCAAATAATTTGGATTAGCTTTTGGACTAATTTTGGGTTATATTTACGTTAATTAAGCTATTTGTACCACCAAAGTTCTTAAATTATATGTGTCACTGTATAAGCCCGTATATTTGTAAATCTTAGGTTTTACTGGAAAATCTTAAGATTCACCAACATGAGTTGGTAAATGTAAGAATTTTATAAATAAAAGGGAGACATCGAAATGTACGTACTTAGTAATACATTTCTATGAAGGGAGACCATTTTTCGGGCTTTTTGGAAAATCTTAAGATTTAGGTACATAAGTTCGGGGTTTTACAGTCACATATTATTACGCAAAGCTTTAGCAATTAGTTTTCAAATAAAATAGTATTATTTATTTCTTCATTTCATAAATTTTGTAATAGCTGTCATTTTTTCACCCGTGAATTTCAGATCAATTTTTAGTATTTTGTCTTCTATTTGCTCTATCCATACATAGCTAAATCGTAAGGTAGGTACATAACCTGTTTACTTTCGGTTCACTTCGATTGTTGTAACAAATCCCGGAAGACCGATTAATTGATGTTTGTGGCTGTCATGACGTGGCCAGTATTAACATCTGCTTACAGTTTTTTTTTTATTTCATTTGCCTACAAATAAGAGGGCATTTGACTACCAACTTACTACATAAGAAAGAATAGGGCATTACCATTCCAAGCTAATGGAAAAAATAAGTGTTTTGTTTTTTTATTAAATATATATGAAAATCTGTTTTAGATGATAGGTATATTGAAGGTTAAGAAAAAGTTTAGCAAATATGTATAAGTAATGAAAAAAAATAAAAAATAAAAGAGAATTCCTTATCATACTGTTTTCGATCCCCATTGAATCCACATAATCCGCATCAGCTTTATACTTAGAAAGTGCAATCAATTCGACTTTCTAATTATCTAAACTCGGTACGAACTACGAACACTTGAACATTCTAACCAAATCAAATCAAATCAAATCAAATCAAATGTTTATTTGCAACTAAGTGTACAGATAGGTGTTACAATACAATAATGAAGTGCATGACTTAGTGACCATTTAGGTATAGCAAATTTTTGACAGTACTATTATGGTACTTTTAATTAACATTTACAAATAGGCACTTAAACCAATAAGAATAAAAATATATATCTTTGGGCAGATCCTAATATTATTAATATATTTTATGTATTTATAAACTCTTTTACAGAGTAGTAACATTTTTGTATTAAGTAAGATTTCAATGACTTAGAGAATAATTTGAGATTTGGTTCATTTTTAACAAAAGTTGGTAGTTTATTGAAGACTTTAACAGACATATAATAAGGACTGGTATTAAGCATTTTTATTCTGGATTGTGGTAAGTATAATCTGTTTTTGTGTCTCGTATTAATGTTGTGAGTATCTTTTACTTTGGTAAAAGTTTCTATATTTTTATAGGTAAATATACATATGTCATATATATAGAGAGATGGGAGTGTGAGTAGGTTAAATTTAATAAAATATGGTGTACACGATTGAGTATTATCTATTTGAGCTATTATTCTAACACATTTTTTTTGCATAATAAAGAGATCATTTACGTTTGTGCTGTTTCCCCATAACATTATTCCGTATTTTAATTGTGAAAAAGCATATGCGTAATATGCTGACAGTGCTGCTTCTGTATTTGTGCTATGTACTAATTCAAAAAGAGCGTAGCTGAATTTAGATAGTTTCGATTTAATGTGTTGTATGTGACTTTTCCAATTTAGGTGATCTATTACTATACCAAGAAGTTTGAATGTATCAACTGATTCTATTTCGTTATTTTCGAATTTATTATTTATGTTTAAGGGGACTTTACAATAAGGTCGGAATTGCAATATTTTTGTTTTTGAATAGTTTATTTCTAAGTTGTGACTTTTTAACCAGGTTGTTAAAGTTTGGATTGTTTCTTTGAGAACGAAGTTTGCATTTTCTGAATTTTTACATTTTATTAGAATGGATATATCATCCGCAAATAATACTGGAAGGGTTATATCGTTTTTTATTATTTTGGGCAGGTCATTAATGTAGATAAGAAAAAGGACACAACCAAGAATGCTACCTTGAGGAATCGAATGAGTTAGGACTCTTTCCTGGGATTGTACAGATTTAATTTCATTTTTTTGGATGTCATAGTTTTCTATTTGTACTTTTTGTTTTCTGTTTTGTAAATAAGATTTGAACCAGACATGGCTAGGACCCCGTATACCTGAACCATATAATTTTGACAGTAGGATGTTATAATCTACACTTTCATACGCCTTTGTCATATCTAATAGCAAACCTAACCCATAGTTTTTTTCATCAATATGTTTCAGAGCTGTTTGTATGTACCGATAAACTGCATGGGTTGTGGACTTTGCCTTTCTGAAGCCATTTTGGTGTTCATCAAGAATATTAAATTTTTCTAGGAATTTGTACAGGCGATTACACATTGCTTTCTCAAATATTTTAGAGAAACATGGTAATAGTGCTATGGGCCTATAGTTTTGTGGTGATGTTTTGTCACCTTTTTTATAAATTGGTTTTATTACAGAAATTTTTAATAGATCTGGAAATGTGCCTTCTTGAAAACTTTGATTTATAAGGAATGCTAATGGTTCAGATAATTCTTTGGAGCATTGTTTTATCAGGGTAGGTGGGACATCGTCAAAACCACAGCTGTGCTTGTTTTTTAAGGATTTTATGATTTTTTCTACTTCTTTTTCATCTACGGCACTTAAATACATGGAACATGAAGGTGGGTTTATAACTGTGTGAGCATTTTTTGTTAAGTTTGTATGTTTATTTAAACCTATATTTGAAAATGTATTACTAAATATTTCACTTATTGTTTTTGGGCACTCTATGATTTTGTTATTTATTTTTAGTTTTATATTTTTATATAGCTTATTACTATTTTTCCCTGTTTTAGTATTTATGATTTTCCACATTGTTTTGTATTTATTATCTGATTTTTGTATTTGTTTAGTATATTCTATTTTTTTTGAAGTTTTAACACATTTTTTTAATATTTTGGTGTATTGTTTGTAATATTTTCTTAGAACTTTGCTATTACTTTCGTTTAATAATGTTTTTAGGATTCTTTTATGTTTGCATGCTTTTTTAAGGTTTTTTGTGAGCCATGTATTTTTAGGTTTATTTTTTATTTTAATTTTTTCTATTTGGATATATTTATTTAATAATTTTTGTATTGTTAAATGGAATGCTTCATAATTTTTATTTATATCTTTTGATGACTTGATAACATGTTTCCAATCTATATTTTTTAATGCATTTCTAAACTGTGATATTTTTATATTTGTAAATACTCTTTTTTTAACTTTCCAGGATGTTTTATTACATTGTGATAAATTTTCTAGATGCAGTTTTACATTTTTGTTCTGTAAGACATTATGGTCTGTACATTATGGTCTGTAAGACCGTGATCTTTTACATATGATTTACTTACAAGAGATTTGTAATTTGTGAAAATTAAATCAATAGCGGTTGATGATGTTTTTGTAACTCTTGTGGGGTCTTTTATTAATTGTGTTAAATTATGTGAAAGCATGAAATCTAAGAATTCTCGTGTCACTTTATTTTTGGTGTTCAATATGTCTATGTTGAAATCACCACCTATAATAATGTTTTTGTTTTTATCTTGTTTATGTAATTTATTCAATAGTTTTATCATTTGTTCATAGAATATATTAATATATCGATCCGCTCTATATAATCCTATTACAACAGTATTTATATAGTGTTTAAACATGGCTCCACCTTCACTGCGCCTTACCATTAACCGAATTAACAATTAATGTGGATCTTTTACACGGTACCAAAGTCAACCCTATAATTGCGGCTATATCGTTCCGATCTAAGACAATGGGGTCGGTCGCACCCCTGCGCGGGAAACATAAGGCCGCGGTCAGACCAGGTGGATACTTTACTGGTGTTTAAACATCTGGTGAGAGAGCTTAGAAACGGCAAGAAGTGGAAATGGGAATATAGTTGTGAAATGTACGGATTTTAATAATTAACTAATAAGTAGATACTTGTGTCGTGTTGATTGACCACCCAAAAAGTGTGTAAGAAGGTACCTACTGACTAACTTTGGGAAGGCGACCCTGTGGGCTGGTTTTTTAACTCTATTGCAATAAATTTCTGGTTGAAACTGACATAAATCGAAGTTGCTTTATGGTAAAAAATCTTACTTAAAGCAGCAATGTAACTGCGATTTCTGTCGGTTTCTATCAGAAGTTAATGGGGATGCAAACTGAGGAACTAATGGCGCCACAAACGCTTGTACCAAAATCGTTTGATTGGTTGTTTCAAATGTCAAATGTCATTTCTGACATATATTAACCAATCAAAAGTACTGTCTTAGGAACAAGCGTAAGCAGCGACATCTAAAATTAGCTTTGCGTTGCCATCCCCATTGCAACAGAAATCAGGGGTCAGGGGGGTAATTACGTAACTTTGTTGCAATCAACTCTGACAGAAATCGCAGTTACATCGCTGCTTCAGTTAGAACCAATGTGACAACTATCCTAACTAAAGCAGCAATGCAACTGCGCTTTCAATCGATTTCAATCGAGAATTGTTAGCAACAGACTTACGTGATCAAGGGTCTGATGACTCTGACTGTTATTAATAAAAAAACCCTTAGAGATATAACACTTTTTTTTTTATTTTTGAATGAAGTTGCAATTATTTTTAAAATCAATGTCTTTTTTCAGTAAAATTTCTTATCTTCAATATTATAGGTACTTCCTTCCGGTGGCAAAGTAGGTAGTAACCTATTTATGTAAGTATTATGATAAGACCATTATGAAACGAGACGCAATTTTAAGTGCTAGGAGTATTTCAAACTTCAGTTACACAGACAATAAATATCATAGTAACCATAGAAAGTAAATTTATTCCTTTCTACGTGATTAATTGGTCTATGTAGGGGCGCGTCTTCATTAGCAGTAAGACGCCGGAGGGTTGATCCAAGTAAATTACCTTTTTTCCAATTAAACGGGCACCTGGAGTGGGCCTTACCCTTGAAGATGGTGAGATATATGGCCCCTGGAAGGTACTGCACCGAAGACGGTTTTGACTGTTACCTACCTACGTAACGTTTAATACACTACCTGAAATCAACCATAGTCAATTCATGTGTGGTAGGTATCCTCAACCACTGACGAAATTTAATATCTTACAAGTAATATTCTGTGGGTAGGCCCCCGACAAGGTTGACCGACGATCTGGTGAAGGTTGCGGGAAGCTACTGGATGCAGCGCAGGACCGATCGTCGTGGAGATCCTTAGGGGAGGCCTATACCCAGCACTGGGTGTCGTGCGGCTGATATGATGATGATGAATATTCTGTGTTATTACCGACAGATTTTAAATAGTGAAACATTACGTACGGTTTAAAAGAAGTTCCAGCGAAGAATAAACTAAATTAACGTGCTTTAAAAAACTTATCTTTCTGAAGAATGTCAAACGAGTTTCGCTTTTCAAGAAATTACTTCGTAAATGTAGGTTTAAACAATATTTCACGGTTTACTTACTTTACCGAAACAACCGACTGCGGTTAAAGCAATACCCCACCGCGAAATAAGTCGTAACGTGAAATGACGTCACACTCGTCGGTCTTAACATCCCACACTTTTGAGCGTTAAATTTATGCGATGCCGCCGTCGCAAATTAGGGTTAACCAAACGCGGTAAATTTTAATGTTTACATTAAAACGGTAATTCACTGAAATGTGTAATTTTGTACTGTATGGGTAATTTTCTTGACGGTTGAGAAATTTTATGTTTAAGTTTGTGTACCTAAGCTGTGAAAGAAAGAACATTGGCGTCGGTTCGATAAATAAAAGTTGCTAAGGGGCCGTCCAGTAATCACGTGATGCTTTTTTTTTTTGGCCAATTTTTAACCCCCCCTCCCCCCTGGTGTTGCATGGTGAGGTTTTACGTTAGACCCCCCCCCCCCCCCTCTAAATCACGTGTATTTTTTGGTACAAAATAATCTCAACATTTTTCAGTACAAATATGTCGCGGTGGGCGGGGAAATCGTCCTGGTAACGGTGAGTCAACAATCACACACAGCTTTCGGTTAAAAGTCACACGTTCAACGAAAAAAATTAATACACGTGATATCTCACTACACCCCCCGTCCCCCCTTGTGATACTTCGTGATGTTTTCAACTGCCCCCCCCCCCCCCCCCTTTCGAGGCTCACGTGATTAATGGACGACCCCTAATCTCCAAAGTCAAAGAAGTAATTTAGGTCCCTTAGCTGAGACTAAACTAGACCGCTACGTGCTGCTACTAGGTTACTAAAAAGTTACCAATTAACCTAAAAATTAATAGAATGAAACAGATTTTGAATAAATTGGCTCTCCAAAAAATTTTTTGTTGACCAAGCGAGCGCGATGCGCAAGCGAAGCGTATCCGTTTCAGCTTGGGCAAATGCTTTCGTATGTCCGGCTGTCCGTCTCAACCGATTCTCGTGACATTTTGTGAGTGAGTTCTATAGATTTTTTTGTTGATTCAGTTTTTCGTTTTTTTTTCCAAATGGTGGAGATACCTATTGGCAAAAATATAATATTTCAGCGGTTTCGAAAAATGTTACAAAATGCGAGGTCTACATCAGTACCCTTAGCACGAACAGCTATCGAGAAAAATAACGCGCGTAAAATTACTCGATAGAGAATTCTATATGGAAAATTTAATTTCGCTATTCGGCGATAGATGGCGCTGTACTAATTTTTCATACAAAATTGCACTATCGAGTAATTTTACGCGCGTTATTTTTCTCGATAGCTGTTCGTGCTAAGGGTACAGCTCTACAGAGTCGCTCGTATGTTTTATTCATTGATTTTACACTTCTATAAAAAAAGAAATGTTACCGTCATAGACATAGAAAAATTTTCGCTGGTTACCGTAAAATACTAATTAAAAATAGAAAAAGATAAAGTACCTACTTGGTTATCCTAAAAAGAATTAATATTTAAAAACCTTTTTTTGTTACAAGGAGCGACATCTGTTGCCGGGTAGCGTCAACTTAATGAAAAGTAAGAGTTCATGGAAAAGCTCGCGCTTCGCCCATCAAGGCCCGAAAAATGAGAAACAATAGATTTTACATTGTTGTCCGGCCGCATTCGGCCGCTCGGGCGTTGGTGAATTATTTTGTCTCAAAAAGAATTATGATGAAAAACCTATGATTTTTTTTATTTTATTAATAAGAAGTAGGAAGTCATAAGGAATTTATTTACTAAGGATAGTATCTTTTACATTACCTATCCTTTTACATTGAGATATGGAGTAGAGGAAGGGAAAATAAATAGGTACTTATTGTGTATTTTTATTTAATTTAGTAACTGAAAATGTTGATTCACAATGCAATTTTTTTTATATTAAGAGAATCATAATATGTTTTAGATTTTTGCATTCACAATGCTATTTTTATATTAAGATGAATAAATAATGAAAAAATATTAGAAAAAATCGGCTCACCCGTAGCAACTCAGACGGGATTCGAACATTTTTTCATTATTTATTCATCTTAATATAAAAATAGCATTGTGGATGCAAAAATCTAAAAGTTTAAAATTGTATGACTGTTTCACCTTAATTGATTGTCTGGCACCTGCAAGGGTGCTACAACCGAATGTCGAAGTAGTTCTCTTCAGAGTATATATTCTGTGACATTGGTGAGATGGCGCTGATCTTCAGCGGAAACGTAAAAAGTATTAGAAAATTTCGCCAAATCCATTAGTGGCTCAGTAGCATAAATAAGTGCATTGGGCCGGAATCCTAAGGGTGCGGGTTCGAATCCCGTCTGAGTTGCTACGGGTGAGCCGATTTTTTCTAATATTTTTTCATTATTTATTCATCTGAATCATAATATAATTGAAATTTCTAGTATTTTTTCAATTTTATTAATTCTCTTAATTTAGTTACCTTTTTTTACCCGACTGCAAGGAGAGGTTATGTTTTTTATAAATATTGTGTACGTTTGTGTGCGCATGTAAGTATAAATTATTGTTTTGTTTTTTAGTTAATAAGTACAATAATTTACCAGTCACCGGTAAATGGTAGGGTGAATATGCCAATTACCAGCCCCCCCAAGGATTTTTCAACTTTGAATCTCTGTTGTTGCCACAATTGCTATCTTAAAAATATTGTTGATACAGTTTTAGGTAGGTTGATTCATCTTTATTACGAAAATAGAACTTAGTTTTACGTAGTTTTGTGGGAAAAAAATAGAGAAGCGTTTAAATGTCCGAAGGGCGAAAAACCCTAACTCCAGCCGCCTTTGCCCTAATATCAGCCGCTTTGCTCCCTAATTCCAGCCGGGTACAGGGTGTTCTAAAATAATACAACCATGTTAGTATAAAATAAAAAAAATATAATTTGGTAACTCTCAATAGTGATAATAAAACACTAAAGGCTATAAATTATGATTCCCATAGCAAGTCATTGAAACTTACACCTCTCCTGTAGATATTAATCAATTAAGAATACACATATATTAAAAATGGCGTATCAAAAAGTTAACTTTGGTTTAAAAAACATATAATCAACGAGTATGAAATCGTTTTAATTATTTGAAACTTTTTTAAGCGTTTTCCAAGAAGTAGAATTTAATATACATTTTTTTATATTGAATTTATTTTCTGTTTCTATGAGTGAAGAAAAGTATGATTTTAATTATTATTACTTTTTACATCTAACATTAAAAAATAAAACAAAATAATTAAAATCATATTTGACAACACCCTGTATATTGCCGTAAAGTTAGATGACCGGCTGGAGTTAGGTTCTCATACATATCCTAATACCAGCCCCTAATTTGCAGAACAAATAACTTAGGAATTAAACATTTTTCACCCGGCTGTAATTAGGTCATAGGGTGCAGGGTTAGTAATTCTAGTGAATAGCACTACAAATTCCAACCTTGAGACGAGCAAATTAAGATGAACTTGATTTCTTAAACGAAAGTTAAATACCCAATACCAGCCCCGGCTGATAATAGGAAGTTATTGAAAATCATCCAGTCAAACTCCAGCCCCCCTATTTTTTTCGAAATTAGTAAATTTAATTACAAACTAGTAATGTCAAAACGTTATATATCTAATCTATTACTAGTATCAAAGCTTAAAACCTAAAAAAATTGCATCTTGCCTTCGTAAACACACTTCCCAAAGTTCGCATCGATCGAGCTTTTATGCTGTTTTTCAAACATAGTCACCTCTACTCGGTCTCGGTAAACATTATTACTCGTTGTGTGAGTTGTAGGTGGCGTGACCGGCTAATAGTGATTTTCCAACTTAGAGGATTAACTAGCGGTGTGGCTCCATCAAACAGTTTCCGATTTTCACTGTTTTTTAATGAAAGCAAAGCAAAAACTTTTGGGGGCTGGTATTAGGGGGGGGGCTGGAGTTAGGCATATCCACCCTACTGCTTTTTTAAATTGGGGCAAGACAGTAATACTTATTATTAGCTGTATCATAACATAAGATGCTATTTTTTTATATTTATTGTGTTATGGGGTATTTACATGGAGCGACTTAACAGGCGACTTTAGTCAGTTAGCGATTATTATCGAAAATCGCTTGTAAAATCCCCTTTTGAGCGAAGTACCTAAAATGCACGATGACACTGCTGCGTAATACCTAAAACACAAGATACCTGAAACTCGAAGTACCTACCTAAAATGCACGATGCCTAAAAACTGAATTTGCCTGCAATTTACTTTGAGAACAATGTTTAATGCCTAAGAATCAAATCGTAAACTTCAATTCAATTCGTTCATAAGGTGACGATTTGATTTTTCAGGCGATTGTCGATAAAAAGCTCTAATCGACTAAAGTCGCCTGCCAAGTCGTAGATAAGTGTAAGTTACTTCTACTAGTCTAAGCAAAATATAGACTAAACAGATGTGGCCAGATGCAGCGCCAGCGCACAAGCTGCGGTCGGACAATAGCCAATCAGCGCGCGCGTGCACCATCACTCATCCACGCATTCCTAATTTAAATTTTATAACTCTGGGCCCTGGGGTTCGGCATTGAGCGATGTGAGCGATTTTCATAAGCGGAGCGGTAAGTAAAATCATCAATCCAAAAGAGGATTCTTTAATAAAAACAGCAGCGTATTTTGTTAGATTTAGCGTAAACGCACACGGGTTACTTTTTGTAGCTGCGATAATCGCGGCGATTTTTTTGGCCATACTTTTGTATGCGATTTTATGAGCGACTTTTTGTAGCTCGTGGGCGTTTCAGTGTCGAACTCTGAATGTTCTGTACTCAGCGACGAAAATCGCTCGTGGGCGGGCGCCTTTTTCTTCTTCTTGCCAATGCAGGCCGGTTTCCGCAACTCAACGTCTATTGCGCCTATTTTGCGTCTGGAGGGTGTGCGGCCGGATCACTCCAGCCAGCCGCCCAGCTCAGCCAGGAACGCTCCAAGGGCTTTCACATTCGTGACTGCTCCTGGACGCTGCCCGGCGAGCCGAGGTACCTCGCCCGGTAAGGGGCCACCTCTCTATATACACAGCAGTACGTGGGCGGCTGTTTCTTCTTCCTCCATGCATCCTCTGCATAGGGGACTGTCCGTGACACCTAAGTTGAAAAGATGCCTGTTAAATTGTCCATGACCGGTAATGGCACCTGTTACGAGCTTACCAGGCGGAGTTGCGGTCTAACACAGTTTTACCAGGACTCTGGATAGACGGGTGTTCACGCGCGGTAGTGCGAGTTCCACCTGTCTGCACGAGTCTAATAAGCTCCAGTACTGTTGGTGTAATTCAATGAATTCAATGCAAGGCGGGAAGCTTTATTTTTACAATGCGATTAATTTAACAATGAACAACTGAAGTGACTGATTTCAGTGATTGCGGTTCAAAACTACGTATTTTAATCTGTAAAACTTTCTCTTTCCCATACAATCTCGAGTGAAGTTGCAGCGGATCAATGTATATTGTCAATTTAATCGCATTGTAGACAATATCACGGGATTGCACACAAAATATATATGCATAAGACGTACCTATACCTAATACTTACCTACTATGTGAGTAAAAGAATCTGACTAAATTTTAACTTCAAAAAAATTTCAAAGTTTGACTGAGCAGCTTTGTATTTTTTTTCTATATTTCACAAAAGGTATAACCTTAGTATGTTAGGTAGACCTTTAACAACGAAGTGCGATTTTATCAACTCTTTTCCTTTAAAAATTGTAAAAACATCTATATCTAAATTCAAGTTCCAGCCTATTACATTTAATTTTACACTGTGTATCAAAAGCTTGTGTTTATTATCCGATCAAACGAGCCCGCCGAAGGCGGGCGAAGTTCGATCGCAATTATACGAAGCGTCTCGTTCGAAGATGATGGATAACCTGTAGTACTGTTAAGTATGTATCAACTCCACAACTTTTAGAGATTTAAAAATTCCCGCGCGCGCCCCGGTCCTAGCAGTCTTGCACCTCACGCGCGCCCCTAGCGGCTGTCATATATTTCAGAGTAATTAAGATAAACAAAGCGATATCATCGTTTTTCGTAAGATGATTACAGGGATGGGAATTCACTTGTTACGATATTCTTTCGATATATAACTTCCTTACGGGTGGGAAGTAATTATCTTCGAACGAGACGCTTCGTATAATTGCGATCGAACTTCGCCCGCCTTCGGCGGGCTCGTTTGATCGGATAATTATACTACGCATCTCGTTCTCGATGATGGATAACCTGTAGAATTTCAGAGCCTGTGATAGAGCTTTGTTTACTGGTATAAATTGTATTTATTTTAACGTTTAAATAATACAATTATTATTATTTATTCATTTTTATTTAGTAACTTTAATTTTAAAAAAAAGAATCTTAATACAATATTTATTGATTATACATAATCATAACAATCAAATGCCAAAACAATCATAAAGATGTGTCTATAATTATATAACACTTAATTAACTTTGGACAAAATACTAATAGCGTATCTATCATTTGGTTCTGTAAGAGGTCTGTTATAAAAACGAGCGAATGACCTTGACCCCACTGTCCAGCCCGCTGTTCTCCTAATTGTATCAATATCTATACCTTTCCTATAGGCAGTGGACACGGAGGCGTGTTTGGTGCTATATGCACTAAACTTATTGGTATCAATACCTGCTTTGCTAAGTAAAGTCTTGATCCAATGGCCAATTGTCTGAGGACTAACTGGCTTGTGAGGTTTTACTGAGGATAGAAATAGTTTCTTATTTTCTGCTCTAAATGATTCTGTTATTTTTAAATAGTGAAGAATTATGGATGCCACACAAACTTTTGGGCGTTCTCTGAAGAAAGGAATTATTAGTAAAGGTTGATTTTTTCCAAGTTTTGATGTTTTTATCCTCTCAGAATTTTTTATTTGGAGGCCTGATGAACTCATAGCTATGTCATCTATATTAATTAAGGCTATTGTTTGCAACCTATGGGCTGTAACTAGAACTAATAGTGTTGTAGCAATCTCTGATATAATTTTTAAGTTTTGATTTTCTAAGTTATCTTGATTTTCAATATATTCTAAAACCTGCTCTATATTCCAGGTCTCAGAGTATTTTGGTGCAGAAGGACGTCTCCTGAAAATGCCTTTAAAGAATCTGGATATGATAACATCTTTAGATATATCGCTTTTTGTTATGAGAGAAATTGCTGATCTTGAAGAGTTTAAAGTACCATAACTTGCATTCTCATTGAACCTCATTGTTAAAAATTCTATTACATTAGCGCTGGTGGGATCAAATATGTCATATTCATTTCTTGTAGCAAAAAATACCCATTTTTTGAGGCATCCCTCATATTGCTTAAGGGTGGATTGTGATATAGAATCAATAATAAAATCAATAGACATCTCTGGAACTCCTTTTTTCAAGTATGCCTCCCTGATAATTTCCCTACCACTAGAGAAAGTTTGTGGGACAGAGGGTGTATCCTGTTCCTGCAAGGAGAAAGTAGTAAGTTATCTGAAGGCCTTAATATTAAGGGAGCTTCACATAAAAGTGATGTAAACATCGGGTACCATGCTTGCGTGGGCCAATTTGGTACAACCACTATCCCAGTTGCTTTATCGTTAACTATTTTCCTAAGTACTGGCAATATTATTGCAAAAGGTGGAAATGCATAGAAATGCTCTTTTTCCCATGAAATTGTAAAAGCATCTATTACTGATGCTTCTGGATCAGGGTAGCGTGAGCAAAAAACTTTGCACTTGGTGTTAGTTCTAGATGCGAACAAATCAATATTACAGGAACCAAATTTATTCACAATTTGCTTAAAATATTTTTCCGCTAGCTCCCACTCAGTGTCTAAGTTAGTATCACGAGAAGCAGTATCAGCGTCAATATTTTCTTTAGACGCAATGTATGAAGCTACTATCCATATCTTTTTGCTCTCACACCACTGCCATATTTCACGGGCCAGTTCACTTAAGTGGGGAAATTTGATTCCTCCAGCCTTATTAATGTAAGCAATAGCTGTCGTATTGTCTATACGCATTAGAATTTCGCAGTTGGAAAGATCGGACGCAAAGCATTTTAATCCGAAAAAAGCAGCTAAGAGTTCAAGATAATTAATGTGAAATTTTTTATCGCTTTGATTCCAGAATCCACGGGTGGTTATTGAATTACATTCCGCACCCCAGCCCGATCCAGATGCATCTGTAGATAATAATATGATTATTTTGTATTTTCTATTCCGTATAGGGTTAGAACCAGTTAATACATTAATGTTCCACCAAGCAAGATCTTTTAACACATAGTCAGAAATCTTCATGTAACCTTCAAAGTCCTCATTATTTACAATTAACGCTAGCCACTTAGCTCTCTCTAATCTTTTACAATATGTTTTGCTATATTCAACTGCGTGTGATGCTGCAACTAAAACGCCTAGTAGTTGTGCGAAAAGGCGGATTTTGTACTTTTTGTCTACCTCAAAATGTTTTATTAAATTTATAATTTGGGTTTTCTTATTATCTGGTAGATCTACTGAATATTTTTCTGAGTCCAAAAAGAAACCAAGGTATTTGCATCTTTTACTAGGATTTGTTTGACTTTTCTTATAATTTATAATAAATCCTAGCTTTTCTAATAATAAAATAATACTTTTTATATTATTCTTACAGGATTCATATGTATTACTAATGCACAGTAAATCATCTAAGTAAATCAAGGATAACATGCCTTTTAAGCGTATATGATTCATGACAGGTTTCATGATTTTGGTGAAATGTAAGGACTGGTCGATAACCCAAATGGGAGACATGTGAATTGATATAAAATACCGTTAAATCTAAATCTTAAATATTTCCTACTATTCTTATTCATTGGAACTAAAAAATAGGCATCTTTTAAGTCTAATGTTGCCATATATGAATTAAGAGAAATTAAGTCTCTAGCTGCTCTAAGGTCCTCCATTTTAAAATGAGGTGGTTGTATGAACTCATTTAATTTTTGTAAATTAATAATAAACCTGTAAGTCATATCTGGTTTTGCAACTAGGAAGTAGGATGACACAAACTGTCCCTCGCATTCTGTACATCTTTCAATGGCTCCCTTGGATAGAAGTGTAGAAATTTCCAGTTAAATTTTTTTAAATTCACCCGGAGGCCAGTTCGGGGGACTTGGTTCTTGAAGTTGAAATGGTTTGTTTTTGAAAATGATATCATACCCTTTTATGCAATTTATAATGAAGTCATCAGTTGTTATATTTTTCCACATTTCAATAAAATGTTGTAGTCTACCTGCAATGTAATTTACGTTGTTTATTTCTTTGGTGGAGGACGGTATGATTTTTGAGTCATTGGTCGACCGGGATTCTGTGATTATCTCGTCTGGAATGGCTTCGGCTTGAACTTCACATTGGAGAATTGTCTCCGAGGATAATAGCCCACCTGTCTGGTTTTCGCAGGCGGGCCTCTCCAGTTTACCTGGTTGAAGGTTTTTTTGGCTGGTGGCTTTTCTGATGTTTTTAGTGAAGCAGAAGCCTTCTTAATATTCTTGGCATCCTTTACTTGGTCATTGAGCTTCGCACCATAAAGCCATTCGTCTGAGTGTGTCGCTTCAAGGGTAGATTTAATGTCTTTGTCAAGATTTGGAGTGATAAAAGACTTTCTTGCGACCGAGTGTTGATGAAATATGTCTGTTAACATTTTTCCCGAGTCCCATAGATATTTCATAAGCTGCATGTGGTCTACTCCATCTTCAGGATTTTCAATCAACAATGAGATTGCTGCCGCAAGTGATATCAGACTTGTGCCCACACAGTTCTGGGTATCGGTGAAATGTTGATCTCTCTTTTTGGCTATTTCTGTCAGATGACTCACTATTTCCAAGTTGACCTTGGGTGCCTCAGTGCGAAAAGTTCCTTCTCTAGAGTATCTTTTGAGTAAATCCTTTCGAGTCTCCTCTGACAAACCTTTTGTCATCCACTGAGTCCAATGTTTTTGGATTGTTTCATCAACGTTTGTTGCAGAAGAAGTAGAAGGCAATTCTTCTCCCATCATTTCAAGGAATTCCTGATTCCAGTCCTGTTGAGCCTGAATTGGCTCTTGATCATTTTCATCGGGTATATCCAAATCAACTATTTGAGAATTACAATTATTTGGAGATTTGTCAGAGTCTTTATTAGATATCTCTGGTGAATTTTCTTTATTATTTTCCGCATTATCTGTAAGTAATGAGTGAGAAAGTGTAGGTAAGTATATATAGGTACCTGTATGATGCACAATTTACAATAAGTAATGCAATTTGTTGATATTAAGTAGGTACTCTTTGTACATATAAGAGCTTGTTCTTGTTGAAACTTCGCTCAAATGTGGCAGTGTCTACCGTTAAAAGAAACTAGGTACTCTTGTACAAAACAAGGAATGTTCGTATAGAACTGAGCGCGCTCGTGTGGAGCGGCTCAATGTAATATGATGTTCGTATAGAACGTTCATATTGGTAATTTTTCCAAAAGAAAACAAGATTATTTCGTTTACCTGTAGTAAGCTTTTCCTTTTGGCTTTGAATAAAGTCCGTCATGCATTTTGTTAGGTTATCAATTTGTTCCTGCATTGACTTCAGTTTTTTACTAGTTTTCCGATCGTCCCGATCTCTTTCTTTGGATCGTGAACGTGACCTCTTTTTTGGCATGGTTGAAAAACACAATCACAAAACGATTATAACAATTATCACAATAATATTTTGTTTAGTAAAATCTCTAACGTCGAAAGTTGATTGCACAACAAAACAATATGACAGCCGCTAGGGGCGCGCGCGAGGTGCAAGACTGCTAGCACCGGGGCGCGCGCGGGAATTTTTAAATCTCTAAAAGTTGTGGAGTTGATACATACTTAACAGTACTACAGGTTATCCATCATCGAGAACGAGACGCGTAGTATAATAGAAAGGCTATCTATATATTAATTAGGGATCCATTGGACTTTTAGTCATAAGACAATATGATAGGTAAAATATGTAGGACAACAAAATCTTCTTTTAAAACTCTTGTACCTACACAGGTTGTTCACATAAAGACACACGTAAAGGATTTTCGCGACACGTCGGGAAATGCAAAAATCAAATCATACTTAAAATAATAATAAAAAAATATGTAGAAATCCGTAAAGAATGTTATTGCCAGCTATCTGTGCTACTCATTAACCATAATTTGATGTTATTTTTACTTCCCCGTTGACATTCAAACCGCAGCCTATTTTTGATAACCCTACACAATGTAGGTATAATGAAAAATGCTTTTTGCGTCTGCTATAAAAATGGTCGATTTTCGCGGCTGTTTTGCATACAAATGGGTATAAAATGAGCTTTAATTCTGTACATTATTATAACATTATCATTGTTACAATTTTTGAGAACGGCACGGGTTAAAACTGCGTTCTTTGTTGTTTTCTATAAAAGAAGGTGTTTTTGTGTTGAAAGAATCTTAATTATAAACAAGAATATAAAAAAAGCAACAAAAAGGCATTTGTTTGATAACGATGGCATTGTTGGGTGTTTCTTGTTTGGTTAGAAATGGGATTGGTCACGTTTCGATGTCTACCCATAGTAGTGTAGGGAAGGAAGGTAGAGTTCCTATGATAAACTATCATAAATAAAACATATTTTTAAATTATCCAAATCGTTTTTTTTTTCTGTTTTTAGATATTTGCGCATAGGTTTCGGTTCATACTATATTACATCCCTGCAAAGTTGCATCGACTGAGTATTTAATGTTGGGGTCTCCATACCAAGATCGCTTCATTTCCTACACTAGCATCGAACATCTATTGAGAAAAGAAACGCTCGTAAAAGTACTCGATTGAGCTGTTTTGTATGGGAAACTTAAACAGCGCCATGCAGCGCGATTTATAGTCAGCTACTGAATCTTGTAATCTTGATTATCTAATGAAAAAAAAAACAGTAACCCTACTCATGAATAATTTCAAAAGGCGTCCCGAAGCTTGCTGCGATCGCAGCCTGGCGCCCTGGGCCATGGCCCCCTTGGACCCTAGGGTAAATACGTCCCTACGCATACCCAAATGGAAAACTTACTATTCATTTGAATGACGTCTACTTCATCCTACTAATATTATAAATGTGAAAGTTTGTGGGTTTTATATGTTTGTTCCTCAATCACGCAAAAACTACTAAACGGATTTGGTTGAAATTTAGCACACAGATAGTAGATAGCCTAGATTAAAACATAGGATACTTTTTATCCCGATATTTCCACTGAAACAGGAACCACGCGGGTGAAACCGCAAGCGGCCGCTAGTCGTAATCATAAAGATAAACGCCTATTTTAAAGAATGAGCAAAAAGGTAGGATGTGAATCACAAACATCGACGTAAACTTACGACCCTGTTAGTTTCAATTGCTCAGCCACGGTGCCTTAAAAGAGAAACGACTACGTCAACATAACGAAGGAATTTGTAGAAAAGTAACAATGAAAGTCGCAAAATCGTAGATCAAATACTTATTCAGAAAGTACCTAGTCAGTCAGAATGGCCGCGCAGTTAAAACGTTGAAAACCGCGCGGCCACGCAGTTTTCTTAAACGGAGCTTTTGTTTAGAGACTGTATCATAACTTCAAAACCACTGGAACTAAAGTTCCGATAACTAACTGGTACATAATATACGTACAGAATCTGGGAAACTGATCCTTAAATTAAAAGGCCAATTTGCAAAAATTAAGATGATTGGTTTAATTAAAAGAATAAAAAAAAAGGTTACTTACTCGTTAGTATAGATCTAAGTTAGAGATTTAACACGATATTTTTTTAGATTATAGTTACTATATTTTTAACGGTAACTTTCTACTATTCTATTTACTTATGTATACGCCTTCGGTAGTTCTTAAAGAAGTCTGATGACACTGTTTGTTTGCTTATAAATCTTTTTAAGGCGCTTGTCTTTAAGAAGGTCTAAAGTTATGAAAGATCATAAAGTATCAAAAATGATCATTAATATATAAGGTCCTTCTTAAATAGTGCACATAATTTTAAGGGGTCAATGTACTCATGCATACAATCAACTTTTACTAAGGTACCAACATTGAAATCGCGAAAAAAAAATCAGCTGTTCCATAGAAAATTTAAAATCGAATAGATCATAATGTATGGAACAGCTGATTCTTTTTTTCGCGATTTCAATGTTGGTACCATAGTAATAATTGTTTGTATGCAAGAGTACATTGACCCCTTAAAATTATGTGCACTATTTAAGAAGGACCTTATATATTTTTAACCGACTTCAAAAATTTGAAAAGGAGGAGGTTATCTATTCGTCGCGTATATATATATTTTTTATTTATATGTGTGTACACCGATTACTCGAAGACGGCTGAACCGATTTAAATGATTCAAACGTTATAACATGACGTTTGTTTCCAAGTTGGTCCCATTTTTTGAAATTTTGAAATCGGTTTAGTAGTTTTCAAGTAATCTTGAAAAAACTGTCGTTTTCGTTACCATTTTATACGAATTCAGGGGGATTTTCAACCATTACTTTTTGGTTTATGCACCGATTTAGATGACTCTTTTTTTGTTTGAAAGAAGACACTTTAAGAATGATACCATATTAATTTCATTGGTATTGGACTTTGGATTTTGAAGATACACAAGGGAACTCCTTAAAATCAAATAGGAACTGTACAGTGATTGAAATATTGGCAGGTTTATGACAATCAAAAACAAGTTAACTACCTATTTATTGTCAAGGACCTACTGGACTATGGTTCAACTGCGAAGGCCCAACGGAACTCTTGTGGAAATTGAGTTACTCGGGATATACCATTGAAAAATGTGAAACATTATAACGTTTTATTTTATAAAATTTGTATAATCATCACTTACATACCTACCACAAAAAAGTTTAAAATAAAAAAGGTTTTTAAAAAAAGCACAACCTCCTTCAAAAATCTTGAAAAACAGCTCTATAAAAAGCTAGAAATAATGTTTAAATCGATTAATTAAAACACGTCTATTGAAGTCGGGTGGGGCTTTAAGAATATAAAGAATACAATAAATAAAAAAACTTCCAGCTCCACCCGACTTCAATAGACGTGTTTTAATTAATCGATTTAGACATTATTTCTTGCTTTTTATAGAGCTGCTTTTCAAGATTTTTGAAGGAGGTTGTGCTTTTTTTAAAAAGCTTTTTTTTATTATTAATGATCAAGAAAGATCATAAAGGATCAAGAATGATTCTGAAAGATCAGGAAGGATCATGAAGGATCAAGAAGGATCATAAAGTATCAAGAAGGATTATGATAGATCATAAAGGATCATGAAGGATCAAGTAGGATCATTAAGATAGGAGAAATGAAGAAAGGACCAAAAGGATCATAAAAAATCAAAAAGGATCAGGAAGAATTGCAAGTGTGTTCGTTTTTTCTATGCACAACAGAATAGTGCTTGGCCTTCACCTTACCTGATGTTGAGTTACGATAAGGCCGAAGCGCACTACACCTGGAATCCTCATTACTGAGGAACTGGCTTGCCTCCAACTTCCGGAACACAACAATTTTTTAATTGTTCTTATGGTGGGCGTCAGACTTAGTTAAGATGGTGGTAGCTAAAAAAGCTCTTGGAAAACGAACGTCTTACAATACAAAGGTGGGTGAGCCACCAGACCACAGAGGCGGTTATATGTACAACTAGCGGCCGCCCGCGGTTTCACCCGCGTGGTTCCCGTTCCCGTGAGAATATCGGGATAAAAAGTATCCTGTTTTAATCTAGGGTATCTACTATCTGTGTGGCAAATTCCAATCAAATCCGTTCAGTAGTTTTTGCGTGATAGAGGAACAAACATCCAAACATCTAAACATCCAAACATCCAAACCCACAAACTTCACATTTATAATATAATAGTAGGAAGGATTAGATAGTTGCAGAATTGCAGAACTACGCAATTAATTGCAGTGTGCTTAGCTCTTAGTTAAAGTTTTATCACAAAATCTTTTATTATCTTGTGTACGTTTGTTTCTAAAGTGGAGCGACAATGTCAGTCCGTCGCCATTTCTGACGTTCTATAATGGACTCTTCTAACTATTATTAATATTAACCCTTTTTTGGTTTTATTGGTGTGATAAAAGTTGCAATGCCAATTTTGTTACATTGCTTCAATCAATATTTTTCATGTGGCAATAGGGTATTTAAGACAAAGCGATGTGGGAGACTCGATTCCAATAATTCTATCCATCCCATCATTAGTTCTATTTCATTGCCCTCTTCAAGATAGGACAAATGGGTGAAAGAAATTCCAGTTTCATCATACTATTCGATGACCACAAGGCGCAGTGGCAGCGATCCGGCCTCTTTAGCTAAAGGTCTCGGTTTCGAATACCGGTGGATATAAGGGTATCTCTTTCCTAGTCATGGATGTCATGGTTGATGTCTTATTAGCTTGGCTTTACTTTGGGCTGAGACAGAATAATTGGTTCCCACTCTTGGACCACCAGGGTGGGTGGTCCTTAACCCACCACGCAGGTCCAATAACGCGAATGGGGAATCACTGAAAAAATCAAATAGGCTTAAATATTTTTTTACAGGTCAGACTAAGCTTTAGATTGTAGGTTTTTGGCTTTTAGGTAATTAATAGAAAAAAGTTCAAAATATCGTCGTCGCAAATGTACGGAAGTGAAAGCAGAATGAAGATTATTCCCTAATCACAAATTTAAAAAAATAAAAATCAACGACTACATCGACAAGTGTTATCAGTTTTTTTTTTCAGACATTGCCTGCAATGCAAACCCACTCGGGAGCAAGGCTAGATGTGCCTTCCGAAGCACAAAGGAGTCTAAGACGATATAATTTTGTTCTCCCATACATACATACATACATACGCTCACGCCTGTTTCCCATGGGGGTAGGCAGAGACATAGTAGAAGGGACTATGGATCGCCACCTGCTACGATCCTTGCACACTTTTTTCGCTTCATTCACATCCATCAATCTTTTCATACATGCCCTGCGGTTTTGTCACTGCGTATACCAGCCTTTTTTATAATATCTAACATCTATTTGGACCGCGTAGGTTTTTCTGGGACGCCCTTGTGCAATCGTTCCTTCCTCTTTCGTGATTCGCCTTACATTCATTCTCTCTAAGTGACCAAACCACCGGAGCATTCCTATTCTCCCATCCCATTACGAAATTGCGAAAGTTGCTTAACTCAACTGCAATCGTAGAGCGAATGCGTTGCGCAATCGAGCTCCCTATGGTGTCTGGAGTATGTAATATTTTTTTTCAGAAAAGTATGCTTAAGACGGTACATGATTGATCGATGTGTCGTCGTATTAAGGCGCTTTCTTGACCGAAAGTGGCGCTGCGGTGGGTTTATTTAATAATGTAATTCTAATACACAATTTTAATAAAACTTCTCGTGTAATTTTTAGGGCCCACAATCTGCATTTTTAGACGGTAACATTACATTCCCTCGTAGTCAGTGCTGAAAGTAGATAGCAAACTGCTAAAAGTGGCCATTTTTGCTAAAAGACTATCTACTTCTACGAATGACTAAGGAATATAATATAGCAGTGGCGAGGGGTGAAATTATGGCGAAGGTAAGCCGTTCAACAAAATTGTTATGATCTGCATAGTGGATCGGTAGGGTGGGATTTCTAAAAGGTAAGCCAATGGGAATCTGCTTGTATGGACCCTTCGCCACTGCATAGTTGATACTTTCTAAAAATACTAGTACTAGAGCCCTAAAGATTCCATGTAATTTTTTTATAAAATAATTTTCTATTAACAACTTATTAAGTGCCACTTTCGGTGGTATGACCACCTTAACGATATTCCACAAGGCAGGGCATAGCAACAGCGTGTCTGACTCACTTCTAGGTGCACCGAACATGACTCACGCACTCTCCCCTTTTGGTCACCCATCCCATGGCCGACCTTTGTGCAAGACGTTTAACTATTGGAATCGCACAGGCTTTATTATTTTGTTTCACAATATCAGTGACCCTTAGCACGAACAGCTATCGAGAAAAAAAACATGCCTAAAAACATTCGATAATTTTGTAAGGGAAATTTTACAGCGCGATCTAACACTGAAAAACGCGAAATTAATTTTGTATAGATAATTACTCAATTGAGTACGTTCACGCGCGTTATCTTTTTCGATGCTGTTCGTTCATGCTGCTCTGGGCTACTAGTCAAAGTACCATTTGGAAATCTTCGTTATTGCTTCGCTTTCGAAACATATATGGGATTGACATAAGGTTTCGTTAACTATCGAATTTTAAAACGTCAAATCCATCCATGTTTCGAAAGCGAAGCGATAACGAAAATTTGCAAAGTTACTTTGGCTAGGGGGGCAGGCCCTATTTTTGAATCGCTCGGCTGGCCTCGAGCGCTCTTTTCTACTGATTTTCGTTCGACCTTTAAGAAACCATTTTGATGAACACAATATTTACTATAGCTGCCGAACAAATTTCCCACACGTTGCATACAAACTACTGAGGCGTGACGTCATAATTCAGTAGCCGTTAGTATGGAGCGTTTTTACTCAAATGATTCAAAAATAGGGCCCCAGATCCTATCTTTCGATGGAAATTTCAAATGAATTTGGCTACAGTCGATGAGTCGTCGATTAACCATAGACCTATAATAGTCCAGAAGGCAGGGCATAGCAACAGCCAACAGCGCGTCTGACTCACCTTTAGATGCACCGATCATGACTCACGCGCATCTCCCTTCAACACGCCATTTTTAAAGATCCCTTGGAATGCAATATAGTAGCGAACACCGCGCACGTTGTCGATAAAATGAAACAAATGTGTCGAAATTTTTTTTATTGAAAAGAAAGCAAAAGAATGTTGTACGTCGAGTTGATAGTAAGTTAACGATTACATATAAGAAAAAATCCTATAGCAAATGACGGCTAGGTTTAGGCTAGCGTTTTTCCATTTCGTTATCACAGAAGGATTTTTTTAGACTTTTTTAAAGTAAGTTTAATTTTTTTGGCCTTCTATTGTTAACGATTGGTGAAATTAGCAAATAAAGGAATAGGGTGAAAACAAACTGACTTACCTACGTCACAAGCAGCAATAATTTATTTTTCAACACACTTGCTCGTAAAGTGACCCCTAATACATCGCTTTTAGGGCCATAAACCGAACTATAACAAACGCGAGCAATAATATATAAAACACTAGTTGGTTATAGAATTATCCCTACAAAGTTAAATAAGTACCTACCTTACCTTACTGAAGTTCTATGCGAGTAAACACAGCATTCCCAATTTAACCGGGTTATACAGTTATTTTTTTTAGTAACAACAAAGAAGTTTAATGTCGCTGAAAATTCATATGCATTTTTGGAATAAATAAAAGTGTAAGTTTAATTAAGCGAAACAAATATTTATTATTATCAAATTATTCATAATTCACAATATTTTGTTATAAAATATTAAAATATTTGCATTTTATCACTTAAAATTATAATTTTGAAGTGGCTGTATGCTCACTCACCCCTTTGTCTTTGTACCACATATTATGTATTCTGTGCCTTTGTTCGCAAAATATTCTTGCATTTGGCTTGTGAAAAAAACAAAAAAATACCTGCGCGCCTTTTCCTATCATAATTATTATAATATTTTGTTTTTGTCGTATTTGTTGCTGTGTGGTAAATTGTTTTTTCCTCGCAAATGTGTTGAAAAACGTCGTATGAAACTCGTTAGCTCTTGCTTATTGCACAGAATACATAATAGTACAAGTCTTATTGCACACTCGGCTGAGTTAAACGCCCTCGCCTGCGGCTCGGGCTGCAACCCACAGCCTCTTGTGCAATGAGCAACCTAAGCTAACTTGTCTCATAATGTACTATAAAAAAACACTGCCCTGACAAAACCAAATTATAATACTAAACAATATCTATACTAGAAAAAATACGATTCGCACCAAATCAATTCTCGGGTGGGAATCGAACCCGCGACCTTTGGATATCCGGTCCAATGCTTTGACCGCTGAGCTACCGAGTCACTAGTGGCATCGTCGACAAAATATAATGTCAAAATATCAGATAAACCTTGAAAACGCACAAATGAAGATGATGTATACTAATGTATTTTTAATTGGCCCGTATTGTATGATTCCATATTTAGCTATGGTCTTTCGTCCAAACTTCCTGACGTGGGTGGTTTGAAAATATTCAATGACTCACAATAAGAAATAGCTTAAAACATCTCTAGATGACAGTTTTTAAACAGGGTATTTGGAAATAGCTTTATTGAGCCGCATATGGCAGATAGGGTACCAAACCATGCATACAACCCTGGAAAATTATTATAAACCTTGAAAATCATCTACTTTTCAAAAAATTTTTTTTTCTTTGTGTGATAAAAAATGCATAGTGGCAACTCTAGATTGAAATTGTGTTTTGCTTTTGCCTAGTAATGGGATTGATTTATCGAAAACAATAGTCTATTTACATTTAGGGTAGTAACTTAGTAGTTTTTATCATAAAAAGAAAAAAAACTAAATGAAACGAATGTGGTGGTCTTCAGGGTTTATACTTATTTTTGGCTTTTATGTATGGTACCCTATCTAGTATCTACTACAACGTGTTAATGAAAAAAATTTGCTCCTTCATACATTTTTATATTTTCTTTATTATTATTTTTTATTTTGCGATTTCAAAGTTGGTCCCATAGTAAAAGTTTTTCAGTTTGATATGTTCCGAAAAAACGATTTTCTCATTTTGCGTTAATTCATTAACACTACTTGTGGAAGTTAGACAAATGAATAGGTAAACGGTCTGCTTTCTGGTGATAACACTTAGCACGAATAACCATCGAGTGCAATATCAAATTTATGCATTGGAATTTTTATTTTCTTTTACACAAAACAAATAAGATGACTGCGTTAATTTTTCACTTCAGTCTCGCTCAATTATTCCTTGTAATTGTAGGGTTGCAACTTACTTAAAGTTGTCGAGATCTAAAAAAAGGAATTACAAATAGATTGCAAAAAAATAAAACAGTAATTAAATAATTAGGTTTTTATTACATGTTTTCTAATTCATTCTACTAAAGAAAGAAAAACATTTATAACAATTACTTGAATTTTTAAATAAGTTGTCTGTACTTTTCGCATACTTTGTTTTTATTTATTACATATAGATGGTTTACTTCTTAATAAAAATATTGAAATTGATTACATTTCCATGGATAAAAGAAACTGGAAATAATATAACTTTACATTGAAACATTTTTTAAAGTAAAAATTCTTCTAAAAATTTTAATGTCACTTGGTTTAAAACAAAATCTTAGTAGAATTTTAACGTTTAATTTGAACAAAATGATTTATCAATAAATATGATTGGTTGGTCAAATATATAATTTCAAAATCGCTATAATACATAAGTTAGGTAATTATTTTATTGAATTATTCATAGACATTTAAACATTTAAAATTTTACAAAATAATTGCCTATTAACTAAAAGCAAGCTACATAACTTTTGACCGTTTGACTACAAAATGTTAAACAAACAAACTTTAACAAACCACTAGTTATTTATTACTAAATTGTTATTTTTTACAATTATAAAAAAACGTAAAAGGATTATTGTAATTATGACTAATGCGAAATTTTCATCCGTATTAAAGTGGCAAGCTTTCTATTCGTTTGAACGATAAGACTTATGATAAAACAAAAAATAACCTATAAACGATATAATAAAATCACACGTATTGATGTCTGTGTGGAGTTGACAAACATTTTTTTCGAATTTCGAAACTTTAAACTTAAAAATATCGTTTTATTATAGCTTATTTTTTAGTTTTCTCATTATGGGCTGAATCGTCTCAGTTTTTCAAAGTTAAATTAATTGAAATAAAATGCTAATAATATTATTTTCTTCAAAACGAAAGTATTAAAATAAGTTTAAGTTGTGGTTTTGAAGGTGGAAATTTTACAAAACATAAATGATTGGACACTTATAATATATTTAAATATTAACACTAACAATGATTTTAAAAATAATTTACAAATACATAATATTACAAAAGCATTGACAGAACTTGTAACTATACGTATTTTAATATTTTTAATATAAGTATTTATCTACACCCATGCTCTAACTAAAGCCTCTTTTTCAAATTTTCTGAAACAGTTAGCTTATTGCCAACATTAAAACAACCAGTGTTATAATATCCATAATATCGTCCAAATGAGTGTTATAACTCGTTGACAATAAGCTGTTTCAAAACTTTTTATAGAGGATTCATATCATGGGTGTAGATAAAGTCTTGTATGCAATTATTGTACATAATTAGGTATTAAAAACACTCATGAAATTTACTCCTAATTATACAACAGTTGCATAAATAAACTATTATCACCTTTTCTATGATAATTTAATACTTTAGTCACAAGTTTTATTATTAAGGTGCATCCCACACCAAAAGTGGTGCCGTTAGAGGTTTTTATTTAATAAGTTGTTAATAGAAAAGGATTTTAATAAAATTTTACGAGGAGTTTTTTAGGACCTATAATTTAGTTCATATTTTTAGAAGGTATATCGATACATTCTCTCGTATTCGTGCGTAGAAGTAGACAGAAAATGTGTCAAAACGGCCACTTTTAGCAGTTTTGCTATCTATTTCTAGAAATAACTATGATGGAATGTAACGATACCTTCTAAAAATTTGTGTCTTAAAAATTCCATGTAGGTACTTTTTTTTATTGTGTATAATAATTACAATATTAAATAAAATTCATCGTAGCTCCACTTTTGGCCTAAGACAGTCTTAACTTTTATACAAATAAAAAACTATTATCATAATAGGAAGCAAAATTCCATCCAAATTGTATGGACGAAAAAGAAAGTATTGCAGAGATCACAGACTAGATTCTACATTTTATTATACAGTGAGATAATTTATTTAATGAGGTACCTAATTTCCATTATATTTTAAAACTTTAAAAAAGTTAAACCCTGAGTTATCGCAAGAACTATTTTTAGTAACTAGATTTTAATGTAAGGAAAGCTCAAATTTTTAACACATTTTTAACATAAGTACGAGTTTTTTTATTTTTTTTAGCAAGAGTAATACCAACAAGCCGATTACTTTGATTATAGTGGCTTTGAAAATACCTAGTTGTTAATGAAACAAACGCGTAATTTGATTTTAGCATTAAAACAAAACCAAACATGTTTTTCGTTGGTCTGTGCGTTGATCTAACAGTCAGCTTATTACTATAGCAGCGTGTTTGATGGCTCGGATCTTATTGCTTCAAAAAAAATCAAATAAAATCGCTTAAATCTGGCTTTTCTCAAAAAGTATGGGGAATATATAAATGCACTTTAAAAATAATGTAACACACTTTAAAATGTTGAGCTTCAAAATTTATTAAATGAACTATAAAAATAATGGTTTCCACTATAAAAAAATATGCTAAGCTTAAAATTAATATTTGCGCTATACCATTTTATTGCTAGCCCTAAAATTAATACTTTGCACCTTACAAATTAATTTTATAACTTTAGCACTGGTAAACAGACGTCTAGGTGCGACGACGAGCGGGCGCAGCGAGAGAGGAGCCCAGGAGGAGGTTAGGTTCCATTGTGACCAACAACGCCAGAACCGACCTGATGGCGTATGTATGTATATGCATTATGACACAAGTTGTTTTCATCTTTCCATCTCATTTTAACAGTGGTCAGTCTGACATGGTTGGACAGAAACTAAATGGTTTCGGAGTTGAGACCAATGGTTGGGACACAGTTAAAGTGCAAACCATTATTTTTGTAGTGATAATATTAAAATATATGTCTATTATTATTTTAAAGTGCTGATATACAATTTTATAGCTGTTTTCATCAAATTTAAAGTGCTATTAAATATATCCCATAAAGTAAGGAATTAATGCCATCCTATATAAATAAATGTTAAATACAACCCAGGAGCACCAACATTCATGTACAAATTTAAATTATTTCAAGAAAAGTAAAAAACCCTTGTTCTGTTTAAATACCTATATACAAAACCCACGCACAAGATTCCTTTGGAATCTGTCGTAATGTTAAGGCGATTCCCTGACCGATAGTGGCGCTCTCAGAGGTTTTTAATTAATATGTTATTAATAGAAAATAATTTTAGTAAAACTTTTCGTGGAATTTTTAGGACTCATTGTCTAGTATTTTTAGAAGGTATTACTACATTGCCTCACAGTCATTCGTAGTTAAGAAGATAGCAAATGTGTCATACCTAAACGGCTACTTTTAGCAGTTTTGCTATCTACTCGTACTTCTAGCAGTGACTACGAAGGAATATAATGATAATACCGGTTAAAAATACTATATGGGACCTAAAAAATCCACGAGGAGTTTTATTAAAATTGCGTATTAGAATTACAATATTAAATAAAATTCACCGCGGCGCCACTTTCGGTTAGGAAAGCGCCTTAATAATTTCTTAAATAAAAAAGCGGATTGCAAACTTCAATAACAATTTACTATGAAATATTAAAATTCATTAGCCTCTAAAATAAAAAGCGTATTACTGACATAAGCTATTACTTTTTTGTACAAGGTATGTAGGTATTTACAAAAAATATATATGCGGCCATCGAGATAAATTTATCTCGATGTATGCGGCTAATAATAATTTTAGGACTTGTTTAAATTAATTTTCATAGTTCATTTCGGTTCAAGGGCTTTTAAATAGCAGTACGATATATAACATTAATTGTTTTAAATTAATAATAATAATGAATAATATTAATTTTCCTTATCACTCGACGTAGAATCCGTGTGTTTTCTTAGCGTCCAGTAATCTGAAAAAAAAAGAAAAAACTATTTAATACAGTAATTTGATACTAATAATTTATTGCCAAACATTGCATAGGTATTTGTTTGTTATTCAAATACCTAATGAACATAAGACGGCAAGGAAATTAATTTTCCGAAATAAGATTGCAATTTAAGTGACGACGTAACTTAACGTACAATGCGATTAATTTAACAATGTCCAACAAAAGTGACCAAATTCAGATCACTTGCGGTGCAAAAATACGTATTTTAATTATGTTAAATTTATTCTTTGCCACACATTCTCGAGAGAAAAATCTTTTTAAAAAACGTAATAGGTCATTGGGCATATTTGACCTACTTGATAAAAGTTCGCGTACAGTTTAAATAAAGAATTTAATTCCAGTTTTCAAAATATGTATTATTTTTTTATATACCGACTGGCAGAAAAAAGTTATTTTACAGTATGTGTGTGAGTATATATATGTTTAATGTTCATAACGGAGTGCTGGTACCGACACTGATGTATGGAAGTGAATCTTGGGTATGGCAGAAGAAGAATGAAAGCAGAATAAATGCGGTAGAGATGCGATCGTTGAGGAAAATATGCGGAGTAAAACTGAGTGATAGAGTGAGCAATGAGGTGATTCGCAAAAGGTGTGGTCTGAAAGATGATATAGTGACAAGAATTGAGAAAGGAATGCTCCAGTGGTTTGGTGTACGCAGTGACAAAAACCGCAGGGCATGTATGAAAAGATTGATGGATATGAGTGAAGCGAAAGAAGTGTGCAAGGATCGTAGCAGGTGGCGATCCATAGTCTCTGCCTACCCCCATGGGAAACAGGCGTGAGTGTATGTATGTATGTATGTATGTAATGTTATAAAACTTTTGTTAATAAAACAGAAGTTTTTACTTTCAGCATTGTGAAAATGTATGGTACAAGCATAGTAAACGTTTGTATTGTCTTTATTTATTTATTTTATTTTATTTATTAATGAAATGCGAAGAAATGAAATATGGCCTGCAAGAATGCGACCCATACCTGAGTAGCAGATACATTTGTACATACATTTTGTTTGTGTACGCCGTAGGTCAAATGTTCGAACAAAATGCCTAATGACCTTTGTATGGCAGAAAGTGGAACGTGGAAGCGTACGGTTTGGAGACAATCAATATTGCCTGCGTTTGACGCAAGTTCACTTGAAAGTTGAAGCGACTATACTTTTATCACTACTTTTAGACCACTTTAATGGTCTGTTTTCACGACAGACTATAAAAGTAATAATAGGTAGGTACATAAAACATATTTAAGTACAAATCAATTATTATTTAGTTACAAAATAGGCTAGGTACTTTTCCCGCGCCGCAATCCGCAATACAGCTTTTAAAAATCAAATCAAGATCGGATATTCGTGGAAATATTTGTGGTTCCTAAATCCAGGAATTGTTTTCCCACGCGTTTTTTTTCTGGGATATCGTCGCATGTTTCCCACTGTATCGCTGAGATCGGCGTTCTGGCAATTAGGTATTTAATCTGTGCTTCTGGCTCAAAAGTTCCGATTAACATGCCGGCAATATTTCGCAAGCTTTCGAGGTAAAATTAGTCATACGAGTTCTCGAATTGAGTGTGCGACCTACATGTAAGTGAGAGCTTACTCAATGAACAACTTTGTTCCCCAAATTATTTTTTTTAGTGTTGTTATGCCGTGAAAGTATTAATTGGGTTGGTTTGAATTTTAAGCCCGTAAATTACATATATTTTTTGAAAATATTTTTGAGCTTTATGAAAATAAAATAGTTATTTTAATATTTAATCGTGTTTTTTTTACAAATGTTGTGGCACCAGCACCACGAAAAGTTAAACTTCATCATGAATTGAATTAATTTAGGAACTTTTGATTAAAAAAAACACAAAGCAAGATAAGATTCAATGACATGATTACTTTAGACTAATATTTTCCCATTCATAATGTTTCTTTTATGATATCAAATTTTACGATTTCTTTGTCATCAAAAAGAAAAGAGGAATGTTAATATACTAGTCCTACCTAAAAAAGTACATAAAGAATGAACTCTTTACATCACCTATCTTAGATAAAGTAACTGTGAAATTATAGTTAAATTATATTATGAAGATAAGGATAGCAATCAAGTTAATCAAACGCAAAAGAGAGAGACAAAAACAGACGCAAATAAAAACTGGTTTTGAACATTGCCAAGTATGTCAGACACTCACAAGAAAAAAAAGTAGCTATGTAGAAAGAAACCATATTCATTAAGGTAAACTAACGTAAATAAGATTTCCTTATTTTTAGGTTTTTCCTTAGTGTTTAAACAATATAATTGGGTTTCAATTTCAGTCAGAGGTAATTATTAAATGGGCTTTTGAACGTCCATCAAAGGACATTAAAATTTATCTCATGTAATTCTTCTGTAATTTGAAACTGAATGGAACTGAAAAATATCACAACTAAAATGCGATAAAATTGACATTGTACTACTTCTGAGCACTTGCAGTACAAAACGACGTATTTCAATCTGTAAAATGTACGGAAAAGTTAAAATCTTTTCCATACATTCTCGAGTTGCAGCGGATCACAAATTTTTTTTCTCTAAGTAGTATATAAAATTATGCGTCATAAATTCAAAAAGCTCGAATCCTAAATCTAATTTAACAGTTACAAGTTACAACATGTTTTAATTCATAACACCAAAAAGACCCCAATCGGTAAACATTTTAAGGACGAGAATGATTCGGTACGAGTTTTTGTTTTTTTTTTTACTTAAGCCGTTGTTACACGAACCGTATATTTGGTTTGGGCAGCTACCTGAATTACGTAGTGCCTTCGCTCGACTTGGCAGCTTCTCTCGAATTTATCTGCTAACAATCAGTTGTGGCTTACAGATATATTTTTTTTATGTTTCCGAAGAGGTGCCTGTGAGAAATCTTGATTTATTTGCATGAATACTTTTTCGTTGGGATCAAATTTTGTTGGAGTTTTTGAACAGACGCTTTTTTTAACACTTGTTATTAATTTTTTGCCTGTTTCTTTAAAAAAAACGTAAGTATTTTGCTGACATGCTTATAGACCTAGATATTTTAAGCATTGAGAGATATTTGTTCCTATAGTACATAATCTTACGACGACTTTTGACTTTTTGTAATAAAAAAAAACTTTGTATTTTAGGATGCTACTTTTTTTTATTTGTCTTTATCTTTATCAAATTCTATGTTTCTATGGTTGACGTAATAAATAAACGCAGGAATTTGTTTTTTTTTAATTTACAGTGCCACTCACGGCTCCTACATCACCCTTTATGTTGCCATTCTAAAAACGACAATGTTGCCAGAAGGCAACATTGTCTTTGTGTTCTTAAGTTGAGTATGTTACCTCCGTTCTGGGAAATCGTCGTTCCTTACATTACACAAATCATAATTTATTTTGCGTAAGTACCTATACTGAATCAATTCGCTGTCAATATAAAATAAACTTATGACCGACGGCCATAAAATACAAGTAAAATTATAAAATACATATAGTCAGGTGGGGTAAGTGAAACATACTTTATTTTTATTTTTATTTAACAAGGTGTAGTAAAGCTATAAAACTCGCAATTAAAGTAGCTGTATAGGCAATGTACTCCTAATTAAATCAGCCTTTAACGGTATGAATATAAATATCTAAAGACTTGTATTAAGCAACAAAATCACGAAAAGAATATAAATGCTAAGAAGTGTTTCACTTACCCCTGACAAGGGGGAAGTGAAACAGTGGCCAAAATAGCTTTAAATATTGTGTCCATTTCATTAAAAACAGGACAAAAGGATCATGCTTAACCGTTAATATCCAAAATGTATCAAATTCTCATAAAATAGGGTCCAGTTTTAAAGATTTATCAAAAAAACATCGTGTTTTGCGTTTTGACATCTAATTAATTTCTTTTTGGTTTACTAGCTAGTTTAATGATCGCAGCGATATCTGTGTTGTGTCAAGGGAAGTAATTCGTCATTCCTGATTTATCGACACATCGCTATGAGAATAAACTACGATAGTTTCTTAGATATGGTTGGGTGTTTCACTTACCCCGGTGTTTCACTTACCCCACCTGACTATACCACTTTTGTGTAATACCTACAATAATTATTTTAGGAGATGTGAGTAAATTAATAAGACACTTTATGTGATTATTTTATCGACTAAGAAATTATAATTAAAAAATGTGAGGTTAATTTAATTTTCAGGATTACGGCTCACATTAAGACGGTAATCATTAAAATTAATCAAATATTGTATGTATAAAAAGGGTGTAGGTAAAAAACATTTTTTTTTCATTTACCAGAGCGTGAATTTTTATTCTTTACTTTTTTCTTCATTAATTTCTGTTTTTTTATCATATATATTTTTTTATGTCTAGTAAGAAGTATAAAAAGCTCACAAGTAATCTTGGATATACGTCTTAAAAGCTCAAAGCATATTATTTCTTTTGCGGTTGTTCACCTCATTTGCTCCTAACGGGAAATGTTTTCCGTTTGGTCTAAATCAACCTTATAATCAGAAACATAAGGGTCATAATAGCAGTTACACAGAGAACTTACAATGTTTAAACAATTGTTTTAATGTTGGTAAACAGTCAAGGAAAAAGTTCATACTATAATTTATTACAACACGCTTCGTAAAAGGTTGTAAAGTTATTTAAATTTTTCAAAGAAGTTTTTAACCTTCTTTCACGATTCTTTGTAAACATACGTAAACAGATAAGTATTACTAATTGTAAACAGAACTTTACTTAAATTATCAATATTCAAAACGTTTATTGCTCCATAGTTTTCAAAGAGTTGGTTAAAGTTACCTAGATCAGTATGGACCAGGCGCGGTCGCAGCCTGAAATTTTGGGGGGGGTCACTAAAAAATTAAAATACAATTGCTTTTTTTTTTTTGGCCGGTTTTAGCACTACCAGCGCCCTGGGCGATATTTCTACGTGGCGCCCCCTATATGCGATTCCAAGATTTTCAATTTTGTTTGTTAGTTTGCCTTTTTTTAGTCAGAGTCACCTACTAATCTTGTAATCTTGCTTGTTTAAAGTAAAAAAAACGGCCGCGCAGCGCGATTTTTAGTCAGTTTCATCTACTAATCTTGCTTGTTTATAGTAAAAAAAACGGCCGCGCAGCGCAATTTTTAGGCAGTTTCAACTACTAATCTTATAACCTTGCTTGTTTGTAGTAAAAAAATGGCCGCGCAGCGCAGTTTCTAGTCAGTTTCATCTGCTAATCTTCTAATTTTGCTTATTACAGTAAAAAACCGCCGCGCAGCGCGATTTCTAGTCAGTTTCATCTACTAATCTTGCTTGTTTATAATAAAAAAAACGGCCGCGCAGCGCGATTTTTAGGCAGTTTCAACTACTAATCTTATAACCTTGCTTGTTTATAGCAAAAAAATGGCCGCGCAGCGCAGTTTCTAGTCAGTTTCATCTGCTAATCTTGCTTATTTATAGTAAAGAATAACGGCCGCGTAGCGCGATTTTTAGGCAGTTTCAAATACTAATCTTGTAATCTTGCTTGTTCATAGTAAAAAAAAGCCGCACAGTGCGATTTTTAGTCAGTTTCAACTTTTAATCTTATAACCTTGCTTGTTAATAGTAAAAAAATGGCCGCGCAGCGCAGTTTCTAGTCAGTTTCATCTGCTAATCTTCTAATTTTGCTTATTACAGTAAAAAAACGCCACGCAGCGCGATTTTTAGACAGTTTTATTTACTAATCTTGTAACCTTGCTTGTTTATAGTAATGAAAAACGGCCGCGCAGCGCGATTTTTAGTCAGTTTCAATTACTAATCTTGTAACCTTGCTTGTTTATATTAAAAAATGGCCGCGCCGCGCAGTTTTTAGTCAGTTTCATCTGCTAATCTTCTAATTTTGCTTATTATAGAATAAAAACTACCGCGCAGCGCGATTTTTAGTCAGTTTCATCTACTAATCTTGTAATCTCGCTTGATTATAGAAAAAAGTCAGTTTCATCGACTAATCCTGCTTGTTTATAGTAAAGAAAAACGGCCGCGCAGCGCTATTTTTAGTCAGTTTCATCTACTAGTCTTGCTTATTTATAGTAAAGAAAAACGGCCGCGCAGCGCGATTTTTAGGCAGTTTCAACTACTAATCTTGTAATCTTGCTTGTTCATAGTAAAAAAAAGCCGCGCACCGCGATTTTTAGTCAGTTTCAACTTTTAATCTTATAACCTTGCTTGTTTATAGCAAAAAAATGGCCGCGCTGTGCGATTTTTAGTCAGTTTCATTCGTCGCTTCGTCGCTCATCACCAGGCAACAATTAAATGCGATTGATAGTCGACCGGTGGTCGGGCGTTTTCGGCGCCCCACACACGAAGGCGCCCAGTGCAGTCGCACCGCTTGCACCGCCCTACTGTCGGTACTGTATAGAAGATTTTTCTATTTGACGTGTACGATTTTGGGGGGGGTCATGTCCCCCGTGACCCCCCCTTCGGACCGCGCCTGGTATGGACTCCTTTTACATCTGGTTTTGAAAAGTTCATTTGGATTTTAGTGACTTTGACCCTATACTTATTAAAGTGATTCGATCGTACATATTGCAAAGATTTCAACAAATAATTGCTATTTCATCCAAAGACTTTTTCAATTAACAATTATCTTTTTGGGATTTAGTGATAAAAAAATAATTATGGCATAAAGCTTTTATGTTTGGATAAAGGTGTTTTTAAGGATTTTATGGTAAATTAATTTACTCTTAATTTATAAATTGTCTATTGTATTTTATTACCAACTTGTTAACTACAAGTTTTTACGTACTAAGATGAATAAATAATGAAAAAATATTAGAAAAATCGACTCACCCGTAGCAACTCAGACGGGATTCGAACCCGCACCCTTGGGAATCCGGCCCAATGCACTACCAATTATGCTACCGAGCCACCAATGAATTTGGCGAAATTTTCTAATACTTTTTACGTTTCCGCTGAAGATCAGCGCCATCTCACCAATGTGGAGAGAATTACTTCGACATTTGAAGGCAGCCCCATTACAGGTGCTAGAAAATCAATTAAGGTGAAACAGTTATATAATTTTAAACTTTTAGATTTTTGCATTCACAATGCTATTTTTTTATATTAAGATGAATCATCATCATCATCATATCAGCCACACGACACCCACTGCTGGGTATAGGCCTCCCCTAAGGATCTCCACGACGATCGGTCCTGCGCTGCCTGCATCCACTGGCTTTCCGCGACCTTCACCAGATCGTCGGTCCACCTTGTCGGGGGCCTACCCACGGAGCGTCGTCCGGTGCGCGGTCGCCATTCCAGAACCTTTCTGCCCCAACGGCCATCGGTTCTTCTCGCTATGTGTCCCGCCCATTGCCACTTCAGCTGAGCAATCCTTCGAGCGATGTCGGTTACTTTAGTTCTCCTGCGGATCTCCTCGTTTCTGATTTGATCACGTAGAGAAACGCCGAGCATGGCTCTCTCCATTGCACGCTGAGCGACCTTGAGCCTCCTTATGAGACCCATAGTTAGCGGCCACGTTTCACTGCCGTAAGTCATCACTGGCAACACACACTGTTCATAGACTTTCGTCTTGAGACACTGAGGTAAGTCGGACGCGAAGATTTTTCGAAGCTTCCCGAATGCTGCCCACCCGAGTTGGATTCGGCGAGAGATCTCTTTCTCGAAGTTGGACCTACCTAACTGGACTGCCTGTCCTAGGTATACGTAATGGTCAACAACTTCAAGTGTAGTGTTCCCAACATGAACTGGAGAGGGTACAACATGGGCATTTGACATAATTTTCGTCTTTTCCATGTTCATCCTAAGACCCACTCTTTGGGAAGCACTACGGAGATCTTCGAGCATTGTGTTCAGGTCTTCCATGGTCTCAGCCATAAGGACTATATCATCGGCAAAACGAAGGTGTGTTAGGTACTCGCCATTAATGTTGATGCCGAGTCCTTTCCAGTCCAAGAGCTTAAAGATGTCCTCCAACGCAGCTGTGAACAGTTTCGGAGAAATAACGTCTCCCTGTCTCACACCACGCTGCAGTTGGATAGGATTTGTGTTCTGGTTCTGTACTCGGATCGTCATGGTGGCATTTTGGTATAGGTACCTCAACACCTCGATATACCTATAGTCCACTTGGCACCTTTGGAGAGACTGCAGCACCGCCCAGGTTTCAATCGAATCAAAGGCTTTCTCATAGTCCACGAACGCCAAGCAAAGTGGCTCATTATACTCCTCGGTCTTCTGTATAACCTGCCGCAGCGTATGGATGTGGTCTATGGTGCTAAAGCCTTTTCGGAACCCGGCTTGTTCGGGAGGTTGGAAGTCGTCGAACTTGCGAGCGAGACGATTCGTAAGGACTCTCGAAAACAACTTATAGATATGACTCAGAAGCGAGATGGGTCTATAGTTCTTTAAGAGGGACTTGTCACCCTTTTTAAAGAACAAGATCACCTCATTTATGTTCCATGTCTTTGGCGTTCTGCCCTGGACGATGACGGAATTAAAGAGCTTCTGGAGGACTTTGAGTATCGGCTTACCGCCCGCTCTCAGAAGTTCTGTAGTGATTCCATCGTCACCCGCCGCCTTGTTGTTTTTCAGCTGTTTGAGAGCCATACTAATCTCGTACAGGCTGACGTCCGGGATATCTTGGGTATAGTGTCGGGTAAGCTTGGCTCTGGGGTCTTTAGCCTTGCTTTCAACAGGTGTCTGCGTGGAATATAACTGCCCATAGAAGCTCTCGATCTCCCTCAGGATTTCAGGCTTTGATGAAATGATGCGTCCGTCGTCAGTTTTCAGCTTCGTCATCTGGCTTTGCCCAATAGACAGATCTCTCGCGAACACTTTGGAGCCTTTATTCCGCTCGATAGCCTCTTTAATACGATTCGTATTAAATTGGCGAAGGTCGCTCGTCAAAGACTTAGATATCTGTCTATTAAGCTGCCGATAACGATTAGCATCTACTGAACTCTGGAGCCTCATTTCACGTCTCTGATCCATGAGTAGGAGTGTGTGGTCGGAGAGTTTCTTTATCTTGGGACGGCGGGTCTTAAAGAGCTTGGACCCTACCGTACGGACAGTATCCACCACCATGTTGTTTAGATCGTCCACATCTATGCTGTTCTCAAGGGCTTCGAAGCGGTTTTGGAGTTCGAGTTGAAAGCTCTCGGGGTTTTGAATATGGGCCGGCAATGGTCGAATTGTTGATTTTATCAGTCGAGATCTTTCCAGCTTTGGGTTGATATTCAATGTGCCACGTACCAATCGGTGATCGCTCCCCGTCTTAACAGCGTTGATCACAGTGACATCATTGAATATTTGCTTTTTCGTCGACATGATAAAATCTATCTCATTTCTGACTTTACCGTCCGGACTGACCCAGGTCCACTTCCGGCTGAATTATTAGTCCACTTAAGATGAATAAATAATGAAAAAATATTAGAAAAAAATCGACTCACCCGTAGCAACTCAGACGGGATTCGAACCCGCACCCTTTTTACGTACTACTTAACGTATATTTTGAATTGTTTCTAAATAAAGTTTTTTTTTTATAATTTGTAATATTTATTTTATAACTCTTGTGCGTAAGCTCCTAATCTTATCTATATTGTAAGTATATAGTTTTTTTAGAAAAGATATAATATATACTTCAATCCTAAGGTAATTCACGCTAAAGGTAATCATGTTAAAACAGTAAAGCACAACATGTTTTTTTTATTAGTAAAAACGGCAATATCTGATTATCTTACGCCTATAGAGTTAATGTTTTATTCAATACTTCAACAAACATACATGATTGCGATAATTGTATTGTGTAGAACGATTTGTTCAGGTAGCCAAGTTTTCATTAACTCTGAATTGTCTATTCAAGTGAATAGATTGCAATCGCAAGTCTTTGAAAGCTTTCGATGCAACCGGCCGAAATTTTTAATATTGAAAATGTTTGAGTTTTTGTGATCAAGTAGGCATAGTGCCCTGATTTATGAAATTGTGACAGTTGCCTATAGTTTCGCAGATATAATGAGAGGTACACGGATGGGCTATGATGTCAAAAAATGTGCGTCTGCCGGAGGTTTCAAGTGCAATTTGAATTGAATTTAAATTTTCTAAAATTAGACAAAATTTCAAATGTTTTTCACCGGCTTAGATCGGGAATTTCCCGATAACTTTTTTTGGGCTCGCTATTCAAGAAACGGAAAAAATCGAACTCGGGATTGAATCAAGCTACAGTTTGAGCCATCTTAGGAGGCGGGTGGACAAAAATTGTAGGAACCCTTACGCGCGAGGTTAGTCTATACGCTCCATTCACTTTATCGTCAGTACGATAAAGAATGAATAATTGTCAAATTTAACCATGTATTTTCTTCTTAATTACATTTTCAATGCCTTTGATAATATAATTGCGCGTAGTGTGAGATCTGTAAATTTTTTGAACCAATAAAGTTATTAAACAAATTAGTTATTAACCGCCTCTGTGGTCTAGTGGTTCGCCCACCTGTGTTAAAACGCAGGGGTCCCGGGTTCAATTCCCAGGGGGATACAATTTGTAGTCGGTTTGGTTGGTGGTAGGGCTTATTTCAAGTCCGTCCAGCCTGCCTAGCATGGCCGATTTATATAGCATTTTATCAACACTCAACTGTCAAATTCCTTTGTCTTTTTGACAGTTAAACGTGATACAACGCTATATCACGCGATATAAATCGGTCATGCTAGGCAAGCTGGGTAGCTACCATCATCTTACCTAAGTCTGATGCCACAACAACAATTAAAAAAAATGTGCTCCGGCAGTTAGAGGTAAGATAGCCAGTTCCTCAGTGATAAGGATTCCGGGTGTAGTGCGCTTCCACCTTCGGCCTTATCGTCACTTAACATCAGGTGAGGTGAAGACTAGGTATCCCGTTGTGCAAAAAAAAAACATTTTTTTTGTTCTGGTATCATGTTTTCAGTTTCTGAGAATTCCTTTTTTCCAGAGAGAGTTCATAACGACTTATGGTTTCTCCAACAAAAGCTTCCGCTTTGGCCTACTTTTAAAGTTTTTTCTTATATCGAGCTTTCATTGTGTTATCGGTTAGCTGTAGAACAAGGCTTATCAGCAGGCCATTCACGGTCATTGAACCCAAGTGCAATAGAGGTCACAACGACGACGGTGTTTATGTTAAGGCGGTTGTATGACCGAAAGGGGCGCCTTCAGAGGTTTTACGTAGAGTTTTAGGGCCCATGGTCTAGTATTTTTATCACTACATGCCCTCGTAGTCATTCGTAGAAGTAGATTGCAAATGTGTCAAAAACGGTCACTATTAGCAGTTTTGTTATCTACTTCTAGCAGTGATCACGAGGGAATGTAACGATACCGTCTAAAAATATTAGACTGTTGGCCCCCTTAAAATTCCACGTAAAACATTATTAAAATTGTGTATTAGAATTATAATAACCGCGGCGCCACTTTCGCTCAGGTTGCCATCTTAACTTGAACCTTGTCTTGCATGTGCTAGAACGGAGAATGTCACTCGGTCTGTTAAATCACTTGAAACTTTATGACCATGTAGCTGATTGTAGCTAAATGTCTAGTAATACACATGTTTTTGTTTCATTTAAATCAAGCGAGAAGTTTCGAAGTTATAATGGTTTGAAGGGATACCCAAACAACAGTACTGTGATTGTACAAAGTGTAATATTTTGAGAATGTAATATTTTTGCGAACAAAGGTTCTAGACTAGACCATACCTATAACTTTTCTGTTTTAAGAGTTATCGCGAAAATTTATTCACAGTTGTTCAATTGTGGTCCTATAAGCTATTGGGTAAGCCACTAAACAGAAATCGCTGTTAATCTTCATTAATTTGTCTAATGGCGGATTTCTATTTTTTCTTAGTTTAAATCCTTTTGCGTCAAAAACTTTTTTAGTTTAAGTATCTTTTTGTTCACGTTAGTTTAGTTGTACATATTCATGATACGTGGATAGACTTGCATGGATTTAGGACGCTGAATACGTCTGCTCCTTTAAATTTTATGCCATAGAAAGCACCAAAGAAAAAAAATCTTTGGAAGTCGTCGAATTTATAATCTTGTTCAAAAGCAGAAGGAATTTCACCCAGAAGGAAAATAAATTCAAACCAATTTATATAATAATTTCTTCTAATATGAAAATTATAGCTCTACGTACATTTTCTCACGCACGAATGCTCAAACGCAGGATTATTATGACTGATAAAGGGAGGTTTGCACTGATTGCATGATAGCCCGAGGCCACGCACCTGTGGAAGCGTGGCTTATCAAAAATATTATATGTTAAGGCGATGTTTAATTCAAAGGTGTTTTTATTTTTCTAACTTCTTTTGTGGAATACATTCTTTAAATATTTAACTTGTGTATAAAGGGCATGGATATGTAGAAAAAAGAAGTTGTATACAACCTGGAGATGACAATGCGACAATAAATAGCCTGCATAAAAATAATTAAAAATATCCAATAGTTTAGTCACAGGAAATATTTTACAGTTACTGTTTTCAGTACAATAAATTTTGGTACAATTTAGTTTGTTTCTTTTTTATTTCGTTCCGAGGAATTATTTGATAGTTTCAAAATACTCCTGTGTAAAATTGTCATGATAGGTGACAAATTGTCACGTTTATTAAATATAAGGCCCTGGTATAACCATACCTATTACTACTTACTTAGCCAACAGAACTGGAAAATACTACCCATATTATATAATTAACTTTTTGGTGTACATTAATAAATTCCTTTTTTTGGTGTTCATTTATTTTCTAGAACTTAGAACCGTGGTAAATTTGATGATAAAATTATTTTCATGCCTTTGTGCCTTGTAAAACACGAGATAGCGAGTTTCCATACTAATAATAGTAATAATTGTCAGAATGAAGTAAACTTTATAAAGGCTTAAGTATTAATAATACGCAAACTTGCTTTGCTTCAGTGCGTGGGACTGAGACGGATTGTTGGCGCGATTTCAACCTTTTTTGACTACCTGTTTATGCAAATTAAGATCAACCTTCGCCTTAACTATCTCTCCAAAACGGACAGCTAATCATTTCCATAGATAATTGAACCAATTTTAAAAATGCTACTTAAATCTAAAGCTTTTTCTAGATTCCCAGGATATTTTATTTTGTTTTCTTTTACAACAATAAAAATATAAGTTATGTTGAATTCCGTAACTACTTGTCTGTTTTTTTTAAATAGGTTTACATAAATAAATTATATTTATATTTTGTACCTACACAAACAGTGATTTTTATTGCAATGCAATACAATCAATTATTTTTTTTGCAAAAATATGGTATTTACTGATGTTGTAGTCTAAGGGATAACTGCATAATAATATAATCCAAGTTCACATCGTATACTTTACTGTAATTTCTCATACGCATCGAAAAAAGGCAATTAAAATTCTGTGTTCACCAAACCAGAACTGAACCCGGGACCGTGACGCACCACCCCACGGAATCACTCACCGTGCCCTATGGGAGAGTACACCTGACCTTCAGTTCTAGTACTGTCGACAAAACAGTTTGTGCCAGGCTAAAATAAACTTAAAGCCCAAGCAAGAAGACTCATTCAAAAGATCTTTCGTAGTAGTTTAATGGAGAAGTGAGCTTATTGGTGAATTTGAATTTTTCTGCTTCTAACTGTCGTCAGTGTAAACTTGGTTTTCCATAAACTGCATAATACATTGAAAGAAGTACCACTTTGGCTAAGTCCTGGAAAATGAGTTTCTTTTTCTTCTTCTAGTTTTATTTTGGCAATCTACTTTCCTCTTGGAAGTAATTTTTGCCAGTGTCAAGTGTTTAATAGTTCAGTGGTAGGGATTTTTTCAGTTTAAGTTTACATTAGAATGGGGGTGCATCACATTCTAATGCTGCTTGGAGCATTTGGCAACAAGTATATCAAGACAGTTACTCGGTAAGTTCTGCCGAGGAAGCTACCACTACAATAAAAGTCTCAGCTTCACACAACCAAGATCGCGCCTATTTCAATTATCCCACATATTGTTCAGTTGCGTAAACACTTGTACCACAAAACTGCACCAATTTTAAGACACAATATCCACTATGAATCAATTTTCAAATAATTAAAATAGACACCAAACCGTACTAGACAAAATGGCGCCAAAAACTCCGAAAATGAGTTTATCGCATTTACAATTTATTATGACCAATAGCAATAAACGCATAAATTATACAGAAATGATTTTCAGGTACCTAAGTACCTATATTTTTCTTTCACTTTAACTTTATTTTTATTTTATGTTAGATATGAAATTACGAAAATACAATATAATAATTTAATTTAAGTATTGCAAGTTACTGAAAAACATAATCATACCTTTTCATTTATTCATAGAAATCCTGAACAAATGAAGTCGAAACCATTACTTAGTTTGCGTGAATAGTTAAAGGCAAAAAGTAATATCGGGTCATTTTGAACTGACCATCCAAATATTAAGGATGTGACCAGTCTATGAAACTAAACAACTTTCTGTAAGAAATATGTTTCAAATTTCGCCACAAAATTTTGGTCATCCCATACTAAATTGATCACGTGATATTTGACCATGTGTTCCTTAGAGAAAGTTGTTCAAAATTACCCGATATAACTTAAATAAAAGAGTTAGGTAACTGTAAAAATAAATGCCTGCCAAAGTATTTTCAATTTTTACAAAGCCAAGTATTATAAAGAAAAAGCCAGAAAGTCAAAGATATAAATCTTTGCAGAAAGCATGTTACCATACTGTGTACAGTCTACCCTATACCTCTAGACACGGTAGATAATCGACTATTTTATCAATTTCCGTGTATCTGTCTAGTCTATGTCGATTGTCGGATAGGTCGACTTCCTTGTATTGTTCTATTGTGCGATGCCGAACTTCTAAAAAAACACTTTCCTATTTTTTTTCTTTTCCGTTTGATAAACATTCAGGTAACGTGCCTTGACAATTTGTGAACTTGACATGAGTTGTCTGGAAACTAAATATAAGACATAAATAAAATAGCAGGTATTCTTTCTACCATATTTTAAAAATTCGATTTGATTGACCAATATTATCTTAAGATTATTATTATAATTGAAAAATATTTGAAAAAATCGACTCACCCGTAGCAGCTCAGACGGGACTCGAACCCGTACCCTTAGGATTACAGCCCAATAATGCACGAGTCGCGACTCGGTAGCATAATATAGCCCGTCTGAGCTGCTACGGGTGAGTCGATTTTTTCTAATATTTTTCAATTATATTAATAATCTTAATATAATAAAAATCGCACTGTGAATGCATAAAATCTAAAAGTAAAAAAAAAAAAAATATCTTAATAAATAAAAGAGACCTAATGCATTTTATAGATGAAGGAGAAACTGAATGAAATAGAAGCGTGGCTAGGAACGAAATTTTTTCCTTTCCTTTATAGGTGAACGAACACTTATATATTTTTTAAATTCAACTCTAAAGGGAGAAAAAGGGGAAAAAACTGCGCGGATGAAGTCGCGGCTGTTATGTTTTCATAAGAAAAACCAATGAGTAGGTAGGTAAGGTATACACTCACGAGAGGAGTTGGGCCCCAAATTCGTTACTCGTTAAGTAATGACTCATGCGATGATTCGGGGAGGTGTGGCTCCAATTACAATGATTACGTCAATGTGACATCCAAACACAGACCATACAACTTTTTTTAATGATAGATAGGCAAGTGCTTGCCCGCTACCACGTCTGATGGTAAGCGATGATGTGATCTACGATGGAACGCGCTTGCCTAGATCCACACTAGATTGGCTGAAAACTGGATTGGAAATGGTTTGAGGAAATTCAAATTCATAGGCAAGGTAATCGTAATACAGGAAAATTTCGCAGGTTCAATTAGGATAATGAACGAAATGCTAAATTTTGGGAGAAAATATAAAAAGGTAGTGCTATGCGAACAAAATTTCAAGGTGGATAAACTCCAAATCTAAAATAGTATTCTATTGAGGACAATAACCTCTGAAACCTGTGCAGAATCAACAATATTGCTATATTTTGATGTTTCGTAAATATCAGGAAATATTCATATTTATTTAGCAAGGATATTCAGGTCAAGTGGTCGCACCCAAATAAATACCAGAAATGTTTATTTGGACATAATAATATATCAGAGGACTCGATATCGTTATCAAAACCAAATATTTAGCTGCATATACTAAGTGAGCTTTCCTGAATAGTAAAACTTGTTGTGGCGATAAAATTACAATTTCGTATTTTTATATGATCAAAATCTCAACAGTAGTCAGCACAAGACAAAGTGTATATTCTGAAATTCTTAGACTCTGTACCTTAGTTAGACCATTATTTCATCATACGTAAAAAAATCTTGAAAGGTAAGAAATAAACATTAATTATAACCCAGAGAATGATTCATAGGAGCTTTTTGTTCAAAATGAACTCAGCGCTTAAACATATCATGAAGAAGATGATGAGCCTAAATAGCTAGACAATAGAGTTGAAATTATAGATGGTTGTTTTGAACACTAAAATAATTCGGGAGGAAGGAACTTTGGTGGAGAGAAACAAAAAAAAGTGATGGTAGTCTGTACCTTAGATGACGTAAGCGGTCATTGAACTCCATAATGAGGAACCAATTGCTTTCATGACATGAATCTTGATCGGATGATAGCATCCGATGTTTATCGATGCTAAAAGGGCTATTGTGTAAATTCTTGATACGGAAGGAGCTATTAAATTGCGTATTGATCAACAAAATTAATGCCTTTCAACAAGAAAAAAGTATGAGTCAGTATTTACTATTTATACTCATATAATTTATACTGCTATCAAAACATAATAAGTATCAAGTTTCACTTATTGTACTAGTAAGTAGTGTTTACTACCTTTATGTTTTTGCTATGTATGTACGTTTTTTTGAACAAAATATTTTGGTTGACAACTGAGCATAAATCTGATATTTTCAGTCGCCTCATCCAATATGGGATGGGTTTATTTGCTCCCACAATGTTTGTTCAAGGTGTGTGTTCGATAAACTTGCTTGCCCTACATTCAGAAGCTCATTCTGATGCACTTGGGCAAATAATAGGACAGGCAAGCCATTGTCATTCCCGATATAAATAGTTGGACCATATTGAACGAGTTTAATTAATATGGATGTTGCATAATTCATTTTCGTTCTAGTTAGTAGCTTTGTTATACAGGTGTCCCATAACTTTGCCACACGGCACACCTTAACTATTGAAAGTAGGAAAACTCAAAGAAGATTTAATTTTGTTTTTAAAAATAATTGGAACTGTATTCAAATATTTTTTTAAATTGCATACGATACCTCCTTTTGTTTAAGATGCTGTGTTATTATTGGAAAAATAATTCTAATGAGTAACCCTTTCGATCGGTATTGGAAGAATAAAAGATTGTCGTTTTTCGATTTCTGGTTAAGGCAGGCGATTTTTCAAAATCTTTCAAAGCAGTTCCAATTTTCCAAATAGTCAAAATCAAAATGAAATCTTCTTTCAGTAAAATTTCCTACCTTCAAGTAAGTACTTACTACTTTCCCTCAGTGTGACAAAGGTTTGTGACACCCTGTACAGCATATTTTTTTGGAATTACTTTCAGCCCTTAATTGCAATCTTCAGTAGGTTAATTTGATATACTAGTTGAGTAAAAAAATAATTAATATTTGGTGTTTTATGGTACTGACCTGTCATTTGCAGCTGTCTTCTGGAGGCAGGGGTGCGTGGGGTGCGCGGTGTGCGGGCGGCGCGGGGCGTGCGGGGGGTGCGCGGCGTCCGCGGAGATGAACCACCACTGCCGTTGCTCCTCCTCGAAGGTGACCCTAGCACCCTCAAGTCAGTGTTCCCAACACACGCCAACGCTTCGGTAGCCGATCTCACTGGACTCCTCGAATTCTCCTTATCCTCATCCCAAAACTTACCAGGCGACTCCAGTCTCGCACTTTTCACAGGCGGACACTCAGTTTCTATATCAAAGTTGAATCTTCTTATAAACCAATTCCGATCCCTAGCGTACTGTTCCGCCATCAAGCGGGTCGTTTCGTCCCGGTCTGGTGCACCAAATAAACACTTGCAGCTTCCTCGGCGCCTCCTCGGAGTGTTGGATACGTTCCTCAAAGCTGCCATTCCTGAAGACATTTCGGATTTCCTCTGCTTAGGCGTGCGTCCGCCAGCGGCCATGTCAACAGAGTCAGGTGAGTTGCGACTGGTTCGCAAGAAACATCTGACTAATCTCCCGGGAAAACAGCTGTTGTGCGCAGGTAGCGAGAGGGATGGCGAATGGGGGTGCGTGTGCGTGCGAGCGGGGGAGCGTGCGCAGTAAACACCTGGCGGATGGGAACCCGCCAATTCTAACCTAAAAATGGCGTGGTGTGGCTGCGTGCTCGCGCGCTCTCCGACCGATACCGACTGACGCTGCGGCTGGCTGGCTGGGCAGTCGCGGACGCCGGCCGTTTCCCGCGCTCCGCCGCCGCGTGCGCGTGCGCCGATTTTGGCAGTCACTTGGCGCGAAACCCTTAACAATGGAACCAAGGACGCTTTTTGTCCGTCTAGGGACACAGGTGCTCTCAAAGGGGAGTGTCAATAAAATTCGCGCGTAAGAACTTGGCTATTTCGCAACACGTGAGCAACTAGAGAGCATAATTTATTTATAGAACAGAGAAGTGACGTTATCAATTGTTATTGATAACGCTGAGTAAGAATTAGTTCGTGATAATGACATTGACGCGAGTTTTTCGATGGTGTAATAACCTTTTAAGTTATGAGATAAGTTCATACTTCAAAACCTTCATCACTATGGCTGTTCTTAAAATCGCAAAAGTATACCATTATGTCCATTATGTTTAATCAAGATTATTCAAGATGAAGAAGGTTAATTGATGAAATATTAATATTAATATTGCACCCACCTAATAATAGTGGGTTGGATAATCCCAACAATCCTCTTTGGGCCCGCGTGGTGGGTTATGGCCCATCATCCTATATCCACCCAAAGGAAGCCCTGCATGTGCCTCAACGGTGGGGACGTGGGGACATAAAAAATAGCTGATGACGAAACATTTATTGTTATTTTTATTACTTTGATGTAATGGCTAAATTGTTCGTAACAAAGATTTAAATTTTGGGAATAAACTCGGATAAAATATAAAAGTGTGTTAAACGCCCTTGGGTGGAGGCGCTGACAGCGAGCTGTGACACAGTTTATACTAGTACAGTTGTCATCGTTTACCTCTAAATAATATTGTGCTCAAACTTTGTATTTTATTTAAGTAGTTTTTAAGAGATTTTTGTTACACTGAAGAGACATTAAATCATTTATTCATTATTCATTTATTCATTGATTCCTACCTACCTGAAAATTTAAATTTTTATTACCGGTTGACATTAATTAAAACAAATTATGGTTGACAACCGGCATTCTTTATTAAAATAAAGAATTATTTTATTCTTTATTTTAATAAAGAATGCCGGTTATTGTTTTATATAAAATCTCTTATGGCGGCTGCTTAGACTAAAATGTCCTATTGTACAATTTGTATAAGAGATCGTAAAAAATATCATCGGTAGTAAGTTTGAATTATAATGCCCTGAGTTTGGAAAACGTCGTGAAATGGGTCCAATTACCTACTAAAAAATGTTCAATAACAACGTGTTACAAAACAACCCCTAATTCCGAATATGGTAGATAGGGATCATCAAACTGAACAACATTTGTTATGGGACCAACTCTGAAATCGCGAAGAAGAACCCTGCTGGTTCCTACAAAAACTAAAACGAAAATATCAAAATGTATGAAACAGTTGATATTTTTTTTGCGATTTCAGAGATGGTCTTATAGTAAAAGTAAAAGTTGTTCAGTTTGATGGTCCCTATCTACCATATTCAGAACTAGGGTTTTTTTTGCAATACGTTGTATAAAAAAAACTTTAGTGGTTTATTTTAGTGCTAATTTGAAATACGTCATGCGCGTGATTTGCATGGGAATATTCAAAAATCCTTTCTTATGTCCAATTTTTAACTAGTGTAACTTAATTTTGACTTAAAAACACTAAAACGCTTTTTAATTCAATATCAAGAGAGGAGGGAACTGGTGCACTGAACCACAGGTCTATGGCTTAGCTCGTGCCAGTCTCTCGCAATCTTTATACATATTAATATCTTAATGTAATATTAAAATGTACCTAATATTTAAGATTGTTGGAGAAAGCAATAAACATATATTATTATTATTAATTCACTTAAAATTTATTAAATAAATTGTTAATTAGTGCAACATTTTTCTTTCTTTCTTTTACTTACGAACAGTTTAAACTGGCTGACAATTTTCTTAACATGGTTTTTATAAAGTTGAGCTAAAGTATGAGAACACTTTTTCTTACGCAAGTACCTAAGTACCTGATGAGATTTAAGTACCAATTCAGATATTACAATCCATAATGACTTGCAATATGAAAATGATTGTATTAATATATATTTTCTCCATTTCAAAATAACTACATATCAGCGTCTATTTTTGTCTTAAGTGTCGCAATAAGTTTAAGAGCTTAAAACTTTAATATACACCGTCATTTTGTAGTCGTTTTAATTACCTTAAGGGTGTGTTGTACCAATGAAAATAAACATTTTTTCCCAAGAAACATGGGTCGAAAAACGACAAAAATTTTTGGGTCTCCCATACTAAGTAGACAGCTAAAACATTTTATTAGTATAGGAAAGTCAATTTTTTTTGTCGTTTTTCGACCCATGTTTCTTTGGCAAAAATGTTTAGTTCCGTTAGTAGAACACTCCCTTAAGTTAATTAAAACGACTACATAATGACGGTATATAGCTTTATTAGAATTATAAGGTCAAAATCCTAAGCTTATGTGGTCATTGACCATCACTTAAAAATCGTGGGAGAACAGTAAATACTGAGGAACTTGCCTCGTGAGAAAATCCGCAGCGGAAATTGAATTTAAAATGTAATCCAAAACGCAATCCGTCTCTGTCATCCGTAACAAATTTTAGGTGTTAGAACGAGACGACTGGTTTTTATTTTTTTAAGTAAGTATGAACATTGAATAATTTCTAAGGTGTTTATTTCTAAACTATCAAATCCTTCCTTTGCCGTGGTACCCGTTAGCCAGTAAAACTCTTACATATTATTTTTATACGTATTGCGATTTTATTGGACTTATAAACGATTCCTATCTTTAGAAGGAATCGCACGGAAAAGGACAAGGAAATGAACTTTTTAACATTAAAGAAATGTTGATTGTTTATGTTTCTTGCCACCTATAATCAAGTGTTTAATTTATGCCCCCTTAAGAAGTCTGTAAGTGTAATAATCTTTTAACATAAAACTTTATTTGTTTCGCTAAATCATGACATTACAAAAATGGTAGTGGAGAGCTTTCGGTTGTGAACAATGGCGACTCGCCATAGGTACCTACATGAATTTATTTGATTTAAAATTTTTGCGTTTAGAAATGAAAAACTGCCTAACGCTCCAGAATTATTTTTGGGGAACTTGGCATCAAAATCTATCCTTTTAGATGAGCTTTTTAAAGATGATAATTTTATGTTGGTGCAATGGCGTATTGTTTCAGAAGCCGTTAGAGATGAAACTTTTATTAAAAGAATTAAAAGAATGGTAAACTAATTTAACACTAAAAATCTAAAGAAAGTATTTATTTATTTAATAGGTAAGCTAACAGCTAAACATATACAAATTGTTATAAATAACGTTCATTAACAAAAAGATTGTATATGTTGGCCTAATCCTACTTCCTACTAATACTATAAATGTGAAAGTTTGTGGGTTTGGATGTTTAGATGTTTGGATGTTACGCAAAAACTACTGAACGGATTTGGTTGAAATTTGGCACACAGATAGAAGATAGCCTGGACTAAAACATAGGATACTTTTTATTCCGATATTCCCACGGGAACGGGAACCAAGCGGGTGAAACCGCGGGCGGCCGCTAGTTATTAATAAAGCTAGGAAGTATTTTATTTATTTAAGAATCTCTAACAGAAAAACCAGTTAATTTGAAACAAAAAGATAATGGCTAACAATTATGCGTGATTTTACAAATTATAGGAGACCAAAGCAGTTTTCCAGATTACTTAATAAATATACGTAGTTTTGCAAATAACATTACGTTTAAAAATAAACAGATTGTCACTTTTATTATTTAACAAGAACTTACATTTTAAACTTTTAGATTTTATGCGTTCACAATGCTATTTTTATTAATAATCCTAAGAACTTAAATTACAAATGACTGAGAAAATTCGAGAAAGAAACCTCTTGGAATTTGTTGAAACAATACGCTCAAGGAAAGGTACTTATCTGCTGTATTTAATTTCAAAGAACAGTGCGCATTAAAATATTACTTACTTATAATAAGTCGATACAATGTCGTGTCTAATTTAAGCTGAATGTAAAAAAAAAGTATTATAAAGTTGAAAATATGGCAGTCAGTTTTTCAGTAGGTACTTACTTCACTTATTTCTAAACTAGTGGCTCAGTGAGTAAACTTCGCGTAACTCAAATTTTAATAGTACCTACATTATGAGACAAGTTAAGTTAGCTAAAGGTTGCACATTGCACACGAGGCTGTGTGTAACTCAGCCAAGTGTGCAATAAGCAAGATTTTCAAAATTTGGTATACATTCTGTGTACTAAGTATCGGGAATTTGTCAATAAAACAAAAAATACAAATTATTCATCTTAATTTATTTTATCGCCTTCAAAGTAGGCCCCATCGCTTGCAATACAACATCTCCACCGCTTTACCCAGCCTTCCATACATTTTTCATAGGCTATTTGCGGTATGGCCTTTAGCTCATTCAGCGAATTTTCTTTTATGGCTTCTATCGACTCAAAACGTTTTCCTCGAAGTGGATTTTAACTTGGGAAATAAAAAAAAGTCAGACGGAGCCATATCAGGTGAATACGGTGCTTGGTCGAGAACTTTTGTTGAATTTTTCGCTAAAAACTCTTTCACTATAATGGCTGTGTGTGATGGTGCATTATCATCAAAATCGCCGAGGACTCAAAACTATCGCCAAAAAAAAGTGTAGTTAAAAAAAAAAAAAACAGATCCCGCTCAAATTTTGCGCGCTTAATCAGTACAGTGCTACTAAAATGCAGTAAAAAAATTAGAACGACCTCTTTTACACGGGTCTTTTTATTGACATATTCCCGATAATTTTTACACAGAGTTGCATATACTTTTATTTTTGCGCTTGCTCGGTGAAAAAGTGAAAAACACTACAAGATTGTAATGTCCAAGTGCAATAAATAAAAACCGGCACCCTTCAAACAGAGTTTTTAAGTCTGTGGTTTACTTTACAACCTATTGTATTTCAGGAGCTTAAACTGTTATTATGATCACCAACTTTTGAGTAACACGGTAGCCATTGGTCAGGATACTCTTAAAAAAATGCCATTTTACAGTCATGTTTTTTCTGTCTCTGTATTGAAGTCTGTATGACAAAGTTTAATTTTAAAATCCTACTTTGAGGATTTTCTAAAAAATTAAATTATATTTGTTTCGCTGTACCGCAAAATTGTCAATTTCTTTAAGTAATTGTTTTTTTATGATAGGCTGATAGGTGAGGGCATCTGGCAGAGTAGAACAACCAACCCTTTACACTTAAGAGTGTGGTAAAAAGCGACTGCTAACTTAACGGCATGTTAAAGCTGATGTTAGGACGAGAATCAGATACTCGTACATAAAATCAGATGCAAAAAGACGTCCCGAATGGGTGGTAGGGGGGGAAAAAAACTGGACGATTTAAAAGAACTTGTAATAAGTCTATTTAAATAAAAAATATTTCTATTTCTATTTCATACAGCAGAGTTTTCCGATGAAAATGGTCGAAAACTTCAACATGCCTAGGTACTTTAGTACATTTTTAGAATTAATATTCTAAGTTCGCATCGCATTGAAAAGTTATTCTTTTAGCATCGGTACACAATGCTATTTTTATATGATAGAAAAAATTCAATCCGTCACCAGATCGACCCTTGGAAGTGCTCATCCGACTGATTCGGTAACTCAGTTGGCAGAACCTTCTTGAAGGTCCAAAACATTGGACCAGTCCAATGTTCTGGACCTTCAAGAAGGTCTGGACCTTCAAGAGTCGATTCACGCCAGAGAAAATGTTCTGGTGACATGTCGAATTTTTCTAGTAAGTATCTATATTGTTTAGTACATGTTATTATATCTTTGATATGTAATGTAACTTGAGATTTACGTGTAAGTATTTTACTTAGACTCAGAATTCTTATTACCTACTTACGTTACGAATTTGATGCATTCCTTTGATGTCCGATGTGGGTATGCAAATATGCATAATGATATAAGTATATAATATAATATTTGCAAGAACACTCCTCAATGCTCAGATCAGAGGTATCGAATGGCATCTAATTGCTAATTTAAACATGTAATGATATCATGCTGTCGAAAACTTTATAAAGCATTAGGTAAGGTTCCGTGCATGCATCGAGGAGCACGATAGCGCACTTGTTTATCGCCTGGCCCAGCGATTGCGGAGGTTAAGCAAGTTTCGCAAGGGTCGGTCATAGGATGGGTGACCAAAAATGTAGTATCTCGAGCTTCTCCGTGAAAGGCACGTTAAGCCGTTGGTCCCGGGTGCATTTGCAGTCGTTAACACCCATCAATGCGCATTGGGCCCGCGTGGTGGGTTATGGTCCATCCTCCTTATCCACCCATAAAGAAGGCCCCCCAGCAGTAGGGACATCAAAAATACCTGATGGTCTTGTCAAGTGTATTTCTCTTTCCACCGGTCCCTTTATTTAAAGTTTAAACTACATAAGTATATGATATGATGGCGTCTAGATTGTCCTCAGGTTTTGTGTCGTCACACTAAAATACACTAGATAACACAATGCCAGGTGTTTTTTGTGTTTTATCCGTGTTGTGTATCTAATGAAAGGGCTGAATTAGCACATTTTTAGAAATAATATAATATAGTTATTTGTTTATAGCTGCTGCTTTGCTTGCTACTTCATTTTCATTAATAACACTTTAAATGTGCGTACTGCGTATATTACCAAAAAATTTAGATTTTGCAGTCCGCGCAAGAATCGGAGCATTGAAAATGAATACAAAAATTTACGAAAAACCAAAATCAAATCAAATCCAAAATCCTATTATATTTTTAAAGTTACCTAGGTAGTACCTATTTATTTTTAACAAAGCGCCCGCTGACTACCTCGACGCAGCCGAAATCAGAAGCACACGTTGGAATTTTGAAAATCGGTTAATAATATTATTATTAACCGGTTTATTATTAACCGATTTTCAAAATTCCAACGAATGCACTTCTCGTGTGCTTCTGCATCTTTTAACACTAAGTATTACCATGACGATCGGTCAATAATCACAGAAGCTACATAACTTTTTATGTACGGAAACACCCATTTTTCTAGAATGCCAAATCTAAAGGGACCACCCACAGGTCACAATTATTTACCGATTTTCAAAACTATTTCGCCATTTGGTAGCTAAACTAATTCCCTGGGACCCTTTTTGTCCTTTGTTCTTAAGTCAGTTTTTTTTTCCGAAATATTTACAATTTAGTAAACAAACACCCCCCAAAAAACCCGGAATTTTTGGAATTTTGCAAAATTTCAAAAAAGTTACCAGTAGATTTTCAAAATTCAAACGTTCACACGTGTCTTGATAAATTCCTCAACTTTTGGTACTATTTTCTTCTTGATCCTCTCAAAATCCTCAGAGATATGGTCAAAAATACGTCTCGGGCGATTTGCATCTGATAACCATTTTCAATGGTAAAATGATAACCGTAGGTCGCATGATTAACATCTTGCATGCTGCCTTTATGCCACCTTGCAATGACACGAACGACGAGACTCCACCACGGTTTTGTTGGGTAAAAAACGGTGTAAAAAGGGAGTCAAATTTCCTACGGCAGTGGTATTGTGGAGAAATCAAGCTGATTTCTTTCCTCGCTTTTCTGAGCGCGCGGGCCGATTGGACCATGCGTTCTAGATAGCCGTAGAGAGCCGGTGTTCCCATCGATCAATGATCCACAGAAACCACCACAAACCCTGGATTCCGGGGCGCTCTCTATGACGACACAACACAGCGTCCGGACACTGTGATTATGTACCACATACACGTATGACATATTGTCATATTCCAGTACGTAGTAAGGTGGTTGTGGATAGGAAGTCACTGAGTAACTGAAATTCAGTTACCAGTGGGTCTGCCTGCAACCAGTCTACTGCGTAGAAACGGACTCCTAATATCCATTGATGCATCAATTTTATTTATGGAACGAAAGACAATAATTGCGTAAGCGCGATTTACGATTACACTTTTTGTAAACAGATATTTTTGAAGAATTTTCTAAAAATTCAAGAGAATTTATTAACAATACTTAGATTGACCAACAAATTAAATTATTATACAAATATTTTTGAAAATATATTTTTTCACTCGAAAATACAAATGTTTCTAAATACACGTCCTTATACACTCATACAACAGCGAGCGCGCTTTGGATAGTCACGACATCTCTTAGCAGAATTGACGGAACTATGTAGAACCACGCAATTTATATGACAAAGAAAAAACAAAAAATTGTTTGTGTGACGCTTAGAGTAAGACGGGCTTTCAAACGAAGCCTTTTGTTGCTCGAAGGTGTGACGGATGAATTTCAAGTGGATAACTTTATGTTACAATCCCAATATATTTGGGGTCGGTGCAGTGCACGGACGTATATAAGGGGGGGGTTTTGGGGGTCCGGACCCCCCCCATTCATATCCATCTTACTTGTCCAACAGAAAAAAATACATACACTGCGCCGATTGTAGAAAACGATAAGTAGTTGCTTAGTCCGCCGGAGTTTGTATCTCGAGATATTATACGACACTCAGAGCTGAAGTTGCACACAAATTATTGGTCATTTTAACTTCTTTAAAAGTCTCATAGACAACTTTGCCGTAAAATGCATCTTTTGGAAGTTATTACCTAAAAACCGAAATAAGTTGAGGTTTTTCGATCACTACGAAGTTAGCACAGGTCTTTCAGGGTTGCAAATTTGGATTTACACTATTGGTATCTATCCTAATGACATCACAAAAAGCAAACCTTGCAATTATTTGCGACCTAGAATGTTTAAGATGACTGGGGTATCCTTACTAATATTATAAATGCGAAAGTCCGTTTGTTTGTTTGTTTATTTGTTTGTTTGTTACGCCTTCACGTTTGAACTACTGAACCGATCATCATGAAATTTTGCATACACGTTGTCAGTGGTACAGAAAAGGACATAGGGTACTTTTCATCCAGAATAAACCTACGATTCCCGAAGGATAGCAAAAAAACTGTCCACGCAGACGAAGTCGCGGGCGGCAGCTAGTTAGCAATAAAACGTAAAAGACTAGAGTTATTTTACTTAAGTCTTTTACGTTTGCGGTTTTTTACTATAAACAAGCAAGATTATTCGATGGAACTGACTAAAAATCGCGCTGCGTGGCGGTTTTTTTACTGTAATAAACAAAATTACAAGATTAGCATATGAAATTGACTAAAACTTGCGCTGCGCGGCTGTTTTTTTTTTCTATAAACAAGTAAGGTTACAAGATTAGTAGATCAAAACTGATTAAAAATCGCGCTGCGCGGCAGTTATTTTTTTATTGGCGGGCAAAATTTAAAATCTTGGAATCGCAGATAGGGGGCGAAGAAATGTCGCCCAGGGCGCTGGCAGGAATATTTAATTTGTAAGTGATAGATTTAATTGGCGTTAGAGCTCTGTTTTTTTACGTTGGGGATCCCCCCCTTGTCAAAGCTATAGCTACGTCCGTGGTGCAGTGCGTCTTTCTTTTCCATTCCTTCCGTCATCTACTCATCCACTCCCTTCACATTCATATCATTCCGCACACAATCCATCCATCTTTTCTGCGGTCTTCCTCTTACTTTTCAGGCCTTAACATCCATATTCATTACTCTTCTAGCCTCTATAAAGGTTTCTGAAACAGTTACCTTGCTGCCAACATTACAAATAGATCTCATCGTGAAATTTTAATCATTTGGTTCTCGCAGTGGGGTGGTTCCACGCATGATTACAAGCAACTTTTACTATAGGGCCAATTCTGATATTGCGAAATTAAAAAATCTGCCGTTCCATAGATTAAGGTCGAGTAGGTTTTGCACTTTTGTATGGAACAGCTGTTTTTTTTCGCAATATCAGAATTGGCTCCATAGTAAAGTTTGCTTGTAATCATGAGTGGAAATGATTAAATTGCAGCGTGTATTCATTCTAGATTTTTGAGCGATGCGGCTATGGTATACCTTTAAGTGAGTACATTATAAAAACAACTCACCCGCCCCCCTCCGCCAGCGCGTCACCCCTCCCCCCTTGAAAAGTGTCCCATTTTACAGAGTTTTTCAATTTTCAGGAAACCATACAAGCTAGGACAAAATGGTCAAATGTTAAATTATTCCTTGATAAATTACCTTAAACGAGGCGAAGCCGAGTGTGATGAACCTACATTCGTGTTTTACTACCCCTCATTATAGTACAGTTGCATAAATAACTTGGTATTCAATGTTTTTTATGTCAAGCCATTTGTACTGTCATTGGGTTACAAAAGTTATAATTTTTGGGTGATTAGCAGATAAGTACCTATTTTAGTACCTAGTTTGATAATAAAATCATATTTTTTTTTGCTTTTTGAGAATGTGAGGAGAGTGTCTCTCAAAAAATAAAATGCTAGTGTAAAAACTGTGTTTTATTTTTATAAATATGGTAGGTATTCATCGTGGATTTTTCAACTAAATACAATTTATTTTTCGTCTTATCCTTATCCTTACATATAATAAAACAGTAAAAAAAGTGTGTCTGTACATTACATATATTTCAAAAAAAAAATATCTGGGGCGATGGAGACATAGTAATAGAGTAATCCTTATACATATAATAAAACAGTAAAAAAGTGTGTCTGCACATTACATATAGGTATTTCAAAAAAAAATATCTGGGGCGATGGAGACATAGTAATAGAGTAAGAATTTGAAAAAAAAGTGTGTCTGTTTGTCTGTTTGTTTGTCTGTTTGAACACGCTAATCTCCGGAAATACTGAACGGATTCGAATGAAACTTTTTTTGTTATTATATAGCTGTTAAGCCTGGGCATAACTTAGGGTACCTATAATTGATTTTGGAAAATGGAACACCTGATGCAGAACAATTATGGTCCAACTTAACTATAAGGAATATAAAAATCAGCCTGATGAGCATTTTTTGTTGAGGTATAAAAATCAAAGATCTGGAACACCTGGGGCCGTACCGGCTAACGAATCGATTTTCATAAAAGTCTGCTGGGTTTCAACTTAAAACAGAGAAATCAAAGTAAGCAATTTTGTTTTGTACTTTTTGTTGACGTGATTCGGAAGATATCGATGTTCGTGTGACATCATGAATTTGGGTTCGTCATTTTGGCCCAATTGGGGCTCGATTTATCTGTTTTAATTTGAAACCCAGCAGACTTTTATGAAAATCGATTCGTTAGCCGGTACGGCCCCTGATGCAGAACAATAATGGTCCAGCTAAACTTTACAAAATATAAAAATGACATATTTGCAAAAGTTGTTCAGCCTGATGAGCATTTTTTGTTGAGATATAAATATCGAAGATCTGGAACGCCCGATGCAGAACCATAATGATCCAGCTAAACTATACAAAATATAAAAATGATACCCTAGCAAAAGTTGTTCAGCGTGATGAGCATTTTTTGTTGGGGTACAAAAATCAAAGATCTGGAACACCTGATGCAGAAGTCAGAACCATAATGATCCAGCTAAACTAAACAAAATATAAAAATGACACCCTAGCAAAAGTTGTTCAGCCTGATGAGCATTTTTTGTTGAAGTATAAATATCGAAGATCTGGAACACCCGATGCAGAACCATAATGATCCAGCTAAACTATACAAAATATAAAAATGACACCCTGGCAAAAGTTATTCAGCCTGATGAGCATTTTTTGTTGAGATACAAAAATCGAAGATCTGGAACACTCGATGTAGAACTGTTATGGTCCAGCTAAACTAAACAAAATATTAAAATTACATCTTTGCAAAAGTTGTTCAGCCTGATGAGCATTTTTGTTAAGGTATGAAAATCGAAGATCTGGAACACCCGATGCAGAACCATAATGATCCAGCTAAATTATACCAAATATAACAATCATACCTTTGCAAAAGTAGTTCAGCCTGATGAGCATTTTTGGTTGGGGTACAAAAATCAAAGATCTGGAACACCTGATGCAGAAGTCAGAACCATAATGATCCAGCTAAACTAAACAAAATATAAAAATGACACCCTAGCAAAAGTTGTTCAGCCTGATGAGCATTTTTTGTTTAAGTATAAATATCGAAGATCTGGAACACCCGATGCAGAACCATAATGATCCAGCTAAACTATACAAAATATAAAAATGACACCCTAGCCAAAGTTGTTCAGCCTGATGAGCATTTTTTGTTGAGCTATAAATATCGAAGATCTGGAACACCCGATGCAGAACCATAATGATCCAGCTAAACTATACAAAATATAAAAATGACACCCTGGCAAAAGTTATTCAGCCTGATGAGCATTTTTTGTTGAGATACAAAAATCGAAGATCTGGAACACTCGATGTAGAACTGTTATGGTCCAGCTAAACTAAACAAAATATTAAAATTACATCTTTGCAAAAGTTATTCAGCCTGATGAGCATTTTTGTTAAGGAAAAAAAATCGAAGATCTGGAACACCTGATGCAGAACTATAATGGTCCAGCTAAACTATACAAAATATAAAAATGACATCTTTGCAAAAGTTGTTCAGCCTGATGATAATTTTTTGTTGAGGTATAAAAATTGAAGATCTGGAACACTCGATGCAGAACCATTTCACTGCTACAAGTATTTTCTTATGCAAAAACTACATTAGTTCATTTATATGCATACGACGAAATCATAAAGTCCACGCGTACGACGAAGTCGCGGGCATCAGCTAGTCCATGAATAAGACTAAAATTTTGTCAAACGCCCATCTTGTACCCTCTCCAGTTCATGTTGGGAACACTACACTTGAAGTTGTTGACCATTACGTATACCTAGGACAGGCAGTCCAGTTAGGTAGGTCCAACTTCGAGAAAGAGATCTCTCGTCGAATCCAACTCGGGTGGGCAGCATTCGCTTCGAAAAATCTTCGCGTCTGACTTACCTCAGTGTCTCAAGACGAAAGTCTATGAACAGTGTGTGTTGCCAGTGATGACTTACGGCAGTGAAATGTGGCCGCTAACTATGGGTCTCATAAGGAGGCTCAAGGTCACCCAGCGTGCAATTGAGAGAGCCATGCTCGGCGTTTCCCTGCGTGATCGAATCAGAAATGAGGAGATCCGCAGGAGAACTAAAGTAACCGACATCGCTCGAAGGATTGCTCAGCTGAAGTGACAATGGGCGGGACACATAGCGAGAAGAACCGATGGCCGTTGGGGCGGAAAGGTTCTGGAATGGCGACCGCGCACCGGACGGCGCTCCGTGGGTAGGCCCCCGACAGGTGGACCGACGATCTGGTGAGTGTCGCGGGAAGCCAGTGGATGCAGGCAGCGCAGGACCGATCGTCGTGGAGATCCTTAGGGGAGGCCTATACCCAGCAGTGTGTGCAGCTGATATGATGATGATGATGATGACAACTTATTATTAAATACGGAAATATGTTTTATGCCATTTACATAAATATGAACCCCATTTACATCTATATTGAGAGCGAGACTTCTTAAAAAATACAAAAAAAAAACTTATTGGATGGAATTCAAAGACCAAATTAACAAACTTAAAAGTTACATAAGTATTTGATCATGATTGGTAAAAAACGGCAATAAAAATAAAAATGCAATTCATGACGATTTTTATAACCTAAACGAATGTCCATTCGATGACCTCTAGATTTTATTAACATATTACTTACCTACGTTTTCAACTTTTCTACTTCGTTTTTGGTTTGGGATTTAGCAAGAACATCTTTTTTTACGAAATTACTAAGATAAATACCAAAAACATATTTAAAATATTATCTACTAATAATAATTACATCGCTTCATACAGTAATTATTATGAATATCGAACACGTAACAAAAAACTGATATCCATTCCATGCAAATTATAGCTAACTCTCCATTCAATAACCTCTAGGGTTTCATTGGTAAATCTACAAAAACTACTTATTGGGTCCTCATATATGCCTGATGATGATGGAAAGACGTTCGTTTTACCTTTATTTGCTATTTTTCTCCCTTTATAAGGCAGTCGCAATTATACCTACCTACCTAATGCCACCATGCCATTTTTCGTCCAAATCTTCAAAAAATATTTGGCGAATCGAATTGGTGAAAACATAACTTTTTTACTTAAACATAACTTAGAATAAAAAATGAGATTTTTATATAAAAAAAGTGATTTTTCGTAAGACCCCGGTTTTGCATGTCTTATTATCATCGGTTTTTATTTTCATACCTTTAGCTGTTTTTTTCTGCCTTAAAAATGGGTTAATAAATCCACGTAACATGACGTCACCCAGTCACCCTTTTTCAATTAATAGTACCTAATACTACAACACAAAATTAGCGACGTCCGTCAATTTTGACCTGACAGATGTGTACACAATATGAAATTACCTAAAATCAATATGTTACGACAAGCCCATGCGCAGGTCATTAATTTTAGTACAAAACAATAATTTTTGGTGCGTGCGAGGGCCAATATAAGTATCGGAAATCATTACATGGAAAAGTTATTAATTGAAATGTGTGCCGCTATTTAGGAGTATGAACCATGAAATTATTGGGTTTACTTACTAGAAAAAAAATATCCAATCATTGTACCTAATAGCATAACAAACACCCAATCTGTTTTGTAGGAAAAATTATACGACCTTATTTCGACAGATCGATAGTAAAAGAATACGTTTTTAAAGTCCAAAGCTAAATCTGCGATGTGATTCGATTTTTTTTTTTACTATTTAATCAATTCAAAAGCTATTTTATTATTGTTCTTGGGTTTTTTTAATTTTCAGTTATTCGAGCACATTTACAAATGCAAAAATAAAATAAAAAATCTAATCAACGCTACAGAACTTTTAATAAAATCGCGGTTGTATTAATTATCTGTAAAAGTGTTCTATGTGGTAATTAGTGAAGGAAAGGAAGGTAGTGAACCCCCACAGCAAATCCTCAGCAGACGAAACTTTACAGTATGATTAAGGTGCAAAAGCACTAAACTTAAGAATCGCCTAAGTCTTTTCTTATCTACAACTCGACCAAGATAACTAGGCGAATGACAGCTACATGACGGCTAAGTTTATGACACCGTTTTAATTTGGTCGTGTTGTAGTTAGGAAAAGACTTAGGCGATTCTTAAGTTTAGTGCAATCGGGCGAAAGTTTCATAAATGAAACATATTTTTTAAATTATCCAAATCGAATTATTTTTGTTTTTGGATATAAACGATATTGCGTTGTCAGTGTGATTCTAGAGCTCGTGGCGAAACATTGGTACAAAAATGTGCAAAATGCTCCGTCTTGTTCAGCAAAAAAAATAGTGGGCAATCAAGAAATCTTTCTTTTCACGCATAAGCACAATTTCAACCTATTATATTAGCTATTTTCCGTAAAATAAATAAAATTTGGTATATAAACAAAGTAGGGTGACTTAGCCGGTTTGCCAGCCCCCTTTGGTTTTCGGCCATTTCGGAAACATAACCAGGCCTCCTTCACTTGCTCAAGGTCGCGCGGATAAGGACTTCAACAATTTATTATGTTTAAAAATGTTGACCTCCTCTAAATCTATGCTACCCTGGTTAATTAAGTTTACCGTCGTCCGCCGCCGCCGTCGTTGACCGACCAGCCTATCGTCATTATCGGATCCAGAAGATGTTCCTTGTCGCCACCATTAAATTTATTCGAAAAACATGACGGAGAAAAATTCCGGCTGCGCTCCCGAATTTCAAAGGAGGCAGCGCTGCTGCTTCGAGACCGCCTCAATCTGGAGCCACAAACCCTGAGGAGTAAGGCCGTTTGTGGTCTTATCCAGCTTCTGATCGCTTTGCGGTTCTTCGCGACAGGGTCCTTCCAGATGGGACTAGCTGATTTGGCGAACAAAGACAGTTCTACTGCCCCTGGTACATCACATCAAAATGACACATCTGTGCGATCAGCCCTTGTAAACTCAATATCGTGACAATATTCTCCTAGTATGTAGATGTTGATTTTTCTCTTATATGTAGGTATACTAAGAAATAAAAAAAACATTCAGTTTTAAATATTGAGTTTTTATTCATTAGTTAAAGGATTAAGTTTTTAGCCTAAAGTAGTTTGATGCAACATACTAATGAAATCATTATGTTGATGATTTCATTAGCGATAAAGTGGCACTAGCTAAAGAAGATATAAAGTGAAGCTTCTTGCAATTGAGTGTGAGTATGGTAAATTAGTTTTAGTACTGTTATTTTGACTTAAACGCGTAAAGAATTCGGTGTGATACATTTAAATTTGATGGCCGGGTGGCGATATTAGAAATGCCTGTGGGGTACAGACACTACCTGCTCTGTACCGCTCTGGGTTTTTCTAACTAATAACGTTAGAAAAAGCCAGTGTGTTTCAGAGCATCGCTTGCTCTGGAGCGCGCGGGGTTTTTCGACTAAAAATTTAATAATATCACCGTAAAAAGCCTGTGGAACACAGACAATTCAGAAAATTACAGTTGTGGTTAAAGTATTCCTTCTTCATGTTTCGGTAAATTTTGTAGAATATTAAAATAGTGATTTATATTCATACTAGCGATTTTTTTTAAAGTGGTATATTTTTTAGTTTATCCTACTATTAATATTAATTTACTGTGTATGTTAAATTTTTTTTTCTCTTAAACCCATAAAAATGGCAGGCTATGCTAAATGGGATGGATTGGGATGAAAGGCACACAGATAGTTATTTTTTAACCTGGATTAAAATATAGCAGACTTTGGTTCCTAAGAACGTCGCGGGCGGTAGCTTGATAGAGCGCATTTTCAAGTTTCTTGGATAATTAATAAACAATACCTAATTATGTTTTATTGTATCACTAATCTGACATAAGTAATATTTATGTGATACTTAATGTGTTTTTCATTTCGATTTATTATTTTTTCATTAATATTTTTGTTATAAATATTACAAGAAAGACAAAAAAACACATTATCAGTGATTATAATTTTCTTGTTAACAGAAAAAGCCAGCAAGATTCTTTATTTCCTATATTACAAAAGTACTCTTTGATGTGGGTATACAAGACAGCAAAAAAAACAATAAAATCTGTTTTGCAGTTCATAAACAGTTGAACTGCAAAACAGCTTTTATAACGTACGGCATAAAGGCGGTCACAAGGTCAAGTACCTATAGTCTAAATCTGATGTGCTGTTGACTGTAGGTACAAACATTATCAAACGAAATAAAAAAAATGAAATAACGTTCGGCTGTTAGTTATTGCACTCGGAAATTGCGAAAAACTAACAAAATACGTTTCTTTTATAAAAATATCAATTTTTGTAAAACTCTCAATTCATATTATTTATGGTAGGATATTTTCAATTCCCTACACACATTACACACATTTTTAGGTAAGGTAGGTAAAATGAAAAGTTTGATTGTGCTATGCCGTTTTCGAGAAATTTTGCAATTTACAATAAAATAGCTGTTCTTTGGGGATTTCTTTCTAAAAGGATCTACCAAAAATAAATTATGTCCCATGTTTTATTGACGAGTTAAAAGTTTTTTTGATAATAGAGATTTGATATTTTAGTTTAATATCCAAGTTCCACGATACTTAGTGCCTTACGCGTCTGCATCGCTCGGGGTATTTATATTTAGAAAATCACTGTGGATCACAGCCCAAGGTGTCTGTGTTCCACAGGCTTTTTAGGATGATATTATTAAATTTTTGTTGAAAAACCCCGCGTGATACAGAGCAAGCGGTGCTCTGAAACATACAGGCTTTTTCGACGTTATTAATTTGAAAAACCCAGAGCGGTACAGAGCAGGCAGTGTCTGTACCCCACAGGCATTTCAAATATCGCGGCCGGGTGACGAAATGCATTTCTGGGAGGTCATTTGCTTTTCGGCCGCCTGGCCGAGAATTAATGTACGAGTTTCACAATCCATAATATTTGGCCGGCAATTATGGCCAAAAACCGGCTAAATCACCCTATAACATTGTCATTATTTGACAAGTGTAATCCCCCCTCGCCCCGCAAAAATTGGTTGAACGTGATTTCATACATTTTTCTTACGTTACGTGTCCAGTGGTTGATTCGTCCAAGATACTATATTACATCCCTGCAAAGCTTCATCGACTGAGGATTTAATGTTGAGGTCTCTATTCAAAAGATCGCTTCATTTCCTACATTAAATTATATAAATAATGAAACATGTTGCAACACAACCTCTAGGTAATGCCAAATACGGTAGATAGGGACCATGAAACGGAACTTTAAAAAAATCTGCTTTTTCATACAAAAATGATCAAAATGTATGAAACTCCTGATGTTTTTTCGCGATTTCAGAGTTGGTCCCATACATTATGCATTTAGATAATAGAATATAAAAGAATGCCTCTGCTGGACTTACAAACTTCTTTATTTCATTTTTCTATCCTAATTCAAATATCTAATGGACGGCGATAATGTGGTGTTGGTAAATGAAAGTCAATAAAATACTTAACTACGAACTGTAGAAAAAACACAATACTCAACAGCTACCGTGTAATTTGTCATAAATTAGATCATACTAAACGCATTCAAGGTGTTTTCTGCAAAAGCAAGTCTTTTGTAGACAATATTTGCGACTATTTGGAGTGTACCGTCTTGGCGGAGGCTTTAATTCCATTCATGCGCGGGCGTCGTAAATTTAACGGAAATGGTCACATTGAGTACTCGTAGCCCGCCTTCCGGTACAGTCGCAGTCGCTGTGTTTTCGCAGATCAAATTTATATTGTTTTTATTATTACTTAGAGTTAAATAATACTCAAAAATATTTGATTTAAACACAAAAAATTAGACCACCTAGTTAGTTTTAGTGCCTATGGAAATCGTATAAATAAAATTGTAATTATGTATCACCCAATCACCACCCACACACAAGGAGACGAGGTACAAAGTAGAAAAGTTTGTTTTCTAAACGAACCTGGAACCTCAGGGATGGAGACAGTGGTATAATATAAGTACTCGATCATGTAGGTTCTTAAAATCTGGAAATCGTATGAAGAAGGAACATACAAATACCTAGGTAACCTACTCCTATATCAACATTGGAAAATGTTTTTTCGCATCGAGCATCACAGTAACAAACAAGACAATCATGGTTGGTATGAAATGTGTAGATAATAGGTATACGGGGTGATAATGAATGAACCCAAAATGTGAAAAAACCGTTTCTTCGGACCATCAAACTTAACAATATTTACTACTAGCTTCCGCCCCTGACAATGTGTATGCAAAATTTCATGATGATCGGTTCAGTAGTTAAGACGTGAAGGCGTAACAAACAAACAAACAAACGGACTTTCGCATTTATAATATTAGTAAGGATGGGACCAACTCTGAAATCACGAAAAATATCAGCTGTTTTATACATTTTGATATTTTCGTTATGAATTTTTGTATGAAACACCATTATTTTTCGCGATTTCAGATTTGGTCCCACAGTAAAAGTTATACAGCTTGATGGTCCGAAGAAACAGTTTTTTAGAAACACCATTTTAGGTTTATTCATTACCACCCTGTACCCTACCTATATATTCTTTCATTTATTTTTTCATGTTTCCATTTGTTTGGCCGACTGTACCGTCCCTCTTACCTGTATTCGGCTCGGAAGTGGCGGTGTATTGTCTCACGCCCCCTGTTCCTGTGACCTGTACACTAATGTCAGTTGTGATTTTTTGCTGCCATTACTTTTTGCTCGTTTTTTTTCACTTTTGAGAAGTGATACCGTTCTGACTGAAGAGCCATATAAATCATTGGAAGATCTAAGTTGAGCCACATGAAGTTGATAAATTGGTTGAAAACCAATCCTCGTAGATAATAAAACATTTATCAATATCACACGTATTAATAATTGTTATGTTTAAAGCTGTACTTCTATAGGTACCAGTGTTTCCTAACCAGTGGTAGGTGTACCCCCAGGGGTACGCGAGGTTGCATCAAAGGGTCCGCGCAGCACCCCTAAACTAAGATAAAATTACATACATTTGATTTCATTTTTTATTTGTAATTCCTGCAATAAGTACGCGAGTTTAAAATGGTACGTAGAAAAACTAATTAGGAACCACTAGGTACCACCTTTAAACTATAGTAGAAGCGTATTTTTATTATTTTATGTAATATTTCCAAAAAGTACAAAGTTTTTCTGCAAACTTAAAATTATAAAATCTCTCATTGCTCTTTTCTAATGACCGAGTAGGTATTCCCTTTGTGTACTTAGTCAATTTCGTACGTTTGCCGTCTTTGAGAAAGGTGGTAAAATGATAAAAAATACTGTAATACAAGCGTGCAAAAAACCTAATAAGAACAACGCTTAGATGAAAGTTCATCTAAGGAACAACGGCAATCAACAGTAATATATTTTCCTACTAAATTCTATAGGTAAGTAAGTATATTTTTTATGGAGCGTGTTTAAGTACATCTGTACCCTTAGCACGAACAGCTATCGAGAAAAATAACGCGCGTAAAATTACTCGAATCTCACAATTTTGTATGGAAATTAGTACAGCGCCACTACGTCCGTAAACGGAACTAAGATTTGGAAGCACGAAACATTTTGACTTACGGCAGTGTTGCCAGACCGTGGGCAATTGCCCACGCCATGGGCAATTTTAGGACATTTTTGAAAAAAGGGCAAAAAGGGCGTAAAGATCTTGGAACCGGTAAAATATGGGCAATTTTGGAAATCACGGAACTCACTAACCAGAAACCACATGAAAACACCTGGCACAAAGTACCAAAACACAAAATCACAGCTTAGGTTGGGTATTCATAGACGTTTCTTCATAAAGAACCATCTAGGAAGGAAGCGCAGCACATGCGTTTAAGCTTTCGCAGATAAAAACAGCTTTACCGATCTAGATCGACTGGGCCCTAACATTTTTGCCAAAAATTTTCGGTCGACCATAGTCGCCCAGACGTTTAAACGCAGTTGCATGCGCCATGATTCTTCCGTGATCATGACGCATGCAACTGCGCCGAAATATCGGAGTCTCAAAAATAAACAGGTACATGGTTTAAATCCCGACTAGGGTTACCATTTCAAAATTTGGAAAGTCCTGACAAACAGCCGGACATTTCAATAAAAGTCCGGACATTTTCACAGACAGATCCAGACTGCATACATTTTGGGATTTCTCTTTCGAACACTACTGCTATGTATGTTTTTAACTAGTTCTACACGGCCCATTTTAAAAAGCCGGACAAATTACGAAGCCGGACAAAGTCCGGACAATAGCCTAAAAGTCCGGACATGTCCGGACTAATCCGGACGGATGGTAACCCTAATCCCGACATAGTTTATTCTATTGACGTTTAAATGGCTAAAGGGCGGGAGCTTTCGAAAAATTAAGATTGTTTTAGGTACAAAGCGTGTCAATATAAGGTCCTTCTTAAATAGTGCACATAATTTTAAGGGGTCAATGTACTCATGCATACAAACAACTTTGACTATGGTACCAACAATGAAATTGCGAAAAAAAAATCAGCTGTAAAAAATTCAAATGACGTATTGAACAGCTGATTTTTTTTTCGCGATTTCAATGTTGGTACCATATACCATAGTAAAAGTTGTTTGTATGCATGAGTACATTGACCCCTTAAAATTATGTGCACTATTTAAGAAGGACCTTATATACGATAGTTTCCCCTACATGTCGATGTTTAACGATTATGGGCGATTTTGTGTCGGAAAGGGCAATTTTAACAACCTGTGTGGGCAAGAGTTTTGATCGGGTCTGGCAACACTGACTTACGGTATCGAGCAGCCTTCGAATCGAGATCGAACAGTAAAGTTACAACTTGTATGGAAATCGGTAGCACGAACCCACTTTTGACATACGGTATCGAGATACTCGCAAGCTGGCTATCGACAACTTACTCACTGACTTTTTTTCAGTGAGAGACTTTCCGAGCGACTTTGTATTATTTATTATTAAATTTTAAAAGCATGTATGTAGTAACAAAAAATTAATTTGAGAACTATGACAAGTCTACTGAATTATCCACAGGCAATATTACTTAAATTGTTCTCATTAGACATAGAAATTTGTAAAATAAAAATCTCGTCATTTTACTCTATCCACGGTGTCCCCCACACCCACCATACCTTTATTTTAGCAATATTTTAGAACTTACCTACAAAACTCAAATAAAACTATAGAATACGTTGTTATACGTATAATATTTGTTTTCAGACAGCACATCACACAGTTTGGATACAGTTAATTAATTATGTTTCATTTAAGTAGATATTAAAAAAATAAGACCATAAAACTATGACGAAAACTAACTAGGTATAACAATGCAAACTTAAAGTCTCTAATTTGTCGAATCTTCAAACACTAAAGGCACTAATTCCGATGAAATTCACATATTTTCATAGCACGTCCAAAGGTTTTATTGTTTATGTGTAAACAATTTATTATTCATTGACGATATTCCATTGTTATTCTTCAAGTTCATAAAAAATCTTCAATTAGAACAATTTGATGAAACTATGAAACATTGTAGTTTACTCCTAGGTCAAAATATCATTTCCTCGCAATTGTATTATTTATTAGCCGACTCAGATAAATCATTTGAGACAAAAACAAAATAAAGAAATGGCTTCACGGCTTTTTATTATTTTAGGTTATATTTTTCATTAAATCAAAGGATGAGAAAGAAAGAGAGAAAGAATAGAGACACTCTTCTTTTTCAAACCAATCACGGGCATGGTGCAATGACCGTTCAAAAGCATGGGCAAAATCATGCACATTTTAAAAATCATTATAATATTTGCAAATTAATTTATGTTATTAAATGAAATTAATAATGTTAACAGTTTTATTATTAATAATAAGAATAATAAATGTAAAATTATGATGATAAACAACTTGATTGAATTTTAATTTACATATTTATGATTTACATAGATATATAACATGGTTATTGAACGCACCTTGCTTCAATGGGGAGGCGAAGGCAAAGTGAATTACAGATGGCGCTTCATTCTTTGGAACAATTGTCAGTTTGAGCTTATATTGTCTTGACTGTGTATTACGTGATTTTACTTTCTTAGATTGTATTTTTTTCGGTTTTGCGGACAAACAATGTATTATATGCTAACTTTAGCTCATATAAAAGAAGAATTACGGAAAAGAAAAGCCAAAACAACAGGCAAGAAAGTTTATAGCAACTTACAAAAAATTGCTAACAAGCATTACATTTCTTTAAATTTCGTGTAAGATTTACAAGTAATCTTTTTATTTCAGATTAGAAGCATATGATTTAAATTTTAACAAAGCAACTGAGTGTGAATTTCCCTGTTTATAGTTGCCTGATGATGCCTTCTGTGCAATAGTAATTTCAGGTTTCTGTACTGGAATTTCTGTACCATCCAAAATTACACGAACCGTTATTTTATTATTCTAAGTTTCTTGAATGACTCTGGCATATAAAATTCTATTAATTCTCTGTTTGGCCCCAATATTGGGCTTAATCCATATTTGATATACCTATAAAATTCATCCAAGTTATAAATATGCTAGAAACTGCTGAGGTTGAAATATTAAAGAACAAAGCTGTTATAATTCAAATGTTGTTTTATTTTGGCGAAGCTTCATCAAATTCATGAAACATTCCTTTTGATTTATAATGTTTCTCAGGCTCAGCAAAGGAGAAAATCAAGGGAAAAGCATCTTTTTTTTTCTTTTTTTTTGCCCAATATTTTTTTTGTTACTGGGAAATCGATGAACTCCAATAATTTACAAGTTACATGCATAACAATGCGGAATTTTCTCAGTATAAAATTAAAAAGTGCAATACTCCAAGAGATTCCCATATGTTTTGACACTTTCTTTGAGGCGGCCCGGTACCAAGACCAGACGCCACCTATCGGGATAAAATTGCGCTTTTCCTCCCCATTGGATTGATGATTGGATTGTGTCAGGTTAGCTTTATTTATCGCTACTATCGAGTTGACGTTAGCCAGCTCTGTAAAATTCGTGCTGCCGATTTTGCTAGCTTTCGAATCGAGTACGTTTTCGAGTAGTATTTTCTTACGCGCGTAAGATTTCTCGATGGCTGTTCGTGCTAAGGGTACTGGCAATAATGATCAAATCAATATATTTCTAGCCATAAAAGGCGAGAGCTTAGAACGATCCATGCATAGATTTTGAAGGATTATTTACAGATGTGGCGAAACACCTTGCCTAACCGACAACTCTTGAGCAGAATGGCCGTTGACAGGGCAAGATTTATGTGAAGCAATTAAATAATATGAATCTGTGAGCAACAGATGTTGTTGAGAATAATTCGAAAATGTAGGTATCTGCAAAAAGCGAATAATTACGATAAAAAAAAATTAGGTAACGCAAATATTTTGTGAGTAATTAAATACAGTTTATCCTGTCCTACTAATACTTATTAAATGTTTGTGTGTTTGTTTGTTATGTCTTAGATTTTTACTAGAAAATGGGCGGTAGCGTTTTCCGAAGAAAACGGTATATTTTACTCAGGTTGTCATTTGTCAAGCGGATTTAGGTATGGAAACGTCACAGCTTCTGTGGAAACGTTGTCGTGTCGTCCCACAGGGAGAGTAAGTACCCTTACCACTAACAGCTACCGAAAAAAAAAGCGCGTAAAAACATTCGATAGAGTATAGTTTTGTATGGAAAATGTGTAGAGCGCCATCTACCGCCGAAAAGCGAAATGAAGTTTTACTCCGAGTATTGTGTGTTTTTTCACGATAGATGATAGTGCAGGCTACTTGAGGCTTCTACGATCTCTTATTGCGACCAGTTTAGGTCCTAAAATGAACTGCATCTTTGACAGCAGCGGACTCAACACTTCTAGTGTAATACAGTCTACCCTCTTTATAATTTTATGACCTACGCCTACGACAGTTATCCTAAGAAATTAAATTTAGGTTACAAAAGGCATTGACAGATGCTAAGAAAATTTGTTGACTAGTAAGACTAACAAAAAACTAATGTATGATAATTAAATTATCACACCCAGGTGACCTTTACTTACTAAGAATCAAGTTGGCAATAAGTTGGATCCAATCTGGAACTCTAAAAAATATAAAAAAAACAATAAAGTAAAGTAGAAAAGTTGAAAGTGAATCGTCTGGCTTAGTATGGCCATGTTCTGAGAAGGGATGAAAGTCATGTTACTAGAAGAGTAATAGCTAAGGATGTTGAGGGCTGGAAAGTAAGAGGAAGACCGCAGAAAAGATGGATGCATTGTGTGCGGAATGATAATATGAATGTGAAGGGAGTAGAGGAGATGACGAGTGACAGGAAGGAATTGAGAAGGACGCACTGCACCCACCCCAAATAAATTGGGATAAGGGTGACTATGATGATAAATGATGAATGATGAAAGTAGGTGATGTTATTCATAAAAATAACACTAATTAGTTCATGGTACGAAATAAAGCGATTCAGTTTGGGAACCTAAACGAAACACAATCGCTTTACAAAAATAGATATCCTGCAGTGCAGTGGACTATAATGGGGTTATTGAGATGATTTTTGTTAAAATATTTATATTTATTTATTTGATATTAATGGATTGGTATTGCCCACCCGTCCTGCATACCTTTCCAATGTTAGTATAGTAAAATTATTTACACCAATCACTTAGCAATCATTGTTATTGCGTTGCGCCCCGGTAACACGTGTCATTATTTATCAATTTCACTACGCGACAAAATGACCTGCGCACGCGACACGTGCTCGGTGGTTATTAATTATTTGTCGATTTATTAATTTTGGCGGAAAATAAGGGTTAAAAGTAATTTGTCGGTGTCAACACTGATTACTTGTATTTATTTAGTACTAGCGGCCGCCCGCGGTTTCACCCGCGTGGTTCCCGTTCCCGTGGAGAATATCGGTATAAAAAGTATCCTATGTTTTAATCTAGGCTATCTACTATCTGTGTGCCAAATTTCAACCAAATCCGTTCAGTAGTTTTTGCGTGATTGAGGAACAAACATCCAAACCCACAAACTTTCACATTTATAAATATTAGTAGGATTTTGTAAAAAAAAAATAGGTAGGTTGGTGGGGTTCAATATTTTCAGAATATTACTACATAGGTAGCTGTTTTTATGAAATCAGTGGATATTTCTGGAAAATATAATCTCTATTGTTGATGGTACTATCATTATCTGCCACTGCTGGGACACAAAACTTCCTCATTATTGGTCACCCATCCGATGACCGATCCCGGTGACAGTTGCTTAACAGCCGCAATCGCAACGCGAATGAGGTAAACCTTATTAGCGGATAGGGCATTGCGACTAGGGTTGCCAAAAAATTTCAAGAAGAATATAGTAGATTTCCGTTAAGGGTGTCTAAAAATATAGTTTCGACATAAAAAATATAGTAGCTTTTAATATTGTCAATTTTTGGAGGTTTCTAATCGGTTTTTTTTCACCTACACGAATGAAACTACCGACTGTGATGATGTCTGAATAATCATGGTCAAAATATAGTAGATTTGGCTACTATATATTTTTCCAACAGTATATAGTAGCACGGCCCAAAATATAGTAGACTACTATATTATATAGTAGTTTTGGCAACCCTAATAGGGAATATGCATAAGTCACCGATTTTGATGAATTTGAGCTTGATCGCTGCGGACACTTATAAAAACATGATGGAACAGGAAAAAAAATAAAAAAAATGTATAATCCTAGTTTTATCATACGATGAAATCAGGGAAAAATTACAATTTTTTCTTTTCATTTTCGGATATAATGCACTTTACAGTCAGATAGAATATCGAATAAGAAACAATATTTTGTATGACACATATGTACTTAAACGCAAAATTTAGGGAGATAATTGAAGATTATTGGCTAACTCCATATTAAACGCGACGAAACACACCTGAAACGTGATGTGTGACGTCACCATTTTGTATGGAGCGTTTTCGGCGGGTGCTGCTGCGCGCTAACTTCAAGTAACTATATCACGAGAAAAAAACGCAAGAAAAAAGTTTTAATATTACAGTTAACTTTCTCAAGCATTATACTTTTGATTAAGATTAAAAAAAAATTGATGCATATTCCCCATTGCGACATCGAGCCCCTTCATATACTGGGTGTTTGGTAATAGCCTTATAAAGCCGAATATGGTGGATAGGGACCATCAAACTGAACAACTTTTACTATGGAACAACTCTGAAATCGCGAAAAAAAATCTTACAGAACAAAAATTAATAACGAAAATATCAAAATAAATGAAACAGTTGTTTTTTTTCGCGATTTCAGAGTTGGTCCCATAGTAAAAGTTGTTCAATTTGATGGTCCCTATCCACCATATTCGGCTTTATAAGGCTATTACCAAACACCCTGTAGAATGATAACATCTAGAAGCCGAATCCCCGTATGTAAAGTGAGGCAACTGAAACTGAACCATAATGGCTCAGTTTTTAGATTTATATCCTTCATACGTTACCTAATCGCGAACTGTTCGATGCCTAATCGTAACTTAAATACAATAAAATCATAACCAATCCCCTAAAGGTAGGGAAATTTAAATGGTTTCTTACTTATAGGTACGATTACTTAACGTATGTACTTAGGATAAAAATCTGAAAAATTTGACTTTGAAACTCATAACTCAGATTTATTTGCCTCACTTTTGACAGTGCGCTTTGTAGGGAACTATCGTTCTACTCAGGTGCAGGGCTTTATAACGTTACCAATTAACAGTAAAAATAACGTTACGTAACGTTATTTTCAATATGATACCTTGATAACGTTATTTTTTTTTTAACGATACCTAGTAACATAACCTTAATATAACGTTAAATTAATGTCGATAACGTTAAAAAATAACGTTATTTTTAACGGTAATTTTATAAATATTGCCTATTGTAGGTAGGTATAGGTACCTACCTCTACTACCTAGTACCTACCGCAGAGACTGATCACGTCACGGCGGCGGCGTCAACGTCAATTATAGGTACACATTGCTTTGAAATATTTTTATACATTAACATAATAAAGTTATTAAGGAACGAAAAAATAACGATAAATTCTGTTTTACCGTTATTAATTTCCATTTTTAACGTTATATTTTTTAACGTTACTAATTTTTAACGGTATTTGAAGCCCTGCTCAGGTGTTATTATTCTAAGATCTTTTAGGTATGTGGGGTTAGGGATAGCAGTTGATTTTTTCTGGAATAATTGCCCAGAGAATTAACTTCGTGTTATTACTAAAATTAAGAAGGATGTAAGTATTTTTTGCAACATCAACCTCAACATTCATCAGTAACCAACCATCAATCAAGCACATGACGTTTCAAGATGGCGGACACACGAGTTGTGGGCACAAACAACCCTTGAACAGATGTGTTTTGCTCAATGACTATTATGTTGTAAAGGTTTTGTTAACTGCGAGGTGATATTAGTATGGATATGGCTGGATAAATATTGTTTGGGAACGTCATATCGACAATTTTGTAAATGTCGTTCCTCTGTTAAAGCTGATTAGTTTCTACTATTATTAAAAAAAAATGTTTGGTTAAAACCTGGTAATTCTACTTTAATAAACCTTCGTGAGTTTTGTATAAAACTTATTAAAATCTGTAATTAACGCTGAATAAGTACAAGTATTTCCTTCTTCATTTTTAAAGCAAGGTGTGCCGGATAAACAACACGACAGCACAGAATAGATAATTATACTTAAGACGAGATTTAGCAAGATTGCAAGCCCGGCTTTGGTCGAGATCCAGCGCCATCGATCGGTTGAAGCCTTAATTTTTTTTAACCGTAGTCCCATTATTCTAATCTATACAATGTTCACCAGTGGGATCATGGATAATTTTGTTTATCCGTTGTTCCACCAGCATGACCCATGACTAGAGATGGGCAAAGGACCTGATTTTGAGACCTGAAAGCTGGGTTTAAGTATTATATTATCTGTGGTTTAACCCAGTTAACGCTTATAGACCATTTTGTTGAACTAAATAAAATCATTAGAAATAGGAGATGTTTCGTCTTTTGAATATTTTTCTGTACCTATTGATTTAACAAGTGATTGTTTCCTTAGCAACGTCACATTTGACATAATTATCGATAGAAATACGAAAACTGTAAAAAGTTTCTATAACATAGAAAGTGGGTTTTTATTGGGTTTAAAAATGGATGGATTGTTTGCGGAATGATATGAATGTGATGGAAGTGGATGAGGAGATGAAGTGAGAGGAAGGAATGGAAGAGAACGACCCACTGCACCGACACCAGATAAGTTGGGATAAGGGTAGGGAGATGATGGTCTGTACCCATGACCATAATTCATTGTTTATTATTTAGATGAGATTTCAAGTGGCATATCCATGCAATTCTTTCTTAGGAACGGGTTATAACAGGTGTTTTTACAATAGGTGCAGATTATACTAGCTGCGTCGGATGTTATTTGAAATTTTGCAATGCTTTATTTGTCGGTCAGACGTGCATTATAATGTCAAGGTCACTATAGTTAAAGGAACAATATTTATTACCGATTTATAAGTTCGAATGCATTATTTATTGCTTATTTGAAAATAGGCCACCAAGTTTCGAAGGCAAGTATTTTTTTAATGTTTTAATTTTATAAATAAGTAGTCAAGTATTTACCTACACAAGTCATGAATAAAATTCAAATTTTATCGTTAAAATTATTATGTTATAATATTATCTATTTATATTTTGGGTTGACTGTCAAACTGAGATATACAAAATAAATTGTTTTCCTAGCAATTTTCCTTCAATTTTCGAATTATTTGCTCTCTTAAATAAAAGACGTTTATTTAATACAAACGTGTATTTATCGCACACTAAGCTTATTGTCACAAATCAAGAACACAAACAATAGTTTAAGTTTTACATTATTATGCATTTGATTTAGATCTTACGTAGATTATATCAGTAGTAGGTCCTCCAATAAATCGTTTAGAATTAGAAGACATATTATAATGTCAGATCTTGCAATGTGCAGTAATTTCAATATGTTAAAAAAGTAGAATATAAAAAAATATTTAAATATTAAAAAAATATTTTTTATAAAACAACTTTTAGGCAATTAGGGCCGATTTACATTATCTTAGTTGTTAGTAGAGTGCTTTATTAGAGTGCAAGTTGTACTCGAATGCGAATGCAATAGTAGTTTCACCTTTCCTGTGAGCCACACTTCTTCTGGTAGTGTCATTCAACTTATAACTAATGCACTTTACTTACGCTACTAAAATGTCGATTTACATGAGCGGGCGCGCATGGGGTGCTCGTAAAAAACACAAATCATTTTGATTCAAGTTGAAAGGCAACTACAATAGAATGTTACTAGCTTTAGTCGCTAATACGAACGTTTACACCTTTCTACTGATGCACTCTCCTAAAGCACTATACTAACAACTAAGATAATGTAAACTGGCCATTAGAACAAGTTTTGTATGACATGAGTCAGTATAAATAATCATGAGTGTAAAATATATATTTTAAAGTAACAATAATTATTATAATAAAGTAAAAGCAATTGTTTCTATTAGTACCTTCCATTTTAAAACAGCGCAGTCCCCCTCTCGACGTGAATAGGCATGATGACTATTTTTTTATTTTATGTTACATAAATTACCTCTTAAAAAAAAGAAACATTGGTAAAATAATTATTTCGCTAGCATGAAAACTGCCCGAGATATCACAGTTTGAAATGCACAAAATTGGACTCACCCGAAAACGCTCCATACTAACGGCTACGCAGTTATGACGTCACGCTTGAGTAGTTTGTATGCAACGCATAGGAAATTTGTTCGGCAGCTATATTAAATATTGTGTTTATCAAAATGGTTTCTTAGACAAATTTGCTATATATTTTATGGACTAATTTAAGGTATTATTTATTTTTATTAATTTTATACTTTTTAAATGGACTTGTCGGCCCAACTTTGAAGGGTCATAAAACAAATAATACGCAATATATAAAACCAAGAGGTATACAAGCTACTCTAAAAGTTCAATATGTTTACGATTTTTATTAGAATTTCCTTATTTTATTCATTAGTCATCATCCTTATTAACGAGATCGAGTTCACATCAGGATCGAATAAACGTCAAAAATCTGTTATTTTGGTACATTGAAAACTGTTGCCTTTTCTCTCTCGTGTTTCGGGATTAACCCCCCCCCCCCCCCCCCCAGTATTTTACTTTTACGTGAATATATTAAACTATTGTTATAAGTACTTATTAATTTCTAAATAACTATACATAACTATACAGCTCCTATTTGTAATATGGGCAGCGCCAACTGGAATGCGTTTTGAATGTAGGTTGAACTGTTGCCAGACTGAAAAAAATAAAATTACATAATTATACAGACATATAAAAATGAAATAAAATTTACCTTTATGGAAAGTATTTTTGTCTATTTAATTTAGATTTTTATTTTTGTAAATTCAAGTTACACTTATTTTAATATTTGAAATCTATTTCCAAAACACCATTCTATTTTGTTTCTATATCATATGCGTAACCGAATTTGATATCAAAGTTTCGGATAAATTGTTTTTACTTTTACAATTTCGTAAATATCTAATATCCGTAACCGAAACTAACGGATCAACCGAAATAATTTCGTATTCGTAACCGTATCCGAAACCGGTAAACTGATATTTTTATATCCGAATCCAGATCCGAAATTTCATATCCATAACATCCCTGAGGGCCTAGCCAAAGTAACATTCGCTAATCTTCGTTATTGCTTCGCTTTCGAAACATGTATGGGATAGACATAAGGTTTCGTTAACAATCGAAATTTAAAACGTCAAATCCATACATGTTTCGAAGCGAAGCGATAGCGAAACTTTGCAAATGTTACTTTGGCTAGGGGGGCTGTCCCCGTATTACAACTTCTTAAAACTTGCCAGTTTTCTGAATGGCTATCAATCAATGCGTCTCCTTTATTTGCTATACGGCGAGAAAGAGATGTAACTATAGCAATTCATGGTAAGTTTTAAGAGGTTGTAATAGCCCCTGGGGCCATATTATGACCTCTTATTTCCAGGCAGCTTTCTGATTGGCTATCAATCAATCTCTTTTATTTGCTATACGACGAGAAAGAGATGTCACTATAGCAATTTATAAACCTGGCAGGCTTTAAGCGCTTGTAATACGGCCTCTGGTCCTCTACAAGGTGTTTGGTAAAAGCTTTATAAAGCCGAATATGGTAGATAGGGACCATCAAACTGAACAACTTTTACTATGGGACCACAAAAATTAATTTAATATTAATAACGAAAATATCAAAATGTATGAAACAGCTGATTTTTTTTTCACTATTTCAGAGTTGATCCCATAGTAAAATTTGTCCGACTTACCTCAGTGTCTCAAGACGAAAGTCTATGAACAGTGTGTGTTGCCAGTGATGACTTACGGCAGTGAAACGTGGTCGCTAACTATGGGTCTCATAAGGAGGCTCAAGGTCACCCAGCGTGCAATGGAGAGAGCCATGCTCGGCGTTTCCCTACGTGATCGAATCAGAAACGAGGAGATCCGCAGGAGAACTAAAGTAACCGACATCGCTCGAAGGATTGCTCAGCTGAAGTGGCAATGGGCGGGACACAAAGCGAGAAGAACCGATGGCCGTTGGGGCGGAAAGGTTCTGGGATGGCGACCGCGCACCGGACGACGCTCCGTGGGTAGGCCCCCGACAAGGGGGACCGACGTGAGGGTGAAGGTCGCGGGAAGCCAGTGGATGCGGGCAACGCAGGACCGATCGTCGTGGAGATCCTTAGGGGATGCCTATACCCAGCAGTGGGTTTCGTGCGGCTGATATGATGATGATGATGATACCTACAATGCGATTAATTTAACAACGTAACAGAAGGGGCTAACTGCAGAGCGCTTGCGGTAAGAAACGACGTATTAATCTGCAAAATTTTCTCTCTGTCATACATTCTTGAGTGAAGTTGCAGCGAATCACTGTCTATTGTCAATTTAATCACATTGTAAAACAATGATCAATTAATATTCGACTTACCTCTAAGAATAGATTAGTGATATAGTTATTGATTTGGTCCTTATTGTCCGTTTCTATAGAGTTCAATTTAGTTGTGTACAGTATTGCTAGCTCACTGACATGTTTCGTCAAAACTACTGTCATTCTGAAAAAAAAACAAATTGAATATTTTTACTGCTAATAAAAAATCGTTCTTCACTGAAAGTGGCCAATGTATTTACAAAGCTTTTGCGAGTCGATTTCATCTGTGGGGATTTTCCATTGTTTATGACAATGTTCTAAGATTTACTGGATTATTTATTTGCATTCCGTCATACTATTAACGTCCTCCCCCCCTCTCCCCCCGACAACAGCGACAATATTAACAAACGATGAAAATATAAATAGTAGAATGTGTTTTTAAGTTATCAACAATCAAACAGCCTGTTTCGCCTAACCTTATTTTTTTTATTTATTATTATTTTAATCTGCCAAATCGTTCCGGAGCGCGACGTTTTCTCATTGCTATCTCGCTTTACTGTACCCTTACGAACAGCTATCGAAAAAATAAACGCGCTTATAAATATTTGACAAGGAATTTTGTATGGATTTGGGCTACATATCGCCGAAAACCGAAACGAAATTTTCCATAGACAATTACTCTTTCGAGTACTTTTAGGTGTTTTTCTCGATAGATGTTCGTACTAATGGTACAGATATAGCGCCTTAATACTAATCTAAGCACTGTAATCCGTAAAAAGTGTTAAAATTCCTAATCCAGTTTCTCAATAGGGATGATGGCAAAGCTAATGTAAATGGCGCTGCATACGCTTGTTCCTAAGACAGACCTATAGGAAAATAGGAATCTATTTTGTGGTATTTTTTTTACCGAAAAATACCCAATGACCCAAAATAGATATAAGACTATTCTATGCATTAGCAAGTGCCGGAATTGAAAGCCAAAATAAGACGTTTTTTTATTTTTAAAGAAACTTTTTTTCCAGCTCAGACCAAATAAAAAAGTAAGATGGAGTCTTCCGAACAAAGCGGTGAGGCCTGTAAAATTACGCCTTGGCTGTGTACAAACACAGTTCACGCACACACGTGTAACGAAACTACGCCTTGGCTTTCCATATAAGACCCTGCCGCCCGGCCCCCGCCCGCCCCCTTGTACGCACACATGTACAATCAAAAACCGGCCTCACTTCATTGTTCGCAACGCTCCATCTTACTTTTTTATTTGATCTGAGTTTTCCAGATTTTTCGGAAATTTGTAAGTGCCAACATTTTTACAGCCTTATTACACAGAATTTTAACATGTTAAATATATAAAATGATTTTGAAATTAAAAGTCCTTTGTTTTGATAGTTCTCGTGGAACAAGCGTACGTAGCGCCATTTCGATAGTTGCCTTCCCCATTCAGAAACCGGCATTATAATAAATGAATGTTAATACTACTTACTGAGTGAGTGAATCAGCTTCATCAGCCGTGGACCTCCGGTTCTTGACCAGCAGCATTTCCGCCGCTTTGTGGTATATCTCCACGGACAACGCGGTGGCTTGCGCAAGGCTGCTCACTGCGCGTTTGTATATCACCTTCTCATTGGCGCTTTCGTTAGAATTTAGCCAGTCTAAAATTTCTGTGTATTGTCTGGAAAAAAGCATTTTTTTATTAAACAACATTGCTATGATCCCAAAAGTGAATAAAAACACTGTGTTATGAAAACCGGAAACAATATCCCTGACCCCAAAATAGATAATATAGAAATGTTGGTTTGTCTGTATTTTACCCCTAGATGGATTGAGCCCCTAGATAGTAAATGGGTATGCATTACAATGCCGAAAATTCATAATACATACGATCGAAATATCGACGCATAAAACACCTATTTTCAAAATACCGAACATCCTAAATGTCGATATCTGATAGACCGAAATTTAAAAGATCGATTATCAAATGACCGAAAGTTCGTAATCCCGAAAGTTAAAATGTCGATACTTTTAACTTACTCTACCTACACAAACACATACATTTATGAAAGTAGGCATTGCGGTTAATTTGTTTTACCCAAAAATGCTTGTAAAATGGTCATTATTTTGACAAAATCCACCAATCGAGTTTGAAATAGTTTTTTTCTGGGTCGCTGGGTCAATGTCAACCTAACATGCTCGTCGCTATACTCCTCGCACCTATCTCGTGACCTACGGTCTACGGTTTCTAAGTCCCAGTATACTAGTTTAGACTCATTTCCGGCAGCTAAATTTGCTATAAAGCATTTCAGGCAAAGCCCAAAGCATTTTTTAATTATGATATGCTAAAAATGTATTATTTGTACTTACTTGACAATATTTTGGAACTGCAGTTTCAAGCCAAGGTCTTGAGTAGCGGTCTGCAGTCGCTCGTGGAACAAGTCACACTTCGAATGGTCTTCCGTTGCCTCCTCGTCGTCTTCTTCGTCTTCTGGTATTTCACACAATTCTGTGGACATAGTAGACGAATTATGAGCTTTTTTGTGCACAACAGGACAGTGCTTGGCCTTTACCTCACCTGATGTTAAGTGACGATAAGGCCGAAGGTGGAAGCGCACTAGTATCCCCGTCAATAGGGATGTTGACTAATGAATAAACTTACGAAATACTAATAAAAATCGTAAACATATCAAACTTTTGGAGTAGCTTGTATACTTCTTGGTTTTATATATTGCGTATTATTTGTTTTATGACCCTTCAAAGTTGGGTGGACAAGTCCATTTAAAAAGTATAAAATTTGTTAAAATAAATAATACATTTAGTTAGTCCGTAAAATTTATAGCAAATTTGTCAAAGGAACCATTTTGATAAACACAATATTTACTATAGCTGCCGAACAAATTTCCTACGCGTTGCATACAACTTAGGAAGGCGTGACGTCATAACTTGGTAGCCGTTAGTATGGAGCGTTTTCGGGTGAGTCCAATTTTGTGCATTTCAAACTGTAGATATCTCGGGCAGTTTTCATGCTAGCGAAATAATTCTTATACAAATGTTTCTTTTTTTTGAGGGGTAATTTATGTAACATGAAATAAAAAAATAGTCAACATGCCTATTGGTAATGCGCCTGGCGGCCATGATTTTAACCTCAAAAACGAAAAACAATTGTATTTTTTTTTATATATCTAGACCCTATCTTATTGAAAATAATAATTAAATAATTAATATATTAGATAACCTATTAGAATTTTCTTGTTTCATGACATATTTAGTTGCGGATCACATCAAAGTGGATGTTAATGTGACAAGGTTCCAGCGCATTACCAATTGACGGGGATAATACACCCGGAATCCTAACCACCGAGAAACTGGATATCTTACCTCTATATAACTGCCGGAATACAACAATTTTTAAATTGTTGTTATGTCGTCAGACTTAGGTAAGCTGGTGGTAGCTAGCCAGGCGGACTTGAAATAAGCCCTAACACTAACCAAACCGAGTACATATTGTACCCCCCCGGGAATCGAACCCGGGACCCATGCGTCCTACACGGGTGGGCGAACCAATAGACCACAGCGGCGGTTAAATAACAACAACGACTGTTGTTAATTTTTGTATGAATTATGAAACCTTTTTACCAAACTGCATACAAAATTGCTTACTGAAGTCGCTATTGAGTATAAAACGTAGCTGTGCAAACTCATAATTCAGACACTGAAGTAATGACGTTATAGAAAAGTACCTATTTGTATGAAAATCAACAATTTAAACACAATATATTCTGGACCGATCACACTAATATTTTAGTCACAAACTAAGTAAAAGTTGACTAATTAACGGATAAAAATATCCGTTATTTAGTTTAAAAAACTGAGAGCATATAGACACTGCGCTTTAGAGTTAGCAGAAAAGGTATAAACTAGTTTATACCTTTTTTTTCGCTAGTAGCTTAGTTTTCGTTTCGCTGTAGGCGTTTCTTTCATTTACTAGTTTTAGTAGTTTTGCCAATCAGTGCCATATTTGCGTGCTGTTTTAGTTCGTGAACCTTTATCTAGGCCTTATATAACGCTTCGATTCACCAGCTTCGATGAAGAATACCCTAGATCAGGGGTTCCCAAACTATTTTGGGCAAGAGACCCCTTTTCCAAAATTAACTGATACCTCAGACCCCGATAGCCAAATTACTTTAAAAATATATCAAATATCAAGTTTATTATAATTTACTAGCTTCTGCCCGCGACTTCGTCCGCGTGGATATTAGACGAAATCCTTTTAAGGAACCTTCAACCAGGATCCGGCCAGCCATTTTTACGCGAGTAGGCGAGTCCCCATCAAGCGCGCTGCCTCGCGAGGCAAGACATTTGCCGCGTGTGGCGGGCCTCGCACAAGGCTTCCAGTTCCCGTTCCCGCTCCCGCTCCCGTTCCCCGTTCCCGTTCCGTTCCCGTCCCGTTTGCGTTCCCGTAACCGTCCCGTACCCCTTCCGTTTTCGTTCCCGTTCCCATCCCGTTCCTGTCCCGTTCCCATCCTGTTCTCGTTCCCGTTCCCGTCCCATTATATTCCCGTTCCGTTCCCGTTCCGTTCACGTTTCGTTCCCGTTCCCATTCCCGTTCCGTTCCCGCTGCGTTCCCGTCCCGTAAACGTCCCTTAACCGTCCCGTACGACTTAAGTTCCCGTTCTTGTTCCCGTTCCGTTCCCGTCCGGTTCTTGTTCCCGTTCCCGTTCCCATCCTGTTCTATTCCCTTTCCGTTCCCGTTTCATTCCAGTTTCGTTCCCGTTCCGTTCCCGTTACGTTCCTGTTTCATTCCCGTTTCGTTCCGTTCCCGTCCCTACTCGTCCCGTACCCCTTGCGTTCCGTTCCGTTCCGTTCCGTTCCGTTCCGTTCCATTCCGTTCCCATCCTGTTCTCGTTCCCGTTCCCGTCCCGTTATATTCCCGTTCCGTTCCCGTTCCATTCACGTTTCGTTCCCGTTCCCATTCCCGTTCCGTTCCCGCTGCGTTCCCGTCTCGTAAACGTCCCTTAACCGTCCCGTACGACTTAAGTTCCCGTTCTTGTTCCCGTTCCGTTCCGTTCCCTTTCCGTTCCGTTCCGTTCCGGTCCGGTCTGTACCGTTCCGTTCCGTTCCATTCCGTTCCATTCCGTTCCGTTCCGTTCCGTTTCCGTTCCCGTGCCCGTTCCCGTGCCCGTGCCCGTTCCGGTTCCCGTTCCCGTTCCCTGGATGTGCATGTCCAGGTCCAGGTCCATATGTGTCATGTCCACCGCGTTGGACTTCAAAATAAACCTCATTTTCGCAATCACCATCCCATAAAACCTCAAGAACGACATCCATATCGATTTTTATGTTACTCACCCCACTTACCCTCTAAGGGTTGATTTTCAAAATCCCAAAATATATATTTAGACGTGCTCCTACGAATTTTAAAGTTGTAATTTCAATTTTGTTTTCTTTTTCCATACAAAATTTGAACCTCATTTTTACCCCTTTAGGGGTTAAACAATGTCCACCGTGTTGGACTTCAAAATAAATGTCATTTTTGCAATCGTCATCCCAGAAAACCCCAATAACGACAGCTATATCGATTTTTATGTTTACTCACCCCATTTACCCCCTAAGGGGTTGATTTTCAAAATAACAAAATATATATTTGCCTATTTATTTTCAGATGTGCTCCTACGAAGTTTAAAGTTGTAATGTCTATTTTATATTATTTTTCCATACAAAATTTGGACCCCATTTTCACCCCTTTAGGGGTTAAATCATGTCCACCGTGGTTGGACTTCAAAACAAATGTCATTTTTGCAATCGTCATCCCACAAAACCCCGATAACGACATCCATATCTATTTTTAGGTTTTTTTAACCCTTTTCACCCCCATTTCATCCCCTTTGGAGTTGAAATCCTAACAAAAACAATATACGTTGCTTTAGATTTCTATCCATAAGCCTAAATTATAAATTTAGCGATTTTTACTTCGAAAATGAAGGATTTTCTTTAATACACAACTTCATCCCCCTTTTGACCCCTTCGGGGGTAGAATTTTGGAAAACGCTGAGACCCGTATTTATTAATTTTCAATCGTCAGCCTAAACACAAAATTTGAAGATTCTAGCTTCAAAACTGAGGGACTTTCATACAAACTTTCATCCCTTATTTCATCCCCTTAGGGATGGAATTTTCAAAAATCCTTCCTTAGTGGATGCCTACACTGTATAAAGTATCTGTGTGCAAAATTTCAAGTCTCTAGGTCCAGCGGTATGGGCTGTGCGTTGATAGATCAGTCAGTCAGTCAGTCAGTCAGTCAGTCAGTCAGTCAGTCATTCAGTTTACGATTTTATATATTAAGATTTGTGTCGACCACTGGGAAACCGATTTTGACCCCAAGAGGTCGATATCGACCACTTTGGGAGGATCCCTGCCCTAGATTCTAGGGCAGTTTCTCAACCTTTTTGAAGTCGCGCCTCCCTAACGACTTGCGAAAACCCCAAGAGGTCGATATCGACCACTTTGGGAATCCCAGCCCTAGATTCTAGGGCAGTTTCTCAACCTTTTTGAAGTCGCGCCTCCCTAACAACTTGCGAAAACCCCAAGAGGTCGATATCGACAACTTTGGGAATCCCAGTCCTAGATTCTAGAGCAGTTTCTCAACCTTTTTGAAGTCGCGCCTCCCTAACGACTTGCGAAAACCCCAAGAGGTCGATATCGACAACTTTGGGAATCCCAGTCCTAGATTCTAGAGCAGTTTCTCAACCTTTTTGAAGTCGCGCCTCCCTAAAATCTACACCCTTCCCTTAAAAATTTAGGTAGTTTAGCTCTCTATTTCAGTCTATTTTATGCGTCTAGTAATTTAGTTTTCTAAATTATCAAATGCTTCGCGCCCCCCTGAAAACTGGCCGCGTCCCACTAGTTGAGAAACCCTGTTCTAGGGTATCCTTCATTGTCTGTGAATCTAGGGTTTCCTAAGATGACGGTGCCGTCATGTTACGGCCGTAATTTAGCGGCGTAGAACGTTGTCTATGTAAACAATACGGCGCGGTTTCAGACGTTACGATGTCGCCATATTGTTTACAACATTCAACGCCGGTATATTACGGCCGTAATATGACGGCACCGTCATCCTAGGAAATCCTAGCTTTAGCCATATTTGGTAAGCTAACCTGAGACTTGCTGCATAGTTTCTTTGATGTCTTGTCTCTTTTCAGGGTCGGCACTGCGCAGGCGTTCTTCTATCCTCATAGACACTTGCTTCGATAGCATCTCCAAAGCTTCAAGGTGAACTAGCCCTGAAAGAATAAAAAAAAATTACCAAGGACCAAGTAAAAATACAGTAAAACAAAATAATAGGAAGACTCTAGCATTTGTTAATGTTTTTTTTTATTAGCGTGACCACAGAAACGTGATATGATAAATTGACAATGGTTTTTGACAGTCGTGTGTCGATAAAACGCTATATTACGCGATATTTTTACGCTGGTCGCAATCGCAAAGGAGCTTTCCCGTAATCTTATACAAGGCTGTCCCAAAACTGCCACACGGAGGGAAAGTATAGGTACCTTAAATATTGAAGATAGGAAATTTCACTAAAAGACTTCATTTTGTTTTTAAAAACAAATAGATCAGTACCCGTAGCACGAACAGCTATCGAAAAAAATATCGCGCGTAAAATCATTCGATAGTGCAATTTTGTATTGGAAATTTGAACAACGCCATCTACCGCCGAATAGCGAAATTAAAATTTCCATAGATAATTCTCTATCGAGTAATTTTACGCGCGTTTTTTTTCTCGATAGCTGTTCGTGCTAAGGGTACTATATTCAAAGATATTTTTTTTAATTCGCATACCATACATAATATGTTTATGAGTAATAAAAATAAATGTGTTGGCGGCCCTAGTAGTGGGTGGTAGGGCGCCTTAAGCAAAAATATTTTTATACCTTCAAAATCATCAAACAAATTCTCGTAATGCACCTCCTTGGCTTCCCTCTTCTCTTCTCTCATCTTATCTTCTTCGTCAGCCTTCGCTTTAGCCTCCCTTAGTATCTGCGAGAGTACAGGTTTATCTCCAGAGTCCAGGCCGAGCATAGCACGTTTCTTTGCTAAGCCGGGGTCTCCATCTTGTAAAACCTCCATGGTTTTTTTGCCAATCGTTTCTAGAGTATCTAACCCGCCTGCAATTACTTTTGTACCTGTAAAACCGAAAGGGTTGGTAAGCACACACATTCCTTAATCCATGATTATTACAGGTACGAGGCATATATCTTGAAATGTCGACGGAGTGGGGATAAGTTCGCGCATGTGCTCTAGCGAGCGACCAATAGCGCGCGCCCCTCTCCCGCCGCCCGCGCCCCTCACCGCTACGCATGCCCAAAATATGCGTTCCGCGCAATCCCCACCCGATTCCAAAATATATGCCTCGTACTGAAACAGTTGTGCTATTAAAACCAGATCTAACAATGTCATCAGTGATGACATTGTTAGATCTGGTTGTGACGTGATGACTCATCACAACCAGGTGCGGTCAACACGAAAGTTTCTTAGCACTTTAGTACTTTGTCATAGCAACTTATTTGATAAATGTTCCAAACTGTAAGACATCTGTCAAAAAGGTTGCTATGGCAAAGTACTAAAGTGTTAAGCGGCTTTCGTTGCTGACTGTACTGACTAATACTTATAAGCAAAAAAGTAAAAAAGTAGCAAAAAGCCACTCAAATGCAGATGATGACAATAATAATTAACCTACTTAAAAATAGAGGAGATTCTCAATTGTTTATTTGCATTTTTTTCATATATTTCTACAAACAAATGCGGTGTTATTACAAAAGATTTTTAAACACCAGTTGAACTTAGACATTGTTCAAATGTGATGCTGTCACTTTTTTGACAATATTGTTTGAAAGAGACAGCATCAAGACAAGATCATCATGACATGACCTTTAAAAATCTTTTGTAAAAATATTTTGTTGTAAAATACCACCGAGAGAGTTGACTCAACTAAGCATCAATTCATACCTGTAGTTTCCACAAACTTAGTGACGCCAGAGAACAAGCTACCAAATTGGAATGATGCTTCACCAGAACTTGTCATTTCTGGTTTGTCACTAACTTCAGAGACAATTGGATTTTTCTCTTCAATAGGTGACGACTTGCTTTCTGTAGCTTCTGCTTTAACATTTTTTCTAGCAAGTTCTTCTGGGTCCGGAGCACCAATACCTGATTCTAACACATTTGATATGCCCTGAAATTATAAAGAACACAATTTAATATCAGAACCAAAGCTCTTGAACTTTGCTTTTAATTGAGTTAATAGTTGTACATAAAGTCTTATTGGACAGCTAATAATGAAGATTTGAAATAAATAAAAAAATATATAGATGGTACAGTACAGTACAAGGCATATATCTTGAAATTTTTTCGACAGAGTGGGGATAAGTTCGCGCATGTGCTCTTGTGAGCGACCAATAGCGCGCGCCCCTCTCCCGCCGCCCGCGCCCTCACCGCTACGCATGCCCAAAATACGCGTTCCGCGCAATCCCCACCCGATTTCAAGATATTTGCCTCATACTGTAAGTACCTATACAATACAATGTAGAATTAATAAGTAAAAAAATAAGATATTGTTTGAAGACTTTTATGTTTTGTGAGATATTGTGTGGGTCGACACCTGCTTCTACGGCCTGTATATATATATAAACCGCTCTCTACGTTGAGAGCTATCTCGAGTTGAGTTCTTATAGAATGTTGAGAGCAGTTTATAAATACGGGCCTTAAAGACTCCAAATAATTCAAGTTACTATGATCTGTGAAACAACATAATATGTAGATGATTGTTGCATTGAAATATTTATAACTTACTTGAGAAACCTGACTAGTTAGTGTGGTGATCCCAGCAGTGGCCGTGCTCAGGAAGGAATCGACCCCCCATCCCCACCCCCAGGTGTTAGTTTTAGTGGTTGCCTCGGCCAGTCTTTCTGTCACTTCTTTAATATCAGATTCATACTTATCAGTCTGCTCCTGAAAATAACATGCTACATATTTAGATAATTGTCAAATAGTTTTTTATAGTCTGATCAACGAAAGATGAGTGAAAATGGCATCACTTAAATGGTGATGCCACTTTCCCTGTTAAACTTATAATTTATTGGAAACTGACCTCTAATAGCCACATAAGAAAAACTTAAAATGTTAAAAGTCCTGTACTTAAGTTAAACCTGTTTCTCATTTTATGTAAACTTAATGTTTTTAAGAGAAATAAATTCTTTGAACCTAAAATAAGGTGCAAAATTAGTTCTCCTTTCAACCCAGTCTCTATCTTTCGTCCAGACCAGGGGCCGTACCGGCTAACGAATCGATTTTCATAAAAGTCTGCTGGGTTTCAACTTAAAACAGAGAAATCAAAGTAAGCAATTTCGTTTTGTACTTTTTGTTGACGTGATTCGGAAGATATCGATGTTCGTGTGACATCATGAATTTGGGTTCGTCATTTTGGCCCAATTGGAGCCCGATTTATCTGTTTTAATTTGAAACCCAGCAGACTTTTATGAAAATCGATTCGTTAGCCGGTACGGCCCCAGACCCTAGGTGGTAAAGATTTAGCACTTGTAAGTCAAACACAATCATTTTAAAATGTATGTTCAAAGTATATTTTTTATATATTGTAACATTTCGTCAATGGGCGTGCAAGACTGCATAAGAGCAGTTTGCAATCTTCTCTTATATAAAAGTGAAGGGGTGACTGACATATCAACGCACAGCCCAAACCGCTGGGTCTAGAGACTTGAAATTTTGTACAAAGATACTTTATACAGTGTAGGCATCCACTAAGAAAGGATTTTTGGAAATTCCACCCCTAAAGGGGTGAAATGGGGGTTCAAAGTTTGTATGGAAAAAAAATATTAAATAGACATTTCGACTTGAAACTTCGAAGGAAATAAGTAAACACGTGTTTCGTGGTTTTCCGAAAATCAACCCTTTAGGTAGTAAATGGGGCAAAAAAAGCCCAAAATGACTGACAAATCAACGCACAGCCCAAACCACTGGACCTAGAGACTTGAAATTTTGCACACAGATACTTATACAGTGTAGGTATCCATTAATTAGGGTTTTTGAAAATTTCATCCCTAGGGGATGAAAAAAGGGATGAAAGTTTGTATGAAAGTCCCTCAGTTTTGAAGCTAGGATCTCAAAATTTAGTATTTAGGCTGACGATTGAAAATTAATAAATACGTGTCTCAGCGTTTTTCAAAATTCTACCCCCGAAGGGGTGAAAAGGAGGATGAAGTTGTGTATAGAAGAAAATTCTTCATTTTCGATGTAAAAAACGCTAAATTTATAATTAAGGATTATGGATGGAAATATAAAGCAACGTATATTGTTTTTGTTAGTATTGCAACCCCTATGGGGATGAAATGGGGGTGAAAAGGGGTAAAAAACCTAAAAATAGATATGGATGTCGTTATCGAGGTTTTATGGGATGACGATTGCAAAAACGACATTTATTTTGAAGTCCAACACGATGGACATGATTTAACCCCTAAAGGGGTGAAAATGGGGTTAAAATTTTGTATGGAAAAATAATATAAAATAGACATTACAACTTTAAACTTCGTAGGAGCACGTCTAAAAATAAATAGGCAAATATATATTTTGTTATTTTGAAAATCAACCCCTAAGGGGGTAAATGGGGTAAGTAAACATAAAAATCGATATATATGTCGTTATTGGGGGTTTCTGGGATGACGATTGCAAAAAATCCATTATTTTATGGATGGTGGACATGATCTAACCCCTAAAGGGGTGAAAATGGGGTTCAAATTTTGTATGGCAAAATAATATAAAATAGACATTAGGTACAACTTTAAACTTCGTAGAAGCACGTCTAAAAATAAATAGGCAAATTACTCACCCCATTTACCCCCTAAAGGGTTGATTTTGAAAATCAGTCCCTTAGGGGGTAAATGGGGTTAGTAAACATAAAAATCGATATGGATGTCGTTCTTGAAGTTTTATGGGATGGTGATTGCGAAAATGAGATTTATTTTGAACTTTTAGATTTTTGCATTCACAATGCTATTTTATATTAAGATGAATAAATAATGAAAAATATTAGAAAAAATCGACTCACCCGTAGCAACTCAGACGGGATCAACTCATCCCGTCTGAGTTGCTACGGGTGAGTCGATTTTTTCTAATATTTTTCATTATTTATTCATCTTAATTTATTTTGAAGTCAAAGGCGGTGGACATGAAACATCATTAACCTGGACCTGGACATGCACATCCAGGGGACGGGAACGGGAACAAGGACGGGGACGGGAACAAGGACGGGAACTGGGACGGGGCAGGAACGGGGGCGGGAACGGGAACGGAATGGGAACGGAACGCGAACGGGATGCGAACGGGACGGGAAATAGACGGAAACGGGACGGGAACGGGGACAGGAACGGAACGGAACGGGAATGGGACAGGAACGTAAAGGGAACCGAAAGGGAACGGGACGGAAAAGGGACGGGAACTAGACGGGAGCAGAACGGGAACTAGACGGGAACGGAACGGAAATGGCACGAAAATGGAAAGGGAACGGAACGGGAATGGAACGGGAACGGAACGGGAAGCCTCATACGAGGCCCGCCACATGCGGCAAAGGTCTTGCCTCGCGACGCAGCGCGCTTGATGGGGACCCGCCTAATCGCGTAAAAATGTCTGGACGGATCCTGGGGGCTAATTGTCTAATTTCAAATCTATCGCAATGGCTTTCAGGATGTGATACATTGAAGCTTCTTTTTGGAACAAATAACAACTTACCAAAGAAATGCAGCAATGTGTCACATCCATCTGTCAAATGAAAGCGATTGCGATAGATTTTTAAAATTAGACAATAGAAAGGCTGGTTGGTTCAGGTTCCCTTAGGATTTTCTCTAATATCCACGCGGACGAAGTCGCGGGCAGAAGCTAGTACTGCATATTTAGGGAAGTTCCAAAAAGGACTTCGAGTGGATATTACATGAAAATCTTATGAAATTATCAGTAAATTTCGTAAAACTACATCACACACCTATAAAACAATACCCACTCAAAGAAACTACAGAAAAGTTTAGTAAAAAAAAAATGTATTTAAATATAAGTTTTTTCTGAGCTCTGCAAAATAAAAATAAAATGATATGCGGTATTGCAAACTGCTTTGTGACATTGACGATTTGTGAGATACACTTTAAATAGAGACGGGTAGTAAAGTTTGGTCATAATTTCTACATAATTTAATTCTTTCATGTTCAAAACTTGATAAGCTAAAGCAGTAAAGTAACAGGAGCTCACTGGCAGTCCATTCTATTTTGTATACAATTTTTTACCCACCTACAGTACTGTCTAGTCTTTAATGAATTGATATCAGAAAATAATTGGACAGAAAAATAACCTTAACAAGGATGAGTCTCTTAAAATACTCTGATTCAAACTTTATGACTTCTGCGAAGTTAGAAAGCTGCTGCCCGTAGCCATGCCCACTGATACTGAGCGAGCTAATGGGCTGATGGAAATGAGTAAACGAAGATTTGTAACGTTTAAAATAATGTATTTATATCACAAAAACAGCACTGACATGACAGCAAAAGATATGACACAGTGTAGCAAAACAAAAGTAAATACGTCACAGTATAAAAAGAAACAGAATTCAAAAGTAATAAAAAATAAGTTAAAAACCATAAAGTTTGTATCAAAAAGAGGTCGGTTCGGCGACACCCACCATACATCTCTCTCACAAATTTGTGTTCTGCGCATTGTCTCAAGCGATGGATAAAATTTACTGTGTGGACCGTTGATTTGGATAACGGCAAATTTATGGTAGAAAGGTCTTATTATAGGAAGTCTTTTTGCAAAGTTTCAACTTGCGGAAGCTTGTAGTTTTTGAGAAAAAAAAATCAGAAATTTCGGATATTTTCGTGTTTCTCAATGACTAATTGACTTTTTTTTTTAAATTTAGCTGTCAGTTGCGTTTTGTTTCATTGTTATCCACAGCTTAGAAAGGCTGTTACACAGTGTTCCAGCAGAAAAATGGGAGTTTAAGAAAAAAAAAAGATGATAACTTCGACGCCATTAACTTCGAAGCAAATTTCGACGCCATTTTGTTTTGATGTGATAGTGTTGATTAGGTCAAAATTTGTGACAAAAGCGAATTAGTCAATCCCGACCCCACGTGGAACTAGTCTGTCCTACCCCTAGAGTGTTTTTATAAGCCCGGAGGCGCGGAGGGAGAGCAGCCCCCGCCCGCCGTAACAAACCGCAGGCACCATGTGAGCCGAAGCGCCTGAGGCTGGTCGCCGAAGGCGACCAAAAAGCCGAAGTTGCGTAGGCGAGCATGAAGTGCCTGCGATTTGTTACGCAAGGGCGTAGGGGCTGCACTTCCCGCAGCGCCGGAGACGCTCAGAAGTCTTTAGTTTGCCTTAGTCCTGTCGGCACGTGATAGGTTAAAAATTGAAATATCAAGATTTTTTTATAACAGACAATAGAAATGTTGGGCGGGTGACTCCCCACCCTTTAAATGTATTTTTCATGCATTTAGAGTAACCTAACCTCACAATTTCATTTAAATTTTTCTCAAAAACTATTAGGCTCCGCAACTCCCCCTTCGGGGTGGGGGCTTCCCCTCCCTCCCCTCTCCCCCCATCTCCTAATTCAACGGTCCACACAGTAAATTTTACCAAATAATCTACCTTTGGTGAGGAAATTGTGTTGTTATCATTGCCCCAATCATCAAACTCTTCCCATCCAGTGTCATGCGATTTGACATCCTCTTTTACTGTTGATGAACCAGATTTATTTATGACTTGGCTGTCTATAGGTTTTTCATTTTCTACAGGGCAGTCAATATCAAAATCATCCCAACCATCAGTTTTATCTTCCTGAAATGACATAGTTTAGACACACAGTATATCACATAACCTTAATAAACTACGTACTATCCCCGTCAATTGGTAATGGGCTGGAACCTTGTCAAATTAACATACTCATCAACGTCATCCGCAACTTAAAATGACAAAAAACAGTAAAATTCTAATAGGTAATATAATATATTAATTATTTAATTCTTATTTTCAGTAAGAAAGGGTCTAGGTATATGAAAAAAATACAATTGATTTTCGTTTTTGAGGTTAAAATCATGGCCGCCAGGCGCATTACCAATTGACGCGGATAGTACTTAAGTTATACGCAGCAATAACTTAAGAATAAGCTTTAATTTTACACATAAAAGTTAACTGGAGCTTAGTTTTAGAGGTAAGTAGAATAGAGTTGGAAGTAGTATGATTATGTCCACTTACTGATTTCGATGCAATGTTTTGACTTTTCCCAGGGGTTTTCGTATTTTCCTTTGTTTTTGAGTCGGTTTCTAATGCGATATCACTATAATTCGAGGACGAAGTTCGTTTTTTTCGTTCTTTTTTATCGAAATGGGTTTGGCCTTCGTCCGCGCTTTCAAAATCTTCGCTGTCACTGGAAGGCATATTTATTAGGACAATTTTATATTCTCTCGGGGTAAATGTCTTCAGAAATCCATAAAATTATGAAATTAAACTTTTTCGGTTTTCCATATGTCGTCTACGTATTGACATGACAAATCATCCGATGACACTAATGAGTAATGACAGACAATGGCCGCGTTCCGAATCACGCTCACAGCGCTGGGGTGCGTTCCGTGGCTTCGCACGAGTGCACTCGAGCGCACTCCGGTGCGCGCTCTAACCGTTCCGTGGTTTGGTGAAATTTTACTCTGACAGCTGTCAGAGCGTAGTTTCACCCGTTCCGTCGCTCGGAGCGTAGCAACCAAACAACCATCAAAATGGATGGTTGAAAAACGCTCTGACGTTTATCTTACCAAAATATGTCATTGTCATTTTGACATTATTTTGTATTTTGATGTTTTTGTGTCGTGAGTTTCAAAATATTCATGGTTTCTAGTCAAAAAACAAATTTTAATTTAATTTAGTCTGCAGGAAAGTTAAATTATCCGTATTCCAAGTGGAAAACGAAAACTTTGTACCTAAAGAGGTTATAAAAACAACTCGATCGTTCCGTCGCTTGGTTGCAACCCAAACGGGTTAAATTTTAACCAAACAACTACACCCAAAGCGACGGAACGCAGCCCTGTGAGCGCGAATCCGACCAAATTAAAAAGTCACAAAATATTACACAAATAGGGTATTTGTGTACCTACCTAATTTAATGGATTATACGCTAACAGCGCTGTTGGCGTGATTTGGAACGCGGGGAATCTGACACTGACAGTGCAATGACAGTACGGATTTGACATTTGGTGCATACCAGCTAACTAATCGCTGAAACATCGATCACCATAGAGTACATTTTAATCATGGAAAGTAACATTATGGAAAAAATTACTTTCTATGGTTAAAATGTATACTGTGGCTACTGATGAATAAGCGATTGATGTGCTGGAATGCACTCATTGACGTCTTCTACGTTCCGTTGTACGCAAGGAGGTTTATACCGAAGGGATCAAGAAGCTTATATGGGAGGTATAAGCTTCTTGGAAGGGATATGTGCTATATACACGGTTATTTAAAAAAAAATGAAAAGGGGTGTTTAGACCACGTTAATGAACAACTTTTACTATAACTTATACTAAAAAACAGCTGTTCCATACATTATAGTCGAGTCGATGTTGTATTATTCTATGGAACTGCTGATTTTTTTTTGCGATTTCGTGGTTGGCCCCATAGTAAAAGTTGTTCATTAACGTGGTTTGAACACCCCATTTAATTTTTAGATATACTTTAAAAATAACCGTGTATACAAGGTGTTTGGTAAAAGCCTTATAAAGCCGAATATGGTGGATAGGGACCATCAAACTGAACAACTTTTATTATGAGACCAACTCTGAAATCGCGAAAAAAAAATCAGCTGTTTCATACAAAAATTAATAACAAAAATATCAAAATGTATGAAACAGCTGATTTTTTTTTTCGTGATTTCAGAGTTGCTACCTTAGTAAAAGTTGTTCAGTTTGATGGTCCCTATCTACCATATTCGGCTTTATAAGGCTTTTACCAAACACCTTGTATATCTATTCTATGGTAAGATTGGTAGGTAAGTACGATTTTTGAGATGAGAAAGAAATCACAGTGCTATTATGTTTGATTGTATGGGTTTGTGATTCCCTTCCATAGTGGAAAATATCAACTTGGTGGCAATGATTTAAATCTTTGCTTGGTGGTATGAGCGCTAAGCAGGATAATACATATTTCAGATATTCCCAAGGGAATTAAAGTATTTTTGGAATTCTTCTTCTTCTTATCGAATGAGGAATAGTGGCCACCTCTGGTGTTAGAGTTTATCAAGCCGCCGTAAGGCCTCTAACTTGGCTTATCGACTGTTATCAGATGACAACAAACAGCCGGGACCTCGAAGGCCGGGACCGACGGTTTAACGTGCCCTCCGAAGCACGGAAGTGCTCAGTTGTAATGCCACTTAACGGTCAGGTCACCCATCCGACACCTGGCCGGATCGAGCGTTGCTTAACAAACGTGATCGAGTACGATCAGTCTGTTAAGTTCCGCCATGAGCGCTTCCGTTTGCGGAATTAAGTAAGTAGGTACCTACTTACTTACATATATTATTACTTATATAATAATTTTAATGCATGAAAATATGATGGGATTAACATATTTTATGCTGAGGATCGGTAGGTAGGTCACGCTGTCATGTCAGCACTGTTAGCGCGAATCTGACCAAATTAGTCACAATCACAATGCATGGATTCAATCATCACTATTTTGATGCTAGGTACATACTTTTGATGTCCTTGCTCCTGGGCCACTGCCTTTCCAGGGGTGGCTAACGGCCCGCCCTCAGCCAGTCGCGGCGGGCGGCGCGGCAAGCGAATTCAATAATCACTGCGCGCTATCTCGATGGCGGCCTCTCAGCTCGTTGTCACGACCGCGAAGTGATTACCGAATTTGCTTGCCGCGCCGCCCGCCGCAGCTGGCTGTGGCCGGGCCGTAAGGATGCGGCTTGGTAAAGTCATAAGAATAAAGTTTTATTTGTTCTTATGGTAAAGTGCTGACAACTACAAATGCATCGGACTAACGAACGTGCCTTTCGAAGCACGGAGTAATTCATGATTGGTCACCCATCCCATGCATGACCGACCCTTACAATAGTTTGACAGCAGCCATTTTTATTATCCCCACTGCTGGAGCACAGGCTTTCCTTATGGGTGAATAATGGATAAGGAGATAACCCATCGCGGGGGCCGAATGTATGGAGGGACTCAAGATAATAAATTGGTCACCCATCCCATGACAGACCTTTGTGAAAGTTGCTTAACTTTCACAATCACAGGGTCAGACGCTACACCACTGCGCCATCGAGCTCCTCTCTGTGATAAAAATGTAACTAATAAAAATAAAAAATATATTAAGATGAATAAATAATGAAAAATATTAGGAAAAATCGGCTCACCCGTAGCAACTGTGTAGAGTTTTTGAAGTAAAGGCTTGTAGAGTTAGGGCGCGTAGAGTTAGAAGCTTGGCTCTACATGAGGTCTCATAACTTTTTGACAGTGCGAGGTCTTGGTAGCAACATTTACATGAAAATGTTTTTGGTGGGATTTCATGTGGTCTAAAATCGTATAAATTCGATCAACATCAACTAGCGTACTAGTACTATTTTTTATTCTGTGGTAGAAATAATTCATTTATGCTGTGATATTATTTTACTCTTTAACGCAGAAAGTGACAGTGCAAGCAAGAGCAAAATAGAGTCTGCACGAGTTTGGCGCCATGAAAGAATTGTTTTGAAATGAATACAATATCTTTTTTATGATTACTTTTTTTAATTGCTTTAACAGTGATTTACTAAGGCTTAAAAATAATTACTAAATATTTAAAGATGTTTCAGATTCATTATGTCTAATTTTTTCAGACCTTCAGCCAGCATCAAAATTTTCGGAAGTCTCTTACAAACTTCCATACCATAGTTTAAGGGGTTAGGGGGTAAAAGTTCCAAGTTTTATAATTTTTTTGCAGTTTGTGTACTAATACTAGCTTACATACCAAATTTCAGCTTTCTAGGACTTCGGGAAGTACCCTAGGAATTTTGATGATTATTAGTAAGTTTTGACGAAATTGAGATTTTTTAGATATCAATAAAATCCAAAGTTTAAGAGCTATGCAATTGAAACTTTATATGTTTAATAAGTCTACTACAGACATCATATCCTGAGAATTTTGTACTTCTGGAATAATCCAAACCCAAGTTATGAGGGTTGGGGGGTTAAGGTCAAATTTCATAATTATTTTGTTGTTTGTGTACTAATACTAGCTTACATACCAAATTTCAGCTTTCTAGGACTTCAGGAAGTACCCTATAATTTTTGATGATCATGAGTGAAATCGGGGTTTTTTAGATCTCAATAAAATCCAAAGTTTAAGAGCTATGCAATTGAAACTTTGTATGTTAAATAAGTCCACTACATACATCATATCCTGAGAATTTTTTACTTCTGGTATAATCCAAACCCCAGTAATGAGGGTTAAGCCGTTGGGGGGTTAAGTTCCAATTTCATATTTTTTTTGTTGTTTGTGTACTAATACTAGCTTACATACCAAATTTCAGCTTTCTAGGACTTCAGGAAGTACCCTATAGGTTTTGATGATCATGAGTGAGTCAGTGACGAAATCGGGGTATTTTAGATATCAATAAAATCTATATTATAAGAGCTATGCAACTGAAACTTTCTGTGTTTAATAAGTTTACTACTGACATCATATTCCGAGAATTTCGTTTATCTGGTATACTCCAAACCCAAGATATGAGGGTTCAAAAAAAACGACGAAGTACTTCGAGAAAAGGTAGGTAGTGCCCTTGAGCTTCGTTTGCTCGTCTTACCTACTTACCTTTTAAAAGTAGGATCTTTCATATAATTTTTTTTAGAATTTTAACTTGGCCGATCCTGTGCGACGTCATTTACCTGTCATCGATCCAATTTCACGTAATACTATCTCACCATTGTGTAGTCAGTCTTATGGTCGAAAACTCTGTAGCTCTACTGATGATTATAATTATTAAATCTTCAAATGCGGATACTATTTATCTCTATTTATTATACAATGAAGTAACTATAGAAACTATATAAAATGGGCCCAGATGAATCCTTGAGGAACACCTTTTAAGTTATATTATAGCTAATAGCTTGATAATAGTTATAGCTATTCCCTTAAAAAAATTATCTCGTAATTTAAATGTTGTATTAATTACGTATTAGTATCAGGTAAACAAGTTCCTTTCCATTTTTATAGTTTGCTTCAAAAAAATCAACTTTATCAAACGCCTTTCAGGAATCTGGGATGGTTAGTTTAGGGGTTTACTTGAAAAAAAAAAATAAAATATAGAAATTTTGTCTGAAACTAATTTCTTACTGGCTTAGTGCTTATTTATTTATTTATTTATTTTATTTATTTATCGTTTTTGGATAGCTAACAGCTTATAAACATACAGATAACAACAAATATATATAACTAAAAGCTATTGACAAGCTACCACATTGTCGGAATATGACGTGATATTGATTTTGGAACTTAATTTTGGAAAATACTGCGCTAAAAATAACATAGGCACCAACACACAGAGGTAAAGTTTTTTAGATCTTATCCTTCTAAGTTTTTTTGTCTGTAATGATTTGTGTCCAAGCCCCAGCTAATAATAACTAGAAACACAATCGAAATGCTTTGTTTTATTAAATGTGGTGCAGCCGCAAGTTTTATTGCCTTTGTGTTTGCCAGGGTTATTGTTAACTCGTCCCGTATGTTAACTCGTCACGATTTGAAAAGTTCCATACATTGAAAGTAAATTCGTCCCTCATAAAAAAATGTATCTGTAAATTCGTCCCAGGTACATACATGGTATAGTAAACTCGTCCCTATTATTGATTTATATCATATTTGCAAGAAGTACCGTTAGCAAGCAAGTTGGCCGCTAATAAATATTTCAAAGTAATAATTTTGACTACGCCAAGATGGATGAATGCATCTACTTCGTGGAATGCGGGGAGCAGTGAAGTTTTTTCGGCTTTTGACTGCTATGAGATCCTCAGATTTATGTAACCCTTGTACATTACATTTAAAACTATTTTTTATCATTTCCTTTTCTTCGGGATATAAAAATTACCCTTCTCTAGATTTATGTAACCCTGGTACTTTTTTAAAATAGGTAAATGTTTATCAATGCCACGCCATGATAGATGGACGCATCTACTGAGAGGGGTGTGGAGAGCGGGAAGCGTTGAAAGATCATAATAAGATATAGTAATAAATAAGATACCGCGTGGCAGACTCCGTCCCCCCCTACCGCTTCCAGCCAGCCTTTACGCATAAACCTGTTATGCACTTCGGCTGCCCTAAACCAAATCCAAGTATCTCATTCCAGACAAACTTTACAGGAGAGCTTCTGCGTATAAATATGTATTGATTTGCCAATAATATTCTACGCTATAAACAAGTAACTTAGATTCTCTATTGTACTTTTAGTAGATGCTTGTTTTCAGCTTTGCATAGAGCCATAGAATATAGTCCTTAATACTATAAAATAAATACATAGAAATCAAATATCTGCTAATCTATTTTGAATACAAGTATCTTGATAAGACTCGCTTGTTTTTAAGTTAGAAACGGGAAATGTACTTTGTTTGAGCGTAGATTTTTTTTGGAAAAAGATTCTTTAAACAAATTATTGGCCATATTTCCCGAATTAAACTGAATTTTAATAAAATAAAAAAATGGTAGATGCGACTTGCTTTGCTTTAACAGATTTTTTTTTAAGAGTTACTTGACTTCTGCGTAGGGCAGCCGACTTGCACGCTATTATCTCTTGTTAAATGCGCTTGCGCAAATATTAAATATAAAAATATTTCGGTGGTCATTAGATAAATATAACTTTTATTAACATTATTATCATTATTTTATTGTTTCATGGCATTAAGATTTAACTCAATCAGCACATTGTTACACCTTTGTGAATTTTATCATTAAGACTGCGATTTTTTTAATTATATATGACTAAACCATAATATTATATTTTTTTGTTTTATATGCTAGTTATATATGTGCTAATCAGTACATTGTTACACCATGTATAAGTACCTATATATTAATTATGTTATCCAAAATGTGATTTAAAAATAAATAAATAATGATTTTATTATGTTGAGTGTTTGATTTTTCTGCAGTCTATACGAAAATTCCTTACAAAATCACCAGGGACGAGTTTACAATAGATAAAAATAATTAAAAGCTAATTTATTTTTAAAATGCTACCCGGGACGAGTTTACATATATTTTTTTATCGATTTTCTGATGACGAATTATCTTCAGGGACGAGTTTACAATAACCCGTAGTGTAGTAATGGGGGTGTAATGGTTTTGGTTTAGGGAGTAATTTTTATCACGCGTAAGGGTTGAGCAAACGAACGACTTTAATGACTACCCCTACTTGAAAGCGTTGAAACAGTTGAGGTTTAAAATTTTAGGATTCTAGTAAAGTAACTCATATGGAATTGATAAATGGGTTAAATAATTACATAGTAGCTCACACAAAGAGATATTGTAAGTAGGTAGGTACATAATATGTATCCACGCGGGTTATCTGTCTGTAATTTGTATGTAGCTATGTAGGTAGGTACTACGTCTGTAGGTACATACGTTGTGGAATGCGCTCTATACGCCTCACTTTATACCTATGTATACACAGCCGAATCGTAAATAGATTGAATGGGTAGGCATACCTACCTACTTTTTGCTTACATTGCCAGTTCGTTTCGCGCTAACCGAGTTCTCACCGTACAAAGCATCAGTCAGTGATTCGGTGTTGCTGGACCGCCGACCGTCGTGTGTGCCCTGTGTATGTAATGTAAACATTAGCCTGAGGAATGCATTTAGACAGTAGGTGCTGGAACATTATCATGAGCGGTGATAACGTGGCGGCGAGTCGGCGCGGCTCAGTCGGCGACGAGGGGTCGCGTGGTGCGGTCGCACGTTGCTCAGTTAACCGACAAGTGACGTACGAAAGCACTCTGTGTTCGCGCTCGCGTACGCGCCGCATTCCATCGTGGGGGCCCTTCCCCGCCATTGGCCGATCCCGTGTGACGTCACTCCTCGTAATGAGGTATTCAACATGGCCGTGTTGTAGCTAGTTCGCGAGTGTGCTTCGTTATTCGTTTGAATGGATTTAATCAGTGAAATATGCCAAGGAGAAGAAACGGTGAGATACCCTTGCCCCACGGATGGGATTTCGCGAGGGACTTTGACGGAAAACTGTATTTCATCGATCACAACAGCAGAAAAACGACGTGGATCGACCCGCGAGACAGGTAAGTTTTCCAAAGAGAAGTGTTAACCCGTAAGAGCCCCTTGTCAAAACTTGACATTCCAATGTGATTTTAGACGTTTTCTGTTTCAATTTGTGTGATATAGAGCTAGCGAGAGAAAGTGTTAACATAATTCTTCGTCTTGATGAACTTGCAAGTGGTGGATATGGTTCTAAAATAGAATAAATCGTGAAAAACAAACTGTTCAGAACGCGACGCTAGCTCGCTCTGGTGGAAAACACGCGCAACAAACTCGATTTCACACGACATTCCACAATTTAGTGACAACAAATGAGCCAAACACAAATTATGGATATAATTTGTTATCCTTTGGAATGCGTCACGTTGTGTTGTTTAATTTTTGTAAGATTTATTCTCTTAGTGGCGTCAATATGATCGCTAATGAGGTCACGGAACTGGTTCATAGCGATGTTGGTGGCTGAACTGGCGCAGAAATAATTCGATGAAGCGTTTATGACTGTGTTAAGCTCGAGTGTGGCATACCTAGATGGTGCGGTCGGTGGTTTCGTAAGGTACGCGTGTGTGCACGAAGCGATAGCGCGGTGGGAGATGGAATGCAATGCATAGGCAACTTGCGCGGTGTGAATGACAGGCCGTAGAATGCGGCCCGGGCCTGCGGCGATGGTCGCGCCTTTCTAAAGCGGCGCAACGCCCCCTCCCCCATCCCCGCAGCCTCCCCCTTCACCACTAGCTGCAGGTGCCGTAAGACATCCCTATTAAATACCGATCATGTCTCTAGTCGTATCTATTTACCATAGTTTAAATGACACCTGCATCATTGTCTTGAAATTATGACCTTAAAAACTTGACACCTGCACTTAAAAATGTAAAGAAACAGTTAAGATGTTAAATTCTGATGCTAGAGACGTCGATGATAATATTTAAGATGGTATAAATTTAACTGTGGATGCAAAATTGCATCGTAAAGACTTATAAGTTACAATCAGTAGCGGATGACTAGAAGTTAAAAGCAATTTCCATCTAAATTTTATAGTTGAAGTAATAGCTGGAATAAGCGGTCGTATTTGAAGTTACTTATTCAAAGCTATTTATTTATTCAATGCACAGAATGCATCAAATGCGTGTGCTACTTAGTTAAAAGAGATTCATATCTGTAAAAGTTTTCGATCGCTGAATGATAAAAAGGATTGCTTGAAGAAATTTCTTTGAAAATCCGTTTACTGGACGCATAAAAAGTGAAACAAATATAAAGAACAAAATTACATGTCGATTATATGCATTAAAGTTAAGAAGGTAGTATAAAAGAATCTGGTTTCAGAGCATTTCTGCCACAGTAATGTTGGCTGCTGACACAGGAAACATAAAGTAGTATTTTTATTGAACCTTTTGGTAAACTCTTTTCAAAGTAAGGAGCATATCACGTTTTATAATCGAGTTAATGAAAAAACTACACTCTTTATGCCTGGAATGAAGAAAAACATTTTCGGGATTTAAGTCCTTTGGAAATGTAAAAAAATCAAAAGATTCATAAATGCATTATACAAACTAGGAAACAATTTGGATAAACGTAAAAGTAATAATTTGTCAAAAAAATTGAGAAGAAAGAAGTACAGCGTCAGTTTAGAACTGACCTAGAAGTCGAGGCACCGCGGATGTCAAAGCGGAGCGTCTACTTGTGCAAAACGCGCACATAATAAACCGAGCCACTAAGCCAATTTATTAAAGTCTAAAAATAACCAGGCCACATCTCCACCGCACACACCATTATAGCCTTATATGAGGGATCTGAATGCTCTATGAAAAATGTGCACTCATTCCGCATGTCTTAACTGCAGAATGCAATTATTTAGCCGACGACGTTGTGGAAGCAAATATGTGGTAGCTTGTAAACTAGTTTATAAAGTTGCCTGTCCCGAATACCAGTGATCAATAAAAATAATACTTACGCCCTTGAAATTTTTGAACCATCATTTAATGAGATAAAAATCTTTATGGTGGTTCGATGCGGACAGACCGTACATTTAAAGCAATAAGTATATTCTTATACTCCTCTATAACGAGATGTTGCGTGCGAATGAGCATTTTGCGGTTTTCGCAGATCTTGAGACCTGAGTGATACGCATAAAGAGGTTATAAAAAGTGGCAGCAAAAAGTCGACGTTAAAGAAGCGTTCGACAGCTACGCATTGTAAATAGAGGAAAAACTTCTCATTGTTTCGCTAAGCAAGGAACCGGGGAAGACAATGATAGCGACGATTAACAAGCGAATGGGAACTTATACCCATGTACGTCGGTGTTTATTACTTTAATTGTATCGGTTGAATGCAGTTTCACTGCGTCGGTCGGTACATTGTTTGGCTCGCATACCAGAGTGTTGCGTTCCGTTGCTCGTTAATGCATAATTCTATGTTGCGAGTGAAATCTGCGATAAGTATGCGTGCCTGGGTGTGGGTAAAATGGATGTGGGAATCGCCAGGACACTTCGAATTGGAAATGGGCTTAGCATGCGTGACTACTGGCTAAGCATCGCGATGGATTATTTTATAACACCAATAAAATTGGTATTCGCAAAACTTAAATGCTTAGTTTAGTTAAAACTGTTGAGTTGAAGAAACTTGAATGTGCTGTAACATGGGATAGAGCATTGAAAAGAAAGATTTCCAAATAAAATCATGAAATTAATATTCTGCTTTACAAGAATAGAAAGAACGAGAACAATTTATATTTTAGTAATTATGTGTTTAACCACTTTGAATGATATACATATAATAACGAAGCTGTCATGATTGTGTAATCCAAGTATGTGTAAAGCATCTTACGGATACTTCCCACGCCCAACACAAGCTCCTTCAAGCGTGAAGCTAAGGGGCTGGGCATTTTACTGCGTTTCTTTACTTTAGACTCTTTAGAGTGGGTGCTAAATAACTCTGTGATTTCGTTTAACAAATCAAACATTCTTAACGTGTTATTTACACGCTGCAAACCAAGGTGACCGACATTGGTAAACGAAGTGTTGCTGGATTCGAAGTGAACCGGTCACCTTTCCGCTAAAACGACGGCAATGATGTATGCTAAAGGTCTAATATTTAAAGAAGATTTGAATTTAACGTCGTCAGACTAGTCTGGTTCATCATTAAATTGAGAAAAAGACTGATGTATTTTTAGAGCAAAGTAAAATATTACCTATGTGCCTACATTTCAGCAAATGCAAATTATGGGCGCGGCTTGCTGGTTGAACGTTTTGCGTTAGATAGCGTACAGTATTGTTTATCCAAGCTCGACGCATTCCACAAAGATAAATATGTCCTTGGCGATTTTATACGCAGACGTGCGACCGGAGTGTTGTCGGCGTAGATACGTTTCTGATTTATTTTGATTTCACTAATTTTGCTAATGACACAACCACTGTCTACGAATTTTATCGGCTATTTTGGAAACTTGTAAAATGTTCCTAATTTCTTTTGACGGAAAATGTAAGAAGCATTTGGCTATAGCTATAGACATTAACTCTAAATAACATTCAGAAAATAAATTGTTAAATGTTATCGCTATACTTCTGGAAATGTGTTTCAAATCACGCATGTTTAAAAGTTATCTATGGAAGTAGGCGATAAATGCGCGTATAGCGTTTGCTCTCGTTTCTAATCAAAATTAGCATTCCTCCCTTATCTGTACCGCCATAAAGTTGTTTACTCAGTCGTTGTTTTACAATTTACATACCTATTTTAGTTGTTATTTTTTCACCATTACCATTTAAGTTTAATAGGTGCGTAAAAGCAAACATGTGTTTTGTACCGTGAATAGCTGCAGAGAGATAAAATTACGAAACGTGGCGATTTCCTTAGGCTTTAAAATGGTTGCCATTGGAATTTCTGTGAGCTTGTCACCATATTAGGAGTGTTGATAAATCGTCTATAGCCTTCTCTCATAAAACTATTTACGTCCTCCCTAACACATGATTTGCATAATAACTTTTGAGTATAATTTATGTGGTGTTAAAAGCGAGAAGATGATTTTAGGAATCTTATAATTAAAACATTACCTAAACATTATCCCTTGTAGAGTCAAATAAATATTAGTTAATTCTTAGCCAACGAATGACAATTTTAATTCTATTTCTTTTAAGCATCTGCGTGTCGTTAACCCATTTCATTTGATTTACTGCTATAATGCTTTAAAGAGCCTATTATATTTTTAAAGTTACCTAGGTAGTACCTATTTATTTTTACGATTGTTTGTCAAAAAGCGCCCGCTGATGACTGCCTCGACGCAGCCGTTCCAACAAATGCACTTCTCGTCTGCTTCTGCATCTTTTAACACTATTACCATGGCGATCGGTCAATAATCATAGAAGCTACATCACTTTTTATGTACGGAAACAGTCGTTTTTCTACAATTCCAAATCTAAAGGGACCACCTACAGGTCACAATTATTGACCGATTTTCAAAATTATTTCTCCATTTGGTAGCTAAACTAATACCCTATGACACTTTTATTCATTTTTCTTAAGTCGGTTTTTTTTCCGAAATATTTACAATTTAGTAAACAAACACCCCCCAAAAAACCCGGAATTTTCTGGATTTTACAAAATTCCAAAAAAGTTACCAGTAGATTTTCAAAATTCAAACGGGTGTCTTGATAAATTCCTCAACTTTTGGTACTATTCCCATCACGATCCTCTCAAAATCCTCGGAGATATGGCCAAAAATACGTCTCAGGCGATTTGCAACTGATAACCATTTTCAATGGTAAAATGGTGGTTGCAAAACATCCGAGGGTAGAGGAGTATAGCAGGACAGAGAGAAGTTCTCTAAGCTGACGGCCAACCTCCAGTAATAGAGGCACTTGAAGAAGAAGAGTTACTTACTACAAGTCAAAATTTTTGTTTTCAGTATTTAGACAGAAAAAAGTCAAAGGTATAAAGCATTTAATTTTCCATTCCAAATAAATTGTCCAAGATATGTCCAAAGTGTGGGTGAAAATAATGTGAAAAATTTCCATATTGTAAACTACATAATATTTGTTGTTCTAATAATAAACCATACTAGAACGTATCAAAGGTGTTAGTTATCTGTTAGCATAGCGACTTAGTCGTAAGCAAATTGGTATGCGAACCACCTGTAGAGTATTTAACAACAATCAGATAAATTTGCACTTTTATACTGACTTTTTAAGCTCTTACTTAAGAATCACTTCAATACGATCACGTTCTTTTACATAGTATGAATTAGTTAACTTCTCCAAAATAACCGGTCTTAAAGTCGAGTATGTTTTGTTTCATTCGAATTTCATTTCATTAAGCTTTTTTACACTGTCGTTTAAGTCGTCTGTACATTTCCACGTTCATAATGAATAGGTGAGGAATTGGTTCCTCAAATAGCCGTCACAATCGAATCCCTATATCAGTGTTTATTACAGGTTTTGGATCACTTGATAAGAAGTTTAGTCCCCTTCCAATCAGACATAATAGTATTTATAGCATATATTTTGCTTACGTCGACTAAATCGCTCTAATAACAACCACACTACGTGAATGGAGTTGCTATAGTGCCATTCCTAATGTTTGACTTTCTATCACTGGGAAAGTATAATTTGTGCCGTCGCGTCGTAGAGTTGCCGACAAACAGAAACATCGTCACAAGCCATTAACAACATTTCTGTCATACTTCTAGGGCTCAGACGCAGTCGCAACACCTCACATACTTGCTGCTTTCCAACGTTCTGATTCTATTGCATACTTGCATAACGAGTGATTATGTTAGCAACGGAAATATTTTCTTCTCTTTTTATTCCAGAACTTTTTGTAACCTTGTTATAAAAAGCGTGGGTTTTAGCGAATTCCTCGGTAGCGAATTCTTAGAATGGCCATACATGTTATTTTGAATTTATGTTAGTAGTTTTTGTATTGCCTAATTAATTAGCATATGCGTCGTTAAAATACAAAGCTGACTGTACTATAAATTAGCCTGGCTGTAGAGTTTTGTTCTCCTGTCCTGGCTGTCTGATTTACATTGGCTTGTCTTGAAGGCTCGGTTGGTTTCGATTTATGAGACTAATCTCCATCATATTGCAATAACATAATGCAAGTGACTACAATGCTATATCAATTAGGCATTCATCGGCAGCTGTGGTTGTAGGGCGGTCATTCATCATTTTCAAAATGTTATTATGCCTTTTCGTCTGAAATATTAATTCATTGTTTATTTATAGACGATACACCCACGTTTCAATAAGGTCATTAAAAAAGCACCAGATCATTAGTTTAATTTTGTCCTAAGTATATCAAACTGAAATGAAAATAACTTTTACTAACTCCTAGGAAGTTTTTATGTTTAATGTTTTTTGTGAGCTTAACGTTAGATGAAGTTACGGAATAATAAACTTTCATTTTGATTGGTTCCATTTCGGCTGAGACAATGTAAGAATTAGATTCCAAATTAAAACTGAATTATATTAACTGACGCATGATGTTGTGTCGCAGTCGCACGCGCCGGCTCTGCGTGACGAAGGCAGCTGGTATGCGGTGTGATTCAATCGGAAACCCTATATATTCTGTGTTTATGCAACCCGCTGTCCGTCCATCCGTCACTTTTGCAGACAGCGTGCAACATTTAATACAAGCATATTCTTCAAGATTATTTGGGTGGCGAGGTAATGGTTTTGTTTCTTTGAATTTGTAGCAAAATAGCTCTAGAAACCATTTATGTATGTGACGCGATCGGGTTTTAAAAGTTTATTATCCGTTCTCAAGACGAGCTTGAGACCTTGGTGTAACGTGACGTGCGTCTCAACAGTCCACACTAGGCGTTGGAATGTCGTTTGTCAATGATCGTACATCGTGACGTCATAGCGTCACATTAGTTGCTCGCGCATACCATCGCACTACATAATTACAACTTTCGAACGATTGCTGCGCCGATTTCGGGGATAAATTCAACGATTGGAGTTGTGACGTAAGCGTAACACTCCGGGAATGCTCGTGGCCTGTACTGTTTTAGGTCGACCAAATTCAAATTCACTATCGACTATCCGGTACTTCGTCGAATCATTTACAAGTCGTGTATAATTCGATTATGACTGAGTTGTACAAATGTGTCAGCGTTTTGGAATGCGAGAGGAAATCACGTTGACCCCTAACACGCTTCCTTTTTTGGCGTCAGTAATCTTCCTGTCCGTGAGCGCGCTTTAAACAATTGCAGTACGTATCTACAAGTCCAAATATGTATCTGTATGGCATTCCATCTAAACTGATCTTTAGATTTGCGAATAATCATTTTGATTGGAACAAAACATCGGTAATGTCACGATTTGTTTTACGGTACATTACGATGTAAGTAGGCCAACGCCCTCATGGAGAGGAGTAAAAATTTGAGATTGTTCCGAAGCCGAAGGAATGTGCATTAAACGGGCCATCCGGATTAAAATATTTCCCTGACGGTATTTATAGAGCATTAGTAGGTGTGCGTGTCCGTCTGTGGCCGGTCGATATATGTGAGACAGCGTGGCACCGCCTCCGACCAGACGTGACCCAACTTTGTCATAATCCCAGGATTTGGTCATTAGACTTTTCTAATGCTAACCAAATAGCAAATGAGCAACATGCTTAAATTAGAACGTAGCAACGAATATCTGAGCCAAATACCAGTCGGAGAATGGCGCCTAGACTCGGATAACAAACAATCATCGAGACGGAAATGTGGGTTGCTTTCAATAATTGTTGATATTCTGGTTGAAGTTCCAATTTGGATACATATCAATTTGACGCGTTGATCGTTGATGTATGTCGTGTCTGTCAGCAGTTTTATTAGCACATCTATTGTTAAAGTAATTTCCTGGGGCCTTACTATGAGCTCTTATAGCAGGACTTATATTGAACTGCCTTACTTTTTCGTACTATGACCTCAAAGGTTAGTATGAAAGCAGGTCTTAAGCAGTCCTGTTTAAGGCCTGCTTTTGAACTGAACGGTTTCTTGTTTGCTGACGGTAAGCCCCCAGGATCCTTTGTATTTGCTGGTGCTAAGATTTACCCTAAAATGTAAAGCATTAGATTATATTGAATTTTAAATTTGTTTATTGAAGGTTACTGGGAGCTTTTTTCTTTTAATCTTGAGTTGTTTGAAGTTTGAAGTTGTAGGAGATCAGGCAAGGCATCTTCACCAGTAGCCCCGTAGACCCAAAGCGGGCAGCAACCTTCGCATTTCTATTCTTGGACGATCGTCGAGCGTTGGCCTTCTGCCGTGCTATTTTCCAGTGAGTCTCGTAGCATTCAACTGGTATATCGAGGAGCATTAGTTTTAGCATGCTCGATCAAGTTATTAATGTTTATTCTAAATTACAAGCATTTCTGTGCTCTAACATTAACAAATGAGGTGTAACCTAATAAAAATGGTTTTCTGAAAATGTATTTTTTGAGCTTCACCTTACATTAGGTGTTACAAATCGACTAGTCTCCTAAGACTAAGACCATGAGATGAGTTGAGTAGAGTTGCTGAATGTTTTGTTATTATTTTACATTGTAACTAACTAAAGGTTGGTAAGAGCGAGTCATCTCCAACACAAGTATTACTATTACTTTCTGGAGATGTCTCACAAACTTCAATGTAAAGTGAATCTATGGAAAATAAAAACTTATTATTATTATCTTTTAGACCGACGGACATTTTCGATTTGTAACATGCCAATGAAGTTTTTATAGTGCACGTTGACATATCAAGTAGAGCGAATAATTAATTACAAAAATGCCTTTGTTTTGAAAACAAAACACACGGATGAGGAAGAAGTGTTCAAGTACATAATTAAATGTTCATATTTTTGTTTGTCAATAGTTACCTTAAAAAAGAAGGCGTCCTTTCTTAAAGTTCAAGCGAAAGTAGTTCAACATTTTATTTAATTAAGCAAACAATTTAATTTGTATTAAATTTTTTTTAAACTCTATTTAGTCCAAACGTTTTGGAACAAGTTAGCTTTGTAAAATTCAAGAAATTACAATGTTCAAATGTGTGTCACGAATGTGGTGAAAGTTCAATAGTAGGACTTGATTAAATATTAGTAATTAAAGCCTTACCATCAAACGATCCCACGTAATAGGTATCCAGATTTGCTAAATCCGTTTTAGTGAAAGGATCTTCAACGTTTGTTTTCTCATAATAGTGTTAATTTCTTTCATTGTATTCTTGAATAGTTAGTCTTCGTGCTAAAAATAGTGGTTTATCATGCTGAAATGGTAGTTAAGGAGAAACGAATGTATAAGATCATCGAAATTGGGGCAGGGATTTATATTTATGATGTCCTAGGTATACAAGTGCAGGCTTACATTACGCGATGTGTGATAAAACCTATCACTGTCTAGTTTCATTTAAAATTCTGACTCCAACATTTGCTAAGATTGGTTTCGCTAATATCTTCTATTTTACCTAGTAGTAATAAGTGTTATTGAATACACCTATAATATGGCGTCATTATTGTCTACCTACTTTATCATGAACAAATGGCTCCTTTGCATCATTAAAATAAAAAATTACTGTATTTTTCACTAAATCTAAATTTTTAATGCTCGAAATCGCAGATATTTTATATTTAATTGCACAGCTATTAAAAGAAGCTGTGATACGACCTATCATAGAAATCTAAAACATCTATAACAGAGGTGTTTAAAAGTGGTTCGGTGACATTTACTCGCATTATGGGCACCAATAAAAATTCTGTCACGCTAGTGTATGATTGGAGTCCAAAATTTTTGTACGTGTGTGTGCTTGCGTGTGTGCACGAAGGGATTCCATGACACGGGTCACCGTTTCCGAGAACTCGACTCGTCTTGACGTCCCGCTGACAGGACTGGTTTTGCCGTTTTACCACGGCGAGGCGATGCAACATTGTGTCTACATTCATCTCGCTCGCTCTTTAATACTGCCTCGTTCTGTCTCTGTCTCCCCGATACATTGGATGCGCTCACGCACGCGCCCTCTATCCCCTCACTTCGATAAGAGTGATCGTGTTTTGGAATGGACGCCGCCGCGCTTTCGGTAGCTGTGCGGAAGGAGTAACGAATTTTCCATTGAAGATTTACTCCATTTACGCAGCTGAGATGTGACTGATATTTATTATAGTAGTATTAAGTCTCATGTAAGTATTAAAATTAGCATTTGATTTTTGTTAAACTTTACGACGGGATAGAAGAGGCAAATGTTCCAAATGTTATAGCCATCAATTCAATTATCTAGTTTAAAACAGTGGGGCTAGATAATGATAGCAGGTACAAAGAAAAAGAAGAGAATAATATGAAAACAGTAGAGCAGCTCATTCAGAACTGGACTGACCTAGATCTAAGAGAGATGAAATAAAGTGGCTGGGCTGATATTTGATTTAATTGATATAATAAAATATCTAAAAACGAATGAATTATTTCTAAATACCTATTCAATAATCAGAGAGGACAAGCAAGACTTCAATAAAGCCTGTCAAAACATTACATGCCACATAAAACTTACAGTACAACCACGAAACGATGCAACAACGGGACAAAATCACGCGACCGAAAACGTCAATTTTAAATCTGACACGTACAAAACTGGACGTAAATATGGCCAATTAACCAGAGAATCTTATTTAATATCCGACTACCGTAAAACGCCATATTAAAATTCGAGAACCGTTAAGTGGGATGCGTATGAGACGCGCCGGATTTCGTCACCATTGGAAATGCGAGTGGTCGTTTTGTTGGTAGTTGGTCAGTTGGTGCAGTGTGTGAATCATGATCGAAACTTGCAAGTGTATCAGGTCGGTGGCGCCACTGAACCACGCCCTAGCGCCCGAAGCCCGAACAACTATCGACGGTCATTAAAATACCCTCTACGCCAGCATTATCTGCATGCCTAGGATAGGAGTCGAGAACCGCACCAGTTTTTATCCATCTTTTTATTGCATAGACCTCCTATAAATTAACAATGTCTAAGATAGGCAAATCTTCCGCTTGCTTCTGTTAGACCTTATCTCCGTTTTTTATAAAAGGTTTGTCTTAAGTTAACTCTCTGAAGGATTGGCTGTTATTTTCTTTATTTGCATCATTAAAGTCATCTGATATATTACACCAATTATCCTAATTTGTCTGAACTTGTTGCGTAATCCCGTAATAAGATACCAGTTTCGAGTTTGCGTTTTATTCATGGCTAGTCGTTAGACTTAGAAGCCATTATGCTGCTTACGATTAAAGGATTGTATTAAATCATTTATTCCGCAAATGATAGGTGTTGGTTTAACGCTGGTAGACTGTGGTGATAAAAAAGCAAGAATACGTGTTTATACATAAGATGAAGATAAAATTGGTCTTACTCGACACGGTCTATACTAAATAACTAGTAAAAATTATCCGGTCGAAAGATTCGAAATAATAACGGGCCCTGTTATTTTATTTTACTTTAATGATAGTAATAGGAGCGGCTTTAATAGTCTCCCGTGGATTCGTGGGAAGAGTACTCGTCTGATGTAATTTTTTTATATGGGAATTCTTTGCCGGTACTGTTTTGCTCTCAATTTAATGATCAGTGTGTTATTATGATTTGATATCAGTAACGTTACGATGTATTTTGTTCCAAAATAATGTGTAGACATTAAAATTAACGATCAACATTACGTTTTCGATAATTTTTTAAACTGGTTTCATAATATACATCGAATAGTAGTCCAGAGGGAGTTCTTAATAAATATGTCCATTGTTTCAGATATACTAAGCCACAGACGTTTGCGGATTGCATTGGCAATGAGCTGCCACTCGGCTGGGAGGAGGGATATGATCCCCAGATCGGACCCTATTACATCAACCATGTCAATCGTAAGTACTTACATTACAAACACTTCAAACTATAAAAAAGTAATGATTCTTACTTCCGTATGTATCTTTGACTAAAAGCATTTGAAACACTTCGGTATACTTATTTTGTACTGAAAGTACTTATTAAAACAGTAACAAAACTATTTCGCTATCCAAATTCATACTGCATAAACACTTCTCTACAGGTTATACAATTCTTTTATTTTGAACTGTAATACTAATCTTCGAATTTATGTTTAAAACACGACTGCCCTGCCAAAACGAACTAAAAAGTTAAACAACAAGTGTCATTGCAGTCGGGGGACCTTATCATGGAACAATTTTTGATCAAAGAGGTCCCCCGACTGCAATGACACTTGTTGTTTAACTTTTTAGTTCGTTTTGGCAGGGCAGTCGTGTTTTTAATATTTTTTTAATTTATTTATTTTTATTTTACATTTTAGTGACATAGTATATAGTTTAGGAATGTGCTCATCAAGGCCTTTCATTTGATGCCCATATTGTAACAATAGAAGAAAAAAATTTTTTTTCACATTTGAAAATGGCGTCGTACAGTCGCCATATTGATTTTTTCTAAAAAAAATATAGCCAGTGTCATTCGGGATGTTGTAAGGATTCTAACGATACCCCATTTATCCAAATCAGTTCAGGCATTTAGAAGTTATGGTGGAATAAAGAAACTCACATACCCACAAACATACATGAACCCTGAACACATAACACTCTTTTTGCTTTGGGCAGTCGTGTAAAAATTGATTGAAACTGATTACCCTGGTTGTGGTACCGTGGAGAATGATTTCATACTCATAATATTTTGCCCACAAACACCACTTAAATACTTAATAATAAATCTAACACACCACGTTATTTCCCCTGACACTATGCTACAATTCATTAACCAGAAGGTAATAATTTTAGTCCGTTAAAAGGGGCGAGGTTGTCCAAAGGCTTTGAAATACAGATGCTTGCAGAATTTCTCGAAACGAACAAGTTCCCGAGTAACTTTGTAGCCATCCTGTCAAACGGTAGCAAATCTCGTAATTTCCATAGGCGATAACTCATTTCTGAACAAAGAACTGTTTGCATTGGTTACAAGTGTGTAGCCCTTTATTTATGTCCTTTAGATGTCTGAGAAATGTGAAAAATGTTCGTGGTAGGGGGCACCGAGCAATGGGACTTGCCATTCTCTATGAATTATTGAATACTATGGATACGCGTCTGGCATAATATGTGGGATTCATGAATATTTGAAACTGAGATATACGTTTTTAGTGCTGCGACTAACTCGATAGATAGTTATTTCTTCAGATAGCCTAAGTTACGATGCGATTAGGTACTCTTCTGGATTTGGTGATGCTACCATAGTAGGGTTTGATTCATTCGCGTTAAGAGTAAAGATGCCCAGATTTGGGGCTTGCTTTCATTTGAAAAAGCAAAATCTTACATCTAAGTGTTTTGTTATCCTGCCTATCATTATTATGATGCTGGAAGATCTGAACTTGGAACCACATTCCGTTAGATATTATATAAATCTAGTTATAGAAAAACATCCACACATTGCATATTATTATCTATCCCATCAATTTCTGTCTAACCTGTATCTCCTTTATTTATTACCATCTTAACTATTTAGAATTTAAATTTTTCTTTACTTCCCCATAGAAATAGCTGGAATCTCGTAAATCTTGACAGGCACGCACTTTCGCATCTGCAAAACAATTTCATGAATTATTTATAAGTTAGATTCGAATAAGCTTTTAAAAATCTATCTTTACGTACATTACTACATACTTTTTGAAAAATAGTTTGAATTACAGACAAAAAGATAGATGTTAGAAACAGCTGCAAATGAAATTCACCATTTGGATTAATAAAATTAATAGTCTCCGTAATATTGCTTAATAACGCACTTTGTCCAGTCGTAGACCAGATAATATTTTAATCGACTGAGGTATTTTAATCTCCTATTGACGTGTAATTACAATTACACATGTTATGAAGCAATATCTACTAAATCGATATCTTTATTAGTTTTCATTTAACTTAGGCGTCTCATGTGTGTATTCAAAGAGTTGCTATAAGATTTACGATAGCTTGCACAGTTGTTGGTATAGAACAATTTGTGAATAAGTTTTCACGGAATCTTACTAAAATCAAATACTTGCTGATCGTACGTTGTTACCGTTGTATAAAATGACAATTCTGAAGTATACACGCATTGTAAATAGCATAAAACATATTTTACCATTGAAAATGGTTATCAGATGCAAATCGCCTGAAACGTATTTTTGACCATATCTCCGAAGATTTTGAAAGGATCGAAATGAAAATAGTACCAAAAGTTGGAGAGTTTATCGAGACACCTGTGAACGTTTGAATTTTGAAAATCTACTGGTAATTTTTTTTGGAATTTTGCGAAATTCCAAAAATTCCGGTTTTTTTGGGGGATGTTTGTTTACTAAATTGTAAATATTTCTGAAAAAATACCGACTTAAGAAAAAATGAAATAAAAGGTGCTAGGGTATTAGTTTAGCTATCAAATGGCGAAATAATTTTGAAAATCGGTTTATAATTGTGACCTGTAGGTGGTCCCTTTAGATTTCGAATTGTAGAAAAACGGCTGTTTTCATACATAAAAAGTGATGTAGCTTCTATGATTATTGACCGATCGTCATGGTAATAGTGTTAAAAGATGCAGAAGCAGACGCAGAGAAGTGCATTAGTCGGAATTTTGAAAATTGGTTAATATTATTTCGGCTGCGTCGAGGCAGTCAGCGAGCGCTTTTGTGAACGAGGCGAAGCCGAGTGTCACAATCGTAAAAATAAATAGGTACTACCTATAATAGGTAACTTTAAAAATATAATAGGATTTTGCATTTGATTTGATTTTGGTTTATCGTAAATTTTTGTTTGTGTTCATTTTCAATGCTCCAATTCTTGCGGGGACTGTAAAATCTGTGAATTTTTTTGGGCTAGTGTCTTGCCTGAGAGGTGTTTTAAGTTTGTAATAAACTTATGAATCCGTATAATATTGACTTTTTATACCCGTGTTAAATATTCTAAGTCCGTCGTACTGGATCTGACCAGAATGCGAGATAGCATAGTATGAGGCTTGATCAATAGATATAAAGTAAGATAGTCTATCTAGGCAGGATGTACAGAATTGGGGAACTAAATTAATAGATTGTTTAAATTTGACCCTGTTGGCCTTTTTATTTATCTTAAGGTAGCGTTATTGTACTCGTATTTATCCTTTTGTAATCATTTAGAATTATCAACGTAGTATTTCATTTATATGTTTGTTTAATCTAACCTAATTTACCGATCTATGTTGTTGTGACCGAACTCAAATTAATTTGATTAGGTATCAGATTCAGATTCATTTGTTTGCAAGTTACAAGTTGAAAGGGTGGTGTTACAAAATTTGGTAGATATAGTACAAGTGACGATGACGCCCTGCTAGGCTAAAATACAGCAATAATGAGGGTCAGGCAACCATCGCATCTTACTTATAAATTCAATTAAAATCACAAAGTTCTACCAACTTAGGTTAGTTTCCATTTCAAGTTAATTTTACTAAGATCTATGTTGTAATAAATTACAAATGCTCAGTTGGTAGCTGTAGTAGCTGTAGGCTATTAAGGTTATTAGGGATGTAACTCATTTATCAAGGTTGCATTGCAATTGATAATGCAGTAAGAATTGTACGCTGTTACGTATAGCTAATGCATTTTTTAAGTCCAAAAGTAATAAAAAATCGTCTGGCTTGCTTGATTGATGAGCAACATCAAACTATTTTGCGTTTATAATAATAATAATAAAGCCCTTTATTAACATTTTACAATTAAAACTTAGAAACTAGCTACTGTTGCAAACAAATATTATGATTTGATTAAGGATTATGATTTGATTTACAGTATATTCCTTATTATAGCGTGCCTTTGGGCAAAGGCCTCCTCCAGCGCCTTCCATTGTGTCCTGTCTTGTGCGACTCGTCTCCAATTTGCACGAGCTGTTAGTTTCAGTTCGTCTTCCCATTTTATTTATACAGGGTGGCCCAAACGGTGACACTAAAAATTTTTTTTTTGATTCCTCACATCTATTTGTACCCGGAAATACCCTATGTATGTTCAGCGATTTTTTGTAGTTTTCGAGCTATGATTTTTTTTTTAAATTTTGAGATTTTTTTACTTGACAGACTAAAATATTTTTTTTACCGGAAATTATACATCTTTTTTTTAATTTTTTTTTTGTTACATAGACCTCATGACTTGTTCTTTAACACATAAAATACCCAGCTTCCTATCATCAAAATAAGTTCCAAAAATATTGACCGACAGTAAAAAATTGAGGTAAAAGCAAGTCATAGTTAAAATTTCAACTTTGAATTAAAAATTAAAAAAAAGGTTCCATGACTTTTTAGTAATTTTAAAAACTTAACAAGACCCTAAGCTTTAATTCTAATTAAAAAAAAGTGGTGCTTAATAGGCTTTTTTTAGCCGAAATCTGCCTTCAAATGTACAAAGGTAATTTATTTTCAAAGCACTCATTGTTATTATCTAAGGTTAATTAGGTTTGATATAACATAATAATTGACATTTAGTATAGTTTATAAATTTAGAGTTCTAAATTAGTTTAGTGGTAGTTAGTATGTTGTCACTTCAACAGCACAAGTTGGTCTTTGTACAAAGAAAATGGTCTTTACCTCCAACCGGTTTATCTTTAGCGACATCATAAATAACAATAGTTCTGGCAGACACTAGAATCACAAACAATAGACTTCCCGCGCGCCGAACAAAAGAAGGGGGACCAACACAGCGTCGTCTATAAGCACGTCCTCTCTTTCTCATCTAGGCCGTCTTGCTCTATCTATCTTGCTGTCTTGCTCTATCTATCTTGCTATCTTGCTCTATTCATCTCATGTCGGTCGCATTCCTCCCTCCTTCACCTCAGTTGTTCACAGCTTTCGCTCGTGTTACTACTACTCCTGGTTTTGTTTTCAATTCTGATACAACTACTCTCGCTTGCTAACTGGACTCTGATTCTTCCTGTGACTGATTTACCTGTGCTTGTGTTTCGGACTTTGATTACCTACCTTGTGATTTGGACCTTTGTGCTGCAACATGAGCTATTCTTTGCGTGAATACGCAGAGATGCACTATTTTTACGGTGTTGCCCAAGGAAATGCTAGTTTGGCAGCAAGGCTTTATCGAGAGCAATTGGAACGGCGAGGAGAACAACGGGAGCATTACCCGAATTACAGAGTATTTCAAAATACTCACAATACATTTATGGAGGGACGAATTCCTGGACGTTCATCTCAGGAAGGAATACCCAGAATGGATCCAGATATTATGGATCAAGTCGTGGAACAAGTGGAAAGGGATTCATCGACTAGCACCAGAGCAATCGCAAGAAGGACTGGTGTACCACGAACCTCAGTTATGAGGATACTGAAGTCAGGTGGGTTAATTTCATCTTGTCTTTAAACCTCATAATTACGCACCCATTAGCTCGCCCACTATGCCCACGTGCTATTTTTTTTAGCTGTAATTATTGTGACTTAAAAAAAATAGCACGCACGTGCTTTATGAGCGACTTTTTGTAGCACGTGGTCTTTTTAAGTATTGAACTCTGACTGAATGTGTATTTGGCAACAAAATAATCACTCGCTAGTGGGCGAGAAAGCGTGGTACATACCAGTGATTATCACTAGCCTACTATTTGGTGAAACTGAAAAAAGACTATCTTACCTATGCTTTGAATTTACAATTTCGGTGTTTTTTTGTTTCAGAGGGATACCACGCTTTTCATATCCAACGCGTGCAACAATTGCAACCTGCAGATTATCCAAGACGAGTGACTTTCTGTGAAACAATGCTTCAAAAAACTCAAGACGATCCTGATTTCTTCGACAAAATTTTGTGGACAGACGAATCACGCTTTGAAAGAACCGGAGTTTTCAATATTCATAATTATCACAGTTGGGCCATTGAAAACCCACACAAGGCAAGACCATCCAATTTTCAAACAAGGTTTAGTGTAAATTTGTGGTCAGGAATTGTCAATGGGGAATTTATAGGACCATTTGAATTGCCGGCTAGGTTGAACGGAGCGCAATATTTGGATTTTCTACGAAATAGCTTGAACGGTTTATTAGAGGATGTGAATCTACTAACAAGAAGAAGAATGATATTTCAAAACGATGGTGCTCCGTGCCACTATGCTAGAGAAGTACGAGAGCACCTTAACCAGACTTTTCCGAGACGGTGGATTGGGCGTGGCGGCCCGATTCCTTGGCCTGCGCGTTCACCAGACTTAAACCCCATAGATTTTTTTCTGTGGGGCTATTACAAAGAGATGGTTTACGCAAACGAAACAAACACTGAAGCAGAGCTGCGTCAAAAACTAAGAGAAGCAGAAATAAAAATCAAAGAAAATACTAATGCTTTCCGAAATTTAAAACAAATTTTTTTAAGGCGATGTAGGTTGTGCATTGAAGCGGGAGGGAGACATTTTGAAAACTTATTGTGAAATAAATTTAATTGTTGAATTTGTAGTAATTGTTTTATTTAATACGATTTATCCTTAAAATAACCAAAATAACTATAACTAAATGACATCGATGTTACCGCTTCGTAATAACATACTTTTAAAGGTTGTTTTTAATTCTTTATTCAATAAACAGTACCATTTTAAACTTTATTTTGGTAAGAATCATTTTGTGAATGACAAAATAGCCAATAAAAAATCTTAGAAAATTTCACCTTTGTGCATTTGAAGGCAGATTTCGGCTAAAAAAAGCTTATTAAGCACATTTTTTTTTTAATTAGAATTAAAGCTTAGGGTCTTGTGAAGTTTTTAAAATTACTCAGAAGTCATGGAACCTTTTTTTTAATTTTTAATTCAAAGTTGAAAATTTAACTATGATTTGATTTTACGTCAATTTTTCACTGTCGGTCAATATTTTTGTAACTTATTTTGATGACAGGAAGCTGGGTATTTTATGTGTTAAAGTTCAAGTCATGAGGTCTATGTAACAAAAAAATAATTCAATAAAAGATGTATAATTTCCGAAAAAAAAATATTTTAGTCTGTCAAGTCAAAAATTCTCAAAATTTAAAAAAATAATTCATAGCTCGAAAACTACAAAAAATCGCTGAACATACATAGGGTATTTCCGGGTACAACGAGATGTGAGGAAACAAAAAAAAAATTTTTAGCGTCACCGTTTGGGCCACCCTGTATATTAAGTGCTGTCTTCCTCGGTTCCTTTTACCATCTCTGGGGTACCATTCTGTTATTTTCCTGCTCCAGTTCTCATTTATATCACGCAACATATGGCCTACCCATCTCCACTTTTGTTGGTCAATTCGAATGAGTATGTTTTGCGTTTACATGTTTGTCGAATATTTCTTCTGATTGTGTAAACAGATTTTCTGAATTTAGATCTGTTAACTTAATTAGCGGAACATTTAATTGAATCAAATCTAAATTCGTACTCTGCAAAAAAGGTTTCACGATCGCAGAGAGAACAGATCTGCGCCCGTTGCATGGCACAATCGATAAACTGTTTATCGAGTTTTTATCATATTATGAAACCTGACAAAATTATGACACAGTGAATGGATCATTCGATAAATTATATTATCTATGTCACGATGAAATGTCAAGTGCGACTAATTATCGCGCACTGCGTGCATGATCACCAAATGATCACAATGAGCCGCCATCTTGCACAGTTTAATTAGCGCATTTTGACAGGTTGAAGTCGATAAATAGTCTACTACTCAAAGGTGGTCGACAAAAGAGCGCGACACGCGCGCAGTACAGTATGCGCGCGTGTAGTGCGATCCTTTTCTAAAACTTATCAACGCCAAAAGAACGAATTTAAAACACACTGAATGAATAATTTCTGTCGACGTGATCAAATTCTTTATCGAAGGACGAACTTTATCGTCCTGTCAAATATGTTTCGACGCCGTTTAATACAAATTTTAGTCATATCGAGGTCGATATGATATACGAACCCATGCCGCGGGCGCTGGTTCTTTTAATGGGACCAGTTTGACATAACAAGTTCATAAGAAATGTAATAAAAATTCTTCGATAGCGCACGGGCGCATCCCTATATGTTTTTCCTCTTCAGGAGTATGCAAATATTGTACTTGTATTCATTTATAGGACCTGTCTTTAGCATGTTTTACTTTAGTAGATGGTAGGATAGTAGTGGTAACATTATCGTCACTTACCTTGTAGCCAAGACGCTAATTAGGACTTAAAATAATAAATTCTACATACAAACTCCGTTAGAAATTTATAAAAATAGGTTTGCCAATTTTAAATCAGATGCGAGAATGATTTAAGCTGAAATTAATGTTACTGTGAAGTGATGAATTAAGGGTTGAGCCTTTTCCAAAGAAATATTTTTGTATTCTTAAATAATTGTTTCGTTGTTGATCGGCAAGTGAAAATATTTTAACAGTTACAGTGACCTAATTTCATTGTCTAATTCCTGATTACGAAATACCATATCAAATTACCAAATTGCCAACTATTTTAAATATTTTATCGGATTAAATAGATTGAGGATTTTGTATACACTTTTAGAAATTTTGTGTCGTGTTATAAAACCATGATCTATTAATAATTTTGGGGCATAATAAATTATGAAGATGTACCTACCACCATCTAAAAGATCACCTTATTTGGATCTGTTTAATGGCCTATACTAATTTTATTGAGCTCATCAAAGAAGATGATGTTCAATCAGGCAATTTCTCCAAAGCCAGTTTTACGCCCACGCCTTCGAAGATTTAAATTTTAAAATGATAGCGAATTCGATACATGTTTGTAAACATCCACGGCATGCCACATTGTAAGGTCCGTCACCTACTGGCGGAATCTGATTCGGAATTCCGGTACGGAATATCGATAGTGTAATGTATGATAATTCCGAGCGGAGCGGAAAAATACCGCATGTGTGTGGTTAGTCTAGTTATTTGTATGGATTAACTGGGTTCGGAATGGTTCCATTTCGGAATTCTGAATCAAAATTCCGTCTGTATGTGGCCAGTTTAAGCCTGTTCACTCACACACTACATATGGAATTCCGAATCGAAATGATTCCGAACGCAGCAAATCCATACAAATCTATGTACCTACCACATACATTCGTTATTTTTCCAATCGGAATTTTCATACATTATCGATTTTCCGTTTCGGATTTCAGATTCAGATTCCATCAGTATGTAAAGGGGATATAAAGGGCGTCGAATAAAAAAATGCATTAAGCATTATTGAGTGAGTTAAAGTCTGTCTGAACATTTTTTTTCAGCAGGAAGTATAGTTTAAATTCTTTGACTATGGTTATTGTTATTGTTATTTAGGTTTGTATGAACAACCAAAGATTCTTTTGGCTATAATCACAATAGGTACCTAATATTATACATTATCATCAGTCATTATTTACTGGATTAAATGTTTAAAACTATAGTAGGTAACTATACTACTTGCTTGTCCAAGTAACCTGTCGATATAATGATCTTAATAACTGGGGTAATTTTGATAAACTCTATGACCACAAACCATTATTTATGTTAATCTTGACATTTTAACAATGTAACGCAATTTTTTCATACAACTATTCAACAAGAAACACTTAATACTCGCAATTTACCTTAGGCAGCATAATTTGCACATTAAAATATTTCGATACTTCATAAATAATTGCTAGGCTATTTCCAAGTAGACTGCTTACTAGTCGAATATCTTTCAATCAAATACTTGCGTTGGTGGGTGTAGTCAAAGAGACAAGTTTTCATCTGAGTGGATTTTGAGCAACATGTTCTTGATGTTATTAAATTAACAATATCAATATTTTCTCAAGTAATTTGGTTTCCTATAAATTAGCAAAATTATAAGCTGTTGTACTATATACCTATCTCAATCTACTAAAAATTACACTTTACATAAATTCTGATAATCGACTTTGCTTCTTCATAAAGATCGTCAAGTTATTTCAAGGGTCGAGTAACCTTTTCTAGTATTTTATTTTCTACCACAAAGTTTTGTTAGTAAATTTCATATTTAATATGTAGTATTACATTTCAGATTATAGAGATTCCTTTCATATCCATTCACTTACTTATTTTAAATCATTTTGTTACAGATTTTAAATGTCTATTTTAAGCGTGATGAACAGGTATCGACTTCTCCGTATAATATTTTGAACGTGTTTTGAGCGAATCAAAGATTCTTTAAGTTGTCTAATCTTTGTCTCGCTAGTAAAATCCACGAATTTGCTTCCTTCTGTGCATTTTTATTTGACACAATAACAGTTATGCCCACAGTGTCCACTCCATAATCATCTTAAACTTTATATATTTCATTACCTTTATTATTGCTAATAGTACCCAACAACACCACCCTTTCCGCTCCTTTTTTATAATTACCTATTTTGTTAATGCCACATCCTTTCAAGGCACACTCCGTAGCTAAAGTTATCAGAATATGCGATCTCCCATAGTTATTTCCAACATAGCAATATTTCTACGGCTTCGGCCAACTAGGTTTCATTTAACGCTCTTCTATAGAGTTAACGATTGTATTCACCAAGGAATTTTACTCCTTCGATAGCGAAGGAATTCTTCGCTGAACGTATCTTGATTTTAAAATTATGCTTTATTTTCTTTTTATTATGGCAATGGGTGTATGCTGTTTTTGCTCCGATGTTTATGTTGAGTAAACCTGATTCTTACCTACTTTACATTTTATAACTTTACTATTGCAGATTATATTGTATATCAGGCAGCAATATCAGATATCTTCACCCTACACTTTTGTTTTACTAGTTTTTGATGTATAATTTAAAATACCACGTAGATTAACAATTTCTTTTCAAAGTCCAAGTAGGCTGGACATCAGATACGTTTCCAAGCTGGTATGCAACGATATTCTACCTTCGTGTCTAATCGGAACTCTCGATCGAAGCCTCATCACACTCCAAGAAGGATAGATGCCTATCACTTTTCCTCCGCGTGTGGTCTCTTTGTTTCCGAAACTAGTCACGTGTATTTATTTATAGGATAGGCCTTCGGCAGGCCCTCGGCGATAGCTTTGATATGCTTTATTAGTGTTTGACAGGTGGCGATATGTTGTGAATAGCGAAGTCACCGTGTGACAGGGTCACGATTTGTTTTGTACGCTTTTTGTTGCGGCCTCTATTGATTTCTGTACTCGTCACGCGTTTTTAAATGCTTTGATTATGACGAATGTTTATTTATTTTGATTAAAATGGCAAAATAAATGTGAACAGAAATCATAAAAGCTAGTGTACAAGGGTTTTAACTTTGTTTTTTGTCTTGTTGTTGCTGATATTATACCTTTGCTTGTCCAAATAGTACAAGTTTGTCTTAATAGTATTGTTATAAATGTTATCTGAATAATAAATATTTACTGCTTTTAATATAATTTAACTTTATAATAAAACGTTACGACCATCTAAGATTTCAAAATATCATACCCAGTTGCTAAGGGGTCAAATGCCATATGGTCACTGGTAGGTATTTTCGTATCTATGAGGTGATTAATTCAAATGACGATGGGACCGCCAGAAATCGGAAATAGCTAATGACCAAACATGTCAATAAACATTTTAGATGATGATTAAATTTCTTTCGCCATTTATGGTTTGATTTTTAAAACTTCATTGACAATAATATTGCTACATAGTCCGTTGAATATAGATTTTCATCAATTATTACAATAGAAAAAACAATGTTTGATGAACTTGACAACGAATCTACTGTAATAAAATAAAATAAAAGAAGTTGTCTCAATTTAAAGACGTCATTAATAAATAGTTTATCGTTTGTTTTGTTTTTACGTGACGTAGATTTAGAGAACTTAATTATTCAAAGACAGAATGTATGATAATCCGAGAAATTCAATGACGTTTGGCTACCGATAATTGATAAAGGTAATCGCCTCCAAAGGCATTTGATTGTACGATAACAATCGTATTTTTATTGCAGTACAGATTTCATAGTCCTTTAACAATACCAAATAAGGCATGACTCTAATCGGTATGATGGTAACGAATTGTGAATTTCCACATAGGTACCACAATAATTGTGGAATATGATAACATGTTTAATAATAATATATATTCTGTGCATATCTTAAAAATAATTTATCTGAATCTTGTTTATTTTTGCAACTTTAGCATCGGTTTGATGCATTGCAAGGATCAAGCTATGTGAATCAAGTATTTAATTTATTTTGAATAGTGAAGTAGGTATTTTTTTTATCTCAATATGGAAACAGAATTGTTAGATACTGCACTGGTAATTGGATAGGATGTGTTACCATAATAGGGCTTTCCCGTAGATTTTGATTCACCAAGCCGTTGTGATTGTGACTGCATCAGATCTGTTATAAGAAGCTGAATAACAAACAATAAACCACCATGAACTTAAGATTAAATTTATGACGATGTTCATGTAATGATATAAGACCTTTAACTGACCCTAACAAGAGAAAAGAAATACATTTTTTATCTCATGAAAAGCGTTCTAAATATGGCAAATATGTAGGCTTATGACTTTTTAATACTGGTTAAAAGGTATGCGATGATGTTCCTGTGCATGAAAAGAATAATCTTGAATAGTGCGTTGGAATGTATCTTTTGAACTACGATCGCCATACATAATGAATCGTAGCGTGTCACCCGCGCTGCGCGTGACTATCCCAGTGCGCTAGCTAGGCCAGCGACGATCTTTCAATTATCATTCTCAATTCTGGAGCAGGCAAGGCCGGAGTGGTACCACGTTGATTTAGGGTTGCCTTGACGAACCTGGAGATATTGTTATAAACCTTAGTGACGAAGAAAAGTAAGATGGTTCCATTGCTAGACAAGAAAAACAGTAATTCTAGTCTAGCATAACAAAGCAATAATTTAGTTCTTATCTTAACTTTACTTGAAAAAGATTCCTTTTTGGTTAAACGATTAACGTCACCGGTAAGTATTTTAGGGTGATTATTATAAAAATATGGTTATTAAGCCCTATTACGTTAGTTTAATTTTAAGCTTCTATTGAGGACCTAAGACATTTAATCCAACAGTTTGATTTTAATGAGTAATTCCCCAATTAGCTACAACACAACTTAATAAAATAATTAAAAACAATTCACATCAGCTGAATATTCAAATCAAGTGGAATAGCGATTCAAATACCAAACCGTTTCGTAACTTGTAAAGGAAAAGGATTGTTAACAACCCTAACATGATTGCTCACTTATATCAGATTAGGGAAACAATACCAAATTCCAAGCTAATTTGACTTCTGTTGTGTTTGGTCTCCATTTCGAAACATTATCTGTTGAGGCCATCGGCTATACTGTTTCGGATATTATTGATTCTTGGAATAAATGGTAGTAGAGAAATAATTTGTCTCCGACTATAGATTTATCAATGGTCGTTATTATTATTGGGAATTCAAATTCTCTAACTGTACATGAATAAAGCCAGGAATTTTCTCAATCTAAATATATAATTTTATTGTATATAATCTTTTTACTATGTGCTCTACCTTTAACTGTAAATTAAGTTTAATTAGGTACCGAACTATCAATTAAATCTTAGCTAAAATTCATTGTCACATGAGTTGTTGTCAAATACTTGAAGCATTCTGAATTAAATAAAATTTAACTACTGCGTTGTAAATACATCTGAAGCATTAAAAAGTGATAATATGTTATCATCACAATTTAAGTAATAAAAGAGCATTTACTTTCAGTATGCGACATTATGACGTGTGATACGATATGTGATCACCTCATGATATGAATCATTAGTGATTCTTTTCAATACGTTTTTATTGTCTACGTCACTAGCAGAGTCTAGTAATGCAGATATTTAAATCAGCAATACCTATTAATTTGCTTATTCAAAACTTTAGAAAAATTATTGCTCTTTTTACCTATATTAGTCATATGCTAGCTCTTTCAATACTTTCCTGTTTGATTATTTGTAAGAATTTGCCCTATTAGTTTTAATTATGTTCTAAATATTTTGAATTTTTGTTGCAGAGGTGACACAGTTAGAAGACCCGAGATTAGAATGGCTCAGCATTCAAGAAGCAATGCTGAGAGACTACCTCCACACGGCACAGGAGGCGTTGGAGGTAAGCAAACTTAAATATCGGTACTAGTTAATATGTTTTAAATAGAAAATTAATAAGCTACGTTGCCAACAAATGCTACGATTAAGTAAATGGACGGTTGAGATACGGATTCTCGTGTCAAAGGATGTCTTATCAGTTCATATATTTATTACATAACATGAGAAACATTTATCGTTGATTTCCGTTCATAGATTTTCGCTATCTCTGTTTCAACAGCTGACAAATTGACCTGGCGTTTTCCAATTAAAAGAATCATTACAGAAGGTGTACTTCAAGATAGTTGTTATAAATTATAAAATGGATGTGAAATACTTTGTATTACTTAAATTATTGCCTTCAATAAAGAAATGGAGATAGAATCTAAAGTAGTGCTGCCAATAGAACACATTTAAAGCCTTTATGAAATGATCGAATTCGGAAGGAACGTTTCAATCAATCTAGATAAACGACTCCAATCTTCTTTAAATTAATTTTATCATTCGTTTTAACTCACCATCTTGAGAGTTCTACCAATCGGCTCGATCTTTTATCGTTTAATCGCCGAATTATAGAAGCATCTCGGATCCATTGTTGTGGGACTAAAACCATCACCAGGGCTACGGACAGCTGCGTTTTCATTTTAGATGCTCTTTTTAATAAAGTGAAGTCGAGTTAAGTTAGTAGCTTATAGATTGTATCAACTACTGATGCATTTATTTTGTTCCATCTCTTTTTGAATATCGAAATCATAGCATCTTTCATTGTTTGTGTTTTAAGAAACGCATCTTCCAGTGGGAATTGTAGAACATTTAGAAATGTTATAATGTTTTTCAATTATCTTAACCATTGTAAGGGTCATAATTAAAATGCGATAAAATCAAATTAAATAGCTATTTTATCTAATAATTAATGTTCTCAAAAGCACATTAAATCCACGATCCGCGAGCTTCTAGTAGATAACAATGGAATGCGATGGTCTGATAGTGCGATAAGAGATAACGTGCAAGTGGCAAGTTATATTGTTTCAAATTGAGCACGCAATGGGAACTAGATTATTGTATATGGTAAGAATAAGGGCAGCTGATGTATTGTAGAAAGCGGAATACCAAAATAGTAAACCACTTTCTTTGTGAAGATGGCAGTCTAAATTCAAAACCATTTTAGGCATTGAAACAGTTACAAATGTTGGTCCCTTGTTTTCCCTGAATACATATCTTATCTCTGCAGCAGGTCTTGGCAACGAAACACTATATTTGTTTAAATCTAAAAACTGTTTAAAAAACAAAAGAACCGACTTTTAGAATAAAAAAAGGTAGTTTTTCTCCAGCCCCACCCGACGTCAATAGACGTGTTTTTATTATAAATATAACAATGATAATGCATATCTAATGATTTGAATATTATTTATTGCTTTTTATAGGCAGGTTTTTTGAAGTCGGTTTTTTGTTTTTAAACAATTTTTATTTTTTTATTTTTAGTGTAAGTACCATGGGCAACAGCGACGCTTAACCACTGCTAAGGTCGAAATCGCTTGCACGCCGCGCCGTCACAACCATACGTTTAGTTCGTGTAGGGGCGATACGCGCGCACACGAATTTTGTTGCAAACAGTGGGCTTATTGTCTAATTTTGAAAATCTATCGCAATCGCTTTCATTTGACAGATGGATGTGACACATTGCTGCATTCCTTTGGAAAGTTTTTATCTGTGCCAAAAAGAAGCATCAATGTATCACATCTTGAAAGCGATTGCGATAGATTTTGAAATTAGACAATAAGTACCCTGGTTAAGCGTCGCTGTTGCCCATAGTACCTTCTGTATTAGGTATATTATTTAGGTAAAAAAATCGACTCAGCCAAACGTGAGATAATCGCGAAGAAACAGAGGTACATACATATTGAAAACCTCCTTTTTTGAAGTCGGTTAAAAAGACTTTTTTTTAAAGTTACACAGCTTAACGATTGTGGATAGGTAGGTACAAGATATATCATACTGAGATACAATGTAACGTGGATAACATCCTACTTTGTTGAGAGGAATTATACATGTAAGTTTTCCTGTAACACCAACACTAGAAATAATCTGTATAGTTGGTGTCTGTACGATTAACAATAGAATTAGCCTCATTCTACAAACAAGGCCGTCTTTAACCTATTTGAGTCCTTGGGCACATTAGGATAATGGGGCCCCTATGACCTTGACTTGGGTTACCATCAAAGTTGGAGAGGATGCCTGTATATGAGGCACAAAATGACAGATTTTTTAGAAAAAATCTTATCTAGGAATAGCAAAAATCTGCCGCGAAGCGCGATTATTAGTCAGTTTCATTCACTAATCTCGTAATTATGCCTGTCTAAATTAAAGAAAAACGGCCGCGCAGCGCGATTTTTATACTTAATCGGTTTTATTCACTAATCTTGTAATCTTGATAAGAACAATTATTGTATAATCCATAAAAGTAACTATTTTAGAATTTAAAGTTAGTGATTAAAAATCTATGTGGTTTGACAAGGATTTTTTTTCGTAATATAATAAGTATCCGTTATCATTAAGCGATCTGGCAAGAAACAAGGGGCCCCTATCGATCGCGGGGCCCTGGGCAAGTGCCCAGAGTGCCCAGTGGGAAAGATGGGCCTGACATTAACACCTACATAAAAATAACAAACAGAAAAATATAAAATTTCACGTTGGTGAGGTTAATTCGAACATCACTGAAACTGGGGGAAACTTTTTTTAGAGGGTAATTAATTCGATTAGGTGGCCGATTCTTTAAAGCTTATTAATAGTACATTATGATATAAGTGCGGTAAGTTGATAATTACAGCTGAGGCGATATTGCTAGCCCGAGCCGTAGGCGAGGGCTACAAGAAAGCAGAGGCTGTAATTATCAAAGCGCACGTATGTCATACGACGTTTTGTAACATATTTGCGAGGAAATAAATAAAACTCGGACTTTGCATTTTTGCTTGTTTTCCATAATGATGAAATTTTGATACACTTGTAAGTTTCTATCGGTCGATTTTTCAGCCTTTCACTTCGATTGTGAGGAAATCATACAACAATAAAGTAAAAAAACAAAAATTGAAAAAAAACATTTTTTTATATTTTAGTGACAAATTATATCATTTTGGAATGTGCTCATCAAGGCCTTTCATTTGATACCCATATTAAAAAAATGAAAAAAAAAATTTTTTTTCTTAAATTTAGTGACAAATTATATTATTTTGGAATGTGCTCATCAAGGCCTTTCATTTGATACCCATATTCAAAAATTGAAAAAAAAATTTTTTTTTCTTAAATTTTAGTGACACATTATATTATTTTGGAATGTGCTCATCAAGGCCTTTCATTTGATAACCATATTCAAAAATCGAAAAAAAAATTTTTTTTTCTTAAATTTTTAGTCACAAATTATATAATTTTGGAATGTGCTCATCAAGGCCTTACATTTGATACCCATATTCAAAAATTGAATTTTTTTTTTTATCAAAAAAGTAGATTATTTATAAAGTAAATTTTATTCATAAAAGTTGACCAAGAGGTCAACGCACATGACGCATCAGAAAAGATTCTGATATAAAAACTCTTTGCTAAGATTTAAAAAAGTACCGTTCGTTTTAGACGAAGCATCTTGATAAACCGTGCGTTTTACTTTACATTACCGCACAAGTTCGTAATGAGATACAATACGATATTGAAATTGGCGTAATAAGCAAGGCCGTCTTTAACCTATTTGAGGCCTAGGGCACCTTAGGATAATGGGGCCCCTATGACCTTGATTTGGGTTACCATCAAAGTAGGAGAGGATGCCTGTATATGAGGCACAAAATGACAGATTTTTTAGAAAAAAACTTATCTAGGAATAGCAAAAATCGGCCGCGAAGCGCGATTATTAGTCAGTTTCATTCACTAATCTTGTAATATTACCTGTCTTTAGTGAAAAAAACGGCCGCGCAGCGCGTTTTTTTAGTCAGTTTCATCAAATAATCTCGTAATTATGCCTGTTTAAATTAAAGAAAAACGGCCGCGCAGCGCGATTTTTATACTTAATCGGTTTTATTCACTAATCTTGTAATCTTGATAAGAACAATTATTGTATAATCCATAAAAGTAACTATTTTAGAATTTAAAGTTAGTGATTAAAAATCTATGTGGTTAGAAAAGGATTTTTTTTCGTAATATAATAAGCATCCGTTATCATTAAGCGATCTGGCAAGAAACAAGGGGCCCCTATCGATCGCGGGGCCCTGGGCAAGTGCCCAGAGTGCCCAGTGGGAAAGATGGGCCTGTCTACAAATGCTTAACAAACTGTAAGTATTTCTTTATAAATATGTATGTATATGTCGTGGCCATGTCGTAGATTTGCTCACTTCATGAAATGCTCGAGAATTTCATGAAATGATCGCATTTCATGAAATGTTTCACTGTCTCTTGGCCACATCATGATGTGACTTGGGCAGATCAATAATAAGAAATCGTTTCTCGATATGGGCAACTGATCGCGCGCGGCGCGGCTACTTCATGAAATGGTCAAGATTATTTTGATCATATCGTAAAATAGTTACATTAATTACTGGTAGAGGCGCTTTGTTTATGTGTATAGATGGCGGCCGCTGACGACAATGTTATTTCTCGCAGTGAAAAAGTGAATAATTCGTTATTAAATGAGGAAGAAAGTAATAACAAAAGAGTTTACAATGAAAAGGGCAGGATGAAATGGCTCCCTATCCGTCAACGCAGACAGCTAAGGCTGCTCTGCTCACCCTATTCCATCCTCAACAGTCCCCATTCTCCAGAATACTTGTAATGCAAATTTCAGTATCTCTGTTATAGGTACTTACGATCGTCCCCTTCGCTACGCCAACTCTCTTGCTCTCTCCACTCCTCTCTTTCATTCTGGCTATATGTCTAATTATTTTACGCTGCAAGCTACCCGCCTCTGGAATAATCTCCCTGAAACTATCAGGCGATCTCCTAGTAAATTCTCTTTTAAAAGAAACGCTCAAGCTTTTCTTTTGGAAATGTGAATGATTTGAATGACTTTGTGTATTGTTGTGCAATAAAGATTAGGTACTTAATAAATAAAAATAAATAAAAAAGGTTCTCGAGTTTTATGCAAGTCACGCAAAAACCGAGCAAAATGTAAAAAACCGGCCAAGTGCGAGTCGGACTTGCGCACGAAGGGTTCCGTACCAAAATACAGCAAAAAAAAATCACGTTTGTTGTATGGGAGCCCCCTTAAATATTTATGTTATTCTGTTTTTAGTATTTGTTGTTATAGTGGCAACAGAAATACATCATCTGTGAAAATTTCAACTGCCTAGCTATCACGGTTCATGAGATACAGCCTGGTGACAGACAGACAGACCGACAGACGGACAGCGTAGTCTTAGTAATAGGGTTCCGTTTTTACCCTTTGGGTACGGAACCCTAAAAACCGTGGAGTTTGGATCGCCACAGGTTATTAGGTACTTTATTCTTAAGTAACATAATTATTCACTTATTTTATTAAAATATAATCTATGCTAGCTAAAGCATTGTGTTTCTATTTAACTGATATTACTCTACATTTGTCAATTATTACATAATAAAGATATATTTTATTGACACCCTACCCTATTTATACGATCCGGCCAGACGTGGATGATAAAATCGTAAAACGTTGACGATTTAATGATCTGGTTAAATTAAGTTGCTCATTTCATGAAATGCGATCATTTCATGAAATTCTCGAGCATTTAATGAAGTGAGCAAATCTACGATATGGCCACGACATATACAACTAAAATATAAACAATAGTCGAGACATTTATTCACATACTATACTATATATATAATATATTTATAAATAAAATAAAATAGAATAATAATAATGTTGTAAAAGGAATAAAATATATATTATTAATTTTATTTAAGTACCTAGTTAAAGAGGAGCTCGGTGGCGCAGTGGTTTAGCGCCTGGCCCAGCGATTGCGGAAGTTAAGCAACGTTCGCAAGGGTCGGTCATGGGATGGGTGACCAAAAATTTATTATCTCGAGCTCCTCCGTGCTTCGGAAGGCACGTTAAGCCGTTGGTCCCGGCTGCATTTGCAGTCGTTAACACCCACCAATCCGCACTGGGCCCGCGTGGTGGGTTATGGCCCATCCTCCTTACCACCCATAAGGAAGGCCTGTGCCCCAGCAGTGGGGACATCAAAAAAGGCTGATGGACATGGACCTAGTTAAAATTAATATTAGGACAGCGTTATGAGCAAATTTTCTGTACACTACACTAAAGTATCCCTTTTTTAACAAAAAAAAACATCTAATTCGGTTCATAAATAAAAAAGTCGTCAAGGTAGTTGATGCAAAATCATAGTATTTTCAGGATTACTTGAAAACTACACGACCGATTTGAAAAAAATAATAATGGGACCATCTCGCAAGCAAACTCGAACAAAAAAAAATCATCAAAATCGGTCCATAAATGTCAAAGATACGCGCGAACAACGATAAAAAAAAACATACAATCGAATTGAGAACCTCCTCCTTTTGTTGAAGTCGGTTAAAATATATTTTGTTTGTTAAAACTTGTTTCAAATGTTTGTAATCTTATTTCTGGTTTCTGGTATTTAGGCCGCAATACGTTCACCCATTTAAAATTTCGAGGTCAACTAAATAATTTGCGCCATATTTTAGCCCTTTGCTATCTCAGGTCGGGATCAACATACGACAAATTCCTTAGATATTTTTTATAAATAACGTTACCTTGTATCTTAGTTTTTCAATCGATGTCGATTGACGCTTAATAAATTAAATTTAGCCTTGGGTAATTAATTGAAGATTGGAAACAACACGTCATCATTTGCATTAAATGTTCACAATCTGCTAATTTGTGTTAATTATAAGGCTTTTTTTAAGAATTCATTCCGAGTAATGATAACGTTATCAAAACTACTCACGTACAGAATTTGCACTCCGTGAGAAAACTTATATCAGTTTTAACCATCTGCTGGCTTTGTCATAATAGCCATACGTGATCGAGCTAATATACTTCACTTTCTTGCAAATTGGATACATTTAATGAGACATGACAAAACGGCCAAGCAATTTCATCATGAAAATATAAAGAGAAACGGTTGATTTTTGATTATGCGTTATTTAGGCAGTTCATTTTGTCAAGGGTATAAGCGAGCTCCTTAGTTCTTAGCAAGTTCTTAGCGCTTAATTTGATTACTTATTTGATCTTTGTGACATTATGTTTAAGTAACGTTATTAAGGTAGGTAGTTATTTTCTATATTAATTTGATAATTTTAAATATATAGCTTCTTACTGATACTTCTTCAACGCTGAATTCCATTTTCTGTAGTAAATTTGGTAATAAAGTAAATCTATAATGTATCACTCGTGTAGCGATAGTGAAGTGGTAATAAAGTGACTTTCTAATGGTGAATGAATTTTTGATAATGGATACACAGAGGTCTGTGGATGAGAAGTTGAAGACGCTTCTTACAAAATTTTCCTTTTCGTAATATTAGTATAGATTAGTTTGTAATTGTTGTTAAACATCTGTTTTAATTAAAGTTACTGGACTATTCAGCACATGATCTCTTTAAGACTAAGGGTCATCAGATAACCTTACTAGTTAACGATTGACGTCAATCAGTTGATAAAGTAGCGATGCAAGTAAACAAAAAGATACATTACATCGATCAATTACGTACGATCAATGTTAATCTTTGACCCGAGTAAGCAAATCCATCATAGTATAAATTCACTTGTGACCCTCTGGAATAATTATGAAAGGAACTTTACTAGGAGGGCTTTTTAGTACGATCACAGACTTGTCGCGCATGCAGATTTTAAGAAAAAAAATTCTTTGGAAAACTATTTTGGTGAATAGAAAAATATATTCGTTTAGTCAAAATGGTTAGTTGGTTGGTAGCTTGGTAGGCAACTTTTGGCTAGCAAATATTTATAAATCACAGTGGACTGCTCAAAATTATGACCATTTAGTAAATATACGTTACAGTAATTTCTAAATTGACATACTACAAAAGAGTAAACGATGCTACACGCAATTAAGGTGCAAGATAAATTTCTGCTTTGACCGGAAAAGCTTCGCATACCAAACCATTTATATATCACTTTGTCGGTTTACAGTTATTATTATGTGTAACTTACATCTGAATCATAGTTTTGACAAACATTTAGGTAGGTAAAGTAGCTGACACTTTGACTTAACTCTAGAGTTGTGATTCATGAAAAATAACGTGTACTTACGTAGAGATAGTTTGGTAAATGAAATTTTGATATAATTAGTTTGGTAAATAAAATTTTAAAATATTGAAATATTTTAGTATACTATGAGTTAAAGTACCAGAATAAAAAAAACAACATAATATATTTTTTTTCAAAAATGCTTTCAGGATGTTAGATAAGAGTATACAATGTGAAATTTTAATCATTTGGTTCCCGTCGTGGGGCGGTTCCACTCATGATTACAAGCAACTTTTATTATGGGGCCAACTCTCCTACTCGCAAAAAAAAATCAGCTGTTCCATACAATAGTGCAGTACCTACTCGACCCTAATGTATGGAACAGCTGATTTTTTTTTGCGAGTAGGAGAGTTGGCCCCATAGTAAAAGTTGCTTGTAATCATGAGTGGAACCACCCCACGGCGGGAACCAAATGATTAAAATTTCAGCGTGTATAACGAGTTATTTGACGTATGTTTCATAAAAATTCATTTAGTGGTTTTCTTCCTGCAAGAGCCCAAACTTAGTATGTTTGGAAAATTATTTTTCCATTTTTTTAAACCAGTAGCTGCAAAGTAATATTATCGTATATATTTGGAATCAGCTCAAAAATTCCTTTCATCCGATACCCCACACGCAGGGTTTAAAAAAAAAATATCAAATTAAATACCAAAAAAGATTGTATTTTATCTCCCTCCCACACAAAAATCCAAGTCAAAGTCAAAGTCAAATAAGCTTTATTCAAATAAACTTAATTATTAAGTACTTTTGAATCGTCTATATTTTCCTACCACCCGTTCCAGACTTTTTTTTCAAGATGGCTCCCCTTCTTAAAATGATCTAAGAGTTCAAAAGGTGCAGCACCCTGCCAAAGGATATCCCTCGATCAACAAACGCCCGTATATTGTACTTTTATGTCGTGAGGAAACGCAGCTATTAAGAAATGGGGACTGAGCTATAGACTTGTACTATTCGGTATTCCGTGGCTATAGGTTATCGAAGATATACTATTTAGCTGTATCTCGAGATGCAAAATCTAACTTTCTAATAATAAATAAATAAATAAAAAACTACTGAAGTAAACAATGATCGTTTGTGGTCTTCGATTTTAAGAGAATCTATAGAGTAGAGATATAGATTTTGTAAAAATCTAACGGATATTGTTTACCGCATGAGTTAATAATTCGATAAGTCGAATTCCTTGAGTTTCCGCGAATAGACGGCGCGTCTGCGCGCGCGCAGCTTTGGGAGCGTGTAAAATAAGACCGATTATACGGAAATTTAGCTGGAATTATATTGTATTGGATTCCTTCGTGCTGACGGGAATGAAGCTTACAGCTCTGTAAGAAAGGTTTTTAAAAGATATTAATCATATTTTTTAAGTTAACAGCATCCAAACTAGTGGATTCATTGAATCCTTGAGTTAGAAAAGATATTGGAGTTTCATACAAAAATACGTGAAATTTATCGTTTTTCAATTTTGATTTCAACATAAAAAGTGTTTCATTTCTAGTGCACTGTACGCGCGGAAGTTTTAGAAGTGTACCTAAATGAATGCTGATGTCAATACTAAACAATTTTACTTAGATTGCGTAGCCATGAATTCTATATAAGCTTATCGAATGTCTGTCATAATATTTGAACTCACCACCCACATACTATAAAATAAATTGACACACTTTGGAATAACAGAGGTTATTAGCATTATCTCGCTAAATTATATAGGTACTAAATTTAGCATAAATATGAGTATGCTATTTAGAAAATACGCTCTTCATAATACCTGTCTACCTAAATGAACTTTACAGTAAGCAAACCATTTGCTCAGTCCACGTTTATATTTGAATACTGCAGGCGATGCTTGCATAAACAAAGTAATTCAATACCGACACGATGGCTAGTTAATATGCCCGAGGCATATGAAAAAAATTGCTAGGTTATCTTGGACGGTAGCTCCGCGACACTAATACTACGTGGAGGCATGCATACATGTGGGCAAATTTTCATATGCTTATAGAAGATAAAAGAGTAAACAATAATAATCCTTATGTTGAAAACGATAAGGATGCTATTTCTGGTGATGTAGCAGACGATAAAGATGGTTAGGGCGATGCGTACAGCATTCCGTATATTTGCTTGATATAAGCACTCTTAGTGAGGACGTGCGCGGAGTTTGCGCAAGAGAAATGTGACTAGGTCCTGTTGAAGTATTTGGTAATAGCTGTTGTAGGTGAATGTTCAATTGTCCATTCACATAAATAACTTTGTCTACTATAATTATGTCTCATACAGATAAACAAAATGTTGTGACAACAGTCACTATTCGACAACTATTTTATCAGGAGCCATATCTTATGACGACATATCAATACTCATCACAAAACGATTTAATTGATGATAGTTCTATGAAATCAAATTCTCATTTGCTTATTATAATGTTATGCTGCTATCCTTTATAGCCATATTTCTAAGAATATCTTTTTTCAATTTGACCTTTTCCTCTAGATGCCTTTTCGGAATTTGCCTCCCTAATAGGTAGCTGGGTCGAAATGTTTCAAGGAAGGCACAGGCACACAACTCCATCTTGCGCCAGTTCCGCGAAACAGTGCGCGTGCGCCGAGCAACTATCGTCAGTCGGCAGGCCTTCGAAAGATATGATGAATTTCTCTGAATTTCCGTTATTAAATTTCAATAATTCTGACAGCGGTAGTTATTACTGAGGTACCAACGGAATTCGAATTATGGGCAAAATTATTGACTTGATCTTCAATTGTTGATTATTTTTTAATGTCCATAATTTGTTATTTACTGTTTTTATCTTCAAGAACGTCTTCAACTCGATATGATAGAGGTATATAATTTCTTTCCACGGCTTTGTTTTTCTAATTGATAAGTGGGGTATTAACATGTATTTTAATTTAAAATTCACTAATCCCAGTAGGGCTTACATTACGTTAGTATTTCAGTAATTCGATCATCAATCGTGATTCGTGCCCATTTCGGTCTAATGTTGACAGTATGATGTCATCTTTGTTTTAGTGTTACGACAGCATTCCAAGCTATGTTTACTTTTTTCTTGACGCTAACTACTATGACACCTCACTTTGGTAGTCAAGTCTCTTCCGATACTAAGCTATTATGTATTTCAATGTTACCGTAACGTTTAAAATTCTTTATAAACTGCACATTACAAGACACCTTTTAGATCACAATAAACAAAATTCGAATTGCATAATAAAGTCGAGTGCAAATTCAGTTCGGCATTGCAATTATTCAAATGTAGGCAGTAACAAACACTAATACATATTTAATTGAGCACACCCTCAGAATTCCACACGTCTAACAACTGGTTTCTGAATAATTTCGAAAACCTTCAAAAAAGGCCAAGGGGTAATTTGTAATATTTCGATTGTGATGGTGGGTAATTGCCGGTTTGGTCCATCATTATGGTCCCGGGATGTTCCTGGAAGGTCATAGTGATCTTAAGCCTGGGGCTACACAGGTGAGGAGGAGGAGTTAAGCTTCCAGTTTTTTGTGGTCGGATATTGGAATAGGAAAGGTTGTTTGGAGGTTTAGATCAGGTTTTAAGTAATAATAACACAACATTCAGATTGGTGGAAGATTGTTTTAAGGAACTTTTTATAATTTGGAAAGTAAATGAGAATGCAATGGGTGTACATAATTTTTAGGAATAGCCATATGATAATCCTAGTACAAACACTCTAAAGAAGATTTTATTTAGATCTCTTCGGGTCAAATGAATGTCAACGGTAACATAAACTGATCCGTTCTAAATTGGTTAGCAGTACAAGAAACTCAAACAGAAATAAATGACATCAACAAAAATTGATTTCTCAGTCGCCAATGTCGAGGCTTTGAAACGAGTCTCGATAAAAGACTAATTGCGAGTCGTAAAAACAACATGCGCTAACTAACAAATGGTAGGGAAAGATTGTCTACGCTACAGTAACTGATAGGACGATGAGCTACAATGTAAAATGCTTGAAAGCTTTGGTTTTAAGAAAGAGGAATATTAAAAGTGAGGTGCGCGCGGCACGATAGCCCAAGATCATCATTACACCAAATTTAAAACGAAACAAACCGTCCATAAATATTTTGTTATGATCCCGCCACCAAGTTACGCTGTGGGCAAAAATAATAAATCGCAAAAACCTGGCCTGGCCGAGTCGCACACCCATTTATGTAGGAATGCGCTCGTGGACCGTGAATGCACGGTTGTAGATCACAGTCTTTTCATAAATTGCCACAATGTTGCCGACGAATGACCCCAGAGAGCGATAATTTATTGCGGTGACTACTGATAAAAGTTCGCGACTGCTTTCAACTTTCTGTCACGTAAATGTATATTTTTTTATACACAGTAAAAAATGGTAAATATCATTATTATTGTGTCGATTTATGTGACTTTGAGTGAGCTAGTATACTATTTAGTTATCGGTATTTTTTTTATTAAATAATCATGTAAAAAAATTCAAATGTACAAAACCTAATTAGGCTAAATATGAAATTATTAAATCTCAATACCACACAACAGAAAATAAAAAGAATTAATAAAAAGCTGGAATTCTGTGTCTTCGACGGATATCGGATACCATTAGCTCTGATTGAAGTACTCATAATACGTAACAAATATCTTGGTGATAATTTCATTCGATCCAAAAACAGGAAATTCTTTAAAACAACCTTAACCAATACATAGCAATTTACTTAATAGAATCTGATATTAACTATAATTAATTACATTCTTCGACGAGGTTATCGAGATGATTATTTGTAAATAGTATTAGATCTTTTACGAGATACGTAATTCTAATACGACTATACGTTAATTTAATAGCCGGGCTATCAGCAATTTCTTAAAGAAACTTTATGCACTTAGTCAATGAATAGAAGTACCTAATGAACAAATTGAATATCGTAATTGCAGGATTGAATTCCAACTTACTATCATCGTGTTTGTAGTCGTGTGGGACAAATGGAAAGAGATCATAAAGTTAAGTAATTAAAATGAAAAAAGTCGATGGATTTAAATTTTAGGAAAGGCTCACAATGAAAATATAATTGTGTTCTGCAACAAAATCGTGCATTGTTATAGTAAAAAAAGAACAGTTGCATTCTTCAAATCATCATCTATCCCGACAGAATAAGTTTTACAAATATGCGTAGGATGTTATTATGTCAATTTCACGCTCTGCGTCTGTAGAAAATTTTAGCCCGTTAACGAAACGTGAAGGTCGTGCGCATTCGCTACAGTTACCTATTGTTTAATTGATTATGATCCTATAAATATCAAATGTATGTCATGATCATAAAACACCACCAAAGTCTTATATGGGTACATCATTAACACGGGACGAGATCGCTCGCAAGTGGTATGCAGATTTCAATACATCTCGTTATAAATGGTCTCTCAGTTCCACTTGGGAACGAACGATGCATCTAGATAATATGCAAAACGATTCTTCCATTTTTCATCGTAAATGTATAGTCCACTTGTGAATTGATTTAATCCATTAACATACCGACTATATAAATCGTCGGCGTCTGCGCATTTGTCATATGAACCCAACCTCGCATTATATTTGAGCTGTTCGCTCTTGTAATTTCTTTGTAAAGGAATTTGAATATTTGATTGTAATCTCGAAGAGAAATATGATATGATTTCATCAAAAGTAGTTTAATATTTTCTAGTTGACTGCTCGTAAATCTTCGGATAAGCTATGTTTGTTAAATTAGTTTGAATAAATATGTCATTCATAAAAAATCATTAACACATTTTTCTTTTACCGTAATAATGTTCCTGTCCTTTCAATGCATTTTATCTTCTTTCTTAATCCTTTTGACCTTATGTGGAAGGTTCTAAACAAATGTGTGTGGCGTCATGCTTTTGGAATGCTTACGTCGATCATAAAGAAAAGATTGATATTTCAAAGGTTAACCGATACTACAATGGTCAAAGAAGCACATCCCATGGTTTTATTGTATTCACTTTAATACGTTCAAAGATTATTTCGAAATGTTCACATTCTTTAACCACGAGATAAATTGTGTCTTTCACATATTGATTTTGTCTTACGTTTCAAGAGTTTATCATCATGTCATATATTACACGCATATTGGTAAAGAGTAAAGACGTCGTTATCATAAGGCTTTTGGAATTTTAAGAGCATGGAAAGCTTCCGCTCAGTAGCAACATTAAAATTCACCTTATAATCGTGAATGCATATTTTCTGGCCGGTAACTTTAATGGCATGTAAGAGAAATGTGATGGATTTAAGCGAGATATCGTCTTGAGTCGGTTCATAATTTATTTTATGACTTGATCGCTTCGACCGTAATGACAAAGTTAGGAATTTGACGAGGCTTTCACGGAGAATGATTAAGGTTGTCTCAGCTATTTGGTGATGAATAGGTGATTATTTGTAAGGATACGTTTAATGCCAAGGCTACGTATTTTTTGATGATATCACTCGTCTCGTAGCTTTATGACGCTTGGAATATGACAATGACGAATATATTACATGAATGCGCTACGTAGAGGTGTTATTATGTATTAGAAAGGAGTGGAGTCGCTTAACATGTCAGTTGTAGCTAGAGATGGGCAAAATACCCGGTTTAAACCCGACCACTGGGTTTAAAGCCAATAAAGAGCCACATTGTTTATTAAAGAAACTTTTTACAGCTTTTTTATTTATATTAATAAGTCAAATGTTGCTATGGAAACAATTTCTTGTTAAACCTATACCTACAGAAAAATATACAAATGATATAACATTTCTTATTTCTCAAGATTTTATTTAATTCAACAAAATTGTCTATGGGCGTTGACCCAGCAATCGGGTCAAAATTGTGTCTTTTGCCCATCTCTAGTTGTAGCTGTAGCCCTCCCCACAGGTGAAAGGAGAAAGATGTAATATTAAAATGAGTAAGTACATCTTGGTTCGTTAAGAAGTGCGAAAAAATTGTTTACTTGCAATTAAAGTTATGTAAACTTTTAACAACATCAATCATTAAAAGAATAAAACCAAAGACGTTATTCTGAACGTCTTTTATAGCGCAGTTGGTCGCTCAACATTTTTACGCGTCCACCAGAAGGGATTCGTTAAAATGCCGTCTACATTCCTCAAGTTTAGAGCAAGTTTATTAACGGTACGTTAAACGATATCTCTAACATAAAATAGAGTCCCATTGTCGTATTGAGTAAAAATGTGGTCAGGTCAGAGAGGTCACAGGTTTGGTATTGGTATCTATTGAATTCCGTTGGCTAGTTTTAAATATCATTTCATTCAAAGGCAACAATGTGTCGAGATAAATAACAGATATACCCATTGTTTTATGTCCATATATATAAATATAAATTAATAAAACACATTGTTGTGAGAACATCACTCAGGCATTACAAAGTCTTGTTATGAGAAACAGACGTAGTGAAAAAGCTTATAATTAATATAAGTATTGAATTTGATTAAGTATTTAAATATGAACATCAAGGAATCGCTATCTTAAGAAATCAATAGGGAATGTTACCATAGATACAAAATGCATTGAAGTAACAACTTCACCCCACAAAGCCATGTGTTCATCACCCAGAAAATGATAGGTTGAATATAAAATCAGTGATTTTAAACTTTTTGTATCGAAGAAGCAATCGGAAGCTACATTAACGTCCACCTGAACTTCTGTAGCTTTAAGATGTTTTATTTCAATGAGTGTTTTTAAAATCATTTAAATAATTATTAGGTGTGTCGGTCCGGTCTTGGTGCCCGTTGCTACTGTTCACAAATTATACGTTTTTCTTTTAACGACTAATTGTAGGTTGGGGATGTGAACGAATCGTTCGTTCGACTAATTACATATGCATGCCTTGGGCATCCGTCATATATTGTGGCACTTACATTTGCGTCTGAGTGTTCTCTTTTTGCATTCCTCGATTTTGATACTTTTTATTTTGATGTAAAAGGCAAAATGTTTTCTTTAAGAATGTGATCTTTGCTGCCTTTGTTCAATTATTGTCTTCTTAAACTTTATTACATTCAAACATTTATGGTGTTATTACAAAACATTTTTAAACACCTGGTTAACTTAGACACTGTTTAAATGTAATGCAGAATGCTGTCTCTTTCAAACAATATTGTCAAAAAAGTGACAGTATCACATTTAAACAATAAGTACCTAAGTTTAAGATGTTTAAAAATCTTTTGTAATAACACCGTTAGGATTTTAAATCCGAAAGGTTCGAAACTTTGAAGTTCATAACTCTACTAAATAGTTTACACAAATAATCATTTGACACTTTATCTAATCTCTAGAGCGTAGCACAGTGGTCGCCTCTACCAATGTTGTCCCTCTAAATCTTTCCCATAAAAATAAAACATGTTGCCCCTTGTCATACATACTACAGAACACATCAGTAAGTCCATTCTTAATGTATACGACCGACAGACCGAATAATTGAAAAAAAATAAGGCATTACGGATACTCCTTAAGTTTTTCGAAAATCTACAAAAAAACTAATGTATTTCCAAACTCTTAAGTGGTTTTAATAGTTTTAATTTTTTTTAAATGCACATTTTTATAACACTTCACAATTCTGCGAATAACTTTTTATTATGTTTATTTCCTTCAGATTAAGTATCTCGAGTTTCAGCGTATTTTATTATCACTTCATGTGTTATGATGAGTGTTATGACGATACGAAATATCTTACTGTCGTGCTTTGTTTTGTAGCTTTTCTGCTGGCCATGTTGCCCTCTCGCTCTGGAGTTTATTAATAATGTTCTTGCTGTCAGAGAATGGAATGCAACTTTCCTTGCCTCAATCATGCATGGATGACAGACCAGATGTGCCTTTGTCACAATTTAATGCTTTTTTAAGTTCTTCCTAAATTGGGTTGAATAACTTGAACGTGTTTGGGTTTTAACTTCGTTAATGTTTAATTTTGATTTACATAATAAAGAAGCTTTACTTCTTTTTCGTTTTTAAACGGTTAAATTATTGATTTTAGCTAGTCCTAAAATTATATTGGTATTTACCTACTGAATAGAATTAGGGTTTCCTAAATTTTTGAAAAAATAATCACGACAATTTTTAAGGCTTTAGATTTAGATCATTTTATATTCTCCCTACCTATACGTATGCAAAATATGTTGCCTTGAAAAGAACCCAATAATGAAATAATCATAGATAGTACAAAATAATGTAATCCTGTGAGATGAAGGACTGATAAAGCAACTCGTCCTCAGGTAGGGTGCGGCGACCTCGACGCGTGCGCACCCATTGTTCCTAGCGATCAGACCGTAGCATTGAAAAAAAGTATTACAGAAGTAAGCACTGGAAAATCTGTTGACGCTTATTGACACAACCTTATAAAAAATGCTATAGTTAATCCTGACACAACCCTATCAAACGCTTAAGTTAAGTCCAACACTGACGAATCTCAAGATATTCCTTACTCTGTAAGAACAAGTTGAACCTCGTTGTTTGAGGGTATTAAGTGGCTTAAGTTCGGTATTAATGAAGAAATTAAAGTTCAGTCATCATTATATAAAGAAAGACCAAACGTTGACCAAAGAACGGCCCAAAGTGACTTAAGACGCGTCTCTTATTCCATAAAACTTTTAAGTAACGATACCTTTCTGTCTTTAAAGCTAAAGCTTTCGGTGTTTCAAAATGGTATGATGTTTTGAAGTGACCAGTTCCTGAAGGACGGCTTTAAGGCTGCACAGGCGCGACCTCGACCCAGGTGACCTCCGCTCGTGCGCCATTGTTCCACCGCGACTAATGTTACACCCACCGTGGACTGCATGGGTTCGGTCACCTCACGTCGAAGAATACAGGGATTTTTCTAACAGAAGATATTAACTATCTACGTAAAACTATGGATGGATTTCAGATCTGTGGATGAAATGACAATGAAATTTGGAAATTTGGAATGTAACTAATGAAATTTCTTATAATTTTGATATGGCATTTATTGTTGAACATAACAAACAATGAAAAGATGTGATAAGGCAGCTCGAGTAAGAAAGATTTTTTATGATTATTTAATGATCTTCGTAAGAAAACTGCTGCATATTAAAATAAATGTAAAGTAGAAATAGAAAAAAAAGGTCCACAGCAACATCTTTGCAGTCTAACAACATAAGGTTATTTGGTGTTATTTCAAGCGTTAAATCCTATGAGACTTTGGATGTGGAGTCACCAAGTCCTATGGGGCTGTAATCTGAGAATGTTTTCGACCGTGCCGCGTGCGACGACGAACGACCTCCGTGGACCTTGGCGACGTATGCGCACGCAATTGTTTTCATAATTCCAACCGCATTCGCATTGCGTACGAGTAACTTTGGAAATAAAAAGGCTGTAAGGAACCGGCTTGGGTCGAGTCGAGCAATAAATACTTTTAAAACATTTTCAATTTTTCTTTTCTTTTATTAGATGTTATGTCTTATGTTCTCGAATTCCAGTACCTATTACTGAACTGGAATTTGGATTCCTTTCTACATTATCATGCAAGTGAAATGTTTTATTTACTTTATTCTCCCTAACTATTCATTTTGTTACAATTACAATACAGTTGGCTGAATAAAATCCTTATCCTTACTAATATTATAAATGCGAATGTCCGTTTGTTTGTTTGTTTGTTTATTTGTTTGTTTGTTTGTTTGTTTGTTTGTTACGCCTTCACGTCTCAACCACTTTACCGATCATCATGAAATTTTGCATACACGTTGCCAGGGGTACAGAGAAGGACATAGAGTACTTTTTATCCCGAAAAAATTTTTCGTTCCCGAGGGATAGCAAAAAAATTTCCACGCAGACGAAGTCGCGGGCGGCCGCTAGTACTTCATATTAAGAACACGGGTTTAATAACTAAACATAGTCAGCCCATGCCCCATGACCACGGCCGATGCAACGCGGTTTGTCGGAAAAAGGTACGAGGGTGGATTGATAAGTCCATGACTTTGTAATAAAAAAAAATCTTTTTTCGGAATATTTTGTTTTATTTCTCTACATAATCTTATTGTAACTCTGCGTATTCAGTCCTATGAAGTTCCTACCTCTTTAACCCATTATTTTTTCTTTCATCGCCTTAAAACTGGTAACTGAAATGAGGGCCCATTTCAAGACATTAATTCATGTTTGGTAGGAGAAAAAATCTCAGTGGGTTGAATCTAGAGAATAGGAAGGATTCGCATCTTCATTCGATGAGTTTTGATGTCACGAGTGCCGTCGAGAGGGTCGATAGGGTCATTAGGAAAAGTTAGAAGTTGCTTGAGCTTTTTGTTTCCAAAAGTAATAATCTTCTGCCTAATTTGAAAAAAAAATAAGTGTAAAAATTCCTAAAGGAGTTACTTTTTTAAATACAAAAATAAATTAAAAGTAATAATCTTCTGCCTAATTTGAAAAAAAAATAAGTGTAAAAATTCCTAAAGGAGTTACTTTTTTAAATACAAAAATAAATTACGAAAAAGAATATTTCTTCTTTTCGAAGTCACGGACTTATCAATCCACCCTTGTAGGTGTTCAACACCTACGTTTAGTTTAAACGCGTTTAATACCTGTGTTCTAATAAAATGAACGCGAAAGTTTAAAAGTGTATGAATAAAATACTTTTTTAGATATGCTCTTTAATTTAGAATAAATTTGTAATAAGATTCATGCGTAAACCTGTATTAACTTACTATAAATGGCCTTGATTTTGAAATATAACTTAATACCTTAATACTCAGAGCTTGGATCATCAATAAGTATTAATAAAATTAAGCCGATATTATAAGAGGCGTAACTTGAATAAATTGTTGGGACACGGCCACGGAACATACATAATTAGAAAATGCCAGAGCAGTACTCTGTACTGACAAGTCATAAATGAATAACATTAGGTGTTTCTGCGCAACTTTATTAGTAGTTTAGTCGAGAATATAGGACATCAAACTAATAAACTTTTTTAGTTGAAACATGTACTTTCTTATCTCCATTATTAATTGAATATTAGTTTATTTGTGTCTAATACCTATTGAAAGAATAATATTCTATGTTAGACTTTTTACACACGTAAAAAAAAATTTCAAGCCTTGCTTGCTTTCAAGGAAATTTGAGTGCATCTAAAATCTTGGAATGACGGATCTGAGATCTGGTTGACACTAAATGCTTAAGAACACACGTAAACATGTGCTATAACTACGTCTTCGCTGTTCCACCATAGCCCTTGATTTACGAGCCCTCGCGTGAAGTGTAATTTGCCCTTAGGCAAATTGTATTCGAATGATTTTCCATTTTCCACTTGTAGAAGAAGGATTTGCGATGTTACTTAGAAATGTGGACTCGTCAATTTGCTGCTTTTGAATAACGGTAGTTGTTATTTAAAATGCTAACGGCTTTATATACCTAATTCAAGTGTATATTCATCTTAAATGTCACTTATTTTATTATTCAAGAAATTGCTTAGCGGAATACAGCTTACATTTCCAGTTATAATTTTGTTCATCTCACTAAATGCTCCTAAATTGTAAGGGATTTAGTTCAAAGCATGAACGCGCATTCTAAGTCCTTAATAACTTGTGGATTAAACAAGTTATGGAATGCTCTACTAAAGTTTATAGATAACCTTATAACGTTTGCGATTCAGTGTTGTGCTATAGCGAACAATGCTTTGTATTCTATGGAAAAAAAACGTGAGTATGGCACGCGAATTCCAAGAAGCATCCATTCCCATCGCCGAAGAATCCCCGCTTTTTTTTCTTTCATTTCTCACGAGGGTGTTTGGGATTTTTTCTTTCACATTCCACAGATATTTACTTTTGAAGGTCGCAGGTAGATAGGTCTGTACCGTTTTTACGATGCGCTCAATGTTGTTGTTGGAAATACCAACCAAAAAATACCGGAACCATTAGAGTCGTGTCGAGTACAATAATTTATAGGTATTGCTTTGAGATTGAGGGCTTCTGTGGTTAAAACGTAACTTAACCATTGCCAAGGCAGTGATGGATGTCATTTCATAAATTTAGAACGTGCAATTATCTAGTAATGGCCACTTTGCTGGCACAATCAGCGTTCCGAAGTGATAGGTTGATTACTATAAAAATATTTATGGAATTGATTGTGGTTTGAAATATTCTTTATAATAACCTTTTATTAGAGAAATGTTGTTGTATTTTTATATTTTTTTTACTCAATTATATAATACTTTAGGTTTTCTAAGAAAAACGATAAGACAGAATAGTATTTTAAAGACAATACCATTTTTAATCCATGAGTAATTGATTACCTATATAAAAAATCTTAATCCCCTTAAGTAAGTAATTTAAAAAACGGGAAGAAAGTGTGTATTTAGTAGGTATATACGTTTAGATTGAAGCAATTTTTTAACTACTTTTTAATTTTTTGTAGAAAATTAATTGCCATGTCTATACCCGCATAGCTCTACGGCACATTCCTCAGTCGTAACACCGGGAGCGGTTGGGTCCAATAATAAGAATATGACTGTAAAAAACGAGTACAGTCGGCACCACAAGAAAAGGAACATTTTAGTACCGTGTCAAACCATTGGATTCGTTCCTATAGCATGGTTGCAACTCACTGAGCAAGCGCAATGTTTAGTGCTACATAGTACTTAACTGTTCAGCTACATCTGAGGTCGACTGTACATCAAACTTAAGTTTCGTGCGCTCTCGGCCCTGCCTTCTGTCATATATCTTTTTTACGTTCTTTTTACTTTTGCTTTTTTTTCTTTTCTCCTTCTCTGAAGGATATAATTGTGTATAATGTTATACTGTTTTTTTGAGTTTATTATTGTGGATTATACATTTTTCCGCGTTTTTTTTACTGTGTTTTTTCAAGTAATAGTAGTATTACTTAATAAAAAAAAGGAAAAAGCTTAGTACTATATGAAAGTAATATAAAACCTCATTAAGTAACTTTTATGACTTTTTAGTTAGTAGGTAGGTACCCAAGAGTTACTATTTGTTTACGAAGAATGTTATCGTTATTTTTGCCGCTCCGTCATACGGCCGGTTGGCGGAATGGAGCGGGCACCGGTCCTAGCAGTCACAAGTTCGATTCCCGCATGGTTCCACAGATGGTGACTATGTAGTCACTTTCTTCTAAGAACATGCTATATTGATATTACTGTTCCCTTTCAGACCGAAATTCTGTAATTTCGGCCTTAGAGGAATGTTAAATACATTTTAATGTTAATCTTCTTTTAAATTTTTGTTTACTCTTCTTACATATTTAGCTGCAAAAGTACATTTTACTTTTTTTAGAAACGTTGTAATTTAACTTGGTAGTACGAGAACTTTTTTATTATAAGTACTTCGATTTTTTTATGTTAGTTTAAACATATCAGTTTTTTTGTACCCTCTTATAAAAAAGAACTTAACGCTTATTGTTATTTTTTTTTCAATTTTTTGCTTAAGTAACATAAGACACTTTTTTGTTTTAAAATTAAACAGTTCTCTTTTTCGAAATCCTTTTTCATTTACTTTAATGTTATAAACTTTTTTTTAGTTTTTAATGAATAATGAATACCCAAAGCTTTTATTTATTTTAATATGTTATGATTATGAAAGGCAGTAGTTACATTGTAACATCGGGCTACGTAGGTCATATTTTATCATATTTTATTTTATCATATGGTAATATTAGTGTGCACAAGCCCCGCGAGATCACTCTCGGACGACGGGCCCGCGTGCTGAGATAGACTTAAACATGTATAGACATGGCATAATAATAAAAACAGTTTTTTAGTTTTTTTTTTAATTAGAAACGTATATGTTTTATGAATAACCACTTATTGGTCATGCAGTTACTGGATATAGATGAAAGTTTTGTTTCTTGAAATTTAAAGGCTGAAAAAAAAATTGCAACTTGCTTTAAAATAACTACTTTATCTATCCTCTATAATACTTACCGTAAATGTAAAAATAAGAATTACAATCAAAGCATTTTTTTATGTCATACGTCAAATATTTATTTAATTTCATTATCAATCATTTATTTTCTAGTACATTATTCTTATTATTAGGTATTCAAGTCAATAAAGCATTCATCTTGTGTAACCTGTCAGCCATAATAAGGAAAGGAAAGTCAAATCAACTCACCATCCAGGCGCTAAGCAAGCCACATGTCAGTGTGTACGTGACCTAATAGGATTTTCAGTTTTCAATTACAAAACTGCAATATGTTTTTGAAATTGCGCGTCGTGTCTTAACCTTTTTTAACCGGGGCGAAGGGACGGCAGGCGTTAGGCGTCTCAGGAATTTTAATCGCATCCAAGCCGAGCGGGCGAGCGAGACCAATAAAAAAAAACAAGCAGGTTGGATTTCGGAGGCAGCCTCTAGCCACGGCCCACGCCACGACCTTTGTGGCTTTTGTCTTAGCGAGACTCCGCAATACAAACTTTTTAATACCAACAGAATGCAACCTCTTCCGTCTTTCTTTTAACAAATAAAAAGAATATAGACTTTCAAGAATTTAAAATAAGAACACAATGCGCTATCGTCTTTTGTTTCTAGTTTTTACATGCAAAAGTCTAAAATAGTGGCTCTGTGGGCTAAGACCTCGCGTCTGTGACATTTTTGAACAGTTTTGAAATGGCTGAAAAATTAAAAAAACTGAATCGACAGCAAAATCTATATTATTATTGAACTTGCTCACAAGACAGGAGAATCGGTTGAGATATGCGACCTGTAGAGGAGAACAGACGAGGCATATGAAAGAATTTTTGCCTAAGCGCATAGACTTATTATATTACTAGCGTAAGGACACGGTCAACGTCGCTACGAAGTGACGCCAGTTGGTTGGCCCTAAAATTACAATTTTAGGGCCAACGCGATTCAGTCACTCGCGGAAGACTATGGTAGACAGACGGTGACTGACGTGACATAAAAATGGCGAATGGCGCATTAATTGTAGATTGCAAAAATTATGATGCAAACGTTAAAAAGTTACATGGAATATCGTATCATCGGTTAGTAGCTTTACATTATTTTTATTACGTGTCTAACAATTTTAATAAATTATAAAATATTTTACTATTACTTGTTATTGTTCGAGGCAATAGAGATGGGTCATCATGACTCAAATGAACTTGTTCACTTGAAGATCTTTATATGGATTCAAATGAACTATGTAGTTCACTTGAGTCCATAAAAAGATCCTTAGACCTTAGTTAATTTAGTTCCATAGCTAGTAAACTCAAAGAACGAGAGTAAACGGAAAGGATAGATTACGAACACTGCGTACAGAAATGTCTCCTATGAAACATATTTGCTGCAAAAATAATTATCGACATTACATTTCAATTCAAGTAATTACAGATTGCCTGATGATCTAGTGCGTAAAGAAATATGGAGTTCCATTATAGTTATTTATGCAACTGTACTATAATGAGGGGTATTAAAACACGAATATATCACATGAGTGTTTTAATACCTAATTATGTACAGTTGCATACAAGACTTTATCAACACCCATTTTTTTTTATTTTTTTATTATTTTTATTTGGGAATAAACAATATTAATGCATATGGATTAAAAACACCCATGATATTTATATACACCCATAATAATTATGTATCATCTATAAAGGTTTTGACTTTGACTTTGACCTCTCCTCTCGTCATTATGTCTTCCGCGAGAGTGTTATAATGTTGTACTGAATTTCATTATGCAACGCTGAGCGCGTGGTCACGCGGCACAGCAGGGATACTGTAATGGTGGCAGTAAGCTAACCGTTGCAGAACCTTTTACAGAGGATTTAAAGCATGGGTGTAGATAAAATAACGAAAACAGTCCTATTTCATAAGCCTCCTAAAAACGCAAGAATATGCTCTGCTCTTTTTATGACACGGATGTCAAAAGCTGGACTATGGAAGCTGAAAGCAATGCCAATACCGCGAATTGAGATTGAAGTATTTACCGCATTCACGCATAAAACAAAATAACTGAACTCAGAAAACGAAGCTCCTGCCTCCCATAATCATGCAGTACTAGCGGCCGCCCACAAATCCGTCTGCGTGGAAAGTTTTTTGCTTTCCCTCGCTTTATGTTTTAGGAGGAATTTGCATGTTAATAATCAACCTTGACAATGTAATTATTTAGTTGCATAAGGATTAATATCATGATACGAATGTCATCATCTTCCGATCAATAATTATTTTAGAAAAAAAAAATATACTGTGGCTTTCGTTTCATTATTCCTATTTTCATATGTTACTTGCAGATAATTTCAATAGGTGAAAGTTTTATAAAACCTGTTCAGTTAGTTTTTGAATTTTTGCATTACAAACAATCAAACCAACAAACAAATCTTTCCTTTTTATATTTAATAATTTAAATAGTTTATAATATTAGTTTAGTATAGCTGTGAAAAAGAACAAAAACATCTAATTTGAAATAAACATGTTTGAGATTTTGTAATGCTTACGTTTTATTTATGGCCTTAATACCATCGAAAAACTGATATAATTACCATTATAAAAATATAAAAAAAAAAGTTAAAAGTACTAGCTGAACTCCAATTGAACTAAATAGTTCACTTCAAGAATCTTTTTTGCCCACCTCTAATATGGCAGTAGTTCGAGTGGGATCTAAAAGATGTCGCTGATTTTGCTTGTATGAAGGATTTATAAAGCAAATATTCGGATGGGCTCATCCTTCCTTTTGATATCATTGCCTAAGCGGCATAATAAAAACATAGAAGTCTTTGCCAAGCGGAAACATATTGTAATTGTACTGAAATGAAATAAAGATATAGGGACCTAGACCCGAGAGACCCTAGAGTCTGCAAGAGTTAAAGAAAATATTCAGAAATTTGATGTTCAGAAAAAAAACACTCAAATTTCGAGGAGGAAAGAAAATCCGAACGTACCATCATCCAGTGGATAGCCAATAAGAAGAAAAGGAAATAAAATTGGAAGCGTGTGGGAGGGACTGAATCGGAACTATACGAGAGTCTGTAAGTTAGAAAGAGATGGTGATATCAAGTCAAAATACAACCGGTCCGAGGGAGGCAGATGCTTTGTACGGACCCCTAAGGCCATCAGATGCTAACAATGAGAAAATAAATACTATTATAATGATTTCAGCAACACATTTTAAGGTACGATATCCGCATGCCTATGAAATTCTGCAAAGGGTAGATTAATTAAAAATTCTTAAACAGGATTTAATTTCTTTGTTTTAAATAAGGGGAGGTATTAAATTACCGTTTTGAATGGATATTTTAAAGAATTTTCATTTTCCATAGTAACAGTTTCTTAATTGAACTAAAAGACTTTTTAACGGATACTAGCGCGGTTTTATTGAATTTTATTGAAGTTTTCAATAAAACCGAGCTGGTATCCGTTAAAAAGTCTTTTATTTCATGTCTAGTGAGCGCGTAAGCTTGAGAAGTGAATAGTTTCTTAATTTATATAACAACCATGAATTAAGTATAATGATTTAAAACTTTTATGCACAAATCTTTAAACACTCAGCTAACTAATGATACATGTGTTTTAAGTGAAAAAAATAAGTATCCAGTCGGTAACAGCGAATTAAGTGGTCCTTTCCGCTGACAAAAAAGGAGTCACTTTTTATATTTAAAGAAATTTTAGTTTAAAAAAAATTGCTCTTAGTTGGCTGTCATGAATGCCATTTATTTTTATTTTTATTTATATTTTATAACTCAACCACGTTTTGACAATAACTTCTACAAAAAATAATTAATTAGTAAAACTTTAGCTACTACATTGTTTCTTAATATGACCATTTTGAAGAAAAAGTAATATATTAAAGCTTATCTCATCATAATTAGTAATTAGGAATTTTAATATTTCAAATCTTTTACAACTTACAAGCAACTGAAGCATCTTTAACATAATAGAAGATAAAAGAGTATCTGTGTGAGAAAATATTTGCAATTTCATTACTTAAATCCCTATTACATATTTCTTTTCAAAATTTATCCTATAATGACATAATATGTACTATTAATCGATTCTGATCAAGATTATTACTAGTGGCTCTGTGAGCTGTAGACCTCGCTTTTATGTTATTTTTGAACATTTTACGAAATTGCTGAAATAAGATTTTTTCCAAAAAAAAACTGAACCTTCTTACAAAATTTCACGAGAATCGGTTGAGAACTGCGACTTGTAAAGAGGAGAACAAACGGACAGAAATTCGGACGCATTTTTTCCCAAGCTGAAGTAGAAAAGCTTCGGCTCGCGCTTCGCTCTGTTTCGGTCAAAAAGTTGTTTACTGTATTCTTTTGTATAAAAATATGAAACAAATTAATAGTGCCGTAGAATTTTAAATATTCTGAATGAGTAGTCTCTTGAAAAAAATTGAGTTCCTGAAAAATTAGGTACCTATACCTTTTACCGAAATTTTTTCAAACTATCCTTTTCTAAAAAATGTTTTTCATAATTATTTTCAAATGCTCGATTTGTTTCGATTATAGCTTAAATTAAGATATACTAAGCTAAATTTAAATAATATAAACTACTCAATTACTTACTCATTTGAATTTCAGTCATGAATACTAATAAACTTTGTATACTTAGTTTAACTTTTTGTTAAGTTACAGTTGTCGCTTTTCTTTAAAGCTTTAATTTTTGGTGGACTCTACATTTTCTTTCATGCTTATAAAAAGCTATTTAGTGCTTTCTTTTAACAAAAAATAAGGAACTAAATGGTATTTTTACGTTCTGTTTTTTCTTAACATGACTTAACACAGACGTCCGTGGTATATTTATCTATTTTATAATCAGTCTTGTGCGCACATGTGCGGCACAGCACAGAGCAATCATTATGCGGTTAGGAAAAATGTCAGCTATTCTGTCCAAGACATGCGCGTGAGAATAGGTTATGTATGCACAGACCGAGCCTAGAATACTTAACTAATTACGAAGCCTCGTAACATTCTAGGAGTTCCCGTGTAGGTGATGATTGATACTGAAGACATTTAACGATCATTTGCGATTGACAATTTTTACGTCATTGACGTCTATTGATGCGAAAATTGATCGTTTTACTGTCCATTGCTCCAACAATGGCATTGACGAAAAAATTGGCAATCGCAATTGATCGTTACCGGCTGGCTTTAGATGCGCCGGCTTTTACGAAGTTAACGAAATTCCGAGGCTGCAGCCGCGCAGGACGTTTCAAGTGCTGAGCCAGGACGGGATTGCAAATGCGTGTAAAGGAATTCCGGAACAAAAATGTGCTCTTCTACCTGCGCACCCGCACCCGCCCGGTGTGCCCCCGCGCCACCGCCCGCCCCGCATTCCTTCTTTAAACCTCGTAAATTGATTACGTGGAAAATCTGAGAAAATCGCTCGCTAACTACGCACGGCGCGTGACCGCAGCCACATGTGAAATTGCCATCTTTTTGCATTCCGCACCACTGTCGTCGCAGCCGGCTTCTTTAACAGGATTACAGTCATTATGACGATTGTTTATCGTCACCTAGCTAACGAGCTTTAGACGAATGCAGTGCATTTATGAAAAATGTCACAGCGAGGTATGCCGCGGTTGGGTGAATGATTCGCGTGCCGGGGACACGGGACGAGGTCATCGGGGGTCCGTTAGGGCGTCGGATCGAGCCGACACCTCGGCGGGCCGCGCGTTTCGATTCGACGAACTTATTACGACAGATGGCCGCGGCCCGGGAGGCGGGAGCGGGCGCGGACCCCGGCCCTTCGGAGAGATCGACCTCCGAAATGCGCCCGAGATTGCATTCTTTCGGCGGCGCGGGCGCATTCCACCGCGCGCCATCCGAGCTCCGCGCGCCCGCGCCAGTCGACGCGCGCCCTTTTGGGGGTTAAGATGTGTCCGTTGCGGCGGGCGCTCACGATGTGGTCCCAGCCGCCTCCCCCCGGGCCCGACACGCCGACGTTCCGCGCGCGCGCAGCCTCCACCGGCACTCACACCTGGTGCCGCGGCTGTTTCGGGACCCGCAAACTCGCTCGCATGGTCCGCGAACCTCCCGAATACGGGGTGCGCGTAGACTCCAGCTCTACTCGCCCCCCCGGCTTGCAAGTTCGTGACGAACCCCAATACCAGAATCTCGATGAACTTCGCAAGCGTCCCGAGTACGCTAATCTCGATGAGATAAGTCGTGAGTTCGGTTACCGCTTGTGCCCGGAAGGCCAGAACTTGGAAGATGAGGCGATCTATGAGAACATTTTGTCAGTGCGCCAGATTCGTTCCGCGGAAGTGCGTTTAGTGCCAGTGTCTGAAGTGGCTTACTACGAAGGTCAGGGTTACGTGGCGACGCAGGTGCTGAGCCGGAACGGCACCTTCCCGCAGTGCCCTCCCCACACTTGGAGCCGACTGCAGCAGGCATGGAGGCCTACCGGATCCCTTAGGCTGTTCACTGTAATGACATTTCGCTAATACATTAACTTATGTTTGGTTGAAACCTGTTGTACATCTCGGTTTTCGGTGGCATGTTTATTAAAATATTTCTTACAGAACAGGATACGAGCGTATGAAATGATGTTCGAGTAGGTATATTCGCTTTTTGCACGCATTCCGAGCAAAAAGTCGTTACCCAATATAATACTGTATTTAAGTCCGCTACAAAAAATACGCTTCGGAATTTTGCTCTAATGAAATGTTGATTTTGGAAGTAACCCGTTGTATTTCTTATACACTTGTGAAATACGGTAACCTGCTTCTGACGCGATCTGTCGATGGGTTTGCATTGAGATGTAAGCTTCATTTTAATCCCATGACATCATCCTGAGGACCATAAAATAATTATGCGTTTAATACTTTATTCTGCTCTATTATTTAACGAATACAACATTAAGAGACATTCCTAAGTAATGATACGGAATGCGGGTGGTTTTCCTCATAATTACCTATATTAAAGAAACGTTTATATGTTTTGTTTTGCATCTAATTATAATTATTTAAAACCACAGAATAAATAATAGTGTGTAAAACATAAAACTACCATCAAGCTTATTATTATATAATAAACAACAACAACGTTACATTTATAAAATTCTACGAGCATTAAATGTAAACCTAATAAATACCTTCTCACCATACCTTCTCATAATGTATTTTCATCCCAATTTTTTTTCAAAAAGAAAAAATACTTATTACATAAACAAGGCGAGTATACTAGAGTACTTGCTGTGTAATTTATAAAAAAACCCTAAAATTTTCACGCAGACGTTAGCGTTTTTATCACTGACACAATGCAAATGAGACAACAAAGAAAAAGTTTTTAAAAAATTCTAAGATTTTTTAGTTTTTGTTGTGAGAATCTACATAAATATAAGGAATAATAATCATGGTAGCAACACATTATTACTAAAGACTAATTTAGTTTGCATCCCTTACGAATTTAATTTCTTATTCCGTGTAAATTTAATTCGGCTAGGATTTCTCTTTGTTTTCGACGTATTTCTTTCCCACTCTAGATGCAGAAAATAATATATTACTTGTCGCTAAAAAATACAATGATTTTATAGTTTTCACCTTTTTTTTTTTCGAGTTTTTGATATGATACTCTACCATGAACATGGAGAATCAGGGTAGCAACAAAATATCGCTAAAGATTAATTTAGTTCGCTCCCCTTACGAATTTAATTCCTTATTATCTGTTAAATTCGGTTTGGGATTCTCTTTGTTTTCGACGTATTTCTTTCCCACTCTAAGTAGTTGCAGGAACTACTTGTCGCTGAAAAAAATAAAAAATACAATGATTTTATAGTTTTCAGCTGTTAATTTGTCAATTTCGAACATAAGCTGCGTTTATCTGTATTTTTTCCATAATTAATTTTTTTTTTCGTTTGTCCTTAGGCGAAGAAGGAGATGTACGATGTGAAGAAGCAAAGGCTTTGCTTAGCCCAAGACGAGTACAAGCACCTCAACAATGCGTTGTCAACTCTAGCAGCCTCAAGGACCAGTTGTAAGTGTAGATACAACATTAATACAATGTGTTTGGAAATAACCTTATAAAGCTGAATATGGTAGATAGGGACTATCATACTGAACAACTTTTACTATGGGACCAACTCTGAAATCGCAAAAAAAAATCAGCTGTTTAATGCAAAAAATAAAAATTAAAATATCGGACAACATGAATCAGCAGAATATTTGGCGATTTCAAAGTTGGTCCCATGGTAAATATTGTTCAATTTAATGGTCTCTATGTACCATATTCGGTTTTATAATGCTTTTACCAAACACCTTGTAATTACAACGACTAGATATAAATGACATTTTTAAATTCAAATGTCTACTACATTGCTCAAACCCCAAGCTAAATTTTACTGCTCGGAAGCATATTGCTACATACTGTAGGTAAAACGAGTAAAACTTTTCATTTGAAGCAAGAAGCAAAGCCTTTGCTTAGCCCAAGACGAGAACAAGCACCTCAACAATGCTTTGTCAACAACTCTAACAGTCTCAAGGACCAGTTGTAAGTGTAGATACAACATTATAGTTACAACGACTAGATATGAATTACATTTTTAAACAATGTTTCTTACAATGCTTCAACCCCAAGCTAAATATTAGGGCCTTACATAAAAAAATTGATGTTTTCTATGGAATTTTTAAACAAATTGCATTTTCCTTACTAGCATTTTCATAATTTATTTAACAACCGTGATTACTATTGTTACAAAACTTTTATGTTCAAATGTTTGAACATTAACCTAACTTAGGCAACATAACTTAAGCGAAATAAATAAGTTTAGGCTAAGTTACAACCAATAAAGTGGTTATTTTCGCTAACAGAAAAAAAGAGTCACTTATTAAGGATTTTTTAATGCTAAGAAATCAAAATAAATTAACTTCAACTGATAGTTGACGGCTGTGGTCATAATTTGATGTAATATCCAGAAACTGATAAATATTTTAAATCACAGAAGTTATGAGGTTTTCTGTGTGTGAGAAAAAAAACGCCAATTTCATAGGTAAGGACCCAAATATTACTGCTTTAGGTAAACGGAGTAAACTTTTTCATTTCAGGCAATATAAATAGCTTCCAGTAGAAACCTTTTACCAAGAAATGCGAGTAAATATTTTTTTCTTAGTAAAAATGTAATTGACCGAGTGAGAGCTAAGCGCGAGCGAAGGGTCTCCGTTTCAGCTTGGGCAAAATTGATTTCGGATGTCTGTCCGGCTGTTTGATTTCCTCTACAGGTCGCATTGCTGAATCGATTCTCGTGAGGTTCGATGATTATATAATATACAACGTGTTAATGAAATAGCGCAAAATGAGAAAACCGTTTCTTCGGACCATCAAACTGAACAACTTTTAATATGGGACCAACTCTGAAATCGCGAAAAAAAATCAGCTGTTTCATACAAAAATTAATAACGAAAAAAACCGGCCAAGTGCGAGTCGGACTCGCGCACGAAGGGTTCCGTACCAAAAAACGGCAAAAAAAACACGTTGGTTGTATGGGAGCCCCCCTTAAATATTTATTTTATTCTGTTTTTAGTATTTGTTGTTATAGCGGCAACAGAAATACATCATCTGTGAAAATTTCAACTGTCTAGCTATCACGGTTCATGAGATACAGCCTGGTGACAGACAGACAGACAGACAGACAGACAGACGGACAGCGGAGGCTTAGTAATAGGGTCCCGTTTTTACCCTTTGGGTACGGAACCCTAAAAATGTATGAAGCAGATTTTTTTTTCGCGTTCGGTGGAACCCTATTACTAAGACTCCGCTGTCCGTCTGTCGGACAGCGGAGTCTTAGTAATAGGGTTCCATTTTTACCCTTTGGGTATGGAACCCTAAAAAGCAAATAAAAAACTTTTTTCTAAAAAGATAATAAAATCTCTTTTCTTTTTTTAATTTGTTTTTTGTGTGTATTCTCCTTTTCATCTTTTTTCTTCTTTTCTTTGTTTTTTAAAATCTTGTAATATGCATTTCTTGTAAAAACCCCAAAACAAGCCTTGTACGGGAAGCATATTACATTGCTAAGAATGTTTTCGTAGTTACTTATAGTTTTTTTACATAGGTAAAGGGAACGTCAAGTTTTGCAATGTTGAATATTAAAATATTGCAATGATTAAACTTATCTCGCTACTTATGTATGAGAGTTATGTCGTCCAGTTGCGGTATAAAAATTTTAATTGCTCCGTCTGTTTTTAATAGAATACATGATACGAAGATAAATCGATGACCATCTTCGATTATATGCTGTATTTGCATGCTTCTGTTTACTTTCAAAAACTATAAAATGATCGTTTTTATATTGTGACAAAGTTTTCTAATAATACTTAGTTTAACAATCGCGGCTACTCCAAAGTAAGTGGTTACTTACATACTGAAATCATAACTGAAAATATGGACCTTTCACTCTTCTGAAGTCTTTTACTTTACTTTCTCGTAAAAGAACAGAAGAATAATGCTAATATTTTTATTAATATTTTGTATAACGTACTCAGCAGGGCAAAACCGACAAGTTTACATAAGCAAACTAAAAAGATAACTAATTTTATTTTATTTGTATACATGTGTTGACAATTTACAATGTACTTAATGCAAAATTATAGTCTCTGTGCCTGATCTTATTTTATTTTTTTTAATGGTTATTTTCTCTTTTATAGTATGTTCATCGACGACGTCAATGACGACGACCTCAACGACATCCCGGCACGACCCCGACCAGTTGAGGGTTGAAGTCACCCAGGCGCGGGGGCGAGTGGCCCAGTTGAGGAAGGAGCTGCGACAAGCCAGGGCCGAAGTGGCCAGCGCGAGGCGGGGAGTCCACACATTGGCCGAGTGAGTATATCTAATATCTTAAAATTATACGATCCTTTATTGAGGGTTGATAAGTCACCCAGGCGCGAGGGCGAGTGGCCCAGTTGAGGAAGGTGCTGCGACAAGCCAGGGCTGAAGTGGCCAGCGCGAGGCGGGGAGTCCACACATTGGCCGAGTGAGTAGATCCGATATCTTAAAATTATACGACCCTTTATTAAGGGTTGAAGTCACCTAGGCGCGAGGGCGAGTGGCCCAGTTGAGGGAGGAGCTGCGACAAGCCAGGGCCGAAGTGGCCAGCGCGAGGCGAGGAGTCCACACATTGGCCGAGTGAGTAGATCCGATATCTTAAAATCATACAATCTTTTATTTTAATATTTTAAATATCCACATTGTTGAAGACTACTAAAATAATATACCCATTATGAGCATTATTCATCAACTATGAAAGCGTGATCATATTAAATCTTTTTTTGATATCTTAAAATTACAATATAATAAAGGGCCGGTTGCCGCATCCTGTGGCAATTATTTTCCAGAACTAAATAAATCAAGAAACGGTAAACGTCCATTTGGTTTCTCTAGAAAGCTACAATGCCTAAAATGGGCGTAAAATTGTAAAATAAAGATCACGCTTCATACATTTAAACATAGGTGTCTCGTATTTTATTTATTTCATTAAGCTCCCTCCCTAGTTTCCGACGTGACCAATCAACGTCACTCTATCTGGCTACTTCCCATTTCAGAATACCGTAAATTGGTCTGTTCCATGTATAGCCTTATTCAATTGAAATATTTTGGATTTCAGAGTGGAACAAAAAATCAGTTCCCAACAAGGATGCTACAACATTACTGAGGCTCAGGCGATAATGACTGAGTTGAAAAATATTCAGAAATCCCTCACTTCTGGAGAGAAAGAGAGGGCAGATTTGATGCAGTCCTTAGCGAAGCTAAAGGACGATCTGACGAGGCTTCAACTGGGCGATGCATCACCCGATTTATCAACGTTGAGCCTTCCCCAGGAAAAATTAAGCACGGCATCTCAAACTGACCTTTGTGCTGACTTAGTACCTATTCAAACTAGATTAGCTGAAATGGCAAGAGTTCGGTTCCAATATGATGAGGCTAGAAAAAGGATACAGCAGATTCAGCAACAGCTAGCGGATTTGGAAGACAAAGTTCAACCTGGTCAAGCAGAATCGGATAAAGACCGGCTTCTAGTGTTCCAAGAAAAGGAACAGTTATTGAGAGAGTTAAGGAGTATAACTCCAAGGACGAGATCGAAGCAAGAAATGACTGAAATCCAGACGGAATGCAAGAGGTTAGAACAAGACTTGAAGAATGCATTTGAGATGTCGAATAAGTGTATAGCGGACCGATTAAGACTTCACGAGGAGAAGCAACTGCTATTGCAGCAACTGAAAGATGCGTTAACGTCTATGACGACTTTAGAAGGACAACTAAAGACACTGTCAGCTAGTACGTTGTCCGTCTCGAGTAGTTCCAGCTTAGGGTCGTTATCTACAGCGAGTAGTAAAGGCTCTTTAAGTTCTGGAATCAGTTTTACGGATATTTATGGAGGGCCGCAGATAGCAAGCTCGTTCCAAGCTGACAAACCTGTTGATATGGTGGACTTACATAGAAGAGTTGAAAGGTGAGTTATTATTATTTATTTTGACACTTATTTGAACTGGTCATTTCTTATTACTGCGTAACAATCATGCAAGTAATATTTTATATCTCATTTATAGTCGTTTTATCTCGACAACTTTTACAATCTTTGTCATCTTCAGGCTACTAAGAGGATCGAGTTATAACGCGGACAGTGGGACACCTGGTGCCAGCAGTTCTCCTTCGCAACCATCGTTATCTCCAAGGAGTAGTCTGTCTTCAGCCAGCCCACCTCCTCCGCCACCTTCATACACACAGGTATTGTTTCGTCACTTTCAGGCACGTATCCAAGGGGGGGGGATAGTTGGGATTTATCCCCCCCCGAAATCCAGAACACACAGTACAGGACTAAATTCAAATTTAGCGGGCAAGATACTCTCCGGTTTGCGGGATGCAGTTGTCCCCCCCCCCCCGAATTAAGATACGTGCCTGACGTGAACAACTTTTCTAAAAATAAACTGTGAAAAATAAGACTGATTAAGTATGATAATTTTATTTGCATACGCTCAGATACTTTTTTTATCAGTTTTGGTTAAATGTAGGATCCATTGTGTACATGATAATAGTTTATGGAGATAATATTAATCAACTCTCGCTACCGACTGTCACATTTGCAAATACCAAATGGAGTAACAATCTCCATAATTCTAATTCACAACTGATTCAAATACCCATTTATTTCTTGTGTAATATGATACTAGATTGAATGAGTGTCAGATTAGCATTCACAAAACATTTGACACTAACGCATAGGGGCCGCGATCTATGCTAGATAAGATTCTCACTTTCCGTTTATCAAATGAGAGAGGTCAACTTAGATGGACATTCGGATAAAACGACACTCATTGTTATTTTTGAAGAGCTTGTCTGTCATGTATGAGGTAACGTTTGGGCAAAATCTGTGTGGGCGTAGCATTGGGCAATAAAAAATGTTGAATTAACAATTTCTCTGCGTATAAGGTCGCTCAGGTCGGTTATTGTGTGTCATATCAATAGGTTGTTTTTTATAGCCATGTTTTGACCTGAACTGACCTCTTCGGAATTTATTCTAATTAGTAATGTCTGGCAGTTATAAAACCTTCTGAATATTTAAATTAAATAAAAATATTTAATGCTTATTTTAATTTCAACAGGTGGAAAGACAAAGGCGACAACAAAGAGAATTGGAAGAGAAACTAGCAGAGATGAGGATAGATGTTGCTACTGGACTGAATGAAATAACTGGTCTTGCAACAAGTAAGTTGAATTGATTCTTTCTTTACTGCGACTGTAATTAAAACAATTTCAATTTCTCAAAATCTATTTCTTCCTTCAATTCGATTTCTTCATTAAGGTAAAATCATTCGAATCAAAAGTAAAGCTCACAAAGATAGTTTCGACCACGTTTTAAAGACCAGCAAATGTGTTGAAGAAAGTAAGAATGCATCTTATAGGGGATGGGAGTTTTCCCGATCATTGTAGTGTTTTACATTTTGCTGTGTCCAGTAGGTCCCTTTAGTGTGATATTAGTTTATGTAGATAGCACACCTTATTTGCAAGTCACAAGTTGAAAGGGTGTTACAAAATTGGTAGGTGTAGTACAAGTGACGATGACGCCCTGCTAGGGCAAAGCAAACATGAGGGGCAACTATCGCCTATTACTTATAAATCCAAATGAAATAATTTTCCTTAAAATAGTAATAAATTAAAATACAATATTACAAAGTGATAGATTATACCTTCGACACTTCTTAAAACGATTCATTCCTTTATTCGCAGTTCCAGTACAACTGCAAGGTCCAGGCCGGCCCAGTGAGCCACTATCCCCTATCTCGGAGACCCCGCCGCCGCCCTTGTCACCAAGAACACCCTCTTCTAGTGGTAAGTCAAGTGGTAATAGTATTTTATCATCATCAGCAATGGATTTGTGGATCAGCCAAATTAGGATAATTTTGTTTACCAGTCGATTCAGCAGCAACTCTCACTTGGCTCTAGTATTGATGTAGACTTGTCATTTTGTTGTTTGCTATACATTTTTGGATGTTGGAAGCAAATTTTCGTAAATATCAATTTTTCTTCCAACAAATTTTGGTTTTGTTTCATTTAATTTGTTTACTGTCCAACTTCCATTATAGTTGTATTTTTTTTATATAATTGAAAAATAACCAGGAAAATAACTCATATGCACACGTACAAAAGGTCTCCATCTACAGCAGCGCCACCAATCGGGATAAATTTGCTGATATCCTGCCATTAGACGCACATTGCTAACAGAGATCTTTCCTAACCATCTTCTTGACGATCGGTTCTGCGCTGCTAGCATACAACGGCTTCCTGCGACCTTTTCCAGCATTTCATACTACCTAATAAGATTCAAACAGACATAATTTAAAACATTTCAATAGTGCATTTTGATTTCCATAGATCATTAATCTAATAAGATATTAATGACATATACATATTTGGATTCGGGATTCGAAGGACCAAGTTAGAGCCATCAATGTCTTTTTGATCTCTCTCTGTGCATGGTGTCTCAATGCTTGCATATTGTTGTCTTAAAATAGGCCATTATTGTTACAATTATTTACTTTTCTAGGTACAAATACTAGATCAGTGTCGGCTGCAGTGAGCGACGAGTCGGTGGCGGGAGATTCCGGAGTATTTGAAGCGGCGCAAGCGCAGAATGATCCGTCCAACGCAGGTAAATTGGAACCTCATTTCTGTCGGTATAAGAGCTTTTGATTTGTAATGTTGATATTTAGCCATCACCGTTCCTCAGTGAAGAGGATACGGGTATAGTGCACTTCCACCTTCGGCCTTATCGTCACTTAACATCAGGTAAGGTGAAGGCCAAGCACTATTCCGTTGTGCACTTAAGAAAACTGGAGATATACATGATATAAAAAAAATATAAGTTCTCGTTTTGTGTTAGACATTTTTGATGTTTGAATAATGAGTCTGATTTGATAAAAGATAAAATTAATTAAAATGGAATCAATTATAATGTGTTAATCGTTTTCACAGTGAACAGTGCGCAAATTGAGATCAAATTACGCTACTGTCCCGATGAAAACGCGTTAGAGATCGGCATCATGCGCGCGCGCAACCTGCACGCCTTGTTCATCGACGTGGGGACTGAAGTGTGAGTTACTGATCTTACTACATTATTGTATAATTAAATTGCAAACAGGTTTTTTTTTTACAAAAGATGTCGGATCTAAAGATTGTAGGTGGTAGAGTCATAGTTTTTGTTTCTAATATGGTAGAGTCTTGTCTTAAACAGAAATGCTACACATTTGGGTTTTTAATCAAAGGAATTTGACTGATTTAATTTCGTCGCTATCTTATATAAAATGGTCCTCAGATAAAAATTTCATCAAACAAATTAAAAGCAACTTATTCTTCGCATCTTAAGGCGCTTTCGTGACTGAAAGTGGCGCCGCGGTGAAATTCACCGAAATTCAATATTAAATCAAATTGATTTAATATTGGAATTCTAATACATAATTTTATTAAAACTTTTCGCCAATAGCTATGCCCATAATCTAGTATTTTTAGACGGTATCATTAGATTCCCTCCTAGTCACTGCTAGAAGTAGATAGCAAAACTGCTAAAAGTGGCCGTTTTTGTCATATTTGCTATCTACTTCTACAGCTCGCGCAACATAACTTGAACCAAACCATAGACAAAGAAGCTTGCGCAGTAGCAATTTTCAGTACAAAAATTGTAGTGCGCAGGTCACGTGGTACTAAAAATTGGGTCAAGTTATGTTGCGCGAGCTGTACGAATGACTGCGTGGGAAAGTGATACCTTTTAAAAATACTAGACTATATGAGCCCTAAAAATTCCACGACAAGTTTTGTTAAAATACTTTTCTATTAACAACTTTTAAAATAAAAATCTCTGAGGGCGCCACTTTCGGTCAGGGAATCGCATTAAGTCCCTACTAACTAGTACATCGCTCCACAGTGCGGTCCGCGGAGCGCTAGTGATAGGCGGAGGCTGCGGCGTGCCGTTCAGCAGCGGGGCGCTGGCGTGGCGCGGCACCACGCTCGGCTGGCGCCTGCTGCAGCGCGCCGCGGTCGCCGGCCCCAGGGCTCTCAGGGCGGCCACGCTACAAGTCAACTTGACGCAAGGAACTGAGTGCTTGGTGAGTCAAAACACAGAATACCCTGCCTGCATGGTTAGTTACTTTTAGAACGGTTTTCCCAAGGTTACTTTTGAATCGCTTGCTCCATTGTCAACCGCTTCTTCGTTTATGGATTGAGAAAGTGCTCAATGGTATAACTCAGACCTTAGGGCTCTCAGAGCGGCCACGCTACAAGTCAACTTGACGCAAGGAACTGAGTGCTTGGTGAGTCAGAACACAGAATACCCTGCCTGCATGGTTGGTTACTTTTAGAACGGTTTTCCCAAGGTTACTTTTGAAACGCTTGCTCCATTGTCAACCGCTTCTTCGTTTATGGATTGAGAAAGTGCTCAATGGTATAACTCAGACCTTAGGGCTCTCAGAGCGGCCACGCTACAAGTCAACTTGACGCAAGGAACTGAGTGCTTGGTGAGTCAGAACACAGAATACCCTGCCTGCATGGTTGGTTACTTTTAGAACGCTTGCTCCATTGTCAACCGCTTCTTCGTTTATGGATTGAAAAAGTGCTCAATGGTATAACTCAGGCCCTAGGGCTCTGAGAGCTGCCACGCTTCAAGTCAAATTGACGCAAGGAACTGAGTGCTTGGTAAGTAATCCTTATAGAAGGAACTAATTTGCACGTTACATACTTAGAGGCACCTAAAGCACAGAATATACAACGTGCTGCAAAAAACTCCTAATGCCAAATATGGTAGATAGGTATGGTAGGTAGATGGCTAACCCAAAACTTAAAGTCCCAGTCTTACCCAACCCACCGACCTCATTTTAACATACCCTTCTTTTAATGATGACAACTAGCCAAATTTGAGTATTCGGCTTTTAGCCTCGAGTGCCATGTGAACGAAACAAGGCGAGAGCGATTTTTACTGAATTTAGTTTAATCAATCACAAATTAACCTTGTTTCTCTCATTTCTAACACTATTTTTCTTCAACAGGGTTGTGCTCAAGTCAGCTTAGCGGACTACGACCCAGAAACTGTTCTCCAGAAATGGTACAATGTGCTGAGTTTCCGCAGTATGAGAAGAGATGAGAGCTCTGACGAATCTACTGTTATATCGTCGCAGACTTCCACTCTCACTCGAAATAGAGGTTAGTGTTAAATTGTATTGACTTAGGCCCGTATTTATAAACTGCACTCAACGTTGAGTTGAGAGCTATCTTGAGATTATACCTACTTAAGATGCTGAATCTTATAAGAACAGCATCTGAAGTACGATCACATATTAGACATTCTATACAACCGCATCACAATAAACAGATGAACTCGCGGGGTGGGGTGAGGTAATTGATTCTAGGGCGGGGCGGAGAATGTCCTTTTTGTACGTAGTACTTGTATCTATTCTGTGACTTCACTATAGGTAATATTTGTTTGTGATTCCTTACCAGGCCCTGAAAGTATGATGGGTGCAGATTGCAATGTAGACTGTGGTGAAATTTCAGCGTCAGATGACGAAGAATCCAGAGAGCCTCTGAATCAGGTACCTAAAATATTACTAAATAAAACTTGTAGGGGAGAGTAGGGTATTACCGAGCCCCTAAGGAAAAACAAATATAACTAACATCAGGTTGGGTAAAAATAAAAACTAAATATGACTTTAGATGGGGAATTTATCTAGCTACGCTAACGAATCTTCAAAATCATCAAAATAAAACACAAAACAAAAATATGAGCAAATAACAAAAAAATGGGAAAACGCGATATTATCAAACTGGTCTGATAATATCGTGCCTCTAGGTCGGTACTTTGCGCTGGGTCTGATAAAACCGCGCCTTTAATTAAAATTGCCAATAAACTGATAACTATTACTACAGCGTATGGGAAAAATGGAAATTTTAGATATTTATCTCTTTTTATATTCATTAATCAACTCAGTTTAAAAATTGAAAACTTAAAAGTTTCCATATTAAACGATTTATAAAGACATCATTTTTTTGTTACACAAAAGATGTCTTTATACTTCGAAAACTAATTAATCTTAAAATAATTGTTCATTTTCGGAATGCTTTTAATTTAGTATGCAATTACTTCGTAGGAGGATTAGCCATCTTCCTTCGTTTTCGTCGCTTTCTGTAAAGAAAAATATTTGCCATAGATATTTTCATACTGTATAATTTCGCGCCCTGCGCGTGAAATTATCAAACATGGTAATTTTTATTTGTATCCTCACAAACAAAAACAAACTTAAAGAATTAATTTAAAATACTTCTGCACACAAATTCTACATAATTTTTACGTTATAAATGTATGTAGTTTATTAGTCATTAGGTAATATTGATGACTCACCTCTCATTAAAACATCCGAAAAAAGTAGATCGTGTGCGTGGAAAAACTAAAAGCGCGTGGCCTTCCGCTCTGGTTGTTCGACGGAAATTGAAGGTGTGCGGGCAAGGATAGAGGTGCTTAGAGCTAAGATGTGACTATTATTGCAGGTGCATAGAGTTGATAGTTTTCGAGAAACCAAGGGGTGCGAAACTATCAACCGCGCGGTAATACCCTACTCTCCCCTACTAGGTTTAGTAGGTAGTTTATAAGTTAATTTCTCGTTATGGACAATTTAGGAAAAATTAACCTGGTATCTACGACTAATGATTCAGCAGTAATAGCCGTAATATTTTTTTTAATGCACAATGGGATGGTGCTTGGCCTTCACCTAACCTGATGTTAAGTGACGATAAGGCCGAAGGTGGAAGCGCACTACACCCGGATCCTCATCACTGAGGAACTAGCTATCTTACCTCTAACTGCCAGAACACAACAATTTTAAATTGTTGTAATGACGTCAGATTTAGGTAAGGTGGTGGTAGCTAGCCAGGCGGAATTGAAATAAACCCTACCACCAACCAAACCGAGTACAAATTGTACCCCCCTGGAAATCAAACCCGGGATTCCTGCGTCTTACACGGCTGGGCGAATCTAGTGATTCGCCCAGCCGTGGGCGAATCACTAGATTCGCCCACGGCTTTTAACCGCCTCTGTGGTCTAGTGACCACAGAGGCGGTTAAATTTTCAAAGTATGCCTCAGAACGCTTGCAATATTTATTTATTTATTTATTTATTTATTTATTTCTTGGGAAACATACAGCATAAATTTTTACATATAGTTACAACATACATCAAATTACATTAGCCTTAACAGTTTCCACTACTAAGTAATGATAATAAAGTGTCGAGTAACAATAACACTGTAACTTACTTAAACAACAAAATTTTGCTTACTAAATTTTGTTTACCTGACTTACTACTTGAGGCCAAACATTAATTAATTGGTACTATTAAGTGCAACTTTGAATTTAGCGGGCTTAAGACTAAACAAATCAATGTGACTAAATTTAACGTTATATAATTTCATCGCTCTAACTATAAAACGGTTTCTAGCATAATTAGTCCGGCTCGCAGGAATGCAAAAAGTGTCACGAGATCGCATGTTTGGTCGGGGGCATTTCAATAAAATTTTACTTAAAAGATATGATGAATCAACATAATTATTAATAATCTTGTACAATAAGGTCAAGTCCCTGCGTTCTCTTCTGCGTGTAAGAGATATGACGTCATCTTCACAAAAATCAGCAAATTTATACTTCATCTTTTTAATAAATTTGTTTTGGATTCTTTCTATTGTACTTGTATGTACCGAGTACTGCGGATTCCAAGCTGTCGATGCGTATTCGAGTTGAGATCGTACATAGCTGTTATATAGTAGTATTAGTGATTGTACCTTTTTAAAGTCTCTACTTTGGCGAAATATAAAACCCAACATTTTGTATGCTTTGGCTGCAATATGGCTGTAATGAGAAGAAAGTAGTAATTCTTTGTCCAGCATTACGCCCAAGTCTTTAACCTCAGACCGACTTGAAAGATTTGTACCGAATAGCTGATAGTTATATTCAATATTGTTTTTCTTTCTACCAAACGTAATGAAGCAACACTTGTCAATATTCAGTGACAATTTATTTGTAACACAGTAATCGCATAAACGGTTCAGATCTTCCTGTAGTTTTAAGCAATCATTAATAGTTTTGACAGGTAAAAATATTTTCGTGTCGTCTGCGAATAGTAGAAATTTAGAGTGTCGAAAACATTCTTTTACGTCATTTATGAAAATATTGAATAATAACGGTCCGAGGTGAGAGCCTTGGGGTACACCTGATGTTATTGGTATAAAGCTGGATTTATAGCCCTTAACTGTTACCGCCTGTGATCTATTCTGAAGATACGATTGCAACCATCTCAATAGGTCACCGTGTATACCGATGTACTCCAATTTCTTAACTAATATGCGATGTGAAATTTTATCAAAACATTTTGAGTAGTCGGTATACACGGCATCCACCTGAAGACCTTCATTCATACCACACAGCACTTGGTCCAAAAACTCGCATAGGTTTCTTTCAGTGGAGCGCCCTTTTACAAACCCGTGCTGTTGCGGCATGAGCAACGGCCTTACAGCCGCATACAGCGAATCATATATAATTTTTTCGAATAGTTTAGGTATAACGGACAGCTTTGATATTCCCCTATAATTTCGAATATCATGTTTGTCACCGCTTTTATAGATCGGAACAACCAGTGATTGCTTCCATATCGTCGGCATAACTCCTTTAAGCAAAGAGAGATGGAAAAGATAGGCGATTGGGAAAGCTAATTGTTTACTGCACATTTTAATGAAATGAGGATGAATACCATCCGGCCCAGAACCCTTACTTGCGTCCACTCTTGACAAATATTTTTTAACAATATCAACAGAAATTTGAATAGAACTAATTAAACATTGGTTTTTTTCACTTGGGGGGTAGGATGGCGGAACTTCGGAATCGTCTTTCTCAAAAACTGACTGAAAAAAAGCGTTGAAAGTATGCGCAATTTCAGAGCCCTCAATCAAACTAGAGTTTTCCCAGTAAAGTGTATCAGGAATTGAGTTATTGTCTTTTTTAGACCTTACAAATGCGAAGAAGTGCTTGGTGTTTTTGTTTAATTTTACTTCAGTGTTAGAAATATAAGTGTTATAGCATGACTGTTCCAATAATTTAGTCTCTTTACGCAATCTAGAAAATTCAAGGTAATCACACTGTCTGTTATAGGTTTTCCATTTTCGATGTTTTTTCAATTTTTTATTTTCGAGTCGAATTAAAGGTCGCGTATACCAAGCGGGATAGCGCATTGAGTGTTTGAGTTCCTTTTTTGGAACATGAATTTCTATGATTTTATTGATAGTTTTATAAAACATTTCTACTGCAGATTCAAGTTCTAGGCCGTTAAAACAACTCTCCCAATCAACTTCTTCGATATCGCGCTTAATAGCTTCATAGTTAGCTGCGTAGTAGCACTGAACAGTCCTGGGTAGGGGAACAAGTAAATTTTCATTAACAACCTCACAGTCTACGGTAAGCGCGGGATGATGGGCGTCCTCCGGGAGAGATAGTGGTTCAGCACGCGATACATTACACTTAAAGCTACTCACAACGAGATCAAGGCACCTATCATTCAAGTTAGCTATGTGATTATTTTGAGACCAATTTGTAAAACTTAAAAACATGTGTAGCTGTGATGTAAGTGAGTTAAAATATGGATTTATTAAATTAACACCGGAATGTAAGTCCTTAGTCCAAATAGCATCTCGAATGTTAAAATCGCCTATCAGCATATACTCATTTTCCGGTTCGTTTATGATAAGGTCAGAAACATATTCAAAAAATGATTGTTCCGTTAACTCTTGGTTGGGGCCTTGGAGAAAATAGCAACAAAAGATTGAAAGTTTTTTCGTGTTGCGCCCATCTTTCAATAGAATATTCACACGGGTAATTTCGGCATCAACAAGGCGAGGTAAAGGCTGCATAAATCTCACATCCACTGACAAACCCTGACGTACTCCAATGAGAGTACCACCACCTCTCTTAACCGGCAAATTATCATAATCCCTATCATTTCTATATACGCTGTAGCGACCATCAAAAATTTCCGCATCGAAAATACCGGGCAGCAACCAAGTTTCGGATAAGCACACTATGTCGTAATTAACATTTAACAAATTTGTTAGGAATAATTTTGTTTTGCTACGTAAACCCCGAACATTTTGATAATAAACGCTAATATGCACCTAATTGCAATTTTCTGTCGCCCTTCTTTCAACTAAATGTTCATAAGATTCATTTTCCTCTGCAGATAGTAGAAGAAGACTCATTCGAGGACTACATTCCCGAGGACTTAGCTCTAGATGAGGAATTCCTCCACCCGCCCACTGCCGAGAAGGAGACCAACACGGAATGCAACTTCTGCCCGGAGGGAGCGAGACAGCTGCACAGAAGGTTGGTGCCGTTTCTTTTCATAGATTATGTAATTGTTTATCAATCAATATTGAATAACTACAGTTGATAGAGAATTATCGACCTACAATCGAACTAACTCACAGCTAAGCGAAAGATCTAGCTTAAATGTAAATAGTGTGGCTAAATTGGTGGTGGAATTTATATAATTAAACTTTGGAGTACACTCTACTAGATAAGCACACAAGATAATCTCAGTACGATCTTAAACTATAGGAATACTCTCTAAAACATCAATCATAGAAGTAAGACTAATGGAGATAACGAAGCCAAATGGGAACTCGAATTATTTTTAGCATATATTTTTTAAACTAGAGATATTATCCTCCTGCCTACTTTTCAGACTGCATAGGACATAGATTTAAAAATTCATAGAAGAGTTTTTTCCAAAAAGTTCTAAGAAAAAAATACCTATAAAAATAAAAATAAAACAGTGTCTAAAAAACGATTGCTCAATAGGCTAGAGCACAAAATAGAGAGACAACAGAAGTTAAGCTTAATACTACGCGTGCTTGAGCAATGAACACAGCCACACATAAACACCTCTCACCGACATGGAATCTCTGCTACTGCTACGCTCAAAACAGAGGCTGTACTCTTACCTCTTATAGCAACATCAAAGTGATGTTGTTATATAGTGACAGAGCTATAGGTACATCCCGTATAGCACTATCTTAATCACAACATCGCTTCGATATTACTCTTGACAGTCATTGTAGGGGGGCAGTTCTAGTGCGTGACGCAGTGTTATCGGTTGGTGAGAGTGATAAGTGTGTGTGTGCGTTGCTCGAGCGCTCGTAGTGCTAAGCTTAACTTCTGTACTCTCTGTATTTTGTGGCAGGAGGCTATGTCCTTCTATGCTTCTAATATAACGGCGAGGAAGGTAAACTAACATTGGTGTCGGTACTGAGACTAATCTCTCCCAGCAGATATGTGAGGGTGCGAGTGGAAGCGGACGGGCGGCCCGCCTGCAATGCCCTGGAAAAATAAACCGCCCGTCTGTACAAACGTACACTGTATATATTGTTGTATATAGGTACGTTTACATTGTGCTTGAGATGTGAACGCTTCAATTTTTGTGACTCTAGGGCCCGTAACCGCTCTCAATATTGAGAGCTATCTTGAGATTATACCTGGGTACCTACTCTCCCAGGTATGATTTCGAGATACCTCTCAACATTGAGACATTACAATTTCTTAAAACTTGCCAGGTTTATAAATTGCTATAGTTACATCTCTTTATTACTGTTTAGCAAATAAAAGAGACGGATTGATAGCCATTCAAAAAACTGTCAGGTTTTAAGAGGTTGTAATACGGGATCTAAAATGCTGTTTTTTATAAGAAGAGCATTTCAAATATGATCTCAAGATAGCTCTCAACGTTGAGAGTGGTTTATAAATACGGGCCTAAGGTGTGTTGTTTCCTAAGATTCTAATGGTGAAGGGTTTCATAAATATTGTCTTTGACATGATTTTACTGTGATCTAATCCTTTCTAATACCAAAAACTAATGCCAATGGTATTTGTTTATTGTCGTAATTTTCTATTCCTAGTGGCAATTTTTTTATGTCCGTGTATATTTTGCGTCTCACATAGCTAAATGTGTAATAGACAGACATTTTATTGTTGTACTTGGGAAAACTAGAAGAGTTCAAAGATATTGATTCTGTCGTGTCTATATATTTTAGGCCTATGATGTTTTGTGTTAGGCTATTTTGTGATTCAACTAAGTTTTACATTTACCATACAGTTGGTATGAATAAATTAGCTACCTAGTTTATTATTTGGAACCCTTCCCATTAAATCTGAAACGTATTGGGGCATACTCTTACATTTTTAAGTGCATGCAAAAAATATTATAATTTAAACAATAAAAAGTGCATGGCTGGCATGAAATGAGGCACAATGTGAATGTATCATAAAGATTTTTCAAACATACACATGAAACTAACGTTTTTGATGGACTAGATACTAAAATATTACTTTAAGCGTATGAAATTATTACGCTTAATATGATTTTAAGTATTGTTTTGAATTATTTTTTTATTGATTTTGTGTGACTGTTTTTGAGTTTTCTAGTTCTTGGAGCTTACAAACAATACAATTTACTTAGTATTTAAATGTGGTTGGTAGGTGGGCATTATTTTGTCTATCGTTTTTTTAAGGTTGCGTTTTTTCTGTGTAATGATTTCCCTTATTAATTTATTTCTATTTATTGTTCATAGGAAAAGTCAGCAAGTTAACGCAAATCCCGAGGAGCCCCAAGCTACAATTAAAAGATCTCAAACGTTTTCACCGCAACCGCAGAGCATCGGCAAAGGGCATTATATCTGCAGGTTGGTTCATATTTCACGAATTATATTTTAGTGCCTATCGTAAAAACCCTTTGATTACTTGAATCGGAACCACAGAGGAAATAATCACTACTACGTAGGACCAGAGACAAAGCTTCATACAACCGCGCAAATCGGTTGCACCACTACAAGCACGCGGGGCATGTGTGCGTGTCCACTGGCCGCTTGTCGCGTACAAGGAAAAAACCTGTTTTGACAGCCAGCCAGTGGACAATCATAGGGCATCATTTGTTTTGTTAGTTGCAAGTTTAAATTTCACGTTCTTAGGAAGCTTTGTCTCTGTTCCTTTCTTTTTACTCATGTGTCGGAACTGCCTAAAGTTTGCCGAAAGAAAGGCCTAAACGGAAGGAGTACTTCACCTTTCTTTTTTTTTGTGTTTGGCCTTTACCTCACCAGCCTATATATTGTCTAATTCAAAATCTATCGCAATCGCTTTCATTTGACAGATGGATGACACATTGCTGTATTTCTTTGTTAAATTTTTATTTGTGCCAAAAAGCACAGAATACATAATAGTACAAGTCAAAAAGAAGCATCAATGTGTTACATCCTGAAAACGATTGCAATAGATTTTGAAATTAGACAATAGATAGGCTGGTGAGGCCAAGCACAAAAAAATCGAAAAAAAGGGAGCTAATGCTCCCTGATTTCTTTTTGATAGTTGTAGGGTATTATTTAATTCGTACTCAGGGACGGCAAATAGGGTGAGAATTACCAACAGTGTTACAAGCAAAAAGGCTAATGTTTAACCACTGTTGATGCGGAAAAAACATAGTATTTTTACGATTCCATGTAACTGTTCAATATAAACCAAGGTTCCGCCTGCGACTTCGTCCGCGTGAACTTTCGAAAAATCATCGGACATAGCACTTATGCATTGTAAATATTACAGATTGAATCGTTCCGAGTCGGATTCGTCGATGGTACAGTATGCGAGAAGAGTGACGTTGCAGCCGCCTCCCTCTGGCATCCCGTTCGACCGGAGCGTGCGCGAGCGCCGATCTCTCAGGTCAGTTTATATTTTGATTTGAATCCCGATGTGAGCGTCGTTTATCATTAGAATAACTTGAAAGATGCAAGATTTATTTCCTTAGAACTTTTAGTAACAATTAATTTAACATATGAAAATGGCCTTACTTTGAATTTGTCGACGAAACAGTCTGTTGTGACCATGAATTTTGAAGCTGTGGCATCATTTTGTAACTTCAAGGAGGAAAAATATAAATATTCACTACCTACTAATAAAATACAAAATTTATTCAACAGATGGGGCCGCGTCTCCGGCGGCGCCCTCCGTCGTAGTTCCACGCGCACGCGCACCGCAAGAACTTCGCTAGATCTAACACTAGATCTACGCGCGCAGAACGATCGCTTAGACGATCTGCGCAACGAGATCGCCCACCTCTCACAACTTAAGAAAAGGTTAGTAATTATCTATTAAATTGGGTTAAAGAAAATTCGTAATCTAGACCAACATGTACACACACTAACTCAAAGTAAGATATACAGTACACTGAAGTACATATAGTCTAGTATAGATAGTCTCTTTGATGTCTTAGATACACATGACAGCAAACTATATACATCGGGAAAGTCAAAAATCAAACCAAATACCAACTAATTAACAAAGTACTTTCATTAAAACCGCGCTAGTATCCGTTAAAAGTGTTTTAAATCAATACACATGTTTGTAAATATATTGATATGTTGAGTAAACAGTAAAGGTCTAAGTACAGATCCTTGAGGAACACCAAATGAAGCGCATAAATACCTAAAAAATGCAGTGACGCCATTACTATTTTTAAACCGATAGTATACATACTTGATCCCTATAGTACAGTAACAAAGAATCAGTACTCTGTTTACATTAGCTTTTTTGGTTTAAATCAACACAGTCAAATGCTTTGATAAAGTCCAGTATGATGAAATGCCAGATATTTCTCCCATGACAGATAAAGATGAAATGACTTTCAGTAAAATTACAAACTATGTATTTTCTTGCCATTTTTGTTATTGTTACTTGTATCAAACTCACCTTTTTTAATAATTATACCTTTTTCAACTAAGAAGAATAAACACCAGGAAAATTGCTGAATGATAAACTTCAAATATCTTTAATAGGTTGGAAGAAGCGTGCGCCCGCGGCGATCCCGCCGTAGCCGCGTGGGTGGCTGAAGACGAATCCCTCAAGAGACTACTGTCGAACCCCACAGACCCTGGAGACAGGGCCACCAGGCTTCTCCATCGCACCTGTCGGGAGATCTACCGGCTTAGGAAGTCTCGTCAAGGAGGGAGGAAGCCAGATCTCGTAACTTTCAAGTGAGTTTATTTTCTTTCGCTCAGGTACTGAAATCTAACAATTCATATTATATTCTTGTTGCTTTTCCAATAAAAAATACTTCCTGTCTTTTTTTCCAAAAAGAACTTGAATAGAATTTTCTTAAAAGATTACTTACAATTGTACCTTATTTTAAGCACAAACAAATATTGATTGAATAATCAAATTAACCATAATTAGTCTTCGTAGGGATTCTTGGGGGCAGGAAAATGTCCAGCATTGATATTGTGTGTGTCTGATGATGTTGATATTAAACTAAGCGAATTCTTCTTATTATCTCAACAGGGAAAAGATGGCATTCTTCACACGCAACAAAAGCACCGTGCCAATCCTTCCAAACGAAGAAGACCCAACTTCAGAAGACGACTGGGAAGACGAATTGGAAGAAAGACGGACCCCAGACGGTCGCTCGTCTAAAACATTTTACGAACTGCGTGGTCGCACCGATGTCTCAGAAAAATCCGACGAAGCCAAGCAAAATTCAACCGAAACCCCCGAGGAACAAGTCATAGAGTGCAAGAACCCTTGTCTCAAAGAGCCCTGCTACGAAAACCTGCCGAAGTGTGAAGACGCAAACATTGAAGAGAAAGAAGTCAAGACTGATGATGTGAGATATGAATTTGTTGTCGATAGAGTACTGGGTGTTCAGGTTTGAGTGAATGGGAGTGGGTTGGATTGGATCGTTTCACATTAAACTCTTGGTTTAAATTTCCAATAAAATAACTACGAGGAAGTACCTAATGTAAAAAAGTTTAGTATTGGGTAAATAAAAACAGTTTATAGCAGGAATAAAGTAAAATGTGAAATGATCTGACAATCCATTAAATATGGCCTTTTGTTGTTACGGCACTTTATAAATTTGCAAATAAATATTTACTGTGATTATAATTGCCTATTGAGATTTTCTGCAATGAAGACTGAAGTTGAAAAGTATATATTATATTATAACTGCTATGTATTCGTTATTGGTAATATATTTAATATAGTATTTAACATTCATGTCAAGACTCTGAGCAATGTTCATTACAAACACAGTGCCATAAGGAGTTGTGACGAAAATATAAACTTTGACTTTTGAACCCGAATTAAAATTGCAAAATTTTACATGAAAATTGAGTATTAGGTCGTATTGAAAATTAAACAAACGAAGTAATTCACGAAAATGATTTCTCAAAAGCGGCAACTAAGAAAATAGTTCCATCAAGTATGTACAAAAGAGAAGATAGCGGTTCAAAACTCAGCAATATTATTAAGTATAAGTAATCGAATTTAAATCATACCCATTATATATTATTGTACAAATAACAGTGCCTTAAATTTTGGTGCCTTGAAAATTGTTTGAAAGCCTGCAATCGTGCCATAGAGTGGCATAAAGAAAAGAAGAGTAAAATGTCAGTGCTGACCAAGAGATTGAATAATCTTATTTATTTACGCAGTCATAAAGTGCTAAATTATCTGCACGTTAAAATTTTAACTCCACACAATCGAAATAAAGTACTTTATTGCAGTATCGGAGAATCCTTTTTCTTGAACTACTCTTGGCCTGCTTTGACTTTAATTAGGTACAAAATGGAAGTATGGAGAGTCACAAAATATATGCCAAACACTAAAACAAAGCAGCGGACAATCTATTTCAATTTGTACATAAATACGTAATATTATCATGCCCACCGAGGTAGTTGTTCAGCTGTTGCGTTTTGTTAGGAATTCTTCCACCGATTATAGGACTTGATAGACCAAAAAAGTACCTATTGCTTTGTAAATAAAGGCGATATCGGTGTTTAGTTCTCGTCCTGATATTTCATTCCTCGCAGGCCCAGTTTTTCTAGCAAATATAAACCGCTATTTATTACTGAGCGTTGAAAGTTGGTGTCGACTCTTTCTTTTTCGATATTTGAAAGAAAAAGAAAGCTGCACCAGTCATCAAGTTTAGGTGGTTCTACTTTAAAGCCAGTTCTGGGTCCCTTGTTTCGTCGATATTTTGAATAAAAGCAGGCGTTTTTTCGTTTTCTAAGTGCAATATTGAATGTACTTGTCTTAGTTATATTCCGTAAAGTGTAGAGATCTGAACATGTACTGATGGTAAAGATATCTCATCGTCACTTGTACAATGCGAATGAAATAAGAATAGGATTGTCATAACATCATCTATTTTCTCTCTGTCTTTACGATGAAGTAGGAATTTGATAGAAAATTGTGGAACAATCTTTTTTTTTTTTCGGCTGCAGTCTTATGATACACGATTTACTTGAGCCAGATAATGGGAATTTGTAAAAATGTGCCAAGTCTTTGAAAAATGAAATGGTCAACAATTTAACTATTATCATATCATGGCCATGTACGTATTAGTTGTACGGAGATGGAAAATAGTGCCTTCATTATTTCTGATATTGTCTGATTTTTTATACTCGGCGGAAATAAAGGTGAATAACATAACGTAAATAAAATACAATTTTATTACATTTTCATCTCCACTTATGTTTAAGTAGATTAATATAATTATTTTAATGTACATTTTGTATAATATTTAATTTTATTATTTTAGTGCATAATTTTATTACTTACCTATCTTGTAAATAATCTGAAAATAATACTTCAAGAATTCGCATATCTGTAATTCTGATTTTGTTTCTTTTAATTATCATTGTTAGCAATATTAGGTTGATGTTAAGTATTTTTATAACAAAATCGATAGTCTCTTAGTTCAATTAGCTGTACGATGTTACATTTTTGTAAAAAATGTATATTTTATATAAACATTTTATGTTTTATAAATATCTACTTTTGTAATTGTTACTGAGGTTAATTTGGATTTGCCAAATTAATATATGCCTTGTTTTAATTCTTCCATTAAAAAAGGGAATATTATATTTCTTAAAGATGCCAATATTGACGATAGCAGGTTGATAATTAAAAAATGAAAATAAAAAATATAAATCAATAATTACTTTGTTTAATTTTTAATATCCCAATTTCGGCCATACCGTCTAGTACATTATCATAACATTCATATATTACGAAGTTAAAGAAATATCAGTAAAGCAGACAAGTAGGTCGGTAGGTACTTACAGGAAAGTAACTTCAGAAAATTTATTTGGTATCCAAACATTTTTAAAAGGAGTAGATCAGAAATACCTTCAATTTGAAATTTGAATGCACCGTTGATTATAATAATTATCGTAAAAAAATAAGTATCAAAGGTGTCGTGTTCTTCTGCTGGACCCTCAGGAATGCAAACCCAATTCAGTCAGTGCATAGATCTCGTTTTTACCTATTAATGGCTTTTTAACATGATCATGTATAGATGTTGGATGTTGAGGGCTGGAAAGTAAGAGGAAGACCGCAGAAAAGGTGGATGGATTGTGTGCGGAATGATATGAATGTGAAGGAAGTGGATGAGGAAATGACGAGTGACAGGAAGGAATGGAAGAAAAGGACGCAATGCACCGACCCCAAATAAATTGGGATAAGGGTAGGAAAAAAAAATTTAAAAAATTTGCTCAAGCTGAAGTGGCAGGACACATAGCTAGAAGAACCAATGGCTGTTGGGGCGGAAAGGCTCTGGAATAGCGACCGCGCACCGGACGACGCTCCGTGGGTAGGCCCCCGACAAGGTGGACCGACGATCTAGTAAAGGTCGCGGGAAACCGCTGGATGCGGGCAGCGCAGGACCGATCGTCGTGGAGGTCCTTGGGGGAGGCCTATACCTAGCAGTGGGTGTCGTGCGGCTGATATGATAAATATAAAAAAATAATGCTGGTAATATGATTAATGGAAAAAATAAGGTAGAAACCTTATTAGTTCTGTTAAAGAAATAAAATAAACCAAATTATTCCAGTTTTATAATAAACACAAAGGTAGCTTGTGCGTCCATAAGTGTTATTCCTTTTCGTAAAGAAAACGTAATTATATGGGTAAAGTGGGCACTATTTTCATTTTTAGAGACTCCGGTAATGGCGGTGCGTGGTAGGGCGCACGCGAACGGCCAATCCCGCAATCTACGCTCACAATCGCTTAGATTACACTTGAAATTAACGACGTGGGTGCCGCACGATCGACAATGGTGCGACTTTTGTTCATTATGGGTACCAAATGGAAAATCGTTACGAAAAAGAAGTACCTACCAACCTGCCTAAAATATGCAATACCCATGTGTTCGCTAATGTCGGCGCTTTCACCATGGATTTATAAATAATAGTAATAAAAAAATTACAACTTTACTAACATTTTGCTCTAATTCCAAAGTAGCCAAAGCACTTAACTTGTGTTATTAAATTCAGAAACAACGGTGGAACTATAAACACCCAGACCTGAGCTAGTATAGAAAAATTCGTTTCCTAAATTGATCCAGCCGGGGATCGAATCCAGGACATCAGAGATGACGATACCTTGAAAAACGGTGTACAAACCACTTGACTACGGAGGAAGTTAAATATAATTTGGGAAATAACAGCTATAATATTTTTTGATAGAAAAATTATTCTGAGTTGCTGTGTGCAGAATAAATGAGGAAACATCTTGATTTATAACAACTGCCGATGCCAAATGAACACTTGTTACTGGAGTACAGACTTACATGATGCAAACTTTGGCTTCATGGTCCTTATCCGTGAAGTTCTGAAAATCTCTCTCACAGAACTCACACAAAGCCCAAAAACTTTTACGAGTACAACATTGAAACCTTCACCTACAATGATTATAGTTATAATAAGTCTATGTTCACCTACGAAATATGTAATCGTCAAAGCTCTACGAAACCTTATGAATGTGGAAAACGGAGGAGGCCAGAAACGAAAAAAGCCCGTGGATATGTAATATCTTTAAAGGTAGCTTAATAGTACATTATGATATAAGTGCGGTAGGTTGAAAATTACAGCCGAGGCGATATTGCTACAAGAAAGCAGAGGCTGCAATTATCAAAGCGCACGTATGTCATACGACGTTTTATAACATATTTGCGAGGAAATATATATAAAACCCAGACTTTAGACTAAGTACCTACTTATAAAAATTTATCAATAATGTTGTCAAGTTATTATTATTTGTCTCTCTCTCTCACTCTCTTGAGTGAAGGGAGAAACGAGACCGCAGAGTAGTGCAGGCGGCGGCGGCGGCGGCGGCGGCTCGTTCGTTAGACGGAGCACCTTGATAAACCGTGCGGTAATGTAAAGTAAAACGCACAGTTTATCAAGGAAGCCGTGCGTTTTACTTTATATTACCGCACAAGTTCGTAATGAGATACAATACCATATTGAAATTGGTGTAATAAGAGACCCTTTACGAGCAAATATGTTAATAGCGAGCTTATAATATAAACACTAATATTTTACTATTTAATACGCAGCATGACGAACCCGACAAACTCTAATTAGGTATAGTTGTTCTATCTCACGAAGACCCTTTTGTATGCATCTGCACGCTCTCGTATGTACGCACATTAAAACAATGTGTATGTGCAGTGCAACATTAATAGCAAAAAGGTCTTCGTGAGATAGAACAACAGCTATACATAATTGTCTATGTAAAAGGTAAATATAATTATTTTAAAAGCTTTTACTAGTTCGACGTGACATAAAGACTGGAATCACATCGTCGCACATATTTCTTTCGTGCGTCCAATAGCCAGTAGCCCAGCATTAGCACGCACGCGTCCGGCCACAGGATATGCTTATATAACCTAGATTTACAATACGGCCAAGGAATTCATTTCTGGCGGGTGGGACCAATCCGGAATTTTCGGGAGCCATGTCGGACAGGAAGGGAATTTTGATTTAGAGCCATTTAGATCGTGTCCTGCGCTTTGGTTAGTTAGATAGAATCCTTTGGTTTTGGAGTTCCTTGGATAGGTAAAAAAATTCGAGAGGTTTTTTTTTCTCATAACTAATTTCATTATTCGTGTTCATTGCATTTCATAAAAAGATGAAGCAATCCAATAAACTGAAATAGACTCGACTTGTACAAGACTTGTACCTAGTAGACTAGACTCTACCTACTCTGAGAGTGAAAACTAATTAAAAAGAGTTGGTTCCTTTTGGCCAATAAGAAACGGAGTTGGAAAAGTATTGAACCCTCTTTTGACGAAGCCAACTTACTCTTGCCTTCTTTTTTATTTTTAATTTGAGGCCAGAATCGTGATAACAGCAGGTTGAGCTTACCGTGGCCATAAAAACAAGTGCGTGTCACGTTCTTACACAAAAAGAGGCCAATTTGGTATGAATGGTCACTTTTTATGACTAGTCAGAAACAGAATTTAAAGAATCTCTAAACAGAACAAAACGGATCCTTTTGTCAGGTATTCTCTAAAGTAGTTTTTATTTAGTTTAAGAGACGATCTACCATTTTGCAGACAAAACTCTTGAAAACTATGAACTATTTCTAACAACTTTTTTATACTCATCATAGGTGTCATTTTACTCAATTCTGGGATTTGATCCGCGACTCGATGATAGGACTAAAGTGGACCAAAGATAGGTACTTAGCGGGTTTTTTTGAGTAGTTACCTAATATTTTGAAATGATTCATAACTACTTTTTATACTTTTTTTGTACTTAATAAGTATAAACGGACGGATCGCGAGTGGTGTTATATAAAAAGCTCGTTATTAGACGCTATTCATGGAAAAATCACACTAAGCCCATGAAAAAGTTTCAGCCTAAAGTTATTTGTTCTAAGCCGTTTGTCACGTAATGTTTGTATTTGAAGGTGACCTATATACAGTTACGCTTTTCAACCTTAGCAATGTTATGTAAAATAATTAAGGAAATATAGGTGGTACGAGGAGCTCGGTGGCGCAGTGGTTTAGCGCATGACCCGACAATTACGGAGGTTAAGCAACTTTAGCACGGGATGGGTGACCAAAAATATATTATTTCGAGCTCCTCCGTGCTTCGGAAGGCACGTTAAGCCGTTGGGCCCGGCTGCATTTGCAGTCGTTAACACCCACCAATCCGCATTGGGCCGCGTGGTGGGTTCTGGCCCGTTCTTCTTATCCACCCGTAAAGAATGCCTATGCCCCAGCAGTGGGGACATTAAAAATGGCTGATGGACAATACGTGAAAGAGTAATATAATATCACCTTTCAGTATCTTTGTTCCAAAATGTTCAAAGTCGAGTACCAATACCTACTTTGAAATCTAGTTGGTTGAAATATGTCAATGTAAAGTATAATTTTTGGAAACTTTTTAGAAAATAATTTCCTTAAAGTTTTGCTTTCTTGAGGAAAATCAAGAGTCACGACTTGGCGGTGGCTTCATTACGGGTGGTAAGAGATGGTGCTGTGCAGTAAAGCTAGGGTTTCCTAGGATGACAGTGCCGTCATTATTACGGCCGTAATTTAGCGGCGTAGAACGTTGTCTATGTAAACAAAGGCGGCGCGGTTTCCTAGAGAGCGGTGCTAGACACCGTAACTGCAATTGTTTACAGCCAACGTTCTACGCCGGTAAGTTACTACCATAATCCTTGTCCAGACAAGTCCGTTTTGTATGGTAAAGATACGGTGATCTGATACGCCAAAATGATACAAGTCTGGACAAAGCTTAATATGACGGCACCGTCATCCCAGGAAGCCCTAGCCTAACTAACAGCGCGGTATGGTTCTGCTTTGTTATTATTACTAGAATAGTAGTATATTATCTGTGGTTATTATCAACTTATGCAACGAAACATTGAGCTAAAGCACTGAACAAGAAAAGCTTACCTACAGAAGATTTGTACTTCCGTCCGACGACGTCGAAAGGAAGTGGCGTCAATATGGAATGATAGCGAAATATGGGATACAATTTGATTGATCATAATCATAATATTAGTAGTACCTAATTACTTTATGTATTAAATTTTTTGTAGCTACATTTTTTTTTCTCTGAAAGAAGATTAATTAAAATCATTAGGACATTGTCATACTCCAATTTCTTTTAATAAATATTCCTTCTATTTACCTATAATTACAATGTCTGTGAATTAGAAAGGTTTTGCGGTAAGGAAAACAAACATAGCTATATCGATCCCACACAATAATAACTTTCTGTGGGGAGGTGAGTACAAAGGGCCCGAACGAGGGGTAATTTTGCAAATCACCCCGATTTGTGGTAAAAGCTAGGATAATCTGTATGGTGCTACTGTGTTCCAAAGAACCGAGTAGTACTGAAATGTAATTTATTTAAAGAGGTTTTAATGAATTGTGTTGTGACAAAAGAAATGGAATTTAAAAAGTACAATGTTTTAAAAATGGAACGTCGAAAGTTGGGCTTAGTTGGTAACGTGCGTAGGGATTATTTTCTCTGTGTAGGTGGCAACTGCTGGCCCAAATAAAATTCACCCATGATTTTGATTATTGTTAGTAATATCCCGTGTAGTATATTAGGATTGTGAATAAAATTAATCAACAACTTTAGGTTTGAGACTCTATATCCGCATTTCAAAGAAATTAGCGTTTTTCCAAAGAATTTATCTAAAAAATGCAAGCGGTACTATTGGTGTAAACTTAAGTTTGAGGTTAGTGCCGTATAAAGAGAAAAACATAATAAATTATCGGGTATTTTAAAACTAAGACAATCTGTTCAAGTGGAATTTCAAAGCTTGTCAAATGTATTTTCCACAAAAGTTTCTGTTGTAACAAATAAGAATACGATTCATTATTATTTTTTCACTTATCGTTTGTATTGTCAAGGAGTACCTACTATTGAGTACACTTTTGAGAGAACATTAAAAAAAATATTTTAATCACAGAGAAAATAAAATATTAAAAAATGCTCAAATCGGTACATTTTGACGGGTGCGATTCGGTTCCCATAAAAACAGTTAATCTAATTTCAATGTCACTAACGTTGACTTCATCTAATTTTTATTTGACCTAAAAATAAATGACATAATTTTTATTTAACCTATTATTCATTTGTCATAATAATTATTTGCCATATTTACATTTGCTCTAACGTTTATATCCCATAAGTATCATTTGATATATTGCTTTTTTTATCTAACTTACATTTCTTAAACATATCATTTGATCTAATTTTACATGTTATAATCAACTTTTACTATAAAATAGAAATAACTAGCTTTTGTTATTACGATGCTTGCTTAATTATCAAATCCACTATTTTTTAATGTAATAACATCAATAGCATACATATATATCTATAACATAACAATGACTAGACATGCAAGCAAGCATACAAGCATGCATGTAGCTTGCCAGTAGGTTAGGTTAGGTTAGTGTTTTGACCACTCGCAGCGGAGCGAGCGAAGCAAGCGGAGCTCCTCAATGCTTGCTTGCATGTATGCTGCATCCTTGCTTGCATGTATGCTGCATCCTTGCTTGCATGCTGCATGCTTGCTTGCATGCTGCATGCTTGCTTGCATGCTGCATACTTGCTTGCATGCTGCATGCTTGCTTGCATGCTGCATGCTTGCTTGCATGCTGTATGCTTGCTTGCAAAATGCTTGCCGGGGGTTGCAGGGGGGCTGGCCCCCCTGCTCAGGGGGGGCTGGCCCTAGGCTCATAAAAACTAAATGCAGCAGGTAGGTTAGGTTAGTGTTTTGACCACTCGCAGCGGAGCGATACTGTAATGTTGGCAGTAAGCTGTTTCAGAACCCTTTATGGAGGATTTAAAGCGTAGGTGTAGATAAAAATATATAAGTGATGAAATCATATTTTTTGGCTATGCTTGTTTTTATAGCATTTAAATCATAGGTCAAATAAAATTATTTTAAATGTTGAATAGAGTAAATGAATGTTATATGAATTGTGCTTTATATCATCCGTTAATTAGATCAAATGTTTATTATGTCAAATAATTTTTATATCACATGTATTTAGGTCAAGTGAAATTATATTAACCGTATGTTATATTATTCGATCGGTATGTCAAATGAAATTATATGAAATGTTATTATATCCTCTGATCGTTAGTGCATGTAAATTTAGGTCATACATTACACACCCCATTTTGACATGTGTTTTTACTGGTATTTAAAGATTCTAAAGTATTTTTTTAAGGATTAATGAGGTATTTGTCTAATATATTGCGTGTTTTGTATATCCTTTCCTTAAAGATATTCAATAATTTAATAGGGATTTTCAAAGTTCGCCTTCATGACGGCTCGCGCAGAGTTGTTTTGATCATTTGTAATGAAAATTTAAAAATTAAACGTGATTACGTGATGCGTATCTACACCCTTAAATCACGCATCGTGGACACGATTTACTTTTCTTTAATTGCTTTAGTGAAAACTAAAAGAACTAAAACTAAAAAACTAAAAATATAGGAAATCATAACTATAGATCGAAACTAAACTAAAAAATATCTATCTGCTATCTAAGCTGTAAAGAAAAATGTAACAAAAACAAGTTTTCATCAATACTCGTTGTTATTTAGTAAAACAATAAAAATATCATTAGGTACGGAGCTTGGACGACCAAGGTACGGAGAAGATATGTGGTGATTCCGCATTAGATTATTCTCCCACTAAGATACCCTGACGAAACGTAAAACTTTCGACTTTCCTTTATTTCGCAATAAAGATAGACCATAGCAAATTTACCGTTGACGTAACAGCGAAGGGCCTTTTGAGTATACCTCTATCTACATTGTTTTATGCTTTAGGACTCATACCTCTTGAAACAAAGACGGGATAGACAAACAAGTTATAGGAGGATAGGCCGTATCCCACCCACCACGCAGCGCAGGCCCAACGCGTATGGCATAAATACAACGTGTTACAAAAAAACCCCTTTTGCCAAATATGGTATACGAGGAGTTTCAAAAATATGGTACAACGGTAATTCTGGCATGTCCTTCAATTTAACAATTATTTTTTTCGAAACTATGAGTACTATTAATATTTATTTATCAAGTAGGGTAACTGAAAAGAGTCCGAACAAAAACTAATAAGTAAAAAATATATAAAAAATTATGAAACAGCTGATTTTTTTCGCGATTTCAGAGTTGGTCCCATAGTAAAAGTTGTTCGGAATGATGGTAAATACTCGTATCTACTATATTCGGCATAAGGGGTTTTTTGTAACACGTTGTAGGTATACACTCTGAAAGTTTTAATCATTCGGTTTCCGCAGTGGGGTAGTTCCACTCATGATTACAAGCAACTTTTACTATGGGGCGAACTCTGATATCGCGAAAAAACATACAGCTGTGCCAAACAAAAGCGCAATACGTACCTACTCGACCTTATGGAACAGCTTTTTTTCGCGATATCAAAGTTGGCCCTATAGTAAAAGTTGCTTGTAATCATGAGTGGGACCACCCCACTACGGGAACCAAATAATTAAAACGCTATACAGGGTTATTTGTAAAACACCAAAAACTTGCAGGAGTAGTACTATCATCATAAACAACAACATATTTTATTCTACGACTTTTCCGAAAACAGACAAAAAAACCGGCCAAGTGCGAGTCGGACTCGCGCACGAAGGGTTCCGTTCCAAAAAACGGCAAAAAAACACGTTTGTTGTATGGGAACCCCCCTTAAATATTTATTTTATTCTGTTTTTTGTATTTGTTGTTATAGTAGCAATAGAAATACATCATCTGTGAAAACTTCAACTGTCTACCTGCAGTCGTTATTAATATCGAGCAAAAAACGGCACAATAATTATGTTTGTTGTATAGGAGGCCCCCTTAAATATTTATTTTATTCTGTTTTTAGTATTTGTTGTTATAGCGGCAACAGAAATACATTATCTGTGAAAATTTCAATTGTCTAGCTATCACGGTTCATGAGATACAGCCTGGTGACAGACAGACAGACAGACAGGCAGACAGACAGACAGACGGACAGCGAAGTCTTACTAATAGGGTCCCGTTTTTATCCTTTGGGTACGGAACCCAAAAAACGACTTTCCATACAAAATGTCCGAACAGCCGATCTAGGTTTGTATGAAAAGTTGATTTTTTGTGTGTTTTCGGAAAAGTCGTAGAACAAATGTTGTTGTATGATGTTACCAATCTACTCCTGCGAAGTTGTTGGTGTTTTACAAATAACCCAGTACATGGTGACGGCTAAAAATGCAGCCAGAACCGGGACCAACGTCTAGATGTGCCTTCCGAAGAACGATGGATTCCGAAATAGTAAATTATTGGTCACCCATCCAAAGATCGATCATTGCGAAACTTTCCGCAGGCCTAGGTAATGCTATAAAGTCACAGGACCATCAACTGCTGCATAGCAAGTTTTATCCCATTTATAATATTATATTACTAAGTATTGTAATATTTTGAGTTTGGATTAACACTATATGGGAGTATTTCCCTATTCGTTTTTTATTCACATGTCATTATGAAACAAGGTAACCTGCTTCGACTAATAGATACTGCTACATAATTAGGGTTGTCACACGCAGTAAAATAATGTTTTTATTAAATCGAGCATTTACTTGGATCACATCATATCAGCCACACGACACCCACTGTTGGATATAGGCCTCCCCTAAGGATCTCCACAACGATCGGTCCTGCGCTGCCTGCATCCACTGGCTTTCCGCGACCTCCACCTCCACCAGATCGTCGGTCCACCTTGTCGGGGGCCTACCCACGGAGCGTCGTCCGGTGCGCGGTCGCCATTCCAGAACCTTTCTGCCCCAACGGCCATCGGTTCTTCTCGCTATGTGTCCCGCCCATTGCCACTTCAGCTGAGCAATCCTTCGAGCGATGTCGGTTACTTTAGTTCTCCTGCGGCTCTCCTCGTTTCTGATTTGATCACGTAGGGAAACGCCGAGCATGGCTCTCTCCATTGCACGCTGAGTGACCTTGAGCCTCCTTATGAGACCCATAGTTAGCGGCCACGTTTCACTGCCGTAAGTCATCACTGGCAACACACACTGTTCATAGACTTTCGTCTTGAGACACTGAGGTAAGTCGGACGCGAAGATTTTTCGAAGCTTCCCGAATGCTGCCCACCCGAGTTGGATTCGACGAGAGATCTCTTTCTCGAAGTTGGACCTACCTAACTGGACTGCCTGTCCTAGGTATACGTAATGGTCAACAACTTCAAGTGTAGTGTTCCCAACATGAACTGGAGAGGGTATAACATGGGCATTTGACATAATTTTCGTCTTATCCATGTTCATCCTAAGACCCACTCTTTGGGAAGCACTACGGAGATCTTCGAGCATTGTGTTCAGGTCTTCCATGGTCTCAGCCATAAGGACTATATCATCGGCAAAACGAAGGTGTGTTAGGTACTGGCCATTAATGTTGATGCCGAGTCCTTTCCAGTCCAAGAGCTTAAAGATGTCCTCCAACGCAGCTGTGAACAGTTTCGGAGAAATAACGTCTCCCTGTCTCACACCACGCTGCAGTTGGATAGGATTTGTGCTCTGGTTCTGTACTCGGATCGTCATGGTGGCATTTTGGTATAAGTACCTCAACACCTCGATATACCTATAGTCCACTTGGCACCTTTGGAGAGACTGCAGCACCGCCCAGGTTTCAATCGAATCAAAGGCTTTCTCATAGTCCACGAACGCCAAGCAAAGTGGCTCATTATACTCCTCAGTCTTCTGTATAACCTGCCGCAGCGTATGGATGTGGTCTATGGTGCTAAAGCCTTTTCGGAACCCGGCTTGTTCGGGAGGTTGGAAGTCGTCGAACTTGCGAGCGAGACGATTCGTAAGGACTCTCGAAAACAACTTATAGACATGACTCAGAAGCGAGATGGGTCTATAGTTCTTTAAGAGGGACTTGTCACCCTTTTTAAAGAACAAGATCACCTCACTTATGTTCCATGTCTTTGGCGTTCTGCCCTGGACGATGACGGAATTAAAGAGCTTCTGGAGGACTTTGAGTATCGGCTCACCGCCCGCTCTCAGAAGTTCTGTAGTGATTCCATCGTCACCCGCCGCCTTGTTGTTTTTTAGCTGTTTGAGAGCCATACTAATCTCGCACAGGCTGACGTCCGGGATATCTTCGGTATAGTGTCGGGTAAGCTTGGCTCTGGGGTCTTTAGCCTTGCTTTCAACAGGTGTCTGCGTGGAATATAACTGCCCATAGAAGCTTTCGATCTCCCTCAGGATTTCAGGCTTTGATGAAATGATGCGTCCGTCGTCAGTTTTCAGCTTCGTCATCTGGCTTTGCCCAATAGACAGATCTCTCGCGAACACTTTGGAGCCTTTATTCCGCTCAATGGCCTCTTTAATACGATTCGTATTAAATTGGCGAAGGTCGCTCGTCAAAGACTTAGATATCTGTCTATTAAGCTGCCGATAACGATTAGCATCTACTGAACTCTGGAGCCTCATTTCACGTCTCTGATCCATGAGTAGGAGTGTGTGGTCGGAGAGTTTCTTTATCTTGGGACGGCGGGTCTTAAAAAGCTTGGACCCTTCCGTACGGACAGCATCCACCACCATGTTGTTTAGATCGTCCACATCTATGCTGTTCTCAAGGGCTTCGAAGCGGTTTTGGAGTTCGAGTTGAAAGCTCTCGGGGTTTTGAATATGGGCCGGCAATGGTCGAATTGTTGATTTTATCAGTCGAGATCTTTCCAGCTTTGGGTTGATATTCAATGTGCCACGTACCAATCGGTGATCGCTCCCCGTCTTAACAGCGTTGATCACAGTGACATCATTGAATATTTGCTTTTTCGTCGACATGATAAAATCTATCTCATTTCTGACTTTACCGTCCGGACTGACCCAGGTCCACTTCCGGCATTCCGGCTTTCTGAAGAAGGAGTTCATCATAAAGAGGTTCTCCTTCTCCATAAAGTCAGCCAGCATCTGGCCTCTGTCATTCCGTTGCCCAACTCCAAATTGCCCCACTCTCAGCTCACCACCGCATCGTTTCCCCAACTTTGCATTGAAGTCCCCCATCACAACAGTGTAGTGGGTTTTGAAGCTATGCATGGCTTTAGAGATCTCCTCATACATAGCCTCCACTTCGTCATCTTGGTGTGTCGAGGTCGGTGCGTAAACCTGTATAACATTCAGCGAACACCGTTTGGATATTCTGAGTATAAGGTACGCCACCCTGGTCGACACACTTCCGATGGTAGTCACGTTGTTGACAAGGGACTTGTGGACGATGAACCCGATACCACCTTGGGACTGTTGGTCGCCCTCCCGGTAGTAAAGCAAGTTACCGGAGTTGAGGATTATCGAGTCCTCTCCCGCTCTTCGGACTTCAGATAAGCCGATAATGTCCCAGTGTACCTTGCTGATAACTTCTTCCAACTCGGTTAACTTCGCGTCGGTCCTTAGTGTGCGCGTGTTATAGGTTGCCAGGTGCAGTAGTCGTCGTTTTTGGTAGCCGAGCCGCACCCGGGGATTCTTAGCACCCCCTGCCCCGCCGTTACCGTAGCCGCTACCGTAGCTAGGAATAGCGGGGCTGCCGGGGACTGGGGGCCAATTTTTTGATCCATTGTGCATGAGGGGGGGGGGTTTGCCATAATCGCCACGCTTGGCAGGCGGGTTGGCGATTGCAGTAGGCCAAGGTTTTTTTGGAGACGCTGCTGCCCGTCTCTTGAAGGCTATGATATGAGGCTTGGATCACGTCTGGCTATTATTGCTTTTTAGGGTTCCGTACCAAAATGGTAAAAAAAGAACCCTTATGGTGTGACTCAGTCTGTCTGTCACAGCTGGATATCTCGAGAACTACTAATGGTATCAACTTGAAATTTGGAATAGTTTAAGTTGACATTTGCCCAACTATTTTGCAAATAAGAAATAAATAAAAATAAAAATATCTTTTTTACAACAGGGGCTGAAAAGGGGTCTTAAAAATTTTAAGTGGGGCAACTAGGGCATGTGGGGTATCATATGAAAGAGCGTCGTTTGCACGTTTTTAATCATTTTTTTTTAGGCCGCATAGTTTTCGACTTATAATGAAAATTGTAAAAAAAAATACCGTTCCCCCCCCCCTTATCTCCGAAGTTTTTAAAGAGAAAAATCTGAAATAATTCTATGTGATAGCAATTTATATAAAGATTAGAGGAAAAATAAAACGATGTCTCAATATAGCATACTTTTTTAGAAATGATCAAATTTCTAAAAAAGTTAACATTAGTTCCACTATCGGTCAAGAGATGGCGCTGACTTAAAACTGTAATACTAATTTATTATTCTACTCTGCAGTGTGGTTTGATGGTGCAATTATGATGGTATGGAACCCTCAGTGCGTGAGTCCGACTCGCTCTTGACCGATTATTTTATTATTATTAATGTGCATCTCTTTTACTTTCTTCCATCAGTACTGTTACTAAATTCACTGTAACTGCAAGACAATCAAGGCTATTATATGTTTAGCTCAACAATCACAAATCCGAGACTACCCGCTGTTTCACCCACGCAATCATTTGGTGATGAATCGTACTGTTTGCCGTTAAAATAAATGGCTGTAATATAGCGCCCCCTGGCGTTTGAATAGACCACTATCTTTCAAGGATCTGTCTAGTCTAATTTTGTAAAGAAACTTAAAAAATGTGTCTATAAAGCAACGTCTGTGTTCTAAATATTATATCTTACATATAAATATCCGTTTATTTACAATCTACCTCTTGATAATATGGCCAATCGACAAAAGATTTTGCGATTAATCGGATTTAATCTCTCTATACAGATCTATATCGGGTCATTTTGAACTTACTATCCAAATTTTAAGGATGTCTCCACTCCAGTCCATGAAACTAAACAACTTTCTCTAAGAAACTTGTGGCACGCCACAAAATTTTGGTCATCCCATACTAATTTGATCACGTGATCTCATTGATTTGTTTGGAAAGTCGATTTTTATTTTACATATTTGACCATGTGTTCCTTAGAGAAAGTAGTTCAGTTTCATGGACTGAACACATCCTTAAAATTTGGATGATAAGTTCAAGATGACCCGATATATTTATTTTTATGAAATCTTACCGAAGTTGTTCCCAAAATTTTAAAAGTACGACAAATGCTTTGAAAATTAAACATGAGAATTGTTTTCATTAAAAAATGTGAAGTGTAGTAAACGCATCCCCACAAACTGTTTTATTGTAGTAGAATGATATTACACAACGCCAGAGCGGTCTCCGGCGACCGGACAACAATAGAAAATCTATTGTGTCTCGTTTTCCGAGCGTTGACGAGTTAAGAAAATATTTTATTTGATTGAGTGATAAGTGCCAACCCTAGCATGACGGGAGGTTAGAAATGGACAGCTGTGCTCGCGCACCTGCGCCGCGCGTGCTCTAGCATATCTCCTGCTAGGGGTAGCGCGGGTTCGACACTTCATTGTCGTTTATTATTAAAGTTTTTGAAGTTATCATGTTTTGATCCTTTGTCGTCTGAAGAGGTTGAATTATCTATTTCTATTTCAGAAAAGTCGTATTTAGCAGTATCTGATTCAATACTACATTCTCAATTAATTTAATTCGTGTGAAAATCATAAAACAGGCGTTAGTACTTCCAGTGGCGAAGGGTCAAGCAGATTTCCATCAGCTCACCTTTTAGAAAACCCACCCTTTGAATCCACTATGCAGACCATAAAATGTTTGTAGAATAGTTATCTTCGCCATATTTTCACCCCTCGCAACACCAGACCTAATACCCCTGCTCTGAACTCTACTCACTCAGAATTACAAAAACGAATAATAAGTTGTGCATAATATAGAACAGACCGAATCAGGCGGATTGAGTGGGCATCAATGGTTATAGCTAACATGGCTTTGGAGTGATATATAATCATCATTTCACCCATATTACACATTCCACTGGACATACGCCTTATCCCCACATCGATCAGGCTTTTTTTATACACAACGGGATACTGTTTGACGTTAAGTAATGATAAAGTCGAAGGTAGAAGCGCACTACACCCGGAACCCTCATCTAACTGCCGGAACACAACAATTTTTAAATTGCTGTTATGGCGTCAGACTTAGGTAAGATGGTGGTAGCTAGCCAAGAGGACTTGGAATAAGCTCTACCACCAACAAAACCGCGTGCAAATTCTACACCCTGGGTATCGAACCCGGGACTACTCCGTCTTACACGAGTGGGCGAACCACTAGACCACAGAGGCGGTTAAAGACTTCCGCTGCCCGCATTCAACAGTTTCAACCAAATTTCATCAGGTCGTTGGGCCACCATGTACATACTCCTACGCACAGGATGTCGCGTCGTCCAGAGCGCGGTAGTAAAAGCACACACTAAAAAGTTATGGCTTTCTTTTGTTTGCGATTATTACAAATACGATTAGCCTATCTCCCATCAGCCACACCACCAAGTATATTAGCGCTTTGGATAAAAATCTCGTAACACAATAAAGTTTCCTAACATCCTCGTCACGGCCGACAGACAGACGGACGGGCCCACCGACCATGTAATGATGGTAGTTACATTCACGGTATTGTCTTCACTAGTTAGTTTTGTAACTACAGTGAGGTTTAATGTAGTTTTTTTTAGATAATGGCGAACAAAGTTGTTTTAAATAATGTCTTCTATTTTCCGTAATATCTTTCAGTGTCGAAATTACAGTGCAGCGCTGAGTTCATACTTGGTCACCTATCTGATCATTGACCTGTGCGAAAGAGGCTTAGCCTCGGCACGGCAATCATGGACAGCCTTATCAATATTCTTCTCTCCTTCCTTTCCTTCTTTTAACATTGTTTAAAGTGATTTTACTTATGTATAAATCAATACATACCGACACTAATGTATGGAAGTGAATCTTGGGTATGGCAGAAGAAGAATGAAAGCAGAATAAATGCGGTAGAGATGCGATCGTTGAGGAAAATATGCGGAGTAAAACTGAGTGATAGAGTGAGTAATGAGGTGATTCGTAAAAGGTGTGGTCTGAAAGATGATATAGTGACAGGAATTGAGAAAGGAATGCTCCGGTGGTTTGGTCACTTAGAGACGATGAATGAAAGGCGAATCACGAAAGAGATATATTGTGCGAATGTGGAAGGAACGATTGCACAAGGGCGTCCCAGAAAAACCTACGCGGACCAAATAGGGGTTATTATAAAAAAGGCTGGTGTACGCAGTGACAAAAACCGCAGGGCCTGTATGAAAAGATTGATGGATGTGAATGAAGCGAAAGAAGTGTGCAAGGATCGTAGCAGGTGGCGATCCATAGTCTCTGCCTACCCCCATGGGAAACAGGCGTGAGTGTATGTATGTACAAATCAATCAGTTTTTATTCTCATTACCGTATCTGATTGAATCAATCGGCATCTCCTCATACACTCCCTTCACACTCACATCATTCAGCAATGCATCCATCTATTTTTCGGTCTTCCTCTTCCTCGACATTCAAGTTTATTAGGTACTCTTCTAGCAACCTGTGCAAGCAACATGCCCTTTATTCTCTCAATCGGCTCACAAATTATCATCTACACAAAATTACCTCCAATCGATGTTCAATTGTTCTTTGCTAATAGTTCTATATTCTATTCTACACTATCTAAACCAGGGTAATGTTTAAACCGTGTTATTATGTTATAGAAAATCGGTAATGGCAGACATTAGAGTTTATCGCTATTTGTCATCTGAGGAAAGCCGGCCATCGTTCACTTTCATTGGAAATTGTTCATGATAGTAAAATAATCAACGTGATGATTTTGTACAGCGTTTGTTGGGATTAGATAGTTCTTAATCTGGTTACCTAGTTGTACCTAACCTAAGTATACAAACAAGATAAAAAAAGGAATAATAGTAAATTGTAATAAAAACGGTTCCTGCAAAATTAAGGAGACGTATTAAATAATATTTGCCCCTATCAATCCTTATTGGGTCATAGCCCACCTCCTCATCCAGCCATAAGGAATTCATGTTACCCTCCCTACTGAGAAGGAAATTACATAGGCAAGACTAGCAAAATCGCTGTATAGTGTAGGAAAGGAAGGTACTGGACCCCCACAGTAAATCCTCAGTAGACGTAACTTTACAGTATGATAAACTATCATAAATGAAACATATTTTTTAAATACTCCAAATCGTTTTTGGATATTTGTACATAGGTTTTGGTTCATACTTCATATATTACATCCCTACAAAGTTTCATCGACTAAAGAATTTAATGTTGGGGTCTCCATACAAAAGATCGCTTCATTTCCTACACGTATTGGAATTTTAATATCTCAAAAAGTAGAAATGTTTAAAAAAAATATAATGTTATTTATATACATTTCATGAAAGAAAATTACTGGTGTTAAGTTTTAAATTCAATTATTAATCAACAATTTTTTTTTCGAAACCCACCTCAAAATTAGCTTTTTAAAGTAACCTCGAAAGGTATTCGATCAATTTGTTTTTTCTAAAAACAGGTTTTTGTGACAGTAAGGTTTATTGGTTGTCTAAAATCAAAACAACGCTTGTGCACCAGCAAGGTTTGCAACCTCCGAACCAACAACATAATATCACCGACCGACTAAAACTTAGTCTGTACATTTGTAGTGTCAAATTTTAGTATGAAAATCAAGAAAAACGAGATCAAGAGAAATAAGAAAAACTCAAGAAAATCAAGAAAAACTTCACAGGGAACGAGACGCGCATCACGCTAGAGCACGTGGAGTAAAAGCAGTTAGTTCAATATTCGAACGTATACATATAATAAAACTGTCTGACCATGGTCTGACCAATGCTATCCCTTTAAAAGAACCTCGTTGCTTTTTCTCATATTTTTAGATCACGGGTGTCAGACTGATTTTTCTAGAGGGCCATTTACAGATTTAAGGTGTGTTAGCGGGCCAGACATAAAAAAAAAATATTTCGTTTAAGTAAATTTTCATACAAAGGTAAAAAAGAGTTATCTTGAGCTATAGGATCCAGATACCTGAGGTCTCTTATTTTATTATCTTACAAAACGTAGTGGCATCGAATGCCATCCGAAATCCTCACTGGACAGATTCTGGTCTCAGCCGTATCTTTGACACAACATTTACAAAATAATACTGCTTGCAAAACTGTGTCATTCTAGATCCTATAGATAGCTTTGATTGACACCGCAACACACATTAATTAACATTCAGACATTTTTGAATTCTAATTTGTTGCAGTAACAATTAATAAATCGTATAAAACAGACCAATATTACGTTAATATGTTAATAGGAGCCGTTTTTTGGTTAATAACATAAGCATTTTACTACTGTATAATGTGAATATGACGGATTGAGTGCAATATGCAAAATAATTCTGATATGTGATATTAAATATCTAAGAAGTCACCATAAAAGTGATATTAGCCTAGCCACCAATAGATGTAATTTAATATTAATATAGGTACCTAACCTCTAAAATAAATAAAAACAAATAACAGAATGGGTTAATTTATAAAATGGAAACATAAAAGTTTTATTAAAATGCGTATACCTAGTATGAAAATTTATTTATTAATAACTTTCAAAATGGGTTAAAAACGAAAGCGTAGTTAACTACATAATACAGTAACAATATCAATACAAACAAAAAACCAGGCAAGTGCGTGTCGGGCCACGTGCCGTAGGGTTCCGTAGTTACCTTATACCATACGATATTTAATACCACTATTATTTTTCGTCTGAAAAATAACTTTGTTATTCACAGTGTTGGTATGAATGGCAAAGTTATATTTGTGGTTTTGGAAAATGTGCTCTATCTCAAAAACGAATTATTATATCTCGTTCAAACCAATTTTCGTTAAAAGTGTTTATTAAGATCTACAGCACATTTTTTTTTTAATTTTTCACTCTCTTATTTCAAAAGTTAGAGGGCGGGACACACATTTTACCACTTTGGCAGTGTTTATCTTTCAAACGGTTGACTTTGAATAAAATTCGTCTTAAAACCTCAATGTCATTTTTAAAGACCTATCTATAGATACCCCGCACGTATTGGATTGAACAAAAATTTTTTTTTTCAGTTTCAGTTCCATGTATGGGGAGCACCCCTTTAATCTTTTTTTATTTTTTTTATTTTTGTGTTAAATTTGTTAAGCGGTTAACAGAATACATCTACCTACCAAGTTTCAACTGTGTAATCTTAATACTTTCGGAATAAAGTGGCTGTGACATACGGACAGACAGACAGACAGACAGACATGACGAATCTATAAGGGTTCCGTTTTTTGCCATTTAGGCTACGGAACCCTAAAAATGGCAACTACCAAAAATACCATATTATTTCTGTTAAAAATACAAGGTGTTACAAAATTATTTGCTAAACTAGAATATGGTAAATAGGGACCATCAAACTGAACAACTTTTACTATGGGACCAACACTGTAATCGCGAAAATAAAAAATCATACCCTTTCATATTTTCGTTATTAATAATTGTATGAAACTACTGATATTTTTTTGCAATTTCAGAGTTGGTCCCATAGTGAAAGTAGTTCAGTTTGATGGTCCCTATCTACCATATTAATTCTGTAACACGTTGTATATTTTCTTTTATACACTCCAAATATTTTTAGTAAACAAAGTGACTCATCACATCACATTATGTCCCGTTTGACATAAATTCGATCGTTAATTAAGAAACAATAAATTATGCAGTTTAGATTTATTATAGCGACGCATATTAAAATGAGTTTCGCCAACAGATAAATTTATACTAAAACAGTGTCAAGTGTATTTTATTAAAACACGTCTTTAAATTTAAACACGACATTAATTAGGCATGTTTGGAAATCAAATATTCAATTTTATAGAATGATATTTATTTAGTGTTTTTTATGTTCTATTTTTTTTCCAGTGCACGAAATACCATTAAGTAAATAAAATCTACAAGGTGTTTGGTAAAAGCCTTTTAAAGCCGAATATGGTAGATAGGGACCATCAAACTGAACAACTTTTACTATGGGACCAACTCTGAAATCGAGAAACAAAATCAGCTATTTCATACATTTTGATATTTTCGTTATAAATTTTTGTATGAAACAGCCGATTTTACCAAACACCTTGTAGATTTTGTTTACTTAATGGTATTTCTACACACATGTACATATTGATTGAACTATAGAACCTTAGCTAGCTTCAATCTTTCCATGTGAATTTTCGATACATTATGTACTTGTCCATCAGCCTTTTTTGATGTCCCCACTGCTGGGGCATAGGCCTTCCTTATGGGTGGTAAGGAGATGGGCCATAACCCACTACGCGGGCCCAGTGCGGATTGGTGGGTGTTAACGACTGCAAATGCAGCCGGGACCAACGGCTTAACGTGCCTTCCGAAGCACGGAGGAGCTCGAGATAATAAATTTTTGGTCACCCATCCCATGACCGACCCTTTCGAACATTGCTTAACTTCCGCAATCGCTAGGCCAGGCGCTAAACCACTGCACAACCGAGCTCCCCATTATGTACCTACTTAGCGAGCAATAAATTTAATTAAGATGAGGGCGCCACTTGAGGTTGATTGTCGCCTTAATAGTATTAGCAACATAAAAAAATATAAACAGCATTTTGAGACTTGTGAATAACTTAAAAAAATTTAGCTAGCAGCTGAGTGTTGAAAATAATTTAGGTACCTACCTGGTATTTATTTATTTGTTTTAAGTAAAAAAAACATGTCTGTTTTTGATGGGACATCTCATTAGCATTTTATAATGAATCGGTTTCTTGATTTATTATTTCGATAAAAGTAAATAAAATAACATAATAATATTGAGATTAGGTGAAAACTTAGTTCGGTAATAATTTTTAAACAGGTGTCTAAACTTTCAAGATCTAATTGAGTGTTTGATCCTTATTACAGTGATTTATTTAACTGAATATTCCCCATTTAATGATTTGTTAACTTTAAATTAATTATCTTTGATACTGCATTAGCAAGATGTTTATTTGTGTTTGAGCATTATTACATAGAAATTCGATCCGGGGATTGCCTATGTAAAATCCCGGGATCGAATTCCCAACATAGAAATGAAAAACTTCAGTGCCGTTGATGGGAAAAATAAATGAAAATGTTATCCAAAAACACAGAATAGATATAAGTACTACCGTAAAGAAAGGAAACTCTTCGCCCCGCCCCACAATCAATTACCTCACCCCACCGAGCGAGTTCGTGTGCCGAATCGTGTGCTCATTTAATAGCCCCAGACTTCACGTACACAGTTGCGCGTGTGCAAAAACGTCACTGTGTAGCATCTGTGTAATAAGTAGTTGAAACGCGACGCAAGCATGGAGTGCCCGGGGTGTGTCCGAAATTAGCATTTTATTTCTTTTTGTTCGAAATAAAAAAAAACGACTTCTCTCCATGCCTCCGGTTGTCTGGAAGAAATTGCTTTTAGCAATAAGGCCGCCATGTTTAGCACTGTAAGTTTTGTTGTTAATTCTTTATTTATGTATGTTTCTCTCTTGGTGTTAAAATAAAGTATTATCTAATCTAATATACTTACAAATATATGTATGTTTGTTATAGTTTACATTGATTTACTTGACATTCAAAACTTAGTTTGAACTCAAAATGATAGTTTTATCATTTAAAAAATAAAAAACGATAGTTTTTTATTTTCGTTCCTATATTCTGAAAGGTTGTTTATCAACAACATTTCATTGTAAAAAAGAAAATTAAATAGAAAATTTTCTTGTCAGATACCTAACTACATAGAAATTATAAACAGAAGATAGGTGCTACCTGAAAACTATGAAACAAGCCTTAAATATGTATTCTATTTGCAACAAATTTAATAAGTCAGCCAAATTCCGATACAAAACATTGCTCTACACTGTAGAGCACTGCATGCAATATTATTGTAGAGTCTACAGTATAACATAGTCAATATTACAAGTACTTATGAAACTTCTCATATCTCTTGTTCTGTCTAGTTATTTGACCTTAAAACGTGAATGCGTTAAGAACCCGTAATTCTAAAGCGATGCTCTAAAAGGTTGTCAACGCCATAACCGCAATATGCTACTTACTATTAGTTTGTTTGCTATTGTTTTTTACTATGAGAAGGCAGGTGTGAGGGCGAAAGGAAACACAATTATTATACACTTGCCGTAAATCTTAAATTGAAAACAATAAGAATCTATTTTGAATAAATCTGAAGTGAATTAAGTTTGGTAACCGTAAGCTGTATTGACGCATGCGCGCTATGCGCCAGTCTATAGTAAACTTGCGCGGGAGTCGAACGTGTGTCAATCGTTTCGAGTTGCCGCGAAATACTTTTCGATTTTCTTTCGAACTTTTTAGATTTCGAATTTTCTTTCATTGTGCGTTGTGTTGTGCTTGTGCGTTAGAACGTTTTAACTGTGCTAAAGTGTCAGTGTTGGGATTTTTATTCGATTTTCGCTGTGTATTCGGAATCATTTTCGGTGAGTACCTACTGTTTAGTCTGATCTTTCATTGGTTTAGTTCCAATTTGGGCGTGCAATATTGTTATGGTACGATGATCACGACTTTGCTTAGGGCATGGTCGTTTCCTAAATGGGTAATCCAATTTTTTTGCATCACCTATAACATAATATTATGCATGTTTATGTTGGTTGAACCATAAAGGTTTTAACTGAACAGGATGAACCAACAGTTTGTGGCATTAAACTATTATGTACCTAGGTATAGTGATTATTACGAGTTGTAATAAAAACCTGTTTTTGCTGCAAATTATTTTTTGAAATACAATTAACGTTGGGATAATAACTGGCAATACGAATATTGTAGAAAATCCTTTTGTTCCACTGAAAAGCGTGCAGTTAAAATTTTCTCATTACAGAATATGAACATATATTATTATGCTGTCCATAAGTGTTGCAAATAACACTACAGTAAGTGTATGTAAAATATTGTACAAAGGTAATAAAATAAAACTATTATTCAGTTTCCTCCGTCACTTCTAGGTATAACATAATAAAATAATACACGGAAGTACCAGTATTTCTTAAACTTCCGCAACTCGAAGATACGTAGATTTTTATCAGCAAAAACAATGTTTGTTCAACATTTCAAATTATTATGAATGTCTATTAAAAAATCTCATAAAACTTTAGAATTAAAAGTATTTTAGCTGCTGGCGAAGGATATGCTTGCAAAATTATCGTTTGATGCTAGGACTCTACAATTTAAATTACTTTGAAGCACATTCTACGTGCCAGAGTAAAATTTTCATTTAAATACCAAATGGCTCCTTCAGTAAACCAACAAAAACATTAATGAGATTTTCCTTGCGGGCACGCTAAGTAACTGTGTTCGTACAGTCTATATGACATCTATAGATTAGTAAACTAAATAGTGATAAAACATTAACACATTAGCCCCCCTTCTCAAATGGCAAATTTTCTATTCGTTTGCTAACTTAAAGCTTAAAATTAAGCAATTAGACGATCAAGTCACATGTCGCAAGTTTATGTAAATCACAGACATTGTTGTATTGTATGGAATTGACAAGCCTACGACACGTAATTTTAGAGTTTATGACTTATTTTTAATTTTTAAATTAGCGAAATAATAGAAAATTGGCCATATGAGGTCACATTAGGAAAAAAAAACTTTTATTAGATATGCCGTTTGAACTTTATTACTAATCGAGTAATCAGAAACTTGATCGGAAATTAACAGAAAAAAGTAAGGATAGCTGAAAAAACCTTTACTTATAATAATATTTGTTAGACGGTCATCATCATGTCCCAAACCTTGTCCCAATTTAATTCAGGTTAGCGCAGTGCATCCTTCTCTTTCATTATTTCCTGTCACTCGTCATCTTTTCATTTAGTCCCTTCACAATCATAGGACCAATTACAAAAAAGCATTGTGATAAACGTACGATGTTCGTCCCACTCCGTGACATTATTAACTCATGTATAAGGTTCAAAATTAAGTAACTCGATCAACGAACATCGTCCGACAATCGTGAATCTTTTTTGTAATAGTCCCACATATTTAGTCATAGCCCAAGCATATGATCCATAAATACGTAAAATATTATGAAAAATTAAGTTAGTTGTGAAAATCAGAAAAAAAATATTACTGACTAATAAGTGCATAGTCGGAAGCAATCCTGCCAAACTTAGAGTAAGACGCGCTTCTGTTCGAGACGAAGCCGCGATGCTCGATGCTGCCAAAGGTCCCGCGATCGAGACACGTCATTTTGTGTGATGACTGATGACTACAAACATTGGTTAGTACGACGTTACGACTCATGAATATAAAAGTTTAAGCCTATTCCAGACGACACGATTTCATCGGCAATTTACCCGAATTGTCAATCAAATCGTATCATGTAAAGAAGCTGGCGATAAATCCAAATTGGGTGGTCGAGATCACCCGATTCCAGTCGGGCCGATCAAGTTGTATGGTGTGGATAAGGATTGCCAATTTAGCTCTTTTATTTAATTCTTTTGAGCCCTTGAGTTATATTTTTTTCTTTGTTACAGCCACTTCTGCGCTCACATTCTTTTTCTCTCTTCATCTGAACTGATCATGAGCCCTAACATGGGTTCTAACTTGCATTTTTTCGATAATGTAGGAGGCACGGCGCACGTCCGCTCCTCAAGGGTTTGAAAATTGAATGAGATTGGGCGTCGTCGTCTGGACAGCCAATTCGATTCAGTTGGCGATTTCTACACAATTCAAGTAGGCAATCAAATTGTGTCGTCTGGAATAAGCCTTATGCATTCTGTACGATATCTAATCTTCGTAGTTTCTACTCTACTTAGGGTGTCACTAAGGGCATGTTTCACAATCTAAAAGTAAGTTCTGAGTAGCTTATAGATGATTTGACATTTGTGATATGAAAAATATGTCAATCATTGTCAAGTAAGCTTTTTATAACTTACTTTTACGTTCTGAAACAAACCTTAAATGTTTGGTGTTTTTTTAGCCTATTTAGCCCAAAAGTTCGAAAAGTTTCAACTGGGCAAACATTGTTTTTTGTTTCATATAACTGTTGCAACCGCTACATAAAATAACAAAAGATGATTTCTTATCAAACATACTATCAATGTAATTATGGAAGAATCTCATTACGTTTTCATTGAAGTATTACTATAATTGCTATAATTATAAACTCAACGGGTAATATCTGTGTTCAAATATGGGAAAGATTGGCGATATCAAACTTGATATGTTTGTTTGGTTTTTCTACTGAAAATATCTTCGTAGTGGAATTTTGTTGCAAAAGTTTTAGAGCATTTTTGAGCAATGCAAATGGTAGGTATCAAAGATCCCTACTTAATAGAAAAGAAAAATTTTGTGAATTCGAGACTCGAAACTCGAAAAGGGTTGGTTTTTCATAGTTGTAGAGATATTTAGACTCCAATACTCCGATTTGTAGAGATAGGTAGACGTATTCTTGAAATTTATCCTGAATATACTTTTGAGGAGCTCGGTGGTGCAGTGGTATACTGGCCCAGTGATTACAGAGGTTAAGCAACTTTCGCAAGGATCGGTCCCATGACCGATTCTTGCGATAGTTGCTTAACCTCTGTAATCACTGCAAATGCAGCCGGGATCAACGGTTTAACGTGCTTTCCGAAGCACGGAGGAGCTCGAGATAAACATTTTTAGTCACCCATCCTATGATAGGAGAGAAATATACCTCGTTTTGTGACATTTTTAACATTTTTCAAAATGTCTGGAGTTTAATTTTTCAAAAAATTTCGAAAAAAGAATTGACACAAATAATCTATATAATCATTGAACCTGCTCACAAAATTTCACGAGAATCGGTTGAGAAATGCGACTTGTAGAGAAGAACAGACGGACATCACGGACAGCCAGACAGGAATTTTTATCCAAGCTGAAACTCGCTTGGTCAAAAATAATTGTTCACGCAGACGAAGTCACGGGCACCCGCTAGTTGGTCATAAAATCTAAATATTGAAATTTTTTAAATGTTTTAATAGAGTGAACAGATAAAACACGAAATATGTTTTTAAAAAACGATCTTGTTGTGATAAGTCTGTTACGTTTTTATTAATACAAAACACGAATGGTTAATAATAGAGCAGGATTAAAAACCAAGTTATGTAATTACTGTGGAGTGCAGTAAACTCGACCAGTGGTCAAAAACCTTGGGTCGCCCGTCTTCCATTTAGAAGACTTTTCGGTTTTGTGTTATATTTGTGTAGATTGTATTGTATTTAATCAAAAATTATGAGGTAACAAATAATTAAATTATTGAAACTTTCCATTAAAGAAGATCACTTTCTCTATTATCATAGAATAATATATATACTTCTCAAAACAAAATAAAGTCCATCATATGGTTTTACATACAAACGAGCTAATTTTGACAAGGTTTTTTTTAATATGAATTCAATCTGATTTTATTTGAATTTGATATTGTTTTAAAGCTATAATAGTCAACTTACGGACTTTGCTGTCGAATTTACTGTATCATTTCTCCTATTCGCCCTGTGTCAGTTAGAATAGAAAGAAAGAGTTTCCTACTTTCTGTCAAAAAGTAGGAAACTCTAACATTTCTTTTATAAAAAAAACCTTGCAAAAGTTATCTCGTTTGTATGGAAAACCATAATGGTGGCCCTAATTTTGTTTAAGTAAGCTATAAAGGTCAAACCGCACTACAGCGGAGCGGCGCTGCGCGGCGCAGCACTGCAGCGGAGCGGCGCGGCCTCTCCTAAACGCACTATCGCGGCAGCGGAGCGGCGCGGCGCGGCTCAAATTGCCAGACGTGGCAAGATTTCATTAAAGTTGGACGCACGAACGAAAAGGGAACGCTCGGTTTTCGCGTTCCCTAGAACAAATTTCCAAGGATGATTTAGCAACACATCCTCATATTTTTTATTTATTTATTTGTGATGAGTTATGATTATGATGATTAATGAAATGATCACGTATAATACCACTTTATAATTTAATCAAAATTTGTACACTGAAATATCAATAGAAATAGATATTTCCAAATACCCTCTATAGACTGAAGACTTGTACTATTATGTATTCTGTGACTGAAGCTCGATTATTAAGAATATTTGGCCGCGCCGCGCCGCGACCTATACCGCACTAGCGGCAGCGGAGCGGCGCGGAGCGGCGCGGCGCGGCGCGGCGCGACAAAATATTCTTTCGCACCCAAGTCTGCAGCGCCGCGCCGGTACGCGCCGCGCCGCGCCGCGCCTCTCCGCTATAGTGCGGTTTGCATCATTGCAATCAATAGAAATAATATTTGGCCGCGCCGCGCCGCGCCGCGCCGCTCCGCGCCGCTCCGCTGTAGTGCGGTTTGACCTTAATAGTACCAAAGTCCTATTATTCCTAAATATAGAGCAAATAATACTACGTAAAATATAATTATAATAAAAATACTTCTCAAATATCATTCGCATAATTTTGGTCATTTTGCTCTTGAAAACATTGCCAAGGTTAAGTCCATTCGAATATTACTCACCTAATTTTGTTTGACATTGATTTAGTATTCTATTATTATTTACTCGTTTGATGATTCGAGATATCTTTAGATTTGACTTTTATACGGAATCACTACATTGAATCAAAACAAAGTTTGCAATATGAACAATTAAATTAGAGTCTGAGGTATATTAATATAGAATTCCTATTTATACTCACCCACTCTATTCGCATTGGGCCTGCGTGGTGGAAGGAAGGCCTGTGTCCCAAATTTAACCCTTAATTCGACTGTGTATAGTATTTTATACGATTACTTTAAGAAATCATAACGGAATAACATAAAAATATTTTAATGGTTTTTTACAATCAAGAGATCTGGCAATACCTTTAGTTATATAAAAAATATATACTTAGCCTGTGGGCATTGACATCTGTCAATTATTGAAAAAAGATTCGGACAAAATGGACCACTGGAGAAACGCGCCGGTATGTGATATTATTTTACTAAATATTAGTGATTTTTATTGCGTGTAAACAATACAATTTTATGCCTTATTGTACAAATCAATGTTTTGAATAGATTTGTTGTTTTATCTTACTCACAATCTGGTTTAAATGATTTGTATAGCCCGCTTTACATTTCGGTACATTCTGAAAAGGTGTTATGTATAAAGGGCTATACATTTCTTGTTGCAGTGTTGCTACCTGAATTACTTCTTAGCTATCTTTAGGAATTTTGGTTGTTTTTTGTTTTATTTCGCATCGGTGTGGGTATTGAATGAGGATTTTTTTCGTTTTAGCATGTTACTTCTCGAACATAATAATATTTACGCTGATACCAACATACGGTGAAAAATCTGACGCAAGCGGTGAATCGCGCCAAAAAGATGATGAGAAAGTTTTATTCAGACCAAATGTGGAATCAGATGTTTCTTCAGATCGACTAGAAAGGATTTGATTCGCCACCAGATAATTTTCTCGGTCGGGAAGTGAACCTGCGACCTGAAATGATCTGATAACGAGTTCAACTTTTTCTAGTATATTATTTATTATTCTATTAAAAATAGCATGGTAAATGCTAAAACCTTAAATTTAGAAACTGTTTTAATAATTATCGTAAAAAGAACCCTAAAAATATTTTTATTAATTTAGTTACGGATTGTTTCTATATTTTTATCGAAAATGTACAGCCGGCTATACATATATACTAAAGTGTACTCTTCTAAGAACCCAGATATGTATAGTATAATATACTATCAATTTCACGAAAAGTATTATACGCACAATTAATTTTTAATTTTTTATACATTTAATAACAACAAAATAAACATATATTAACATTAAATTTGAAAACCATAAAAATTTTTTTTGTCGAATTAAGGGTTAAAGGGGACATTAATGGCTAATGAGGACCCAGGTCCCTATATAAAATCATTTTTCAATCATAATTATGTGGTATTTACACGAGTCGACTTGACAGGTAACTTGGCAGGCGATTTTGATCAATTAGCGCTTTTGTCGACAATCGCTTGTAAAATCTAATCGCAAACCTAATTTCAATGAGGTGGCGATTCAGTTTTACAAGTGATTGTCGATAAAAGCGCTAATTTACTAAAATCGCCTGCCAAGTCACCAGCCAATTCGACCCAAGTAAATATCCCAATTTTATTTTTATTATTTTACTAGCTTCCGCCCGCGACTTCGTCTGCGTGGATAGTATTTTGTCTATCCCTCGAGAACAGTTCCTTTTTTCAGGATGAAAGGTACCCTATGTCCTTCTCTGTACCCCTGACAACGTGTGTGTAAAATTTCATGATGATCGGTTCAGTAGTTAAGACGTGAAGGCGTAACAAACAAACAAACAAACGGACTTTCGCATTTATAATATTGTTTATAATTATTATTTATAATAAGATGATTGATAATAAAATAATATTATCAATCATCTAATTCTACGACTCCGACTTCGACACAAATGATTTGAATCGCTCAATATCGATAACGTAGCGATGACGCTTTTAAAAAAATGAAGTCGGTCATGTAATACACTGAAGCCAGAAAAAGTAAATGTTTTTTTTTCACCGGGATAGATTTTTTGTGCCATAGCAAAAGTCAACGCTAATGATAAAATCTATACTTGCAAACAATTTTCATTCTTGCACCATACTTTCAAAAAAATTAACCAATAAGTTACATTGTCTTTTGTAATGATTGAATGTCAAATGACACATTTATACTTAGAGCATTAAACCAATGAATGCTCTAAGCGTTTATATTAGGTCCCCATCTATGAAATCGGTGTTTTGTATGGAGAACTATAAAGAAGTTGCATTTTCCATACTTAAATTTTCTTAATTTATTTAACAACCTTGAAGCTAATGTTTTAAAACTTTTATGTACTAATGTTTAAACATTAGTATTTAAATACTAAAACTAGAGGCTCCGTGAGATGTAGACCTCGCGAAAAAATAAAATAAAATGTCGCCATGAAGTTTTCAAAGCACACAGTAGGTACGTGAGTATTGCAGCTAGAGGTGCTTCTAATTTTGATCATTTTTCAAAATGGGTGAGTATTTTTTTATTAATTTGTATGCCACTAGCATTAGGCGAAAGAAATAAGTTCTGGCTAAGTTAAAATAAATAAAGTGGTCAATTCTGCTAACAAAAAGATGAGTAATTTTTAAGGTATTTTTTGTTTCGAAAACTATTGAGTATTTGCTGTCGATTCGATTGAGTTTACGTTCGGTAGAGTTGGAGCCTTCTGTAAAAATAGGACTCGGCATCTCGACCTTCTGGCCACCTTTTTATTACTCTCTTAACTTCTGCATGAGACATTAAAGTTTTATAAAGTTATATGTTTTTATGAGATAAATAAAAACATTCAAATATGTTTGGGTGATCTTGTTTCAGAAACGAGATGTCCCGAGATATCTCAATGCCACATTTATTACCTGAAATTATTGACGGTAACATTTTGAATACTGACCAAAATTAAATGTAACCATAAATTCTGCCTTTAAACAATTTAAGATAAAATTATAAAAAAAAGTACCTGTATTTGATATTCATGTGTCTGGGAGCTTGTATGGTCTAAGGTATGCAGGAAATATGGGTGTCTCTTGACTCGCCTAATACAATTATTGTTTGGCCTAATAGATTTTTTCGCATCTTTGTCGTTTCGCCTAAACGTTAAATTCCCTAATTATCAAAACGACTAATGTTAATTGTCCTAAAATTTATTAGCATACATATCTTTTGACACAATAATGACTACGCCGAAGTATTGTTAACCCTAATATTGTCTTGCATACATAATTTTTGGCATAACAATATTGTATTGCATTCAAGTTGGTGACAGAAACAAATCGTCAAAAAACGGGCCTGAGGCCCCCCGCTATAAAGAAAAACTTTTAATGCGAACACCATTACGTTAGGTTAGGTTAGGGTTTTGAACACTTTTATAATGCTTGCATGCATGCATGCTGCATGCTTGCATGATTTTATGCATGAATGCTTTTTTTGCATGCTTGTTCACTTGCTCGCTTGCATGCCTGTATGCTTGCTTGCAAAATGCTTGCCGGGGGGGCCGCCCGCTATAAAGAAAAACTCTTAATGCGAAGACCATTAGGTTAGGTTAGGTTAGTGTTTTGACCACTTGCAGCGGAGCGAGCGAAGCGAGCGGAGCTCCCTAATGCTTGCATGCATGCTGCTTGGTTGCTTGCATGCTGCTTGCTTGCTTGCATGCTGCTTGCTTGCTTGTATGCTGCTTGCTTGCTTGCATGCTGCATGCTTGCTTGCATGCTGCATGCTTGCTTGCATGCTGCATGCTTGCTTAAATGCTGCATGCTTGCTTGCATGCTGCATGCTTGCTTGCATGCTGCATGCTTGCTTTTGATTGCATGCATGCATATCTGTTCTTGCTTGCATGCAAGTATGCATGGCCTTGTTTGCATGCATGCATGCGTGCCATGCAAGCATGCTATTTGATCTTGATTGTACTTATGTTGTCATGTTTGCTTGTGTGCATACTTGCTTGCTTGCTTGTATGCTTGCATTCTTGAGTGTGATAGGCAATATAAAGACAACGACAGGTTTATCTGCTCATTCTTTATTTTTAATTACTTACCAAAAACATAATTTTTCGTAATTTAAATCATGTGCAATTGTTGTTAATAGTTGGTAAAATTGTTCAAAAGTGTTTAGTGAAATTGAGTAATTTTCAATTTACAAGTAGTAAACAATACCGATTAAAAACGATTATTCCTATAATGATTAAGGGAAGTAAACATTTGGCAAAAAAATATTAGGCGTTACACAATTGTGCGAATCGTTATTTAGTACTTTTAAACATTAGGGATTATGAATAGTTATGCTTAATGATGAATTTAGGAAGTAAACATGCGGCGAAAAAATTTTAGGCGAAGTGAAAATAGGCCAAACAAATTTAGGTCAAATGAAAATTGTGCAAAAAGTTTTTAGGCCTATAAGTAGTGTGCCAAAGACAGTTAGGACAAAAAAAATTAGGCATTCCAATATATACCCAGGAAATATATATGTATACTTGATAACCTCCTCCTTTTTTTTAAGTCGGTTAAAAATTGAATGGCTTAATCATGGATAGTTCACACATTCACAAAAATAAAGCAACAAGAAATCATGATAATCCACTGTCCGTCTGTCTGAGACCGCTGCTGAACCGATTTTGAAGTTTGGTTAGGATATAGATGAGGGCCTTGGGGAACACTTGTGTGTGTGTGTGTGTGTGTGTGTGTGTGTGTGTTTATTTAAGATTACTTATTATTTGTTGGAGATCTAAATAAATAGATAATCTAAAAATGACTCTTGTATATTTTTGTTGTTGTGAGAATCATCATTGCAACATCTCTAAAAAAATGGAAGATTTTCTCTTAATTGTTTTCCTTTTCAAAACAAATCTTACACAAGCCTACTAAGTTGCATGCTCACAAGCAATCCATCGCAGAACAATACGCAATTGAAATAGCTTCGTAGAATTTCTGCAATAGTATTTAATTGCGTATATTGGTAGTTGCGTCATTGTGTCATCGCTTGTTTATGGGTCTTTAACCTTTTCTTTTCTTCTGCAGTGCTACTGCATTTAAGACTATTGACTTTGTATTTGATACTTTAAACTTGATAGTATTGGTTGATTTATCTGTCATCTTAAAATTGAAAATACCGTTACATTACAATCTCTCCATCAGCCATTTTTAATGTCCCCACTTCTGGGGCACAGGGCTTCCTTATGGGTGGATAAGGAGGGCGGGCCATAACCCACCACGCGGGCCAAATGCGGATTGGTGGGTGTTAACGACTGCAAATGCAGCCGGGACCAACGGCTTAACGTGCCTTCTGAAGCACGGAGGAGCTCGATATAATAAATTTTTGGTCACCCATCCCATGACCGACCCTTGCGAACGTTGCTTAACTTCCACAATCGCTGGGTCAGGCTCCTCAGTGGCGCAGTGGTTTAGCGCATGACATTACAATCTATCTCACGATAACTGTCGAAAATTTGAGATCCGTAACATACCTACTGCTTACAATTTAACGCACTATTGTGTTGCACACATCGTCCCTCGCATGACTAACTGTCGTAACTGACATTTTTGTTAAAACTGCATTAATTACCTAAACTTATTTTAAAATTAATTTTCAAACGTATTTCACTAATCGTCGTATCTTTGTTCTAACCGTTGTTTACCACGGCGATAGATAGAGATACCACGACTAGTGGAAAACGTTTGAAAATTAATTTTAAAATAAGTTCATGCATTTAAGTCAGTTTCGACAAAAATGACCGTTACGACAGTCATGTGAGGGACGATTATGTGCCCACATGATGTTCAACCAATCAGCGCGCGAGGTGCGTTCCCGTCGTCGCGTGCCATTTCACGGTTTTTGGCGGTTTGACTTCGATAGATTATAACTAATCGAAAAATAGTGCGCTAAATTGTAAACAGTATGTTACGGATCACAATTTTTCGACAGTTTACAATCTCACGATCTAATCGTGTTAACAAATTTACGGTGACATGTACAAGCGTTTTTAAATATTGTGTCAGTGGTTATTGTGGATTCCATTTTGCCTTTAAGTTTCGTAAGTCAATCACTCACTTTAGAAATTTTACTTTCGTGACATTGCCTGACGTAAGTAAGGTACAAAATGTAACTTAAGCTCTTTTGAGGGTTGGTGAAAATTCATTGATGGTTGTACCTTGGTAAGTACGTAAGCGAGAGTTGTAAATTCGCAACATCTGTGGAATGCAAATGTTCATCACATTTACGGGAGATGCCAATATTCCATTGTAACTGACAGTTATGTGGACAAAAAGGTGATATGTTAACGGCTAGTCGTGCTTCGAAAGGCATGTTTGAGGTATAATGCCAGCTCCACACGCGACTGTATAAACCGAGACTCGCGAATGCGAAGACGCGAATAAACGATTAAGATACTGTGAATCGATCTACATTCACAGTTCGCACATTACACGGGCTTTTGCAGCGAGAATGGGAGGCCACCATAATAGTTTTATTCTACCGTAAGTTAAGATACAATGTTACTTAGAAACTTCAATCAAGAATATCCTAGATAACGCTTCATTCTTCTTCTAACAGTACCCAAAAATGGCACCTCAAATAGCCATACAAACTTGGCGCTTATTTAGTACTAGCGGCCGCCCGCGGTTTCACCCGCGTGGTTCCCGTTCCTTCAGGAATATCGGGATAAAAGTATTTTATGTTTTAATCCAGGCTATCTTCTATCAGTGTACCAAATTTCAACCAAATCCGTTCAGTAGTTTTTGCGTGATTGAGGAACAAACATCCAAATCCACAAACTTTCACATTTACAATATTAGTAGGAAGTAGGATATAATCACCTCTTATTTTGTACTAACTCACATTTTATATCACTTATTTTGTACTAAATACGCTTATTTTGTACAGAAACACATCTTTTATCACTTACTTTGTGCAAAATAAGCGCCCAGTTTGTAAGTGGGACGCTATTTGAGGTGCCATTTTTGAAACTGCCCGGACATCTAGGGTATTCTTGATCGAAGCTTAGAAATAAAGAAAAGTTTTTAAAAAAAAAATGTTGTTCCTTGATTTTTCCCGTGATTTTGCAAATCTCATGGCAGTTAAAGTTACAATGCTTTGTGGCTGGGGCAACTAAATAACAATGCCACATTGTAGTTAATATTGCTAAATTGTGGTAGTATAAATTGATCTACCTGTTACAATTCTGTCGTATTTTACTTTATGTTGCGATTTGAAGGGTCTTTATGTCCTTGCAATTTACAACCTTACTACTAACACAGTTATAACAATATACTGTGCTACTAATGACTTATACAAGCTAGTTGTACTACTTCGGTAATGAATCAATATGACATATTTAAGTCTTGATAAAGTGTACTATTACATTTTATGCTTTTGGTTACTTTTGGTAAACGCGAGAATCAAGTAGAGTTTTGAAAAAAGTTATGTTTTAAGTATGAAAATATTTGTAATCTACTAAGTATTATAGAATCTTCCATAATATTGAACTCTACTTATTCCGAATCATTGATTTTTATCCGTTGCTATCATAAAGTATCAACATAAAATTTTAGTTTTAGAGTATTTTAGTTGGATATAATATTTATAGTACTGTTTCTCAACTCTACCAAAAGCAAATAGTAGGTAAGTGCATGATTTCTCATTTTAAAGTTTGCATAATAATCAAAGTTACACAGAGAAATACACTAATTTCCTTATTTTAAACTATGAAAGTATTAGGATAAGAGTCTTTTTCCATTACTTTAATCCACTCAGCTTGACATTTTCAAAACTCGGGTCACATTGTTTTAAGCTGATGTGATGATTCAATTCCTTTTTTTTACCCGACTACAGCGAAACAAAACGGGGGGTACATGATTTTGTCCGGTATGTTTATTTATGCGCCAGTATTCAAATAATTTGGCAATTGAACTATTTAACTATTTTCATACAATTCAGTAGGTAGGTATTTGTTTTATCTGTGTTACTTAAATTAATAATAATAAAATGAATCGGTCATTTAAAGTTGACATACTTTTTTAAAGGTTTACGATTTTATAAAATAAAATTTATGAATGTTGTAAAATGACATTGCAAATTTCGTTCTTTGTGGAATAACTGCCTTTTATATCCGGGCACAATCGCACTAATTTTAACGATAAAACCAAAACTAAATATTTACCGGTCTATTTTCGTTTACAGAAAAATACTCGCTTTATAGCTTTAAATCGTTAAAAGCTATGCTTATGGAGCCTTGGATACTAATCTTAGACAATTTGAATGAGAATTCTAAAGCTAAACCAATTTTTTAAATATCAACCTAAATGGCAACGTTAAAGTTTTGGTTTTATTGTTATATTTTTGTCTTTTGCAGATGTGAGAGGGGTCGAAGAAAATTATGCAAATTTATTATTTTTGAAATAGTACCTACTCACTTTTAGCATCTGATTTAATTTATGCGGTACTTACAGATCTAAAGTATTTGATAGTAAAAACAGTATTTTATCTTCGTAAACTCGTATAACGGAGGAAAGGATTTAATCCGAAGTTCCTGATTAAAACATTAATATCGTTTAGGATGTAAATATGCAAGACTGTTAACTCATTAGAGATCATTTCTCCTATCGTTCTATATGTCTATTACTTGTCCATAATGTCTACCTCCCAAGCGGAGGAAATATTAATTTTGTTTAAGCTTGTAAGAAAAGAACGGGATATTCATTACTAGTTTTTCCGCTAATTTGATATGGGTATTGAGGTTTCATAGAATAGTAATATAGTAATTGACTGCTTGGTGGTCAAGTTTGAATCCTGGTAGAAGCAACTCGCTAACTGTCTGTATGTCTGTATCTGAATGCAAATTTTCCTTATATGAAGTTCCAGTAAATTGCAGTTAACTTATGAAGAGAATGTTTGCAAACAAATCGCTCAAATCTTAGCCTAAAAAGCGTTTCTTACAATATTGTTTTAATTTACTTTAATAAGTAGGAGTTTTTCATAAAATTTAAGTAATACTTCTTTGTTAATTTCCCGCAAATAAGAAGCGACAGAACTTAAAATTATTAGAGAAATATCTTCACCCAAAATAATTCGAATTAAATAGACAATGTACCTAAAGCAATGCAAAATAATTCGAATTATTTAATCCGTATTTACACAATGTGTATTTAATTTAAATTATTTTGCTGAAGACATAATCCACAAAAAAGGAGATTTTCACTTGAAAGATAATGAATGAGTAGATTGCTGTCACCACGTTTAAACAAGACATACATTCGACCGCAACGTAACCTAAAACTATACAAGTCACAATACGTTTGTCCTTACGTTTCCAACCGCATTAAATCATAAAGCACAGACTGTGAATGGTAGTAACAATATTAAGATTCTGTGCACGTGCACATACCTTCATACCCCCACTCTTTCTAGTAGCTCTTACCATAGACTTTAATAAATTATTGTAAAACTTGGGACCAAAATGCGTTTGGATCATTCGTAGGAAGGTAGAATAAAGTCTAAAGTTTAAAAATCAGTGGCTTCTTTATTAAAAAAATAATCTTCAAACTGAAAAATTAAAAATGAAAAAACAATTTATTTCCACATTAATTATTATCTAGGTATATAAATCCAAATTCTAAACTAGGACAATCCTGGCCTCTCACCCGTGGTGAAAGACAGCGTTTGGATGTGGTACTATACGGAGTAAGTGTGCGTGAGGGTATGTATGCTGTGGGAGTAGCAGAATTTGGAAAAAAATAAAAAGATATAAAAATAATAAAATATTCGAATAAGTATGTGTATGTTTATGTGTGTGTGTGTGTGTGTGTGTGTGTGTGTGTGTGTGTGTGTGTGTGTGTCACTCCTGCAACAAAATCGCTGTTTTAAAGTTTAATTAAGCTATAATTAGATTAATCAACCCCTTGATTGATTGATTGATTGAACTGTTTTATATCTCTGAATTATCACCTTTATTTTTATTTATCATTAATTATCGCCTCTATTTTTGAGCCCTTAGAAAATAATGGTCTTGGTATTAATAAGGTGCATATCGTTGTGGAATAGAAACTTATGACTACATTCTTGGACCCTTTCAAGTTTACCCACCCAAATAACAGCGTTTATAAAAAATACATAATTTAATTTTGCGAATTTTTATAGTTTATTAAGTCTATGGTTACACTAAAACAAATAGATTATCTCAATACTTCATCTGTATAGTGAGACAAGTGATTTGTTGTCATACATACTAAACATTTCCATGTAGTAAGAGAGATTGTTAAATTCAAAGTTTTGAGAGAGATGTACCTATAACCACAGTACATATATAAGTTTTTCAAACAGTAGAGGAGCTAACGTCAACGTCACTTAGGCCCTTTTGTCATTGCACTCCGTCGGATCGCTAGGGTTGGCATTTTCCGGTCGTCTCGTGGAATGCTACGCGCGAACGCAACGCTATGGAAACAACTGCGACGCGATGTCACAAACTTAGAGTGACGTCAGCCGTCAAATTCGAACGTTTCCATGGAGCTCTCATACTGTTTGAAAAAACTTATATATGTACTGTGCTATAACGTGTTGCAAATACTGTGCTATGACGTGTTGCAAAATAACCCCTAATGTCGAATATGGTAGATAGGGACCATCAAACTGAACAACTTTTACTATGGAACAACTCTGAAATGGCGAAAAAAAAGACAAACATTAATAATGAAAATATCATATGATGAAACAGCTGATTTTTTTGCGTGATTTCAGAGTTGGTCTCATAGTAAAAGTTGTTCAGTTTGATGGTCCCTATCTACCATATTCGGAGTTAGGGGTTATTTTTTAAACACGTTGTATAAAGTTTCGCGTTGTATTGTACTTTATTGAAAACGTCGGGAAAAAAAGTAGGTGTGAAAATACTTATCATTAGTACCTAACGTACGCGTTTTACCCCTGTAATATTAATTAAGTTTTATGAGAAAAAGCAAAATGTAATTTCCGTGCTGATAATATCCGGTTGGATTATAAGAAGTTTACGATTAAAGTATTGGTGAATAAAGAAAATCAAGGTGTCATTAACAATTTATATGGGCAAACTTAGTCTGAAATAAATGTTTTTTTTATAGCTATAATAATGAAAAAATATTCATTTTGCCATTCCCCTCTAACTTCGGAGGTCTAACCTCTTTACTAAACTAATAAATAAACAAGATCAAGTAGTAAATTTGTAGAACCACTCGTAATTTGATCCATCTCTTTGTAGCGTGACCGAGCAATCACGAGTCTACAAAGTGCAAGTGATAGCTTTAAGTTTAAATCAAGTATCAAGTTTTATAGGGTAGAGTTTTCAATCTGAGTTGCTTTTCATCAATCCCCGAAAGGAATTTGTTTACTAATATAATGTCAAATTGTTTCAAAAGCTAGCCAGCTCGATACCGGACGGTACGTTACGTTACCCATATCTCGAATGGCTGCCAAACTTTCAAAATCAGTCAATATTAGCCACTGTGCCGATCAATGCCTTTTGCATTAATCATAGTGTAGGAAAGGAAGGTAGTGGACCCCCACAGTAAATCCTCGGTAGACGAAACTTTACAGTATGATAAAGTGTTATAAATTAAACATATTTTATTCCAAACCGTTTTTTTTTGTTTTTGGATATTTGAATATAGGTTTTGGTTCAACCTATATTACATCCCTGCAAAGTTTCATCGACTGAGGATTTAATTTTGGGGTCTCCACAGTATCAAAAGGTGAAGTTTCATGTTTCCCGAAGATTAGAAATAAAACTCATACTTTCGTGTATAAAAAGTATTCTTAATAGCCAACTGGTAACAAAAACGTACCTTTTGTACCATAGATAGTTAACACAATACTCTCGTAGCTAATCGTTTGTGGGCGAATGAGTCAGACCGCCGGAGAAAGTGCAAACTGTATGGATTTGTAAACCATAGCGTATATTGTTGTTAATTACATATTGTACGCATAGCTGCGATGCTAGGTTTCTCTGGTACATATTACATAATAATTATACTGTGGAAAGGAATTCTATTCAAAAAATTCAGGCAAAAATACGTTTTACAAAAATGGTCAAAGTGGAAACTTATAGCAATAGGGAATATGCATAAGTCACAGATTTTGATGAATTTGAGATTGATCGCTGCGGACACTTACAAAAACATGATGGAACAGGAAAAAAAAAAAATGTATTATTTTAGTTTTATCACACGATGAAATCAGGGAAAAATAACAATATTTTTTTTCATTTTCGGATATAATGCACTTTACAGTCAGATAGAATATCGAATAAGTAACCATATTTTGTATGACACATATGTTCTTAAACGCAAAATTTAGGGAGATAATTGAAGATTATTGGCTAACTCCATATTAAACGCGCCGAAACACACCTGAAACGTGATGTGTGACGTCACTGTTTTGTATGGAGCGTTTTCGGCGGGTGCTGCTACGCGCTAACTTCAAGTAACTATATCACGAGAAAAAAACGCATGAGAAAAGTTTTAATATTACAGTTAATTTTCTCACGCAATATACTTTTGATTAAGATTAAAAAAAAATTGATGCATATTCCCTATTCAGATAGGAACGCATTTTATATGCATGTAAGTAGGTACCTAATAATTAACAGAGTTAATGGTTTCTTAATAAATTGCGATACCTTCACTAGAATCGTATATAAATAAAGAGAAATAAAGTCAACATTTATAAAGAATATTGGCACACATTGGACCGCTATATTGTAAACAAAATTTTGTTGTAGGTGTAGGTACAACAAACTCTCAAATAATAACGTTCCTTAAAATATTTCTTCAAAGTTGTTCCCAAGGAGGAAAAAGCTCACAGCTTCAATCCCAATTTCGATAGTTTACGTTTTAGCTCGTGGCTGGTAATTACCGAAATATGTGGCCCCGCCCACCGGCGCCTTTCATCGGCGTGTGGCAACAATAAACAACGAGGATCGGCGAGACTGTCGTGTCCTCCCTGAGGCTGTAGGCAGATCACGGGACCACACCAAAGAGTAGATAACTAGCAACCCAGCTTATCATTGGATTACCTAATAGTTGGCTGGAAAGAATTTCAGGGTTGTGTGATGAAGTAAAAAAATGGTTTTACTTTTTCTGACCATTTTTGTTGTCTCCACTGCTGAGGTACAGGCCTTCCATAAGGTGGTTATGGTGGCGAGCCCAATGCGGATTCGTACTTTACTGATGAGCCTAAAATAAAAATCATTTCAAAAAGCGTTTTTTGTTACCTACACTACACTCTTAACTTTCAATAAAAATTATTGGTTTTCGTCGTTATTCACCTTTACATTCAATCGGAACTTTTTAAAACAATCCTTTTCAATGGGAGATTTTCCAAGACCAAAAAGAGAATAAGAAATTAGTTCAAAAAATCTTGATAGACGCTGTTTTATGAAAGCCAAGCCATCGTAAAGTTGCTTATAAATGCCTATCGCCGTTTTAACTCCCCCGCCTCACTTATCACTCTACAAGGCGGATATCTACCCAGAGCATTTCCGTTAAAATTTAAAAAAAAAATCGCTTATTGTGAAGAGGATTAACTTACGGCTTGGTTCTCATGAAACGCCATCTACGAAATTTTTTGAACTATTTGTATTCGTTATTTGACGCAGCATTGTAGATTTTCAGCCTACGTTACTTTCTGTAATTGCTTTACTTAATCTTTGACAGTGAGGTCAGTGGGACGGCTTAGTGCAGCCTCCGCAATATGTTATCGAGTTTCTTTCGATATCGTTCCCTTGAAATCTCAATCAAATTATCCTTTTTACAATGTATGCAACAATGTAGCTTACATCAAAAGACTTACGAAGAAGGCTTTGTAAAAAAATCAATGGCATTTTTAAAAAAGAGAAAATGGCTGAAGTTTTTTTTAAACGAAGAAAATATTCATAGCTTGAAATTTGTAATTTTGTTTGGTTGTAATATTGTAATGAAATGTTAATCAGCGGCACTGTAATTAATTACTTTTAGAGAGTTCTTATTTTCATGATACTTCATGCAAGATATTAAGGTCTTATTACTTTTCTTTAACCGACTTCCAAAAATGAGGAGGTTCTCTGTTCGTCTGTATATTAGTTCTTTTTTTGTATGTCCACCATGATTACTCGAAAACGGCTGGACCGATTGAAATGATTCAAACGTTATTACATTAGGTAAACTCCCAAGTTGGTCCCATTTTTTTAAAATTTGGAAATCAGTTCAGTACTTTTCAAGTAATCTTGAAAAAAGCACGAAAATAGTATGATTTTGTGTGAATTACCTCGATGATAATGGTCGTATTACTTCTTTGTTTATAGATAATTATTTTTTTGTCGGAAGAGGAATATCTTTGTAGTTCTTTAACCGACTTAAAAAAGGAGGTTCTCAGTTTGACCCGTATCTATGTATGTTTTTTCACAATTATCTCACGTTTGGCTGAGCCGATTTTACTACCTAAATAATATATACCTACAAGGTACCTACACTAAAAATAAAAAAATAAAAATTGTTTAAAAAAAACAAAAAACCGACTTCAAAAAACCTACCTCTAAAAAGCAAGAAATAATATTCGTAATAATAAAAACACGTCTATTGAAGTCGGGTGGGGCTTTTAGAATAAAAAAAGGAATCTGTACTCCAGCCCCTCCCGACTTCAATAGACGTGTTTTTATTATTACGAATATTATTTCTTGCTTTTTAGAGGTAGGTTTTTTGAAGTCGGTTTTTTTTATTATTTAATTTTAATTTTTCTTTCCGACATACCATTTCTCGTGAACCGTGATAGCTAAACTGTTGAAATTTTCACAGATGTTGTATTTCTGTTGCCGCTATAATAACAAAATTAATAAGTACTAAAAATAAAATCAAATAAATATTTAAGAGGGGCTCCCATACAACAAACTTGTTTTTTTGTTTATTGCTCGATATTAATAACGGCATCAGGTAGACAATTAAAATTTTCACGTGTTCAAAAATAAGTAATTAAATTCGAATCAAAAAATGTTAAGATAATAGTATGGAACCCTGTGCGCGAATCCGACTTTTAGTTTGTTTTCGGATTTTCATTGAATTAAAAAAAAACATAGTTTTTTTAAAGTTCAACTCGCAAGTTTGATCTAAAGATGTGTAACCACGTGCGACTTCACAGGTCGTGATTCGTTGACCTGCGTGTGAGTCATCGCTACCGAGTATTGTGCAAGCAGCCTTGACTGCTCTACGTGTGTGTCTATGTTACGGGCAAAGTTCAAATACGGATGTTAAAGGAAACTTCCAATTTAATAAAAAAATGGAATTCTTGCTAGTTTAAAGTTTATTTGGGAATTCATAAGTAACTGGAAATAATTATAGGCGACTGTTAATGGGATACTTAAATACTAAACATGGCAGCGGTTTATTATTTGGGCGACAAAAAAACCGAACGGGTGACAAACTGTGGATTACAAAAAATATGTAAAACGGGCGACTATATGTGTGAGACAAATAATTTAAGTTAGCGGTGAAAATTCTAAATGAGTGACAAAAATACTGAGTGGGCAATTATTATACCAAGTAGGTAACTATATAAATGATTTAAGCTGCCAAACATGGTATTTTTGTTATCTGGATTAGGATAATAGTCACCTTTTTAAGTAAAATATATGCCAAATTTTAAATGTTTTGTGTGCCCTAAGGTTGTCGCCCAAATAGTAATTTGGTCGCCCGTTCTGAATAACTAGTTACTCAATTTGTATTTTAAAGTCACCCTTTTCAACATTTGTAGTCGCCCTTATTCCGTCGCCCACTTAGTAATTCAGTACGCTATATTCAGTATTTTTGATACCCAAAATGGGAATTTATTGTTACCCGATTGAATACTACTCTTTAAATTTGAATCATTTTTTAGGATAAATAAGTTAAAAAATGTACGGCTCTCTAAAAGTAAACTCTGTTACATATTTAACGTCTGTTTGCTGATGAAAATATAAATTTTTTAACAGGAATAAGTTTTGTTAAATATAAGAAAAGGTAAAAATTTACCTTTAAGAAAAACAATCTGAATCTTCATACATTAATTCTGTTTAGCCGCCATTATAAATTAACACAATTTGTTTTCTCCCTATAAGATAATGTGACGTTCCCACGGTGACTATTGACTATTCAAACAATGTCTAATTTTACATATAATCAGGCACATTAAGGGTTCATTACTCAGTTTCGTGTGAGAATGTGTTGACGACTATGTGCCGAGAACTAGCCAGTCAACGTTCGAGTAAAATATAATTAAAATGACGAAAGAACGTAAGTTTCGCTACAACTTGGTATTTGCTAATTAGCTTCTCTAAAAAGTGTTAAAAGTGACATTATAAAAAAGTTACTTAAGAATGGTTTCTCATCTGGTTTTAGAAGGGTTTTAATAATCTCCTTTAAAGCTTGTAGATAATTCTATTCTTGGGCCAGAGGGAGTATTACAACCTCTTAAAACTTGCCAGGTTTATGAATTGTTGAATTGCCAGATCACGCAGAAATAAAGCTGTGATCTGTGCTTTACATCCACGGTACTTAAGGCAGTCGGAAAAGTTCGCGGTCTTTTTGAAGTATGAATTTTGCGTGTATTTCTGGCAATACTAAACTTAGGCGGGAATGTAATAGGCCGGTTAGCTCGATGTGGATTACGGTTATCATCGTTTAATTTCGAAATCAAACATCGTCGCGGGGTTGATAATGTTATTCCCGACGCTCTTTCACGCGCATTAATACTTATATTGTTTGACAGCTGCCTTTTTGGTAATAACAGAAAAATTAAAACAAATTGCTTATTGTCTTGCTTTTTCATATTAAAAAAAAAATATTAAATACATTTTGCATTTTTTTTTTCGATTAGGGTTCAGACCCTTTAAGTCAAAGTCAAAGTCAAAATGGCTTTATTTATATTAACTTAATAATTAAGCATTTTTGAATAGTCTATATTTTCCTACCACCAACTGAACAAAATTAATGATGCTAGTGTTCAAAATAGATTTGAAATGTTAATGGAGGAGATGCTTTGTCGAATACTACAGCAAAAAAATGGTTCAGTAACTTCGGGTTTGAAACTTCATTTTTATATAAGTAAAAAAGCTTAAATAATGAAAAAATATTAGAAAAAATCGACTCACCCGTATCAACTCAGACGGGATTCGAACCCGCACCCTTGGGAATCCGGCCCAATGCACTCCCACCGGACCCCACGGATTCCCAAGGGTACGGGTTCAAATCCCGTCTGAGTTGCTACGGGTGAGTCGATTTTTTGTAATATTTTTTCATTATTTATTCATCTTAATATAAAAATAGCATTGTGAATGCAAAAATCTAAAAGTTTAAAAAAGCTTGTTTTAAAAAAAAAATTATGAAAGTTTTGATGATAAAGATTTTCCTCGCTGTGGTGTCTTTATTTTTTTTAATACAATAGGGCCGCGAACTTTTCGACAGCCTAATGCATGAAGCTTTCTCGCGCATCTTGATGGAAACGCATCCTCCTTTTTTGTAGTCGGTTGGTTATTTCCTAGTTTTATTAATGGTTATGCTTGTCAGTTTATAGCCATGATGCAAGTCACACTATCGTGTATGGCTACCTTTACGAATGAGTAATCGGTGCAGTAAATAAGACGAGAGATAAAATTTAACAGTGCGAATAAACGTAGGTGTTTGTTGTTTTAATTTATGAATGTCTATGAATGAAGTGTTGTATTATTTCCAAGAATGAGGTTTCTATTGATGAATGGGTTATTGAAATTTCGATTTATTGCCATTTTATTTATAGATTTTATAGCGGATAATATTAAATGGGAATTGTGAGTGTTGTTAGTTGATGACAGACAGCAGTAGATATTTTATTTTATGAGTAGTAATTGTTAATTAATCATATTTTAAACAAACATTCGTTTAAATTTTTGAATGAAATTCAGGTGCGTGTGAACTGAGCAGCTTCTGATTTTTTATTATTTTCTTTGTTCTGTGTTTTTAAATATTAAGAACTGTCAAATAGTGAGAACCGTTAAATTTTTTAACTTCGTTGTGAGTGGTAAGTAGATACACTGTTTCTCTCAGACAGATTTATTATTCTATATCCATATAACATTATCACTTAGTGAACCTACACTTAGTAATGTGTACGACCAAAAATGTGTGCTTCCGTCACCGTCCGTAAAATACTTGTAAAAGTAGCACTTAGAGAGTAGAGATTTATGAAACGTGACTAATGTTCGAAGCGTAGGCGCAGTACAGTAGGTAGCATGTTTTCGAAGACACTCAGGTACTTTTATTTTTAATATGTTTAGCTTAGTTGATATTACAAAATATGTAGTTTTAAAATAAATATTCCGTAGGTACTAGCCTTTGCCCGTGACTTCGTCCGCGTGGACAGTAGAAAAATATGGCGACGAGTTTAAATGACCTCCATTGTGGATGAAAGTTAGTACTGCAGAGAAATCAAATTGTTTCCCTGGTGAAAAAGATGAAACATGACTTTTGAGTTGGACCCTAGCTTAGGGTGCCAAACTGTGAAAAGTCCATCAAAATTCGTTCAGCGGTTTTTGCGTGATGCGTGCACAATCATTGAACTTACAGTTTTGATATTATCTCATCACACAAAAAAGGTTACAGGATTTGAAATTTGAAACTGAGATCTTTGACTCAAAACGCAGAATCGCTATTACTGTGCTAAGACGTCGCCGAATCGCAATTAATTTATCCCGGTTCAACAAGCGCGTAATAGCTAGTAAATACTTAAATTACAAAAAATACTTTGGTACATGCATTCAAGAAATTACAGCACAAAAGAGAAACAACGATAGCTGCAATGGAAAAAAAAATGAAGGTGCCTTACATGGTTAATTTTAAGGTTATCTCTTATTTGGTATTACAGATAACTAACCAGAAATAACATGAAATATTTTTTACTAAAAGTTTTCATCTGCTCTTATGATAAGGATCTTCAATTGCCCTCTTTGCTTTACAGTAAAATAAATAATAGTAAGTACTATACCTACAGCCATTGACATAACCATAACATGTTACACATAATTATTTAGTATGTATAAGCTTTCTTTCTTGAGAGTATACGTTTATGTCATTACTTTTTATAGAAACAGCTGGCCAGAAGTGGAAAGTTATGTTTGTAAGGTTTCTTAGGGCTTTGTATACATAACTGATATAAGTATAAGTTTGAACTTGTAATCAAATTGAAATTTTAGAGTAAATGTTGAGTTAGAGAAAATGTCTAGGTACAAACGTATAAAGTCATGGTGAATACGAATACGTAGGTATATATTAATTCGTAGTACAGATAGTCTTTTTCTTTTAGTGGTGATCTAACTCTTTTCTAGCATGTTTTTTTTAATTAACAGCTTGATAATGGAATATAAATTGACTTGCCGTACCTACTTATTACAAACGACGGGATGAACTTTTTAAACTTACGTCACTATTTATCAAGGAAGCTAATCTTCTTTTCAACACTACCTGAATCGTAATAAAACATATTTTAATTAGGCTTATTAATTAAATATTATTATCTTTTTAATTACGTTAGGAAAACAATAAATCACAAGTATCAGTAACAAAGATATCTCTCAACCAAATCTTTTAAAATCTAAATGGGAATCAAAGTTGCGCCTTACGCAAGGTAGAACTGATTCCTCGATATCTCACTAGTTTCAATTAGCCCAGTTTTAAATACCGCTATTGTTACAAATGGAGGTACGTTAACACTTCTGTGATTGTTCATGTTGCCTAGCGGACGCGGGCGCGAAATTGGGCGCGGGCTCGGGCGTAGTCACGAAATATCAAACATTTTACCAGGGGGTCAAGTCTGCTAATGTTTTCGTCAACATTTTAGTTCTATTGTGTTTGAATGATAATGCTTTTTGACACAGTTCTTGTTTCTTAAATCCATAACGGAATCATATTGTGTCTTGATTTTGGGTTTAAGAAACAAAAACTGTGTCAAAAAGCATTACCATTAGAACACCATTGAACTACGATTTTATCAAAAACCTTAGCAGACTTGACCCCCAGGTAAACCTATGAAATTACCGATTCACCCTCGCACAATAAAGAACATCTCTTCCATTATTCAATAGAATGAAATGTCTTATGAGTTACGTTTACGTTAAGTAAGTATTTATAGATTTGCACATGTATAACAGTTTTGTCACATTAGAATTTGTGGGAAAATGTTACTATGGAAAATGCAATTTAAAAATTACCTGGCTACATGCGTGGTAGTAGTGCATAATAAAACCACAGGTGTATTTACCACATAAATACTTACTTCTAAAATTTACGTTTTAAACAGACAAACAAATGGTTTTACATCGAGATCTCATTTTCGGCAGTTTGAGGTAAATAACGCTACAATATCGCACTCATTCATCCTACAACCGGTGCAAACCGTCGATATGAACAAGAAATCGTTCAGTCCGCCGCTTTCGCACCCGCGCCCGCTCATTAACGAGAGCGAGCACTAAGTAGCAAAGAGTGAAAGTCCATCTCGCTCTTACTTCGTGTATGTAAACATTGTGTTTAACATCAAGCCACATTCAAGCCACATGTTTGACACAAAAGTACACTTTTCTGCTCAAAATTGGAGATACAAATATGTAAGACAAATTCAGAGGAAGGCCTGTTAGTGTTTTCAACCAAAAACTTTACATTTTCTTTACCAATTTTCTTTTTGGAGTCTAATGTGTTGAGTAAAGTACTCAACACATTAGACTCCAAAAGGAAAATTGGTAGAAAAGAAACTTCGAAGTTGAATTGACATTTTGAATTATGGTGTCATCCTATTGAATGTGCAATCAAAATATTTAAGATATAACCCAAGGTTACCCAAGGTGGGTTATGAGTAAATAACAAGTGTCATTGTAGTCGGGGGACCTCGTTGATTAAAAAATGTTCCACAAAATGGTCCCGCGACTGCAATGACACTTGTTATTTAACTTTTTAGTTCAGTTTTGGCAGGGCAGTTGTGTTTTTTTTTTTTTTAATTTTTTTTTTTCTCTGTTTTGTATCCTCCCCACCCATTCGATAACCGACTCCAGGACCCTATTTAACAAACAATTTGTCACGTATCAAAACAATTTTATATCCATTAGGTCAACCAATTTCAAAATAGAACAAAATACTTATAGCTACACCGCAACGTAAACCAAATCGTCATGACAATTGACAAATGGGCCAGCAAAAGTTACGCGCTAAATCACTATGCCCATCTAGTTCCTACAGGTATACGTAGTACTTATGTCGGTGTTATTATGACAATATACTGAACGACCTTAAAAAATAACAACTATATCACGCTAGACTAGGTCATTTGCAAAATTTATTGCTGCTGATACACGTTTTATGATACAACCGTGCGTATGAGTAAGATATAAAATGAAAATATTGCTGTTTCAGTACTTATATGGTATCAACCACGCTCTTATAAGGGTCTAATGTCTGTTTGTATAGTGTTGGTAATTGATTATTATTGAAGCTGGTTAGTATGACATAGACTACAAATGTCAAATTTATTAATTTGAACGAGATATTACACAGGTTGGTCAAAAGTTCTGTTACTGAGTTTCTTTATCGATTACTGGCATAGCCTTCTTTATTTCCAAGCCGTGAACATAAGTTTGGCAACGTCTGTTACTGTCAGTTCGTGGTCATGTCGTCCGCCAGTCTCCATACTAAATGTATGGGAATATTTCAATTTTAAGAGGTCGATATTTTTTTTCATAGTAATCATGTGAGGTTTAAAATATGAAAATAATTTAGTTCTTTTATTGAAATGCTTTGTATATTAAACAATAAGAAAAATATCAATGTTAACCAGGAAAAAATGGCTGTCAAAGATGTCATCTTTTTTGTTGATTTTCTTCAGCAGGGAGTTGATTAACACACCCTCTAGCAATAAGTGATATATCATTAGAAAGGTCTTTTAAAGACAAATATTTGCAGTTAATATACTTTATACCAATTGTTAATATTTTTGGAGTTAAAGGTTATTAAAGCATAAAAGTGGTTTATTGTCTATGGGAGTTGATCTACCTCACCTATAGAAATGAATGATATATCATAAGAAAGGTTTTTATATGACAAATATTTGCTGGAAACATACTTTCTATTAATTTTTAGTAATTTCAGAGTTTTCGGTCATTAATGTTAAAAAAATTGGTCAAGTTTAGAGCGTTATAACTCTCAAAGTACTAATAGTTCACAATTATAGTAATACAATAAAGTGTTTTAAATTTAAATACCTTTCCAATGATGTAAGATTTATTGCTAGAGGAGGCTTAGATCAAAATGCTCATCGTACTAAAGTACCCCCGAAAAGTTCAAATAATTTGACTCAAACCTTATGTTCTAATAAATAAATAATAATAATAAATATAAAACTTTATTGAAATAATCTTACATCACAATTTACAACTAGTTTAAACATAGATAATATAGGAAAAACGAATAATAAATAATTTTTAAAATAATTTTATACTATGTGCTTGACCACATGCGATGTTGCCGTTCTGCTCAACTTCAGGGCTTGGAAGATATAGAAGGCTATGTTACTGGCCATTAAAACAAATGAAAAGAAAAAATAAAAATGACATATTATTGACAGTTTTATAAGCTATAATTCCATACCACACGTATATCATATTTTGTTTATTTCACCATGGAATGGGGGTTGAAGGAGAATCGTGTCGCTGTAATTGCTCTGCACAAATGTGGGCAGCCACCGAATATGATTTTCAAGTTGCTACAAAAGTTGAAAATCAACAAGCAATTTATTTATCGCACTATCCATAGGTACAGTAATACCTTGACCGTCGATGACCGAAAAAGATCAGGAAGACCACGCACCGTTCGGACACCAGCTGTGATCAAGGCAGTGAAGGCGAGAATCACGAGAAATCCCGTCCGGAAGCAAAAGTTATTGGCAATACAGATGACTGTGAAGAGAAGTTCCCTTAAAAAAATTATCAATGATGACCTTGGGCTTCACGCTTACCGTAGACGAAAGGGCCATCTGCTAAACGCACGATTGAAGGCTATGAGGTTAGCACGAAGTCGCGCTCTACTAAAGCAGTACGCACAAAACGGCCATCGAAAAATCTTGTTTACTGATGAAAAAATCTTCACAGTCGAAGAAAATTTTAACCGTCAAAATGATAGAGTATACGCTAAGAATAGTAAAGAAGCCAGCATGATTGCTCCGAGGGCCCAACGAGGTCACCACCCCTCATCAGTGATGATTTGGCTGGGGGTGTCCTATTCAGGGCTAAGTAAGGTTCATTTCTGTGAAAAAGGTGTAAAAACTGGCGCTAGAGTCTATCAAGATACCGTTCTGGAACCTGTTGTCAAACCCTTAAGCCACACTTTATTTCAAAACCAGCCATGGGTCTTCCAGCAGGACTCTGCCCCTGCGCACAAAGCAAAATCTACACAAGCATGGTTTCGGGCTAACAAAATTGATTTTATCGCGCAGGAAGAATGGCCATCCTCCAGCCCAGACTTAAATCCTCTGGATTATGCCATATGGCAACTTATTGAGGAGAAAGCATGTGCTAAGCCCTACATGAATCTCGACTCTCTTAAGCGCGCTATTCTCAAGGCAGTCGCAGAATTGGATATAGTGGTAGTTCGTGCTGCCATCGATGACTGGCCTCGTCGTCTAAAGGCGTGTATTCATGCCAGAGGCGGTCATTTCGAATAATTTTAATACATGATAATCTTAAATATTTGTGCTTTCATTTGGTATATAACTCATTGTAGCATTATTTGTAAATTTAGTATTATTCATGTTTTCCATAGTTACAGAACTTAGTAACCAATATATTATCATTTTGATACAATGTAAAATCACAACTAGAATGTTTTTCGTAATGAACTTCCTATCGGCCCAAGCTAGCAGCTAACTTAACGTATGCAGTTAAAATTATGTCCTAATAACACTACTCAAATCCCACTTGGACTAATAAGTATTCCAATGTACAAAATAAATTATATTGTTGTACACAATGTTACTACTTGCTTTAAATTCTCCTACATCCATTTATCCTTCCGAAGTAGTTTATAATGGAATAAGATAGGATAAGAATCGAGTCTTCATACGATAGGTGAGGTAATATGGATGAAGTGCATCCATAATAATTATTCTGTGACGGAATGAAAAGTGATATTTATTTATTTATAAATCAAGCAAAGATTGATTTATAAATAAATAAATAATTATAAGGCTTAAATAAATCTAAAATTTCCTCTTAATTATTATTAATTGCATAAATAACCACTGGACATAATTATCGGCAATTAAAAGTAAAATACTTTGGGCTCCCATAGGTATCGAATAAGTTGCAATTAAACTCCTTCACGTATAATTTAAAAGACCTTTTTTATATTAAACCAAAAAATAGGACGTGCAATACGAGTTCAAAATGACACATCCTTAAGCATTTGATTTGACTATTAATTTTCAGTAACCAGTTTTAATAATACAAACAGATTTGCTATTAGCGCAGACTACACGCTATTAGTAACTAAATAACACTAAATATACCCCACCGACATTTATTGATGTAAAATATTGTAAATACCACCTTCAATATCCGATACTTATATCATATTTAATCAATAATCGTCTCGAATATGGCATCCAATTTAACTTTGCAGAAACAACTTGTGTGGCAAACATCAGAAAATAAACAGCCTTAAAATTATACAATTTTAAGGGAAAATTTGATTCAGTGGTTATAATTTTAAGAAACCAATTTATATTACAGTTTTATACTATGTTTGACATTGACCTTTTATGTATCGGTTTATATTATCTTCTGATTTATGTGGATAATGGTGTAAGATTTTGTTTAAAGGTCCCTAAATCTATGAAATTGACGTTTGATGAAACCAATCTGATTTTGACGAAACCGATTGACGAAATCAATCTTATAGTTAAAACTTCGACATACTATTTTCGAACAATTGACTTTCGAACAGAAAAGTTTCGAAAGTATGATTGATTACCTAGTAAAACATCTGTCAAAAGGAAAAAAGTTACTTAGATCTTTAATATTTTCTAGAAAAGAAAATTATGGTTTAATAAAACATCTGTTCTGTCAAATGAAAAAAAGTGATTTGTAAATTGAGTTACTTTCACAAAATTGTGGAAAACTACTAATCTGGTATTGAAAACGTCGACGTACCGTTTTCGAACAATTGAAATTCGAACAGAAAAGTTTTGAAAGTATGATAGGTTACCGTAAGGACCCAATACGTCTTGATGTGCGTATACTCAGTCTAAAGGCCTATTACATGCCTATATTCTAGCTAGGAAAACCTACATAATTTTCCAATGGTGCTAGCTATTTATTTTTAATAGCCGTAGGTATCCGTTTGATGCATTTCAAAATCGAGACAACATATTCGGTAAATTTTTTATTAACAATACTTATACTTGCATTTTTAATATGTTCCTTTGCAATGACTGTTTATTCATTTTACAGTTAGTTGTCAAAGTGGCTCTGTGATTCTTTGTAAAACTGTCTACTTATTGTCTAATTTTCAAAATCTATCGCAATCGCTTTTGATTTGACAGATGAATGTGGCACATTGCTGCATTTCATTGGTAAGTTTTAATTTGTGCCAAAAAGAAGCATCAATGTATCACATCCTGAAAGCGATTGCGATTGATTTTGAAATTAGACAATTAGCCCCCGGGGGTCCTATTTGCAAGTAGAGACAGTTACAAAAAAAATGGGAGTTTTGAGAAAAATGAATGTAGATGAGATTTATATAAATTTACATGCGTGATGAGCTTTTATACGAACAAGTCGGTTCAGTGTAAATATGTATTTGTAAGTATTACCTAGTTGGCAAAAATACGTTTAGTTTATTGTTAGCAGATTTTGAATAGCACTTTTAATATTGATTTTGGTCGTTAGAAACTTCGTAAATTTTACCAACAATAGCATAAAAAATAATTAATGAAGGGCCTACATAAATTGATTAGGATACCGAGATTGAGAAGTGAATATACCGAGATTGTCAAATTAAATAACAGTCATGAAGAATGCATATTATTTTGTTGACGAACAAAACTTTAAGTTAGTGACATCTTTAACAAGTTATTAAATTTTCAAATTTTAAATAAATTACGTTAACATTGTAACTTCCCATTTCAAAGTTCATAATTTTAATCCTTATTGGTAATACAGCAAGATCCAATATGACATGTTTATTGCAAAATTATGTTAAAGTAATTACAATGTTTAACACTTGTCATCCTTATCTTAGTACTTTAGTAACAAGTATTTTGAACATTTCAATATTTTACAGACGATGTGTATGCTTTTGCAACTTGATAGTTGAATAGACGTGAAATTAAGCACAATTATACACACTTCGTTAGTTACACACAAACCTACCTACTATATTAAGTAACGAAGACTTTAAAATTAACTTAGAATCCTCACTACAGGGATTGAAATAGCGTTAAAAAAATAACGTTAAAAATACTTTACCGGTAAAATTAGCGTTAAATATAGCGTTAAACTTTACCGGTACAATATACCGGTAAAATTATCGCTAAAAAAATAACGTTATTAATTGGAATAACGTTAATTTTAAAGTTTAACGGTAAAAAAAGTAAGAAATAACGTTAAAATTAACGTTATTTACTGAAATAACGTTAATTTCAATGTAACGTTATCTAAATTAACGTTATTTATTGACATAACGTAACTTTTAACATTAACGGTAAAAAAGTAAGAAATAACGTTACACTTAAAAATAACGTTACATTCCCTGCCTCACTAATATTATAAATGCGAAAGTCCGTTTGTTTGTTTGTTTGTTACACCTTCACGTCTTAACTACTGAACCGATCATCATGAAATTTTACATACACGTTTTCAGGGGTACAGAGAAGGACATGGGGTACCTTTCATCCAGAAAAAATGTACAGTTCCCGAGGGATAGCAAAAAAACTGTCCACGCAGACGAAGTCGCGGGCGACCGCTTGTATTAAATAACGAGGACTTTAAAATGAACTTTGAATCCTTACTAATTTTATAAATGTGAAAGTCCGTTTGTTTGTTTGTTACACCTTCACCTCTTAACTATTGAACCGATCATCATGAAATTTTAAATACACATTGTCAGGGCTACAGAGAAGGACATAGGGTAACTTTCATCCAGAAAAAAACGTATAGTTCCCGAGGGATAGCAAAAAAAACTGTCCACGAAGACGAAGTCGCAGGCGGCCGCTAGTAGGTAATACAAGGATGTACAATAAAACATAGGTACCTACTAGAAAAACTGTAATGTTTCGTCACGACGTGTCGTATCGTCTTTTGCTATTATTATAAAAAAATCACAGATTTTACAGTCCCCGCAAGAATCGGAGCATTAAAAATGAACACAAAAATGTACGAAAAACCAAATCAAATCAAATGCAAAGTCCTATTATATTTTTAAAGTTACCTAGGTAGAACCTATTCATTTTTACGATTGTGACACTCGGCTCCGCCTCGTGTCACAAAAGCGCCCGCTGACTGCCTTGACGCAGCCGAAATAATTTCAACCAATTTTCAAAATTCAAACGAATGCACTTCTCGTCTGCTTCTGCATCTTTTAACACTATTACCATGACGATCGGCCAATAATCATAGAACCTACATCACTTTTTATGTACGGAAACAGCAGTTTTTCTACAATTCCAAATCTAAAGGGACCACCTACAGATAAATTATAAACCGATTTTAAAAATTATTTCGCCATTTGATAGCTAAACTAATACCTTAGGACCTTTTTTTTTCATTTTTTCTTAAGTCTGTTTTTTTTTCGTAATATTTACAATTTAGTAAACAAACATCCCCCAAAAAACCCGGAATTTTTGGAATTTCGATAAACTTTCAATCCTCCCAAAATACTCGGAGATATGGCCAAAAATACGTTTCAGGCGATTTGCATCTGATAACCATTTTCAATGGTAAAAAAATGATAAAATCAACTTCAATAAAGTATGTGTATGAGACTCCGTTTATAAGTTTGAACGCAGAGCTTTAAGTTAATAAAATACTCGTCAATACAATCAATTAAAATGAACTTATGAACCGTCTGACAAGAATAATAAAATTATTACAGAAAAGACATAAAACTTATACTTAATAACTAAATGAATACAGTACGAGGCATATATCTTGAAATCGGGTTGGGATTGCGCGAAGCGGTGAGGGGAGCGGGCGGCGGGAGCGGGCTATTGGTCGCTCACAAGAGCACATGCGCGAACTTATCCCCACTTATCAAAAATTCAAGATACGTGCCTCGTACTGTATTAACTGAAAGACGCGTCCCTTGTTAAAATTACGTACCCCAATTTTAATTTATCGATACTAGTTATAGGTTACGCAAGCAAAGTGTTTAAATATAAGCAAACTTGCATGTAAATTAGATCTACTTTAAATTAATTAGTACTAGTAGTACTCGTACCTAGTAGTACTTACATTTGCAAACCAATTAGTAGGTCTATTTAATTAGCCTAGTATTAAAGCAAGCAGTTAAGATATAGCTACAGTATTTATGAAGTGTAATGGGATGATAATGTAAAATTGTTTCATAGATTTCGCAATAAAATTAACTTGATCAAGGTAAGAGCCTTTTATCGACGTATAATTTGCCTAGCGGCCGCCCGCGGTTTCACCCGCGTGGTTCACGTTCCCGTGGGGATTTCGGGATAAAAAGTATCCTATGTTTTAATCCAGGCTATCTTCTATCTGTGTGCCAAATTCCAACCAAATCCGGTCAGTAGTTTTTGCGTGATTGAGGAACCAACATCCAAACTTTCACATTTATAATATTAGTAGGATCATAATACTTAGTGTAAAACTTCTACACACAGTTTCTTTTTCATTTCGTTGTTTTTCTGTTTAGTATTTTTTTTAAGTAGTTGCTAAAAATATATTTTTCAATCTGTATTTTTTCATTTAAAAATATATCTTCCCCTCACAACACAAGACAGCCATGCTAAATTGTTATGAAACAAACATGATAATAACTATCAGATAATAACTTGTATATCGTTGGGAAACATGAGCATTAGTATGTGTACATACAAAGATAAACATCAATGCGTTTGTTAATTTCTTTTATGGGCATACTAGTAAGATCAATTTGCAAATGCTAGCAATTTTAGATAATTCTAAGAAAAGTATCACAATTAGTTTCGTTTATTGTCCACGTTCATAAAGGTACTAAATTAACGGTAAACTAGCAAAACTATGTCGCGTTTATTGATCGAGCGAACGCGAAGCGTCTTCGCTTCAGCTTGGACAAAATTTCTTTCCTAAATCCGTTTCTCCGACTGTTTTCCTCTAGGTCACATTTCGCAATCGATTCTCGTGAAATTTGGTACGCAGGTTTGATAATTTAAAATAGTTTTTTGTCGATTCAGTTTTTAAACTTTTTTCTAAATGACGGAGACATGGGGAGACAAACTTAAAACAATATATTTCAGCCATTTAGAAATATGTTTAAAAATGTCACCAACGCGAGGTACCGAGCCACCTAGTTTCACACATTTCTCTGAGAGTTTCCACTAGGCATGTGGCGTATCACATTCTCGCTCAGATTTAGCATGACTGTTCACATGCTATATTCAACATACCGATAGCATAATGATAACTGTCACTTTAGTAGCTATTTTTACAACTCATCACTAATCGTAGTTTGTATGATTTTATAGTCGTGTGGAATTTAAGTGAGGGGCGATCTGCTAACTATATCTCCGCAACGAAAATTCGCTGCCTGTAGCACACCTCCGCCGCGTTTTGGGTTGAAGAAACACAATGTGTTTCGGCTTTGGGCTTAAGAAACAAGAACTGTGGATGAGTACTAGCTGTAAAGGGTGAGATTCAGTTATTAATGACGAAGCATTGTGTCGCAATTACATTTGCTGCACAAACGCGCTATTCACAACCACATTTGATTCAGAATTGAATGATCAACTTGATGCAGTCTCTGGACGTTGTCAATGATAAAGTTACATACGAAATCTTACAGAAAATCTCAGTTGAGCTCTAAAGTATCACAACCTAATTATGTAAATAACAGCTTTAATACGTATACTGAATGTTTTGTTGTTTAAGGTCAAACGTTCTTAAATAGCGAAGGATTTGTGCAACTATGTATTGAGTACGAAGATCATGTAGAAATGAACCTTATTATCTGGTGAAAAGCCTTTCCAATTATTCGAAACTATATTCGTGACAGTGAGGTGAAATAAACTAAGATAGTCGTGTGATTTCAACATAAGAAGAGGATATGACATACAGTTAGTACGAAAACATGCGGTACCCTTTCCACATAAATAGGTTTGAAATAGTTTTCTGTAATTCTGTTACCTATACGCCAAAATATGTACCTAAATGAAGTGACATTGAATTATAACATCAAATTATGGACAAATCACTTTACTCACTGTTCTCACATTGAAATTAAGTATTACAATGAAATTGACTTAAAACTTTTATGTAAAAAAATTAATCTTCATATCGACTTTATTGAATACAAAAAGCACTACCTATCTTATGAATTCATTAAAAACCATATTAGAGAATCTAAAAAATCAAGTGTCCAGCAACCGAATGCCACTGTACCAAAAAAAGGAACAATACCTTTTTACTTTAAGAAAACAGTTATTGATTGCAATGACCATACTAACAATAAACAGACAATAAATTCGTCTCATTGCAGTGGGAAATCGTTTTTTCGTGAATAGATCGGCTCATGTTTTTACCATACTCCATCAAAACATACATAGCATACATTCAAAAAAAGAAACCTTTGAGATAACTCTATCTAATGTTAAAAATAAAATGAATCCCGATGTACTCTGTTTTACGGAAACTTTTATTAAACAAGGAGAAGAAAAAAATGTTAATATTAACAACTTTGTCCTAGCATCGAACTTCTCTAGACCAAGTAAAAGAGGTGGATCTTGCATTTTGGTAAAAAAAGGTTTAGATTACAAAAAAGTTACCTGTTTTGATGATCTTGCTATGTTATACCACTTCGAATGTTGTGCAATAAACTTGACCACCAATAATATTATAATCATATGTATATATAGAACCCCTACTAAAATAAAACGTCATATTGATTACTTTTTTGAAAAAATTGACATGTTATTTCATAAATGCCTAGCAAAATTTCCGAAAAAGTACATAATTATCACAGGTGATTTTAATATTGACATGTTAAAAAATAACCAGGAGACGACAAAATTTCGAGATCTACTTAACAAATACAACCTAACTTTAAATATTAATGATCCTACTCGAGAAAAAGCATGTTTAGACTTAATAATTAGTAACATAAATAATGCTAAGGGATATGTTATGCCTTTATGTCTATCAGACCATAATACCGCTCAAGTCTTAGAATTTAGTATGACGCATAAAAAAGAAGTCCCTGATTCAGTGTTCACTTACAAAAGGTGCTACTCGCAAGAAAATATGGAAAAGTTCAAAAAACACATTGGTAGCCTCACTTTCTCTAATGTGTACAACGAAAGTGATTTAAATACAGCCTATAACGAATTCCATGAAATTTTAACATTGTTGTATAATTTATGTTTTCCTATAATAAAAATCAAGAGTAGGTTATCTACTAAGCCTCGATGGATCTCCAAAGGCCTTAAAAAAAGCAGTTTGTCAAAAAATGCACTTCGCTACAAATACTACGCTAACAAGAGTGATACTAATAAGTTCAACTACAATTATTACAATGCACTATTTAAAAAATGTATAAATTACGCAAAAAGAACGACCAATCAAAAATATATATCTAAGAGTAACAATATATGTAAAGCAACTTGGAATGTTATTAAAAATGAAACAACAGGAACACATGCTAAAAGCAACTACATAAATAGCATTACCAAAAACAACATAGACATTTCTGATCCTGTGACTATCGCATCAACGTTCAACAACCATTTCATTGATGACATTAATATTAATCATAATAATTGCCCTAATAATAACACATTAAAGAGTAACTTATCAAACAGTATCTTTCTGACACCCGTAGATGCAAAGGATATAAGTAAAGTAATTATGTCTCTAAAAAATTCACCTTCTGAAGGGTGCGACGGTATATGTACTAAAGTAGTGAAACACTGTAAAGACGAACTTAGTCCGATCGTGGCTTTCCTGGTCAATCTATCACTACAGACTGGGCAGTTTCCAGACAAATTAAAATTATCAATTGTGAAACCGTTACACAAAAAGGGTGACAAATGTAATGTTGACAATTACCGACAAATAGCAATATTACCAATAATTTCAAAAATTTTCGAAAAAGCTATGCATCACCAGCTGCTTACATTTTTCAACAAATATCATATCATAAAACAAAGTCAATACGGATTCCAAAAGAACAAATCAACGACGTATGCAGCTTTTGATCTTGTAAATGAAGTATTGCAAAGTGTAAACAATAAAAACTACACAACTGTGTTGTTTCTTGATATGTCGAAAGCTTTTGACCGCGTTCCACATGATGGGTTGCTAAAAAAACTGGAACGTAGTGGGATTAGAGGTCCTGCTCTGCATTGGTTAAAATCATATCTTTCCAACAGAACTCAATGTGTAGAAATAACTCAAATTGATTCAACTAAAACGGTTCAAACGTACAGATCCGAATTCAAACAAAATAGTTTTGGTGTTCCACAAGGGAGTGTTCTTGGCCCTTTGTTATTTCTTCTACACATAAATGACTTACCAGACATAATAAATTACAAAACTGTACTTTTTGCAGATGACATTTCCGTTATAATAACAACTGACAAAAACTCTTCCTTGGACCAACATAAAATTGACATAACTACCACATTGACATTAATAATTGAATGGCTTTATAATAACAATCTTAAAATTAACTTATCAAAAACAAATATAATAAATTTCAATAATTTCAAAAATCATATAATTAATATTGATTACAATGGACAAATTCTACGGAGTGCTACAAATGGAATTTTCTTAGGTTTAATAATTGACTCGAAATTGACATGGAAGGAACAAATAGATAAAGTATGCAACAAGGTAAACAGTTTTGCATTCGCTTTGTATAAATTAACAAAGGTTGCTAACGTCCATACGGCCATTACAGCCTATTTCGCTTATGTCGAATCGATATTGAGATACGGTTTATTGATTTGGGGAAATGGTACTGACATCAAAAGACTATTCATTGCTCAAAAGCGATGCATCAGAGCCATATGCAATTTGACATCAGACACATCGTGTAAGCCGTATTTTAAATCCCTAAACATGCTAACACTACCCTGCCTTTATATATTAGAAGTTGCCTTATATGTGAAGCAAAATGGTCAAAGTTTCACTCAAGCGAGCGATCTAACTCAAAGAAGCTTAAGATATCCTCGCAGACTAGTACATGTAACTGTCCCAAACTCGGCGAAATATCGAAAAAATTGCTATGCCATGTGTATGACCATTTATAACAAATTGCCAGATAGCTTCAAAGATACTCCTACTAGTCGTTTTAAAACTTTATTGCGCAAATGGTTAGTTGACAGGGCATTCTACTCAATTAATGAATTTTTAAGATATGATAACAGGTAGTTTTGTAATATTATGTAATATCATAGCATAAAAATGAGTACCTACTATATCAAAAGGGATTCATGGTCGTTGGGGGATTATACAAGGTTAGATATATTACGTTGAATCTAAATTGTTATCTCTGACAATTTCAGTTATAGAGTTGAAATTTTTCGCTGATTTCAGTTGACAATTTATGGAGCAATTTTAAATTAATAATTTTAATAACTAAGTAATGTGAATTTGACATTTAATTTAATCTTTAATAATATTAATAAATTTTGTTATGTTTGCATGCTACTTTAGTTGGCTAAATAGGTTAAGCTCTAATTTACCTACTTTTAAGATCTCCATTTTGTACCCTATTTAATGCAAATAAAGATATTTGTATTTGTATTTGAATAATTTGAAGTGTTTTTAAAAGTTTTGTGAGTAGTTAATGTTAATACAATAATTTGACATGTTAACTCGATTCGATCTTGATAGATTTTTGTGTATTTACACTTACATGCATTTGTTTTTCAGTAATTTTCCGTCATTGGGCTTTGTTACTGTAATACCGTAGAACTTTGTCACATTCTATCAATCTCTATCTGTTATTGTGATTTAGGTTCAGTAGTGTACATTTCTTTGCTTGCGTCGTTTCCGTGGCACAATACTCGATTTACATTCCTATCAATAGTTGTTCACACATTTTATTAATTCTATTAAAAACTTATCTTCTGGAGTATTCTATTACTTCGTTAGTAGGTACATAAAATTGAGGTATGTTCCTGCATAAAGTAACGGAAATATGTCATCATAAGTTTAACTCATTATGAGCCAGGATATAACGGGATAACTCTCATGTTTGTTATTGAGACATTCACTTTGATCCTACTTACTAAGTTGCAAATAAGTTTTATTATCTTGTAGGTTAGTCTTTCTTATTCATTAAAGACTTACCGGTGAAGGATAGCGGGATATTTTTTTTATGCAAGTCGGTCCGACTAAAATTTTGATTTGCTTTTATTTCTAGTTAGTCGGATCGCGGAACGAATTTTGATCATGATTAATATCTAGAAAAAACAATCATTCTATGATTTTCATGAGCTTACAAAATGACTGTCGTAGAGCCTATTTTCGATAGAATGGTGTGGCGTAGTTTTCATTAGCAGCATGTAGCAACTTAGAATTTTATCATCATTTTAGCTGTACCTACTGCACAACCGATCACTGCTGGTCGTAGCCCAAGAAACTCTTCGTCTCACCGGCTTCCCGCGACCTTCACCAAGGACTCTATCGGCTAACTTACTCCGATTGCAATTACAATACATTGCTACTTTTTTTAGTAAGTTTTTATTTGTGCCAAAACGAGGTAGCAATGTATCAGATACATCAGTCAAATCACAGTTTACATTAACTTCATTGTTTTTAGTCGATAGACCCGCTGATCGTCGGTCCACCTTGCCGGGGGCCTATACAAAGACAGAGCGTCGTCCGGTGCGTGACTAGACTGAATAAATCATGTGTTTTTAAATAATTATGTATTATGTTAAAACACGTGAATAGGTCCGTGATGACGAATTCTTATAACTATACGTCTAGTTGTCAACGAATAGTATTGATGTGAAATCTCATTTTCACAAACGCAATAAGTATTATTACTTTGAGAGTCCATGGCACTAAAGGGTAGTAAGTATAGTTGCCCTCAGAAGTTTGTATACTCATCAACTTTGTCTAGGGGTCAGGTGTTTTTTCATACAAACGAGGTAACTTTGAAGCCTTGGTTTTCTGCAAGGAATGTACCGTGCTGTGATCTGATAATGGCTATCCAGGGAGTGAATAGAGGAGATTCAGATCGTTCTACTCATCCAACTGATCTGATCAGCCTTCTAAAAGATAGAAGGTCAGAGTTCTCAGTTTCAGGATCTCCATACATTTTAATTTTATTTTCGCGGTTTTTTGAAACATGTCCTTTAATCTTTTAGAATGCTGATCAGATCAGTTGGGTATGTATTGCAATCAGAATCTCCTCCATTCACTCTTTGGATAGCCATTATAAAATAACAGCACGTTACATCCCTTGCAGAAAACCAAGGCTTCATAGTTACCTCGTTTGTATGAAAAAGCACCTGGGGGGCTACTCAAATGGCCACTTTTCTATTCGTTCGCTAACTTAAATCTTAAAAATAAGCAATTAATGATCAAGTCAGACGTCGCAAGTTTATGTAAATCACAGACATTGTTGTATTGTACAGAATTGACAAGCCTACGACACGTTATTTTGGTGTTTATGGCTTATTTTAAATTTTTAAGTTAGCGAACGAATAGAAAAGTGGCCATTTGAGTAGCCCCGCTGTACCCCTAGACAAAGTTGATGTGTGTAATAGCTGTTGTATAAGTTTACCCTGTTAAATGACCGCAATTATTGGTGAGGAAAGGTACCAAGGGTGGTCAGGTACTTCTAAGACATTAAGGCAGCCTACTGATTGTACAACACTACATCACATTTCTAAGTAAGTGTTTATGCCAAGTCCGCGTAGTTACACGCGCTGTAATTACCTAATTACGATTCAATTAGGCCACGGAGCTTGCTTTAGGCTCGAGCATCCAGTCTAGGCTTTAAAGGAAAAATCCGTCATCATCTTGCGACACACCTAATCCAGTTGCAGTTAATGTTTCCTTGAGTGCTTGTAAGAAAAATGCTTAAGTGCAGGATTGATTCGGGAAAAAAGACGAGACTTTTTCGTGCTACTAATGTGGCAAAAAAGCAGGATCAGGAACGATAGTGGATGGTCATCGTAGCTTATAGACTTTCTCATCATCATCACCTTTTTTGCAAAGATCTGGAACTTATTTTGTAGTGATGGTCTGTATTAGCTTACAAAATTAGTTATGAAAATTCGATAAGTCGATATTTCTCGGTGACCAAGTGTGGTACCGTTATTTTAAGTAATAATGAAGATTACCTTCTTGACTAGGTATTAGATACTTCTTAAGCAACTGTTGGCAACTTTTGGTTTTTCAAAAGACGCACTAAGCGGTTGGTTTTTAAGGAGAGGATACATATCCTTCAAGACGACTTATTTTTCAATAAACTTTACTTGCTTTCCATAGAAAATATTATCTAGTGAACACAAAAGTAGCGAAAACGAAGCTCAACTATCCATAGCTAATGGCATGCAATAATGACACTTATAACCTAAAAGCTCGTAGAACAGTGCGTATTTTTTCTAGCCAATCAATGTGTCACGGTGTCCGCTCTCGACTATTGCCCAAAATTATCAATTCGTTCCCTAGACTTCGGTTATTGTTGATTCCACCACCGAAACTCACACGCAACGCTACGGGTCATAACTGAACTTTTGTAACCAATTGATAGATACATTTGGTTGCTAATGTTGCTATGGTTGGAATATAATGTTAAGATGGAGGCGCATGCGATCGTGTAGGTCGATAACTTGGATTTGGTTATTTTTTGATTCATTTCATGGAATAATTGTCGGAAGAATTTTAACCGTCTCTGTGGTCTAGTGGTTCACCCACACGTGTAGTACGTAGAGGTTCCGGATTCAATTCCCAGGAGGGAGGCACAATTACTTGGTTTAGTTGGTGGTAGGGTTTATTTCGATTCCGCCTGGCTAGCTACCACCATCTTACTTAAGTCTGACGCCATAACAACAATCTTAAATTTTTTGTGTTCCGGCAGTTAGAGGTAAGATAGTAGTTTCTCAGTGGTGAGGATCCCGGGTGTAGTGCGCTTACACTTTCGGCATTATCGTCACTTAACATCAAGTGAGCTGAATGCCAAGCACTAACCCGTAGGGGATAAAAAAAATGACAGATTGCACAAACTTTATCGTCCTATGCTGAAAATGAATTAATATTTAGAAGAATTCACACGACATACGGCGTCGTATCAATCACATCCTACATGAAATAGCTTGTCAGAGGAGATTACAACCCCAAAGGCTTCTCTGTTTCACCAAAGAAATGTACAACTGACTAACAAACTAAGAACTAGTATTGTATTGTAATATGTCATTAATATAATAATAATTAATAATAAACGTTTCCAAATATAATTGTTTCTATCTCACAAAGTCCGTTCGGCTATGAATGTTGTTAGGTGTGCACATGCACATTGTTTTAGTGTGTCTGCACGCTCTCGAGGTTACGTACAGTCTTTTAAAAAACATGCTCCATTGCCCCCGGGGACAGTTTAATATTTTAAAGAAATTCCCGACTGCCCCGAAATATTGAAAGTACCTATGCTCCATTGCCCCTCCAGGCATTTTCTTTCCCAGCGGGTCCATAGAATATTTGGGTACAGTCAACAAAGCCGAATTATTTTATTTCCAAATAGAAAATATATGTTTTTCAATCCTTTGTAAGAAAAACGTTTCCAAAGTACCAGGATCACATAAATATAAAGAAGGTTAACTTTTGTAATTTTTGAAAATTGAGAAAGTTGACCTTCTCCATATTTATGTCATCCGGGTACTTTGGAGACTTTTCTATTACAAAAAAAAAAATAGAAAATATTTAAAAACGGTTCTGTCGAATAGTTTATTTAATGAGGAGTCTACCCAAAATATAAATAAATATTTTCTGTTGTTTTTTAATTAATCACCTTAGTAAACTTGTAACTGACTGTACTTTTGATTTTGGGGGCAATGGAGCATAGGCACTTTCAATATTTGGGGGCAGTGGGGAATTTCTTTAAAATATTAAACTGTCCCCGGGGGCAATGGATCATAAGTCCATAAAAGACTTATGTGCATGTGCACGCCTAACAACATTCATAGCCGAATGGACTTTGTAAGATAGAACAAATAGTTTCGCGCATGTGCAAGATATACTAAACTTTTAGGATAGCGTCATTTTCGTACTATAAATTCATATCCAAAACTCTTAACAAAATAGCAACGATTCCTATTAGGACTAAATTAATTCACGTCAAGATTAATTAATAGATCGCGTTAGAACGGCAGCAATTTAATTAAATTCAATTAAACCTCGAGATTATTAATATTTTAAACACTATTGCATACTATTTGCTGATTTGTGCCAAGATAATATTAAGCAATTTGAAACGTAGAATTGAAAACCTAACATCACGATAGAACTGTAAATAAATAAACACAAAACTGTCATTAGTTGCATAAAATTAGGCTTTAACATTTTACAATTAAGTCAAATTAGTGAAAAGATATTTACGATTATTATAGCTTTACAAAATAAATGTACGATTATAATGTATTTCCTCTGGTAATCGATTTAAGCAATTAACAAATTTATTCAACTTTTATAACATAAAAAAACCATTTCCAGACATGTGAAACCAGTTGCCTGAGCTACTGTCTAATGTCACTTGCTTCCTACACGAAATATTACTCTTAGGTGCCATTAAAATGCTAATCCTAAACACTAGTGTTAAGAAATATCAGATTTATCGATACTTTAACAATGACTGGTATCGAATTTAAAAGTTTGGAATATACAAACTTTTATTTTACTGTTTATAGGATGCTGTACGGTTGAGGTTACAAAAACAGACGAGATCGCTAACTTGAGGCAAATATGCGTCTAATAATCGTCAATGTGTGGACAAGCCTTTACAGCCGACTCTAGACAAGTCACAATTTGCTAAATTCGCTACATCGCTTCGCTTTTGAAAGACGAAATCGACATTTTGATAACCGATGGTTAGTGAAAACTATTAACTATTGAGGATCTCGACGGCGCAGTGGTTTAGCGCCTGGCTCAGTGATTACGGAGGTTAAGCAACTTTCACAAAGTTCGGTCATGGGATGGGTTACCAAACATTTAATATCTCGAGTTCCTCCGTGATTTGGTTGCCTTACGTTAAGCCGTTGGTCCCGGCTGCATTTGCAGTCGTTAACACCCACCAATTGGGCACGCATGGTGGGTTATGTCCCATCCTCCTTATCCACCCATAAGGAAGGCCTGGTGGGGACATTAAAAATGGCTGATAGTGAAAACTACCTAAGTCACGAGTCAACTTCGATAGCGAATAATTGCAAATGTGACGTTGGTTACAGGGCCAAATAATAAAATGTTAGAAAACTCGTCACAACAACACTATAGCGGATCCCGCAGACTATACAATCATTATGGTGGCCGGAAACTGGGGAGAGGGCCGGAAGTGACGTCACTTGCGTGCGCGCCGGCGCGTGAAGCCGCTGGTCGGGGTTATTTTTTATCAATTAATAACGTAACGGTTTTTAGGGCTTCACGGCAGATGTTTGATTTGGCGATTTGAAAAAAATCTTTTTAAAGCTTTCTCCCTTTATAATTAGAAATTTTGTAGTAGCCTAATAAGGTGGTTTGTGTAAACAAAGCTTTCTAAAATAAGACGATTCTCATTCTCCTATTAGGACTTCAAAATTAATAGCCAATTTTTGTTTTCATTCAAATATATTATTTTATTTTTTACAGGTAAGCATTGATCGGTCTGACAAAGCCTGGTGTATTAGAAGAAAGGTACCTTCCTAACTGAAAGGTTTATTTATTAATGTATATTAATAAAACACTGTTAAAGAACTTTCAAAATACCTTTTTTAAAATACAAACTATATTCTACAAAACCATTTTTCCACTACAGTCTGTTATTAGTACTAAACGTTTTCCACACGTTCACAAAAGTGACAATAGTAAAGAAATTATGCAACACTTGACGTTAATTTTGCTACTTTTACGACATGTTTCGAAACTAAAAGATAAGACTTTGTCGTCAAGAATCGTGTAATAACCATCACGACTGTTCCAAAGAATTCTATGCAAAATTGCATTTTCAACATTTTAGGTTTCATTGTAACAATCAATTATTTTAATGTAAAATTAGAAGACATTTTTGCGACATTTCATATTTTGTGTAACAATACCTTATTTTTTGCAACTCCTATTTTGTAAGAAGAAATTAGAATTTTACAGTAGATCATAAATTTGATTTAACGTTTACCATCAGAAAAGTGGCAAAAAATTTTCATTGAAAAAGGCATTTTCCACGGCAAAAAAATAAAGGTGTAGAAAATACTATTATTAAGAAACGTTTTTTACAACTTTCATGCTTGAGTTTATGATAACGTTGAAATATAGCAACCCACAAATTATACCTTATTTTGATGGCAGTAGAATTGAGAATAAGCAAGCACTTGTATTCAAATAACTTTTCACTTGACTGAGCCGACAATTGTTAAGGTTTTGAACCGAGAAAGGGCTCTGATGCTTAACCACAGAATTTCAAGATTTTTTGATTCAAAAATATTCAGCGACTAGCACTGACTGGTAACGACATTTTTCTAAAATTTGGAATAGTAATTTACATGATGATGGGTAAGTAAAACATTTTCTGAAATTACCGAAAATTGTTGAACCGCCTTTGTGGCCTAGTGGTTCACCCCGTGTAAGACACGGGGGTTAGATTCCGCCAAAACAACAATTTAAATATTGTTGTATTCCGGCAGTTCGAGGTATGATAGCCAGTCTCAGTGATGAGGATTCCGGGTGTAGTGCGCTTCCACCTTCGGCCTTATCGTCACTTAACATTAGGTGAAAGCCAAGCACTATTATGTTAGATTTGACTGTACCACACTCTACAATGTGGCAATTCAGGATGGACTGCTAAAAGTGTCAGTGTAGCAAAGGCAATTTGCAAATGAAAATTAACGTAAAGCCCAGTTGGCAAGGTATTGCACCCGTGAGAAAATAAAAACGGCAGACGCACCAGTTGGTCGGCAGGGATCGCCAAGAGGGCTCTGCGGTCGCCATAATGCTCCTCATCAGCGTGTGCGCAGACCGTGTCGGTGGGAGACGGCTGATTCTATTACGGCGCCATTTTGTTTTTTGTGAACTGTCATTTGAAGTTTGAGCAAAGAAGTTTTATGTCGTTCCACTACCGTTATTAAGAAAATGGTTGTGAGATTATCCTAAGACGGTTAAACTGGTTGAATGAACGTGACATTCGAAAAAAAAACGTTTTATTAATGCATTTGATTTCAATAAAATGTTTAAGTTCTAAAAACTATGGCAAAGTAGCAAAAATCTAGTCCAAACATATAGAAAAAAGCTTACGCAAATGACAAACAAATATTTATAGTTTTTTAGCTATCTAGATCACTGTGTTTTTAAATTCCATTACATTATTAAAATTTAACGATATTTATCATTTACACAACTCGCGTTGAAGTCTTTTGAGAGAAAAATCTGACACGATAAAATCAACATCTTATGATTTGATGTAAACGCATGTTTTATTAAATAATATTATTATGGAACTCGATGCCATAGCAAGTTAAATTATCTATAGCTAACTTCCGCCCGCGACTTCGTCCGCGTGGACATTCGGAAAATCCCTAGGGTGCCTTAGACCGGAATAAAAAGTATCCTGTTTTAATCCAGGCTACTATCTGTGTGTCAAAATAGGATTTGAAAATAAATAAAAAATCTTTCAACATAGGTTTGCTTGCGCAAAATCGTATCAATCTCTTACTCCCAAAGTTGAATTATATTAATATTTTTACATTGAAAATGTCTTTTCGTTCGCTCCATTATAGGCACCGATTTCACGAAAAAGTGCGATCCCCTTATATCACAGAAAGTTGTGAAGATATGATATTCAAAAAGACTCAAAAGACGCGTATTTACGAGAGCTACAAGGTGCAAAAAGAATTATTCGAGAAAATAAAAAACGTAAAAAATTATGGCCGAAATAGTGGAAAAAAATCTCATATTTTTCCGATTTTTTGATTTTGGCGCTCGATATTTTGGAAACGAAGAATGGTATAAAAATTTTGAGAAAAATTCCTCTGAACAATTTAGCCAGCTACAATTTGAGCCTAAAACAAAGACTCGGGTTAAGGGGTTGCCCTGTAGCTTAACCTTTAACATTGAAATTTTTTCGAACGATTCATTATAGCCCCCATTTTCGCTCAGAGTGCGACATCACCTTGGTGTCGTAAGTTTTAAGGCTACATGAATGTTTGAAGCCTCAAATCAAAAGACGCGTATCAACGAAGGCTACAATATGTAGCGTGTTGGCGTAATTTCGGGAAGCGCGCTCCTTAGATGTGCATCGCGTTGCTGAGTTGACGTAGTTGTTCAAAATAAATCTTAGATTATTTTATATATTTTAGGTTATAGTTACTCAAAGTCCTCCAGAAGCTCTTTAATTCCGTCATCGTCCAGGGCAGAACGCCAAAGACATGGAACATAAGTGAGGTGATCTTGTTCTTTAAAAAGAGTGACAAGTCCCTCTTCAAGAACTATAGACCCATCTCGCTTCTGAGTCATGTCTATAAGTTGTTTTCGAGAGTCCTTACGAATCGTCTCGCTCGCAAGTTCGACGACTTCCAACCTCCCGAACAAGCCGGGTTCCGAAAAGGCTTTAGCACCATAGACCACATCCATACGCTGCGGCAGGTTATACAGAAGACTGAGGAGTATAATGAGCCACTTTGCTTGGCGTTCGTGGACTATGAGAAAGCCTTTGATTCGATTGAAACCTGGGCGGTGCTGCAGTCTCTCCAAAGGTGCCAAGTGGACTATAGGTATATCGAGGTGTTGAGGTACTTATACCAAAATGCCACCATGACGATCCGAGTACAGAACCAGAATACAAATCCTATCCAACTGCAGCGTGGTGTGAGACAGGGAGACGTTATTTCTCCGAAACTGTTCACAGCTGCGTTGGAGGACATCTTTAAGCTCTTGGACTGGAAAGGACTCGGCATCAACATTAATGGCGAGTACCTAACACACCTTCGTTTTACCGATGATATAGTCCTTATGGCTGAGACCATGGAAGACCTGAACACAATGCTCGAAGATCTCCGTAGTGCTTCCCAAAGAGTGGGTCTTAGGATGAACATGGATAAGACGAAAATTATGTCAAATACCCATGTTGTACCCTCTCCAGTTCATGTTGGGAACACTACACTTGAAGTTGTTGACCACTACGTATACCTAGGACAGGCAGTCCAGTTAGGTAGGTCCAACTTCGAGAAAGAGATCTCTCGTCGAATCCAACTCGGGTGGGCAGCATTCGGGAAGCTTCGAAAAATCTTCGCGTCCGACTTACCTCCGTGTCTCAAGACGAAAGTCTTTGACCAGTGTGTGTTGCCAGTGATGACTTACGGCAGTGAAACGTGGCCGCTAACTATGGGTCTCATAAGGAGGCTCAAGGTCACTCAGCGTGCAATGGAGAGAGCCATGCTCGGCGTTTCTCTACGTGATCAAATCAGAAACGAGGAGATCCGCAGGAGAACTAAAGTAACCGACATCGCTCGAAGGATTGCTCAGCTGAAGTGGCAATGGGCGGGACACATAGCGAGAAGAACCGATGGCCGTTGGGGCAGAAAGGTTCTGGAATGACGACCGCGCACCGGACGACGCTCCGTGGGTAGGCCCCCGACAAGGTGGACCGACGATCTGGTGGAGGTCGCGGAAAGCCAGTGGATGCAGGTAGCGCAGGACCGATCGTCGTGGAGATCCTTAGGGGAGGCCTATACCCAGCAGTGGGTGTCGTGTGGCTGATATGATGATGATGATGATGAGGTTATAGTTACTACCTTTCAATAAATAGTAATGTTTATAACCATGAAATATTTTATATGAATTTCATACACACGAATCACAGAAAAGTAAATCCAATTTTGCTCATGGCTTTGCTGTGATTTCAAAGTATTGTAAGTACTTATTCAAACAAAGGAATATATTTTTTATAAAATTCAATTATTAAATATATTTTCAATGTACCAGAAGGTCGTGAAAGGCACGAGATCTGTGAATTTTTTTTCAGCTTAACATTTTAGTGGATAAGAAAGGTGACTATACTGAGTGATCAAATGTTCCATAATTTTGGCTTATGAATTCTTTAGGCTCGTGCATCAATATTCAGGAGGTATTGTTAGCTACACTAGTTAACAATTTGTATGCGCAATTGTGGAGACACAGTACATGGTATAAACAGTAACTTTTGAATATGATTAGAGTAGCAACTTTTGGAATTCAGAGTGTAGTGATATTAATAAGGTATCAGCGACCGCCTGCGACTTCGTCTGCGTGGATATTTATTTTTCTATTCCTTGGGAACAGTATTGTTTTCTAGGTGAAAGGTACCCTATATCCTTTTCAGCACCCCAGACAACGTGCAAACAAAGTTTTATAATGATTGGCCGAGTAATGAAGACGTAAAAGCGTAACAAACGTACAAACAAACTTACTTCCGCATTTTTAATATTAGTAAGCATAATAGGTATTTCGGGTTTCATTGTTACTTGGCTAATTGTAGAAAATTATAAATTGGATTGGATGTGTCAACACAGAAGATCGGATTCTTCCTACATTATCTCGGATCATGTGGTAGTAGTAGTAAAGAGTATTATCCACTACCTACCAATATTTATTTTACATGTGACATTCAAATGCTGACACTATCTTGAAAATAGGATTGAAAAAAAAATTACAAGCTTTTTACTAAGAAATTGCTTCAACTTGAGTTTTTTTACTAAAGACAGTTGCAATTTTGTCATTGATTTTTTGGTTCCTGTTTCTTGAGTGAAGATGTACTACCGTATAACTTGTACTGTGTTATGGTCAATGACCTCAAGCTGCACTAAAAATTTGAAGCTAACGACTCGTGAATAGGGAGTTGTGTGCGCGGCTAGTTAAGGTTTTAGGGATCAGCTAAGAAAATCACATGTTTTAAGAAAGTTACCGGAAGGTAAAAAAAATTTGGTTCCTAATTTAAGCATTTAGCCAGTGAACCAATTAATCACGGTCCCTATTTTTTAAAGACGGCAAGGACTCTTTACTTCTAATTTTCATTCGACATAGCGAAATCCGTATTTTTTAATCGCTTGTTGGTCGTTGGCCACTACTTGTCAGTGTAGTAAAGTGACACAAACTAATCTGACCCGGTGGCCAAAACTGGAACTAGTGTTATTACCTAGGTTACGCCGTCGACTAGATAGATGACGAGACATAACCGATTCAGATAAATAATAAGATTCTAGTAGTAAAATTTCGTAAATTTCTAGAATGACTTAGGTACTGTGTTGTGCACATTGCGCAGCGAACTAAAATGTATGGAAGTGTAATTGCAAACAAATATTACTTAAAAAATGGCCGAAAAAGTACAACCCGCTCAGCTTTAGTCGGTCCAGCCACGCACCCGGTGACTGACGTTAGCGTTCTTTACAATAATTACAGTTTGTATTGTAGAGAAAAGAGAGAAAGATAAAGTTTATTAGAAATGACGTCCTGTGTAGTCAAATGGAGTAAAAGACGCAAAGAAGGCAGTAAAAATATGCAGAAGTAACGTAAAATTTTTTTTCGTTTAAGTATAGAAAATATCTATGAGTATAAAAATTATGGTCGCTAATAAGCAACCAGTGCTCAGACGCTTTGTGCTGCATAATTATTATTAAATGCCAAAATTTTTGTAGCTCTATCGACTCAGTTGTACTTTTCGTGTGGTGCCATTTTTTGAGCACAATGCTTGTTCCATAGATTTTAGTTCGCTGACATTAAGATGTGCACAGATTTTTCCTACGTTTTTGGAATAGTTTTAAAAATAAATCATACTGTACTTATTTGACAACACACAGCATAGGTAGTTGACATTTTATCTTGTACTTAAAAGTCAGCCTCGGAAGCAAAACACTAATGTTTAGTAATTGGCAACCCTACAGGTGTACTTATGAAAACACAGCAAACGATAAAATGGTACCAAAGCCACTTCTGTCTACATTAAGCACGTTTCGGGATGGAAAATAATAATTCACAGAACCATTGTGTTCTAAGCCACTGCTTACGATTCACAGGTCGTTTTCTTAAGCATGTAATTTCCAAAGTAACAATGTGTGACTAAGTTATATTTTACGACTAAATCGTTTCGCCAGATTTATGCTGTAAATAGTTAAAGCGCTTTCAAATGACATGTCATTTCTTTGAGCAGTGACACATCTAATTTTTTTTTCTGAAAACATTTTATTTTAATAAATTAGTATACATTTTGCAAAAGTCTGAAATGCTGTTTTTAGGGTTCCGTAGCCTAAAGGCAAAAAACGGAACCGTTATAGTCATGTCTGTTTGTCCGTCCATCCGTATATCACAGCCACTTTATTCCGAAACTCTTAGGATTACACAGTTGAAACTTGGTAGGTAGATGTATTCTGTGAACCGCTTTACGATATTTGTTTATAATTCGATGTTCGTACAATCGAGCCATTTCTTGAATATCGTACCTGCGCAGATGAAGAACTGGAAACTTCAACTAACCTCGCTTACCACCCGCGCCATTAAAGAATGGGATTGAAAATGGGCATCGTACATGTTCACTTCTCACTCGCACACCTCGCACACCATATAACCAAACCTATATTGCTCTCTCACTCACACTTATTGTGGCAAGCGAGTCCCATTCCCATTCTTTATCTGCGCGGGTTGTACCTATGCACGACAGCACGCTAGGTTAAACAGTTGAACTACAAAAACAGCTCGCATAAAGGCGGTCTCAAGGTCAACATGTATAGTCTGATGTGCTGCTGACTGTACAATGCGATTAATTTAACTAAGTTCAGATGGCTTTCGGCACAAAACGATGTAATGAGGATCAGTAACGATTTTTGTTTAGTGGCCAAATTAGAAAGCTTATGCCATGATTAACTGTGAATAAAAAATTACGATATCTCTTAAACCTGACAAGTTATAAGAGCTAAAACACTGGTATTTTGGGGGTCCTTATGACGTCATCGCGACGTGCGCGAACCTTATGTCGTACGCGATAAATCACATATTGCATTAAGCTTGGCATTTGCTTCAAACCCTTTTAACTCAACCATTTCTAAACGGATTTCAAAAATTCTTTCACTAGGTTTCATAGCTATCAATATGTGTTTATATGATATCAATAAAACTCTAGGATACGAACCTGTTACTGATCCTCAAAGTTGCCGCGGATCACTGTCTATTGTCAATTTAATCGCATTGTATAGTTATAATATAAAAATGCAATTCTAATAGTCTAATTGCTTAATTTCTGTTTATGCAATGTAAAACGGTTAACTGCCACGGTAAAATCTATCTTAAAAGGAATGTTTTTAAAAGCACTTAAAAACTGCTAGTAAGCGCTTAAAAGGTGTCAAGTTTTATACCTTGCCTTATTCGTCAAGATTGGTTTTTAGGGTTCCGTAACAACAAGTAAAATGCAAGGCGCCTCAATGTGTAGTATAAAAATAAAAAGTTAATAAGTTATTTTACATTTACTCAGCTACATTTTAGAAACCATAAATTTTTATAAATTGACGTTTATTTAGTTTAAGGATAATTTTCACTACTTCATCTTATTTTCTAATAATAACTTGTTAAAATTCCATCAAATTATTAGGTATTAGGCATGTAGCAGTATTACATAATAATTTAGTTTGTAAAAAGTTACTCGGTTTCGCCTAAATCGTAATTTTCTTTTTGAAAAAAGAAATATAATTATGTAGCTTAAGGCTACTAGAGTAGCCTAATAGGTGAAGGTGCAAGGTGTGTTGCTGTCTTGCTAAATGCAGGTATTGTGCACTGATATTTTGCGGTGTGCATGTGCATATTTTTGCGGGCGGGCGGGCGGTGCATCTTGCATAATATTGTTCGCGGAAGTAAGCTACATATATTTCTTTATTCAAAATGGTTTGGGACTTCCGCCAAGTGACGCCTGATTCAATCAAATACATAATTTTCTTAGCATATATGAGCATCAAAGATTTATTTTCTTGTAAACTTTGTGTTGCTTTATACTTTACTTAAAACACAGGTTAAATCAGCAACGAAAGTAGTTTAACGCTTTAGTACTTTGTCGTCGCAATTTTTTGTTAATGTTTCAAACTGTGAGACATCAGAATCTGTCAAGAAAGTTGCTATGACATAGTACTAAAGTGTTAAGTGACTTTCGTTGCTGATTGTCCGAGTAATAAACTTGTATAGAAATCAATCGAAAATGCACGACGTTTCGTCCAATTTTTTTTTCCGTTTTAGTTCCATGCATTTGCGGTCACATGGTAACATTTTCTTATAAAAAAGTATATATACTTAATTGTTTCAGTAGAGAACCTTTACACTATAAATTCCAATAACAATTAAGTTACCTGTGAGAACTCAGTTAGGCTGTGACTAATTCGTTGAGTGATTTCGTCGGTTCCTCTGTTTATTTTGGACGTTCAGTGTTGCTAATTTAAAATGCTGTACCATTGTAATTGTTTCTGCAAATTGAAACGCTTCTTCAATTTGTGCGAACAGAAATCTTTTGAAGGAACAAACAAAGTATTTAAAAAAAAATAAGTATTTTGTTTCTTAGCAGTTTTAGCAAGTTTATCTCATTGTTTTAAAAACATAAAATTATGGATTTAAATTTGTTGAGACATCGGAACTGACAGAAAAAAGATAGGTTGTTTAAGCTGACAATTATTATAAACAAGTATGTGTCGTCCTTTAGAAATTGATAGCAAGAACGGAATGAAATGGAAAATGATGTACCTCTTAGTGGTATTCTCCTTTTTTTTGTATACAGTTTAGAACTATGTCACTCTAAGAGCTATTACTTTTTTGAACAAAAATCAATGACAAATACCATCTACAACAAATTGACAAATTTATTTTTAAACGTGGCTGTACAATTAAGTTTTGCTGACTCTGCATTTACACGATGGATGAATATATGCACTGCAGTCAATGAAAATTATTATTTTTATGGAATAAGGCAAATAGCCCGCATCATAGTGCCAAGCGTTGCTCCAAACTTATCTTATTTTAACTTTTAATAAAACTTAACCGCCTCTGTGTTCTAGTGGTTCACCAATCCGTGTAAGACGCAGGGGTCTCAGGTTTGATTCCCAGGAGCAGTGGCGGATATACCCTAAAGCCAAGTAGGCCCGGGCCTAGAGCGGCCAGATATTAGGGACGGCCAAGTGAGGCGAAAAATAGACTGATGATAGGACTGATGAAAGGCTTTTGACGCATTTTACAGGCGTGCGGCCGGCACTAAAAAAGAGACAGACATTTTTAAATTTCGCGGATGAAACTACTGATTACAACATTAGAGGATGAAACAGACTAAAAATCGCGCCGCGCGTTCGTTTTTTTTGCTGTAGTTTTGTGCATCCTAGACAGGCATCCTCTAAAGTCTAATTCATAGAGGCTCCGAGCTTGATGGGAGCTGAAAAAGGGGCGGCTGGTATCGGCATAGGGCGGCCAAGACTGAAATCCGCCACTGCCCAGGAGGGGCGTACATTTGGTACTTGGTTTGGTTTGGTTGGTGGTAGGGCTTATTTCATGTCCGCCTGGCTAGCTACCACCATCTTACCTAAGTCTAACGCAAGCAATAATTTAAAAATATTTCTGTTCCGGCAGTTAGAGATAAGATAGCCAGTTCATCAGTGGCAAGGATTCCGAGTGAAGTGCCCTTTCACCTTCGGCTTTATCGTCACTTAACATCAGGTGACGTGAAGGTCAAGCATTATCCCGTAGAGAATAAAAAAGGCCTCATTGCCGAAGAGGCATTTAAAAAAATGAAAAGTGCGCAGTTCCCGTGATTCATCCAAAATTCAGCGATCGTTCCACTTATCCAATAATAGAACTAACGCCTACTGGAGCGTTACGAGCTACAGTTAAATTACTGACCACAGGTAACGTAAATTCGGTCACTACAACAAAAGCAACCTGACCGCGGTCAGATAAGTCAGTTATTTCACGGTCATTTCCTAATTATAGCTGACTGACAATCGCCACTTTGTCTTTGGAATTACGTTTCCCATGGGAATTTGGGAAACATTTAAAAGTATCCTGCCTGTTAACGACGTGGCTAAGTCGGGGGCCTATTTTTAGGGTTCCGTAGCCTAAATGGCAAAAAACGGAATCCTTATAGATTCGTCATGTCTGTCTGTCTGTCTGTCTGTCCGTCCGTATGTCACAGCCACTTTATTCCGAAAGTATTAGGATTACACAGTTGAAACTTGGTAGGTAGATGTATTCTGTTAACCGCTTAACGAATTTAACACAAAAATAAAAATAAAAGATTAAGGGGGGGTTCCCAATACATGGAACTAAAACTGAAAAAAAAAATTTTTGTTCAAACCAATACTTGTAGGGTATCTATAGATTGGTCTTTTAAAAAAACATTGAGGTTCCTAAGAGGTATAAGGTAACTACGGAACCCTACTGCGCGTGGCCCGACATGCACTTGGCCGGTTTTTGAAAGATGGCCAGCGCTCTTTACTACATCATCCTACTAATTTTCATCGCATACGGTCTATTGTCACAATGCGGGGTTTTCAAAATTACAGAACAAAAAAAAGTAACTATTTGCCTCACTATTTTTTTATTTTTATTTTATTTTATAAAATAGGTACATGCAGGCTTACAGACTAAGAAATCCAAAACACCAACAAGTTAGATAATGGTGGTTAACTATATGGTGCTGATGGACAAGTGAAGTGTCAAAACTGGTTTTGAAAAATAAACGGCCTGTGCTTGAAAAAGTTATTTTAATTACTTACCGTTGATTCGTTGTGAGCGGTATTTTCGGTCTTTTTTTTATATGAAATTGTGTTTTCTTTTTCCTGCATTTTCTACCGCCATCAACGCCATCTCTATAGATGGCGTTGATAGCCTAGACTCTATAGTCTACAGTTTTTGTTATTTGAAAAGCTCTCGTTGACAACACGCACCAAATATACGTGCCCCAATGATATTCTTGCCCTATTTTAGATCTTTTATTTTTAGCTGTAGGTATTAAGTTTTTTCAGCTCCTTGGCCTTCACTGCCTGACCATCGCTAGTGCTCTATCACCTATCACCCCCTCCCCTCCCTACTTTTAAAAGTCGACATAGGAATCCAGAGGGCCTATTACAAAAAAGAACCACGATAATCAGACGCAAGAATCTTCTATTCATTGAGACGCAATGCGTCGTTTGAACTCGAACCGGAAATGTCAAATCTGTCATTTTGAAGTCAAAACCTTCTCCTTTTAGGCTTTGTAGGTTATTACTCTAAAATAACGTGCTAAGTGGTTATAGTACACGAGCGGTACTACAAGTAGTCAATATACTAATATCGAAGGACGAATCTGAAGTATAATTGAAAGTGAATCATACTCCTGAGTCAATAGTGCCACACGGAGTGGGATGAGCATCGTACGCTTATCGCTATGTTTTTTTGAAATAGGTCCTCAGGTTTGTACTATAAGGAAAACCATTTCTCAGCAAATTCACTTCAGGAACTTAGAAACAACATCAGAAACCAACTTATTATTCCCTCACCTCACTTTTTTTATGCCAAAACAAAATGCATTTACGCATCCCCTCCCAGAATATGGAGCAGGATAACTAACTTCTATATCTTTAATAGCTTTTTAATCGACTTCAACAAAAGGAGGAGGTTCTCAATTCGATTGTATGTTTTTTTTATCGTTGTTCGCACGTATCTCCGACATTTATGGACCGATTATGATGATTCTTTTTTGGTTCGATGGAGTTTGCTTGCGAGATGGTCCCATTTTTTTATTTAAATCGGTTGAGTAGTTTTTAAGTAATCCTGAAAATACTATGATTTTGCATCAACTATCTTGACGACTTTGGTAATTATAAACCGAATTATTTTATTATATAACCGAATTATTTTATTTTATTATTATAAACCGATGAAGTTTTTTGTGTTGGAAAGGGGATACCTTTAGTGTAGTCATTTTAACCGACTACAAAAAAAAATTGGTTCTCAGTTTGACCCGTATATAGTATGTTTCTCCGCGATTAGCGCACGTTTGGCTGAGCCGATTTTTCTACCTAAATAATATACTTACCTACATTAGGTACCTAATACCGCAGGTACCTACACTAAAAATAAAAAAAACCGACTTCAAAAAAACCTGCCTCTAAAAAGCAAGAAATAATATTCAAATCATTAGATACGCATTATCATCGTTATAATAACGTCTATTGATTTGATTGAATATTATTTCTTGCTTTTTAGAGGCAGGTTTTTTTAAGTCGTTTTTTTTAATTTTTTCATATTTTTTTCGCAATACAAAAAGTCACCAAAGTACCAGAATTTCATAAATAGGGAAAAGGTTAACTCCTTTTATTTTAATCACTTTTTGAATCTATTTTCTCCGTAATAAGTGACGTTCTATAACTGCACGGGTTGTATTATTTATAAAACGGAACAAGATTTTATGAAAATAGCACTTTTCTGCCTGTACGCATGCGCAAGCTTTCTACTTATAAATATTGAAAATGAAATCATTATCAGGGTTAAAGTAGCAATTTGGTTAAGGGTGTGTTGGTGTGACCACGGGTCGAGATAAATTACACGTAAATTCAAAAGTCGACATTTTGTCTAAGTCTCAAATCTTGATATATTCGTAGGAAAAAGTGTCCTACTTACCAAATGCGGAAAATGGTAATTTCAGTTTCCTTTAGCGGAATTTGCGTAACAGTAGACCGCTCGGGACATACCTATAATATGTGTATGTGTTGTTTTTCAACGTGACATGTCAATTTTAGGTCGAAACAAGTAGGTGTTTGAGTGCAATTGACAACATATCAAAATATTTAGGTACGTGTTTTTATGGATATAATGAAAATTTATCGTTTTTTAGGCAACACGTATTTTTTCTTTTCCATTTATTTTCATACATTACTGAGATATTAATTAATAGAAAATGGTTTATTCTAAAAGGACGTAAGTACAAGATATAGGGAGAATATAAGCGATGCCTTTGCCTTGCCTCTTCAAACCAAGCTTCAAACGTAAAATAAAAAAAAACTGTCAATGACGTGAATTGTGATGTCTATAGAGATGTAGGCACGCTAGTATTGTAATTTAGATCGATAATAATGGTATTTTTGTTTCGTGTTTCGTGGCTGGCACCACTTTTTTTTTTAAATAGAAGACAAAGAAACTCATCTCAGACTCCCTATATCGCGTTTATTTTAGATTTTTTCTATTAACGTAAAAAATACTGTACTAAAAATTCTGAAAAAAAAATATATGAGCTTAGAACACTAAAATCTCGAAATGGTTTTCTAATTTTAGTACTTTCTCAAAATGAAAATGTTGTCAATTAAACAATTTTATCAAACTCAAAGAAAACTTTATTTAGATGCTTCTAATATTTTTGATGACTTGATATTAACTTAAAGAATTATAATGAGTGCTAAAACTTAGGACGTGGAGTTTATTTAAGTAACTACTTTTAAAATAAGTAACTTACTTTTTTTTGCGTAACGGGATAGTGCTTGGCCTTTACCTTACCTGATGATAAGTGACGATCCGAAGGTAGAAGCGTACTACATCCGGAATCCTCATCACTGAGCGACTGGCTATCTTACCTCTAACTGCCGGAACACAACAATTTTCAAATTATCGTTATGGCGTCAGACTTAGGTAAGATGTTGGTAGCTAGCCAGGCGAACTTGAAATAAGCGCTACCACTAACCAAACCGACCGAGTACAATGTACCTCCCTCCTGGGAATTGAACCCGGGACCTCTGCGTCTTACACGAGTGGGCTAACCCACCGAGTTAGTATCTAGGATTCTAGGGCAACTAAAGTACCTAAATGAAAAAAAAAACTTGCAGTGTCTCACTAGCCTAGACAACTAGAATAATCTATGGACACGAAAAACTCGTTGCAAGTGAGTTTTTGACGAGTCAGACTCGTATTGCCATTATCCTTACACCAGTTTGATGGGAACTAGGGAGCGGAGCCTTATTCTGGAATAATTGTTTGTTTAGAATATAAATGTCCATCAGCCATTTTTGATGTCCCCACTGCTGGGGCACAGGCCTTCCTTATGGGTGGTAAGGAGGATGGGCCATAACCCACCACGCGGGCCCAATGCGGATTGGTGGGTGTTAACGACTGCAAATGCAGCCGGGACCAACGGCTTAACGTGCCTTCCGAAGCACGGAGGAGCTCGAGATAATAAACTTTTGGTCACCCATCCCATGACCGACCCTTGCGAACGTTGCTTAACTTCCGCAATCGCTGGGCCAGGCGCTAAACCACTGCGCCACCGAGCTCCTCAGAATTCCTCAGAATAGAATATAAATATACTACGTAAAAGCTTCATGAAGGTAGATTTTTTGACTCACTAGTAGTTTTTAACCGTGATTTTATTGAGTAGTTACTTTTAACATCCTTACTACTTACATTACATAACTATTAGTTTTTTTTGCTATGAGAAAAAGGTGCCTTTCAAGGAACGAGTGCTTTTAAAGAAAAAGCTTTTAAAAATATATAATTTTAAACACTGGTCAAAACATCGTTGAAACTTAACCGGTTTTGCGGACCTTTTTGCGCTCTAGACTTATTCGTATTAACTTGATAAAGTGTTTCAATTGTTTTTGTTTTAGCAAAAGATTTTTATAAAATATTAGACAACATCACAAATATTTTCTTTATAAAACGAATATGTGTAGGTGAAGCCCGGGCGACCATAAATCTTATTATACAAACTAGCGTATTTTAAGTTAACTAGTGACAGAATAAGCACCTACTACCGTTAACCGCTTAGTACTTAAGTACATTGTCTTGTCATATTGAGAAGAACCGATTAAGTATTTACACTTTTATAAAACAACTTTAGAGCAATAAATACTTAATTTACTGATGTCGAACTTGAGAAAAGCGAGTCTTTTAGGTCTGTTTGTTTTTATACGCAATACGGTGGCAATACGCATGTTTTGTAAAAATTGAGTTTCATATTATTTACACTTAAAACAAATGTAGGTTTGTAAAAATTTCACTGTCTATTTATGAATAATAATGTAGATATTGTGGATATTTTTTTTTACGCCCGTTTTATATGTTAAAAGTTTTAAATGCTTATTTTTTAGTACACATAATAACATTGTATTTTTATTATACCCATAAATGGAAAATTATTTAGTATTTAAGTTATTGTCTTAACATTTTAATGTAGGTATCAGTAATGCCGGGTCCAAAGCGAATTTTTTACTAAAACATTCAACAAAGACACATACACAAAACTTTGTTTCGGAAACATGTTTCTCAAATTCTCGAAATGTTAACATTTATCAAGAATTATAAATAGAAGATCGATTTGGTAAAAGAAAAATTTTTCGCTGCTCCGAATCAAATATCTTTCATTCAAACTTGTCGCACAAAACGCTAGCGGGTTGTTAAAATGACAGATGATTATGACATTACCCTGTCCATTGACCCGCGCAAAATGTTTTGTGCACGGAATTTATGGAAGTATTTATAAATTCCTTGGTTTTGTGTACGTGTTTTCCACCGGGCACGAAAAGCAAAAACATTGTTTCTCTACACAAAAATGTTTCGCGAAACAATGTTTTGTGTAGACAATTTTGTTGAACGTTGAAATGTTTTTGTTGATTGTGTAAGGAAAAACACGTGATAAGGACCCGGTATAACAGCAGCTAATTTAATGTCCATTGATATAATATCAGAAGTGAAGTTAATTGCAACAAAGTTTTGCGTAATAAATTAAGTTACTACTGTATCTTTTAATAATATCTTTGTTTATGGGTTGTTTGAGTGGCATAAATGTTGTGAATAAGGTTTGTGCTGAAAAAACATTATCATTTGGAAGCTAAGTAAAAGTTGAGTAATACAAAAATATGAGTAAAGTTTTATCTTTGTGTTTTTTTTTAATGAATGACGATTTTGAATTCTAAGTTTCAGCTATGCCATGAATATTTTAATACCACTTGCTTTAACCATACACTTTTATGATTTTGTATTTACATACAACACTATTTTATATGTTAAAATAATAGCACAAATTTTGATACACAACTTGAAATAAAATGAAACACTTATATCGGATACAGCGCGATTTTAATGAAATTACTTTGGTATCTAGTTGATTTTGGTTTGATTTAGATTTTTTCCCATTCTAAATCAAACCAAATACCAACTAATTACCAAAGTACTTTAAATAAAACAGCGCTAATATCCGTTAAAAGTATTTTCTTTCATGTCAAGTGAGCGCGTAAGCTTGGAAGATGAATACTTATATAACTAACCCTTATTAGCTTACGTAAGTTTAAAACAATTTTTCGTAGTTACCTAGCGGTTACAATGCAGATTTAGTAGGCCAAACACATCATTTTATTTCACGAATATGAAACGGTAATAAAAATTTAAGTCAGAAAGGAGAACTCGTGACAAATCGTGTCATAGATGGCATGTCTTACTGCCATAAATAGAAACGAAGATGATTTGCAAAGCGACCACGTAATACAATGGCGAATGACGGGTTGAGTTGAGAATAATATAGATATCAGCGTGGCAAAAGAATAGACATGTTTTCTTAAGTGTTCAAATTCATTTTAAGATAACTTAAAATTAATATTTTGGAAAAAGAAAAAAATACATGCCTCTTGTTTAAACCTTAACAAATAAAAAGGGAATTAATTAATTGGGTAACTGGAAATAATTAAAAGCGACTGTTAATGTGATACTAAACCTGGAAGCGGTTTATTTTTTGGGCGACAAAATAACTAAACGGGCGACTAACTGTGTATTAAAAAAACACGTAAAACGAGCGACTATAATTATGTGGGCGACAAATAATTTAAGTTAGCAGTGAAAATTCTAATGAGTGACAAAAAAACTGAGTGATAGGTAACTGATTTAAGCTGCCCAACATGGTATTTTTGTCATCTCGATTAGGATAATAGTCACTTTTTTTAATAAAATATATGCCAAATTTTTAATGTTTCGTGTGCCCTACGATTATCGCCCAAATAGTAATTTGTTTGCCCGTTCTGAATAATCAGTTACTCAATTTGTATTTTAAAGTCACCCATTTTTTTTACATCTGTAGTCGCCCTCAGTCCGTCGCCCACTTAGTATTTCAGTAGGTACGCTATATTCAGTATTTTTGATACCCAAAATGTGAATTTATTGTTACGCAAATAAACACAGGAAAAAAAAATTACTTACTCGTACATTGGAATTCATATTATATTCTATTCTACGATCCGACATTCAGACTAAAAGAAAAGTCGGTGTGCAAGATTTATAATCATTCCATTTATGGAATAAATCAACTTTTTATTTTTATTTCACTGAACTTATTTGGTTCAACACACCAAAGATTATCGACCTTCAGACAAAATCTAAATCTTTTCCTCCAGAAAATCTGTCGCAAAAAGCGCTAACTGTAACCCGGTTGGTGGTCTGATTCTGTAGCTTTTTTGTTTTTGTTATACTCATTTTTTATCTTGCAGAATTCATGGTTTTTCTATGGCGCTATCACATACTTAATGATAAGTAGCTAACTATATCATTTGTTGAAAGAGAGACCCAAAAGAGAAACAACAAAAATAAAAAATAAAACTATATAGTTTTATTTTTAATAATTTTTGTAATAAAACTATATAGTTTTATTTTTTATTTTTGTTGTTTCTCTTTTGGGTCTCTCTTTCAACAAATGATATAGTTAGCTACTAGACAGAAAAATCGCTTTGGTATTGTCATTTGTTTTTGACATTGAAAATGTCTTTTCGTTCGCTCCAGTATAGGCCCCGATTTCACGAAAAAGTGCGATCCCCTTATATTTCAGAGGGTTATGAAGATATGATATTTAAAAATGACTCAAAAAGACGCATATTCACGAGAGCTGCAAGGTGCAAAAAGAATTATTCGAGAAAATAAAAATTAAAAAAATTATGGCCGAAATAGTGGAAAAAAACTCATTTTTTCCTATTTTTTGATTTTGGCGCTCGTTATTTTGGAAACAAAAAATGATATCAAAATTTTGAGCAAAACTCCTCTGAACAATTTAGTAAGCTACAATTAAAACCTTAAACAAAGACGATCAGATTAGGGGTTTGCCCTGTAGCTTAACCTTTAACATTGAAAATATTTTTTCGATCGCTTCAGTATAGCCCCCATTTTCGCTCAGAGTACGACAATTGCGACATCGCCTCGGTGTCGTAAGTTTTAAGGCTACATGAATGATTGGAGCCTCAAAAGACACGCGCTATCACATACTTAATGATATAGTTTTTTTTTAATTTTTGTTGTTTCTCTTTAGGGTCTCTCTTTCAACAAATGATATAGTTAGCTACTGGACAGAAAAACCGCTTTGGTATTGTCATTTGTTTTTTTTATGCACAACGGAATAGTGCTTGACCTTCATCTCACGTGATATTAAGTAACGATAAGACCGAAGGTGGAAGGGCACTACACCCGGAATCCTCATCACTGAGGAACTGGCTGTCTTAGGTACCTCTAACTAGCGGCACACAACAATTTTTAAATTTTTGTTATAGCGTCAGACTAAGGTAAGATGGTGGTAGCTAGTCAAGCGGACTTTAAATAAGCCCTACCAACAACTAAACTGCGTACAAATATACTCCCCTCCTAGGAATCGAACCCGGGACCCCTGCGTTTTACACGGGTGGGCGAACCTAGACCACAGAGGCCGTTAAATCCGCTAGAACTTGTTACAGTACCAGTACTGACTAGCATGGTTTAATCTGGAATTCAAAGTAGGTACGTAATGTCCATATGCACATTAATAGAAAACCTGCGCAGCGATTTGTTCCGAACTGATCTACTGTTTCGGAGGCGTTATATTCGAAGTCTTCGAGGTGCAATACATTATACTTTACTGAAACACACCTAGTTCGACACGGTGTTTCTCATGTTACTTACGTCATTATTATGTACATAGTGAAGCGTAGAGATTCTACGTGATTACTGTACATTTAATATGAACGTGTGAATTGCTTTTTGCCTGTATTTTGAATAAGTAGCTACCTATTTTTAACCGAGTAATCGAGCTCAAAGTTTGCTTAGAATACATTAAAATCTAAAGCCATTACAAAAGATTGACTTTGTATTAAAAGCAATATAAAATTATTGTTAAATATTGTTTTTGCATCCATTATAATGGACTTCCCCAAGATAACGCCAGATTCTATTAAATGCAATACTAAACGGTAAAATATATATATATATCTCGCTTTTCCGTATTTGGGAAGGCATAGCCGTTGCTTGGTCTTGGCCACATATCTGCTGTCATTAACACCCACAACGTGGTGGGTTATTATGGCCCATCATCCTTTTCCACCCAAGGAATAGGGCCTGTGTCCCAGCGGTAGGGACATTAGAAATGATGATGATAGTTACCTGTATCTTCTTTGCCCGATGCTGAGCAGCTGTTATCACAACACCCGTATTAAGACAAAGTGTTTTTATGTAGAGTCGCTTTAACTTTTCAAAACAATCCAAACACAAATTAGTTACAAATTCTCAACCCATAAAATACGACAGGCGTATGTCCGACCTTGTCAGTTGCAACGTCCGACAAACTGCGTACGGACGGACAGGCAAACCATGGGAATACGGTCACCATTTGTCATAGACCGCACAATGGGTCATTGAGGTACCCCATGAATATGCAGGAGCCACTAATAGCCTTCGAATGAATGAATAGACTCGAGATGCCTTCAAAAGTTAATATCTTGACTCGTTAGCGGATACGGCATTCACAAACGCGAGATGCATGAGGGAAAATCTGTTAGGAAAGGAAATAATTGCTGGATAAGATTGTCGGTAATGCTTTGTTAAAGTCAAACTTAATTGTTGGACAAAACATCTCCATACGCTAACTTTCTTGGAAATTAAATTCTTGAATTTGCCTCGTACTCGTATACGGTAAGTAATGTTGGTTATGCATTATCGTTCGCTATCTTTTCATTTATTTTTAATCACAATGGGATAGTGGGGTAGGCCTTCACCTTACCTAATTTTAAGTGTCAATAAGGCCGAAAGTGTAAGTGCACTACACCCTGAATCCTCATCACTGACTAACTGGCTATCTTACCTCTAACTGCTGCTGAGACACAACAATTGTTAAATTGTTATTTTGGCATCAAACTTAGGTAATATGGTGGTAGTTAGCCAATCGGACTTGAAATAAGCCCTACCACCAACCAAACCGAGTACAAATTGTACCCCCCTCCTGGGAATTGAACCCGGGGCCCTTACACGTGTTTTTTTAGTTTTTTTAGAAATTAAGAGTTAGCAAATAGTGCCATCTTTATTAGGAACTTACATATGAAAAGGAACGAATATTAGAGGCAACAAACACTTATTTCACAATTCATTAATTTTCATCTGTATTTTGGACAAAACTTTCGCGAACAACTTGAGATATTCTAATTCACCATATGGATCGCATCACAATCGGATGAATGGTTAACGCGCGACAAACATACAAACATTCATTTTTATTTACTAGTGATAAATAGAATGTGACTTAAACAATGGACGCAAATTTCACTTTCCATTGCGCTGTTGCATATAAAGGCTAATTTAAATGACGTTTCAATAGGTGGTGAGAGCTGAGAAAATAGTTTTTATGACATTGATTAAGCAATAAATTAATTAGTTTTGTTGGTATGCAAATAAGTAAGTGAATGTGATAGAATTGTTTACTTAAAAAGAGCATGAACATATTTTATCGTGTCTTATTATTAGGTTTATAACATTTAGTTTTTTTTAGAAATTGTGATATGAAATAGACTCCATAATATTATTATTATGTAAAGGCAAATGCTTAACTAAACACAGTTTACACTATAGTTAACACAGAGTTATTTTTGTAGTAAGCTTTGTGAACACTTATAACAAATAAAAACTACTTATTAATAAAATATAACTTCTAATCGCTGCCGGCGTTTTTCTAAAATTAATTAAATTAGCAAAAATCTTCACTATGGCTGTGCTTTCAAAAATGGTCTGGTTTTGGCGTTTTATACCTATCAATATTATGTCTATCCCATACAACTTTTGACATTGGCTCTAGATCTGGAAGGAAGTTCGCAATAAATGAACGGTGACATTACCCGATTAAGATGATAGTTTTTCGTAGTAGTCCCACTAGATCTAGCGCTACAGTGTTTTTTTAACAGTCGTAAAATTTTGCAGTGTGGTTTAGACCGTCAAACTGAACAACTTTGTCTATGGGACCAACTTAATCAGAGCAAGAATAATAATCAGATGTTTCATAGAAAACGTCAATATCTACTCGACGAAGTGTATGGAACAGTTGATTTTTACCATTGAAAATGGTTATCAGATGCAAATCGCCTGAGACGTATTTTTGGCCATATTTCCGAAGATTTTAGGAGGATCGAGATGAAAATAGTATTATAAGTTGAGGAATTTATCGAGACACGTGTGAACGTTTGAATTTTGAAAATCTACAGGTAACTTTTTTTGAAATTTTGCAAAATTCCAAAAATTCTGGGTTTTTAGGGGGGTGTTTGTTTACTAAATTGTAAATATTTCGAAACAAAAACCGACTTAAGAAAAAATGAAAAAAAAGTCCTAGGGTATTAGTTTAGCTACCAAATGGCGAAATAATTTTGAAAATCGGTTAATAATTGTGACCTGTAGGTGGTCCCTTTAGATTTGGAATTGTTGAAAAACGGGTGTTTCCGTACATAAAAAGTGATGTAGATTTTATGATTATTGGCCGATCGTCATGGTAATAGTGTTAAAAGATGCAGAAGCAGACGAAAAGTGCATTCGTTGGAATTTTGAAAATAGGTTAATAATATTTCGGCTGCGTCGAGGCAGTCAGCGGGCGCTTTTGTGACACGAGGCGGAGCCGAGTGTCACAATCGTAAAAATAAATAGGTAACTTTAAACATATAATAGGACTTTGCATTTGATTTGGTTTTGGTTTTTCGTAAATTTTGGTGTTCATTTTCAATGCTCCGATTCTTGCGGGGACTGTAAAATCTGTGAATTTTTTTGTCCTTAAGTTGGACGCATAGACAAAGTTGTTAGGTTTGATGGCCTAAGCCACACCACACGACATTAATTGTCGACTGCTTTCGATTTTATCTTGTAGTAATGACTCATTGGATCTGACACTACCGACATAGTCCATGTGTGTTTCCAGAGATTTGAGTGCTCGACCCATCAAATATCAAAATGTAGTCAAATTGTGTTCTAGACAGTTCAGCCCCCTAATTGTCTAACTTTAAAATCTGTCGCAATCGCTTTCATTTGACAGAACATTGATACTTCTTTTTGGCTCAAATATAAACTTTCTAAAGAAATGCAGCAATGTATCACATCCACCTGTCAAATGAAAGCGATTGCGATAGATTTTGAAAGTTAGACAATTAGCCCCCAGGACCGACCCTATTGACCGACGACACAAACGTAGTTAAAGTTAGCGGCTTATTTGTAATAGGGCTAATGAGCAACATTCAAGAGTCCCATTCCCAAGCTACGCAGGACCTTTCCGCGGGCCAAAGGTTTCTTACGAAACCACACGCAACAAACCCGGTCCCAACAATTATCCATAACGGACATAATTCATAACTAGCTACGAATTTACTCTTTCACGACGCAGTTACTCCAATGTAGTAAAACATCGATACCGTGCACCGCACACAATTAAATAGACCGCCTGTCACACCGTGGCGTAATGCTAACACGAACGTTAATTGATTTCGAAGCTCGCCTTCGCGGATAAATAGCCTGAAGTTTATGGTTCTAGTTGCGCTTTACGTAACTTTATTGCCGATATTTAACTTTAGTTATTAAGAACGCTAAAATGCCAATGTCGTTCAAGTACTTCTGTTGAATTAGAAGTTTATTCTGTTCATAAATTTTCTCCTAATCGTGTTTGCGCTACTTCAAATGTCGAAATGGTCTCCGTATTATTTATATGTAATAATCTGAGTGTTTGGACATCGATAAAGTAGTGAATATGAAACAGTTCCGTATTTAATTGGTACCTATTTGTATTGATTGAAACTTGTGTAACTTCATGTTGATTGACATGGTGATTTCATATTTGATCGCAGCTAGTTAAATATAAATATACGATCCTGCTAAGTGAACGAATTAATGAGGATTAGTTTCAGGTCATAGCATTTATAATATCAGTACAACTAATATACAGGGTGTCCCAAAACTTTGCCACACGGAGGGAAAGTACCTTAAATATTGAAGATAGGAAATTTTACTGAAAAAAGACTTCGTTTTATTTAAAAAAAAAATGCGAACTGCGTTCAAAGATTAAAAAAAATCGCATTCATTCCTATACAAATTGATACAATATGAAATAATTGAAATTTAAATGTTAAATTTCATGGTTTCCTTTTGTTTAAGAAGCTGTGTTACTTAACAAAAAATAATCCTAATGAGTAACCCTTTCGATCGGTATCATAAAAATAAAAGATTGTGTTTTTTCTAATTTAGTGGGTTCGGTTCCTTGTTAACGCATGCGATTTTTCGAAAATATTTGAATGCAGTTCCAATTATTTTAAAAATCAAAATGAAGTCTCCTTTCAGTAAAATTTCCCATCTTCAATATTTAAGGTACTTTCCCTCCGTGTGGCAAAGTTTTGGGACACCTTGTATAGTTAAACTCATATACTTAGTCGTTATAGAAATAATTGGTCAGACAAGGCTTTATTTTTCATAACTGCAATTTGTAACAATCTTTTTTCTTATTATAATCATAGATAAAACACAGACAATTAACCTTTAATTTTTTTTTTAATATTTTGGAAATATACGTTGTCAAAAGCTGAAGCAAACGCCCGTGAAGAAGCTTACACAAAATATCTTGAGACTACATTAGAAAATGGTAAGATTTTATGACAGAAATGGAAGACAAGGACTTGCGATCTGTAAAAAATATTTAGAAATAATAATAATTTAAACAATCTGAGGCCACTTTAGGCACTTTTGCCTACTATTACTACAACGAACTACGTTTTTATTGTTTGTATATAAACTATTAGAACCTTAGCTTCAATTTGTCATGTGAACAGTAAAAAGCAAGTAAGCAAAACTTATAAGATGAGGATGCCACTTGATTGACATGGTTCAAGTTCAAGGGCTATAGGGCGGATATGAGATGCGGGATGATGATTCGCATTAATTACAATTCGGTGCAAGAGCTTTCCAGAGCCGTCTTCACGCCACAGCTCACAGAATTGAATGTTCGCGTGCCTCAATTAAAGCTGTGCGATGTTTAGATTCGATTGCATCACATTATTCGACCACACGTATTTTTTTTATAAATAAATTTATATTACACAATCCCAAACATTGCTCCGAGCATTTATGTATATGGAAATCAGAGACAACAACGGTCTGAAATCGGAAAAAACGAAAATATCAATGTATGAAAACAGCTGATTATTTTTTCGCGATTTCAAAGTTGGTCCCATAGTAAAAGTTGTTCAGTTTGATGCTCCCTATCTGCCATATTCAGCATTTGGGGTTACTTTGTAACACGTTGTATATTTTTTTTTCACTTAGTTAATTTTTTTAAGTCAAGGTAGGTATTGTTACTATTTTCTAGTTTTGTTATCATGAACTTACTTTCAAAAAGTAACAACCAAAATGCATTAAGGTTCAATTTAGAATGCATTCTCACAAGCCCAATTCCCATGGATTAAATTAGAGGTTTGTCAACTGTTCGATGTTGAATCGGCTTTCTAAGAAAAACACCGTCATGGGATTTTCGTCTTCACCTTCCGAGAATCCCACATGCATTGCCAATTCATGTATTCTGTCTGATTAGAATACGTTCACAGACTTCAGGCAATCTATAAGCACAGAATAGATATAAGTAGATATAAGTGCTTTATGACACACACACACACACACACAAACAAACACATATTACCTATCTTTTTTGAAAAAATAAATACATGTAGCTTACTTCCAAATTACTTACTTCCAAATACACCGTTCGGTGTTGGTTTACGCACGATCTAACTCCTGAGGATGCTTCGGGTTGGGGCGAAACACGTGCAGATTAGTCTAATTGATGAAGGTGCAAGGTGTGTTGCTGTCTTGCTAAATGCAGGTATTGTGCACTGATATTTTGTGGTGTGCATCTTGCATATATTGTTTGCGGAAGTAAGCTACATATATATATTTTTTTAAATGGTTTGGGACTTCCGCCAATATCTCTTTTACCTAATTAAGATGGATGTTGATTTTTGGTGTCTTGATTTATGGAAAATATGAAATCAATGTTATGAAAAACTTTTTATTAAAAACATAGTTTAATTTTAAAAATAATGCTGTATTTTGACTAAACTACCAAATCTTATTTTTTGTTGAATAAGTTACTAAGGCATTTTTCTTGATAACTGGACACTGCAAATTAAATAGACACTCAATTCATATGAAATTGAATAATACTGACGTTTGCAGGTATTGCAATAAGGAGCAGGCACCAAGCACCTCTTATGTGATTGTGGACCCCTAATCCACAAGCGTAGTAACCCTCTACTCTAGGGCGACACGTAATCGACCCGGAGGAAATAAAACTCTCAAAGCCAGGAAGATACGAGACTTCCTGGATAACGCAGGCTTAAAGAGTTACTATAATTAGGTGGCGAGTCACAATATATCTTTTAGGTCGCAGTGACTACCACCCTGTCAGAGTTGCAAGATCCCTAACACTCAAAATATATAAAATAAAAAAATATTAAAAACTCGACTGCCCTACCGAAAACGAACAAAAAAGTTTAATTAACAAGTGTAATTTGCAGTCGGGGGATTCTAACGATACCCCATACATCCAAATCAGTTCAGGCATTTTGAAGTTATGGTGGAATAAAGAAACTCACATACCCACAAACATACATGAACCCTAAATACATATTATACACTCCTTTTTGGGCAGTCGTGTAATAATGGCTTTTTACTTTAACCCCTTAACGCACAGCTTAACTTTTCTTTAAATCAATTTCTGTTTGTCAGATTCTACTTAGTTATAATAATAATATCCACATGAAAACTCATTACAAACAAAGAAACAGAAAAAAGAGGTACGTAAACAACAGGCGGCCTTATTGCTAAACAGCAATCTCTTGCAGGCAACCTTGAGAGAAAGAGTTTATCTCTTTCTCAGATACAGGAGTGGATGCAACTATTTAGTGTCCGGACACGAAAGTGGCGGCGGCCGAGCGGTGGCGGGGCGGCGCGGCAGCGGAGCGGCGGCGGGGCGGGGCGATGAGAACGTGGGCACGAAACTTAGCGGCCGGTCAGCCGCGCTAGTAGTGTTGTGACAGATGGGCTAAATACCATTAAGGGCCCGTGGACCTACCGATTTGACCTACTGGTAGGACCACGGTATACCACTAAAGTAACTTTTTTTTTTCTATTGATGTGTCAAATGTGATGTTGCTATGGAAACAATTTCTTGTTAAATCAATACCGAAAAATATTCAAAGGACGAAATATATCCTATGTCTAAAAATTGTATTTAGTTCGAAAAAATGGTCTAAGTATAGGCGTTAACTAGTTTCAAAACCGGATTCTTTGCTCATCTTGTGTTTTTTAAATGATGTCCAAGATGCTGACATCCATACTGAATAAATAGGTACTACCTAGTAATCAAACAGACACTATTATATTATTCAACACAACACTACTGTAATCGCGGGCTACCAAATCCAACTAGTTTGTTCATTTGTTTTCGTCGCTCTCCTCCCGCCCGTGCATCGCTCGTCGCCCCGCTCTGCCACCGCCCGTTTCGTGCGCGTCTCCATACTGTGCCATACTGTTGAATGCATCGCCGCCGCTCCGCTGTCGCGCCGCCCCGCTGCCGCTCCGCCGTCGCAGTTTTCGTGCCCGGACATTAAGAGGAGTCAAGTGACTATCCCATTTACTGGCAACTTTATATGGATTGTTATAAATGTATAAAATTCGTCAAAATATTGTCATAAACTAATTGGCTGTCAAGATTACGAAAAGTTCGAGCCCATAATGTTTTTTCAGATTTTTCAGTCCTGAAGACAAAAAATTGCTCACGTTATTGTGGTGTCAACTACCCCTTATAATGATTTATGAGACGCTGATAAAGGGTTGTACAGACAAGAAAGAAAGCTATACAATCACTGATAAATGTGAAACCATTCTAAATGCCATTAAGGGAAGTGAAGGAAATCAATGATATGTTTGTCGTCTACTATTTACTTGATAAATTATAATGGATGGAAATATAGGTGTATTGATTTTTTGATTCATGGATAAACAAAAAAAAAACATTAGTTCTTTGTCCGTATTCAATAAGTAAGTTTCTCTTTGGAGTAGAATTTCTGTGAAAAATTGACCATAGCATTTCTAAGAAAATACACTCTGCATTTTTTGAAAATTCGAGATAGTAAATTGACATTCATCCGAAAAGATTTTTTATCTACTTACCTACATAAAAGATTATTTCTGAATAAAAAAACTTCGGCATACACCTCTCATGGATATAATATCTCAATCCTTAATTACTATAAAACCATCGATTTAACCTAATTAACTAGATTGTAACCAAAACACATTAAATAAATGAGTTTTCAAATTGGTGGGTCGATATGTAAGTGATTCATGGCTACCCATCGCATGGTAATTGGAGTTGTAATATTCATGTGTATTTACTGAAGGCTATTGAGTATTGAGTCTACGAATCGATTCCCGCCCTAATGTGGTACTTATTTACACGAATAGAATTGGCAGGCAACTTGGCAAGCGACTTAAATCGCACGCAAACCTAATTTCAATAAGGTCACAGAATATATAAGGTGGCGATTCGAGATCGAATTCGAGATCGAATCGCCACCTTATTGAAACAAAAAATAAATTAAAAAATATTAAAAACACGACTGCCTTGCCAAAAACGAACTATAAAGTTAAACAACAAGTGTCATTGCAGTCGGGGGACCTTATTATGGAACTATTTTTGATCAAAGAGGTCCCCCGACTGCAATGACACTTGTTGTTTAACTTTATAGTTCGGTTTTGGCAGGGCAGTCGTGTTTTTAATATTTTTTAATTTATTTATTTTTATTTCACACATTTTAGTGACATATAATATAGTTTTGGAATGTGCTCATCAAGGCCTTTCATTTGATGCCCATATTGTAATAATTGAAGAAAAAAAATTTTTTTCACATTTGAAAATTGCGTCGTACAGTCGCTATATTAATTTTTTCTAAAAAAAATATAGCCCGTGTCACTCGGGATGCTGTAAGAATTTTAACAATACCCCATTTATCCAAATCAGTTCAGGCATTTAGAAGTTATGGTGGAATAAAGAAACTCACATACCCACAAACATACATGAAACCTGAACACATAACACTCTTTTTGCTTTGGGCAGTCGTGTAAAAAGCGCTAATTGACTAAAGTCGCCTGCCAAGTCGCACCATTTTTTTTTACTTCATACATAAAGTGTATAATATGTATATTATACATACAAAATGAGGGGTCGTAAGAGTGTATAACAGAAAGTAGGTACCTACCCCAGTCGCGCGCGGCTAGTCTTAAATGTAAAGTTCGTATCACGAATTATAAAACACAAAATTATAAGTTTCTGGAACTGAATTTTGGGAGAAGCTCGGATAAAAACTGCGAGACTCGATTTTTGAACTATTTATAAAGTAGGTACGGAACCCTCGGTGGGCGAGCCCGACTCGCACTTGCCCGGTTTTTTTTTTGCTCTGATTAAGTTGGTCCAAGAGACTAAGTTGTTCAGTTTCACAAAACACTGTTCAAAAAATCATCCCGTAGACAAAACATATTACAACTGTGGTCTTTGTTATGATAATCATTATTATTTAAAAGTACTTATCATGTTTGTCTTATTTTGTGATCTTTAATATCCATGAAAAATTATGCAGATCATTTCCTAATGTCAAACAATTGCTTAAAATATAAAAAATAATGGTCTCGATCGTTAAAATCATTTATTATTCAAAAAACTACCTTTGATGATCAGTCATAATGATAATGAAAACTACAATTTAGCTTATCGACTATATATCATTGTGGGTTAAGTATCCAAGCGTGATAAAAAATGATGTGCTTTCCGACCTTGTGTATGTCCATTTCATCGTTTATAATATGGATTGAACAATTAAATTGAATACACTAATATACTGCCACAAGAAGTCAAGAATCAGAAACGAGGAGATCCGCAGGAGAACTAAAGTAACCGAGATCGCTCGTAGGATTAGCTGAAGTGGCAATGGGCGGGACACAGCGCGAAGAACCGATGGCCGTTGGGGCGGAAAGGTTCTGAAATGGCAACCGCGCACCGGACGACGCTCCGTGGGTAGGCCCCCGACAAGTTGGACCGACGTGAGGGTGAAGGTTGCGGGAAGCCGCTGCTGGATGCTGGCAGCGCAGGACTGATCGTCGTCGTGGAGATCCTCATGGGAGGCCTATACCCAGCAGTGGGTGTCGTGCGGCTGATATGATGATGATGATACTGCCACAAGGGGGTAAGTATTAATCTTTTAGTAACAATAATCACCTACCACTAATCCTAACGGGGTATTTACATGGAGTGATTAGGCAGGCGACTTTTGTCAGTTGGCGCTTTTTATCGACAATCGCTTGTAAAATCAAATCGCCACCTCATTGAAATTAGGTTTGCGATTAGATTTTACAAGCGATTATTGTCGATAAAAAGCGCTAATTGACTTAAGTCGCCAGCCAAGACACTCCATGTAAATACCCCATAACGCCCAGATACACAGGTGTGGCTAAATTCCGGATACCTTATTTTGACATATAATTTCATTCCAATGTGGTTACAGTTTTAAATTAAACTAGAAGATAGGTGCTATCCGAAACCAGTGAAAGACTTCAACTTCCATTTTAGATGAGTATTGAAACTAAACATAGAATAACAAATTGAAAATGAAGCGATTCCGCACAAATTGACAAAGTGGTATCATTTTTCACAACACACCATAGTTCACAGCTTTTCATATTGCAACTTCCCTTATGTTGTCACATCATTCGCTGGACCATGGACTGTAACTACATAATAATAAGGTGTAATTTTGCAAATTTGAGTTGCGTCAGCCGCACGGCCCGGCGCGCACGCATCTCGCGACCGCATCTCCGCTTTGCACAATTGGGGACATACGGACAAAGCGTTCAGTGAACTAAATTGTTTGGATAAAAACGTGTAAATGAATTTATATATTGTTGTCGCGTATCCTTTTTTCTCCTTTAAAAAACTTTCATCATTAAAAATACGACATCGCCAACAATTTTTTTTCAAGCCTCAGTCACACACAACGCAGTGGAAGATTGTAACTTTTGAAACTGAGAGAACCAAGCTTTCCAATTAATGTTTCTTTATACTTGAAAAGTTGGGTTCATTTACTTATTTTTTTTACATAAAATAGATTTAGTTTTATTTATTTTTAATTACATAATGACAGTCATGCATATACCATCACAATTTCTTATTATGTTTGTCAAATCATTTGTCAGTCTGTATGTCATTCTCGCTACTTGTAGGTACATTTCGCAAAGCTGTCACGCAAAGTTGCCATGTGGTTCAAACGACGTATTTCCGCTGATTGTCGGCAGGTTCGATAGTCTTAGAGAAAAGGTACAAATATTTTAGTTTAAAAAAAAATATAAATTTGATCGTGCTGTCATCATTTCTGATCCTGTAACTCTTTTGCTAATGAGGATCAGTAACAGGTTTGAATCCTATAGTTTTATTGATATAATATAAACACATTTTGATAGCTATGAAACCTCGTGAAAGAATTTTTGAAATCCGTTTAGAAATCGTTGAGTTAAAAGGGTTTGAAGGAAATGCCAAGCTCAATGCAATATGTGCTTTATTACGTACGACATAAAGTTCGCGTACGTCATGATGACGTCATAAGGACCCCCAAAAAACCGGTATTTTACCTCTTATAACTTCTCAGGTTTAAGAGATATCGTTAAAAAAAATTCACAGTTAATCATGTGGTGGCATAAGCTTTCTAATTAGTCACTAAACAAAAATCGTTACTGATCCTCATTTTCTCGTGTATTATTTTATTAGTTACGTGACTTTTTTACCATTTAATCTTAATCAGTGACAAATACTTCAGTTTGAAGCTGATATTATGCTTTAAAAGCAAAATATTGGCTTCAAAATTTGCAGGTAACGTAGTTACAAAGTGTTTTATTGTAAAAAATTGGAGAAGACCTTGCGTTTCGATTACGTTTCGATTAAGTTTTGGTATTTCCTTGATAGGTTTATTAAAATGATTCATTTTAATGCTGAAAATTATGGAACGTATAGTTGGCAAGATTTTATTCGACTGGTATTGCACTAGCTCTCAGTCTACTTCTTAAGAAGAAAGCAGAATTGCTCGTCAAAACTTAAGTACGTCGTTTCCAAGCAAAATACGGCGTTAATTGGTGGAAATGTTAGGATTTGTACGGACCCATTGTTCGTTTATGCAAACAAGCCGAGAACATAAAGCCATTAGGAAAACTACTCGGTGAACTTTTAGAAAGCTTGTTGAAAAAGAAAATAATGACCCTTCATACTGAAGGTATGGAATAAGTTTTTAAGAACGAAATAAATTTTATGTGCTGGTGTGAAGAAAGTTCTTGTGTACCCCAAGGTGATAGAATGGGGTCAATACTCTTCTATTGCTATAGCTACTTTGTAACCTTGGCATATAGATACATTATTTCTTAACTTTTGCATTATAAGAAATCGAAGTTATAAAAACATTCCTTACTCAAATTGTCTTCAAATGTAAAAACAGTTAAGCCATTGACAACAATACACAATACATATTATACACGTAAAGATCCGTTTCCACCTACCACTGACAGTATGTTTCCTGTGTCCTCCTTGTTTCTATTTATCTCCACTAGGGATGTTATTGAGCTTCGGTGCCGTAATTGAAGCTACCCGATACAAAAGTTTCGGATAATTTCGCACGGGGGTGGAGTAACGTCGCATTTTTCGTACTTTTCTTTTAACGTTCCAAAAAATCTAATAGGTATACATAACTGAATTATTTAATAAAATAGGTACTACGGGAGTGATAAAGCATTGTTCCTGAGTAGAGAATTGAAATACTAGCGCCAACGCAAATATTAACTTGTGCACCCTACCTACCTTCTTTGGCGGCTATATACGTACGCAATACATTTACATTACCTATACCTACCTACCTATTTATTAATCGAGTAGAAGAAGTGTGTAGAACAATACCTCTACGTACTGATTAGGGCTCCAGGGGCCTACTCAAATGGCCATTCTACTAAATCTAACGCTAGTAGAATAGAATAACAATGTATGGGTTTCCAGGAGCTGAGCGTTAGGCCGTTAGCTTATGTCATTCCCATACATTGTTATTCTAGTCTAGTCTACTAGCGTTAATTTTAGTAGAATGGCCATTTGAGAGGGGGGCAGATAATGTTATATCCGTAACCATATCCGAAATTCAAATCCATAACATCCCTAGTCTTCACATTAGGCTTGCGCAACGCGTCCGTCGCGGGAACTCTGAACAATGGGCGGTGACAATGCGTCGCGATTTGGGACACACGACGATCATCGACGTGATTTGATGTATGGTATTTACGTACGATTTAAAGGTGAAACTTAAAAAAAAATCTAAATTCAACAAGCGGCACTGAAAACAATGTTGGTAAGTACCTAGTAGCGATGGGTGAAATTATGGCGAAAGGTAAGCCGTTCTACAAAAACGTGATGTAATGATCTGCTCTGCATACTGATCGGTGGGGTGGGATTTTTAAAAGGTAAGCTGATTTAAACCGGCTTGTATAGTCCCTTCGCCATACAAACCGATTCCCATTAGCTCAGCTCAGCGTGGCGAAGGGTCCATACAAGACTCGATTATTAGACTCGATTACTGAGATATCGATATAACTAGGTAGGTAGTTATATCGATACCTCAGTAATCGAGTCTTCATTAGAATATGTACTATCAAACTTACCGAGATATCCCAAAGAATAAATTAGTTTATTTCACTTCTCTATTTTGTTCAATTTATCAATTTCCTTCGCTAGTTTACTTATTATAATATAATTTCATTTTAATGATTCTTTTGGAAAAGCTCACAATTTTTTAGTGATAAATCGTGTATAACACTATTATTCAACTAAATTAAACGTCAGTGAACCTTTCAGCTGTTTCTTACATTAATACCCACCCACCACTTTTTGCCGAGAACATAATTTATTCGAATAACTTTGTCGATATAAATCTCGGTAAATTAACGTTTCGTAAGAACAGAAGCTCGATTTTAAGCTAATCGATTAGACGACGATATATCAATCAAAATGTCCGATTGTGTATAATTTAGCTGCTACTTATAGATGAGATAATGTAAAGCAATCAAAATACTTGAGTACCTTGCTCATGTTTTGTCAAATTACGTGACTAGGTCAGCTGTGCTACCTACCACAATTCATCATCAGCCTATCATCGTCCACTGCTGAACATAGGCCTTTCCGAGTGCACGCCACTGAGCGCGATCCGCGGCTATACTCATCCAGTTTATGCCAGCCACCTTGCAAAGATCGTCGCTCCACCTTGTCTGAGGGCGTCCTACACTACGTTTGCCCATTCGGGGTCTCCACTCAAGAACTCGTCTGCCCCAGCGGCCATCGGTTCTACGGCTAATATGGCCGGCCTACTGCCACTTCAGCTTGCTAATCCGGTGAGCTATTTCAATAACTTTAGTTCTCTGTCGGATCACCTCGTTCCGGACTCTATCTCTCTCCTACCACAATTATCACATGAAAATACCTTCGTTAGTATAGGTAGTCCAGAAATCTAGTGATCTTTTTTTATACACAACGGTATAGTGCTTGGCCTTCATCTCACCTATTGTTAAATGACGATAAGGCCGAAGGTGGAATCGCACTACACCTGGAATACTGGCTATCTTACCTCAAACTGCCGGAACACAACAATTTTTAAATTGTTGTTATGGATCTGTTCTAAGAATAAACTCATTCGCAACTTTTTACCATTGAAAATGGTTAAGTATCAGATGCAAATCGCCTGAGACGTATTTTTGGCCATATCTCCGATGATTTTGGGAGGATCGAGATGGTAATAGTACCAAAAGTGAGGCATTTTAATCGACTAAATGCAAACACTAGTTTACAGATGTTTTCATGAATCGTTGTACGCGTCCGGCAATTTACGAGTGTCTGTCGTGTTATGGTTGCCCCAACGCTAGTTTTTTTACATTCTCTTTGGTTGCCCCAATTAGTGCTCAGAACGCGTCATGGCTTTTTTCATTTCCACAACGCGTTGTGGTCGTTTGGTACGTTGACCAGGACGTGAATTTCACTTTGTGGTATTTCTAGGATTACCACAACGCGTTCTGGGTGATTTTATAAGAGCCATGACACGAATTTAGCGTTGTGGCATTTTGGCAATGTCCAGAACGCGTTGTGAGCGTTTTTTTCGCTGAAAGATGGGTCTTTCGATATGGGTATCGATTTTTGAGCCTAACATTACATAATATAAATCAGCAAAAACTCTTTTATAACTAATCAATAACAAATCATTATACACAAAAACCTGAAAAACGTAGGTGCATGTTCAAATATTTATTTGCATCGGTCACTCATTCAAATGTGTGCATGACAGTAATGAGATCGATATTTGAATACACGCTACCACAGGCATATTCATGAAGTGACAAGAAGTTATAAATGTATTCATTGCAACTAGTTTTTTAATTAATTTGACATAATATTGTCAAATACACGCCTTCTTAAACGAAATAAAACGTGAGATTATAATTATTATTTTTAAATAATTTATTTAGCGATCGATCGAACTCGAACGAATTTTAACGATCGAATTGTACTCTATATAATTATCTAATCTAAAATATAAGTAAGTTCCCATTGGACAAGAATTTAATTAAATTCTTGATATTGCAGCGTTTACAATCTAATGCCATTAAACTTCCATTAATAATATTATTAACCTTTTTTTTATTAAATAATTTATTTATATTTTCAGGTAAATCTATTAATGCCCTATTACTTCTAAGCGTCCTATCGCGTCATGTAGGTAAGTAAACTTTTATAATTTAATATTCCAAAGCACTCAACTCTTTTTTCTTCAATTTAGGATGCGTATTTTTGTGATTGATAGAGAAATAAATTATTATACAAAGACGTATAAAATATAACATCTCAAAATTTTTATAAGCCATTCGAAAACCAAATCTCTAACAATAAACTATGTCTATTTCCTTTCGTTACAAGATCATTAAACTAAAGCGAAGATGTTATAAATAACATTTATGATTCATAGCATCGAGACACACCTACGGACAAATCTATAGTGATCTGACTAATTTTAATAGCTTATTACTACTACTGGTTTTACGTACGATGAACTTCGTGTAGATATCGAATTTTTTTTTCATGTGAACGAAGATAGCTATCTGGTTTTGTTTTAGTCTAACAAAATGTTTGGTAAAGGCTCTTTCACATTAGATGTTTGTAAATTTTAAATTACTTACCATTCAATTACAATTTTACGCCTTTTCTTGAAGTTTTTAAACATAGCTTTTTAGCCTGCCTGCATTATACTCAGTCAGTCAAGACATTTATTCCTTTTTATGTGTAAAAGATAAGTAGGAGTCATTGATATTTACAAATCGTATAAACTTCCAGTTACATACAAAAAAAATGTGTTTTTTTTTAAATTCAATAATAGGTAGGTAGGTATTGCTAAGGTTTTGGATAGATATTTAGATGTTTGTTTGAAAAGAAACATTTATATTGATGATTTTGTGGAAGTCTTTCATTAATATAATTTCAATACTTACTTTATTTTTAACTTGAAAAGTTAAGAAGATTTTTTTGTTACACGTTAGTTTTTGTAAGAACCTAATAATATAAAATATTGGTGTTTATTTGATTTTCAGTGTAAAAAAAATAGCCTATGTCATGTTGGCTCATGCAATATTTACATGAATATGGCACAAATCACACTAATTGCATTTCGCACGGCACCCATGCACGACAGTAATTTAATGTCTATACACGGACGAAGTCGCGGACGGAAGTTAGTGTTTATATTATTAGGTCTTTACTTATGAAATTGCCGATATTTTGTCACATACAGTGAAAATAATAAGTTCTGTTATTTAAAATGTGGAATGGGACGTAAGGATGGATGAAAGAGAGTATGTTAGAAGTAAGATTCCTTTTTCGATATAATATTGTGTTACTGTGACGCAGTCATTGTGGAAAAGACGCAACGAAAGACGTAAGACGACTGTAATGAAGTGCTATAATAAATAAAGTATTCTTCAGCATTTTCTGGTTTTGCTCCAATCCTATAATTGGGGGCCGCGCCGGGATCGGGATCAAATTGAAAATGCCTAAAGGGACGACGAAAGAAAAGGAAAATATTGAGAGCCAACATGAAGGAAGTTCGCTCATGCAAATGGCGGCGGAACTGGTCCCAAAGTTCAGTGGGCGAAGCAATACTTATCCGGTGACACGATGGGTGGAAGATCTTGAAAGCAATGCCGAAATATTCAGATGGACCCCTTTACAGCAACTCTTGGTGGCGCGCAGGTCACTAACCGGTACGGCGGAATTATGGTTACGTGCCGAGCGCCCCTTCAAAAGCTGGGAGGAACTAAAAAGTGCCTTACTTAAGGAATTCCCGGATAAAGTAGATTTAAAAGCTATACATGAAATTATGAGCGAAAGAACAAAGCGAGCCGACGAAAGTTGTTTGGATTATATGCTCGTGATGAAAGAGCTAGGTAATCGCGGAAGGATGCCTTACGAAGTTATCATTAAATACATTATCGACGGAATTTTGGACAGAGAAACCAACAAAATTATGTTATACGGTGTTACTACATTTAGCGAATTGAAAGAGAAATTAAGAATATACGAAGAAGTAAAGAATAAGATGAGAAGAACTCATCAAGATCAAGGATTTAGGCCGCATCATCACACTCAGGATCATCATCATAATTATCAAAATTCTCAGCGGATATGTTACAACTGCGGAGAAAGGAGCCATGTTGCTTCGGAATGCCCAAACAAGAAGAATGGCACAAAGTGTTTCCGCTGTAACTCATTCGGCCATTTAGCCAGAGAGTGCGAGAAGGACGGAAGGCAAAAGGTGACCGAGACAGCTGAGACACCAACAACGACGCAATGGCGATGTGAAGTTGGCGATGGCAAGCACAGAACATAGAAGTAGATAGAAGTAGTATGAGCTCAATTTAGTATGAAAACCAGTGTAACCAAACAAACACATTAAACATCGAAGCCAAGCCCCCCACTTAATAGTTACATGCTACGCACACACACTTTATGAACACATAATTGGATAAAAAGTAAAAATGTATAATATCCAGAAAGCCATAAATCACAAAGTTTATTTATTTAGATTCAGTCGTATTACCATAGCAACTTGGCACCAAATTAAATAATACGTATAATAATAATGCTGCTACTCAGCCGCTAGATGGCGCAAGCTAATTTTAATAGTGCGATTTACAACCTTATTTATTAATACATAAAGTACATTAAGAAAATTTAATGAGATAAGGGAGACCGGGTTGGTTGCATTAAGGGCGGGGTGGACCTACCGATTTGAGCTACTGGTAGGACCACGGTATACCACTATGTACCCGTCGTTCTACTGGACGAGGTCTTTTTTGAGAATCGATAGATAAGTAATAAAGAACGATTATTCCGAACCTAACCCAAAATCCTATATTTATTTATATTCAATTACGAAATAATGTTATATTCAGTCAAAAATACCAAGGCAACATGGCTTACAAGGAGTAATTTCGATTTATATTTTTGAAAAATTAAAGAGCTAAAAGGAATTAAGACATATCTTCGCTGTACCAAATTAAAATCACTCCTCGTAAGTTATGTTGCCCTGGTACTTTTGACTGAATATTACATTATTTCGTAATTTAATATAAAATTTATTTGAAATCATTAAATAGCGATACTAAATTTTTCAGATCAATAATTCGTTTAAACTCTATTTCATAATCCGGTGGAATCCTGACATTTCTTAGTTCATACTAGGCAAAAAATATTTGAAATTAAAATTCAGAAACCAAAAAAAATAATTATATCGGATGTCTTGAAAAGCAACATACCTCAATGGTGAATCCCACTACCTATACAGTTGCTACCTACCGAAGGGAAATCTTTGTTTCAGAGAGTACGCGAGATCTGTGAACAACAACACCTGACTAGATTGCGACTGGGCTCTCTTACATCGGGCAAACAAAGAAAAGTATTGGAATGCGCGTTAAAAACTTGCCAAGTTATGTGCCGGCACCTATACCTACCGAGTTAATTTCAATAGTTACTTCCCGCCCCGCACAAGTTCAGGAATGTAGTATTCCTAATAAAAAAATAACTATATAGCGTTATTTTTATAAAACTTTATGGCTGCATGACCAGTCGTTTCATATGGCCACATGAACCAATTTCTAAATTAAATTTTAACTAAAAAAAATATTTCCCTACAAGGCTGCCTTGTAGGAGAAGCAATTTTTATTAAATTGCCTGGAATGATTAAAATCCTTGACAAAAAAAATGCTAGCTTCCCGCACTCGCCTGTTACGTACTATTTATGAATTAAGTTGACTAAAATTCCGTGCTGTTTTTGCGTGTTTTCAGTGGTGAGTGTATCAAATCAACTGTTACTTAGACGTTTATGATTTACTTATCAATTTCTTGCTATGGTGATAATACTTTTCAACTCTTCACAGTCACAACTTTTATCGGTCTCCCCGGTCGGTATTGAGTGACATTTCCGCCATTCTACATTTTAGTGTTTATGAAACTTCAAGAATATGTCAAATTGTGCGTTGGAATATGGATCTTAAGTGTGTACCGAATAAAGGTGGATATTTATTGTATTGAATTTTAAAAGGAAAATATCAGTTTAATTTTTAATTAAAATCAAAATTATTTAAATAAAGCTCGCCTCTTATATTTTATGCACCCGTTTGCTAAATGATATATGTGGATATCGATTTTGCTCTTTTATATAATGCAACTCGGCATTTTTATATTATTTTCGAAGATGTTTTTGTTTGGCGTTCGTTCATACGACTGACGGAGCCAAATTTAAAGATGTGCGGAGCTTCGCAGATGTGATGTTACACGGGTGCCGCCCACATGCGACTTCTACTGGGGGGAAAAATTTTTTCTTTGTTCTGTGATGGCAAGAAAAGCGGCGCAGTTCAAGGAACGAGTGGTGCAACGACGTGGCGGCGTGATATTGGCAGCACTGGGGCGAAAGCGATGTGTGTCAATGTTCACTCTGAATCGGACCAATCAGAAAGTGCAGATCCGATTTTGCAAGTTGGCAGCAATGGAAGTGAGGTCAAAAACAACGAGAAGAATGAGCACACTGATTTACCCTCTGAAGTCTATGGAAGGAACGAGACACTGCCACTGTCGGAGAATGTCATAGAGAATCAGACACTGTCAGTGAACGTCATAGAGAATCAGACACCGTCAGTGAACGTCATCATGGAGAATGAAACATTGTCGATAGAAGAGGAAACGCTGGCAGAGAACAACGACAACGGTAATATTTTGCTCTATGGAAGAAAAGACGAAGAAAAGACGCTGTCATCAGTGGATGTCAATAGCCTAGAGGGAAAAAATGAGATGCTGTCAAACGCTAGAAGTAAAACAGAAAAGTTACAAAAGCCGTTAAAATTTAAGGAGAAAACGATTAAAGAAATATTATTGCAAGCTACTGTAGATGGAAGCTGGGATAATTTACGTTTGAATGAGTTTCGAAACGCTTTACAGTTTCAAGGATATAGAAATTTCTTTACGACGTTTAAAGGACTTGGTGCTACATGGGAGGTGTGTATGGAACGACGTCCGAAAGTTAGAATGAAACGGGACTTTACTATCGGCAGGGGTGTAAAATTTAAAGACCCTAGAAACAGCATTTTGTAAGTTAGACCTGTGGATTAATTTATTGTTTTCGGTTTTTGTTAGTTGTTTTAGTTGATGGTTAGATAAGGTTTCTGTTATTTCGGTTATGACTGATGTGTTGTGTCCCAAGTTGGTGGATAGTTTTACATTAGTTAGTTTTTGGGAGTAGTAAGTGTTTTGTTTTGGTTAAGGTGTTGTTATGTTATTATGAGGATGACTTTCATTTGATTTTATGTTATAGCGTTGTGAACTTGTTTTGTTACGTTTTAAGATTTTGAATATAGCTACTAGAGTCAGTCTGAGGGCAGCCTGAATGCAGGATGGCCGAGTGTGGAATGGGACGTAAGGATGGATGAAAGAGTATGTTAGAAGTAAGATTCCTTTTTCGATATAATATTGTGTTACTGTGACGCAGTCATTGTGGAAAAGACGCAACGAAAGACGTAAGACGACTGTAATGAAGTGCTATAATAAATAAAGTATTCTTCAGCATTTTCTGGTTTTGCTCCAATCCTATAAAAATATTTAACAATATCTTGATAATAATTATCGGTAGCTCAGCGGTCAGAGCATTGGACCGGATATCCAAACGTCACGGGTTCGATTCCCGTCCGAGAATTGATCTAGTGCGAGTCGTATTTTTTTCTAGTATATTATTTAGTATTGTACAAAAATCTCAAATTAAAAAAAAAAACTAGAAAATGTTAAAATAATGATGTGAAGTCTAAAGCTTATAGAGGCACTAGTTATAGTTTGAACTGGTATTTTTTTAATAAGAGTAATTAAGCCTCGCACACAAAACAGGTGCTCAGAACATAAATGGAAACATGATTATTGCAATGCATTAAAATCGCACTGAGGTCTTTATTGTTAATCGACACTTGTATACCACACAAGAACAATTAAAATTACAGGATATTGATCTCTATTTTAACATGTATATGTTTGGAAATGCCGGAACCAAGAGTTAGAACAAAAGATTATCGAATCTATACATATAAAACTCTAAATTGCTTGATTCATTGATTCATTAATTGTTGGGATAAGCGTGGAGCCCTAACGGCTGAAGGTAGAGACACCATTTTTGGAGGGTAGATACCTTTCACTAAGAAAGGATTTTAGAAAATTCTCGTTATACAGGGTGCTACAGGTTGTTTAAGTTTGTATGAGAATTTGTATAGGGCTGAAGGTAGAGACACAATTTTTGGAGGGTATACCTTTCATGGCGTAGTGAGCACTAAGAAAGCATTTAGGAAAATTCCCGTTATACAGAGTGCTACAGGGTGTTCCAGTTTGTATGGGGATTTGTATGGGGCTGAACCTTTTTTGCTGGTAGAGATACCATTTTTGGACGGTAGATTCCTTTCATTCTGTAGTTAAGCACTAAGACAGGGTTTTGGAAAATTCCCGTTATACAGAGTGCTACAGGGTGTTCCAGTTTGTATGGGGATTTGTATGGGGCTGAACCTTTTTTGCTGGTAGAGATACCATTTTTGGACGGTAGATTCCTTTCATTCTGTAGTTAAGCACTAAGACAGGGTTTTGGAAAATTCCCGTTATACAGGGTTCTACAGAGTGTTCCAGTTTGTACATGATTTTTTTATGGGAAAATTTAAATGTGTGAAATAAGGTTTACTGATAAATACCTAGGTATATTGGTAATCCGTGACTTTCAAAATAAATGCACAACTATCTTAATCACGCGAACGAAGTCGCGGGCAAAAGCTAGTAAAATATATTAATGTGATGAAATTTTAAAATCATCAGATCTTACCGGCTACGTAAAAACACTGAGCACGAAGACGTGTACTGGCAATTACTGCTCATAGACCGTATGGCCTATGTAATAAGAGCTACAAATGTCAAAGTGTCACACATGACTCGTATTGCTTCGTCCACACCAACCCCCCTAGCATGACCAGACCACCGAAACACGATATTCAAAGTGTTACAAAATAACCCCTAATACCGAATATGGTAGATAGGGACCATCAAACTTAACCACTTTTACTAGGGGACCAACGCTGAAATCGCGAAAAAATTTCAGAGTTGTTCCCATAGTAAAAGTTGTTGAGTTTGATGGTCCCTATCTACTATTTTCGGCATTAGGGGTTATTTCGTAACACGTTGTTCGCGTGATATAGCGTTTTATCGACACTCAACTGTCAAAACCCATTGTCTTTTTGTCAGTTAAACGTCATAAATCGCTATATAAGATATACTGCTCACAGTCAATGCGAGTGAAAGAGAGAAAATGATAGTTTATGGTAACGATAATAATTTGCATCAACTCATGGTAGGGCCATAGTGCACTTTCAAGCTCATTTCGCATCTCCGTCTTTCAATTCGTCTTGCGTCAAGTGCATGCAATATTGATTGCCTAGACGCACGCAGCTTATCGTCTACATCTGTGCGTTAGCGAGTCCAAAAAATTAAAGTAACTTGTGGGAATCCACGAAGATTTTAATTATCTTCTGTTCCAGACAATTTGAGCCTCAAATTTTTGATGATCCTTTGAGGAGTAAAGGGCATGCGCTATGGCGTTTCACGCATGCGTCAAAAGAAAACGCAAGATAAACACGAAAGCGCACTAGTGTAGACGTAGCATATCGCTTACCTTTCCGATCACGTATAGTCTTTATGACTTGTTTGATCTCGTGTATTCATTACAATATTTAAAATAAACCTCTAGTTATTTACAGAATGTGGTAATGACTACTGGATCGTATGGTATTTTACCAGTATCACATTAAATTTGTCAGTAAATACTCGTACAATATTAATTGAAATCAAATATTTTTAACTTCGTTGGGGAGTTTTTAACGGAATTCAAAAATATCAAAAAGAAATCAAAATTATTTATTTGTGTCTAAAATTTTCAACAAAATCAGATTAACGTTAATAACCACATTAGTCATAGACTGTGTCGCAGCTATTAGCGCCCGCCTTGAACTTAAAGAATTCTAACAGTTAAACACAAAATAAATTTACTGAATCTAAAAGGTAATAATATCTATTATGTAAAACAATCATTCTTATAAAATGCATATGAAAATTAGTGTGAGTGTGTGTGTGCGAATGTCATTCGTAGTTGTTAACAAGAGACTCGATATCTTCATATTTTAGGCTCAAAAGCCACTCATACAAAACTTTCTTACACTCGCGTTGAGATAAGTTGTAAATATGCAATTTATAGTTAATTTTATTATATAAGTTTGGGCTAAGGTATAAATAATGTCGTCCCGCCAGCTTGGTAGAAAAACACTCGACTGTTTGTAATTGTAACTTAAGTAAGACTTTTTTGTAATTGTAACTTAAGTAAGATTTTTTTATGCACAACGGGATAGTCCTTGGCCTTCACCGTGACGATAAGGCTGAAGGTGGAAGCGCACTACACCCGGAATCCTCATCACTGAGGAACTGGCAATCTCACCTCTAACTGCAGGAACACAACAATTTTCAAATTGTTGTTATGGCGCCAGACTTAAGTAAGATAGTGGTAGCTAGCCAGGTGGACTTGAAATAAGCCCTACCACCAACCAAACCGAGTAGAAATTCTACCTGAGAATCAAACCCGGGACCCCTATGCGTCTAACACGGGTGGGCGAACCACTAGACTACAGAGGCGGTTGAAATACGATTGTATTGACTTTTAATGTTTTGTAAAAGTTAACGTCGCACATAACTTTTTTCAGAAAGAAAATAGGTAACTTTGTAATTTTATTATCTTGTAAATGGGTCAATCAACTTTGAATTGTCCTTCCAGTTTTCCTGCCCGAAACATAAACATACATTTTCTTGAAAGAGTCAAACGTACAAACATGCAATGACAAAAGTGTAGTGTAACGTTAGATTAGACAAATGTTAATCTAATAGGACTATAAGTATTCTTAACTACGATTAACGCATCGAAATACCACTGTGTACTTTTATTATTAGTTATAATAAAAACCGGCCAAGTGCGAGTTGGACTCGTGCACGAGGGTTTCCGTACCAAAAACGGCAAAAAATCACGTTTATTGTATGGTTGCCCCCCTTAAATATTTATTTTATTCTGTTTTCAGTATTTGTTGTTATAGCGGCAATAGAAATACATCATCTGTGAAAATTTCAACTGTCTAGCTATTACGGTTCATGAGATACAGCCTGGTGACAGACAGACAGACAGACAGACAGACACACAGACAGACAGACAGACAGACAGGCAGACAGACGGACAGACAGACAGACGGACAGACAGACAGACAGACAGACGGACAGCGGAGTCTTAGTAATAGGGTCCCGTTTTTACCCTTTGGGTACGGAACCCTAAAAACCATTAAACTTAAAAAAAAAATTGGGAACAATTAAATTTTCCCCTTCGTTAGTAGATACAATAATAAAGACATAACCGCCTAGAGTTTAATCCTAATAATTTAAAGCTGAATAGTGCCTTAACGCCGACGAATTAATTAATATACTAAAGCAAATTACAGTATAAACAAAACACAAAGTCATAGTCTGTACTTTCTTGAACTTAATTAAAGCTAATGTGATTTCATCAATTATGAAACTTCTGACAAATTAGTGCCTTAGGTGAGTATTAAAAAACCCACACGCGAGATGTTTCAAATGCGAGATTCAAATGCTTGACCTACATAACATTTTTTTTAATACAATGTGTTACAAAACAACCAGTAAAGCTGAATATGGTAGATAGGGACCATCAAACTGAACAACTTTTACTATGGGACCAACTCTGAAATCGCGGAAAAAGTCCAGTTGTTTCATATATTTTGATATTTACGTTATTAATTTTTAATTCTGAACTTACCATCCACAAGGATGTGTCTATGTCCAGTCCATAAAACTAAACAACTTTCTGTAAGAAACATGTATCGAATTTCACAAATGAAACAATATTAAATAACCATGAAGTTCAAAAATATTTCAAAACAGTTTAATTTCCAAACAAAACAAAATCGTGTGCATAGGTCTTTAGCCTCAATATTTCGCTATCGCTTCTAGGAACACGTGGTTCGATAGTTATGCCGCAATGCGCAGCGAGCGTGTGGCGACAAAAATGGCATGAATGAACTGTAATTCCCTAAATTATGTTCCCTATATTTCCAGTAAAGTATATGCAGGGTGTTTGGAAACAGCCTTATAGAGCCGAATATAGTAGATGGGGAACATCCAACTGACCAACTATTACTATGGGACTAGACCTAAAATCGTTGAAAAAAAAACAGCTGTTTTACACATTTTGATATTTTCGTAATTAATATTTGTATGAAACAGCTGCCTTTTTTTTGCGATTTCAGAGTTGGTCCTGTAGTCCAAGTTGTTCAGTTTGATGATCCCCATATACATCATATTCGGCTTTATAAGGCTATTTCCAAACACTTTGTATATATTTCATACAGTAATTTCCTAGAAAGATAAATAAAACAATGCGCAGAATGCGTGTGGCGACGAAGAGTGGAATAAACTATTTTTCCCTAACATTATATTCAATTAACCCTCATAGACTAAGCTCCCGTTGCATGAAACCTTACCTCACAAGGTGGAAGAGCAGAAATGTGTTGCAGTAATAGATATTACTTAGGAACACTGGATTTTAGTGGGTTGCCATCGTATATCCTGGAAGAACATAGGTATAAAACTCGGCTGACCTTGAAAGCTGCCAGGGTAGGGGCTGGCAACCCATGCGGGTTTTGACCTCCAAATGTTTCTCTTCCGATGGGTAAACATTTCGATCTTCCACCTCATGATGTAATTTTCGATCAAAATAGCGGTACGAAAACGAAAAAAAATATATGTTCTTCCAGGATATGCGATGGCAACCCACTAAAATCCAGTGTTCCTAGGTAATATCTATTACTGCAACACATTTATGATCTTCCACCTTGTGAGGTAAGGTTTCATGCAACGGGAGCTTAGTCTATCAATAAGCTTAAAAACTGAACGCATTTAACGCAAGAGACCACCGAACGCATCCAACGTAACATACCTAAAGCGCTGTTTTTTATATTATAAAATTCTTAAAGTTTTTCTTAGTTGAACCACACTCTTAACTTAACTCAATGTGGTTAATGTCAATCCTGAATATAAAGTGCCATGAGTCGGAAAAAATGCTTATTTTCATTACACAAGCATACAGTTTTCTCTCAACCAAGCCCAGGACCGTTGGCTCAAAATACAGTATGTTAAATCATTAATTCAGTTTAGTTTGATACTTGGCACTTATGAATGTCAATAGAAGATACCTACACCAATCCCACTTGTATTGCAAAAGGTTATGCGTTTGTAACCTGAGCGGAACGTATTTTTCTTCAGTTCAAACAAATTTTTGGTAAGCCTTAGATACTTGATAAGATAATGCATAGATTGAGTATGAGAAACTGAAATACTGATATAGCAACCGTATTGAGCCATCAACGAGTATCTGTATTCAAACTAAATTGTCCTTAAATTGGATTACTAACGAAATTATAGACAGTAACCATTAATTAAAATGGTATTTAACGAAGTGATTTAAGGTTAAATAAGGGGTAAAAATAAGTAGTCTTTAAACGTACCCTATTTTTGGCTTCGGCTTTTGTTTTTAGAGTACAGACTAACAAAATATTACTATTTTTAACTCGATAACGAATATTAAAATACTAGCGGCCGCCCGCGGTTTCACCCACGTGGTTCCCGTTCCCGTGGGAATATCGGGATAAAAAGTATCCTATGTTTGAATCCAGGCTATCTGCTATCTGCGTGTCAAATTTCAACCAAATCCGTTCAGTAGTTTTTGCGTGATAGAGGAACAAACATCCAAACATCTAAACATCCAAACATCCAAACCCACAAACTTTCACATTTATAATATTAAGTAGGATAGTAGGATATAGTGAAGAATATTTCTCTTCAAAATCCTTATTAAAAATTGTATGGTAAAATGAAACAATTCATGGGAATGCCTCATTTCATACAAATTCATAAACCTGGCCATTATAACCGATGTCTAATTTTATTGAATTTGACTTTTGATCACATTTCTTAGATAATAAGAAAGAGATAAAAAACATTAATGTGTAAAGTTGATCCCTAGAGATAGCTGTGTACAAGCTTTTAGCGTAGCTTTAAGTAAAAAAAAAACCGAAATTTTGCGTTTGATCACTTTGGTTGTAGGTTTAAAAATAAAATCGAAATGTATAGAGTCGAAAGTCATTTCCATATAAACCATTTTGGCTCATTACAATGTGTCAGATTCCTTTAATAACTTCCAACAAATATTTTCTTTCATCGAAAGCTTTTCTTTAAAAGCTTATAGTACTTAAATATGCCTTTCCTGCTGAATAAAAGAGTTCAACGATATTTTCTATGGACACATCCAATCAATCACTTTGCTCACTACATAATTAATATTTCGCCTCCAGTTCGAATCACCACCCTGCGTCAATTTGTCTGCCTTACGGATAAAGGTGGCATGTCTTATCAGTTCATCATAGAAACAGGGTGAAATAATCAATATTTTGCGGCCCCACCCCTTGGTACGCATGCGTGGTGTTACCCACCTGGTGGTGGTGGGACAACCCCATTCTGTTGGGTAAACCCATGCCACCAACCCTCACCACATTCGAATAGCACCAGCGGACGAAGAAGGACATTTTCAGAAATGGCCCCCAAATTTGGACTTGCACTCCGGTCTTTCAGACCACCATGTAAGTCCTTGACGGTTAATGGTGATTCTGTACCAGTGAGTGATCGATGATGGATGAAAGTGATCGAGTTAAACAGAAATTATACCCCTTTCAATGTTTCCGCAGAAGTTGGCGTGCCGGTGCAGAAACGTGGTAAGACATAATTTGTAATTTTTGAAACAAGAGCTTCTTAATTTATTTTTTTATTATTTTTAAGCAAAGTTCTAATTAATTATTGAAGATCACACAGTGAAGTGTAAAGTATACCACAGACGTGTACCAACTGTTCTACGTATTGAATTAAATAAACATGCTTTACAAACACACGCTTTTTCTTTTGGCCTCACCTTTCCGTCTACCTTAACGCACGGTTCCATTAGTACGGTCACAATTTTATTTATAAATACACCTTTTACTAAGTTTCTAGATTAACCAATAGTAATTTTGAATGTGTATATCATTGTGGAACATTGAAAACATACATTTATTTTAAAATGAACAACCTACTTTTAAATAATTTGCGATGTGATCAAATCATATTTTTAAATAAAAACAATAATAAAAAATTCGCAAGACAAATAAATAAATATTGCAACATCATAATTATGAACTTTCATATATTTTACAAAAAGTCTATTAAAAAGTATTGAAAAAAACTAAAATGAGCGCTTCGTTAGTAAAGCCGCACCTTTTTAAACTTATTTTTTTTGCATGAAATCTGATAAAAGTGAACGGAAGAGTTCTCGTGTTTTGGTTGTAAATAATCTCATAAAGCACTTAAGAATATTGGTTTACTAATTGATTTGTTTATGCTTGCCTCACATTATTATCCTAAAACAATTAAATTTGATACAATAGTATTTAAATCAGTATAACATAATTATTATCTTTAAGTTGGCATGCACTATTAAATAATTAAATTTTGATAAATTATGCTAGGTTTTTCAAGAATCGAGTCATAACTTATTTAGTTAAAACTTTCTGCTTCCAACTTTCAATCAAACTAAGTTAATGTTGCTAAAGGAAATAGTTTTGTCGTTAAAATACTAATTTCACTTTATAAAAAAATATTTATTACTTACGTAACATTACATGCGAAGGGCTGAAAATTGATAGCGTTCTCATTCAATGAAATGCTAAGTAATTGTGGTACGAAAATAGCCGTGGAGCCATTGCAGCGTTTTCCAGGAAACGTCGATAAAAGTCGAGTATTGATCGAGCCGGAGTGACTGGCAAAATGTCCTTTTGCTAGGGTTTTAATACTATTCTGAAGGGTACCTGTTCATCTGTGAAAGATTGAATTAAATACTTACATTAATGATAGATCGTTTCAGCTCCATGTACCTAACTATAAAGTTTTGAATTACGTCTACAAATATGTATACAGTTTAAAAGTTTGTCACTTTGTTGTAGTTGTAATTAATAATTTTGTCATTGATTTCTGTTGATAAAAGTGATCGACCAAGCGAGCGCGAAGCGTCTCCGTTTCAGCTTCGTATGTCTGTACGTCTATCCGGCTATCAGTTTGTTCTCCTCTACAGGACGCATTTCTCTACCGATTATCGTGAAATTTTGTGAATAGCGGTTCGAAATTAAGTTTATCGAATCAGTTTTTTTTTAATTTTCGAAAAATAAATTCAGTCACTTCGAAAAAGTTTTAAAATGTCACAATCGCGAGATTTACAGCTCGCAGAGCCACTAGTGGCTTTTAGAGTGACATAGTTCTGAATGTATACATATTTATATACGTGACTATACCACATGACGCAATGAATACTCAACAATATTTTTGCATTTAAAAAAGCGTGATAACTTTGGATTAAGCTTTGATTCAACTAAATTAGTATCCTTACTATATTATTAATGCCAAAGTCCGTTTGTTTGTTTATTTGTTTGTTTGTTACGCCTTCACGTCTTAACCACTTTACCAATCATCATGAAATTTTGCATACACGTTGCCAGGGGTACATAGAAGGACATAGGGTACCTTTCATCCCAAAAAAATGTTTCGTTCCCAAGGGATAGCAAAAAAACTGCCCACGCAGACGAAGTCGCGTGCGGCCGCTAGTGTATTTATAAAATAATATCTCAATAATATTTCGAAAAAACTGTATTTTTTCGGAAACTTAATGAAAAGTAACTTTTATATTAAACTTCTTAAAAAAATAACATTAAAATGCCCGTTATCAGCATTAAGGTACCCACCAAATAATCTCAACGCACTTACTCCAATCAATCAAGAATACAAACGTAGTAATTACAATTTCTCAGTCACGAACATAAAATTTGGAAACAACCTATTTTCGGACTCAAATTGTACAGTTTTAGAATGACTGTCACTAATATAATTTACTGCTTCGTTTGGTAGTGGGTATAAAAATAACATCATGTCGACATTGGTAGTTACGTCTATGTGTGGGAGGGCACGTGCCTACTCTAAGATTTATGATAGTCAAAGAATGTATCACAAGTGACAAGATAAACACAACTTTACACAAAGAAAAAATGTTTGTCACATTCCGGTATTAGCACCACAGAATAGGAATAGGAATATGGAATGAAAGAGGAATAGCTTAATACTTTTCTTAAGTGGGGATGAATAAGGAAAAATAATATCTGGGATGTGACGTCATGGGATGAATACGGAACAAGTCACCTTGGCGATAGTACACATCGTTGTTGTAACAACATGTTTGGTGATTTCTAAGTTGCTACGATTTTCTTATCAAGCTAAAAGTGTAAAGTTTTTTTGCTATCCCTCGGGAACAATACTTTTTTCGGGATGAAAGGTACCCTTATGAAGACGTAAGACGTCAAGGTGTAACATACGAACAAACAAACAAACGGACTTTTGCATTTATAATACTAGCGGCCGCCCGCGACTTCGTCTGCATGGACAGTTTTTTTCCATTCCTCGGAAACTGTAGATGTAAGTATTTTCTGGATGAAAGGTCCTGTTCTGTACCTCCGACAACGTTTGTGCAAAATTTCATGATCCGATCATCAAAGGCGTAACAAAGAAACAAACAAACGGACTTTCGCATTTATATATTAGTAAGGATTCTCTACAATATGACGACATCATAAAACATCAAGAATTGCTTGAGTATTTATTTAAAAAAATTTTTTTTTCAAATCGTTATAAGAAAAATATAAGTAGGTACAATTTTATATTAATTTTTAATGATAAACTGGAAAAAATTGGACACGCCACATGATCATTTTCTCAGGTGGAACTCAAACCCGCGATCTTTCGGAGTCTTGTTAAATGATCTACCAACTAAGCTACCGAGTCACGAAGTGGTCCTAAGGGATCACTTCCTTTCAAGTAGGAAAAACGAATGTTCGTAGTTCAGTGCCTGTATTACAATTAATACTACCATGCGCAGGGCGGCTTTTCATCCTTATGTTGTCCACGTAGCCGCACGAAACGCTTCGGTTCCAACTTTTTAATTCGAACAGCTAAGATGTGGAATGACCTCCCTGCGTCTGTATTCCCCGAACAATATAACTTGGTCGTCTTTAAAGCCAGTGTAAATAGGCATTTACTGACTGTGCGTGCTCCAACTTCGTCCTGCTTGTCACTTCCCAAATTGAAATTGAGGTGAAACGCGCAGACAGTCCATACATAAAATAAAAAAAATAAAAAAGCGATAGCGACTGTAGTAAGCAATTTCGTATGCAATTTTGACACAGCACCTCAGGCGGTAACTACACTGCACTAAAAGTTTTATACAAATTTTAACTTCAGTCTGTATACGTCTTCAGAGGACGCTCAAGCATAAGAGCTAAATGTACCAAAATATATGTGGGAGAAAATAAAAGAAGAGATGGCAGTTTAAAGTATTTATTCATTTATTTGAATATCGTGGTTATGAATGTCGTTATTTATTTGTGATTATATCTCAATGTCTTAGATTTATTAGCTTTTATGTCGATATCACATTTAATATCAAATTATATATTGTAATTTTATCACACGGTTATTGCTGTCATAAAAGGAGTAATACTTAACTACATTACCGGACAGTTCAGAGCACCAGCAGTATAACGTGACACAGTCGAACAACGAATAAGGCTTGTCAATAGGCGTGCAACGCCTTTTATAGTGCGACACAAACAAGTTTCACTCACAGATAGCGCAGTGGGGAGTGGCGCGAAAAGTTGCGTAGTTTGAACTAGTCAAATTGTGTACTTTTAATTTATATCTTATTGATTTTAAATAATAAGAATATCGCATTCTCCCACATATACTCTCAAAGCCATTATACATTTGTTAATGCGAATCACACATCATTCGCGCAGTCATAATGGTTATAAAAAGGTTTAACAATAAGCAATTATAAAATAATTAGTAGTCATGGCGTCGTATACAACAGTCATTACTAAAAAAAGTGTTATTGTTTGTTGGTTTGTCTTATATAAAGAAAACTTGATAATAGTCCGATTGTTAGACTGACTTAGAATAATAACACCTAGAAGCCGTGTCCTCGTATGCAAAGTGAGGCAACTAATACTAAGCCAAAATGGCAAAATTTTCAGATTTATGTCCTCCATACGTTACCTAATCGTAACTAAAATCCAATAATAATAGTAACTAATCTCCTAAATGTAGGAAAATTGAAACTGTTTTGTACTTATTCGGTATGATTAGGTAATAATGGAGAATAAAAATCTGAAATCGGAGCCATTTTGGACATTTACTTGCCTCACTTTTTACAGTGCGTTTTGTAGAGAACTATCGCTCTAGGTGTTATTATTATTCTGTAGACTGATTCATAAAGCTCCAAGAGCTACAGTTTATCTTTATGCAAAAGTATAGTAAGTTTATATTTGAAAAAAAAAGTATATGTTGGCACTTTTGACTGATTTTATATAATTAACTATTGTAATCCAATTCTACTACCTTTTGTTTTAAGTTAGATTTCTTTTGCCACTTGCAATATTAACTAGCTTTGCAAGGATCTGTTCCTCGTTCGCCCCCACATTTAAAAAATTTCCTGGTTCGCCCCACATCAATGTAAAGTCTTGTTTCACCCCACATTACTAAAACTGAAAAAAAAGCCAATAAATAAATCAAGTAGGTGCTAGTTCAGCGAAACACAGGGAGAAAAAAAAATGTCCAACAAATATCCGAAGAAAACAGTTTCCGACACTAAGTAAAAAGTTAATATGAATCATTCACGTCTAAAAATATTTATACTGTTTAGAACTTTGTCACTTTGTTGTAATTGTCATTTGTCATTAGTAAGTAAGTAAGTAAAAGTTTATTGATTTCTGTCATAAAATTTAATTGGATTTTAGAGTGGCAAAGTTCTGATTTGTATTCATATTGTACCTGCTGTACCTACCTATAAAAACAAGTCAACAGGGCAAATGTGTTCATAAAATCAGAATAAAATGTGTCATATGAAAAACATCACTTCAGTAATTACGAGTACAATCTGACATCTATACAAATACTATCCAAACATGTCTGACGTGACGACGACGTAAAAGTAATAAATCAGTGTCCACCTAGTTTATAAAACACCAAAGACGTAACGTTTTGTAATAATAATCTTGCTCCAGATCTGTCAAATGTATTCCAACCAATGTGTAGGCCTTACATATCTTTCCATCATAGAAGGTTTTGTATGGATTTATGCATATAAGGAGGTCAAATAATACTGGCCAATATGTTACAATTTTAACTGTCGTAGACAGCGTGTTATAGTAATTAAAAGACAAAATGCTAAATTTACCGCCTCGATCAAAGATAACGGAATAAATTAAAAAGTAGGTGTTTACTGTTTGACCATGGCACAGATTGGCGTATCGGAGATTTTATGCAAGATACCTTTTGTTTCGTTGTTTCTAGTAGACAAAGTGGCTTTATGAGCTGTAGGCTTCGCGTTTTTTTACATTTTATGTCATTTTTTGAAATGGCTATAACATGATTTTCCCCCATATCTCCACCATTTTGAAAAAAATTGAAAAACTGAATGAGGGCTTTTCAAAATGACAAAAAGCTGTAGGCTCGATAGATGGCGTTGAAAAAAATAGGGGATTCAAAGTATTTTTTACTACCAATTTTGACTTCCCTCTTACCATCAACGCAATCTAGTGAGGCAAAAAGTTACTTTTCTTTTTTTATGTCAATTTGAAAACCCCTCATTGAAGAAAAATTCCGTAGGTATAAAATTAAATATTTTCTAAGTTGTTACGGTTTTGTACCTTGAGGTCTTATACGTATTTAAGTATATTAGTAGGATATAACAAATTGATAGTTAATGATAACTAGAAAACCTTAAGCAGGCTAATTATTATCGCAAATTAATCTGTGTAACCGAGAAATGAAAATAAAATCAATTTCAAGGCCTCTCTGTTAACTTTTGCAATTGATTTGAGTTTAGCGAATAGTTGTGAATCGATGGCGTAATGTATATTAATTAGATCGATAAAAAGCTAACGAGTTCGTATTTATCTATCGATGAGTAATTTTACGGTAGCTACTATGGTTCTTAAAGTTTCACTCAAGAAATACATAACACATCCCTTAGACGTAGTAGTGATTATTTCCTCTGTGCTTTTATTTAGTACATTATTTTTTTTGGAAGATTGTCAAATTTTTTTGAATATAGAGAAATACCTAGCATGTTTAAAACTTTCAATGAAAATTAGGTCGGACTTTTACAATTTCTTCTTTTCTCTTGACCAAGAAGCTTATACCTCCCTCAAATGGAGATTACACGGCCATATGTCATAGTGAAGATTGAAAAAAGCTCCTTTAGTGACGTGACGGCTTATTGCAACCTCTTTCTTTAGTGTTACAATACGTTTTCGTTGTTCGTCGTTCGTTCGTTCGTGAGAAACGAAAAAGTATTGTAAAACGAAAAGAAAGTGATAGCAATACGCCGTGACGTCACTAAAGAGTCTTTTTTCAATCTTCAGTATGATACTAGGCGTGCAATCTCCATTGTGGATTTAAGCTTCTTGCTCTTGACATAGACCACAGACCATACAACAAGTATAGACTTAGTTAAGACATACATTTTTTTCATTACACTTCTTTCAGTATGTATTCACTTCGATAAAGGCCTACTCAAATCTGAGCGGTATCCGCTACCGCCGTGGGTAGCTAGCTAGCTAGCTAGCTGTGAAAATGCCATACCAAAGATTTTTGGTATGGCATTTTCACAGCTATCGCGGTACGCGGTATCGCTACCGGAACCGGTAGCGGATACCGCTCAGCTTGAGTAGGCCTTTTTGTATTCTTTTATCTAACCAGCAACTAAATAACACCTTATATAACACCTTAATGAAATTGACGGACTCCATCTAATGTATTCAAGTTAAACATACATTTTCAAGACACTGTTCTAATTTATTCTAATTTTAAGCAATAAATAATATTCTCTGGACATCGTGGTACTTTGATATTCAATTTGGTTGACAGATAATGTGAGAAGAAATATGTTGCTACCTTGATACTGCCATGCCACCTTCATTTTACACTATTGAATAAAATATATCTATTAGGTATTTTATATACCACCTTAAATGATTTAAGGTATCCATGACCACTATGGATTAGATCTATTTTGAAAACATAGCTTGTGTGGGGGTCTAGGAAATACCCTAGATACTAGTTCGGAGAATTTGTCAAGTATGGCACTATTTTAATTAATTTCGATCAAAAAATATTAGACATTCAACTACACTGAAATATTATGGAGGTACTGTTAACTAGAGCTAGTAATTTGTATTGATGGGTATCTATTTTGAGTGTAACCATAGAGCACACCCTGACAATAGGGGCCAAATAATATTTAAGTACTTACTACAAACAATATCAGTTACGTGTAATTACCAAATTAATTGGGACAAGGGATGGGGTACTTGTCCCGGGCGGTGAGACTTGCTAGTGGCTGACATCTGACAGCCATTTGACAGTCATTTTTCGACTTTAACAGGCATGCGGCCGGTTCTAAGCTGATACAGGCATTTTTGCAATTCGCGGGTCTCGCTAAAACTTAAAAGCTCGCATACATGCTCCAATCACACAAGCCCGCGGCCGACTGCCCGCCCGCCCAGCTTACAAGATTTGTGAGATCAGTAGGCAAAATTGAATAAGTAAGCAGGCAGGCAGATAGGTAGGCAGATCTTTTAAATACTATAAAACCTCCAGTGCTAATCAAATGCAAATAAAATGATATTCTATTATATATTCTAAAACTGACTAAAAATCGTTCTGTGCGGCCGTTTTTTTACGTTTTTATAGACAGTATTTTTTCTGTAAAATCAGGCATTGGGAATTGTTGAAAATTGTTTCCTAGAGGGCGGCAAATTGCTTTCTGTAGAAAGGGGTGAACCCCCCTTTTGAAAACGTAGATCTGGGGCTGAGTCGTGCATGTCCCGAACTCGCCTCTCCCACTTCGATCAGAGCTCTTCCATTGAAATTGTGTTTTGCGCAACGTCTCGCGCGATGTTCCGAATCACCATGCCAATAAGTTTGAAACACACTGTACCTCTAGATTTGATTTCATTAAGATGACCTTTTCTTGTCTACAGATAACTCTGGGCAGAGACTTCGAAAATGATATCGTGATATCGTCCCAGTTTCAAGGTAAGTGCCCAATGGTCTGGAGAGCTTTTGGCCACCCATCCTACATATATAAGTTAATGGAAGCAAATAATATGGAAGGAATAAATATGTGACTGAAATGAAATTACTTAATCTTTTTCATAGCCAATTTACATCACACCAAATGAGATGCACAGTGTCAATAATAATTGTCAACCCTAAACTTAATTTTATCCTAGGTACGCCTTTAAGATTTGTGACAAGACAACCAACCATGTACACTAAAATACAAAAACAAAATGATAATGATATGCTCAAAATAATAGCGAACAATATTGTCACAAAATACGTACCTTTAAGTACATATTCAAAAAAAACAAATTGCGGTTTTCCGTGCACACATAAACAATTCGTACCGACAATCTCAGACCAGACTGGGCTATTAATTAATTAGTGGCAGTATAGCTGACAAAACAAATGACGGAAATGTTACCGAATACGGCCTCTAGAACACACAGAACTAACGTATGTTTTCTGTACCAGTAGCAAATTTAATAAACGCGACAATTTGTCACCTGTCATCAAAATTTTATATCCATTGCGACAACCATTTAAAATAGACAAACTATTCATAACTACACCGCAATGTAAGCCAAATTGTCATAACAATATTGACAAATTATCAGGTTTTCTAAAAAAATTACGCGCGTAAAACATTCGATAGAGTAAGTAATTATTTTTGTAAGGGAATTTCGTACAGCGCTATCTATAGCCGAAAAGCGAAATTAAATTATCCATAGATCATTTTAGTCATCGATTACTTTTACTTGTGTTTTTTCTCGATAGATGTAGGCACGATTTTATCTTAGGTAATTTTACAAACCTTTACGTGTGGTTCAATCGTACGTGTAACAGGTGCACTTAAGTAAGTTTAAGCGCAATGCACTACAGAGTAATTAATGACAATAAAACACTTAGCAAAAAATGGTTATACCTATATATATCGCCTAGTATGACAAGGTAGGTAGCATAGCTTTAACATGACCTAGACATGGGTGTAAGTAATAATGATGTTTCTACTTTTTAAACAACAAAACAAGATGCAGTCTCAAATCGATGCATAACTTTTTTCTGAACAGCCCAATTTTGATAAGAGTACCAATATTATTCGATTATTTTAAGTCATGGAATTTTAAGCTTAGTTTCTCTACTGAAAAAATAAATTATATACTTACTAGCGGCCGCCCGCGGTTTCACCCGCGTGGTTCCCGTTCCCGTGAGAATATCGGGATAAAAAGTAACCTATGTTTTAATTAAAGCTATCTACTATCTGTGTGCCAAATTTCAACCAAATCCGTTCAGTACTTTTTGCGTGATTGAGGAACAAACATCCAAACATCTAAACACACAAACTTTCACATTTATAATATTAATAGGATAAAAAATCCGAACTTCCCGCCGAAATCTCATTATAGGAGACTGTTTCTAGTTTTCTGGCTACGCTAGGTTTTTCTTAACGCAATCACCCCTTCAATACTAGTGTTTGCCTTGTCTCATTCATAACTTAAGAGCCGCGCTCTTGTCTGTGTAGCTTCGTCCACTCGTTTTTGTTTAAAGCCAGTTCCTTGGTTTCTTGATAAAACACGACATTCACCTTCTCTTTGATTTATTCCACGTTGGCTCTTCTTGGTCTTCCTCTTCCTCTCTTTCCCTCTATTTTTCCTTCTTCGTGTCTTATCAAGTGGCCCATCATTCTGCCTCTTCTGTCTTCTATGATTTTCAATATCGGACGTTTTTCATTTACTCTTTTCAGTACTTCCTTATTTGTCACCATCTCAGTCCAGCTTATCTTCTCCATCCTTTTCCAACACCACATCTCAAATGCTTTCAATCTTTCTTTATCCCTCTGCGTCGTTGTCCAAGTTTCACATCTATAGAGGGCTATACTCCATACGAAAGTTTTGATGCACCGTCTTCTTATGTTTTTAGCGATTTTTGCCTTGAATATACATCCTTTCCTGTGGAAATCCTTGCCTTGTCTATGTTTGTTTAATTCTATGATTCGATTTGTCGGTACCAGCTAACCTAGGTTTATCTCTAAGGGCATCGCAAATCGCACCCGACGAAGACAAAAACTGGCCCGGTGGCACACTTAAGCTTCGCCGTACAATATTACTCGCAGTTATGTCAGACACGGAGTTTTATGACACCCATACATGACACGTATGGAGTCGTACGTCTTGTGACGTCGAACGGTTTCGTACGGCGCGCCGGCGTCGGCCGTTGCGTTGGTTGCTTACAAATGTAGCTCTTTTATTATCTATTATAGAAAAATTCCTAGGTATTCCAGACTGAAAAAATATTGGACTGATTCTTAAATCTCAAAGAAAAGCTATGCCTTGCATTTCTGCTTATTAACCCATAAAAATGTAGTAAAAACAAAAAAAACCATTTGGGTTCTCTGAACTAATGAGCAAATTACGAAAAAAAGACAAAAATGTAAGTCCTCCTCTAGCTATAATTCTAGAAAAATATTAAGAACTTAATACTTCTCAAACAATTTTTTATAACTAGATAGATCCTAAACGATTTCTTTCAAATAATTACAGGAAAATAAAAATCCGAATAGTTCACTTCTAGAACTATAGGCCTAGTACCTGGTAAAATACTTGGAGGATCTTATACAGTTTATTTATAACGTATAATCTATGGCCAGGTTTGCATTGTCAATAGTCTAGTCGAGTTGTCACCACAAAAACTGGTCTTTTACCACAGTCACCAAGATCCAGCTGATCAAACGAGCAAGGACAAGACTTTATTGAAAAGCAATACTGTTCGCTGTAACAAATTTCTGTAGGTCACTGAATCTATTAACTATGTCGGTTTTTCTTTAAGTATACCTACAGTACTTGTTTGTTGGTAAATTATATTTCTTCCATGGCCCCTTGGCCTATTTGATTGGTAGTATGACAACAAAGCTGATTATGTCATATAAATGTGGGGAAGTATCCAAGATCTAAAAATTTTCATAGAAAGGAGAAACGGAACTCGCCATAGAAAAACTGCTTAAGACTGTATATCCGCATTTCAAAGAAATTAGTTTTTACAAAGAAGTTACCTAAATAATTAAAGCATTACTATTATTGTAAACTTTAGTTTTATGAAGCAAAATTCTTAAATTAGTGCCGTATATAGCGAAAAACAGAATAAACTATCAGGTATTTTAAAACGAAGACAATCTGTTCCAATGGAATTTTAGAGGTATTTTTCACAAACGTTTCAGCTGTAACAAATAAGAATACGACCTATATTTATTTATTCACTTATTGTTTGTATTGTCAAGGAGAGTGCTCTATAGAGAGAAAATTAAAAAAAAAATCACAGAGAAATAAAATATTAGAAAATGCTGAAATCGGTACACTTTGACATGTTTTTTATTGGTATTTACAGATTCGAAAGTATTTTATTATTTTTCTTGGGAATAATGAAATATTTGTCTATTGTATTACGTGTTTTGTATATTACTTATATGTATTTAATAGTTTAATAGGAATTTTTCAAAGATCGGCCTCATTAAGGCTCGCGCAGAGTTGTTTTGATCATTTGTATTGAAAATTAAAAAATTTGGTCTTAAAATAAATCCAATAATATATCTGCTACATTGATCAAGTTCTGTCTTATTTATAGCACATGTAGGAAAAAAGTATTTAGTTATGAATATTGTTTAATATGGAAACTCTACGGAAACAACGGGAAGACGGTAGAAAGTAGAAAAGTCACTATGAAATGTAAAAACGTGGCTGCATAAACCATAATTCTTTTCCTTTTTTCGAAATAATTCTGATTTGGCATTGATATCTCATTTGGTTGACAGCAGACACCATCGTTTTTTTTTTTGCTCGTACGGTGTCATAGACTAATAAGTGAAAAATATTACAGATTAATGGAGATTGCACGCCTAGTAAGTAAGTGAATATTGAAAAAGACTCTTTAGTGACGTCACGGCTTATTGCTATCTCTTTCTTTTCGTTTTACAATACGTTTTCGTTTCTCACGAACAAACGAACGACGAACAACGAACACGTATTGTAACACTAAAGAAAAAGGTTGCAATAAGCCGTCACGTCACTCAAGATAATTTTTTCTATCTTCACTATGACACTGGCCGTGCAATCTCCATTTGAGGGAGGTATAATATAAGCTTCTTGACAGATTATGAATCACAGATTAAAAAAAAGTATACAACTTTGCATAAAAAGCCGGGTCTCCTTTATTTAGAAACTTCTAAATAAAGGAGACCCGGCTTAAAACAAAACTTAAAATTTTTGAATAAAAATTACACCTTTAGGAGAAAATTGTTGAGAACCCGTCAGTATAATCGTTTATAAGTAACAAACATACAAGCTGTAGGTAATTGGTATCAAAATTATTTTTTCTTTATTTGGTATTAAACCAATCCAATCTTGCCCAGCAGAATTGATATAAAATGAATTCATCAATTTATAATCAAAGGATATTATTACCTATAATGTACCAATATCGAGCAGTTTAAAAGGCACAACTATTGGCAACTGTAACGGAACGGAAATGTCTATCAGCAAAATGGCGACATTTCCTCGCCATTTTGATTTCATTTGAATGGGAACAGCCTGTATATAGAACTAAGTTGATTGAGCGACTGATTAGCAATTCTTGTATAATAACATTATTATTATTATACTTGTGCAGGTGATAAAAGTACCTACCATTAACAACTTTATGTAAATTTTACTTTAAAAGGTAGTAACTATATCTAATTTCCTTGAAAATCCTTCAGTTTAATGAACAGCGCCATCTTGTAAGCAAAACTGGCATTTTAACCTTTACAAATATGACCATGATTTCCCTTATTGATGAATTCGTCGGCTTTACAAAGGTTCTGCAATGCAATGAATAACGTAAATCACTTAAAATGAACTTAATTCATTTACCACAGGGCTCCCAAGTATTTCAAACCGTTACTTACGAGTATTGAGTAGCGAGAAATCTTAAGGACATTGATAGCCAATGACTATAAGTAATTAACGCAATAATCGGCGTAATTTAATGCTAATTAAGTATAATGATAGTTACGCTAATTATCTGTTAACTATCCGGAATTCATTGAGAGAGATGTTATAAAAATAAATGAGGTCTTGTTATTTAGGATTAATAGTTTTGTGGGCAGCTGCGTTAATACCTGTCTGAGAATGAGAAGATAAGGAAAAGACCCGAGAATTTGAAAAGAGTTCAGGCATTTTTGAATTTTTAAACACCATTAATTGAAGATAATATGGTAAACCGCTTCTTCGGACCATCAGACTGAACTACTTTTTTTTACTATGGGACCAACTCTGAAATCGCAGCTGTTTCATACATATCGTAACATACTGTTTGATACTGATATCATCGTTATTATTTTTTGTATGAAACAGCTTTTCCGAGCTTTTTTTTTCAAGATTTCGGAGCTGGTCCCTTGGTAAAAGTTGTTCAGTTAGTTGAATGGTCCGAAGAAACGGTTTTCCCATTTTTAGTTAATTCATTATCATTATGTACATAGTAAAATGCTTATAATTTTAAAACACAATTGTCTCGATCTGAAAATAATAAAAACTATGTGTAGGTTGTACTACAATCACTAGTTCAGTCAAATAAAATTTAAAAGTGCAATTTACATTAGTAAATTATATGTATTTATTGAGTAGTCCCCTAGTGCGCTATAAGCTATTCTCTAGCGTTTAATATTATAGTATTCTGTGATTTAATGTTGAATTGTATGCAGTCAGAGCTGCGTAGGCGCAGAGAAATGATTACAATCGATCAAACAATCGCCCAACTTTTGATCACCTCCCGCTAAGTTTGCGGGCGTTCTAGACCCGTTGAAATAAATAGTATGTGGGTAAGGCCGTAGATTTTGCCACTTAGTGACATACATTTTACATAACAATAATATGTAACGTTAACACAAAAGTTACATAAAACGTTACATAAAATTGTAAAGCGTTTTCACATAGTTTACATGGGTATACAAAAACTAAACTACCTTCACAAAGTAAAAACTCAGATATTTTGTCCCTTTTAATGTGAATAAACTAATGAAATCAGAACCAGGATTTATTACATTGTCACATAATCGATCTCTGAATCTGTGATCTGATAGAATGTGTGACTTAAAATATCAGGTTAGGTACTCATAAAAAAGACAAGCTAATTTTAGTACAAAAGTTTTTTTTTGTGTAACAGCAATTTTATTTATTTCTATCAAAACTTACATAGATAAAGTCTTATTATACCGTACCCTAGTAAGCTTAAATAGTTTTGATCAATATCTACGAGTAGTAGAACACAAATCAGTATTAATGACATTAGATTGAAAAAAATGCAGGAGACAGCGGACAGTCGGAAACTTTGACAAAAAGTGGCAAAATCTACGGCATTACCCTTGTGGGTTCAAAATGATCCTATAGGTTAAGTATTATTGTAATAACTGTAGGTACTTGTAGCACGAACAGCTATCGAAAAGAATATAACGCACGTAAAAACATTCGATAGCGTAATTTTGTATGGAAAATTTGTACAGCGCCAGCGCCCCATAGAGAATTACTCTATCATCGAGTACTTTTGCAAGCGTTTTTTTCTAGATTTTCGTGCTACGCTGCCACGTGGTTCTCTTTGAATACTGCCCGATGAGAGCCACGGAGCAAAGAAAATTAAATATAAGGAGTAAACAAAAATAAATAAAAGATGGTATGGGTTTAATGGTCTATATTGTTAAAATTTGGTTTACACCTTACATAAGAAAAATTCCAAAATACTAGCTTAGCGATAGGGGTCGCTTTACATGGGTACGATTTGGTTGGTGTGCGCTGGGCCGCAAAAGGTAAAAGTTACAGTTCTACGTCAAGAAACCGAGCCCTACATGGAGATACCACGGTTCACTAAAAGAGCTAAATTGTAGTGAAAGTTACACCGACCTCATGTGTCCGATATGATGACAACTTCTAGTTATTAATGCTCCTGTGAGTCTTGAATGAAATTAGGACTCGGTGGACAGCAATTCGTTCAGGCCGGTGACGTGGCCGTGGATGGACACCGTCCCAAAGTAGGGTATTCTCATAAAACGATGAGTCGAATAAAATTAACTTCCCATAGCTGTAACAAAATATGTATGATTAGCGAACTGGAAAACCGACCACGAACACGTTGTGCTATGCGGCATGGCGGCGTGGCGTGGGAAATAATATTTCCAAGATTCTTACCAGGTTTTCGCTGAACAGAATCCTGTTTAGCGGGTGTTCAAACCGCCTGCTCCCACCACCCGTTTGAAACTTTGCCTGGCCGAACTCAACCACAGTAAGTAAAATTGGGGAATCTGGCACACCCTCAAACCAGTGACCAGTGGTTCTACCTGTAATAAGAACAACCTCAAAAAAAATGTTCCTGGCGTCTTGCGACATCTGCATTAAACAGATAAAACTGCACTTACCTCAGTAACGTTTTCTGACTATAAATTATTATGCGAGCGACTCTCGCCGCGTTAAATAAAATAACCAAATGGAATCTCGTTCATCACAACTGTCATCTTTCTTTTCTGAAAATCTGAAAACTTGCTTGGTGTTGCCCTTGCTCGTTTTGAAACTTCTTCCAAAACGTTCCGTTTTCCCAAATCCTACCATAACTTGAAATTAAAAATTGACCAAATATTTTTGTAAATAAAAATTTAACCTACATAAACAAATACCTGTGTTTTGTCGACTATAAATCTTTTGGACAAAACACAAAGAACTGTCACTCGACGCTTCAATCAGCAAAAAGGTGTTTGTGCATAACTTCATTAAAAGTGTCAGATAGAAGAATGTGACGCGAAATGGCAACACCGCGGCACCAAAATCAGCCTTCCTATTGGGCGTTGTTGCTATTCGTCGAAATCAAGAATCTTATATTCGTATTGGTCGAAATCATGACACGCCGCACGCGCCATTTTCTATCGTCAAATTCTCTGCAAAACTGAAGCGAATATTGAGAGACTTTGTTCTGTTTTCCAATGTTTATTCATTTCAAAACCTTATTCAAATACTAAAAAATTCGAAAAGACATTTATTAAAGTTGCGGCTGCTACACACGTCCGCCAATGACGTTAAGGGGAGGTGCCAATTCCTGTAAGGTACTGAAAACTACCATTTCGCTTCCGCGCCAAAATTTAAACTTGGTGTCAGAACGCAACGTTACAATACCCCCTCTCCTGAAAAAAAGGCGCTGCCCTCAGCGTCCTCAAACTACAAATCCTACTACTAACACAAACCTAGAAAAAAAAATCTATTGAATGCTACGATTCAACGAACCATGTCGACCGACAACCCAAAAAAAAAATATATATATATACCCTGGACGTACAACCCGTCACCCTAGTGACATCACATTTGACGACACAGGACTTCCACTTAACGAGACAAAACACAAAACAACACCGCACAAACAAAACATTTACAACTCAAAACCAAGTTGTAAACCAAACAAGGAGACGAAACTACGCTCCTAAAAAAATTGTAGCATTCACCAAATACGCAAATGCAACGCAGTTGTTGTGACTGTACAACAACTAAATATTCAAAATTAAAAAAAGTTTGTGACATAAATTTCAGTCACCCAAATAGCAGAAAAAACATGCCGGTTTCTTTCATAACAACTCTTTGCAAAATTGGAGTATGAATTGGAAAAAAAAATAAGTTTCACTCCCTGCCAAACAGCAAAAATAAAAAAAAATACCAAGATTTACCCGAATCTACACCTAGGTAAAAAAATAGATTCGAAACTCGTAACAAAAAGTGAATTCTAACTCATTAGAGATTAGAACCACACAAAAAAAAACTAAACCAGTCCTACATCTACCTATAGCTTGGCTACCGGCAATTCCCTGCTCTTTCACACCCAGATTCCTCCGCATGCAATCGTCATTCATTCTTTCATCACCATTTGTCCTTTCATACCTCACCATGCAAACCAAAAGTGTTACAGTGAAAATAACTGTAAACACCACACACAGACATACGCTTCGTGTGCCAAATTTCGTGTATTTGACACACTACTAGAGAAAATGTAATAAGTGCCCTAAGCTTTTAAATCTTTAATGTGCCAAGAACCTATAGATTGACCATCAGAAACCCTTTCCAAATCATACACCAAAGGCGATAAAACTTTTTTGACCCTACATTTCTCAAATTTAGGTGCCAACTTTGCCATTTTATATTTTTGCGCATCACTCTGAGTAAATGTTCTCTTCCACACAACATCACCTACAGAAAATTTAGCCTCTCTTCTTCTTAAGTTATAGTGAGTGGTGTTCTCAGCATGGGCTTTTAATAAATGCTCGCGTACCTCTTCGAAAATGGTCTTTAAATTGTGAAATTCACCGGCGTATTCGTCCCTAGGTACCCCAGGTTCGTATTCCTTATCTGTGTCCCTATAAAAGGTACCACTAATGACTGGTTCCCTAGCATGTACTAGAAAAAATGGTGAAAATCCAGTGGATTCATTCACGGCACTATTAATTGCAAACTGAATTTTTGGCAATTGTTCATCCCATGTACGATGATTATCTTTAACGTAAGAAGCAACAGCTGTCATTATGGTTTTGTTGTATCTTTCAACCAAATTTACTTGAGGTGTGTAACGCGGGGTAAAATGGAGTTTCGGAACTTTATAACGTTCGAGCATTTGGCGGAACTCAGATCCTGTGAATTGCACTCCGTTATCAGCAATTACAGTCTCTGGAACGCCGTGTACTAAAATTACGCGTTGTTCCAAGTTTTTCACCACCTCCGCACAAGTAGCACGTCTCATTGGAAAAATTAAACAATATTTAGAAAAGCAACAGGTAACTACCAAAAGATAAACAAAACCAGAACGAGACCTTGGCATTGGACCGACGATGTCCACGGATAATACCTGAAATGGTTTATGGCAGACTTTCGGTTGACCCATTAAACCTGGAGTTGCCTTCTGTGATGGTTTGTATGCGGCGCAAGTGTCACAGTGTTTAATGAAATCAACGATGTCTTTGTACATTCCTGGCCAATAATACCGTAGACAAAGGCGTCTATGGGTTTTGAAAACTCCCAAATGAGCCGCTGTTGGTTCACAGTGGTTCTCCCTAATAATGGCCTCTCTCTGATCCTTCCGTACTACCAGCTTCCAATCAAATTCACTCAATAAACTAAATTTACTTTTTGAAAAACGATACAAATTACCATCCTTTACACAAAAATTAGGAAAATTAAGTGGATGCGACTTACAACCATTAAAAATTTTATCAAACCACTCGTCCTCCACAGAGTTGATCACGTTTAAGGTGTTAGCGTCCATAAGTCTGGATAACGCGTCTGGAACCACATTGTCTGTGCCTTTCCTGTGCTCAACCTGAAAATCGAATTGAGACAGTCGACAAAACCAACGCGCCAGTCTACCTGAAGGGTTCTCCAGCTTAGTAAACCATTTAAGAGATGAATGATCCGTGACAACTTTAAAAGGACGAGATCCCAAATAAGGTTCAAATTTCTCGACCGAAAATAAAACAGCTAAGGCTTCCCTTTCTGTAGCACTGTAATTTCTCTCTGCTTTATTTAAAGAACGACTTACAAATGCAATAGGGTGATCATGTCCTTCAATTTCCTGAGATAACATTCCTCCTAACCCATATGAAGATGCATCACAATGTACAGTGAAAGGCTTACCAAAATCTGGTACAGCTAAAACCGGTGCTGTAACTAGGGCGTCTTTCAAAGTATTAAAAGACTCTTCGGCTTCCTGTGACCAAGAGAAGGGTGGCGCATTCTTTCCACTACACGTCAACTTATTTAGTGGTGCGGCGATAGTCGAAAAGTTACGAATAAACCGTCTATACCAGGAACACGTTCCAAGAAACATTTTGACCTCACGACTTGAAGTTGGAGTAGGAAAGTTCAAAATTGCGGAAACCTTCTCCGGATCCGTTCTCAGACCGAATTCGTCTACAACGTAACCCAAATATTTAATAGAACTTCGGAAAAATTTAGATTTTGCAAAATTAATAGATAAATTAGCTTCCTTAAGCTTGTCAAACACCCGTTTTAAAAGTAGTAAATGCGTTTGGAAATCAGAACTACAGATAATAATGTCATCAACGTAACAGTAAACTGTTCCGTTGTCAATATCACTGCAGAACCCGTGACCCAACAACCTATCCATCAAACGTTGCTGTCTAGCCGGAGCTCCGCAGAGTCCAAACGGCATCACCTTAAATTTGAAGATACCTCTTCCCGGAACAGTAAAACTAGTCTTATCCTGCGACTCAGTTTGGAGTGGAATTTGCCAAAAACTGGAGCTTAAATCTATCGAGGATAAGTACCTAGCCTCCTTAAGGCTGTCAAGTATCTGAGGCATGTACGGAATAGCATATGCATCGCCCTTTGTAACGGCGTTAAGCTTCCTACAATCAAGACAGAATCTCCAATCGCCACTCGCCTTCTTAACTAATAGAACGGGATTATTCCACGGACTTTCACTAGGTGTTACAACGTCTAATTCCAGCATTCTATCCAACTCGTCATTTAAGGCTTTCTTCTTTTCCGGCGACAACGGATACTGACCTATCCTAATAGGTATGGCCTCTCCCGTATCAATAACATGCTCAGTTAGAGGGGTCCTTCCTAACCCAATCCTTTCTGAAGAAATTGATTCAAAGTCTTTCACCATTGAATCAGCCAATTCTTTTTGACTAAAAGACAAACTATTATACGACTGAATACTATTTATTTGTTCTGAGTGAATTGAACTACAATTATTAAAAAATGATTTAGGAGCGTTCCTATAATCTATTTGATCAAAAATGTTCTTTCCTAAATCGAAAGATCTCCAAAAATCACAACCTAGTATCACCTCTGTGACTATACTAGGAATCACCAAAAATTTCACTACCCGGCTAATTTTACCAAAAGTAACCGGTACAAAAATAAACCCTAAAGATTCTAGTTGAACTCCATTTGCAACACTACACGACCTGTCTACACGCTCCTGAAGTTCAAACCCAAACTTGATAAATTGTTTATGTGCATTGTTCCCTAAAATTGAGATACAAGCACCTGAATCTAATAAACCAATAATTTCAAAATCATTCACTTTAAATTTTAAATAAGGCCTAACATCATTTTCACTAGGTGCGAAGAGAACCGAAGCGATGCTACGAAAAGATTTAAATTTACCCTCACTATCCACTAAATTATTACCTCGGTTCTCACCAACTAGTTTTTTGTCTGTGGTGAACTTTTAAAACTTGTGCCCTTACTGCAATTCGGACACGATGTGACAGTAAAACCTACTTTGCCGCATTTGAAACATTTTATATTTTGAGGTGTCACTTTACATAATCTGAAATTGTGGTTACCCTTGCCACATTTATAACACACTCGTTGGTTTGCAGAAGGCATTGAATTAGAATTAAACTGTTGTGATGTTGTTGGCGGTCTACTGGTGTTGTGTGTTGCTACATAATTGACTTGTTTTGCTTTACCCTTATAGCAAAATTCTTGACTCAGAAAATTCGACTTAGTCGGTTCAACAAAAAAATCCGAACGTTGGCGAGCAGATTCAAGTTTACGACATTTTGTCTTTAAATCGGAAATTGTAGTAATATCTAACAAAGCTAACTGTTGTGAAAAATACGGTCTGATGTTATGCAAAAGGATTTCAAGCTGCTTCTCCTCCGGCAGTGGTGATTTCAGTCTGTTGAATAGGCATGCCATTACTGAAAAATAAATGTGTGTTGGCTCCTCCATTCCTTGTGTTCGTGAACGGATCTCACCCAGTAACCTGTAATCATAATCGACCGGGTCAAATTCTTCGAGCAACAAAGATTTCAGTTCTGCCCAACTGTCAACCTGACTTTTAATGCCACGATACCACAGCAAACCCTGTTCTGAAAACAACTGAGCGGCTGAGTTGAACAACTTGCCGTCAGAAACACCATATGAAATTTGGAGCTCGTCGACACGTTCCAAAAATGAGCGTGGGTCTGTGGTCCCGTTGAATCTCAAGTTCCACTTTGCCACATTCCTATCACCAGAACATTCTGCAACTGCTACTACTGGCACCGGTTCAACCTGGGTATCGCTCTGATCCGGATGCTGTGCTCTTGTTGACAAGAAAAACTTTTCAGAAACTGACAATAAAAACTCAATTGCGCCAGACAACTCTGCCTTTTGTGACAAAACAGCAGGGTCATCCGACACAACTCGCAAAAGCCTATGATGTAAGTGTCGTACCAAACCACGGCATCTGCTCAAACAATGTGCTGTAACAGATTTTTCACTAAGTTTTGCTTTTAATTCTTTAATTTTATCTGAAATAATTTTAAGTTCCGAACCACTTTCAAACTCTGTTTCTGTGATTACCTCAGAGGGACACTCAATAAGAAGCTGTTTTAGTTGCTTTCTCAACAAAGGAACCGTAGAAGTCGGTGTTTCAGACCTAATTGTCACTTCATAAGTAAGTTCATCTTTTAAAAGAGAATGTACTAAAATTTCTAAATCCATCGTTAAGAACTGGTGGTATTTCCTTCACAAATTATTTAAATAAAAGGTAATATTAAATTATCAAACACTAAATCAGAGAAAACACAGTACTCAAGAAAATTATTTGTAATTGTATTGACCACAACGACACACCGCTTGTACAATATTGTAATATTTTGTAAATTTATCACCTAAATGTATAAAATGTAGGTAGTTTTAACAAAATGTATCAAATTTATAAACCAACTGTATGAACTTTTAAATTTAACAAAATGTATTCATTTTAAAAACAAAATAAAGTTTTAATCTGAAAACTGAAATCTTTCCTTTGAAAGTATGAATGTGTACACACACTAGTTTGTTACCAAATGTAAAATCTGATATTTATGTCTGTTTAGTTACAGTTTTACATAAAAACAATATAACTTGAAGTTAACTTTTAAACATGAAACATGTAGGTAGATACCTATACATATAAATCTTAGTTTTATAAAAACATATAACACATAACATAAAACATGGAACAAAAGCTTAACACTTAAAAATTAAAGGAAATGAAACAACCACACATGTGTTTTTTTTTTTTACTTTATAACATTCACAATAGCAGCACACCACAACATAAAATTACAAAACTAGAACGCGTGGTATTCCAATCCTAAAAATCAATTTAAATCTATGCCGCTACTGTTAAAAAAAACAAATTCCTAATAAAATGTTCCAAAGAAATTTATTAAATTGAAAAACAATTCTTTACTGTGGTTATGTTGTTCAAGCACAAAAAAAATATCTTAAATGTTGTTCGCTCAATAATTATGAACTAAATATTCTTGTTTGAAAAATATATTATGACTCTAAGTTACACAAAATACATAATGACTCTACCAAATACTTTCAAAAATATGATTCTAAGTTAAGCAAAAATATATACCTACCCTCTTTTCAAAATCAAAAAAAATAATATGACTCGACTGTAAACTTTTATTAAAACAAAAAAAACTCCCCTACTCTCTCCTACCCTCTCTCAATCTTTCAATCGTACTAAAATCATTCCATAAGTAAGCCAAAGGTGTGGGCCAGGACAAAATCTTACACACACAATATTCCCTGCGGTCCGGGCCCAGATATGAGAAAGATGGGGGATATTTCTGACCAACACACACCAAACAATATCTTTAAATAAATGTGGGCGCCATTTGCCACGTGGTTCTCTTTGAATACTGCCCGATGAGAGCCACGGAGCAAAGAAAATTAAATATAAGGAGTAAACAAAAATAAATAAAAGATGGTATGGGTTTAATGGTCTATATTGTTAAAATTTGGTTTACACCTTACATAAGAAAAATTCCAAAATACTAGCTTAGCGATAGGGGTCGCTTTACATGGGTACGATTTGGTTGGTGTGCGCTGGGCCGCAAAAGGTAAAAGTTACAGTTCTACGTCAAGAAACCGAGCCCTACATGGAGATACCACGGTTCACTAAAAGAGCTAAATTGTAGTGAAAGTTACACCGACCTCATGTGTCCGATATGATGACAACTTCTAGTTATTAATGCTCCTGTGAGTCTTGAATGAAATTAGGACTCGGTGGACAGCAATTCGTTCAGGCCGGTGACGTGGCCGTGGATGGACACCGTCCCAAAGTAGGGTATTCTCATAAAACGATGAGTCGAATAAAATTAACTTCCCATAGCTGTAACAAAATATGTATGATTAGCGAACTGGAAAACCGACCACGAACACGTTGTGCTATGCGGCATGGCGGCGTGGCGTGGGAAATAATATTTCCAAGATTCTTACCAGGTTTTCGCTGAACAGAATCCTGTTTAGCGGGTGTTCAAACCGCCTGCTCCCACCACCCGTTTGAAACTTTGCCTGGCCGAACTCAACCACAGTAAGTAAAATTGGGGAATCTGGCACACCCTCAAACCAGTGACCAGTGGTTCTACCTGTAATAAGAACAACCTCAAAAAAAATGTTCCTGGCGTCTTGCGACATCTGCATTAAACAGATAAAACTGCACTTACCTCAGTAACGTTTTCTGACTATAAATTATTATGCGAGCGACTCTCGCCGCGTTAAATAAAATAACCAAATGGAATCTCGTTCATCACAACTGTCATCTTTCTTTTCTGAAAATCTGAAAACTTGCTTGGTGTTGCCCTTGCTCGTTTTGAAACTTCTTCCAAAACGTTCCGTTTTCCCAAATCCTACCATAACTTGAAATTAAAAATTGACCAAATATTTTTGTAAATAAAAATTTAACCTACATAAACAAATACCTGTGTTTTGTCGACTATAAATCTTTTGGACAAAACACAAAGAACTGTCACTCGACGCTTCAATCAGCAAAAAGGTGTTTGTGCATAACTTCATTAAAAGTGTCAGATAGAAGAATGTGACGCGAAATGGCAACACCGCGGCACCAAAATCAGCCTTCCTATTGGGCGTTGTTGCTATTCGTCGAAATCAAGAATCTTATATTCGTATTGGTCGAAATCATGACACGCCGCACGCGCCATTTTCTATCGTCAAATTCTCTGCAAAACTGAAGCGAATATTGAGAGACTTTGTTCTGTTTTCCAATGTTTATTCATTTCAAAACCTTATTCAAATACTAAAAAATTCGAAAAGACATTTATTAAAGTTGCGGCTGCTACACACGTCCGCCAATGACGTTAAGGGGAGGTGCCAATTCCTGTAAGGTACTGAAAACTACCATTTCGCTTCCGCGCCAAAATTTAAACTTGGTGTCAGAACGCAACGTTACAACGCGTACTGAAGTTAGTGTAAATGCAAAACATTTTTTAACCAACTTCAAAAAAAGAGGAGGTTCTCAATTCGATTGTATGTTTTTTTTATCGTTGTTCGCGCGTATCTTCGACATTTATGGACCGATTTTGATAATTCTTTTTTTGTTCGATTGAGTTTTCTTGCGAGTTGGTCCCATTTTTTTCATATCGGTTCAGTAGTTTTCAAGAAATCCTGAAAATACTAATTTTGCATCAACTAATTTTGCATTAACTACCTCGACGACTTTGTTATTTATGAACCGAATTAGATGTTTTTTTTTGTTGAGAAAGGGATACTTTTAGTGTGGTACTTTTAACCGACTTCAAAAAAAAGAAGGTTCTCTCTCAGTTTGACCTGTATGAATGTATGTTTCTTTGCGAATGTCTCACGTTTGTCTGAGCCGATTTTTCTACCAAATAATATACCTACACTACCTAATAGAGAAGGTACTTACACTAAAAACAAAAAATAAAAATTGTTTTAAAAAACAAAAAACCGACTTCAAAAAACCTGCCTCTAAAAAGCAAGAAATAATATTCAAATCATTAGATACGCATTATCATTGTTATAATAACAACACGTCTATTGAAGTCTTTTAGAATAAAAAAAAAGGAAGTTTACTCCAGCCCCACCCGACTTCAATAGACGTTGTTATTACTGTTACGGTGCAATTTACGAATGATAACCAGTGAAAATGACAAAAATAACTAAGTACTTACCACAAAGTAGTATTTTACCTTTTACTGACAACAAAATTAGTGTGTCCGTCCAGATAAAGAATAGTAGCAAGATGCAATACTGCAGTTTATGGCTAAAAATAGCGTTTTGTAATGATCCATAGACATTTTCACCTGTTCGCTCTTGTTAACACTAGAGTATAGACCTTAGGGCCATATCTCACTAAGACATTTGCGCCACTAATGGCTGATTTTGCTTATCCATCAGCCATTTTTATGTCCCCACTGCTGCGTTCGTGTTAAGGGTACTGATGTATAGAAGAGTACAGTAGAGTGTACCTTTTCAGTACCCTTAGCACGAACAGCTATCGAAAAAAATAACGCGCATAAAAACATTCCATAGAGTAATTTTGTATGGGAAATTTGTACAGCGTCATCTACCGCTGAAAAGCGTAATTAAATTTTCCATAGATAATTACTCTATGGAGTACTTTTACGTACGTTTTTTCTCGATAGATGTTCGTGCTAAAAGTAGAGGTTTTAATATAATTGAAAATATTAGAAAAAATCGACTTACCCGTAGCAACTCAGACGGGACTCGAACCCGCACCCTTATAATGATTCCGGCCCAATGCACTAATCACTAATCCTAAGGGTGCGGGTTCAAGTCCCGTCTGAGCTGCTACGGGTGAGTCGATTTTTTCTAATATTTTTTAATTATATTAATATCCTTTATTTAAAAATAGCATTGTGAATGCATAAAAAAGTTTAAAAGTAGAGGTTTTGTGCTATTCAAATTTAATCTATACGTCTATGTATTTATATCTTGCCCAATACCCGAAGTTCAATAAACATTATACAAAGTTAAATTACTACCTCTCTATGTTTTAATTAAATTCTAGTTATGTCTGTAAAGTACTAACCTTAACAGACTACATTTACAGTTACTTGATAGCTTCCTCTAACTTAATTACTTTTATAAAGATAACACTATAATTATACAACCAAGTTAACAGTTAAGATCCTGTGTAGATTGCAAAATGGTACTGATAAACTAAGTCAGTTAACTTAAACATTTTAAGCCGAACTCTGTAATAGAGTCGGTGAGATAGCATTTTTCTCAAAGGATGTTCTTGATAATTAAGTTTTCTACTTCATTAATAGTATTCAATTTAATTAAGCAAATGCCCACAAGTAAGTACCTACCGCTACTTACTATTTACATTTCATTTATCTCATAATCCTACAAAAAGAGCCATAAACGGCGCCCTCAGGGGTTTTTATATAATGAATTGTAATATAAGGATTTTAATTTAAAAAAATCGTGGAATATTTAGGGCTCATAGTCTAGTATTTTTAGAAGGTATACTACATTCCCTCGCAGTCATTCGTAGATAATAAGTGTCAAAAACGGCCACTTTTTAGCAGTTTTTCTATCTACTTCTAGCAGTGACTACGAGGGAATAACGATACTGTCTAAAAATACTAGACTATGGGCCCTGAAAATTCCACGAGAAATTTTCTTTTCTAATCTAGATGAAAAGAACGGGGTTTTTATCTTTTAGACTTGCCAACGGTGCCAACCCCATCGTGACCTTATACTATTCTGTTCAAATGAGAGGTAGCAAATGGCAAAACTGTAACCAAGTGACAAAGTCTTTTTGCAACATCTGCATTTTTTTAATTTTTAACATCACAATATTAAATAAAATTCACTGCGGCGCCACTTTCGGTTAGGAAAACGCCTCCCATACTAGCGGCAACCTCAGAGGTTTTAAGTTATTAATAAAAAAATATTTAATGAAACTATATTCCATAGTATTTATAGTAGGTATCATTACATTCGCTCACAGTATTTGTTGTATGGTCTGTGCATTCGCTCGAAGTCATACGTAGAAGTATTGGCAAAATGTGTCAAAAACGGCCACTTTTGTCCATGTTTTCTATTTTGTTTGGCAGATTAGTTTTTGGCACCATGCCAGTCAGTTTGGTGGCTATATTAATTATTTGTAAATTGATTCATATAGGAATTTCTTGTAATTTTGAAATAGGCGCAATCTTGGTTGTATAAAGCTGAAACTCTATTGTTGTAGGTAGTGGCTACCTTGGCAGAACTTACCAAGTAAACTGACTTGTGTTGATATACTTGGTGTCAAATGCTCCAAGAAGCATTTCTAATGCAAACTGAAACAATATTACTAAACTCTCTCCAACACTTAAAACTCGCAAAAGTATTCCCTGAAGAGGAGTAGAAGAAAAATACTTTGGCTGATACGTTGAAAACAATGAAAAAGTAAAAGCTATCGAAGGAAATAATAATTTTATTTGTAGATTAGTAACATTACAACATAATTATAATTACACTATTATAAATACTACGATTATCCACCAAATTATCAACAATAAAAACATACGTAAACAGGTTTAACAGCTGTTAAATGAAAAATAATAATTAAAATTTAATTTACTCAGCATCTGCTGGCCAGTACTGCCATCAAAAAATGACCTTCATTTCAAAAATGGTATCAAAGAAAGGTCAAGTGCAAGCAGATGATTGTAGACTTGTTTTTAACCTTGAACCGGCGAAAGCTAAGCCAAGCTACCTAAGTGGAATTTACACGGGTGACTAAAGCCGCACGACGACTTCTGCCACACGGCGAAAAACGACTGTGTATTATGTGTGTGGTGTGTGTGTGTGTGCTACTAAATTTGCTACAATTTCAGCTAAGTTTAAATAGTCTAGGACTTGTACTATTAGTTATTCTGTGGTGTAGGTCCATTGGTTGTGGAGACACAGATAGCCAAATATGGTTATGTGAAAATTTTCCATCTATAACTAGCTGTGTCTCCGCAATCAATGGACCTAGACTATTCGAAATTGTAGCTAAAGGTTAACTTTACAAAAGTAAATGACAAAGTAACCTGAAAAACGCTTCCTTGAGGTTTTTTTAAAGAAGCTGAAATCAGTGTAAAATTTTTCGAGCAAACAGCACAGGGTTTCAGGTTACAAACCTGAAACCCTGTGCTGTTTGCTCGAAAAATTTGGGTATAGAGGCACTCAAGCGACTTAATAACATTCAAAAAATCTTAGTTACTTGCGCGTTTCTGATTTTCGCCTTTTTTCTGTCGATTGACTGGTTTTTTTTTGTTGTTCTAATAAATATATTTCTGAGTTATGTATTTTTAGTTTCTGTCAAAACTATAACATAAAAGTACTGTATATATATTTGGAATCGGCTATTTATTAGCTTTTATTAGATACCCATATTCTTATAACAAAAAAAAAATTATTCGACCTATAAAATAAATTAAATGGACTTTGTGGACATACAGACTAACATCATGAACAACATTTGTTTTACGACTTTTCCCAAAACAGACAAGAAAAATTCCACTTTTCATCCAAAACTCGATCAGCTGTTCGACCTTTTGTATAAAAAGTTGTTTTTTTTTGTCTGTTTTCGGAAAAGTCGTAGAACAAATGTTGTTGATCATGATGACAGTTATCTACTCCTGCGATGTTGTTGTTGTTTTACAAATAACCCTATATTTTTGTTTGCAAATAAAAATATTAGTTTAATATTTATGGTAACTTATATTTACAATAGTTACTTGTATTATGTATTGAATTTCCAGTTAATTTAAAATATTTTCGTAACTGTACTATTTCGCTGATGGCATTATAGCATTACTTATAGGAACACTTAATATGCTTGCATTTAACACCCAACACGAGTGTATAGGGTTCATAAAATCATAATTATTCGCATTTTTCTAAAATACGGCGGCCGCCATTTTGATGACGTCATATCTCCGGATCCAGGCACTTTACAGGTGGGCTCCCTTAAGATAGAATAACATGTTTAACAACAGCGATGCCGTCACCGATGTGTCACCAGCGATCCAAATTTCCAAGCAACTTGCTAGGTGACTAAAAGCGACCCATGTAAATAGACACTAAACGATGGATGTAACTTCGCTCATTCAAATTGTACCCATAAATATCTTGGTATTTTTTTACCGACAGAAGTAGATGAACATTTAAAACAATTATTTGTAACATAAAATAACAATAACTAAAATAAGCAATTAAGATAAAACAAGCTCCACAATCCTACAATAAACTAAAACAAGGAAGTTTCGAAATGAGATATTACTTTTTGTTTTAATCAAACGTTATTTGCGAATATAGTGGTTCCGTACATAAACAGCTCTTAATTATTTTTTCTCATGTTTACTTTAGTTTTTAGGGTTCAGTGCCTTTAGCACGAACAGCTATCGAAAAAATAACGCGCGTGAAATCATTCGATAGTGCAATTTTGTATTAGAAATTTGTCCGAATAGCGAAATTAAAATTTCCATAAATAATTCTCTATCGAGTAATTTTACGCGTGTTTTTTTTCTCGATAGCTGTTCGTGCTAAGGGTACTGACATGAAAAAAATTATTATATCAGGAGTTCAGTGATACTTAGAGTAATTTTGTATGGGAAATTTGTACAGCGACATCTATCGCTGAAAAGCGAAATGAAATTTTCCAGAGAAAATTACTATACCGAGTTCTTTTACGCGCATTATTTTTTCGATAGCTGTTCGTGCTAAGTTTACTGTAGGTACCCAAAGGGGCCAAACGGAGACCTATTGTTGTCACTCATGTGTCCGTCTGTCCGTCCGTCCGTAGTTTGTCACAAACTCTAGGCAGCTAAACGGTCGAAGCTATATCTTCATAATTGCACTAAAGAATGTGTTTCGCTGACCCAAAAATATTATATCCAATATTATGTACCTATATCCAGTAATTGTCATCGTCTGTCTTTAGCACATACCTGTTTAGGTAATAGGTTTGCATTTCATTGCACAAATGAAAGACGGACAGTGGCATTTATGGTTCCGTAAAGACACAGACTGTGGCTTCACGGAACGCTAGTATAGTATCATCATCATCATCATCATATCAGCCGCACGACACCCACTGCTGGGTATAGGCCTTCCCCGCAGATCTCCACGAAGATCGGTCCTGCGCTGCCCGCATCCACTGGCTTTCCGCGACCTTTAACCAGATCGTCGGTCTACCTTGTGGGGGGCCTACCCACGGAGCGTCGTCCGGTGCGCGGTCGCCATTCAAGAACCTTTCCGCCCCAACGGCCATCGGTTCTTCTCGCTATGTGTCCAGTCCACTGCCACTTTAGCTGAACGATCCTTCGAGCAATGTCGGTTACTTTAGTTCTCCTGCGGATCTCCTCATTTCTGATTCGATCATTTGCTAGTATAGTATTATTTTATCTGTGCTTTACGGAACCCTAAATGCGCATTTCCGATACGCACTTGGCCGGTTTTTTAACATTAATAGGTACAAGAACAAGATATCGTACCTACTACGAAGATAATCACAAAGCAATTGTACGCCAATCTACCGGATAATTTCATGACTATAATAGCAACAATAATTACTTACTATCGACATATTATGGGTAGTGGGCAAGGCAATTTCTTTGCCGATCGATGTCGTAAAAATATTCGAAAAATATAACTGGGTATTAATGCGCCATTTCTAAAATTTTTACGTTATAATAATATCACAATAATAATTCATTATTACAATAATATGAACTTTAAGAATATGAACAAATATAAATGTGAAGTGGTACCCACCCACTACTTACTACAGATACTGGCACAGAACTAGGACTAGGCAAGACAAAGTTGAGACAAAAGATGCGCCGAGTTAGAGTGTTTGTCTCATCCACAGACTTAGAAAAAATTTCGCTGGTCTCATCTTTCTCTTTAAAGCAGTGGTCGTCATACTGCGGCCCACAGACGATATTTGTGCGGCCCGCCACAAAGAAAACAATTTTTACCAAATATATTTCGCTACTACACAAGTAAGCACAATTCATTCACTGAGGCCTTTCCTTTGTAATCAAATGAAAGGAAGAATATAGTAGCTGCTTGGAAAACTGCAATTCGTCGTCAACAAAACGTTATGACGACAGCAGTTGGACAAAACGAGGCTGATATAAAAGCATCTTATCAAGTTTATTTCTTCTTCTTTGCGTGTCAACTCGGTTATTACATGCTTGCAAATGGTATGAAACCTTTCACTGATGCTTAATTAATAAAAGAGTTCTTTAACGGTCACCCATCCATCCTTTCTTAGTGCTCATCTACATCATGAAAGGTATCTACCCTCCAAAAATGGTGTCTCAACTTCAGCCCTATCATTACGTTAGTCGAAGTGTCGAATTGTCTCTTTCTTATGAGATGGGTGACCGTTTGGAACAGCAATAACGAATATTAAGCTACTTTTGAAGAGGCCGGTTACTATCTAGTAACCTGATAATTTAGAAAATATAATTTTAGAAAATTCCTGTTATACAGGGTGCTACAGGATGTTCCAGTTTGTATGAAGGTAGAGACACCATTTTTGGAGGGTAAATACCTTTCATGGTGTAGGTAAGCTCTTTGAAAGGGTTTTGTAAAATTTTCGTTATACAGGCTGCTACAGGTCGTTCATGTTTGTATGAGAATTTGTATAGGGCTGAAGGTAGAAACACCATTTTTTGAGGGTAGATACCTTTCATGGTGTAGATGAGTACTAAGAAAGGATTTTCGAAAACTCCTGTTATACAGGTTGCTACAGGGTTTTCCAGTTTGTATAAAGGTAAAGACACCATTTTTGAAGGGTAAACCTTTTATGGTGTAGGTAAGCACTAAGAAAGGGTTTTTTTTTTTGAGCCCTTCACCTTAGGGGATCCAAGCTACCCTCCCCCGCGGGGGGGAAGGAGGCGGAAAATCCTCATTGGATACCACCTAGCCGGTTGCTACCGAGCTAATCTGGTTATGTCAGACTCGACTGACTAAAAACCGCCATATATTGGTTACGTGCCCCGACAGGCGACGAACCTTCAACCGAGGCGACTGCCCTCCCTCAGGGGAGAGGACAGCGCAGACGTCACATTTCACCTAAGTGATTGTGCGTCGAGAAGTCGAGTACAATTAAGCTGACTCCCTGAGGGGGATCGATCAGCCAGAGCGGACGGGAGCCAGAGCGGACGGGAAAAGGGTTTTGTGAAATTTTCGGTATACAGGTTGCTACAGGTTGTTCAAGTTTGTATGAGAATTTGTATGGGGCTGAAGGTAGAAACACCATTTTTGGAGGGTAGATTCCTATTATAATGTATGTGAGCACTACGAAAAGGGTTTTGGAAAATTCCCGTTATACAGGGTGCTACAGAGTGTTCCAGTTTGTACATGAATTTTTATGAGAAAATTTAAATGTGTGAAATGAGGTCTACAGATAAATACCTAGGTATATTGGCAATCCGCGACTTTCAAAATAAATGCAAAACTATCACGCGAACGAAGTCGCGGGCAAAAGCTAGTCAGTTATATATTTCTACCTACTTGATATAATAGTTGCCCACTCAGTATTTTTGTTACCCATTTATAGTTTTCACTGCTAATTTACTGTTTGTCGCCCGTTTAGTTATTTTGTTGCCCAAAAAATAAACTGCTGCCCGGTTTAGTATTTAAGTATCCCATTAACAGTCGCCTTTAATTATTTCCAGTCACCCAAATAATTAATTCCCTTATTTTATTACCATAGATAATTAGATAGATATGTATGGCGTTAGTAAAGTACATTATCCATTGTGTTAAACTAGCTTCCGCCAGCGAATTCGTCCGAGCAATCTAAAAACAAACAGCAGTATTTACACCTATATTTTTATTATATTTACCTAATCGGTAATTTTTATACATTATTAGAAAATTGTGAAATTAGAAGTTTTCCAATGACTTAAAATAACCACGATAAGAGGGAGATTACATGATCAGTCTGGCATCAGTCCATTTCATTCATCATTTTCAGACTGATCATGTAATCTCCCTCTTATCGTGGTTATTTTAAGTCATTGGAAAACTTCTAATTTCACAATTTTCTAATAATGTATAAAAATTACCGGATGGAATGGATTGATGCCAGACTGCAGACTGAACATGTAATCTCCCTCTATAGTAGGTATGAACGTCTATAAAAAAAAAGTTGGGAGGTACAAGTCGTGATAAACTTTGGCCGCATGATGGAAACTGATCTGTAGGCTGTTCTTAACTAATATTGTACTGGGCCAAACTGTCCTTACAAACAATTCCATACGGCGGCGGCGCCCTTTTCCCGGCTTCATTTTAAAAATTATAACTGTCCAGGTTTAGCTAATAGGTCAAATGTGGTATCATTTACCGATAAATCAATAACGTTTCATTTCTGGCATAAAAAAGAAACGATTTATTAAGCAGTTTTTGAAAAATTAGGTACACAATAACTAAAATTTTCAAACTTATTTATTTTTATTTACGTATTGGCACTTGTTTCAGTATTAAAAAAAAACTGCCTTAAAGAAGCGTTTTTCAGGTTAATTTGTTATTTGTAATACTAACTATAAAGGGTGTAAAAAAAAATTTAAAAAATATTAAAAACACGACTGCCCTGCCAAAAACGAACTAAAAAGTTAAACAACAAGTGTAATTGCAGTCGGGGGACCTTATTATGGAACAATTTTTGATCAAAGAGGTCCCCCGACTGCAATGACACTTGTTGTTTAACTTTTTAGTTCGTTTTTGGCAGGGCAGTCGTGTTTTTAATATTTTTTAAATTTATTTATTTTTATTTTACACATTTTAGTGACATATTATATAGTTTTGGAATGTGCTCATCAAGGCCTTTCATTTGATGCCCATTTTGTAATAATCGAAGAAAAAAAATTCTTTTTCACATTTGAAAATGGCGTCGTACAGTCGCCATATTGATTTTTTCTAAAAATAATATAACCAGTGTCACTCGGGGTGCTGTAAGGATTCTAACGATACCCCATTGATCCAAATTAGTTCAGGCATTTAGATGTTATGGTGGAATAAAGAAACTCACATACTCACAAACATACATGAACCCTGAACACATATACACTCTTTTTGCTTTGGGCAGTCGTGTAAAAAGACCCTCAACGAAGCCGACGTCCACGCATTTCGCCCATCATTAGGATCATTTTTGTCTTTTGGATTATACCTGGTAGCTATGAAGTTATTGAAGATTTGGCTGAAATTTGTAGAAAATTCAATTTGCTTTACAGAAATAGGTATGAACAAAAAAACCTGAAAAATGTTTCCGAACGAGACGAAAAACCCTTTTATTTCGCGAAAAATTACTATTTTTGACTAGCTGTGTAACTCTGCAAACAATGGACTTAAACTACTTGGGTTAGGATCAAATTGTATAAAATATAGTTAACATTACAAAATTGAATCTCAAATTAACCTGAAAAACGCTTCATTAAGGTAGTTTTTTTAAATACTGAAACAAGTGCCAAGACCTAACATAATAAAAAAAAAAACCTTGAAAATTTTAGTTATTGTGTAATATTTCAGTAACTGCTTAGTAAATTGCATTTTTTATACCAGAAATTTTTACATTATTGATTTATCAGAAAATGATATCACATTTGACCTATTAGCTAAATGGACGCTTAGCATTCAGCACGTTTTTTGTACATAATTCATATCATGGGTGCTTGTTCCAAATTCCAAATATGTTTATTCAGTCAGTGAATAAAATCGCGTTTTATTCACTATTATAGATGAATTAAATGCAATTTTTCAAGTGGCGATGGTAAAAACTATCATATACTTAAGTACTTACGTTAGTGGGGAATGTCTGAAAAAAATAAATTGGCTGAATATTTTTTTATTTATGTAGGAATACGCTGCCTTAGTTATAGAAAAAAGTTTCAGAATTTTGGTTTGGTTGCATGAAAAAAAAAGTCTAATCGACTACACAAATGTACTGTACGAAAATAACAGCAGAATGGAGATTATACTTTTGCTACTCTTACGTAGTTATTGCTTTCTCTGTGTTTGCTACCACCTGCCACAACTACAACAAGGGATGTACTACATCTATGACTACAACATGGTAAAAAAAAATTCAACACAAAACGTCAAAACTTTTTTTAATAGGTACTTGTTGTGGTTGTGGAAGGTGGTGGCAAAGGTATACCTCCATTCTGCTGTTACTTTCGTACATTTGTGAAGTCAAAGAGACTATTTTTTTTTCACGCAACCGAAAATTTTGAAACCTTTTTCTAATAAGGGAGCTTACCCTGTAAAAAATATTCAGCCAATTTGATTTTTTCTGACATTCCCCATACCGCCATCTGGCTACCTATTTTTAATGACGACATTAATAAAGTGGTGAACAATATACGTATTTCAACATGAAGACTTGATGAAATACCGATTTGTATTGTTTTGTATTGTGCAATATACTTGCACAATGCAGCCTGCTAATGCAGTTTTCTATAGCATTTTCGTGTAAACTTTGTAACTGGCAATTTCAAACCTTTTTTAGCTTTTTATTCTAAAAGCTAGAGATGTGAAAGAAATCGCGTGTTTCCAACATCGATTTCGCACTGTCGGAAAATATTTTGTCGCTGTAAAAAAGCGGATTTGGTTGAAATTTGGCACACAGATAGTAGATAGCCTGGATTAAAACATAGAATATTTTAAACTTTTTAAACTTTTTATCCCGATATTCTCACGGGAACGGGAACAACGCGGGTGAAACCGCGGGCGGCCGCTAGTATAAAATATTTTATACTTTAACTTAAAATAGTTTTTACTAAGTAAATATTTAAAAAAGTATAGGATTGTGTGAAATACCAGATAAGTACTTAATTATTATTGTGACAACAATCGCAACTATGTGAAAATGATACGAGTCTTGTACGCCCATTAATGCAATTATATGAGATACGTTAGCACATTAAAACTTTTTCCCATACCAAATTAATTGTTAAAATCAAGGGTAAGCTTTAATTATAATGACTTTAATGACATTTAGAATAACTCCTTTAGTTGACACGTTGACACACAATAAATTTACATAATTAAGGCGACTAATAGCCGTCAAGTTTTACGATTACATTTACAACTTTTTGTTCTTTTGCCTACTAGGTACATAGTTCCTTAATATTATAGTTCCTTGTAGTATACAAGGAACTATATTTTACGTTTTTTTTAAACGAATACTAAAATACTCGAATACCAAAAATACCCGACTGATAAATATTTTTGATTCATGAACTTGCTGAGGGGGCGAGTTCTGACGCGATCGAGACTATCGAAATCTAGTTGGAAACTTGATTTCGTCAAAACGATACTATGGAAACCATGGAAACCGTTTTCAATGTACCTACCTACCAAAAATGTATTTGTTTTCGTGATCGAGTATAGTAGGTACCTACCTACCCTGATTTTTGCCTGTAGTTTCGCAGACATGAGAGGTAGGTACGCGGATGGGCCATATTATGTCAAAACGTGTGGCTGCCAGGGCGCTTCAAAGTGCAAGTTGAATCCCCAAAATCTGTCGTTAATCTTTTAACTATGAAAAAAATTTCAATTTTTTTTCGCCAATTTGGATCGAGAATTTCCCAATAACTTTTTTGGGCTCGCTATTCAAGATACGGAAAAATGGATCTCGGGATTGAATTGGGTTGGTAAACTTTTTCGAAGAGAATTGTTTTTTTTGATAGCACAAGTTTGAAGAATAAAGAAAATAATATTATGATTTTTTTATTTCACCTTGTTAATCAAATATTTTTATATTATTATCGCGATAAAATATCAAACAAACGACTGAACACGAAGTTTCCTTGCATTTACTGATAAAAAACTGATTGAGAGGACAGATTTGACAGAAAGTGACAAAGAGTAATCCAATTATTTTACTCTTTGGTAATCATTGATCACGACCTAATGTTGTTGTTTGTTTTTTAGCTTATTTATTGTGATTTTCTAGTGTTTTTCTTGTTCAGTTATGGGAAATGGATCAGCTTGAAGAAATCCATTATCCAGCTTATTACGCCGATGAAGTACCTACACTGCTTTGTTCCGTTTTGTTTAAATATAGATGTGACCATCCGCAGAACAAAATATGTTGTATACAATTCCCATACCTTTGAAAGAGACGTGGTGCAGAGGATTAAACAGGAATTAATTCCCTTTAGAGAGCTTTATACGTTTGTGATGATCACGTAAATATATGCATATCTACAAATTTACAAAAGAGTTATTTTATTTATTTTAGCTGACTGTGACTAACATGACACTAACATGAAATCGCTTACCGATCACCACAGAGTAAAATTTAACCATTTGGCAAAAAAGAAAGGAACCGAAGCGAAGCGAGGGCGGGTTTCTAGTTTAGGAACAATTCCCGTCGAGATTAGATTCGATTTCGAGTCTCGATTTCGAATTCGACTATACCTAGCTATAATAATATTATTTACTTTCCTATAATATGAGCTATCACTATCTTTGAGCTACCAATCTACCACCTATTTGTTTTATCATTATGTTTTATCTACACTTATGAACTCTCCATAAGTCCATATCTAGAGGCCCAGCCGGAAGGATCGTACGGAAAGGCCGCGCCTCAACCTACCTATTCCTACATGAAGAGATTTGACCGGAAGGCCGCGACCCTACGTTCGATCCGATCCTGCACCGCCCACAGGCCGAGCCTGTGCAGTGTGCATGTTGGAGGTCCTATAACCCGTCTCGCACCCGACATTATATCGGACGAGTCGGAGTTCATAAAAATTAAAGCTAACCCCCGTATCTATCTATAGACGAGTAAGTAATGACTTGAGTAAAACTTTCAATTTTCAAATGCTTCTAATAATATATTCACACGCATTTTACAGTATAAATTAACTTTAAATGGATAAAAACTGCACTAAGAAGTCATTTAAGATGAATTTTACTATAAATTGCATGTGAATATGATATGAGAAGCATTAGAAAATTACAAGTTTTACTCAAGTCATGACTTACTTGTCTATAGATACGGGGGTAAGTGTGCTCTGCAAAATTGGTGTATTTCATATCCATAGTAGTAACCAGTGAAGCAAAACCATAGTGCGTTGTAGAAATTGGTACAACGCCATCTGTAACAATAATGGGAACTACTAACTAGTTGCACGACCGTACGTAACCACAGACAATATCGAGATTAGACCCCCTAGCCAAAGTAACATTTGCAAATTTTCGCTATCGCTTCGCTTCGAAACATGTATGGATTTGACGTTTTAAAATTCGATAGTTAACTATTTTCGTTTTTCGTTAACGAAACCTTCTGTCAATCCCATACATGTTTCGAAAGCGAAGCGATAACGAAGATTTGCCAATGTTACTTTGGCTAAGCCCTCTGTACCCGTAGCACGAACAGCTATCGAAAAAAATAACGCGCGTAAAATCATTCGATAGTGCAATTTTGTATTAGAAATTTGTACAACGCCATCTGCCACCGACTAGCGAGATTAGAATTTCCATAGATACTCTATCGCGTAATTTTACGCGCGTTTTTTTCTCGATTGCTGTTCGTGCTAAGAGTACTCGGCTGCGCCAGATGATAACCTAGCAAGGGACATTTTTGACAAAAATGTTTTTATTGCAGAATCGGTATAAACTAGTAAGTCCCTACAAATTTTAAAAGACACCCGCGCATAAATCTCACAAATAACCAGAGTTTTGAGAACTCAAAACCTAGTAAGTACACTAGGTATCATTCCAGAACCATTCACAAACCTAGTATGTCGCACTGACCATTATCAAACCTAGCAAGTCTCTGAGACTTGCTAGGTTTTAAAGTGGTCGATGCGTCTTGCTAGGTTTATGAAGTGGTCAACAAGCATAATGAATGGAGGGGACAGCGCGCGGGCGCGGGCAGCAAGTCACGACACGATCAGTCGGTTGGGTGCGTTGGCGCGTAATTGACTTGTTTGTTTGTTGTTAGTGTTTCATTACGTAGAGGTACAACATTCACACATCGAATTTATAAGTAAATAGCGATTATTAATTTACTAAAATGAATAGTTTACGATCGCATCGGTCAAAAATAATAATGGCTGCAGTTAATATGAACAATTACAGTGATGATGAAGCTGCTGAACATAGTACTGAGACAAATGAGTGGTAAGTTTACTAGGCATAATAATGTATCTCAATTTTTTTTGTACCTTTGACTAACTATCATATGTAAATTTTGAATGATGGTTAACCTATTTGTTCACTGTTTGAGTTCAGCTTTTTCTATGCTTAATTTTTAATGGGTGGTTTTGTGTTTCCATGCAATGATGTTATAATATACCTACCAGGGGTCGATATTAGTTACGAGATCACATAATTAATGAGATAATTTAAGTAAATAAGATTTAGATAACAGTTAGGTTAGTTATTTTAGTTATTGGCATTTAGTATTCGTTTAGTTTAATAGCTAAGAAAGAATACCTACTTTCTTATCACGATCAGCAAAATAGCCTATACTACTGTAGTATAGGCTATTTTGCTGATCGTGATAAGTAACAATCTACACAAAATTCAGATGATTATATCTAATGTAGGTATAAATTATTATAACATCATTATTATATAAATTATGACTAACATTTTCAAATGGTTTGCGGTTGTGTATGTGTGTTGATTTTTCCTTTTGCTTGCTTCAGTTTTCCCACTCATGAATGTTCGCTTGAACCAAATGCACCGTCCACTTCTTATGCGCACGTTAATCTTGCTACTGACATTGATAATTTAATTACTATGAGTGATTTAGACGACTCTGTTGAAGATCCTAATTTCCTATTATCAGAAGAGAACGAATCTGATAAAGACACGTCGATGTCTGAGAGCTGTGAACCTACAGCTCTTCGAGACTATGTTTTGGCTTCCTCGTTGAATCTACCTCCAAACAATCAATTTAAAGCAAATTTTGTAGCTGCTTACCCCGGCCCCTTGTATATTTATGATGAAAATTTACCAGACAGCGAAATTTCAGTAATTGCACCTCCACCATCATTACAAACTTCTCAACAAAAACGTAAAGCTAAGCATCCTATGATTGAAAATTGTTGCGACAACAGCAAATGTAAAAGGCAATGTGCAATGTTTTCTCTTGAAAGTAGAAAAACTATTTGGGAAGAATATTGGAACCTAAGTTTTTTATCCAGGCGTAGCTTTCTTAATAAGTGCATCCAAATATCTAAAATAAAGCGACGAAAAGTTGAAGTTTCAAATGAAACTTTTTTCAAAAACGAAAGTCGTTTTTTCTTTTTGCCAAATTCTGATGGGATACTAATTTCAGTCTGTATAAAGTTTTTTTTGGCTACTTTGGGACATAAAACAGATGGAGTAATAACAGAGCTGAGCAAGGCGGTAAAAAAAGGAAAATTGTATGGGTCAGTTACGAAAGATAAGAGAAGTGGAAGAAAAAAGATTGATGGAAGCATAATAATTAATCACATTATGAGTTTTCATCCAACGGTAAGCCATTATCGCCGACATAATGCGCCTTTTACAAAATATTTGCCAAGGCACTTAACGTTACGACAAATGTACACAGACTTTAAACAACAAAATCCTAACTTCACTTGTGGCAGAGAACTTTACAGGCAAAAAATAAAAGAATTAAAAATATCTTTTCACATGCCTAAGGGTGATAAATGTGTAGATTGTGCATTGTATGAAGAAGAATTGAAGAAGTACGATGATGTCACTTTAATGCCTGAAGAAATGAAACAAAAATCCGAAGATCATAAGGCTAAAGTTGAATCATCTATTCAAAAATACAGATTGGACGGAAATAATAAAAATTCGAATTTAGTTAAATTTGTGTCAATGGACTTGCAAAAGGTTATTATATTACCAGAAATGCCCGACATCAAGGATGCATTTTTCATGAGCCGATTAATTACTTTTAATTTGACATTTGCTCCTATTGAAAAAAAATCTGATGACAGTTCCACTTGTGTGCTCTGGCACGAAGCAATAGCTGGACGAGAGGCGAGTGACATTGTAAACGCCATATATGCTTTTATAGAATCCAATAGGGATATGCAGCACTTGCACCTATGGGCAGATAACTGCACAGCGCAGAATAAAAATTGGACCTTATACTCCGCAATGACAATGATAGTCAATAATCCATCAAATAGCCTTGAATCGGTAACTATTAATTATTTGACCAAGGGACATACTCATATGTCTGCGGATGCTGTACATGGCAATATTGAAATGAAAATGAAGAGACAAAAAAACGTATACGATTTCCAAGATTTTAAAGATATTGTGATGAATTCGCGAAAGAATATTAAAGTTATAGAAGTAACAAACAAATTTGAATGGCCAAAAAAGAAAAGAGCTGCACGTCAGAATGAACCACTGAAAGAATTTAATTTAAACTCAGTTGTTCAAGTTAAAATGATAGCTGGATCAAGAAATTTATTTTATAGGACAAGGTTGAAACATAATTTATTTTAATATTGATGATTTTTTAAATTTTAGTTAATAATATTCTAGTAGTAATTTATTATTTATATGTAATATAAAAACGAATACTTATTTATATTTCAATGAAAAATTAATTATTTGTTTTTCAGTTTCAGTGAACCTGGTCCTGGCCTGGTGGAATTAGATTTTCTAATGAAAAAATTTAACTGCCAGCTTCCTCCTGCTAGCAACGACAGCCCAAGGGGCATAAAACATGAAAAAAAGCATGAAATAATTACCAAGCTTGTGAATCTTATGCCAGAATCCAGAAAGACCTTCTGGTACAATTTACCAGTTAATGACTTATCTGCCGACTTAACAAGTCATGGACAATTGGATAGTTATTAAATTTCTTTATAAATAAATCTTATAATAAAATTATTTTCACTAAGTTGTTGCTTTTAAATACACCTATCGACTTACTAGGGTTAAATTCATAATATCTACTGTTTACAATATTCAGTAAACCACATTCAAACATAGCAAGTGCTCATACTAGGTTAATTACTGGTTTCTAAAAGGGGGAATCGATTGTCGATTATTTAAATGAGTTAGTAAGGGGTATAAATTATGCAATATACACAAATATTATAATATTTTTAATACATAGTCATCGTTTATATTTATTTTATATAATAAAAGCGTTTTTAAATAGTTTATGTAAAACTTCTTCAACGGCTCGGCTGCGCCAGATGATAACCTAGCAAGGGACATTTTTGACAAAAATGTTTTTATTGCAGAATCGGTATAAACTAGTAAGTCCCTACAAATTTTAAAAGACACCCGCGCATAAATCTCACAAATAACCAGAGTTTTGAGAACTCAAAACCTAGTAAGTACACTAGGTATCATTCCAGAACCATTCACAAACCTAGTATGTCGCACTGACCATTATCAAACCTAGCAAGTCTCTGAGACTTGCTAGGTTTTAAAGTGGTCGATGCGTCTTGCTAGGTTTATGAAGTGGTCAACAAGCATAATGAATGGAGGGGACAGCGCGCGGGCGCGGGCAGCAAGTCACGACACGATCAGTCGGTTGGGTGCGTTGGCGCGTAATTGACTTGTTTGTTTGTTGTTAGTGTTTCATTACGTAGAGGTACAACATTCACACATCGAATTTATAAGTAAATAGCGATTATTAATTTACTAAAATGAATAGTTTACGATCGCATCGGTCAAAAATAATAATGGCTGCAGTTAATATGAACAATTACAGTGATGAAGCTGCTGAACATAGTACTGAGACAAATGAGTGGTAAGTTTACTAGGCATAATAATGTATCTCAATTTTTTTTGTACCTTTGACTAACTATCATATGTAAATTTTGAATGATGGTTAACCTATTTGTTCACTGTTTGAGTTCAGCTTTTTCTATGCTTAATTTTTAATGGGTGGTTTTGTGTTTCCATGCAATGATGTTATAATATACCTACCAGGGGTCGATATTAGTTACGAGATCACATAATTAATGAGATAATTTAAGTAAATAAGATTTAGATAACAGTTAGGTTAGTTATTTTAGTTATTGGCATTTAGTATTCGTTTAGTTTAATAGCTAAGAAAGAATACCTACTTTCTTAACACGATCAGCAAAATAGCCTATACTACAATCTACACAAAATTCAGATGATTATATCTAATGTAGGTATAAATTATTATAACATCATTATTATATAAATTATGACTAACATTTTCAAATGGTTTGCGGTTGTGTATGTGTGTTGATTTTTCCTTTTGCTTGCTTCAGTTTTCCCACTCATGAATGTTCGCTTGAACCAAATGCACCGTCCACTTCTTATGCGCACGTTAATCTTGCTACTGACATTGATAATTTAATTACTATGAGTGATTTAGACGACTCTGTTGAAGATCCTAATTTCCTATTATCAGAAGAGAACGAATCTGATAAAGACACGTCGATGTCTGAGAGCTGTGAACCTACAGCTCTTCGAGACTATGTTTTGGCTTCCTCGTTGAATCTACCTCCAAACAATCAATTTAAAGCAAATTTTGTAGCTGCTTACCCCGGCCCCTTGTATATTTATGATGAAAATTTACCAGACAGCGAAATTTCAGTAATTGCACCTCCACCATCATTACAAACTTCTCAACAAAAACGTAAAGCTAAGCATCCTATGATTGAAAATTGTTGCGACAACAGCAAATGTAAAAGGCAATGTGCAATGTTTTCTCTTGAAAGTAGAAAAACTATTTGGGAAGAATATTGGAACCTAAGTTTTTTATCCAGGCGTAGCTTTCTTAATAAGTGCATCCAAATATCTAAAATAAAGCGACGAAAAGTTAAAGTTTCAAATGAAACTTTTTTCAAAAACGAAAGTCGTTTTTTCTTTTTGCCAAATTCTGATGGGATACTAATTTCAGTCTGTAAAAAGTTTTTTTTGGCTAATTTGGGACATAAAACAGATGGAGTAATAACAGAGCTGAGCAAGGCGGTAAAAAAAGGAAAATTGTATGGGTCAGTTACGAAAGATAAGAGAAGTGGAAGAAAAAAGATTGATGGAAGCATAATAATTAATCACATTATGAGTTTTCATCCAACGGTAAGCCATTATCGCCGACATAATGCGCCTTTTACAAAATATTTGCCAAGGCACTTAACGTTACGACAAATGTACACAGACTTTAAACAACAAAATCCTAACTTCACTTGTGGCAGAGAACTTTACAGGCAAAAAATAAAAGAATTAAAAATATCTTTTCACATGCCTAAGGGTGATAAATGTGTAGATTGTGCATTGTATGAAGAAGAATTGAAGAAGTACGATGATGTCACTTTAATGCCTGAAGAAATGAAACAAAAATCCGAAGATCATAAGGCTAAAGTTGAATCATCTATTCAAAAATACAGATTGGACGGAAATAATAAAAATTCGAATTTAGTTAAATTTGTGTCAATGGACTTGCAAAAGGTTATTATATTACCAGAAATGCCCGACATCAAGGATGCATTTTTCATGAGCCGATTAATTACTTTTAATTTGACATTTGCTCCTATTGAAAAAAAATCTGATGACAGTTCCACTTGTGTGCTCTGGCACGAAGCAATAGCTGGACGAGAGGCGAGTGACATTGTAAACGCCATATATGCTTTTATAGAATCCAATAGGGATATGCAGCACTTGCACCTATGGGCAGATAACTGCACAGCGCAGAATAAAAATTGGACCTTATACTCCGCAATGACAATGATAGTCAATAATCCATCAAATAGCCTTGAATCGGTAACTATTAATTATTTGACCAAGGGACATACTCATATGTCTGCGGATGCTGTACATGGCAATATTGAAATGAAAATGAAGAGACAAAAAAACGTATACGATTTCCAAGATTTTAAAGATATTGTGATGAATTCGCGAAAGAATATTAAAGTTATAGAAGTAACAAACAAATTTGAATGGCCAAAAAAGAAAAGAGCTGCACGTCAGAATGAACCACTGAAAGAATTTAATTTAAACTCAGTTGTTCAAGTTAAAATGATAGCTGGATCAAGAAATTTATTTTATAGGACAAGGTTGAAACATAATTTATTTTAATATTGATGATTTTTTAAATTTTAGTTAATAATATTCTAGTAGTAATTTATTATTTATATGTAATATAAAAACGAATACTTATTTATATTTCAATGAAAAATTAATTATTTGTTTTTCAGTTTCAGTGAACCTGGTCCTGGCCTGGTGGAATTAGATTTTCTAATGAAAAAATTTAACTGCCAGCTTCCTCCTGCTAGCAACGACAGCCCAAGGGGCATAAAACATGAAAAAAAGCATGAAATAATTACCAAGCTTGTGAATCTTATGCCAGAATCCAGAAAGACCTTCTGGTACAATTTACCAGTTAATGACTTATCTGCCGACTTAACAAGTCATGGACAATTGGATAGTTATTAAATTTCTTTATAAATAAATCTTATAATAAAATTATTTTCACTAAGTTGTTGCTTTTAAATACACCTATCGACTTACTAGGGTTAAATTCATAATATCTACTGTTTACAATATTCAGTAAACCACATTCAAACATAGCAAGTGCTCATACTAGGTTAATTACTGGTTTCTAAAAGGGGGAATCGATTGTCGATTATTTAAATGAGTTAGTAAGGGGTATAAATTATGCAATATACACAAATATTATAATATTTTTAATACATAGTCATCGTTTATATTTATTTTATATAATAAAAGCGTTTTTAAATAGTTTATGTAAAACTTCTTCAACGGCTCGGCTGCGCCAGATGATAACCTAGCAAGGGACATTTTTGACAAAAATGTTTTTATTGCAGAATCGGTATAAACTAGTAAGTCCCTACAAATTTTAAAAGACACCCGCGCATAAATCTCACAAATAACCAGAGTTTTGAGAACTCAAAACCTAGTAAGTACACTAGGTATCATTCCAGAACCATTCACAAACCTAGTATGTCGCACTGACCATTATCAAACCTAGCAAGTCTCTGAGACTTGCTAGGTTTTAAAGTGGTCGATGCGTCTTGCTAGGTTTATGAAGTGGTCAACAAGCATAATGAATGGAGGGGACAGCGCGCGGGCGCGGGCAGCAAGTCACGACACGATCAGTCGGTTGGGTGCGTTGGCGCGTAATTGACTTGTTTGTTTGTTGTTAGTGTTTCATTACGTAGAGGTACAACATTCACACATCGAATTTATAAGTAAATAGCGATTATTAATTTACTAAAATGAATAGTTTACGATCGCATCGGTCAAAAATAATAATGGCTGCAGTTAATATGAACAATTACAGTGATGAAGCTGCTGAACATAGTACTGAGACAAATGAGTGGTAAGTTTACTAGGCATAATAATGTATCTCAATTTTTTTTGTACCTTTGACTAACTATCATATGTAAATTTTGAATGATGGTTAACCTATTTGTTCACTGTTTGAGTTCAGCTTTTTCTATGCTTAATTTTTAATGGGTGGTTTTGTGTTTCCATGCAATGATGTTATAATATACCTACCAGGGGTCGATATTAGTTACGAGATCACATAATTAATGAGATAATTTAAGTAAATAAGATTTAGATAACAGTTAGGTTAGTTATTTTAGTTATTGGCATTTAGTATTCGTTTAGTTTAATAGCTAAGAAAGAATACCTACTTTCTTAACACGATCAGCAAAATAGCCTATACTACAATCTACACAAAATTCAGATGATTATATCTAATGTAGGTATAAATTATTATAACATCATTATTATATAAATTATGACTAACATTTTCAAATGGTTTGCGGTTGTGTATGTGTGTTGATTTTTCCTTTTGCTTGCTTCAGTTTTCCCACTCATGAATGTTCGCTTGAACCAAATGCACCGTCCACTTCTTATGCGCACGTTAATCTTGCTACTGACATTGATAATTTAATTACTATGAGTGATTTAGACGACTCTGTTGAAGATCCTAATTTCCTATTATCAGAAGAGAACGAATCTGATAAAGACACGTCGATGTCTGAGAGCTGTGAACCTACAGCTCTTCGAGACTATGTTTTGGCTTCCTCGTTGAATCTACCTCCAAACAATCAATTTAAAGCAAATTTTGTAGCTGCTTACCCCGGCCCCTTGTATATTTATGATGAAAATTTACCAGACAGCGAAATTTCAGTAATTGCACCTCCACCATCATTACAAACTTCTCAACAAAAACGTAAAGCTAAGCATCCTATGATTGAAAATTGTTGCGACAACAGCAAATGTAAAAGGCAATGTGCAATGTTTTCTCTTGAAAGTAGAAAAACTATTTGGGAAGAATATTGGAACCTAAGTTTTTTATCCAGGCGTAGCTTTCTTAATAAGTGCATCCAAATATCTAAAATAAAGCGACGAAAAGTTAAAGTTTCAAATGAAACTTTTTTCAAAAACGAAAGTCGTTTTTTCTTTTTGCCAAATTCTGATGGGATACTAATTTCAGTCTGTAAAAAGTTTTTTTTGGCTAATTTGGGACATAAAACAGATGGAGTAATAACAGAGCTGAGCAAGGCGGTAAAAAAAGGAAAATTGTATGGGTCAGTTACGAAAGATAAGAGAAGTGGAAGAAAAAAGATTGATGGAAGCATAATAATTAATCACATTATGAGTTTTCATCCAACGGTAAGCCATTATCGCCGACATAATGCGCCTTTTACAAAATATTTGCCAAGGCACTTAACGTTACGACAAATGTACACAGACTTTAAACAACAAAATCCTAACTTCACTTGTGGCAGAGAACTTTACAGGCAAAAAATAAAAGAATTAAAAATATCTTTTCACATGCCTAAGGGTGATAAATGTGTAGATTGTGCATTGTATGAAGAAGAATTGAAGAAGTACGATGATGTCACTTTAATGCCTGAAGAAATGAAACAAAAATCCGAAGATCATAAGGCTAAAGTTGAATCATCTATTCAAAAATACAGATTGGACGGAAATAATAAAAATTCGAATTTAGTTAAATTTGTGTCAATGGACTTGCAAAAGGTTATTATATTACCAGAAATGCCCGACATCAAGGATGCATTTTTCATGAGCCGATTAATTACTTTTAATTTGACATTTGCTCCTATTGAAAAAAAATCTGATGACAGTTCCACTTGTGTGCTCTGGCACGAAGCAATAGCTGGACGAGAGGCGAGTGACATTGTAAACGCCATATATGCTTTTATAGAATCCAATAGGGATATGCAGCACTTGCACCTATGGGCAGATAACTGCACAGCGCAGAATAAAAATTGGACCTTATACTCCGCAATGACAATGATAGTCAATAATCCATCAAATAGCCTTGAATCGGTAACTATTAATTATTTGACCAAGGGACATACTCATATGTCTGCGGATGCTGTACATGGCAATATTGAAATGAAAATGAAGAGACAAAAAAACGTATACGATTTCCAAGATTTTAAAGATATTGTGATGAATTCGCGAAAGAATATTAAAGTTATAGAAGTAACAAACAAATTTGAATGGCCAAAAAAGAAAAGAGCTGCACGTCAGAATGAACCACTGAAAGAATTTAATTTAAACTCAGTTGTTCAAGTTAAAATGATAGCTGGATCAAGAAATTTATTTTATAGGACAAGGTTGAAACATAATTTATTTTAATATTGATGATTTTTTAAATTTTAGTTAATAATATTCTAGTAGTAATTTATTATTTATATGTAATATAAAAACGAATACTTATTTATATTTCAATGAAAAATTAATTATTTGTTTTTCAGTTTCAGTGAACCTGGTCCTGGCCTGGTGGAATTAGATTTTCTAATGAAAAAATTTAACTGCCAGCTTCCTCCTGCTAGCAACGACAGCCCAAGGGGCATAAAACATGAAAAAAAGCATGAAATAATTACCAAGCTTGTGAATCTTATGCCAGAATCCAGAAAGACCTTCTGGTACAATTTACCAGTTAATGACTTATCTGCCGACTTAACAAGTCATGGACAATTGGATAGTTATTAAATTTCTTTATAAATAAATCTTATAATAAATTATTTTCACTAAGTTGTTGCTTTTAAATACACCTATCGACTTACTAGGGTTAAATTCATAATATCTACTGTTTACAATATTCAGTAAACCACATTCAAACATAGCAAGTGCTCATACTAGGTTAATTACTGGTTTCTAAAAGGGGGAATCGATTGTCGATTATTTAAATGAGTTAGTAAGGGGTATAAATTATGCAATATACACAAATATTATAATATTTTTAATACATAGTCATCGTTTATATTTATTTTATATAATAAAAGCGTTTTTAAATAGTTTATGTAAAACTTCTTCAACGGCTAGCTTGATTTACGTTTAGGCGCTCTCCTGTAAAATGTTGGTTTGAGCACTTGCTAGGTTTTCATCTGGCGCAGCCGCGCTAGCTTGATTTACGTTTAGGCGCTCTCCTGTAAAATGTTGGTTTGAGCACTTGCTAGGTTTTCATCTGGCGCAGCCGTACTGTGTTGGGTACAAGGTTGGGTACTGTGCCCTGTGAAAATAATTTATTCCACAAATCTGTTTATCAAAACACGCTACAAATGTTTTTGTTTATTTAAATAATATGTTTTTATTACCCTTATATTAGTCATTTCTTAAAAAAAAATCTGTAAAAAAACTTACACTTGTAACAAACTCAATGGAAAATCCTGAGTATTTTCTGAGGGTGTCCGGCGACGGCGACTTTCCATTCCGTCTGATAATTTTTACAAGTGTCTTGAATAAATTATTTGGAAAAAGCTTCGATCATCTATCTATGGGAAACACCTGGGAAAAAGACATAATTTACATGAACTTGTAAAATGTTTCATGTAAATACTTGTAGCTTGTAAGTTTTGTTAAACAGGGCACTGGTGTACCTACGTAACTAGCATAGCGTAGGTACACTTTTACAAGTTTTTATCATTTTATTATCATAGCTTATAAAACATGACAACCAGGTCACACGATACCACCTGCATTAAAAAAACATCAATTTACGTCGTATTTTAGATGTGACACTACTTGCAGTGCCTAATACAGGGTTTATTTTTGGACACCTTTTCAAATTTAGACAGGTCATTCTATAATCAATTTGTGAAGTAAAAAAAATTTTTTTTTTACTTTTTTACCCCAAACTTTTCCCTACACAAATTGAAATTGTTGTCACTGTTTGCGCATCGCACGGTCGACCCGCGGGAGCCCACCTCCCGCCACCCACCTTCCCCCGCTCGCGTCGCTTGCGCGAGGGTGAGCGTGCGCGCCTAAATTTTTTGGACATAAAAAGTGGCTGAAAACTGTGTATTTTAAAAGAAATAATTCATAATTATCTCACCAAATTTTTTTTTTATTTATCCTTGAACTTATATTTGATTTGGTAAAGAGGTCGCAAAATTACCCTGTATATATTTTCACTTATATTCTTGCAAATTACTCTGAAAATAAAAGTATTATACCTATTCCAAAACTGAAATGTCGCAGTGACGTATTTACAATGTTGTATTTCCAGTTTTCCACGAAACTTGCCGTAATGTTGTTAGGTTGTTACACCGAGAACCAGAAATATTCAATACCTACTAAAATCTTAGAATATCTCGTTAATCGAGCTTATCTTTGATTTTTAATTTCCTGCCTCAAACTACTATTAAATCACTAGTTTTTGAAAATAAGTGTAAATTGCTCAACTGGCACCCTGAGCGAAAGTAGCGCCGCGGTGAATTTTATTTAATATTATAATGGGGTTGGCAACGCAAAGCTACTTGTAATGTCGCTGCGTACGCTTGTTCCTAAGACAGTAGACGTTCAGAACAAACTGTATGGGAAAATATTTATTTATTATGTGGTTTTTTTAATCGGAAAAGACCCATTGACCCAAAATGGATATAAAAGACTATTCTACAATGCAAATTCCGGAATATAAAACCAAATTAGGACGTTTTTATTCTTACGGAATTTATAAATTTTTTCTATATCCTGATTTTTCAGAAATTTGTAAGTGCTAACATTTTACACAGCCTATTACACAGAATTTAATCATTTTAAAGCTTAAAAAAAAGATTTTTTAAGTAAAAGTCCTTTGTTTTCATAGTTCTCGTGGAACAAGCGTACGTACGCAGCGCCATTTTGACAGTTGCCTTTCCCATTCTAATACACAATTTTAATAATGTTTTAAACCATGAATTTTAATAATGGTTTAAAAAAAATACTTACATTTTTTTATTAGGTACACGGCATTCTAGTTTCTATAAAATGACATAAACAAAAAAACACAAAACAAAGCCGAAAAACAAATTGGGATGGCCTAATTCACAAAAACATAACAAAAGGTTGAAGGGGACATTTAGGTTGACCCCTTTTTATGGGGTCACATGGAATTGACTCACCCTGCTTTTATACCCGACTAGGTGTAAGATTTGGCACAGATTTTTTACACGCAACCGAAGTGTTTGAATACTCTTTGGTGGTAAAAATGATTAAACGTTCAAACGATTACTCATTTTGCCACCAAAGGTAATTTATTCAAATTACCCGTTTTTAGGTAAGTTTCTGTATAACTTTACGATTTTGGGAAGTTTTTATAGAGTAGCTTGAGCACTGAATCTTATAAATACCCGACCTACTTTCGTTTTAACCTGGGGCCCAATCGCGCTATTTCTAAACGATAAAACCAAAACCAAAACGTTGTCACTTAGGTTATATTTCCCAAAATTTCTAAGAATTCTCATTTAAATTGTCAAAAATTGGCATTCTATGCACCCTTAACTCAGAAAAAAAACGTCTAACAAAGCGACAATAAACGCTTTGTTAGAATTTTATTGTCACCCCACGTAAGTGAATTGTTGCTGCAGCTATGTGGCCATTGTGCCAATTACAACTTTTTTATTGTTGAAAAAATTTTTGTCATTTCAGCAAAAGAAACATTGATCCTATGACTAAGTATGTGTACTTAAACGGGGTAGCAACGGAACGTTGTTAATTTATCAACGTTGTAATGTGATGCTATAGCAAAGTATAATCTATCAAAATAACAGTTGTTACTATGTTTAAGTAGTGTTGTCAGTGAAGCAACCTTTTTAACTAACAAAATACAAATTAGTCTTCTGCACAAAATAGCCTATATAAGATTACAATAATGACATTGTCGCAATCGCAACCTGTTTTGTCTACCTGGCAATTTATTAATTAATCGAGTTAGTTTGTTCTTGTTGTTGGTCAGAGTAAGACACGTGTTGTGCGGTCGTGCTTTATAATCAAAAAAACTATGAGCTGCCGCACATTGAGCCACTAGTCGTGGCCACTAAGAGACCACAAGCTGCGGACGAGTATTTTCGGCGCAAACCGAGCGTCCGAGTGGCCGCCTTCGAGCCACAAGCTGAGGGAGTGGCCCGCGCTCGCTACTTCTTATGGAGGACATACAAATTGCCTGGTTATGCAGGACCTGGAACAGTGCGTTACAAGTTGCCCAACTATGGAGGCTGGAACAGTGCGTTACAAGTTGCTCAACTATCGAGGCTGGAACAGTGCGTTACGAGTTGCCCCACTATGGAGGCTGGAACAGTGCGTTACAAGTTGCCCAACTATGGAGGCTGAAACAGTGCATTACAAGTTGCTTAGCCACGGAGAACCTGGAACAGTGCATTAAAAGTTGCCTAGCTATGGAGGACTTTGAAACTTTTACCACCTAATTCTATTGTTGCGATTTATACGTTTTAGCCCACAATTTTAGTTTTTCGTTTATTTAATTGTAGTGGAAACATAAATAAATAGTTTTATGATTGGAATATTCATATATTTTCATTTTACCTTCTCATAATCATTTTTCTTTGTCATTATGCCTTTTGCAATCACAGTAAAGTAACATTGCCTGTCTTTATCCCTGCACTTTACTTTGTTAGTGGTACACCATGGAAAAACTGATACTCCTCGTATCTTCTGCCTTTATTATTACAGAGTATGCATATTGCGTATCTTGACCGGAGTTCTCTGGCACCATGTAAGTGCAAATGCTGCAATGCAAATATGTGATGTACAATGAACTCCGTTCAGGGTACGCATATCCCTGGAATAATATGCAGAAGCTTCGGGGAGTATCAATTTTTCCATGGTGTACCACTAACAAGTGCAGAGATCGAGACCGGCAATGTTACTTTGCTGGGGTAGCAAAATATATTCGACAAAAGTGACTTTGTTGGAGCAGCAACAGTGATGTTGATAAAGTAACAAAGGAAGATTGCTAGTACAACTAAAGAAAAGTAGATCTAGGGACAATTTGCTTTTGTCATTTTAGCAAAATCCTTTGTCATCAGAACAAAGGCAAAAGCAAGTATTGCAATAGGATCAATTTTAGCATTGTGACTGCATCAATTTCACTTAGATAGTATGACAATTTTTAGTTGCTATAACATCAATATTGGCAACTTAGTTCCATTAGCAATTTAAAAAAATGACAATAAAGACGTTGCTCTTGTAACTATTTACCTTTGACGGCTCCCTAACATCAAAGTTTTTTTGTTGCAATAGCAATATTTTTTTCTCAGTGTAGCTTTCAACAATTTTAACAAAACTCTAGCGAGTATTATTCTAAAAAAAAAGGAAGACTACTTATTTAGCTTTTTTGGATTTATCGTTGAAAATTAGCGCGATTGGGACCCTGTTACATTAAGTATGTACTTACTATTTTAGGTACATAATATTATGTATTCTGTGCCCTAGTTTATCCATACAAAAGTAGGTACTTACGTTATGAAAGTTACTAGTAATTACTTTAAGTTTCATACTACTTAAGACAAAATAATCAAAAATATGATTAGACTCGAATAAATATCGAAATATCTTCGTCGTGCCAGTGCCACCAACAATTTCCTCAGGTGGCACAGCACAACAGGAATTTTCATTCCTCAAGTTAAAAGTTATTACTTACTTAGAAATTATTGTTAAAATTTTCGTTATCGGTTAATAATATAAACTATAGTCAGGTGGGGTATGTGAAACACCGGGATAAGTGAAACACCCAACCATATCTAAGAAACTATCGTAGTTTATTCTCATAGCGATGTGTCGATAAAGCAGGAATGACGAATTACTTCCCTTAATACAACACAGATATCGCTGCGATCATTAAACTAGCTAGTAAACCAAAAAGAAATTCATTAGATGTCAAAACGCAAAACACGATGTTTTTTTGATAAATTTTTAAAACTGGACCCTATTTATGAGAATTTGATACATTTTGGATAATAACGGTTAAACGTGATCCTTTTGTCCTGTTTTTAATTAAATGGACACAATATTTAAAGCTATTTTGGCCACTGTTTCACTTCCCCCTTGTCAGGGGTAAGTGAAACACTTCTTAGCTTTTATATTCTTTTCGTGATTTTGTTGCTTAATGCAAGTCTTTAGATATTTATATTCATACCGTTAAAGGCTGATTTAATTAGGAGTACATTGCCTATACAGCTACTTTAATTGCGAGTTTTATAGCTTTACTACACCTTGTTAAATAAAAATAAAATAAAGTATGTTTCACTTACCCCACCTGAATATATAATATATTATTCATTTTGGAACACTGACAATCACAAAACTAAAGGTAGCTAAGGTTTTTTTTATTATAGTTGTAAGATAATAGGTTTATTATTGTTTAGCACAGCATGAAAAACTACAAAATTGGAGGACACTTTCCATTTTTTTCTAGCTAGAAGAGTTATAGCAATCAAAGTTTTGTCAATCACATAACTGAGTACAATAATCTACTTTCTTTGTTATTTTTTTTGGGACCGATAAATCAAACATTACTGTGTGAAATCGTTTCTCAAAAATATACTATTTGACGTTATACGGTGTACATAACTGCCAAAATATGAAGATAATTTATTTAATAGAAAAAAATAGATTAAATTCAACTTAAAGATTCCTCTTGACTTTTTTAATGTCCCCACTGCTGGGGCACAGGCCTTCCTTATGGGTGGATAAGGAGGACGGGCCATAACCCACCACGCGGGCCCAATGCGGATTGGTGGGTGTTAACGATTGCAAATGCAGCCGGGACCGACGGTTTAACGTGCCTTCCGAAGCACTTTTTTAATGAAAACAAACAAAAGAGTTAACAATATTCGTTTTGATTCAGAATACTTATAATAAAATTAAATGTACATCGTATAGAGATTTTCAAAGTGACAAAAAAATAGGCTCGATAGATGGCGTTGATAAACAGGCAAGTGTCAACTGTAGGAAACGTAGGAAGAAGAAAAAACTATTCACTTTTTCAAAGCAAATTTTGACACTTCACTTGTCCATCATGTAACTATTTTATATTTTTAAATGACACTTGGAAAATCCCTCATTACGCTGGCCGTATTCCATAACACTACCGTCGTCATTTGTTTTGTGGCTTTAAGAAGTTAGGAAATCCTTGGTAATTTAAGTAGTCTGATTGGCCTGAGAATGTCTGTACAAATGACTATGTGTGCGTGCACGCAAAACAACAATTTCTAATGTGTTCTTTCTACTATAATATAATAGGGGTTAAAGTATGAAATTTATTTATTTTCTCACACATAGAGGCTCTCATAACTTCTATGATGTCAAAGATGCTCCAGTTACTTGTATAATCGGAAATAATATTTCAAAACGGTAATTTCATACATAAACTATTATTTTGTGCTTCAGCTTTCTGAAGCAAAATGTAAGGGAAGTACATTAATTTCATTTTTGGGTCCCTTACGAAAACGGAAACCCTCCATTTTCTTTTGACGTCACATCACTGTCACATTATGAAAGAACCCACATGACGATAAAGGTATGTTGTTATTAGGTCCAGGCCTCGTTGCCATGGTTACAAAGGTGTCAACAGACGCCGGAATCTCATAGAAAAAAGTATGCATTAAAACCAAGGTGATCGTGGTTTGTTTGGGTGTATTGTACAGTCATTTGGAAATTAGTTCTTTTGTTAAAAATGAATAACAAATGATTATTATTTTGATTGTAAACAACTAAAATAGAATAAAGATAGGGATTATCAGATTACTTATATTTCAGAAGTTAAAAATATGTTTTGATGGCAAAATAATCCTACTTCCTACTAATATTATAAATGTGAAAGTTTGTGGGTTTGGATGTTTAGATATTTGGATGTTTGTTCCTCAATCACGCAAAAACTACTAAACAGATTTGGTTGAAATTTGGCACACAGATAGTAGATAGCCTAGATTAAAACATAGGATACTTTTCATCCCGATATTCCCACGGGAACAAGAACCACGCGGGTGAAACCACGGGCAGCCGCTAGTTAAGAATAAATTGATTTTCATTGAATCATGTATTTTTTAAATAAACATTATTACCTACTTAGCTTGAGTTTTTTTATCAATTTTGAAACCTTGTGATTATTTAAATATTATAAACATATACCCTATACGAGCAGTACCTATTGGATGTTTAGCCCTTCCAAATTTCTTATACCTATCCAAATAATAAAGTCATTAACTGAGCACTTACATACACTTAACATATTTATATTCACCTTAATTTTATCTAAAAAGGGGCAAAAGAGGAACAACCGAAGTCCGAATCTACAGGTTGTTTGGTAATAGCCTTATAAAGCCGAATATGGTAGATAGGGACCATCAAACTGAACAACTTTTACTACGGGACCAACTCTGAAATCGCGAAAAAAATATCAGCTTTTTCATACAAAAAATAATAACGAAAATATCAAAATGTATGAAAGAGCTGATTTTTTTTTCGCAGTTTCAGAATTGGTCCCGTAGTAAAAGATGTTCAGTTTGATGGTCCCTATCTGCCATATTCGGCTTAATAAGGCCATTACCAAACACCCTGTATATCTATCTAATCTTATGAAAAGCAAAATAAAGTTGATATTACTTTTTTTTTAATTACAAACGCTTAAGGTGGCACCCTGAACGAAAGTGGCGCCGCAGTGAATTTAATTTAAATATATTATAATTATAATACACAATTTTAATTATGTTTTACGTGAAATTTTCAGGGCCTGCAGTCTAGTATTTTTAGACGGTATCGTTACATTCCCTCGTAGTCACTGCTAGAAGTAGATAGCAAAACTCCTAAAAGTGGCTGTTTTTTACACATTTGCTATCTAATTCTACGAATAACTACGAGGGCATGTAGTGATACCTTCTAAACTATAAATACTAGACCATGGGTCCTAAAAACTCCACGTAAAACATTATTAAAATCTTTTTCTATTAATAACTTATTAAATAAAAACCTCTGAGGTCATACAACCGCCTTAAAGAATTTCTTGATCGAATAATTACAAACAAATATACGTAAGAAACTCTGTGACTTGAACGGTACAATTTAACGTTAATTAATGGTTAAATAACATCATTAATATTCATGTGGGAAGCCCATAAATTAAGTTGTTTGATTTGTAGTACGTCTGGCTAATTAACATGCCGTAGGTACATTTGATAAGACTAGACTTTAGACAATTATCATAATCTGAACTTAATTGATTTCATGCTGTTATATTCACTTCTCAAGCTTTCGCGCTCTCTAGACATGAAATAAAAGACTTTTTAACGGATACTAGCGCGGTTTTATTGAAAGTACTTTGATACCGCTAGGCTACAGGTGTTTGTCAACAAATGTCTTAGACGGATACTGGGAATCTGGTGGCCACGAACCATCTCCAATGCAAGGCTGTGGGAGTTAACTGACCAGATGCCGATAGACCAGGAGGTTCTTTTAAGGAAGTGGCGTTGGATAGGCCATGTGTTACGGAGATCTGACAACCACATTCCGAAACAGGGTCTAAAGTGGCAAGCGCATGGCAAGAGAAAACCCGGCCGCCCTCGTACCACCTGGAGGCGCTCAGTTGAAAAAGAGGCTGCATCAATCAGTCAAGGCTGGACAGATCTTGAGATAGCCGCACAAGACCGGAAGAAGTGGAGGTCCCTTCTGAGAGCCCTATGTCCCTAATAAGGGATAAGAGGATATCATCATCATCACTTTGATAATTAGTTGGTATTTGGTTTGATTTTTGATTTTCATCGCTTGAGGGTAGGCTCACGAGTAGCTTCAGTCCCCCGTGACCACAGCAGCTATGCAAAGGTGCCGAAAGTCGGAAAAATCAAAAATCAAACCAAATACCAACTATATAATTACCAAAGTACTTTTAATAAAACCGCGCTAGTATCCGTTAAAAAGTCCCTTATTTCATTCATGCTGTTAACTAACTAAAATCGTCATGTTAACGATCTCCGTGGTCGTATGCTTTGTATTAATGTCTGACCGAAGTTTCGGTTTCGGTTTCAGTTTCGGCTAGTTTTGGCCACAGTTTCGGTTTCGGCCAAATATCTGCCAAAACCTACGTCTGCGCCTTTACTTATAAAAGTTACTTCGCGAACTGAATGCCAATACCAATGAAATTAAAAATGACCACTTTTGAGGTACCCTTTCAAACGAAAAAAGAATAAATTGGTTCATAAACAAAGCAGTTATGCCTGAAAAACCGTAAAAACTCGTGCGATGGTATGCTAAATAATTGTCATTTTTCAGGATTATGAAAAAACTCTGGCCAGATCTGTATAAAATTATTACGTATATTTTACCATAACTAGTAAAGTTATGGTAAAATATACATAAAAAATACCTCCGACTTGATAACCTCCCCCTTTTTGAAGTCGGTTAAAAAACGTTTTATGTATAAAATGTACACCGTTATAGAATACAATAGTAAATTATAACATGTCCAAAAGAGTTTCGGTTTTGGTTTTAGTTTCGGCCGAAACTGAGACTAAGGCCAAAAGTTCGATTTCGGTTTCAGCTGAAAATCATTTTCGGTCGTATACTAGTTTGTACACTACTGGTTTTCAAGTTGTCGCCATCTCTGAGGTCCCGGGTTCGATCCCCGGCTTGGTCAATATAGAAAACTAAGTTTTTTATAGTGTGTGTGATACCTAACACTGAATTGTCTCTGATTTCCACAATGCTCTATCTAGTCTAGATAGCGAGCTACTCACTGAGTCGGAGCAACTTCTGTGATTTTGTATTTTTATAATATTTACGAGTATTAAGCAGTACTTACCTACATTAAATTGTATTTAATAAAAGGGACCTCTTCTCGCAACGGCAGTGATCTTATCTGTTTACTCAAATTAATTGATATTGGAATTCAGTGTTGGTGTGATGAACTGTACCAACTTAATCATTTGTTTCCAAATCACATGGGTTTGTATTTTTTTTAAATTTAACCATTATCTGTCATCAAGAAGCTTATACCCACAATGGAGATTGCACGCCTAGTATCATAGTGAAGATTGAAAAAAAGACTCTTTAGTGACGTCACGGCGTATTGCTATCTCTTTCTTTTCGTTTTACAATACGTTTTAGTTTCTCACGAACGAACGAACGACGAACAACGAACACGTATTGTAACACTAAAAAAAGAGGTTGCAATAAGCCGTCACGTCACTCAAGGACATTTTTTCTATTCGAGGGAGGTATAAGCTTCTTGTCTGTCATTTATATGTATAGAAGTCTGTCTAAAAAGACAGTTTACATAGGTAATTTCAAAAATAATTTTATTACCCACCTAAATCCTTAAACACCCCACCAATACCCATCTAAATAAATAAATATGTTTACAATTAGAATTTTGACAACACCAACAGGGTTACCAGTATAAGTTTTTATAAACAATTTAATAATTTCTCATGTAAACTGACTTTTTAGACAGACTATACCATAAATCGTCTGGCTTGGTTTGGGCATGTTATGAGAAGGGACGAAAGGCTTACTAGAAGAGTTATTGATGTGGATGTTGAGGGCTGGAAAGTAAGAGGAAAACCGCAGAAAAGATGGATGGATTGTGTGCGGAATGATATGAATGTGAAGGGAGTGGATGAGGAGATGACGAGTGACAGGAAGGAATGGAAGAAAAAGACGCAATGCACCGACCCCAAATAAATTGGGATGAGGGTAGGGGGATGATGATGATAACATACCGTATAACGTATACCATATACTAAGCAATTTCAGGAGAAATTACTTAGTTTGGTAATAACTTACAACTAATTAGGTAATAAGTATACACATTTTAATGATTTCCTCTTTGATTGTTTCAGATAGATGAAAAGAAGATTTTTCCCGCATGAGGTAAGTTTAAACACAATACCTTCGTTTAAAATTAACACCAAAATGTTATTATGCTGTAGATTTGTAAATATTTTAACGTGTTATCGAAGAAACTTTAACGCCAGGCTATGTAAACTAGTCGTTATCAAAACATTCGCTAACGAGCTGTAAAGTTAATTGGATCGTGGAAATCAAGTCGTGTTTTGAGGAAATGCTTGCAAAACTATTTAACTACACAATTAAACTTTATAATAAAAATAGGAATTAATTAATTGGGTGACTGGAAATAATTGAAAGCGCCTGTTAATGGGATACTTAAATACTAAGCCTGACAGCGGTTTACTTTTCGGGCGACAAAATAACTAAACGGGCGACAAACTGTGGATTACTAAAAATACGTAAAACGGGTGAATACATTTGGGAGATAAATAATAAATGAGTGACGAAAATACTAAGTGGGTGACTATTATACCAAGTAGGTAACTATATAACTGATTTAAGCTGCCCAACATGGTATTTTTGTCATCTCGATTAGGTTAGGTTAATAGTCGCCTTCTTTAAGTAAAATATATGCCAAATTTTAAAAGTTTTGTGTGCCCGAAGATTGTCGCCCAAATAGTTATTTGGTCGCATGTTCTGAATAACTATAGTTACTCAATTTGTATTTTAAAGTCACCCATTTACAACATTTGTAGTCGCCCTCAGTTCGTCGCCCACTTAGTATTTCAGTACGCTATATTCCCAAAATGGGAATTTATTGTTACCCGACTAAATACTACCCTAAAGAAATGTGTCACTTCGTCGCCCACTTAGTATTTCAGTACGCTATATTCCCAAAATGGGAATTTATTGTTACCCGACTAAATACTACCCTAAAGAAATGTGTCAGTTCGTCGTCCACTTAGTATTTCAGTACGCTATATTCCCAAAATGGGAATTTATTGTTACCCGACTAAATACTACCCTAAAGAAATGTGTCAGTTCGTCGCCCACTTAGTATTTCAGTACGCTATATTCCCAAAATGGGAATTTATTGTTACCCGATTAAATACTACCCTAAAGAAATGTGTCAGTTCGTCGCCCACTTAGTATTTCAGTACGCTATATTCCCAAAATGGGAATTTATTGTTACCCGATTAAATACTACCCTAAAGAAATGTGTCAGTTCGTCGCCCACTTAGTATTTCAGTACGCTATATTCCCAAAATGGGAATTTATTGTTACCCGATTAAATACTACCCTAAAGAAATGTGTTTTTTATACTTACCGCATGAAAAGTGCTATAAAAAAATTGTTTGCGTTTTTCACGAGTAGGACTTAAATATTATGATTAATAGGTACATTTTGTATGTAACATAGTAAGTACGTACATATCTACTTGATTGTGTTATAAAATTTTACTGTAGTAGATAGCTTTAGTACTTTGGGATAGAGTGACGTAAAAGTATGTGATTTTATCTAATAGTCACATTTAGATTACGATCCATATTGTAGGTAAATATATTTTTTTATTCTTACCCAAGTGAGACTATTTTTGCACAAAATCTAGTCATGAAACTTATAAATATCCAATTAACAAAATTTTAATTGATTAGTTCATTTTCTTTCGATTTTTTGTGTTTTGTGAGGAATAATAATCCTTCATATTGCAAATTCTACACCATCTTTCATCCATTTATAGTTTGGTCATATCCGTCTGTCCATCCGCGGCTTAGCTCAGAGGCCCTAATTACATAGGTACTAAGGCTGCGTTCAAACGATAACACACGACCCGACCTCAACCCGAACTCAACTCAAACTCACCTCAACGCAGCCCACCCTGAAATGCAACGCTTACAATTTTGAGCCTTAAGACACATTAATAAGCTCATCTGTAAGGTTCAGGTGAGTTTGAAGTGAGTTCGGGTTGAGCTCGAGTTGAGTTTGAGTTGAGTTTGGGTTGTGTTCGGGTTGAGTTTGAGTTGAGGTCGATGAGCGCGGAGCATGTGCACTTTGCATCGACAAAATATAACGGAGCTTATTGATGTGTTATAAAACTCAAAATTGTAAACGCTGTATTTCAAGGAGTGGGCTCCGGTTGAGTTGAGTTCGATTTGAGTTTGAGTTGAGTTCGGGTTGAGGTCGGGTCGTGTGCTATCGTCTGAACGCAGCCTTAGTTTAAACTGTGTCGCCTGTATTTATGTATGAAGTACAGTCACATCATTCACATCATACTATAACGCTGTCTAAACGGTTTATTCGTCTATTGCGGCATTACAAAAACGGCTTATTTATGAGTGATGTGCTCGGATGAAGAGTATCGCATACTTGTGGGCTGTGGGTGACCGCAACTTAGTAGCGGAACTACGGAACATACTTAACCGCAGAGCAGAACTATTATTATCTATTATAGAAGTGAAAAACGCATTCACATAGGTCTCTAACTAAAAATTCATTAATCTTCAAATAGTCGCGTGGACAGTTTGAAAAGGCAGGCTATGAACTATCAAAGCGGCAAATTTCATCCAAACCGGTTGAGCCATTTTTGTGTGATTCAATAACAAACATACAACTTTCACAGTTTTATAATATTTAGTAGAAAGTAGAATTTCTTTGACAGCTGAAGTAATTAACAAACAACTACAACTTGCTAAAAAACTAATAACGAAAATATCAAAATGTATGAAACAGCTGGTTTTTTCATGATTTCAGGGTTGGTCTCACAGTAAAAGTTGTTCAGTTTGATATTCCCTATCTACCATATGCGGCATTAAGGGGTATTTTTGTATATATATAATATATATAATAAAACTAATCAAACATAACGTGGCGGTGGATGTATCAAGCTGAAGAAGACGAAGAAGTCCAGCGCTGGGCCTTGGCACTGGGAGAATTCACAGGAGTTTGTTGAATACCCGTGAGTTTCCTGATGCCTTAGCTCAGTGTGGTCACCCTCATCGACAGAAGAACGAAGAAGAAAGCAGAAGATCTAGCATCAAGATCGTTTAAAGGGAAAAATATAAAACTCGACTTTATTCAAATTAATTCGATCCAAGTTGCAAAAACACGTCTTGTATCATGAAAGTCAGAACAGAACCACTTAAAATTAAGAACTCTATCTGTAGGTACCTACTTACCACATTCTGGCATAATAAAAATGGTTTACCCAGGGGCCCTAATTTTGAATCGCTCGATTGGCGTCGAGCGCTCGTTTCTACTGATTTTCGTTCGACATATGACTCTATTTCGAACGTTTGATCCATATGTCGAACGAAAATCAGTAGAAACGAGCGCTCGACGCCAGCCGAGCGATTCAAAAATAGAGCCCCAGATCTTAGACAATTTAAAAGTATTTATAAGTATTATAAGTACAGGGTAATTATTCTGGTGGTACAGGTGATTTTTTGAACTGTCGACAAATTTTGCGAACTACTTTGTCTCAATAATTAAGATCAGAGCAAAAATAACAATAATAAGCTGTTCCATAGAAAACGTCAATTGAAAACATTTCATTTTGAGAAAGTACTAAAATTAGAAAACCATTTCGAGATTTTAGTGTTCTAAGCTCATATAATATTTTTTCAGAATTAATAGATTAGTAATATTTACGTTAATTAAAAAAATCTAAAATCTAGTCCATATAGGATGTTTGAGTTGAGTCTCTTTGCCTTCTATAAAAAAAACAGTGGTGCAAGCTTAGGGTAATTTACCCTAGATTTAGGGTAAAAATTATCCGGCAGGGTAATTATTAGGTGTACTCGACCAAAATCTGATAATTTTTTTGCTCTAATTAAGTTGGTCCCATAGGCAAAGTTGATAAGTTTGACGGTCTTAGTCACACCACAGAATTTGTCGACTGTTTTCGATTTCACCCTGTAGTTTGGATGTTTGTTACTCAATCACGCAAAAACGGGTGAACGGAATTGAATGAAATTTGGCACACAAATAGCTTATTGCCTGGATTAAGACATAGGGTACTTTTAATCCCGGTCAAAAGTTCCCTAGGGATTTTCCGAATGTCCACGCTGATGAAGTCGCGGGGCGGAAGCTAAAGTTAGGCAGCCAGTGCTACCAACACCTTTACATTTCAAAACTAAAGGGTTCTATTTTTTTTCATTGTTTTTGTGCTGCTTAAGAGATCTCTCAAGAAGGCTTTCATAATAAAATTAATCGTCGCTCCGTGATAGATTGTTATCGACTAATTAAAGCGAAGGTATGGGATAACAATGCCAGTGTAATAATAATTGCAACGTGGCGACACCTGTCCGGTAATTTCATTACTCAAGTACAAAGAGTGTACTTACGTGAAGTTATCCAAATCTTTTCTTCAAACGATTTTAAACTTGAACAAGTAAGATATAAAGTTTAAAAACCTATCTAGTGGTAAAATAATAATTGTGAGAATCAGTTTTATTGTCCATCGCGTATAAACAAATGATTTTGATGCGTTAACAAAGTTACCTACTTTTTAATTGCTAATAGAATTTTCACATTGTATTTTTGATACATTTTACCGAGTAAATTGGGATGAGGTATCTTTCAAATGATTTAAAAGTTACTATGCGAGCCAAAGAAGAAAAGTACTGTCAAACGGCAATCTTGAACTTTAGTCCTTTTCTTGCACATCTTACATCCTGAAGTGGAAGCGATACGCAAACAAATATGGCCATTTTAACAGTACTATTCTTATTTGGCTCGCATAGTACCTAGCATAGAAAAAAATACTCTTAACAGAGGTACCTAGGTACCTTCTAACAACTTTTAATATTTGAACTTAAAATGTAATACATAACTGCCTTACAATTTTGTAAACGTAGAATCAAAACGAATAGAGTAATTATTATCTTGTTTCTAAGCTCCTATTTCCCCGTCTTCGTGTGAATACTGCGAAATCCGATTCAGTATTTTTCTTATGGTTGATTAAGTAGCTTCTTATCTAGAAATCTTTTAATTTCAAATTTTTTTAGTGAAAACGCCTTTTGCCTTAACCACACACACTAAATCCATGACAGGTCAGAACAGGCAGACACTTTACCAAGTTCAAATGATTTTAAGTCATGTCAGTCACTTAATGCCAATAAATTATTTATATACCTAATTTCTAACTAGCTTTATTAACTGGGCCTCCCTTTAAACTATTACTACAATGATCTACAGGGTTATTTGTAAAATACCAACAACCTCGCAGGAGTCGATTACTAACATCATGAACAACAACATCAATTGTTGTACGAATTTTCCGAAAACAGACAAAAAAAATGACTTTCCATATGTCCGAACAGGGGCCGTACCGGCTAACGAATCGATAAGTCTGCTGGGTTTCAAATTAAAACAGATAAATCGAGCCCCAATTGAGCCAAAATGGCAAACCCCAATTCATGATGTCACACGAACATCGATATCTTTTAAATTACGTCAACAGAAAGAACAAGACGAAATTCCTTACTTTGATTTTTCTGTTTTAAATTGAAACTCGATAGACTTTTCGATAATCGATTCGTTAGCCGGTACGGCCCCAGCTGATCAAGTGTTGTATGAAATTTTTTTTTGTCCATTTCCTAAAAGTCATAGAACGATTATTATTGTTGTTGTTTATGATGTTAGTAATCTATTCCTGCGATGTTGTTGATGTTTTACAAATTACCCTAAATGTGTTTGCTCTTTTAAATGAATTGACACACACGATTTCTTTGCGGCACGCGATGCATAACCTCAGCAAAGGTAGGCGAAGTGAATCTCAAAGACAGTGATACAAAGTCAGAATCTTCATTTTATCGCAAGCATTTGACTTTATAATGGTAATTGAGCCTTACACAGATGATAAAAACAAGGAAGATGATGTAATGAGGCGATGTATGAATAAAAACTCCCCGCCTCATTGTCTTGCGATATACGGATTATTCGTTGTTCCAGTGTAGTTTAAGTTATAAGCGATTACACAGTTTATAAAGTAAGTACCTTTTTAGGGTACATAGCATAATGACAAAAAACAGAACCCTTATAGATTCGTCATGTCTGTCTATCTGTCCGTCCGTATGTCACAGCTACTTTATTCCTAAATTATTAGGATTACGCAGTTAAAACGTGATAGGTTCTGAAACTGAATAAAAATATCCATCAAGGGTGTCTATAGGTAGGTCTTCAAGGTGGTAGTAATAAGGTGGTGGTAGCAATACCGCCGAAAGTGGCGCCCTCAGAGGTTTTTTTTTTAAAGTTGTTAATAGAAAACTATTTAAATAAAACTTTACGTGCAGTTTTTAGGGCCCATGGTCTAGTATTTTTAGAGGGTATTACTATATTTCCTCGTAGTCATTCGTAGAAGTAAAAAAATCCACTTTTAGTAGTTTTGCTATCTACTTCTAGCACTCGCAATGCAGAGGGAATGTAAAAATTAAAAACCGTTTCCAAGATAACTTCTAAAGTGGTAAAATGTCTGCCTCCCCCTTCTAACTTTTAAAATAAGAAATTGAAAAACGTAAAAAATATATACGCTGTAGATCTTATTAATTAACTAGAGACTGCCCGCGGCTCCGCCCGCGTGGACGAAACTATACTGTGACAAACAATTTATTCTTTCAAAACCACAGTGATAATAAGTACTGTAATCATTTGTCAATTTGTAATTTACAGAAAATGAACAGTTTAGGACCTACATAAATAATCATATATATTCATCAGCTCATTCAGCTGAATTACTACAAAAAGTTAAACTCAAAGTACCTCGTATATCCTCACGTTCAAAACAATCTTTTCATGTACCTTCATGTCACACTAATTATGCTAGAAATGCCTTTTTCAGACGATCTTGCGATCTCTATAACAACCTATTGGATGGAGTCGACATCTTTGCTAATTCATTAAACTTGTTTAAGAAAAAAGTGGGTGAACTGTTATTCTAGATAAAGTAAACATAAAAAATAGTTAAGACTATAATGTACATTGTAATAGTCGTAGATGAAATTGTCTGTTTTTTTATATGTTTGTATTACTTATCTCATCTTTATCGGTAGGCAAGGTACTTTGTTAAAGATGATAGCATCTGACACAATATTGCACATGCAGTATATATTGTTTGTACCAAGTTATGGTACTTTAAGGTCTTTTTCTTTCCAAATATTAATTTAAGAATGATTGTGACTTTCCAAATGTTATTATTTACATGATAAATTATGTACAGATTAGTTACAGAATAGTGACATTAGTATTTAGAGATTATTTACAAATTGTTAACAATTAGTTTACAGAAAATGAACAGTTTAGGACCTATAGTACATGACCTCTACCATAGACTCAATTCTCCACCAACCCATGGTCCTTCCTACCTTCTCGGTGTATGCGGACCAAATCTCAGGAGAGTGCTTTCCCCGTTTGCACTTTTTCAACTCCCCATACAAATTCTGTTTCCGTCCTTTCTTTTTGGCTATCTCTTAACTCTCCCCCATCTGGGTGTCAATATTGTGCCGTTTAAGAGAAACGTGTCAAGAAAGTTTCGTAGAGCGCCATCTCGCTTTTTGTCTCGTTCTGGTTTAACGATTTTATATATTAGATACTCTTATCTTCACCATCTAGTATTTTGCCCGCTTCGCTCTCATTACTTGCGCTACAGCCCAAGTATTAAGAGGACAGTTATCTTTACCTTGCTTTGTGTTATTGTTACCTGATTTACTGCTAATAATCATTGGCTTCGGCTTGTAATCGATAAGCCGTGGGTCACAACGATTCTTAACGGTATTATTATGTAATTAAAAGTTGCATTGAGAATAACAGCACAGTTTTAATCAGTAGATACTTTAACATTTTTTTCTTTATTAAGTAATGCCCCCACTAAATAAGTGTTGGAAAATTAAAATATAACTTGTAGCGAATTTTTAATTAAATCACGTAATCAAAAATAGAAAAATCTTTTATTTTATTTTACATTAAAAACCTCTCAAAAAAATTGGTAAAATAATTATTTCGCTAGCATGAAAACTGCCCGAGATATCACAGTTTGAAATGCACAAAATTGGACTCGCCGGAAAACGCTCCGTACTAACGGCATCGAAATGTACGTAGTAGTACATTTCGATGACTAACGGCTACTCAGTTATGACGTCACGCTTGAGTAGTTTGTAGGAAATTTGTTCGGCAGCTGCAGCTATATTAAATATTGTGTTTATCAAAATGGTTTCTTATACAAATTTGCTATAAATTTTATGGACTAATTAAAGGTATTTCGTTATTTTATTCATTAGTCATCAACTAATCATTGTCATCATCCCTATTACCTATTAACGCCGTTTTCGACTGCGTTATTGAAATAACGTAAAAAAACCATCGAAAGATCATTTCTAGACAATGTTTATTAGTTATAACGTTGTAGTAATGAATAGTTGAGTATAGAGATATAAAAAGAAAGTTAGAAGAAAGAAAGAAAATACATTTATTTTGGACATACAGTATACATAACGAATATACACAACATGACAAAAATACAAAAAACTGAGCAAAACCAATATTGAAGATGAATTTCAACTTCATCCTAAAAAATAATAAAGAAACCGAAACTTACAATGTTCAGCATATTTGATCTAGCTATACTTAAGCATTATCACAAGACAAGACTTTGAAACTAAGAAAAAATATTTTGGAACCATAATATATTCGTTCGTATCTACACTAGGTATCTCTACGCGCAATCGTAGCATTTCCTCGAAAACCTTGAGGAAGTCAAAACCAGAAGAATCAGCGAAAAACGAGCTAAATGCGTTTGGCTTTTTGCGTTTACTATGTGACTGGAAACGACAATGGTGGGAGCGTTTTGATACCGGTTGTAAGATAACTTGATTGTTCGTCGTTTAGGAAACTAACTACTATCACTGCTGGTTGATTGACGTATGTTTTAGCTGTTTTGTGTGAAAATATTGTATCTTTTTGTCATCATCATCATCATATCAGCCGTACGACATTCACTGCTAAGTATAGGCCTCCCCCGCAGATCTCCACGACGATCGGTCCTGCGCTGCCCGCATCCAGCGGCTTCCCGCAACCTTCACCAGATCGTCGGTCCACCTTGTCGGGGGCCTACCCAGGGAGCTTCGTCCGAAGCTTTTTGTAAAAAGATGAAATTTTCTTCAATAATTTTAGTATCTATTTGGTACACCTGATGTCACATACACGGCTATAATACAGGTTGACTTTGAGACAGTAGCCTTTATGCCATATGTAATAAAAGCAGATTTTCCAGTTTAACTGTATAACCTGACGTGCTGTCGTGTGTACATAAAATATTTATATTTTTCTCAATATAAGTCTCGTCCATTTCATCGTTTTCACCCTCTTCCATTTCATCATTTACATCTCATCCATTTTTACCCGCGTATCACTAGATTAGAGGGTGATGGCTGAAAATCAGCGTTTTTGCTTAAATCACGCTGAGCCTCGGCGCTGTTGCTGCTGAACACACGTACATACAAATGATAAGTGTGTCTTCTAATTTATAAATTATGTGTTAAGCAGCAATAAACGATTTATCTATCTATCTAATTTTAAAAGTGACCTGCGATGTTTCAGGTTATTTCTTAACTAGCTCATAATTATTACTGGCCCCCTAGCATGGCTACCGTAACACGATATATATCGCGTGATATAGCGTTTTATCGACACTCAACTGTCAAAATTATTTTCCTTTTGACAGTAAAATGTGATAACTTGCTATATTATATCGCGTCAATAGTCATGCTAGGAAACCTGAAAAGCTTTTATTGGTGTCGAGTTATATTAACGAATTTATGAATTACAGAATATTAAAAATGCGCACTGAATGAGCGAGCTGATCTTTAAAAATAACCAATAAAAAGAAATAAATTCTAATAGAGATCACATTAAAACAGCTATCGAAACTCGTTTGTACTTAAATCCAAGTTGCAAAGCAAAAAAGGATAAAAAAAACCTCTCCCTCGGGGTATTAGCTATTAAATCGGGTGTATTTCTCGGAATCATGGCAACACTGGGTAATTTGGCTCGTGCCAGGCGCGCTGTAATTTTGTTTAGCGCCATTTTCTAAGAACTAACTAACTAGGTATGTATGTACCTGGAGGCGAAACGATTAGAAACCAGTGAGGTTAGAAATTAATACAATTTCTGGACAGCGTTGATTTATAAACAGAATCACTATAGACAGGTAACTGGTATAAAAGTTAGTAAGGTACGTTGGGGTAAGAACGGATCGGGTAAAGATCGGATAATTCAAATAACTCCCAAACGTGGCAATATTTTTTATTGCTGGCAACATAATATGAAACGCCACTTCTTTCTGCCCCTCCCCTCGTTCTGCGGTTGTCACTGTGATGACATACAGGTGTTTTTTGGAGCAAAAACTAAAACGACTCAATTTCGTGTCTCAATCGAAGATCCGGACTTCCCCCAGGCAACTTTTTTTCAATTGTATGATGTGTTTATTCGTTTTCTGCTTATATTGTGAATGTGAAATAATTTTATAACGGTAGCGATTATATAAACTGATAAATGCAATTGTAAAATTATTGTAAGCTGAGATCCGATCTTGCCCTTTGTGGTTGAAGATCGGATTTACATACATTATCCTATTTTTTATATAGAAATAGTATTTTAATTTTTGTAACGAAACTACTTATATTTTTTTATTATTCTTTGGTATAGTCATAATATGGAAATAACCGGATATTTCTATAATGACAACCTTTCGCTTTAAATAGTAGTCCGAACTTGCCCCACTATGGTCCGGTCTTTACCTGGTATTTTGATTACCAATCCTAATCTTCACAAAGGTATAACTTGGCAACCACTTATGAAAAAAAAATGCTGATATATAGTACATTTAATCCTTAACAACAGAAGCTCAATTTGATTTGAAAATCTTTAATAGGAAATGAGGGAATAAATATTTGCAGCAACCTCTTCAACTAACTGAAAAACCGTCCAACCTTACCCCAACAAACCTTAATCCGTTCTTATTTCTTACGTCTGTCTGTATGAAAGAGGGAAAGGAAAACAGCCGACTGAAGGAGTTTATTGCCGGTTCTTCTTGGTAAGAAAAAGGACTCCCGCCATAGAGTTATCCGAATGGATGAAGAAGCTTTTTAGGGTTCCGTAGCCAAAATGGCAAAAAACGGAACCCTTATAGATTCGTCATGTCTGTCTGCCCGTCCGTATGTCATAGCCATTTTATTCCGAAAGTATTTGGATTACACAGTTGAAACTTAGTAGGTAGATGTATTCTGTTAACCGCTTAACGATTTTAACATAAAAATAAAAAAAAAAGATTAAGGGGGCTCCCTATACATGAAACTGAAACTGACAATTGTTTTTTCCTTCATACCAATACGTGTGGGGTGTCTATAGATAGGTCTTTAAAAATGACATTGAGGTTCCTAAGATTTTTTTTTTAAAAGTCAACCGTTTGAAAGATAAACACTGCCAAAGTGGTAAAATGTGTGTCCCCCCCCCCCTCTAACTTTTGAAATAAGAGAGTGTAAAATAAAATAAAAATATGCTATAGATCTTAATAAAAACTTTCAATGAAAATTGGTTTGAACGAGATATAGTAATAGTACTGTAGCCCCCGGACGCGATATTAGAAATGCCTGTGGGGTACAGACACTGCCTGCTCTGTACCGCTCTGAGTTTTTCAAATTAATAATGTCGAAAAAGCCTGTGTGTTTCAGAGCACCGCTTGCTCTGTATCACGCGGGGTTTTTCAACAAAAAATTTAATAATATCATCCTAAAAAGCCTGTGGAACACAGACACCTTGCGCTGTGATCCACAGTGATTTTCTAAATATAAATACCCCGAGCGATACAGACGCGTAAGGCACTAAGTATCGTGAAACTTGGATATTAAACTAAAATATCAAATCTCTCTTATCAAAAAAACTTTTAACTCGTCAAAAAAAGATGGGACATAATTTATTTTTGGTAGGTGCTTTTAGAAAGAAATCCCCAAAGAACAGCTGTTTTATCGTAATTTGCAAAATTTCTCGAAAACGGCATAGCACAATCAAACTTTTCATTTTACCTACCTTACCTAAAAATGTGTGTAAGTGTATAGGGAATTGAAAATATCCTACCATAATTAATATTAATTGAGAGTTTTATAAAAAAATATATTTTTATTAAAGAAAAGTATTTTGTTAGTTTTTCGCAATTTCCGAGTGCAATAACTAACAGCCGAACGTTATTTCATTTTTTTTATTTCGTATGATAATGTTTGACAGATGATAATGATCAGATTTAGACTATAGGTACTTGACCTTGTGACCGCCTTTATGCCGTACGTTATAAAAGCTGTTTTGCAGTTCAACTGTTTAACTTAACGTGCTGTCTTGTATATCCACATCAAAGAGTACTTTTGTAATATAGGAAATAAAGAATCTTGCTGGCTTTTTCTGTTAACAAGAAAATTATAATCACTGATAATGTGTTTTTTTGTCTTTTTTGTAATATTCTTTATTTATAACAAAAATATTAATGAAAAAATAATAAATCGAAATGAAAAACACATTAAGTATCACATAAATATTACTTATGTCAGATTAGTGATACAATAAAACATAATTAGGTATTGTTTATTAATTATCCAAGAAACTTGAAAATGCGCTCTATCAAGCTACCGCCCGCGGCGTTCTTAGGAACCAAAGTCTGCTATACTTTAATCCAGGTTAAAAAAAACTATCTGTGTGCCTTTCATCCCAATCCATCCCATTTAGCATAGCCTGCCATTTTTATGGGTTTAAGAGAAAAAATATTTTAAAATACACAATAAATTAATATGAATAGTAGGATAAACTAAAAAAATATACCACTTTAAAAAAAATATCGCTAGTATGACTATAAATCACTATTTTAATATTCTACATAGGTAATTTACCGAAACATGAAGACCACAACTGTAATTTTCTGAATTGTCTGTGTTCCACAGGCTTTTTACAGTGATAATATTAAATTTTTAGTCGAAAAACCCCGCGCGCTCCAGAGCAAGGGATGCTCTGAAACACACAGGCTTTTTCTAACGTTATTAGATAGAAAAACCCAGAGCGGTACAGAGCAGGTAGTGTCTTTACCCCACAGGCATTTCTAATATTGCCCCCCGGACATCTAAATCACCAAAAAGGTTACCGCTTGTCTTAGTGTTATTGTTATAGATTTTGCAATATTGTATACTAAAACCGAAGTCTTAAAGATCGTAACCCGCCGTAACCATAGACAGTGATAAATCTAAAATCTCCATTTATGTTAGTTATTTACTTTCGAGGTTACCGCATTGTTTCACTATTGTCATGGTAAACAGATATGTTCAATTACTACACATATCAGTAAGACTATGTAAAGTCGCCATACACAAAGGAGAATGGCAAACTGGGAACCATTTTTCAAATTCATAAATACTGAGCGTGCCCAATTCGGACCTTATGAGATTTAAAGGTCATAATTTGGTGGTTACTTTTCAATTTAAAGTGTTCGTAAAGAAGGAGGCAACATTTAGAAAAACAACATCATCCGCAACTAAAAATGTCAAAAACAGTAAAATTCTAATAGGTAATATAATATATTAATTATTGAATTCTTATTTTCAATAAGAAAGGGTCTAGGTATATGAAAAAAATACAATTGTTTTTCGTTTTTGAGGTTAAAATCATGGCCGCCAGGCGCCTTACCAATTGACGCGGATTAGTACCTACCTATCGTTATCATACTATGTTTCAGGTCAATGATAGATAGGTAGTAGGTAATAGGGAATATGCATAAGTCACCGATTTTGATGAATTTGAGCTTGATCGCTGCGGACACTTATAAAAACATGATAGAACAGGAAAAAAAATAAAAAAAATTTATTATTTTAGTTTTATCACACGATGAAATCAGGGGAAAATGACGATTTTTTTTTCATTTTCGGATATAATGCACTTTACAGTCAGATAGAATATCGAATAAGAAATAATATTTTGTATGACACATATGTACTTAAACGCAAAATTTAGGGAGATAATTGAAGATTATTGGCTAACTCTATATTAAACCCGCCGAAACACACCCGAAACGTGATGTGTGACGTCACCGTTTTGTATGGAGCGTTTTCGGCGGGTGCTGCTGCGCGCTAACTTCAAGTAACTATATCACGAGAAAAAAACGCAAGAGTAAAGTTTTAATATTACAGTTAATTTTCTCACGCATTATACTTTTGATTAAGATTTAAAAAAAAATTGATGCATATTCCCTATTGTCTATTACGGTCTAATGACTAAATATTTGTGGATTTCATGACCAGCCTCACCTAAAGCTTTGAAATAAAAATCATTCTGTGTAGGTTATGTAATGTATCCAAAGTAATTGCCTACTAGGTGCTGTTTTGAGGTTAGGTTTTAAAATCAACTTTTTATCCCCAGCTTTAAAGTGTATCTTACGATTACATAATTTATTAGGCTTTAATAGAGGATTAAATTCATGCTAATTACTTCTTGGCACGCTAAGCCTTTATGTGGTTCTGAAAATATATGGGCCCTTGCCATTCTCCTTTAAGACCAGATGTAGTCCGGCCATTTTGATAATAATTTACATTTTAGAGTTACCGGTTCAAATTTATACTAAAGACAATAGGCCCTCTGAACAAACCATAGACCAATTTTAAGACTGTTTCTGTGGCCGGTTTAGATTTTAAGACCCATTTGGTCAATGAACAAAAAATGCAAAAAATTAATAAAACGCATTAACTTAACTTTCTACCAGCAAAATGGGTATTTCTCAAAATAATTGTACCGTAACGTGCATGTAAAACGCAGTTACGCACAAGTTTTGTTACGAACATGTAAGTACAAAATATTACGTTCATGTTGACATAAAGGTCGTTTCATAATAAAACATCAAAGGCTTATGCCCAGCTACGGCCCAACTTCAAAATACCGCGGACAAGCTTTCAATAAAATTGAAAAATCATTATTTTTTAAATATGAATAATGCAATTGGAATTATTCTGTAATAAACGCGCATCACCAAAATCATCTTAAGAATAATTCAAAGATTTTTGTCATTTATCACCACAGTGACGTTGCCATTAGGTACGGAAAAATCTCGTAAACAATCGATTAGATATAAAAATCGATACGAACAAAACATATTATTAACTAGCGATCGCCTGCGGTTTCACCCGCGTGGTTCCCGTTCCCGTGGGAATATCGGGATAAAAACATTCTATGTTTTAATCTAAACCACTTACTATCTGTGTGCCAAATTTCAAGCAAATCCGTTCAGTAGTTTTTGCGTGATTGAGGAACAAAAATCCAAACATCTAAACATCCAAACCCACAAACTTTCACATTTATAATATTAGTAGGATTACTAACATTATTTGTAACTGCAATTCCTGTTTGACCGAGTATAACTTCAAAAGAATATGATTTTTATTAAAACTTGTTTTAGGATAAAATATGTTTCGATCAAAACAGTATTGAAGAAGACTAAAATCGATTTAGTAATCGATTCCAATTTTTGAATGCTCTAAGATTCCAATAGAAAGTGGCAGCACTGTGTACTGTCAGTTTGACAGTATAGTGACAGTACGACTTCAACAACATTTGATTGTCGTTTGTCTGTTTGTGTTTTGTAGTTTTGTTTTGGATTGGAAGTGTTTTGCAGTGAGTGTATTTTTTCACATGCATTCTTTACTTTTTGACCCATTTTACTCTAATGGACTCCGAGTCTCCGACCCTATTCCGAACTTTGGAGTCAGGCCCAGCTATTTTGGTTACATATCATAATAACTAATTTTATTACAACTATTTTCGAAATAACTACGGCCTAAAGAGCTATTGTTTAGAATAACTATAGATCGTTTCACATATATTTGTTATAACTAATGAACTAAACGTGTAATGTACGATCCACGGTTAATTCAACTACAATCAACTCACCTAAAGTTGACTGAACTAACGAAAGATTTACCTACTGTTGATTTGGGGATCAGTTGGGTGTAACACGCCAGCAGGTCGGTTATGGCACTTCGTCGGCCGCTGCCGCGGGTATGTGATACTATGCCGAAGTAGAAAAGACCGAATCTTACAAGACCTATGGACGAAAGACCGAAAATCAAAAGGTCGAATGGTTGTTTGGCCGTACGTTTAAGGCTCCAGCACACCGGATGTGTAAGCATATGCGTAAGCGTGCACGTAGACGTACTATGACGTTGTAATGTCTGAAACTGTATAAGACATGGCACACCGCTTGCGTAACGTACGCATGCACGTAGACCGATGCGTAACCCTACGCATTTTAGCTCTCATGAGACAAACAGGCTGCGTACTTACGCAGAGCGGAACGCATTGATGACGTTATACTCAATGGCGTTCCCTATTGGACGTCACACCGAACAAATACGAACACGCACGTATCTTTCCTGCGCGTCACTACGCGCTCAACCACACGCCACACGCACATTCAGTTTTATTTGTTTACAAATAGTACCGGTACTACCGGTAGTAAGTGGTGGTATTTTGTTTTTAAATAAAGAATAACGATATTAAAGAAAAACTAATTGAATTAGTGCGAAAAAAATAGTCCATTTACTCAATCTTCGTCTTACATCGCGCACTAGAGTTGCAAACATGGTTGCCACAGCGTCTGGGTACGCAAGGGACAGGTTGCGTTGCGTTCCGCGTAGACGTATGCGTAACCCGGTGTGTCAGGGGTTACGTGCGTGACTACGCGCGTGTACACGCACGCGTAACCACGCGCGTGTCTACGCATCCGGTGTGCCCAGGCCTTTAAAATCACGAAAGGACATTTTACCGAAAATACGAAATCCCGAAGCTTAAAAAACCAAAGTTTAATAAAACTACGTTCTATACCCCGAACTACTTAATACCGAATTAACGAATTAGTAAAAAAAAAAGAAGCTGTAAATAATTAAAAAAGGGGTAAAAATTAAAATAAATTATTTTAATCACAATAAGTTTAATTTTAAAAACTCTCTTCGCCTGAAATGCTTTATAGCAAATTTTGCTGCTGGAATTCAAACAACTTGCAATGTCATCTGATGTCATGCTTCCACTCTGTAACATCACTAGAAATTACTCTGTGGAACTACCTAACAGAGAGATGTGGTCTGATGACCAAAGCTGGAAGCCTAGTCGGTTCACGGACGGCTCAAAAATGGGTCATGACATTGGTTGACGTGGCGTGAGACCAAGAGTCAACCCTAGTGTTAATCTTAATCTTGGTAAGTACGCCACAATATTCCAGGCAGAGGTCTTATGTAGTTCTTATGCAGTTGTTAACGCGTGTTATCAAAACGCGCGTTAAGCGCTTGTCATGTGAACCTGCTCTTAATGATTATTTTTTGCTTAAATGAAGGAAGACTACTTGATTATATGTTGTAAAATGGTTATCTCATTGTTTTTCATAAAATGTTACTCTATTAAAATATAGTTGATTTAAATAAAAAATAAATAAAAAATTGATGTTTTATTATGAAACGACCTTTATGTCAACATGAACGTAACATTTTGTACTTACATGTTGGTAACAAAACGTGTGCGTAACTGCGTTTTACATGCACGTTACGGTACAATTATTTTGAGAAATACCCATGTAATCTTCAAGTTTGGTGGTAGAAAGTTAAGTTAATGCGTTTTATAAAATTTTTGCATTTTTTGTTCATGGACCAAATGGGTCTTAAAATCTAAACCAGCCACAGAAACAGTCTTCAAATTGGTCTATGATTTGTTCAGAGGGCCTTTTATCTTTAGTATAAATTTGAACCGGTAACTCTAAAATGTAAATTATTATGAAAATGGCCGGACTACATCTGGTCTTAAATTTGTGTATGGCGACTTTACATAGTCTTACTGATATGTGTAGTAATTGAACATATCTGTTTACTATGACAATAGTGAAACAATGCGGTAACCTCGAAAGTAAATAACTAACATAAATGGAGATTTTAGATTTATCACTGTCTATGGTTACGGCGGGTTACGATCTTTAAGACTTCGGTTTTAGTATACAATATTGCAAAATCTATAACAGTAACACTAAGACAAGCGGTAACCTTTTTGGTGATTTAGATGTCCGGGGGCTACAGTACTATAATAAGTTTTCGAGATATATCCCAAGTAGCAAAATTCTCCTGTAGTGCTCAGTTTATAGGCTCACAGCACTAGTACCTCTCTCTTAGTGGTTCCAGGTTTTACTACCAAGCTTATAACAGGTTACACGGAGTTCGTTTGGGTTTATAGTACATCTATTCTTATAAGTTGGCTTATAATCGTGTACAGAACGAAATTATAGGCGCAATAAAGGCTAAGATGGCCTATAAAAGTGTTGCATATGTGTAAATACACTTGAGAAAACTTGCTCCAGTAAGTTACACTTATAATCGCCTAGAAGAAGTAATTATAAACCCGCTATAAGTATCATACGCCAGTAATAGTAATTTAGAGAACTAAATGCACTTAGAACCATTTGCATTTGTTACTTGACCTTATAGGGGTGTATGAGTCAACTTTATGTGCCAATTATAAGTGAATTAGTTCTACAGTGGTTTCTTCTAAGAGTAAGTGTACTTGGTATTATTGTGAACTCTCGAATGCTGTTATAGACTTGATTTCTATATAAAGGTTTCTTGTAAAACTGTTAGTGTCCAAAGATATCTTCGTGAAGTCCATTTAAGCTTTTAATATTTATCGCATCTTCACGGCCATTTTTTCGTCACAATATGGCGCGACAATGCTGTTAGAACTAATATTATTTTTAAACATTACTTAGTAAATACGCCATGTTCACAAGGCGAACAAAAATTAAGATGTAAAACACAATATACTTCACCGAAAATACTTACGCGTTTGCCATGCAAACATCTATGCACGTATAATATTACGTGCGAAATACTTACTTGTTAATACATTATATTATATAAAATAGATAAACTTAACTTTTTTTTTTCTTTTTTTCTACAACTGACACAATACAACAACAATTCACAAATGTTTGAAGTAGCTAGTAATAGAAGCGTGGAGTACGTTACACGCCTGCCTGGTTCCATTAGATGCTCATAGCTGGCTTCGCAGGAGCAGATAGTTCTGCCTAGTCCAACTATAAGTGTATTATTGGTCTAAGTGGTGCTCGCCAAGTCTACTAGGAGTGTTTTATTAGCAAAAGTACGCGTATAAAATGGGCCCTTTTCCGTGGTTATAACTTTTTACTAGCCTGTTATAGACCTGGCCCCGTAACCACTACAAGACCACATTTTGTTACTTGGGATGATATGTTCCAAAACCGCAAATATAACTTTGTCATTCATACCAACACTGAAAAACAAATTTTACAGACGAAAAATGATAGTGCTCTAATATAGTATGGTATAAGGTACCACGGAACCCTACCAGGCCAGGCCTACCAGGTGGCCAGACACGCAATTGGCTTTTTCAGATGTGCTTGTCAGCCTCTGATTATAAAGACCACAGGAGACAGTCCTTATTATGCCAAAAGCGATAGATTATAGCGATAATACCCATGAGAAACAACTTATCCGAAAAAAAACTGTGCAACTCGAAAAAACTAACGTCTTTATTTAGAATCAGGTAAAAAATCATCCAAGTGGATGACCGTAATCGATAATTATAATGAGTCGGATGCATCTGCTCGATATACCGCTTGCAGAATAAAAAACAATACACCTCTTTGTTTACAAGTTTTATTGGTTAGTTTTTATTTGTTTACGTGATACACGGGCAGTGTGATCGTTGAACATAATGTAGTTAACAAACACTCCACTTTTTAACATTTTTATTTTCAATACCAATACAAGGTTATTTTTAGTTCATTGAAAACCTCTCGTGGGGTTGATCAGACCGTCAAACAACAACTTTCATTATGGGACCAACCTTGAAATCGCGAAAAAAAACAGCTTAAATGAAATGTATGAAAATACATTGCGATGGAGTAGGCATTGTATACTTTTGTATGGAACAGCTTGATTTCCAGGTTAGTCCCATAATTTCATATAAATGTATTACAAACTTAACTTAACTTTGAGGCGAGGTTTAAAAAAAAATACACTTTTTGATGTAAGTAATGCCAAAGGTCGCTGAAAGATCCTACAGATCTGAAATTAAGATATACATTTCTATATATCTTTCTCCAGAACCAGAAACACGATTTTGGCTCAATATGTAAATTTTAATTTCGAAAACCTTTTGAAAATTCTTTAGTTTGAGATTATTTAGAAACAACATTAGGTATTCAAGTCAAAATTGCTTTAAATGAATATTGTATCATCAATATTCACAATCGTGTAAAATCGTTTCTCTAATTTCTCTTGATCACCAAAGACTTCTATGTTGTATTGTTTATCACTATAGTTATTTACAACGAATTTGATTCCGTGATTTTTTCGCCTAATCTATAAATAGGCCTCGATCCGCTCGCGCGACGTTTTCTCATTGCTATCACGCTTTACGCATTATTTCTTTACTAGCGGCCGCCCGCGGTTTCACACGCGTGGTTCCCGTTCCCGTGAGAATAACGGAATAAAAAGTATTCTATGTTTTAATCTAGGCTATCTACTATCTGTGTGCCAAATTTCAACCAAATCCGTTCAGTAGTTTTTGCGTGATTGAGGAACAAACATCCAAACTTCCAAACCCACAAACTTTCACATTTATAATATTAGTAAGATTTCTTCATTTATTTCTTTATAAAGCGCCTAAAGGCTCGGTTATGCAGAAACATATATCTCTGTCTTTTTCTTCACGTGTAAAGAATATGGAAAATAACCTCACTTCTGCAGTTTTTCTATGTTTCCGCTATTATTTAAGCCAAAAATATGACCCGCGACAAGCGCTTTTGATGATATTCAGATTTTTTTACAATCATCTGTGAGGTTTATATGCAATTTAATACTTGTAGCTACTAGATAATCTATTTAGCTTGTCGTATGTTTTTTTTTGTAGCTACAACTTTACGTTTTCTATATAAAAATATGGCCGGCGCAAACCATGTTTTCCTATCATGGACCCTAAGTAATATTTATGTTACTCGCGATCCCTCCAACCAGTGTGTCCCCGGTAATTTCGCACGTCCTTGCGTGCTGACCGCCACGCCTGTTATTACGCGGCTACCGATAATTTGCCCGGTTTAGTGATGTTATTACATCGATAGATTTTAATGCACTCAAATTACACCATTACTGCACTGCTTGTTGCCTTTTTATCCTTTTCCCCTTCAATATTATTGTAAATCTCAACTGTCTGAGTCAAGTAGCAATATTTTACTGGTTATGTTAGGCAATTATATCTGATTACAGTATATCGTTAAGTAACTACTTAATGATATTCTTAACACATATTTTCAGTGTAACGGTGCTTTTATAGCTCTGTGCGGAGTTATAACTAGTGGCTCTGTAGAGCCGTAGTTGGGTTTGTGACATTTTTGATCATTTTTCGAAATGGCTTTTCATCATGTGATTTAAATTTTTTGCCATTATGAATAATTTAATCGACTAGAAAATTCTATATTATTATAGAACCTGCTCATAAAATTTCACGAGAGTCGGTTGATGCGACCTGTAAAGGAGAACAAATGGACAGCCCTTCCGTGCGGAACTGCGGAAGTGCGGAATACGAAAGCATTTTTGCCCAAGTTGTAACTGACTTAAAGTTCGGCAAACTTTATTTAATATCTTCATTCACGTTCATGAAAAATGATCATCATTTTTGACCGCCTTGGTGCTATTCGAATTTGCCGACGGTACACGGCTCATGAAAAAATATCAATGAGATTATATTACACTAGCTTCCACCCGCGACATCGACCCAGTGGAATTCTACTTTGCATGGAGATTCCGCTTAAAAAGATACCCTATATCCGTCAGAGATAGTGAAAGAATTTATGGAATCAGTTCAGTGGTTCCTGAGATTAGGTACTTACCCCCTACATACAAACAATCTTTACCTCTTTGATTAATTAATGTAGATACATTTATCGATAATATTTCAACAGTCTTATCTAGCTACTGTCGGCGAAATGACCGTAGCCATAAGCGTCACCAGAACATAATAATACCTGAATCATTTCTATCGGTGAAAGAATTTCAGTAGTTCCTGACTAGGTACTTACCCCCTACATACAAACAATCTTTACCTCTTTAATAAATTAATGTAGATACATTTATCGATAATATTTAAACAGCCTTATCTGCTACTGTCGGCGAAATGACCGTATAGCCGTAGGCGTCACCAAAACATAATAATGCCGCCTCGCTACCTGCTTTGCATTATATTTACAGATACACTTTGTATCAATCCGAAGTACTAATTGTGATGGCGAAATTAACAGTTTCGTTCAAAAACTTTACAATGTTGACAGTTGACAGTGTGGCGTTAAAGATATCCTTAAAACAACATTACTGTTTAAGAACTTATGTCCTATCTAATTATTTTTGGAATATGTTTGAAAGGGAGAGAAATATGAACGATAATGATCGTCAAAAACTTTAAATAAATCAATTTTCAGAATAAGATTTACCTATCTTTTTCAAAGAAAGTTTCTCTACTTGTTATTGAAACTTCATATCGCTTTCCTTTTGCAGAATATTCTTAGTACACTAGTCTTACAGACAACTTCCTAATAATCATCTATTATTTAGCTAAGTGAAGGATATGGGTAATTTTAAATAGGTAATGAACAAGGGCCTACACTATAAACACACCAGTTTTTTTTTTGCACCTGGAGCTAATTTTAAATCCCAACCACAGAAAAAGTTTTTCTTTCAATGAGCGGTTTTCAAAAGGCAGTTTAAGAAAAAAAAGTAGTACCTAAAAGACGGCTAGATGTCGTTGTTCAACTAAGTACCATAAAATTAATATTACCTAGCGGAATAGAGTAACAAAGGGCTGAGCAAGCGAGATGTCACTAATCAGCAACATGGTGTGATAAAAAGAAATGCGTGATTATGACGTGCAGAACTCTTTTTCGCAACTGATTGACAGTTTGTCAGCACTTATCAGCCCGCTGAGAATTTGAGTTCTGAAAATATTTCCGATTTTTCTTGAAATCGTGGACATTTTTGCGAAATAATGCTTCGGAAACATGGTGCCCTGTTCAGTGATTGATTGTAGTACAACACATCGAAATAACCCAGAAAAATGTTCATTTCACAGGTAAATTATTCCAAATCGACCCCGCCTAACTTTGTGTTTATTTTTGCCAATACGTTTCGAAATTTTAGCACTGAGCGTGATTATTCTCTTCTGTAAACACTCATTTTTGTAAGAAGCAAAGATCGGCTAGACAAAATGCAAAATTAACGAATATTTTGTGTAAAGAAATAATTTTCATTTTACAGTAGGGGTGCATAAAGTTATCGATATTTTTTGTCGATTGTCTATCACGCCGCATCACGCGGTAAACGAATATGTTTCACTGTTGTAAAAGTACTTATATGATGTTTAGTTAATAATCATCTTGGAATGTAATCCCATTTAAGATACTTAAGCCGATCCATAGGTATCAGTTTCTGACTATTAGAATACCATCATAAGTAATTTAACTATATTTCAGATTTCCTACCAACTTAGATACAAAAAATGCATGGCTTACATTAATTGGCCGTCCAAACTGGACTCCAAAGAAAACTTCATATCTATGCAGTAAGCATTTTGAGGAAAAATATTTCCAGATGCGACGCCATTTTCTCCCTGCAGAGCAAAAGCTGAAAGCAACAAGCTAACGACACATAAAGCTTACTACGTATTTTACTTTCGTAGTTGGTGTTATATACCTACCATAAAGTTAATATACCTGTCGGATTTTGAAAAAATCTGCAGTTCCATCTAAGTTTGTTCCGGTAAGCATTAATAAAATGATACTATAAAATAATAATACTATTTTATTTCTAAGTAAGTATTACAACTGCAATTTCAGCTTCAATTTTAATAGCAGCATATTCACTAACTCACTCAATAGACACTCATTTCTGTCTTTGTTACAGGTTAATATAAAGCCTAGACGCACAGTGTCATCCTACGTTTATAGAGTCATAATGTTTAGAAATCAGCCTTTATTTAGGAAATAGGCGTTTAAAAGAACCATTCATATATATATATATATAACTTAGTGTGTTTGGGAATATATTCAACTAAAATATGAAAATGGTACTTGTACAATCATATTTACCTGTGAAATAAGTATTTCTTTGGGTTATTGTCGTAAGTAAAATAACAATTCAACACAGAACACGACACCATTATTGATTTATGTAGTTATAAGAGCCAAATCAACCAGATCGCAATCAAAATAACAAAATAATCGTGTGGACGCTTTTCACCAAGATGATAAAAGATGATAAATGAAGTCAAACTAGGTTCTGCTGTCTTTTTTTTCAACTCTTTCTCGCACATCGCATAAGCCGTAAGAAACGGTTTCTCACTCGCACCATTGTCCGTCTACTTGAGCGTTCTAAATCTATGGATATTATCTCAATCAACTTCTAACTGTAACGAACTGAAAACATTCTTCTTATCTTTTTTATGTTAAATAAATGATTTTAAATATCTCCTAAACTTTTTCTAATAGTCATAATTCATATCAGAATCGTAATTTTAGGACACCCGTGCAAAATTCTATCCCATTTATTTTGAATCTATGGCTGTTAATTAATACTATCGATATCGATATTTATATCAATAGTGACAAGATTACATCACTGAGACTAATACATAAAAAAAATACACACACAAATGTAAATCAATTTTGGTTTCGATTGACAGCTCATGTTTGTTCCTCTATTCCGCTAGGTAATATTAACTTTATGCTAAGTACGTAACTTTTTAAGAAAAAAGCAAAGGATTTTGTCAATTTGACAGTTAATTTTCTTCTTCTTATTTTTGTTATGGCAATCTAATCCTCTTCAGGGAGTAACTTTTGCCAGTATTGAGTCGATAATTCAGTGTTATACCATGGTTATACTCAGCTGCTAGGAAAAATTAAAAAAAAAACCTACCTAGTTGAATAACGCCATCTATCAACATAAAAATAAACTAAAATTCTCAGCTGTCAGAAAACCGCTCATTACAGTAGAAAGATAGATAAGGAGACAAGGAAATCCACATGACATTTTGATCTTTTGGGTTTTCAGCTATGAAATTTTGATCTTTCGGGTTTTTTAGTTAAGGCGATTGTATGACCGAAAGTGGCGCCCTCAGAGGTTTTTATTTAATAAGTTGTTAATAGACAAAGATTTTAATAATGTTTATCGTGGAGATTTTAGGGCCCATGGTCTAGATTTTTAGAAGGTACCACTACATGCCCTCGTAGTCATTCGTAGAAGTAGATAGCAAATGTGTCAAAAACGGCCACTTTTAGCAGCAGACTGTGGGCCCTAAAATCTCCACGATAAACATGTTTAAAATTGTATATTAGAATTATAATATTAAATATAATTCACCGCGGCGCCACTTTCGCTCAGGGTACCACCTTAAACAGTAAAATAAGACAATTATATTGGAAAGTCGTCCCATTTGGACACTTCGCTATCGTCAATCGATCAACACGCTGGATTCACATTTGGAAATATTTGTTATCGCTTGGCTTTAGAAGGTTATGGGATTTACATAATAATTAAAAACGTCAAATTCATACACGTTTCGAAAGCGAAATGATCGAAGATTTGCAAATGTTATAACGGGTGGCGCAAAAGTAAAGACCCTATTTGGTTCAGCTATAACATTTTTTCTAAATTAGAAAACTAGATTTAGGTTTTTTTAAATGTATATTTGTGCCATTAAATTTCGTACCATTAGGATTTAAAGATGATGTCTTTTAAATGGTGACCTCCAGAGTTGATACACATTTGAGCCCTATTTATGACATTTTGCATAACTTGCCGTAACACTTCCTGCGATATGTTATTTCTTGACGAATGTTTTCTTTTAGAGCTGCGAGAGTCTGTGGCTTGTTCACATACACCCGAGATTTCAAAAAACCCCAAAGAAAGAAGTCTGGACTGGTCATCGGGTGATCTTGCAGGCCAAGGCAAATCGCCAAAACGAGAGATAACTCGGCCTGGAAAAGCGTCCCTCACTAAATCCATATTTATTCCACGTTCTTGGGGAGTAAAACGGTCCATGTTTATTTTCAGTGTATTTTATATTTGTTCACTACACAATTTTCAACAACAGAATGACAGAAAATGTCATATAAAAAAAATAAAAGTATTTTCTTTAGTGCCAGTACTTTTGCAAGGGATCGTGTTTGAAATGTACATAGACTTAAAATAGTAGATCTAAGTTATTTCACATTTTATACATGTACCAAATTTAAATATTCTCCGTAAGCAACGCATGTGGAATCAGTTTTACTACGCTCAAATATTTATGTGGCGGCGCCATCAAAACTTTATACATAGGGTGTGGCCAAAATGCCAGGGGGTGTAAAGACCACCAAAGGGGGTGAAATGGGGAGAAATGGGGTGAATGGGAAGGAAACGCCTAATGGCCTGCAGTCACGAAACCAACACTTAAATTACGAACTATGTTAATACTGTTGACTAAACTTTGGTAGGTATGGATTTATTATTTTATATCGTAGCTCTGTTTCGCACGCTATTCGAGAATTAAAAGCGTTATGGAAATATGCAGATTTGGATTTACATTTTTTTTCTTTTCGTGGAAATGCTATCGGTATGATCACACCTTTTGTAATTCAGATTATTCTTTTTACTACGTTACTTAAGTACCAGACTTTATAAACTGGGTTTTGGTGATTCTGTAGGTATAATTACTGAAAAAATAGACTTTGCTGCCCCTAGCAAGCATAATAACATCATCGTGATTTTTAAACACAGACGTACGTAGATAACTGTCAAAATACTTTGGATTTTGTAGATATCGCTAAATCGCTATATATCATGATGGAACTCTTAGAGAACAACTGAATTCCTCATTTATTCAGAAAACAGTTCTTGATTTCTTATACTTACCAAATTCCCGGTTTATTTGCATGCTTCCACCATTTCGCAAATTTTAGCCTTTGAAAACCGGTTCGTGCCCGTAATAACCAGTTAAAACATGCTACATGCTCGCTACAGAGGGCACTACGTGCAAACTTATGCAACTCTACTTCGGCGGATCAATATTTTTCCCTACATAGCATGGCTGCCGCAGTGATTGTAAATTTAGTTAAAAGTAGGTTCACTTTAGTATACCTACCCTGTCAGTCCCTGTCCCAAAGGATCATGTCGCATTCTGGGCCATGATGTGCATTAACCATACTTACATATCTGTGTCAGACTCATGTCATGTCAAAAAGGGGTAGATAACAAAATGTCATATAATAGGAAAATGTCAAACAATTATAACCCCAAACGGCTCCTTGAGATTGAGATTTCTCTCTTTTCCTGCATTATATTTTAATTATATTCTTCCTACGCAATCACTTTAAAATTTAGTATTTTGGTAATTTCATCAAAGCGCATCATGGCCTAGCTTGTATAGTAAAATCGGCATAATCCTTTTGTGTTCACATAGAGATAGTAAGTACCAAGTGTAACAAACATTGTGTCAAAGTATGAAAGATTTTTGTAAGGCCCATCGACGCTGCTACCGTACTGATTTTTTATACACAAAACGGGGTAGTGCGGTGAAGGCCAACCTTCACCTCACCTGATGTTAAGTGACGATAAGGCCGAAGGTGGACTGAAATTCTTTATAAGTATAAAAAATGCTTTTAAATATAGGCACAGAGTACATAATAGTACCTACACCCACAAGTTTAGAGGTAGCTAGAATAGGTATTGATACTTCTAACACTTTCTTTTCATGAGTTAAAAGGTTGGTTTGGTTTGTTTTGGATTGTCATAAACCTACCAAAATCTAAATTACTTTACATATACTATTTGACTTTGAGGAGTTCCCTTTTGCATCTTCGAAGTTCAACGTTCAATACCGATGAAATTAATATGCGACCACTCTTGAAGTATACCCTTTCAAACAAAAAAAGAATTATTGATATTTTTCAGGATTATGATAAAAACTACTGACCAGATCTCTGTAAAAAATTCATGGGACCACACCACTGACATGAAAAAAATTTTTTCTAGGACCACACACAAACTATGTTCTTTAAGATAAAAAAAAAAATTTAAAATCGTTTGACAACTGACGAAGTTATGTTAAAACATACACAAAAAAAAATACCGATGACTTGAGAACCTCCTCCTTTTTTTGAAGTCGGTTAAAAAAGTAGAATTGGTACCTTCACAACAAAGGTACAGTATTCAAAAACATTAAGTACCTAACATGTTTCTTATTGCCAGGCGGAACAATTTCACCCTATGTTCCAAATCACCCTAAGGAACAGTCGCAATTAACCTAAATTAATCATCACGCCCACTTTGACACGTGGCTGTTACATTTTAGGCCGTCCGCTGCCTTGAGCGGGACACGCGCGCGGGGCGACATAGATTACAGCTTACTCATGCACTGCGCAAGCATCTGTCCGTCAAAAACCAGCAATCTATATTCCCGCGCCGTGTACCCGCGGCGGGATCCCGATCAAGGCAGCGGAGGGCCTTAGGTAGGCACCTACTGAACTTTTACGTCGTTAGAGGTCGCTAGATTAAATGATTTTCCTGCTATTGTTATTATAAAACGTAAGAATAGGAATTTTGAAAATAAATGTAAGAATAGTCTTTTTGGCTTTAGCAAAGGTCACGTAGTACTTTACCGTAATAAAACTTGCAAGTTAAAAAAAACCGGCTAAGTGCGAGTTGGACTCGCGCACGAAGGGTTACGTCCGTAAAAAACGACAAATAATCACGTTTGTTGTATGGGAGCCCCACTTAAATATTTATTTTATTCTGTTTTTAGTATTTTTTGTTATAGTGGCAAAAGAAATACATCAACTGTGAAAGTTCCAAAATCACGGTTCATGAGATACAGCCTGGTGACAGACAGACAGACGGACTGTGGAGTCTTTACGCTTTGGAACTTACGGAACCCTAAATATGCCATTATGTATTGTGGTCGTAAAATCACATTCTCGTATGACGTCTCATGTCGCCCTATGTTTTAGGTATTTTATTTTTATTAGTAATCCGCGCGTTGATGTCTTTTAAACTGGGAGAGAGATAGGAAGTTTAATAGTAGTTTATGATACAAGGTTGGTAAGTAGGTTTTTAAAACGAGTTGACGTTTTATAAGCCCGAGCCGCACGAGTTATAAAACACCTTAACAACCGTGTGCCATACTACGTTTTTCAATACATTTGCGAGAAAACATTAGGTACTACTGAAATTGTAATCTATAGGGGAGGTCAGCTCAATGCGGCCATAGGAGGCAAAGCGGCCATGCCTCATTTCTCGGCAACTTATAGCGATAGTACAATGTTTTATGTTCTGATATGCAGCAAACCTACCGCCCCGCCCCAAGCAGCCATTCGGTAGTGGTCGAAACCAGCATGTGGCCGCGGCAACATGCGAAAGATTTTTGTTCATTTTGTTAAGAAAATCCAGGGTAAACTCAATCTGTTTTGATCAAAACTCTATAAAACTCAATGTTTTTATTTTACGTCTATTATTGCTTATCTATTTGGCTTTGTTTGTATAACATTGGTTCCGACATGAGACAAATGTTATGAGCACAGTTAATTTTTAAAAGAAAACGGTGGAAAAAGGCAAATCGGTCCGGGCAAAGTGGCCAAGTGCTTTGCCTAGCTGTTGAATATTTTAATTTAAGTAGAAGAACTGTTGGTAGATAAGTATGAGAAAATTGTTGCGTACCTATAACATAACTAAATTATTAATTAGGTATAATAATTCAAAATAAATTTAGGAAGTATTCGAAGATTTTAAGACTGTAATAATAAATGTCTCATTTGAAACTTAAGAACCCTTTTTTTTTCGTATAGTTTTATTCAATTTATTTTTGGTCTTCTTGTTTTTTTAAGCACGATGCTTTTCAACTTTAAATGAATTTCTTGTAATCTTTTGGAATGACCACTTTGCCCTTACCCCCATGGCCGCTTTAGGCGCTCACTTGGGCAAAGCGGTTTTTTGACAAGTTTTCGTAATTTACAAATTAAAAGAAACTATTAAGGTTTTCACGAAATACGATTACACGTTATAAAAGTTAAATAAATTCCCTATCTATTGGTATAAAATACTTTTCCAAATTCTGTTTTCTAACATCATTTTTTAAAAGTCAAAGTTAAGGTTGCCGCGCTGAGCTGACCTCCCCTAGGTAACATATTATAAAACTGCAAATTCTCAATATTTGTGTGCGAATAACGCTAAAATCGCAAAAAAAATGATAGGCTTTTCACAGTGTAGATTGAGGTCCAACTTAAAATCTAAGCCGTTTCATCAAATTCAGGTGCGTGGAACCTGAGAAACAGCTTGAACTCTCCGTAGTACAGCTTTCATACACTAAAGAGGTCATTTTAAACTGGTCGTTATATTTTTCTACTGTCCACGCGGCTGAATTCGCGGGAGGAAGCTAGTAGAAATAAAAAAAAAAGTTCATAAACAAAATCGCACAGCGCGAGCGTGCGGTAAAATCAACTTACCGCACGCTGGACTGTTATCGTAAGCTCATATTTTGGAGCAACTGTATTGAAAAATATTTATTAAGAGATTTCCAAATATAATTACCTCTTATGTAATCGACTAGGTCTCGATCTAGGAATGCCTAGATACAAGTACTATCTTTTGAATCGCCTTAAAGTAGTAATTGTAATGTCTGACCACTATCACAAAGCAAGGATCAAAAAAATGACTTCATGACTTCATAGCACGACCCTGTTATTTTCAGCACGCTACCACGGAGATATTTTTTACAGGTTTACACTTGAAATTGGCCTCCCGATCAATCCACATTGGAATCATAACGTTTAGTTAGGTACTCGTAGTACTTGCTTTGCGTCGATAGCGCCGTATTTAACCGATTGTGCATTATTGCGAATATTCAGATTGAACTTGAAATTATCTAACTAATCCGCTAAGCTAATCCGTTATAATTTCTAAATCGAATTCACTATACTTATAGGTTTTTGTAAACATTGAAATGGAACATGGATTGAGATTGAGATTGGCTTGAATTCCCGACCGACCAGTGGTCACACCAACTTACCACACCAGTGTGACTCCGGGGATTTTTTTCTACCTATACCTAGTTACACCGACTCACCCTTGACCCCCCTTTTAATATACTATATCTATGCCCTTGACATGAAAAATGACAAAGAAAATTATAGACTTTTTTTTGTAAAACAATACGTCATCAAAGTACCAGGTTCACATAATTATGGAGAAGTTAGCTAATTATTTTTTATTAGAGAGAAAGGGGGCTGGTTGTAGCTGTATTTTCTCCTTCGTTTGCCATGACACCGATCTCTTATTGAAATGATGCGTATCTTTTCCAGTGAGCATGGAGGCTTCGTCGTCCGACTACAGCGATGAGGAGGTGGGCGTTATCGCGCGGGGCCAGAAGCTGTGGGTGCGGGGCGTCCGCGCGCATACCACCTGCGCCGACATCGTGCGAGCTCTGCAGGACGCGCCAGAAGGTAGCTTAGTTACCTAGCGACTGCACTCGCTCACAGCGATGAGGTGGGCGTCATCGCGCGGGGCCAGAAGCTGTGGGTGCGGGGCGTCCGCGCGCATACCACCTGCGCTGACATCGTGCGAGCTCTGCAGGACGCGCCAGAAGGTAGATTAGTTACCTAGAAGCTGTACTCGTCTTAACAGCGATGTGGTGGGCGTCATCGCGCGGGGCCAGAAGCTGTGGGTGCGGGGCGTCCGCGCGCATACCACATGCGCTGACATCGTGCGAGCTCTGCAGGACGCGCCAGAAGGTAGCTTAGTTACCTAGCGACTGCACTCGCCCACAGCGATGTGGTGGGCGTCATCGCGCGGGGCCAGAAGCTATGGGTGTGGGGCGACTGCGCGCACACCCACTATTCGCCTACTTTACCTACCATCAGCGGGAAACTACAGCGGTTTTCGTGGTCAGAATGAAGGCACCACACTTATTGGAATCGTCTTGACATAATTCCCGCGAGAAAACAACCAACAAACCTCTTTTTGATTCTTAAACCCAAACCATTGTAAAATTATACCGTATAATTTCACACACAGCACATGTCCATTGTCCATAGCCTATGGACACTGAAATTAGTATTATTTTGCCAGCCAAACCATTTATTATTTCACGGCCGCAACTGGGTTAAGTTACCACAAAGGTAATCAGTGTCCACAAGTTCTTTAGGTAGGTCCTGGTGCAAGACGTACTTAGATGTAAGCTGTGATGGGCATCTTATCACCAACTAGGTATCTAGTATTTATTGTGTGTATAGCACGCATAGTACCATTTCGAACATAGGTTTATCACATACTTATTAATCAGATTCAGGTTCTGGGGCCCTATCTTTTGATCTTTTGATCCTTCGGCTGGCGTCGAGCTCTTTATAATCTTATCTGACCCGGTGGCCAAAACTGGAACTCAGTGTTATTGCATATTGTTACCTAGGTAACGCCGTCGAGTATAGACGACAGCGACGCCGCCGTCACCGAGTCAGATAAGTTTGTAAAGAACGCTCGACGCACCAGCCGGATTCAAAAATGGCCCCAGAACATTTTCCTCAGTGTTGATTTTATTTCCAGTTTCTTAACAATTTGATTTCTTCGCAGGGAGTAGCGGCATTTGCGACAATGGTGAATGGGTGTTAGCGGAACGATGGCGAGGGGTAGAACGGCCTCTCCCGCCCGACGCACCAGTGTTACATGTGCTGGCAGCTTGGGGGGATGCAAGACATGAGGTAACTTTGAAGTAGTTTTAACCGCCTGTGGTCTAGCGGGTCGCCCATCCGTGTAAGACGCGGGGTCCCGGGTTCGATTCCCTAGAGGGAGGGGGTACAATTTGTACTTGGTTTGGTTGGTGGTAGGGCTTATTTTAAGTCCGCCTGGGTAGCTACCACCATCTTTCCTAAGTACGTCTGACGCCATAAACAATAATTTAAAAAGTTGAATTCCGGGTACAGTGCGCTTTCAGCTTCACGATAGTGATAGATAGTGACGATAAGTCACTTAACATCAGGTAAGATGAATGAAGGCCAAGCACTATCCCGTCCCGTTGTGCATAAAAAAAACTAGTTTTGAGCCTTTTTTGGGACCTGATAATTTTTGATGAAAAATTTTGACCCAGCAACTTGACTCAACTCAATGTGTAAACTGGACTTCACACAAGCGACAATATATCAAAAACCTTGGACGAACAAATAAATCGAAGTCAAAAACAAAATGAAAACAAAACTTTGATTTGGCGACCAAATATCTCTTGTCCAGTCCATACGTAAGCGCCTGCACTTTCTGTTCCAAACTGTAACAAATTAAAAGAAAGCCTATCCATTCGTTTTTCCATTTTATGAGATGACTAGCTTCCGCCCGCGACTTCGTCCGCGTGGATATTAGAGAAAATCCTTAGGGAACCTTCAACCAGGATCCGACCAACCGTTTTATACGCGATTAGGCGGGTCCCCACCAAGCGCGCTGCCTCGCGAGGCAAAACATTTGCGACGTGTGACAGGCCTCGCACGAGGCTGCGCGCTTGGTGGGGACCCGCGTAATCGCGTATAAAACGGTTGGTCGGATCCTGGTTGAAGGTTCCCTAAGGATTTTCTCTAATATCCACGCGGACGAAGTCGCGGGCGGAAGCTAGTTTATTACAATAATCAGAATTAGGTCCAGAGATATTAAGAGTATCACGTTCCCGTTTCTTTACTCTTTCCCGTTTCCGTCCCCGCCCCCGTTCCCGTTCCTGTTCCCGTGTCCGTCCCCGTCCCCTTGGGCTGAATCATGTCCACCGTGTTGGACTTCAAAACAAATGTCATTTTCGCATTCCTCATCCCATAAAACCTCAAGAACGACATCCACATCGGCTTTCATGTTTACTTACCCCATTTACCCCCTAACGGATGATTTTCAAAATAAGAAAATATGTGTTTGCCTATTTATTTTTAGACATGCTCCTACGAATTTTTAAGCTGTAAACTATGTAATGTCTATTTTATATTATTTTTCCATATATAATTTGTACCCCATTTTCACCCCTTTAGCGGTTAAATTGGACTTCAAAATTAATGTCATTTTCGCAATCACCATCCCATAAAACCTCAAGAACGACATCCATATCGATTTCTACGTTTACTTAGCCCATTTACCCCCTAAGGGGTTGATTTTCAAAACCACAAAATATATGTTTGCCTATTTATTTTAAGACATGCTCCTACGAAGTTTTAAGTTGTAATGTCTATTTTATATTGTTTTCAATACCAAATTTAAATCCAATTTTCACCCCTTTAGGGGTTAAATCATGTCGACCGTGTTGGACTTCAAAATAAATGTCATTTTCGCAATCTTCATCCCAGAAAACCCCAATAACGACATCCATATCGATTTTTAGGTTTATTTACCCCATTGCACCCCCATTTCATCACCATGGGGGTTGAAATTATACCAATACAATATGCGTTGCGTTAGATTTCCATCCATAAGCCTAAATTACAAATCTAGCGATTTCTACTTCAAAAATGAAGGATTATCTTCTAAACACAACTTCATCCCCCTTTTCACCCCTTTGGGGGTAGAATTTTGAAAAACGCTGAGACACGTATTTATTTATTTTCAATCATCAGCCTAAACACAAAATTTGAAGATCCTAGCTTCAAAACTGAGGGACTTTCATACAAACTTTCATCCCTTATTTCATCCCCTTAGGGATGGAATTTTCAAAAATCCTTCCTTAGTGGATGCCTACACTGTATAAAGTATCTGTGTGCAAAATTTCAAGTCTCTAGGTTCAGCGGTTTGGGCTGTGCGTTGATATCTCACTCAGTCAGGACTTTGAATTTTATATATATAGATAGACTAGCTTCTGCCCGCGACTTCGTCCGCGTGAATATTAGACGAAATCCTTTTAAGGAACCTTCAACCAGGATTCGGCCAGTCATTTTTACGCGATTTGGCGAGTCCCCATCAAGCGCGCTGCCTCGCGAGGCAAGACATTTGCCGCGTGTGGCGGGCCTCGCACAAGGCTTCCAGTTCCCGTTCCCGTTCCCGCTCCCGTTCCCGCTCCCGTTCCCGTTCCCGTTCCCGTTCCCGTTCCCGTTCCCCGTTCCCGTTCCGTTCCCGTCCCGTTTGCGTTCCCGTCCCGTAAACGTCCCGTAACCGTCCCGTACCCCTTCCGTTTCCGTTTCCGTTCCCGTTCCCATCCCGTTCCTGTCAGGTTCCCATCCTGTTCTCGTTTCCGTTCCCGTCCCGTTATATTCCCGTTCCGTTCCCGTTTCGTTCCCGTTCCGTTCACATTTCGTTCCCGTTCCCATTCCCGTTCCGTTCCCGCTGCGTTCCCGTCCCGTAAACGTCCCCTAACCGTCCCGTACGCCTTACGTTCCCGTTCTTGTTCCCGTTCCGTTCCCGTCCGGTTCTTGTTCCCGTTCCCGTTCCCATCCTGTTCTATTCCCGTTCCGTTCCCGTTTCATTCCAGTTTCGTTCCCGTTCCGTACTCGTCCCGTACCCCTTCCGTTCCCGTTCCCGTACCCGTCCCGTTCTAGTTCCCGTTACCGTCTCGTTCCCGTTGTAGTTCCGTTCCGTTCCGTGCCGTTCCGTTCCGTTCCGTTCCGTTCCGTTCCGTTCCGTTCCGTTCCGTTCCGTTCCGTTCCGTTCCGTTCCGTTCCGTTCCGTTCCGTTCCGTTCCGTTCCGTTCCGTTCCGTTCCGTTCCGTTCCGTTCCGTTCCGTTCCGTTCCGTTCCGTTCCGTTCCGTTCCGTTCCGTTCCGTTCCGTTCCGTTCCGTTCCGTTCCGTTCCGTTCCGTTCCGTTCCGTTCCGTTCCGTTCCGTTCCGTTCCGTTCCGTTCCGTTCCGTTCCGTTCCGTTCCGTTCCCGTTCCCGTTCCCGTGCCAGTGCCCGTTCCGGTTCCCGTTCCCGTTCCCTGGATGTGCATGTCCAGGTCCAGGTCCATATGTGTCATGTCCACCGCGTTGGACTTCAAAATAAATCTCATTTTCGCAATCACCATCCCATAAAACCTCAAGAACGACATCCATATCGATTTTTATGTTTACTCACCCCATTTACCCCCTAAGGGGTTGATTTTCAAAATAACAAAATATATATTGGCCTATTTTATTTTACATGTGCTCCTACGAAGTTTAAAGTTGTAATGTCTATTTTATATTATTTTTCCACACAGAATTTGGACCCCATTTTCACCCCTTTAGGGGTTAAATCATGTCCACCGTGTTGGACTTCAAAATAAATGTCATTTTTGCAATCGTCATCCCAGAAAACCCCAATAACGACATCTATATCGATTTTTATATTTACTCACCCCATTTACCCCCTAAGGGGTTGATTTTCAAAATAACAAAATATATATTTGCCTATTTATTTTTAGATGTGCTCCTAAGAAGTTTAAAGTTGTAATGTCTATTTTATATTATTTTTCCATACAAAATTTGGACCCCATTTTCACCCCTTTAGGGGTTAAATCATGTCCACCGTGGTTGGACTTCGAAATAAATGTCATTTTTGCAATCGTCATCCCACAAAACCCCGATAACGACATCCATATCTATTTTTAGGGTTTTTTAACCCTTTTCACCCCCATTTCATCCCCTTTGGAGTTGAAATCCTAAAAAAAACAATATACGTTGCTTTAGATTTCTATCCATAAGCCTAAATAATAAATTTTGCGATTTTTACTTCGAAAATGAAGGATTTTCTTTAATACACAACTTCATCCCCCTTTTGACCCCTTCGGGGGTAGAATTTTGAAAAACGCTGAGACCCGTATTTATTAATTTTCAATCGTCAGCCTAAACACAAAATTTGAATATTCTAGCTTCAAAACTGAGGGACTTTCATACAAACTTTCATCCCTTATTTCATCCCCTTAGGGATGGAATTTTCAAAAATCCTTCCTTAGTGGATGCCTACACTGTATAAAGTATCTGTGTGCAAAATTTCAAGTCTCTAGGTCCAGCGGTTTGGGCTGTGCGTTGATAGATCAGTCAGTCAGTCAGTCAGTCAGTCAGTCAGTCATTCAGTTTACGATTTTATATATTAAGATTCAATAGACTTTTAAACTTTCTAGGTTCGGCTATCACTACGCCGACTGTCCAGCGGTGGGGAAGATGACTCCGGTCGAGACAGCGATGGAGGGAGCCGAGGGGGAGCGAGACGAAGAAGACGGAAGGGGATGAGGACCAGCACCCCGCCCCCTAGAGCCAAGAGCGAAGACCCGGCCACCAGACTGGTATCCGTCATACAACATCAGAGCCGCACTATTCACCAGCAATTGGATAAGTTAAGGTGAGCAACTGATCTAACCTAACGGGTGAGAAGGCTTGCTAAGTAAGTCAAAGCACATAATATGAATAATATGAATGAACGCAGATGGGCATCTGTACTAAACGTACAGATACCCATCAGCGCAAGACAATCAAATAATAAGCTACTCTTGCTGCACGGCAATAAAGTACAATTACAAATTGCACAGCCCTGCGTGCCTATGATTGTATACACCTTCTCTTCTGTTGGGTTAGTTAGGTTAGCGTAGCTCTGTCTCAACCGACACACGACATCCCTCGTGCGCTGGCTCGACTGAGTCAGCCGCGAGTAGTAGGCTTATATTAAAACTTTTGGCACGGAGTGAGACCCCGCTGGTCAAAGTAACAAAATATGGATACTCTATTTGAAAAACAGTGAAAGTGTTAAAGAAATTTGTAAGACGTTGAGCAAATAGTCACACTTTATGTAAGTTGTAAAAATTAATTAAATCTTTCCTTTTCAGAGAACAAGAGAAACTAATTGACCAACTAGAAGACCAAACACACAAAAGTCGGATGGAGAAACACGGCACCAACTACTTGCTAGAGTCCTACCTTCGCGACCTAGGCAGATGCAACGAGGTCAACGATAGTCAGGCAGTTAACAGCGACAGCGGAGTAGGAGTAGGCAGCGGCACACCCCCCAGAAGACACACGAAGCACAAGAGCAGAAGAGAGAGACATCTCATGAGAGAACACTATTTCACAAAAGAACTGACAGACATCTGCCAAGTGAACTCCGAAAGACTTATGCAAACACAAAACGACACAGATTCTGATGCGTCAGCAGATGAACTCACTAGGATACGAGAGGAAATTGAGCTTTTAGAGAAGCTGGCTATTATAAATAAGAGACTGCATCGTGAGGAAGAATTGGTTGTAAGACTGACGGCGAAAGTCAAGAGGTATATGGATGAAAATAAGGCGAATAGCTGCGAGAATGCCACCCAGGTGACGATGTTGATGGACAAAATCGAAGAAGAGTTGGGAAAGACTGCCAAAGAGATGCATGATAATGCTGTCGAATTGGCAAGAACTGACGAAGAACTAAAAGTGAGAATGAAGCTGTTAGATGAACTAACTTTAGAGTTAGAAGAGGAAGAGCTACAGAATGCTGTTTTAGAAAGACAGTTGAATGAAGCATCGAGTCGACAGCCCATCATACTCCAAGACAATTATGTACCTGTTTTAGACCAAGCCAGTCCCTGCCAGTTCAGCCAAGGCACCGGTTACGTTTTAGACACCCTCGTATAACTTAGATTTAAAAACATATCATCCCAAAGATGTACTGTCAAATTACCAATTGTTTTAATTAGTTGTGTCGTGCTAATTACTCATTTATAAGGATGCAGTAAAGTTCAAATTTCAATATCAAATAAAATTCTATGCAGTCCGAACTCTTCCTATACTCATAAGTTATTGAGAGTTCACTCATCCTTTGCTTTATCATTTTTATCCCAATGATGGAAGGTGATTTTACCACAAAATATGAATTATATATTCCAATTTCTTAATTTTGTATCTAATAATGTAAATAGTTGTTATGAATATTTAGACAGTAACATTGGTGCTGAGTGTACTTAACGGTTTTTACCATGTTTTTACCGTTTAATTAGTTAGACCTAGATCTTTTCTGTCATTGAAGTTAATTAAGGCAAAGCATAAGATTAATCAAGTTCTATAACTTGTCAGTTTTATTCTCTCATCCCTCTTAAAATGATAATAGGTTGCAATTAACGTAAATATCATATTAAAGCGTTGTCATTATTAGGTATATCATACAGAAAAGTTTCTAGGTCTCATTGTTACACTAAACTTACAAAATATTCGAGTCCGATGCCAAAAATATATGACAAAAAACCACCAACCACAGTATCTTATAAAGTAGTTAGGCTAGTCAAGTAATTTTCGTTTAACCTTGTTTCATATCATCAAAATGAGGAAATCATCTTTATGGGCTACTCAACTTTTTAGAAATTATAACGTGCTAAAGGTATAGGCACACAATTTTTATTTTTTTCTATAACTACGTTATTTGGTTTGTCTATGTTGCTACAAAAAAAAAATCAATGTAAAATAAGTTTGTGTTAAAACTGTGTGTTTAAATCTTGAACCTTATTAGTTAATGTATTTATTGCGAATCATATTATTATAACCATATTTATAAAACCAAACTATGTTGAAAATTAATAAAGTCTGAAATTTCAAGCCTTCCTGTAGTTATAATAAATAACGTTTATATGCAATATTATTATTAGTTATATAAGAGAAATTAAACAACGATTATAAAGATATTATATGTGTTTTATTGAAGATGAATATAAACAAAAGAAAAAATGCATACCTATCTAACCTTTTATTTCGTGCCATGGCCAGTGTACAATCCAGTAGAACCATATAAATTCCTTGTTCACATAGAACAAGGAATAATTATACACCGTTATTTTCAAAGTATATCTAAAAATGAAAAGGGGTGTTCAGACCACGTTAATGAACAACTTTTAGGCACCCATTACACGGTAGGTTTTGCTGTCAGTTTAACCACAGTCACGGGCTGTGTGTGACTGACGATTAACCTACCGTGTAATGTAGTGACTGATGGTTGCATGATGTGATTTGTTCTTTCCATCAGTCAATCAGTCAAACGTAATTCATGACTGATGGAATTTGACTGACGCTTGCATGACCATGTAATGGCTGCCTTACTATGGGGCCAACCACTAAATTGCGACAAAAAATCAGCTGTTCCATAGAAAAGTACCTACAACATTGACTCGACTATAATGTATGGAACAGCTGATATTTTTTTTCGCGATTTCGTGGTTGGCCCCACTTGGCCGTTTTACTATGGTAAAATCTGGTCATTAACGTGGTCTGAACGACCCTTTTCATTTTTAGATATACTTAAAAATAACAGTGTATAAAGAAGACTTTCTAATTGACCGAGCGAGCACGAAGTGCGAGCGAAGCGTCTCTGCTTCAGCTTGGACAAAAATTCTTTCGTATGTCTGTGTTCTCTTCTACAGGTCGCATTAATCTCAACCGATTCTTGTGAAAATTTGTGAGCAGGTTCGAAAATTATAAAGATTTTTTTGTCGAGCAAGTTTTTTTTTAATTTTTCAAAATGACGGAGACATCTTAAAAAAACAGGTTTTACAGCTTTCCAGCGCTGTCTGTTCTCCTCTACAGGTCGCATTTCTCAACCGATTCTCGTGAAATTTTGTGAGCAGGTTTGAAAATCATATAGATTTTTTTATGTTGAGAACTGTCTAAATTTTTCGTAATGGCGGAGATATGTAAGAAAAATGTATTTCAGTCCGGCTTTCAGACGCTGGATGTTCTCCTCTACAGGGGGTCAAGTCTGCTAATTGACATAAAATTACACGATTTTGCGATCACGACGCCAGCTCATTACGTTGCCATTACGTTTGTAACTAATTCGGTATTCTGCTAAAAAAATTATGACCGCATTAATGGTCGTCAATGAATCGTAATGTCGTCGTAATGATGGTGTTGCCCACTAAAATCTACCAAAGGATAGATGTCACAGTGTAAAATAATAGCACTCGCATATACATTCCGTTTCAAGTAAAAAAAACCGGTATTCAATCGAAATTTTTGTTTTTACGACTTATTTGGGGATAATTAACGGTCAAACGTATTTAAAGCTTCTTAACATCATAAAATACAACAAAATGTGACATATTGTATTACGAAACAGTAAATATTGCACTAAAATATTTAAATTATTAGAAGTATCTAATAAGAGCTTTGTAGAACGGAACGTCGGTAGTCATGACAACACAATATTTGTTTGTAGTCCAAAGAGTATCATTGTAAGGGAAAGTCCACTAGCGCCTCTGGAAATCGATGCGGAACTAATAACATGAAATTATCGTATAATCGCTGAAAACGTATTTTTTTATTCTTATTACATATTTTTTGACTTTATTTGTAATATTCTTTATTTGTAACAAAATATTAATGAAAAAGAATAAATCAAAACAAAAGACAGCAAAAACAAATATGTGATTTTGACTAGGTTTAAACTAGATATTCGTCCAACGATTATTATTATTTGAGTGTTAGGGGCTATGCAGCTCAGGGGCTGTACTGGCTAACTTAAATGGCTATCGTAATCGCTTTCATTTGACATTTGTCCGATGGATGTGACACATTGCTGTTTCTATTTGGCTTAAATAAAAACTTACCATAGAAAAGTAGCAATGTCTCACATCCATCTGTCAAATGAAAGCGATTACGATAGCCATTTAAGTAAGCCGGTACGGCCCCAGATAAAGCTGTAGTCACTCACTACGAACTAAAACTCGCCACCTAATTATAGTAAGGCTCTCCGCTGTGTTAAGCGGGACACGCGCGCGGGGCGACATAGATTAGAGCTTACTCATGCACTGCGCAAGCATCTGTCCGTCAAAAACCAGCAATCTATATTCTCGCGCCGTGTACCCGTGGCGGGATCCCGCTCAAGGCAGCGGACGGCCTAACTCTTTAAGCCCAGCGGCTTCCAGGAAGTCTAGCATCTTCTTAGTTTTACGAGTTTTTATTTCCTCCGGGTCAATTAGGCGTCGCCCCAGATGGTATTCGTCCAACGATAGTAGTGTCATGTATGAGTGGTGATGTGGTTATTTGCTACGCTACTAGGTCGTCAAATTTCATCATTTTTTTCGTTTGCATAATTGTAAAATAATATTTTTTAAATTACTTTATCGACACCCATCATGCTATAAATCATTAAAAAAGGTTCTGAAACAGTTAGCTTATAGCCAACATTAAAAAAACCAGTCTCATAAAACCGCAATATCCGAGCGAGAGCATGTCTCGCTCTCCACGCCCACGCCCGAACGATACATTATGAATAAGAAATTCAGTATAACATTAAAACACTCGTTCGGATGATTTCATAACAAACGCGCGCGCGATCGGCGCAACTAAAAGCCCTCGCTTGGATATTATGCCACCGTTTCGAAACACTTAGAGGATACTTGTCATGGTTAAAGAAAAAAATAAAGTCTTGTATGCAATAATAAAGTCTTATCACCTAAGTGTTTGAATACCTAATTATGTAGAGATAATAAAATTAGGTATTAAAACACTCAGGCGATAAGGCCACATTCGTGTTGTAATAGCCATAATTATACTACAGTTGCATAAATAATTATTATAGCCAATTAAGAAGGCGATTTTTATTGTATTGTTTTCTTAATTAGTTTATTGTATTTTTTTTTATAAATCCGCTAGGGTTGCCTGCCACTCGTAAGTAATTTCTAATAAAGTGTATACTTTATTTGACATGGTTTGTTTAAATATTGCCAAAAGTAATAAAAAGTATGTTTTTAAAGGTAAACATAAATAATACTTTATTTCCATACAATATACTTTTTTTTCTACCTTTAGCAAAAAATAATACTTAGTCCTAAAAAAGGTGGCACCCCTAGTCTGGTCCTACTGCAGACATTATTAGCAAACTTAAAGATTTGTTGTGAAAGTTGATGGTAAAGATACAGAGATGGCGCCACTTTGTTTCGACCGTTTGCGTTGTTCTAATCTAAGTGTGCCCCCTGTTGTATGTAGTCTGTCGTTCAGCAAGTTTTAAATAGCCGATAAATTTCCATTTTCTTTTTATTAAATAAACCCAATATATACACAAAGATGTACCTACCTACGAATAAGTAAATTAGTAAATATATTACTTTATTTTTACTTCATATATGTAGTTCATTGAGGCGCTTTCCTATGTGTAAACTACTTTCCTACAATCTCATCAAAATATCACAAAGGTTTTCAATATTACTCTGAAACCAATCTCATGAACTCAACAATAATTGCTTAGGTATTATTTATTTTAGATACAATACCTATTGCAAAATATAATAAGCAAGTTATATGGCAAGAAAAGATGATCAAACAAAAAGACAAGAAGTAAGTACCTAAATAAGTAATACTTCCTACTTTAGACATTGAGGTACCCATTAGGCAGTGGCAAAGGGTTCATACAAAGCGATCACCATCGGCTTATCTTTTAGAAATTTCACTTCACTGATCCACTATGTAGATCATAACATTTTTGAAAAGGTTACATTCACCATTATTTCACTCCTTGCCACTGCTATTGAGTACATTATATACTAACTACTTAGTACATGAAAACTGTAACTGTTTTCAATAAGTATATTATTTGCTACTCGTCAACACCCAGAAAATAAGACAATAGATTTTCTATTGTTGTCTGGTCACCGGAGACCGCTCGGGCGTTGATGAATTAAACTCTTTACCCACTCTTACCTATTGAATATTTAATAATTACCTATTTTTTATTACAGATACAATATGTGTAATGAATGACTTTGCATATATAAGCACATACCTTTAATATTGTCAAGAAAGGATACTGGAAAAGTTATTACCAAACAAAAGCATAGATGTATATTTGCTCCAAGCGACTAAGCAAAACTATGAAACATTGGGTACCTACTGGAAAAATGACTGCTGGGAAAATGAAGTTTGTGCTTTAAAATTATACATATCATATTGGTTTATGATTTAGATTAAGAGCCAATTATAAAATAAAATATTGACTCCATGTTGACCTGTCTTATTTTGTATACTATCACATCTACCAAAACTCAAATAAATCAAGGCTCGTGCAACTATTACGTATTCCGTGGCCCGTGGCAAAGAAAACTCATTTAAAATCACTACATTTACAGTAGGTAGTACCTATGTATGTTGGTTCAATTTATGAAGCAAAGTGTAGTGTTGCTCATTATAATTTGCGAGTTTACAATATGTAAGTAGGTGCTTATAAATATTAATCGATAAAGTACTTGGGTTATGGATGTTATGATAAAGAAAGATACTTATGCATATACCTATTACAATAAACTTTAATATGATAGGTATTGAACACCAAAAAAAAAATTATTTTATCATTAACTGTCATGTACACAATATCGAAATACAAAGATTCGAAAATCAAATTAGACTTCTGAATATATCTGCACACTAGCGCCGCCATTGGAAAAAAAATCATAATACTCAAATAAAGACGAAATAGTGAATTATCTCTCTGGAGTGCACTCCGAACTTACTTTGTGGTACTTTTTATCACTCAAACAATATTTTTGGCCCTGTAGTTTAGTTTAATGGACTTTTATTGCTAAAAGTGGCCACTTTTCGCAATAAAAGTCCATTAAACTAAACGGCAGGCTAGAAAATATTGATTAAGTGATAAAAAATACCACAAAGCTTGTTCGGAGTGCACTCCAGAGAGATAATTCACTATTTCGTCTTTATTTAAGCACTATGATTTTTTTTCGAGTGGCGGCGCTAGTGTGCAGACTGCGCCCTCTTAACATATATATAAAAATGACCACTAGACAGTAGACACCAATATAATAATTGTGTTTAGAAACTTATTTTGGGATCAGTGGGTATTATGTTCATCCATGATTTTTCCTATTTATTCAGTAAGTAGGTAGCGTACGGGCAGCCGAAGACGTTGTCCGGCAAAAGCACATCCAGAATTTTTTTAAGCAGGTAGGGACCTATTTGTTGTTTAATTAGGTACGGTCAGTTACTACCTACCTATTGAATAATAATAGAATTTGCATACACAGGTACCCAATGCTTAATGAACAACTAAAGTTGGTAGATACAGCCACCTAACACGTAGCACCTAAGAAGTTCCTATAGGTAGGTACCTACTAAATTAAATTGATAGGAAAATCAATCCTGAAAATTCCTCTGTGGGGTAGGTAAGTAGGTACACATTGTTTTTCCACAATATCTATGATCTCTAACCAAAATATGCCAGCTTATACTTGGTACTGATGGTCTCATTGTTCAATGTTTACAAACAAATTCTAAGAAAGAGGTGTCGTTGCTCAATTGTAGTTCAATGACAAAATCATCATGGAAAAACCATTGATATAAACGTCAAACAAACGTCAAATAAGAGCAGAATACCAATCAATTGAAAGATCGAGACGCGATTGTAACGCAGTTATTAGCAGAATGCCAAAAAGTACCATGACGATCGAATGATAGTTCGATGGCCTGTCATTAAAATACGATTGAACTTATTTAAGGAGCGGAATACCAAATGTGTTAAAATTGGCGTTTGAGACCCAATTGAGATTCCATTGATGCATTTGTAAATTAGCAGACTTGAGCCCCGGTCGCATGTCTCAACCGATTCTCGTCAAATTTTGTGAGCTAGTTCGAAAATTACATTTTTTTTTTGTCACGCCAGTTTTTTGAAATTTTTCATAATGACGGAGAAATGTAAAAAAACATATTTCAGTCCGACTTTCCAGCTGTCCATTTTCCTCTACAGGTCGTATTTCTCAACAGATTCTCGTGGAATTTTATGAGCAGGTTCGATAATTATATAGATTTTGTTAGTTTAGCCAGTTTTTATAAATTTACCATAAATCACCATTTCGAAAAATGTTTAAAGTTAGAAGCGCCATCTAGCTGCGCTGCGAATATACCTACCAAATAATACCAAACAGCACGTACCTACTACGTGCTTTGAAAAGCTCGTGAACAGTGTGGGAAAAATGGGTGGCAACATCTTTTAGATTATTTTTTTAACAACATACAATTTGAGCTACTTTTTAACGCGAGGTCTACAGCTCACGGAGCCACTAGTTGTATTGCCATACCTACCATCGAAACACGAAATATTACTACAGTATTTCCAAAAATGTGCACAATGCATTGACTTATAATACTTATCGCCAAAAATAAAGTATACTTTGTTTATCCTTACTTGTCCTATTTAGTAAACAGCTTTTAGCATTTGTCATATTACGTCTTCCTTATTTAAAAATATGCCATGTTATTACAAAAGATTTTTAAACAATGTTTTACTAAGACCCCGATGTAGGATATGCATTATGGTAGAGTAAGATGGTAGGTAGCCACTTATAGGAAGGCTGAAGGGAAGATCTTCCTCCGTATTAGCCCGGGGACCGCCATTCAATCCAACCAATCATGGTTGAAATTTTGAAGTTGTATATTTGCGGAGTCGCTGAGGGTAATCCGGTTAGACACACTATGCCGAAGTTACGCGAACGAAGTTCGGCGGTAACGCTTAAAAAAAACGCGACGTCATCGGCATAATGTGTCGTCAGTCATTCAAATAGCATTGCAGGCGTAATATTGCCGAACTTCGGTCGCGTAATTTCGGAATAGTGTGTCTAGACCAAGGACGTTCATATAAGGACTGAGTACTCTACAAAAATTCTCTTTAAAAGAAATTCAACTTTATTCTCTTTGTCATAGAGTTGAAATTCTATCGATGACATTTACTGAAGACTCTACTGAGTGAATGAAACATCACCAAGTAGATGAGGATGTCTCGTTCGCACAATTGCCATTGCTAAACAATAATACCACGATGGTAGTGTAGCGTGGTTTTTTTGCTGTTTTGTCGATTTCCCTTAAAGGGGAAGTTTTTTTTGGTAGTTTGTTTCCATTAATGATAACATTTATTTTTTGGCAGTATGCCTCATGTCCTTTTCCTTATTTCCGTAAAAAGTCCGTTTGAAAATTCGCGGCATCGACTTATAAAAAAAAAAAAAGAAAGATTAAAATCGTATTTCTTATGGTCGTCCTTCGCCCACTTCAGGGGCCTTTGCGATGAGCCTTTATCGCAAGGATTTTTATTCAATTGTTTACCTTTCATACAAGATCTCAAAGGTTAGTGTGAAAGCAGGCCTTAAGCAGTCCTGTTTAAGGCCTGCTTTTGAACTGAAATGGTATTTTTTTTTCTTTGTCCATAATGTCGTAGGTTGTTTGACCGTGTTTTCGGGAAGTCCGATCCTATTGACGTCGCTTTCGGCGGCGCGATGTCAGTCCAGTCCACGCTCATCGATGAGCTATGGCTGGCCCTGTGTGTAGGAAGTCGGAATGCGTCGTGATGGCGCGGGACTTGGAACGCACCGGCGAATATCAGGTGTGATTCATATGATACAAAATTTTTCGGTTGGAAAGAATTTGATTTTATATCGCTGTTAAAGTTATTGGATTCGTAATTGTTCCTGATTTAAATAATATCTTGCAGCTATTCATTATAATTTTCGTCGGCACAATAGAATTTCGCCAAGAGGGTTTTGGCTAATAAAAGCCGCCGAGAAGAGTTCTAATTCGTGTCGTGATATCCGATCGAAGGAGGAAAACTGATTGACCGGATTCTAAACCATATAAAATATATTGTTAACAAGGAGCCGCAGGTGAAGAGTGGCGTACGTATCCAGCCACGAGTCAACCACTGCTCTGTCGTCCATTCAACTCCAGTTAAGCGGAAAAAGTTGAAATAAACCGGACTTTGGTTTCTCACCCACGGCTCCGAGGCATAATTAATAGAAAGCAGCCATCGAAGCGTTTCTCTACTAAACAGACTTGCTGCGAGATATTCTAATAGGTACCAGTTAACTCTCAAATCTTTTTAACCCCTAAACTAACCGAAGTAGAAGAATCCAGCTATCCGTACTTAGGCCTCCGAGTAAAACCTACGAGCTAGATTTATGCTAGATAATTACCACATTTCTGATACCCTAGGGCAGGCAATTCTTACCCACATAACGCTCTGCGAGTAGTCTTAAGTTTAACCTTTTAAAATAACCCCTTGGGAAAAAGATTAGATTCATAGCTTCGTTTTCTTCGTGTCAAATCACCGTGTAAATTTGCAGATCTGCGATTACAACGTTTGATGTTTATTATTGTATAGAATCAACCATATTTCAATAAAACTGTAGTTTGCTGTGGTCTGTATATTAAGTGTTTATTTATTTTCCCTTGAGTTGTCATTAAGGTGAGTCATTCGCATGAGTTTATTTATTACTTACTGTTTCTTAAGCCAAAAAGGCAATAAGAGAGAGAAAAAGACATAACAGTAGGGAAAAAAAATGTACGTTACCAATCACGTAGTGTATCAAAGTTGAGGATTCGAAGTGGATATTGAAAATATACTACTTAAATATTAATTTAGAATAACACATAGTTATTGTGAAATAAAACTGAACTTACTCTTTTGATTTAATAAGATTTTCACAATAATGCTAATCAGCTATCATCGGTGAGGTGGTGTTAAATTCAAGTGTCAATCCTGGCAACTCCGATTTTGACTTTGGCGCCAAATTTCAATTTTAGAATTTCAATATTTAGGTAATATTCCTTTTAAAAACTAGGGGACCATAAATACTACACCATTTCAGATTTTCAAAAAACGAAATTTTTCTATTGAAATAACTGAAAGTCGCAGGCGAGGGGTAACGGTAATATTAATAATCAAATTCATATTTTTGCGCCGATTTCGATGAAACTCGGTTTAAGCAACTATTTCGACAAGAAAATAACAACGCAGTGTTAAAAATATTAAAAAAGATGGCGGCCAACTTTTAAGTTTGTAGACCGATTTAGATGAAACTCGGTTTTTGGTACAATTTTGACAAGAAAATGACAAAGCAATTTTTAAAGTGTAAAAAATCAAAGATGGCGGCCAACTTTTTTGTTTGTAGGCCGATTTCGATGAAACTCGGTTTTTGGTACTATTCTGACAAGACAATAACAATGCAATGTTAAAAATATTAAAAATCCAAGATGGCGGCCAACTTTTTGTTTCTGGGCCGATTTCGATAAAATTCGGTTTTAGGTACTATTATGAGAATAAAATAACAACGCATTTTTTAAATATTTAAAAATTCGAGATGGCGGCCAACTTTTTTGTTTGTAGGTTGATTTCAATGAAATTCGGTTTTTGGTACTATTTTGACAAGTAAATAACAACGCTATGTTAAAAAATTTAAAAATCCAAGATGGCGGCCAACTTTTTTCTTTGTGGGCCGATTTCGATGAAATTCGGTTTTTGGTACTATTTTGAGAAGAAAATAACAACGCAATTTTTAAAATATAAAAAATCCAGGATGGCGGCCAACTTTTTTGTTTGTGGGCTGATTTCGATAAAGCTCGGTTTTTAGTACTATTTTGATAAGAAAATAACAACGCATTTTTTTTTTATATTAAAAAATTCAAGATGGTGGCCATCTTTTTTGTTTGTAGGCCGATTTCGATGAAACTCCAGTTTTGGTACTATTTTGACAAGAAAACAGTATCACAATATTGAAAGTATTAAAAATCCAAGGTGGCGGCGAAATTCTTTTCTTGTTCTTCTTTTTTTCAACCCAGTTATATTAAAATACTCAAAAACAAAATTGGCGGCCATTTTGACCATTTGACATTGTTTACATTGCATTATTATTTTCTTGTCAAAATAGTACCAAAAACCGAGATTCATAGAAATCGGTTCTCAAACAAAACAGTTGGCCACTATTTTGGATTTTTTTATATTTTCAACATTGCGTTTTTATTTTTTTGTCAAAATAGTACTTAAAACCGAGTTTCATCGAAATCGGCCTACAAACAAAAAAGTAGGCCGCCATTTTTATTTTTTTTATTTTCAACGCTTCATTGTTTTTTTTTTGTCAAAATATTACTAAAAACCGATTTTCATCGAAATCAAGCCAAAAACAAAAAAAGGGTGGCCGCCATCTTGTTTTTTTATTTTTAACATGGTGTCGTTGAAAATCGGTTGCACCCATTTTTTTATTTCACTAGTGAAAAATTGGTGCAAGTATTTTAAACCTTATTGATATATTTACCAAAATAACAGTTTTTAATGAAAGAGAGTAATTATGGTAGAAAGCAACCGAATTTTAAACGTCAATAAAGGCGAAAATCGTTTGCACCTATTTTTTTAACTACAGATCACTATAGACAATGTTTTCCTACCTTCACTTGTTTTCCATTCCAACATTCATTTGATTTCCGAAATACACGCACATTGTATTTTTATCAAAATTGGAATAAACTTTATAGTTATGTCATTATTTACACTTGATTTTTTTTAGATATTGTTTGATTAACCATATTTATAAATAAAAACAAGAAAGCAACCTAATAAAACCTGAAAAATTAATAAATTTAAAAAATATTAAAAACACGACTGCCCTGCCAAAAACGAACTAAAAAGTTAAACAACAAGTGTCATTGCAGTCGCGGGACCTTATTATGGAACAATTTTTGACCAAAGAGGTCCCCCGACTGCAATGACACTTGTTTTTAAACTTTTTAAGTCGTTTTTGGCAGGGCAGTCGTGTTTTTAATATTTTTTAAATTTATTTAATTTTATTTCACACATTTTAGTGACATATAATAAAGTTTTGGAATGTGCTCATCAAGGCCTTTCATTTGATGCCCATATTGTAATAAAAAAATTTTCACATTTGAAAATGGCGTCGTACAGTCGCCATATTGATTTTTTCTAAAAAAAATATTGCCAGTGTCACTTGAAATGCTGTAAGGATTATAACGATACCCCATTTATCCAAATCAGTTCAGGCATTTAGAAGTTATGGTGGAATAAAGAAACTCACATACCCACAAACATACATGAACCCTGAACACATAACACTCTTTTTGCTTTGGGCGGTCGTGTAATAAAAAAACGTGAAGATTTATTTTTAGTAAATTATTATTTTCTGCTTTTCAGTTAACAAGTTAAAACTAAAAGTACACCCCTATATCGGAGCACTCGTCAAGACGAATCAATCGAGCTCAAACTCGATGGGGTTGCATGATTTTATTACAAAGTTCCAATGGCCTTCTTCCGGCTCCTTCATCAGCCCCTTGGATATTATTCCCCAACAGAGTACTTGCCAAGACGATTCTAACGAGCCCAAACACGATGGGGTTGTATGGTTTCATCAAAGTGTTCCTGTGGCGTCCTTCCGGCTCCATCATCAGATCAACTCAATGATACCATAATATTACATTACCTTCTAGTTCTGACCTGTTTTCAAAGTTTCAAGTCTCTAGTTCATCGGGAAGTTAGTATAAAATCGTTTGCAAAATTTGTGCTCACACAAACAAACGAAAACACAAACAAACGAGCAAGCAACCTTATAAAAAACGTGGCAAAAGTATTAATTGTAAATATAGAACTGCCTACCTAAGTACTTAAGTTTTTTGTTTAAGACACACGCAATTTTGATCATTAGACTGTAGCAGTTTTTAGCGCAACAAAAGAAAATATTTTCAAATACGACCGAAACTGAACGCTTTTGCCTACAACATACTAAGTTTTATTTTATGTTTTTAAAAAAAAGTAAAAGTAAACGTCCAGGATATAAAATATCTGTGTACCGAATTTGGTCCAAACCAGTTCAACCGTTTTTGCTTGCAACCAGGGGGCCTACTCCCACCTTTTTTATAAGTAAGCTTATATCCAGCAAGCTTGTTACAAGCTCTAAATGATATCACTCAAATTCGTACCACGACATCAAATAACAATCTTGTTTTGTGCTGGGAATGAACGAATGATTAGGTACACATAAAAAGCAAAGAAATTATGCTTTGTAAATAGTATACCATTTTATAAGAAATATATGTACCTACCTAGAATAAAACTTTATGTATAACTAGCGGCCGCCCGCGGTTTCACCCGCATGGTTCCCGTTCCCGTGGGAATATCGGGGTAAAAAGTGATCTATGTTTTAATTTAAGCTATCTACTATCTGTGTGCCAAATTCCAACCAAATCCGTTCAGTACTTTTTACGTGATTGAGGAACAAACATCTAAACATCCAAACCCACAAACTTTCACATTTATAATATTAGTAGGACTAGTTTCCGCCCGCGACTTCGTCCGCGTGGATATTAGAGAAAATCATTTGGGAACCTTCAACCAGGATCAGACCAGCCGTTTTTACGCGATTAGGCGGGTCCACACCAAGCGCACTGCCTCATGAGGCAAGACGTTTGCCGCGTTTGGCAGACCTCGCACGAAGCTACTCGCTTGGTATTAGTTATTCTGTGGCTTGGTGGGGAGCCTAACCCATAGATCGTAGATCGTTAGATGAGCCCTTGCCATACTATAGCGGCCGAAAATGTGGCATCGTTGGGAAGAGTGAGCTCACTCTTCCCGCCTCAGTCGCTTGTAGAAAGCAGTGAGCGGTGCACGTTACGGCAACATTGATTGAACAACTTTGATTTATTAATTAGGTTCGTTAACCTACAAAAATGCCTTCCTGTGCGTTCAAAAAGTGTTCTAATAACACAAGAAACACAAACGAGGGTCAAGTTTATGTAGACGTAAACAAACGAGCGTAGCCGAGCCAGCGCGCGCCCGTGTGTCGTGCGTGTGAGACGTTACGCACACAGACATATTATACTACGTGGACACTATTCAGACGCACAGGGCTAATCTAACAGTCTATAGCTATGGCCTAACCACGTAAAAACGGCTGGTCGGGTCCTGGTTGAAGGTTCCCAAATGATTTTCTCTAATATCTACGCGGACGAAGTCGCGGGCGGAAGCTAGTTTATCACAATAAACAGAAATGGGTCGAGAGATATAAAAATCCCGTTCCCGTTTCTGTACCCTTGCCCGTTCCCGTTTGGACCCGTCCCCGTTAGGTGCAGTGCAGTTCCCCTTTGTGCTCGTTCCCGTTCCCAATCCTGTTCAGAATTGAATCCACATATGTCTCCTCTCCCTCTCACTCTCACTCTCCCATCCCCCATCCCGTCTATTTGGGCGACAATAAATTCCCATTTTGGGTATCAAAAATACTGAACATAGCGTACTGAAATACTAAGTGGGTGAAGGACCGAGGGCGACTACAGATATTGAAAATGGGTGACTTTAAAATACAAATTGGGTAACGGGCGACCAAATTACTATTTGGACGACAACCTTAGGGCACACAAAATATAAAAAATTTGGCATTTATTTTATTTAAAAAAGATGACTACTATCCTAACCGATATGACAAAAAACAAACAAACGAGAGAGCAGCCTAATAAAAACGTGTTAAAAATACCATGTTGGGCAGCTTAAATCAGTTATAATAGTTATCTACTTGGTATAATAGTTGCCCACTCAGTATTTTTGTCACCCATTTAGAGTTTCCTCTCCTAACTTAAATTATTTATCACCCATATGTAGTCGCCGGTTTTGAGTATTTTTGTAAGTTAGTCGCCCGTTTAGTTATTTTGTCGCCCAAAAAATAAACTGCTGTCCAGTTTAGTGTTTGAATATCCCATTTACAGTCGCCTTTAATTATTTCCAGTCACCCATTTAATTAATTCCCTTTTTCATGTCATCATTTCATAACTCGTTCACTCAATCCGTACCATAAATCCGTACCATGAGCTGCCTTTTTGACAACTAGCAATCTTGTTTTACGTCAATTATGTCAAATCTAGCGATCTTTCAGCGATTTTAAAAAAGGTGTTTTTGTGCGACACAATCAACATGATTTAAAGTAAAATGTTCCAAAAGTAGATTGTTCATAGTGAACAATATATGCATAATTTACTCATATTTCTAGGCATATTGAGTGAACTTTCTTTAAAATATGACTAATAAATAAGTTATCTTTTACAATTATTTTTAGATGACAAAAAAATGGTACGAAATCACGAAGATTTACTGTGAAGAAAAAGGCGTCGTATTTAACCACGCCCAGAATGTGTTTTTTTTTAACTTGATGATTATTTGTTCATCGGGTGATTTCATTGTAGCAGAACCAGCTTGTTCATAACTTGTGCGACAATTGGAGGCTTGTGATGAAAAATCTTAAATTCTAATAGTATTTTCTTCGTGAGTTCTCTTTCTGTGAGTGCGAGCTTGTGCTCTTATAAATCTACAAAACTTCCTTTTAAAATAAAACAGTACATGTATTGTATTATTGCCTTTTTATTGATCATCTTCTAATGGGAACATATTACTAAGACAAGTTGTCCCTACTAAATAAACAAAATCAACATTAATTACAGCACGCCCACCTATGATAGTGCTAAGCTATATTAAGGTAGGTACCCAAGTTTTTTTTCGTAGAACATGCACAAAACCAAACTACAAATTTTACAAAACCAATTTATAAAAATAAAGTCACGGCCCCTTTGCTAAGCCTAGCTATAGCTAGCGCAATGGTACAAAATAAATAAGAGCAAAGAAAATGATTACTTTATTACTTGATATGGGTATTTATTTATGATATTCACTTTTCAAAATGAAACATCTTTTCTATAAGTATCTAATAAAATTGTCACAGTATTGTTGTACAAAATTATCCTTTTTAAGTCGGAAGCTTATGGCGTTTATGGGTTTATCACCGTATGATTCCCTGGCAAACCTGCAAATAACCAAAAATAATGTAAGTAGGGAGTTAGATACTCTATAACACAATTCAATCAAGCGGTTATGAGCACTTCAGTATAAAACGACTTATTTACACTAGGTACTTGCTCTTAAGACCATAAAACAATAAATATAATACACCAATTTACTTACATGAACTTAAAAGACGTTGTGACGATATTCAGCTCTTTGAAGTAGAATCCTATCCTGTTTACTGCAAAAGTATTAAATTGTCCACTTTTAAGATATCACGTGTGTGGTTGATTTATCAATAAATTATTAATACGTGGTTATAAATTATATCAATCGAAGGATTATAGTTTTTGATCACGAGACGAGTGACATATTTACGCTACGCATGACATAAGTAAGTAGGTAGGTACCTCTTTGTTCATGTCTATTGTTGAAACCACAGAATAAATAATCACAACATAGCGTATTTTTTCCTATATCTAAGCAAGGTATAGACAAATTATTAGTAAAATTATTCGTTCTTTCCCAGTACTTTGCGGGAATAATATAAGGTTGTTATATTATCATAGTTTGTTTGACAGAAATGTCATGGTACGAATCTATGTAGAGCTCATATTAACATCGCTGGAAAAAAGATCGTTTTGAAAAAGGCTGGTTTAAACAAGCTGTTATTGCTTTGTCATTATAACACATTACATTTTGCATTAATAATTTTCATCATCAAGACTTCCTCATCCCGAGCACAAGTAAGTCTTTGTTATACAAACGAAAGGCCTCCACAGTGTGCGTCAAAAATCTTCTAAAATATTTTGTTGTTCAGTGTGAAAGTGTTGTATTTATAGTGTTCGTGTTCATTCTGATAATTTATTTAAAAATAATAATAATAAATTACGCTTTATTGCACACAAGTAGAAATATTACAGAAAAGGGGACAAAAATACAAAGAAGAAAGTTTAGAAGAGGCGGTCTTATTGCCAATCAGCAATCTCTTCCAGGCAACCATTGGGTGTAAAATAAATAGAAAAAATTAAATATAGGGGAGTGGGTGCAATGATAAAAAGGGAAGAACAAGTGTGTTATATGAATACAAACAATAGTTATACCTAAAGATATATATAATTAAAATAAAGGAGAAAATAAATAAATGGTCAATCAGAAGAAGAGGAAATTGGGAGTCTGAGATTTGTGTTTACACGGACAGTCGCCATCAGTATATCGTAGCAGACAAGGTGACCAAATACTTCGGATCAGTTTAAAATGTCAATAAGTTCCATGCACTACAAGTTACCTTTACAAGTTCTGATGGTGACTGTGCGAACCAAATAAATATTCGTAAATGTTCGTGTTCATCATGCTCTTGTTCGTTCGTGTCTACACGCCTTAATAATTTTGATTCCATCCTGCCTGTCACTTTTATGATCGCCAAAGGATCGCTAGATTTGACGTATTAAAATGTATGCTTAGGGTTGCTAACAAGAATCTTATATTAATAAGATTCTTGGTTGCTAACCAACATAGTAGGTATATAGTATCCGGCGTTATTTTACTTTTTCATGGGTAGATACCTACAAAATAAGTATCGAAAATACTTTATACTTAGATAGACTTACTTAGACGTATTAACGCTTACGATTATGGGAAGAATGTTAATGTTAAGAATGGGACGGATTTCTGTGAGCGTTAGAATGGCTGGTTGTCTGTATCGATTCACGTCAGGCTGGACACCAAAAGTTGCTCCCTATTTGCTACCATTTACGATTTACCTACAGTCAAATAATTGCTAAACTTTGAAACAAAATAAAGGGACTTCAAAATTACCAGCCATTCGGATATCAGGCATAAGAATAAATAAAACTTATTCTTATGTATCAGGATAGCCGGTCAAATCCCGGTTGTGTAAACTATTCAAATTCTGGGCACTCGTTGTCTACACCAATAACTCTAAAAATTCATGTTATTATTTACTTGAGTAATTACTACCTGTATGCAGAACAAAGAAAATATGATTTGTGAGTTTATCCTTACTATACTTGGTATCGACTATAAGTTGACATTCTTATGACAACTTAGTTTCGTTATAGAACTTGTAAAAGATAGTTACTTACTTAAACTTGCGTTAAGTTGGCAACCTTAGATATTTTTTGACAAAGAGTGAACAAGTTAAAGATGATCGCAACAAAATTGCTAAGAAATTTGAGGTAGAAACAACCTTCTTTATAGGACGTCGTGGTACGAAAAGTCAATGTAAGACCTAAAAGACATTGCTATAAGAGCTCGTTGTAGGCCCCCTGTTTTGATATCGCGCAATATAACTTGAACCAAACCTTAGGCACCCATTACACACACAATCTGATCACGCCAGATCGCGCCAGATTGACAGAGATTGATTGTGTAACGTTGTTCGTGATCTGTTTCAATCTGGCGCGGTCTGGCGCGATCTGGCGTGGTCTAAGCCAGACCACGCCAGGGTTGGCACCTTTTTTTCGAGGTTAGTATTATTTTCAAAACATTTAAACATTATAGTACTTACTTTTGGAATATTTATAAAAATGTAGTTCATATTTATTTTTAACTAGCTTCCGCCCGCGACTACATCCGCGTGGGTGGACATTCGAAAAATGATTAAAAAACAAACATACAAACGAATAGAGAACTTGCAGTCTGCTCATCGCAATCTACTGCTATCCGATACATGTTTTTTTTAAGGCTGAACTGATTAGCCCACATTTATTTTTAACTACCTTCCGCCCATGACTACATGCGAAAAAATATACAGATGGACAGAGAACCTCATCATTTTTTTAAGTCGGTTAAAATAAATTGGATTGCCTGAAAGATGATGAAATTTGGCACACAGTTAGTTTGATATCCTAGGAAGTACCTAGCCTATGTACATTTAGCCTATGTGCATTTCTCAAGCAATAGTGAAATTTTGTGAGCAGGTTTGAAAATGATATAGATTTTTTTTGTCACGCCACTTTTTCGATTTTTTTTGAAATGGCGGAGATATGTAAAAAAAACCTATTGCAGTCCAGCTTTCCGGCTCTGTCTTTTCTCCTCTACAGGGGCCTCTTATGACCTCTTATTTCCAGGCAGTTTTCTAAATGGCTATCAATCTATCTCTTTTATTTGCTATACGACGAGAAAGAGATGTCACTACAGCAATTTATAAACCTGGCAGGATTTAAGAGAGCTTGTAATACGGCCTCAGGTCGCATTCTCTTATCCGAATTTCGTGAAATTTTGTAGGCAGGTTCGAAAATCATATAGATTTTTTCAAGTTGAGACAGTTTTTCTAAATTTTTCGTAACGGCGGAGATATGTAAGAAAAATGTATTTCAGTCCGGCTTTCTGACGCTGGATGTTCTCCTCTACAAGTCGCATTTCTCAACCGATTCTCGTGAAATTTTGTGAGCCGGTTCGAAAATAACATAGATTTTTTTTGTCACGCCAGTTTTTGGAAATTTTTCAAAATGACGGAGAAATGTTAAAAATACATATTTCAGTCCGGCTTTCCAGGGCTGTCTGTTTTCCTCTACAGGTAGCATTTCTCAACCGATTCTCGTAAAATTTTGTAAGCAGGTTTGAAAATTGTATAGATTTCTTATGTCAAGCCAGTTTTTCATTTTTTTTCTAAATGGCGGAGATAATGTAAAAAAATCAAATTCCAGTCCGTTATTTCCAGCGCTGGCTGTTCTCCTCTATAGGTCGCATTTCTCAACCGATCTCGGTGAAATTTTGTGAGCAGGTTCGATAAATATATAAAAAAAAATTGTCGAGACAGTTTTTCGAAATTTGTGAAAATGACGGAGATATGTAAAAAAACATATTTCATTCCAGCTTTCCGGCTGTTTGATCTCCTCTACAAGTCGCATTTCTCAACAGATTCTGGTGAAATTTTGTGAGTAGGTTCGATAATTATACAGGGTGACATGGAAATTCGACCTATTCCTTGAAAGGGGTTATACTAGAGGTCATTAGCAACAAATTAAGCCCCGTGAACCAGGGATCAAAACTTGATGGTTACCGAGCTGCAGCAGTTCTTTGATATTTAGGAAATTTTCCGACTTGTTACCAAAAACCATTAATTATGAATAAACTACTCCACTCTAAACATTGAATTGATACTTTTCAGAAAGCTGAAAAATAATTGATCAATTTAAAATAAAATGTTGGCCCAAAACATACATAATCACAGAAATAAAAGGTCCTAAGTAGCAATAACTTTTATTTTCTGTATTTTTTCCCGAAACTCGTCGTAAGTTATTGAAAAAAAACTGTATGAAATTCAAATTCAATTCAAATTCAAAATGTTTATTTGCTTAAACATGTGGTATAACAATGGTCTTAAGATTAAACGGTACCGTTACATGTCTACCATATGCAAATGGCGTGCAAATATTTAAGAAATAAGAAAATGAAGCTAATTGTAAGCAAAAAAAAATTAAACAAAATACAGTAGCATTACAAAGGCTATGTCAGAAATAAAATAACAGTATCCATTGCAAAAGCTATGTCAAATTCAAATTAATACAAAATGTCAAAAAATAATTATATTAAGTAAAAAAAAAAAGAATTGATAAATACTAAGGAGATGATCACAGCTATTGAAACAAATACATTAAATGAGGCAAAAATGTCAAAGAAAAATACAAATTAATAACAAGTCAATAATAAAATTAAATAATTAAGATAAAAGTCAAAACAAACATAATTAAACTAAAATTTGTCACATAGAAATGAATTAACAGAATAGTAACATTTTTCAAGTACAAAGTACAAGATCGCGTACAAATTAGTAAAATAACTAACTAGTTTCATTAGCTTTCCAAAAAGGTACAAATGTCATTTACTTTCCTAGTTGTTTTAAAAAAAATCGGCAAATGGGTGCCGTAGGTCAAAGTTTTGAATTTGATTTGTTAATTGAATTCAGCTAGATAGTCAACAGTGTTACTCTAACTACACTGTGAATAAAAAATAAATGTAAGTTGATAAAGTTTAGTAAGAAAAACAGTTAACAAAAATTAAAATTACAAATCCTGTTCAAATTGCCTACCGTTGTTGCGTATGCAAGCACGGAGCCTACGACGTAGTACTTCACTCACTGTCACTGGCGTTGAAAGTGAGGTTTTTATTTGTTCGGCAACTGCCAAAATTATCTCCCTCAACTTTTCAATGGATGCCGCTGGTCGAATCGCAGGGTACACTTAGTCCTTCATGTGACCCCAAAGATACATCTGGGCTCCCATCGTACACCATATTTGTTCTTGAAGCACATCTTCCAAAAGCGTGTTCAGTTCACTACCTCTCTTAAAAAATTCGTACGATGTACCATTTGGGGCAAGAAGAAAGGCCCGATCAACCTATCATGGACAGTCCCCATCCAAATATTTAATGTAAATCTTCTGTGGTGGGCTTGTTCTTAAATGTTTCTTGGGTTTTGGCCCTAATGGGCCCAAAATGCAAATAGTGGTACCAGAGAAGATTTTTCATTAAATGTTTGGTTGGATGGGGATTGTCCATGATAAGTTGATCGGGCCTTTCTTCTTGCCCCGAATGATACATCGTACGTAGGTACGAAGACTTTTTAAAAGATTGCTCTCCTAAAAAGTTTTCGTACGTTGTACCATTTCTTCTTCCACCACAGCTTCCGAAAGCGTGTTCACTAGCTTTTAGAAGATGTGCCACTAGCTACATGAAGAGATATGGTGTACCGGGCAGTTTGAACAGGATTTGTAATTTTTGTTATCCGTTTTTTCTTTTGAACTTTATCAACTTACATTTATTTTTTACTAGCGGCTGCCCGCGACTTCGTCTGCGTGGAAAGGTTTTTTGCTATTCCTCGGGAACAATACTTTTATCGGGATGAAAGATATCCTATGTCCTTCTCTGTACCCCTGACAACGAGTATGCAAAATTTCATGATGATCGGTTCAATAGTCAAGACTTGAAGGCGTAACAAACAAACAAACAAACGGACTTGCGCATTTATAATATTAGTAAGGATTCACAGTGTAGTTAGAGTAACACTGTTGACTTTCGATCAGTACCCTTAGCACGAACAGCTATCGTAAAAAATGACGCGCGTAAAATTACTCGATAGATAATTCTCTATGGAAAATTTACTTTCGCTATTCGGCGATAGATGGCGCTGTATCAATTTTTCATACAAAATTGCACTATCGAATGATTTTACGCGCGTTATTTTTTTCGATAGCTGTTCGTGCTACGGGTACTGAATTCAATTAACAAATCAAAATCAAAACTTTGACCTACGGCGCCCTTTTGCCGATTTTTTTTAAAACAGCTGAAAAAGGTAATGACATTTGTACCTTTTTGGAAAGCTAATAAAACTAGTTAGTTATTTTAATAATTTGTACGCGATCTTTCATACAGTTTTTTTTCAATAACTTACGACGATTTTTGGGAAAAATACAGAAAATAAAAGTTATTGCTACTTAGGACCTTTTATTTCTGTGATTACGTATGTTTTGGGCCAAAATTTTTTTTTAAATTGATCACTTATTTTTCAATTCAATGTTTAGAGTGGAGTAGTTTAATTCATAATTAATGGTTTTTGGTAACAAGTCGGAAAATTTCTTAAATATCGAAGAACTGCTGCAGCTCGGTAACCATCAAGTTTTGACCCCTGGTTCACGGGGCTTAATTTGTTGCTAATGATCTCTAGTATAACCCCTTTCAAGGAATAGGTCGAATTTCCATGTCACCCTGTATATAACTGTTCAGTCAAGCCAATTTTCCAAATTTATAAAAAAAATACTCACCCATTTTGAAAAATGATCAAAATTAGAAGCACCATCTAGCTGCAATCTGCAATACTCACGTACCTACTGTGTGCTTTGAAAACTTCATGGCGACATTTTATTTTATTTTTTCGCGAGGTCTACAGGTCACGGAGCCACTAGTAATGTAAATTGGAGAGATTTTAACTGTATCGGCTGGTAGTTAGGTACCTATCGGCAATGAGTGAATGACTTAGCAAAATCATCAAAAAGTTAATAGTAAATAAATGTAAGCTATCCATAAAATAACTTACCATTTTATTCTAAAAAATGCAAGCCGAAGATACTAGGTATGACTTGCCTCTTGTCAAAAAATGCAAATGTCAAACTTTGTTTTCCTCTTCTTCTTTTTAACCGACTTCAGTATTTTTTTTGCCAGTGTCAAGTGAGAGGTTTGGTATCAAAAGCGGTCAGCTCCCAAATAAGTAAGTACCTATCTTAGAGCATTCAACCAATTAAGGAGACGCCACTGTCAGGCATACCCCTCTGCCAAAGGTATGAGAGCGCCGGTCATACTCGTTATATAAAACTAGTTGACACGAGTTCCCCGCCATTCATCTGATCATCGTACACGCGAAACGACGGGAGCTAAAAATGCCGAATTGCAGTGTTTTTTCATGTAAAAAAAACATCGGAAACATCTAGTGTGCAAAAGAATAACGTTATTTTCCATCTGTTAGTAATATTTTGTCCAATTGTTATCAAATAATGCACTAAAAATTTAAAAAACCAAAATATATTTTCAATCAAACAGTGTTGCCACTAAACTATACAAGATCTCTTTTAGCCTAATTTGTAAAGTTGAATGTACACTTAAAACATCACGCTATTTACCAAAGACTTCTATGTTGTTTGTTACAAAATTTTTGGCTAAATCTTTCAAAATTTTGCGAAAATAAGCACTCGCTTGGTAGCAATATAATCACCGATTCACGGCGATTCTTATTATGTACCTACCTACTTATTTAGTTTTGCTAGGTATCTCTCATACAATTGAAATTGATGTAACCATACGAAGAATTTAAGAAAGAAATAATAATTGTGCAAATATCATGGTAAAATCGAAAAAAAATGTAAAACCTATGTAGAGTACAGTACGAGGCACGTATCTTGAAATTTTTTCGACAGAGTGGGGATAAGTTCGCGCATGTGCTCTTGTGAGCGACCAATAGCGCACGCCCCTCTCCCGCCGCCCGCGCCCCTCACCGCTACGCATACCCAAAATACGCGTTTTGCGCAATCCCCACCCGATTTCAAGATACGTGCCTCGTACTGTAAGTTATGGTCGTTCATACGAAATTTATATTTCATAGAAAAGTGAGGTTATAATTTTGTATTTATTTTGAGGAGCTCGGTGGCGCAGTGGTTTAGCGCCTGGCCCAGCGATTGCGGAAGTTAAGCAACGTTCGCAAGGGTCGGTCATGGGATGGGTGACCAATCGTTTATTATCTCCTCCGTGCTTCGGAAGGCACGTTAAGCCGTTGGTCCCGGCTGCATTTGCAGTCGTTAACACCCACCAATCCGCATTGGGCCCGCGTGGTGGGTTATGGCCCATCCTCCTTACCACCCATAAGGAAGGCCTGTGCCCCAGCAGTGGGGACATCAAAAATGGCTGATGGACATTTATTTTGACGTCTGTTTGTTTTTCATGACATTTTATTTTATCTGCTTTTCTTCACATTTCACGTAAGTTTTTAATCGACTTCAGAAAAAAGAGGAGGTTATCAATTTGACTGTTTTTTTTTGTATGGATGTATGTTCCTCGATATCTCCTCGAAATTATTTTTTCATTCGAACGGATATATGCTCACTTCCTATTAGATACAATTCTCCTTAGGCAGGTTCTACTACACTTTTCTTTCTTTTACCTCCTTACGTTACAGAATAGGTACTTTATTATTATAAAATATTTACGGATGTCACTTATTCCCAAAATGGCCGTTTTAATTTAAAAACGGTGGCCACACTGGAGCAAAGCTATTGTTGGGACAGCTCAGATACAAATGTCGATATCGACTTTATCAGTACCTACCTATGTTATTCTGGCTATAAAATATTGAAAAAATACCATTGTTTTTTCTGTCAAAGAGGAATTTCGTTTTCTTCAAAAAAAAAACAGCCTATTATTTATTCTGACGGAAGCGAAATCTGAGGAAAGTGACAAAAATCTTTATATTTCTGATTTTTCAAAAGACGCAATGATACGAGATGCCTCGATCCAAGCTTGTGCAAAACAGGTTTCGTGGAAACCTCAACGACTGAAGGTAATTTGGAAACGGTAAGGTTTTAATAGGGACAGGGCTGGCTAAAAGATTTTTTTTTAAAACATTAGAAATAATGGTATTTTTAGGTAAAAATTAAGAAAACGAAATAAACTATTTGAATTTTTTGATTTTAAACATTTACAATGCTATTTATGCTGTAGGGTAAACAAGCTACAACTAAGTTTCACCAAATGTAAATCCATAACGTTCACAAAAAAATCGACACTATTAAACATACTTATACACTTTCGGGCACCCCCTTAGAAAAATTAAGGATTTAGGTTTATTCATGGATAGTAAACTTCACTTTGATGTTCACGTCAATCACATCGTCGATAAGGCTTTCAAAATGTATGGGTATGTAATGAGAATGTCTACTCATTTTAGAAGACCCGCATCGTACCTTCTCCTTTACAAGTCCTTAGTTAGGTCTCAACTTGAGTATGCGTCGTGTGTTTGGAATCCACACTACACCAAATATAAAAGTCAGATTGAGAGAGTACAGTCTAAATTTTTAAAGACCATGCACTATCGATGTTTTCGTTCTAAGTCAAACTACGTTTTGCTTAAAAACAAATACATGATTCCCGCCCTTGACTTGAGAAGAGCTCTATTAGACCAAATGCTTCTGTATAAAATATGTCACAACAAATTTGATTGTAACCTGTTGGTCAACCAAATATACATTCGTATTCCGTATAGATCACATCCAACACGAGAGGCTCGCAAACGCTACTTATTTGCACCAGCTCCTTGTAAGACTAACGCTGGTAAGCGCGCACCTTTGCGTAGACTAATGGAACAATATAATACACACTTTGTTAATGTCGAGATCTTCGCAACTTCGCTCGCGACTTTTAAAAACAGCATTAAGTGTATCTACGAGAAAAATACTCTAGATGAATAATTATTAATTACAACCTACTTAGTTAATACACTGCCTTGATTTATTGATCGTTTGCTTAACATTCTGTATAAGTAAATAACTTGAACAAATAGTAAAATTCATTAAATCTCCTTTTAAAATAATTATGTTACCTTACTAATTTATACTTAGTATTCGTTTTAACGAAAGAATAAATAATCTAAATTGTTACAATTCGTTCTTATCTTTAATTTCAAAATTTAAATTAGGTATCTGTATAAAAAAATCTCTCGTTGAAACGATTAGAGTGTAGTTTCTGTTTTAATTATTATTATCACTGCCCCCCCTATATGTTTTCATACTCAATCTGCGCACAACGGGGTTGGCTACATTTATAGTAATGTGTTACTTTTAAAATGTTAAAACTATTTGTGAATGTAGTTGTTTGTTGTTCCAAATAAATAAAAAAAAAAAAGTTCAAAAGTGTCTCTATTCACCCCGTTTTACGGTATCGACAGAAAAAATATCGATGGTGTGAGCACTATCACCGTTTACTTGTAAATGACGTCATCTCGTGTACTGACAGGTTATTTCCGTGTGTGTATATGTATTTGTGTGCGTAAAGTTTAAGCTAGTGTTGGATAATTTTGTCGTGTGCGTGAGTAGTGACGTGTTCGAAAATGCATTAGTGTTTAACACTATTTGTGTGTGCGTTACCTCGTCCCCCGCGGAAATTGACAGACTTTTTCGTAAAGAAATGAGTGCTCCTGGCGCCTCCTTACCTATACACTTAGAGTAAGACGGGCTTCTACAGAAAGAGAAGCCATACGAAGCGTTTCCCCTCTGCCGAAGTACAAGCCCAAATGGGCATACGCGTTAGTAAAACCAGTTGCGCCCGGATTTCTTTCTAGACCGAGTCCAGTCGCGCATGTGAACGCTGCTCTGTTTAAAATGTCGAATTGATGAGTTTTTTGCTGTTAAAAGAGATCTTGAACATCAAGTATACAAAAAGACGGTTTTACATTTCACATAAAAGTAATTTTTTATCGTATTATTGCTATTTGTTTACATTTAAACATTAAATTCGTATATTTTATTCTTGATTAGTTGTCAAATTTGTTCAGTGACATCGGGTCTGCTAGTCCATGGCTCGTCCGTACAAATTTCAGATCTGTCGCTAGATAAATCCGAGTTCTCGCCGATGGGCAACTTAGTGATGTTACCGTTAAATAATGTTTGTCGATAAAGTGTTGGTCAATCTGGCCCTGATTCTGCGCCAAATTCATTTGCGAGATTTTTGCATGATTTTCAGTGTCAGCAGCCTGAGCCCAACTTCCCTGGGTACACATTAGTCCCACAACCCAATCACCTACACTCTCGAGCTTTTTGTATAAAGCTCAAGCGTATAAAAATGACCTCTTTGTTGTTATTCACCCCATCGTAAAATGATTGAGTTTGTAACCTTTATTCCTTTTTCCGTATCGATATTGCTGCATCGACAGTTGAGCCCAGCCCTTTATGTCAAAAACGTGTCATATTTTGATGTGTGACTCATCCGTACACAAATTTTTGCTGTTTTGTTTTATTTTTTATGTGTGAGTGTCGTCATTACAGTGTAGTTTTTGTATGTGGGTATGCGGAACTGCACTTGTGTGCATTTCCCCCCCCCCCCGCAAAAAATGCCAGAATAATTTGAATAGAGTAATATCGCTAAGGCTTCTCCCTTCGTGACAAACGAAGCCTTTTGTTGCTCGAAGCCTATACAGTTATCTTCAGAGCATTGAAACCATAGACATAGAAAATTTTTCGCTGCGCTCAAGATTGAAACCAATCACTTCGTGATTTCAAAATCAGTCAAATGCGCTCCTAAACCTATTATATATTCTGTGCCTAAACTATGATATAGCGTTACAAAAATCGAGCTTAAAATCAAAACTGGTCAAATCTTGCATTCGTACCCTAAAAGGTAAAACTGGTTATCTGCAAAAAACCAACTTTACAGTATCGTAATTTTAGTTTGAGGTTAGATTTAGACATTAAAATTAAATAATCTTTCTGGTTGTAGATACTATTATGAAGGACAAACTATATGCCTGAAGATCTAAATGATAAAAACTGTAAATTTTTGCTCGGAATGTATAAAAAAACCGGCCAAGTGCGAGTCGGACTCGCGAATTTTGTCTGACATTTTAGATTGTAATTATAATTTATTGACGTCATATTTTAATAATTATGTATATTTGCCATTCAACCGTCACATTTAAATTTTATAAATGTTTGTTCCTAGTGTTAAAATTATATTGTATGACTTGCTTGTGTGTTGGAGTATTGCTCTGTTAACTTACATGTATGAATGAATAAATAAATAAATAAATATTTATTTTATGCTGTTTTTAGAATTTGTTGTTATAGTGGCAACAAAAATACATCATCTTTCAAATTTTCAACTGTCTATCTGTTTTCGTTATTAATATAAAGCAAAAAACGGCAAAAAAAAATCACGTTTGTTGTATGGGAGCCCCCTTAAATATTTATTTTAGTCTATTTTTAGTATTTGTTATTATAGCGGCAACAGAAATACATCATCTGTGAAAGTTTCAACTGTTTAGCTATCACGGTTCATAAGATACAGCCTGGTGACAGACAGACAGACAGACGGACAGCGGAGTCTTAGTAATAGGGTCCCGTTTTCACCCTTTGGGTACGGAACCCTAAAATTGTAAATATCTTTGACAAGGGGAGACATTTAATTGGTTTTACCTGAATAAAAAAACCGGCCAAATGCGAGTCGGATTCACGCACGAAGGGTTCCGTACCAAAAAACGGCAAAAAGACACGTTTGTTGTATGGGAGCCCTGCTTAAATATTTATTTTATTCTGTTTTTAGTATTTGTTGTTAAAGCGGCAATAGAAATACATCATCTGTGAAAATTTCAACTGTCTAGCTGTTGTCGTTATTAATATCGAGCAAAAAACGGCAAAAAATCACGTTTGTTGTATGGGAGCCCCCCTTTAATATTTATTTTATTCTGTTTTTAGTATTTGTTTTTATAGCGGCAACCAAAATACATCATCTGTGAACATTTCAACTGTCCAGCTATCACGGTTCATGAGATATAGCCTGGTGACAGACAGACAGACGGACAGCGGAGTCTTAGTAATAGGGTCCCGTTTTTACCCTTTGGGTACGGAACCCTAAAAATAAAAAATAAGCAGCTGTATTTCCTAAAGTAATATGGGTATCGCTCTGTTAGAAATATTTTGCAAGACGTTCTAAACAATAGCTATGTTTTATAATATTTTGAAACCTGTAAGTACTACAGGAACTGAATAAACAATTTTTATTGAAATATTTATAGTTGGTTTTACCTGTATAAAATATCGAAATATCAATGTGAAAACCTCTTATCTGCTTATCTTTACTCTTTTCAGTGTGTTTTCCTTCCCGCTCGAAAAACCAACAGATTACTACTTGGCGATCGACTTCAGAACCTCTCAAGATCGACCGGTCGATCGCGATCGACCGTTTGGGCACCTATGTGTTAGATGAACTAACTTTAGAGTTAGAAGAGGAAGAGCTACAGAATGCTGTATTAGAAAGACAGTTGAATGAAGCTTCAAGTCGACAGCCTATTATACTCCAAGAGAAAAAAGTACCTACCTATTTTAGACCAAGCCAGTACCTGCCAGTTCAGTCAAAGCACCACCGGTTACGTTTTAGACACCCTCATATAACTTAAGTTTAAACATATCATCCCAAAGATGTACTGTCAAATTAATTACCAATAGTTTTAGTTACTTGAGTCGTGACGTGCCGGACTACAGCTGGGCCACAAAAAAAAAAGTTGGAAATCTTACTTTTTGACTATGCCATGATGAAGTCGATAATTTGTCGGAATTTGTCGCCAAAAACCAGATTTTGTCGGTCTTCCGTTTAGGAGATACGTGTGGCTCAGCTGTAGAGACGTCTCTACAGCTGGGCCACACAGATCTCGAAAACGGAAGGTCGTAGCGAAAATCTGATTACTCGTATGTGTAGCCGGTATTTTGTCGGAATTTGTCGCCAAAAACCAGAGTTTGTCGGTCTTCCGTTTACGAGATACGTGTGGCTCAGCTGTAGAGACGTCTCTACAGCTGGGCCACACAGATCTCGAAAACGGAAGGTCGTAGCGAAAATCTGATTACTTGTATGTGTAGCCGGTATTTTGTCGGATTTTGTCACCAAGAACCAGATTTTGTCGGTCTTCCGTTTAGGAGATACGTGTGGCTCAGCTGTAGAGACGTCTCTACAGCTGGGCCACACAGATCTCGAAAACGGAAGGTCGTAGCGAAAATCTGATTACTCGTATGTGTAGCTGGTATTTTGTCGGAATTTGTCGCCAAAAACCAGAGTTTGTCGGTCTTCCGTTTAGGAGATACGTGTGGCCCAGCTGTATAGACGTCTCTACGGCTGGGCCACACAGATCTCGAAAACGGAAGGTCGTAGCGAAAATCTGATAACTCGAGTGTGTAGCCGTTAGTTTGTCGGAGTTTGTCACCAAGAATCAGAGTTTGTCGATCTTGCGTTTAGAAGATATGTGAGGATATGCTGTAGAGACCTTTCTACCTGGATCTCGAGAACGAAAGGTCGTAGCGAAAATCTGATAACTCCTATGTGTAGTCGGTAGTTCGAGCGAGTTTGTCGCCAAATACCAGAGCTTGATCGCCTTACATTTACGAGATAAATGTGATTTGAATGTACCTTCGCGAATGTACATTCGCGTACAACTGTGTTTGAAATAATTATACTACTTTAATGAATGCATGCATGCATGCTATCTAAGCTTCATGATGTTTTATTTCTTACAATATGCGGCCGCCCTGAATTAGCTTTAACGGTCACCCATCCGACACCTGACCGGACCGAGTGTTGCTTATAAAACGTTACCAGCAACTAGGGACCGACCGAACCCACTTTTCACCGAGAATCGAGACCGAGATTAAAAAATAGTCTCGGCCGAGACCGAGACCGAGTTTTTTTTTTTAAAGTTACTATAAAATGGCAAAAAAATAGCAAATCGATGTACTATGGGCAACAGCGTCGCTTAATCAGTTTGCAACAAAATTCGCGTGCGCGTGTATCGCCCTTGCACGAACTAAACGTATTATTATATTATTACAAAATTGCTTTCTTGTGGTTTGACATTAACTAGGATATTAAATATATTTTAAGGTGTATTTTACAAAAAATAAATTAACCACATCGGATCTGCAGGAGCCTAAACTTGGTATATTTTGAAAATGTGTTTTGATTTAATTTAAAACAAGACAGTGGCTGAAATGTATTAATTTAATATATTTTAAGAACCGGCTTAGCAATACATGATAGGATTTAGAACAAAAAATGTTTTTCCCCATACAAAAAGATTACCCGTAACTCCTCTCCTAAGGGAAGAATTTTTAAGAACTGCGGGTCCAAAATATTGTTTTGACTTCAAGTATACTTGTGCCAAACGGCTATGCTGTAGATGGGTTTGAGGTTTTCCATTGATTTTGAGCTCGTACGCCAACCACACCACTATATTAATATAACATTCACATTCATAAATGGTAAAACTAAACTAGGTATCTACCTACTACAAGTCATCAAAAAAATACCAAAAGACTGAAATCAACAATTTTGATTTGATTTGATTAATCACAGTGAAGGATGCGTCAGCGTATGCCCTGTGGCATGCGTAACAGCGTTAGTTCCAATTACGCATGCCTCAGCGAAGAAGAAAGTGCAAGACAAAAGCGCACGAGTGTAATCTCAGGCCTACGTAATAGTCATAGGTCTTATGATTAAAAAGCTGCAAATCATAAAGAAAGCATGCCGCTTTGCACAGTGATAGAGGGGGCAAATATAAGTATTTTTGCCCGCAGCAGCAAAAGTTTCACCCCTTAGGATAAGAGATGGCGCCACTTCAAAAAAAAATCTAAAAGCCCAACGGGTGCACCGATTTCTATGATTGAGGTGTCAAATGATTTGTCTTTTTATGTTTTATTATAAAAAATATATAAAACGTAACATTTTTACAGAAAACAGACAAAAAAATTAAAACATGTGAAAAGAATTATATTAGAGGGAAATTATTGTTTTTATTCAATAAAGATAAATATTTCATGTTTATTATGTTTTTTTTATTATAAATCAATTCATTCTAAATCCAAATACGAAAACCGCATCGAAATTAGTCAAGTAGTTTTGGAGTTATATACTGATTACTTTTATTTGATTTTATGTAAATTTTATATTTTGAAATAAAAGATCAATTATTATCATAAAATATATTTTTTTAATTCTAGAGATAACCTATTCTTTTTCTTCCGCTTCAAAGACATCGATCGAACTGAAAAAGAAAAAAAATCAAGATAAATGTCGCAATTAATAATTTATAACATAACAAAATATTGCTATGAATGCAATTCTTTCTTACTTTTGTTTCATTCCTACAGCTGCCTTTGCAGAATTGCACGGAAAAGTATGTACAAGGCAGACGGACTCGTCGGCAACCACAATGCATTGAGTTGCAGCCTGATTACAAGAGCATTGGTCTAGTAATTTTAATTGAGACCAAGGTAGATGGACCCTAAAATGGTCAGACGTGACTGCAAACGTCTGACCATTTTAGGGTCCATCTACCTTGGGAAGATTTCTTCCATTAATAAAAAGATGGGCATGGGACTGGCACATCTAAATTCAAAACATTTCCCCATATATATAGCCCGCTTAAGCTGCACTCAGTGCATGTCGTCAAAGAGCAGCTGATGTAGGCGGAAGTCATAACATTTGCATGTGAATCTGAAATCAAAGTTTACATTATGTGAAACAAACTTAAGCAAACATTTACGCATAAATACGCACCTTATACAGTAATGAAAATTACCAACCATTCCAAAACGCCAATTTTGTCTTCTCAGAGGGTCTCAAGGGATCTGCGATATGCTTGCAAAAGCAGTAGTTACTTCAGGATGAGACATCCAAGTTCAAACATGTTTTTTCCTTTTTTAAATTGAAGTAAGACTTGGTATCAAACCCTGTAAATGCATGAAAGCCTCGAAGCGCAGCCGCAGTGGACATATCAGGATCCAAACAATGGCAATGTTCTGCACTGTCATATGTTATGATTCGCAAACAGACCATGTAACAACTAAAGGGGTTTGCAAGGCGTTGTTTGCCTCAAAAAAATCGGCTAGTGACAAGCTTACTTCAGATACCCTTGAGAACAAGATGCACTGCGTGCAGCTACCAGTTACCTAGAATGCCATATATGGCGACATGTATTGAATATTTTTGGTATGGATTAGTTACTTCACGGTGAGACATACAATCTTCAACATGTGTTTTCCCTTTTAAAATTAAAGTAAGACTTGGTATCACACCCTGTATATGCATGAAAGCCTCAAAGCGCAGCCGCAGTGGACATATGACCCAAACAATAGCAATGTTCTGCACTGCCATATGTTATAATTCGCAAACAGACCATATGACAGCTAATTGGGTTCGCAAGGACTTGTTTGCCTCAAAAAATAGGGTTAGTGACAAGCCTTCTTCAGATACCCTTGAGAACAAGATGCACTGCGTGCAGCTACCAATTACCAAACGGGCCATACATGGGGAAATGTTTTGAATTTAGATGTGCCAGTCTCATCTCATGCCCATCTTTTTGGGATGGAAGAAATCCTCCCAAGGCAGATGGACACCAAAATGACCAGACGTGAAGGCGATTAGGTCACAATTAAATTACCGTAGACCAATCTATCTATCTCAATCAATCTCAATCAATGAAATGGTAAAAGAATTCTATGATGTATTACAAAAGCTAATTCATGACCACGTACCTTTTTGCAAACCTAAAAATAGTCACTTTCCAGTATGGTTTAGTAAAAATCTCAAGCGGCGATTGAATGAAAAATATAAATTAAGATTACGTTACAAAAAATATGGTAATCCCATGGATCACATAGAATTAAAAACACACCAAATGTTTCTCAACAAAAAAAATGTTTTCTTGTAACGTTTACAAGAAAACATGCAAAAATCATAGTAAATTATCGTATAGAAGACAGTACAATTGAAGAGAGGGAAACAATTAAGGACCTAGGTGTTCTATACGATCAGAAGTTGACATTTGTGCCGCACATGGAGAACGTGATCAAAAGGGGATCCAGATTATTGGGCTTCGTGATGAGAAACAGCAAACCTTTTCGCAACCCAAAAACGAAACTAATCTTGTATTGCAGTCTCGTCCGAAGTATCTTAGAATACTGTAGCGTAGTCTGGCGACCTCACTATGCCACTTACTCGCTTCGTATAGAAAGGCTTCAAAAACGATTTGTAAGATATCTAGCATTTTCTATCGGCAAAGCTAAGGAACTTCGTTCTTACACTGATCGCCTTAGTTTTTTTGGTATGTTGTCGTTATCGGATAGACGAGATTTATTAGATATGATATTCTTAATCAAAATAGTGAGAAACCTGTCAGATTGCCCACAGCTACTAGCCTTTTTCAACTTCCGAGCACCCGCCAGAATCCCACGTAAACCAATTACACCACTTTGCCCCCCATTGAGGAGAACAGTACTTGGATCCAGCTCCCCCGTCGCGAGGTTATGCCGAACTCTAAACAAATACAGTGACATTGTTGACATCCATCATGATTCGGTGAGTTCAATGCGAAAAAAAATACTCGATCTCTCAAATTCGTAATTTCATACTCATTTATACTCATACGATCCTACTCATTCATCTCATTCCACTCACACTCAAGCGCATACACATACACAAACATTCCAACACACTAACTTACACACACATACTTACACACCATTAATGTAATTAGACGCTAATTACCTACTTTAACTATAGTATATTGCATGCTGAGTTCACCTATAAGTGGTTGTACATTAAATTTAGTTCTCTTAATAATATGTTTGCAAAAGTATAAATGTATCAACTGTTGGTGATCCAAATAAAAAAAAATAAAAAACTATTTATGGCGGCCCTTCGTTCGTCCATCTTAGGGCATGGGCCTCCTCTAAAACTTCCACGATCTTCGGTCTGGAGCCAGTTGCTACCTGCTTGACTCCATAGATCGTTGACCTATCTTTCAAGTGGACGACCTCTGCCTTGCTTAGTTTCTCTTGGCTTACATTCCAGTACCTTTCTGGTTCACCTGTCGGTGTTTGTGGCGGTCTGCCTTGTACTCCTCAGTGCAAATTCTACAAAGGCAGGTGTAGGAATGAAACGTAACTTATAAATGCAATATTTAATGATGTTATAAATAATAAATGCAACATTCATCGTGATTGATTTTTCTTTCTTTTAGATCGCTCAATGTCTTTGGAGCTGAAGAAAATAGGTTTTTTCTATAATGAAAAATTAATACCTATTTTATAAAAATAAAGAACCTTAATTAAAAAATATAAAATTTACATAATATTACCCAAAGTCTATAGGTAATGGTAGTCATTTGAGCTTCACAGCATTAGGCGTTTCAAATTAAAACTACCAAATAATCAACAAATAAAAGTAATCGGCATATAACTCCAAAACTACTTGACTAATTTCGATTCGGTTTTCGTATTTGGATTTAGAATTAATTGATTTATAATAAAAAACATAATAAACGTGAAATATTTATCTTTATTGAATAAAAACAATAATTTACCTCTAATATAAAAAAAATCACATATTTTAATTTTTTTGTCTGTTTTCTGTAAAAATGTTACGTTTTATATTTTTTTTATAATAAAACATAGAAAGACAAATCATTTGACACCTCAATCATAGAAATCGGTGAACACGTTGGGCTTGTTGATATTTCTGAAAAAAAAAATTGAAGTGGCGCCATCTCTTATCCTAAGGGGTGAAACTTTTGCTGCTGCGGGCAAAAATGCTTATATTTGCCCCCTCTATCACTGTGCAAAGCGGCATGCTTTCTTTATGATTTGCAGCTTTTCGTCAAAAAGTGTCCATAAGACCTATGACTATAAGTAGGTACTAATAGGCCGAGATTCTCGGCCATTTTGGCCGAGACCGAGACATAATTTTTGACCGAGACTGGCCGAGACCGAGACCGAGATCTCGGTCGGTCCTTACCAGCAACGCGTGGTTGTTGCATATGTCGTAGGATAATTGTAAAAATAGGATTTTTATAAAAATCCTAGTATGATTGTAAAATACCGGATAATTAGAATCTAAGACAGATTTTTGCAATCGTCCGAGTGATGTTTAGGATTTTTACAAAAATCCAGCGTATCTTAGCTTAGGTAAATCGTCAATGATCATCACTTTGCGCACGCTGATTGGCTGACGTAAACGTTATGGGCTGACGGATGCTCTGATTGGCTAACGGCAACATTCATTGCGTCCATTGTTATTATTGTGATTATTGTCAAATATTTTTCCAGTGTTTTGTTCAAATTTTACGTTTTTTATTAAAAAAAAACTGAGTGCTCAAATCAATCAAGAGACATTAATGTACAATGAGTGAAGTAAGTGAAGTGGATATTATACAAATCAGTGCAGACAATTTGGCGGTTAAGTATAACCGAAAAATAACTTTACTACACAGAGCTAAATAAAACCTCAATATTACAATAAAGCTCAGCTCAGCGTAAAGTCAAGTCTAATCTCGCCGTTACCTACCTATATGCCAACGTGATGCCAACAGTTAAGCAGGTCCCTTCAGACTGTGGGTTCCACTACATGGTTCCATCAGTGGGACCAAAAGGATTTCCAAGTCCTCGTGTTCCCACTGCTAAATATCGGTGCCCCCCCCCCCCCCCCCCCGATATTTAGCAGTTATTTGACTCACTGATGGAACCATGTAGTGGAACCTACAGTCCAAAGGGTTAGTAGTAGGGCATGGAATACCGGAATGATTTTCATACCGGTATTGATACCGGTATTGAAATTTCAATTACCGGTATACCGGTATTTTTTCGGTATTTTTTTAAAACTGATAGTTACCTACTTTTTAAATGATTCTAAGAACGATTAGTAAGTCTTGTTTGTGGAAAGTGATTAAAGCAATTTTGTACGCTATACTTTATGGCAGAAACACTCAAGCTATTCACCAACTGCCTAGAAACCACAAAATGAGTTATTAAAGTTATACCTAGGTAATTAAGAATACTAAAGAAAATACGTTATTTGATTCAAGTATTATTGAAATAAATAAATATCTAAATTTCCATAGAGAAGATGGTTGGAGAGTACAACCTCTCCGAGTATTCTTCCGCTGTTCTTTCTCTGAGAGGCCGCCTGATTTGTGAACTGGTGGTAGATTCAGTAGCTAGATCGTGTTTTCTGGCGCAATACAACTCAAGTAAAACATTAGATAATACTTTTTTTATTTTTTCTTTAAAAATGGGCATAAGCCCCTCTTAAAGAAATACAGACCCGTCTCACTTCTGAACATTACGTATACCTAGGACAAGTAGTCCAGTTAGGCAAGTCCAACTTCAAGAAAGAGATTTCTCATCGAATCCTACTCGGATGGGCAGCATTCTGGATGCTTCGAAAAATCTTCGCGTCTGACTTACGACTTACCTCAGTGTCTCAAGACGAAACTCTATATATAAAGATAATTTATCTATATTTAAAGATAGTTTATGGAAAACTCTGGATGCGGGCAACGCAGAACCGATCGTCTTGGAGATTCTTAAGTCAAAGTCAAATAAGCTTTATTCAAATAAACTTAATTATTAAGTACTTTTGAATCGAATATATTTTCCTACCACCCGTTCCAGACTTTTTTAGCTGACAAGAAGAACGGGCGCAAGAAACTTATCAGCTGTAACAGCCATAAGTAACGATATTTACAAACTTGAATATATCGTTACCAGAAAATTACAACAGGGTGACAGGATTATTGGCAACAACATAGACTTATTATATTACTTCAACAAAGTACTTATTAGCAAGTTATGTGTTACATCATTTCCACGCATTTAGATATTTAAGATAATCATCTACTTTATAATAACCTTTACCCATGAGCGTTTTTTTTAACATGGTTTTTAAATTCATGCAAAGGAAGATCAATCACTTGTTGTGGAACTTTATTAATAAAGGCTATGCCTTTCCCCATAAATGAACCTCTAGTTTTTGCAAGCCTAAATCTTGGAACGGCAAGTTTATCTTTATTTCTTGTATTGAACTGGTGAATATTGCTGTTCTTAGCAAATGAATCATAGTGTTTCCTTACATAAACTAAATTATCATAAATATATTGGCCTGCCAAAGTTAAAATATTTATTTCTTTGAACATTTCTCTCAAGGTATCTCTCCGCCGTAGATTGTATATGGCGCGAACAGCTCTTTTTTGGAGTACAAAAATATTTTCAATACTGGCAGCTGAGCCCCACAATAGCAGTCCATACGACATTACGCTATGAAAATAACTAAAGTATACTAACCTTGCCGTTTCAATATCAGTTAAAAGCCTTATTTTCTTAACAGCGAATGCCGCTGAACTAAGTCTACTTGACAAGGCTTCAATATGTGGATCCCATTGCAGTCGAGAATCTAGTGTGATACCTAGAAATTTTGTGCTCTCGATAAACTCGACTTCATCGTCATTCAAATTAATATTTAATTTTGTCTGCTCAACATTAGGTAATGAGAATTTAACACATTTAGTTTTTTTGGGGTTAAGTGCTAAATTATTACTATTAAACCAGTATGAAACTTTAGAGAGGGCACTATTTACTTCGTCCGAACAGTTATTACCTCTGTTTACTTTAAAAACTAAAGAAGTATCATCCGCAAATAGTACTGTTTCACATAAATTATTCGCGTAGTTGGGAAGGTCATTTATATAAATTAGAAACAGCAATGGGCCCAATATTGATGTTGAGGAATATTGAAGGGAGGCGGAGATCCTTGAATGAGACCAGCAGTAGTCGTCATGCGGCTGATATGATGACGATGAAAACATTAAACTAACAACTAAAAGGAATATCATTAAATAACATCTAGACTAGATACTGACTATATGCATGCAGTGTTTTGCGTAGTTGATTTAGTGGTGATTTTTCCTATAATCGTGTCGTGATTATTCGTGATTCGTTGAGTTTTCATATCGTAAACTCATTTGCAGTATGAACAACACTGTGAACCATAGAAATTGAACGTTCTGCATAGTCTTTAAACACCCTTGCAAAAATATATATCTTTTGCAGCTGCCGTAGTCACGGGGGACTGTCCCCCGTGACCACGGCAACTGCAAAGGTGCCGAAACGTTGGGAAAACCAAAAATCAAACCAAATACCAACTAATTACCAAAGTACTTTCAATAAAACCGCGCTAGAAGCCGTTAAAAAATGTTTTATTTCATGTCTAGTGAGCGCGTAAGCTTGAGAAGTGAATATATATAGCTTTTTTCGAAATACCGAAATACCGGTATTTTACTCTCAAATACCGGTATCAAAATACCGAAAAAAAATACCGGTATACCGGTATCCATGCCCTAGTTAGTAGGTAAGTACTTAGTAGTGACAGTTCACTTTAGTAAAGTTAATCACAAGAAAAGTTTAAAAACCATTCATCAAAAAAGTATTAACTATTCATTAAATTTATATTTTATAAATAAATTGCACATCAATCATAGTTACCATACTTTAAGTTGTTTTCACTTGTTTTATTTTATTGACCATTTTCCTAAAGGTACATCGATAAATAACCAAATAAAACCTCATGAAACTCACTTAGCATGTCGTACTCATTAAATTACCACTTACATTTATAGGACAGATGTACGCGACTGTACGATACACCACGTATATAGAGTAGGAGACCAGATACCAAACGTTGTCGATACAATAAACGTTGAATACATCAATTACTATTCGAAAAATTAATTGAAATCTTTCATATTTCCTCACTAAATTCTTTTAATCATATAAATTTTGGATTTAATATTAACTATGTACATAAAATAATACAAAACAACTATACTGGTTACGCATTTTGGATTAGGCTCTAAGACTATAATCATAAAAAAACAAACCCCTTATTTCTCTGGAAAGGGATGTCTACCAAGTCTGTAACTTAAGGACAAACTCGGGAAAACTACCGGCTACACATACGAGTAATCAGATTTTCGCTACGTCCTTTCGTTCTCGAGATCCAGGTAGAAAGGTCTCTACAGCATATCCTCACATATCTTCTAAACGCAAGATCGACAAACTCTGATTCTTGGTGACAAACTCCGACAAACTAACGGCTACACACTCGAGTTATCAGATTTTCGCTACGACCTTCCTTTCTCAAGATCCAGGTAGAAAGGTCTCCACAGCGTATCCTCACGTATCTCCTAAACGCAAGACCGACAAAATCTGGTTCTTGGTGACAAACTCCGACAAAATACCGGCTACACCCACGAGTAATCAGATTTTCGCTACGACCTTCCGTTTTCGAGATCTGTGTGGCCCAGCCGTAGAGACGTCTCTACAGCTGGGCCACACGTATCTCCTAAACGGAAGACCGACAAACTCTGGTTTTTGGCGACAAATTCCGACAAAATACCGGCTACACATACGAGTAATCAGATTTTCGCTACGACCTTCCGTTTTCGAGATCTGTGTGGCCCAGCTGTAGAGACGTCTCTACAGCTGAGCCACACGTATCTCCTAAACGGAAGACCGACAAAATCTGGTTCTTGGTGACAAAATCCGACAAAATACCGGCTACACATACAAGTAATCAGATTTTCGCTACGACCTTCCGTTTTCGAGATCTGTGTGGCCCAGCTGTAGAGACGTCTCTACAGCTGAGCCACACGTATCTCCTAAACGGAAGACCGACAAAATCTGGTTTTTGGCGACAAATTCCGACAAATTATCGACTTCATCATGGCATAGTCAAAAAGTAAGATTTCCAACTTTTTTTTTTGTGGCCCAGCTGTAGTCCGGCACGTTGAGTCGTGCTAATATCTCATTTATGATGATGTACCTACTTAAGTTCAAATTTCATTATCAAATAAAATTCTATGCAGTCCGAACTCATCCATTACTTGCACTTATTATTTATTAGCTTCCACCCGCGACTTCGTCCGCGTGGACATTCGAGAAAATCATAAGGGAACCTTTAACCAGGATACGAAGTATTCTATGTTTTAACGTCCTGCCTCGCTAGGCAGTACGCTTGGTAAGGGGTGACTGTCACCACATCCTCCGTGACTGATTGACGGAGAGAGAGAGAGCAAGTAGTGAGGGGTTTAGCTGGTAGTGGTGCCTGCTCTCGATCGTCCCATCTGGTCAGCCACCTTGGCGAGTAACCTTATGGGGAGATCGAGAGTAGGCTCTCTCCCTCTCCCCTCTCCGAGGAGAGGTTAGAACCCCCCGGATCCCCCGTCGAGCCTACTACCGGCTCGAGGGGGGACCCGGGGGCGGCGAGAGATAGACCAGGAGTGGCTTCCTGCTAACTGACCGAGCCCAGCATGCCAAGCATACGTAAAGATTGTATTTGCCCTCACTATAAAAAAAGGCAGTACGCTTGGTGTGGACGTACCTTTACAGCTTAAATATGAGATATGAGCAATACCTACATGATTAAAATTTAAATCACATGTCGCAAAATTATGTAAATCACAGACTTCGAGGTATTGTATGGAATTGTCAAGCTTACGGCACGTAATTATATAGTAGTTTACTGCTTATTTTAAAGTTTAAGTAGTAAGCGTAGCGTTCAAACGAATAGAATGTTGGCCATTTGAGTAGGGGGACAGGTCCCAGGTAGTCGTCGTTCTAACAGTATAATTCCCCAAAGATAATTGTTACAACGAATTCATCGTAAACTCTTAAAACTTAAAAGTCGTATATCTTTTAATTGAGTGAACCGATTGCGATGAGATAAAGACTAAATTATTCTGCAAAATACATAGTATATTTGTATGTAAACATCATTACGATTGATTTAGCTTTTTTAAAGTTATTAGCGCACAAACATATAAACAGATAAACAGACAAAAATTCCAAAAATGATAGAAATGGGTTTCATAGGTTGTTATTAAACACCCCAACAATTTTTTTTCAAAATATTTTCTTTGTACAGACACAACTTTTCTACAGCTTTATTATATGTATAGATATCATAAGTTATTGAAAGCACACTCATCCCTTGCTTTATCATTTTTATCCCAATGATGGAAGGTGATTTTACCCCAAAATATGAATTAAGTATATTAAACCAGTTAATTATTACAGTTAATTTTGTATTTAATAATGTAAATAGTTTTTATGAATATTTAGACAGTAACATTGGTGCTAAGTGTATCTACATAACGGTTTTTACCGTTTACTTAGCTGGACCTAGATCTTTTCTGTCATTGAAGTTAATTAAGACAAAAATAATTAACACAAGTTAAAAAACACTGACAAGTTGTTTCCGTTTTTTTCTCTCGGTCTTAAAAGTGTTAATAGCTTGCAATAAACATAGATATCCTGTTAATAGGTTACCATCATTACATCATACAGAAAAGTTTCTAGGTCTCATTGTTACAAAATATTCGAGTCCGATGCCAAAAATATATGACAAAAAAACCACCAACCACAGTATCTTATAAAGTAGTTAGGCTAGTCAAGTAAACCTTCGTTTAACCTTGTTTCATATCATCAAAATGAGAAAAACATCTTTATGGGCTCATCAACTTTTTAGAAATAATTACGTGCTTAAAGGTTCAGGCACACTATTTATTTTTTTTCTATAACTAACTACGTTAGAGTCTGTCTAAAAAGTCAGTTTACCTGAGAAATTATTAAATTATTAAAAAAAACTTATACTGGTAACCCTGTCGGTGCTGTCAAAATTCTAATAGTAAACATATTTTTTTAATTATTTATTTAGATGGGTATTGGTGGGGTGGTTGGGGATTTAGGTGGGTAAAAAAATTATTTTTGAAATTACCCATGTAAACTGACTTTTTAGACAGACTATTTGGTTAGGGTCGATCGGGAAAAAAACAGATAAGCTTTACAAACCTAATTCTAGATGTAAAAAAATGTGTTAAAATTGTGTGTTTAAATCCTGAACCTTTATTAGGAAGTAAACCTATTTATTGCGAATAACATTTTTATAAAACTAAACTGTGTTGAAAATTAATAAAGTCGGAAATTTCAAGCCTACCTGTAGTTATAAAAAAATATGTTTATATGCAATATTATTAGCTATATAAGAGAAATTAAACAACGATTATAAAGATACATGTGTTTTATTGAAGATAATGAAACAAAATAATTAAAATGCATACCCTATACCTTTTATTTCGTGCCTTGGCCAGTGTCCAATTCAGTAGAACCATACAAAAAATGCCTATTTGAACAAGAAATAAATCTGAAGACATTGGCTGCATTTCAGCAGACCAATCGCTTAGTCATCGATTACCACAGTGTTCATTTTAATTATGGAAAGTATGTTTTCATGTTCAATACTTTCCAATGTAAAAATGTACACTATGGCGATCGATGACTCGGCGATTAGTCTGTTCAAATGCACCCACTGTAATGGCAGAATGACAGAAAATTTATCCCGCTTGGTGGCGCTGCTGTAGATGGAGACTTTTTGTACATGTGCATATGGGTTACGTTCACGGTTATTTTTCAATGAGGGCTAACGCGTATGAATTCGCCGCCAGAGGCGCTGGTGTTGCGTGAGGTCCTAGAAACGTCAAATGTCATACTTTATGTGTGAGCTACGTACGTTTATTTCTAAAATAAATAAAATGTTGTAATTATTTCGCAATACGAGATTCAAAAAGGCAAAAATGAAATTACGGGTCAATGACGTCAGTGCTTTAAAAGCGTAGCTAAGAAAAATATGTTTTCCAGAACAAAACGGGACTGCACAACATTGCTGCATGCTGGATATTTTTAATAAATCGGTATTATCTAAGATTTGTTTACTTTCACACCCGTAGGGCCGTAGGGGCCGTAGTAAACAAACTTTTACAGGACCTCTCGCGACTGTGGCGCCAACTGGTGAGCTAAAAAACGGTAGCCCTCATTATGTCAAAAAATGTTTATAGTAATAATTTTCATTATGGAAGTTGGACCACCGTAAACGACTTAAAGATTGAAAAACACCAAAATGTATGGAAAAAAAAATATATTTACGAAAATTCGCTCCCAACATCCATAAGTTGATAGCAAACAATGACAGATCTACATCTACACTAGCGCCAAGTTAGCGGTAGTGCGCCGACTGGTGGAAAATTTGTGAAACAAGAAATTTATCCTGTTGTATTGCCATAAACAAAAAAGATTATATTTATAACATGAAATAATATTACAGTAAGTATTTGGAAAAAATGTGCAAAATGCATCGACTTTTATAATGCAAAAAGAAAGTAGTACCTAAAATTGGTACTGCGCATGTCACGTGCTACTAAATATGAGTCAAGTTATTTTGCGCGAGCTTTAAGATCTTCATGAGACAAGTTATTCAGTGCGAGCACTGACGTCCATTATACAAGTACGCTGGACAGGCGAGCGTCACCAATCCTTTGTCCCGATTTGAAAATCGCTATATTGACGCTGAGAGCAGTTGATTCTATAGGTATACTACTATATGCCAATAGAATCTAAAGTCGCATTACTAATTTCCCAGCAAAAATGTAAACAAAGAAACGTCACTGTCAAATTGACAAACTGACCCTGATAGTGACATTTTCAGATATTGAAAACCTTTGGTCACTTTTAAAACTTTTTAATTTGTATATTATATTTTGAGTCATTATAAATATAATGTCATCCAGGGTTATTTTAAAGTAGGATGGTAATTAGAAATTTTATCTTTATAACCTATCATAATTTTTGATGTTAAAAGTTCTTGAAACGAACTGATAAGAAAACTTTACTTAGATATTGCCTGTATGTAAACTATCAAAAATATGTAGCATCACCGCCTGTTCCCCCCCCCAATACCAAAAGACAAATGTTACTACTACAGCTACTACTCGTAATACTAATTTAAATGAAATTTTATAAAAAGACCAAAGGTTGCTGTGTACAGTTTGCAGTTGATGTGTGCACTGTGCACAGCGTCATAAAATGTTTTCTACTATAAAACTGTTATTATGAAATATTAAATTATATTACTCTTTTTTACGCAAAACTCATGATTCAGAATATTTATCTAATTTATTTTTATTAGGTTTGTGATGAAAACCCATGTAAGTGTGTTTATTTCTTGACTTAACATTATACTATTTCTTTTTGTGTTGTTTTGTTCTGGCAACACCTTTGTTTACCTTTTTGCTGGGAAATTAGTAATGCGACTTTACTGCCCTCAGCGCCAATATGGCAATTTGCAAATCGGCACAAAAATTGCTGTCAATTCATGACAATAGCCTGTTCAGCGTACTTGTATAATGGACGTCAGTGAGTGCGAAGCAGATATCTTGACACTTTCTCGACGGAGTGGGGATACGTTCGCGCATGTGCACTTGTGAGCGACCAATAGCGCGCGCCCCTCTCCCGCCGCCCGCGCCCCTCACCTCTACACATACCCAAAATACGCGTTCTGCGTAATCCCTACGCGATTTCAAGATGTTTGCCCCGTTCTGTACAAGTTTTGGTGAAAATGACGAATTGATCTAGAGAAATATTTATATAACATTTTCCAAACATTCACATTTTATACAGTTTTAAGAACTAAATCAAACACTGGCCAAGGCAAACCTTTCTGGTTGAGTAAAAAGAAAGGTAGGTGCTTCATAAGTGTCTCCATGTAGGTCGATAATGAGATGCTCGGTGATTCACCTGCCTTATCACCAGTGGTATTATCTTCTATCACAGAAACACTTTGCAGCCTTTCAGCTGTTACTCGGTATCCATTGCCACCTGAAAAAAAGAATGACCATCAGCGATGTTTCATGTCCACACTGCTGGAGCACAGGCCTTCTTTACGGGTGGATAAGAAGGATGGGTAAAACCAAAATTTCTTTTTTTTTCAATATAGACCATTTCAACCCATACCATTTTTTATTTTTCTTCCCTTTACATTTAAATTTAAATTTTCTTTGCTCCGTGGCTCTCATCGGGCAGTATTCTTAGAGAACCACGTGGCAGCCATAACCCACCACGCGGGCCCAAAGCGTATTGGTGGGTGTTGCCGACTGCAAATTCAGCAGGGACCAAACCAACGGGTTATCGTGTCTTCCAAAGCATGGAGGACCAATGATTCAATAGTTTGACAGAACCCGAGCTAGTGACCAGTAATACTGACCGCCGGCCGCGGGTCCTGGGGGGGGTCGTCCCCCGCGGGCTGGTCGGGCGCGCCAGTGGGGGCCAGGAGCCTGGCGAGCTGTGGCTCGTGCTAGTGACCAGTAATACTGACCGCCGGCCGCGGGTCCTGGGGGGGGGTCGTCCCCCGCGGGCTGGTCGGGCGCGCCGGCGTCGCCAGTGGGGGCCAGGAGCCTGGCGAGCTGTGGCTCGTGCTAGTGACCAGTAATACTGACCGCCGGCCGCGGGTCCTGGGGGGGGTCGTCCCCCGCGGGCTGGTCGGGCGCGCCGGCGTCGCCAGTGGGGGCCAGGAGCCTGGCGAGCTGTGGCTCGTGCTAGTGACCAGTAATACTGACCGCCGGCCGCGGGTCCTGGGGGGGGTCGTCCCCCGCGGGCTGGTCGGGCGCGCCGGCGTCGCCAGTGGGGGCCAGGAGCCTGGCGAGCTGTGGCTCGTGCTAGTGACCAGTAATACTGACCGCCGGCCGCGGGTCCTGGGGGGGGTCGTCCCCCGCGGGCTGGTCGGGCGCGCCGGCGTCGCCAGTGGGGGCCGCGCCACCACCGCGACGCTCCTCGCCCTCCACCAGCGACAAGAACCTGGCGAGCTCAGCTTCATCGCTGATACGAAGAGGGGTTTTCGGTCCTACGATTGCTATTGATACATTCTGTAAAAAAAGGCTTTTATTTAACAATAATTAGCAAACACATTTTATCTGCTTGCACAGAATAAATTGTGTATCCACATCGCGAGGCAATTTTGGGATGTGGAGACACGTTTTTCTCATGAGCTGTGTGACATTACCATGCAACTTACAGATCTGTGGGTCTATTGCCCAAGTGTCGTCGACTTCGCCGTCGGCTTCATTTGACAGATGGTTGTAATAAATTGCGACTTTTCTTTGGTAAGTTTTTATTTGTACCAAAAAAAAGTAGCAATGTATTTCATCCATCTGTCAAATGAAGCCGACGGCGAAGTCGACGACACTTGGGCAATAGACCCACTGATTGATGTTTAAAACTCAAATTGTCTTTTATTTTGTAATTTTAAATGAATAAATTTTAATTACTACAAATTACCTTGTTATTAAGATCCACTTCATTAGGAAGTGTATCCCTCAAGGCTCGGAGACCATGAGCCACCAGCTCCTGAAGCTCACAGTCGGAGAACGTAGTCAGATGCTTCTCCAAGTAGGTCCGGGCTGATTGGGAACGAGCACCGATGGCCATGGCACGGCAATCAAAATAGTTAGCAGACGGACATGTCTGGTAGATGTGGGGACCTTGATCCTGGAATAATTTAAAAAAAGTATATTCATAATGCTTAGTATTTATAATCTATAACAGGGCTTCAAATACCGTTAAAAATTAGACGTTAAAAAAAATAAAGTTAAAAATGGAAATTAATAACGGTAAAACAGAATTTATCGTTATTTTTTCGTTCCTTGATAACATTATTATGTTACTGTATATAAATATTTAAAAGCAATGTGTAATTGACGTTGACGCCGCCGTGACGTGACCAGTCTCTGCGGTACCTACCTACAATACGCAATATTTATAAAATTATCGTTGAAAATAACCTTATTTTTTAACGTTATCGATATTAATTTAACGTTATATTAAGGTTATGTTATTAGGTATCGTTAAAAAAATAAAGTTATCAAGGTATCATATTGAAAATAACGTTATGTAACGTTATTTTTACTGTTAATTGGTAACGTTATAAAACCCTGATCTATAATCTTATATCTCAAACCAAAATTTGCACTTGTGGTGTAGTTCTCAGACTTATTTCACTATGCAGAATCATAACTGATTAATGATTATGTTAATACATATTTGGAAATCAAAACTACATTTGGACATCAATCTACTTTGTTAAAAAAAATAAGATGATAACGTTTTTAACCACACAAGCAACAAAAAGACCTACCCTAGACCAATTTCATAAAAAATACTGAGGGCCTAGTGCGAGTTGATGTTTTCACTTTTCAGTATCGAAAACTATCAGATATGCTGCTCATAGTCAATGCGAGTGAAAGAGAGAAAACGATAGTTTTCGATAGCGAAAAGTGAAAACTTCAACTCGCACTAGGCCTTCTGTAGTAAATCGCGATGGTTTGGTGTTCATTGCATCGCCAATTTGAAACTAGAAAATAAACTACTCACAGACAGTGCAATGTACGCAAATCACCATAGTAAATTACTAAACTGTAATGTTTATGAAATAGGCCCTAGAACCCCTTATTCCGTATACATAACTATTTTTCATAACTCCTACGAAAAGGGATGTTTATTTTCTCGTTTAATAACTGGTTACCAAAGAATTATGTTGTCCGCCTTTGTAACTTTTCGTAACCGACTACGAAAAAGGATGTTTATTTTCTCGTTTAATAACTGGTTACCAAAGAAGAATTATGTTGTCCGACGTGGTAACTTTTCGTAACTGATTACAAAAATGATTTTTCCGTATTTCGCGAATGCTCGAAACAAAAGTTTTGGCGTTCAAAAACTGCATTTCGCACAAGCAGAAGAGGTAACAATACCAAAACAATATGAATACATGCTGTTAGCAGATTATTGTGATATGGAAACAAGAGTTCTTGTATTTTGCTTACCGCACACTAAAAAGGATTTAATAAATTGTCATCATTATTTTATGGATGGAACATTTAAGTGTTGCCCGAGACCTTTCAAGCAAATATACACTATCCATGGATATGATCTGAGGAGCTGGGGAACAAAAGCGGACTTGTCCACTGTACCCGATTTTTATTTTTATTTTTTTTTGCACTCTTTAAGCTCATATCTAAAGACCTCCGGAGTATTTTGTATCAAAAGCGGTCCGGTCTAATAAAAAAAATATGTTAAAAATCATGATTTCTTTCAAAAGCGGACTTGTCCTGTTAGAAATTAAATAAAATTCTAAGGGATTTTTTCTCCAATCAAAACCGGACAAAAACGTAAGGAGAATTGCCGTTAGTACGAAAAATGTCAAACAAAACCGAATAAGTCAAAAAAAATATGCTTTTTTTGTTATGATATCCCTAAATCAGTTGTGGCAACACTGATAAATTAAAGGCTATATTCCGAATCACGATAAAATCGATGTCAGCGCTCACGTTATCTGTCAAACCCATACAAAATCACCGACTCGGAACGCATTTTAGTGCGCTGTAATCGATTTTAGTGTGATTCGGAATGCAGCCAAAAAAAGATAATCAGCTGTGTGAAGTGTGTGTGACTGTAACTGCTTTTGTAATTTTGAGAAGCATTTTACTACAAAACCGACAAAACAATGGACGAAAACGAAGAAATAGTGGTTCATAACCGGACATGTCCATAACTCTTTGAATCATAACCGGAGTTGTCCACCTTTAATAATCAAAACCGGACTTGTCCATTACAAAAAAATTAAAAAAAAATTGAAAACACTAATTTTTGTGACCAACAAGTAGGCTATTGGTTATGTTGTATTATATACTATATTATACTGAAATGCATAAATTTCAGCCCATATGCATATACCTATTTCAGTTTTTTTGCTCTAGTGTAAAATATAATTAATTGGACAAGTCCGCTTTTGTTCCCCAGCTCCTCATCTTATCTCTGAAAAAACTAAACCATTATTTTATGCCTTGCTCCCGAATAAAAAAACCAAAACTTATGAGATTTTGTTACAAATGATAAAATCTCAAATGAAATCATTCAATCCAATGAAGGTGACTCTGGACTTTGAAATGTCTGCAATTACTGCATTGAAGCGTGTTTTTCCTGATGTTAACATCAAAGGATGTTTTTTTCACTTTTGTGACAGTCTTTTCAGAAGAGCAAGAAAACATAATTTAAATTCTAGACTGGAAAGGCGACATATTGCTCGCTGTGCAGGTCTGGCACGTTTGCCTATGTCTTATATTGATATTGGCTACTCCTATGTAATGGATAGAACACCAAAGAGTATTGCGATGGATCTTTTCAATGACTATTTTAAAAACTTTTGGTTGAAAAATTGTGACTTTATAAAAAAATGGTGCTGTGAAGACGAAACAATTAGGACTAATAACAGAATAGAAGGATGGCATTCTAGGTTGAATAGAAAAATAGGACACAAAAATCCGTCTTTAACGAAAATTCAAATTTTATGGAGAAGGAAGCTAAATTCATGCAAACGAAAAAACAAGATAAGAAATGCAGAAATTATGAAGAAATTGATAGAGAAATTAAAAAGGTCATCAACGAAATGAAGCAAAAAAAAATTTGCGTTGGACATTGCTTAGAAATCATCGCTCCATATATGATTTAATGATTCCATATATCATTTTGGTTCCCTGATTCAGAAGTCAGGTTTTAGTTAATTAAATTATAAAGTTCTGTTAAGTTCAATAAACATAAATATAAGCTGAATTGAAGTTTATTATTTAATAACCAAACTCTTCCTTTTCTGTAGGAGTTATGAAAATCTATCTAGTTATGAAACAGTAAATTATTTACAGTTATGAAAATTGAATTAAAGTTTATTATTTGATAACTAGTTATGAAACGAGAAAAAAAACATCTTTTTTCGTAGGAGTTATGAAAATTTTTTATTACAGTTATGAAAGTTGAATTAAAGTTTATTATTTGATAACTAGTTATGAAACAAGAAAAAAACATCTTTTTTCGTAGGAGTTATGAAAAATAGTTATGTATACGGAATAAGGGCATAGTGGTTGCATTTCGCATACAATTTCATGCTATATCTTTACACACCTACCTACAGATGTTGCTTGAAGTTAAGGCGAGGTGGTAGTGAAAGTGGCGCCGCCACTACATTTTTATTACTCGTAAACCAAGTTAATATTTTTTTAAAAAGCACAAGTAAAATCTCTTAAATTGTCTGTAATATTTTTTGAATAACTCTTCAACAGTTTTCATCTGTAAGTTTTAAAATCTATAATTGCCAAAAGTGACCACTTTGAGCTAAAATGGATTTTAAAACGTATGCCCGTTTTGTATCATTACAAGGTGCGCATTGTAATGCTCGGTTCTCCTCCTTCACTGATGTAATGCTCAAATCTGTAACGTTACATTACACGCGAATGCTCCCGGTGAGGGAGCAGCTTAGAGATTATTACTTGTGCTTTTTTCAAACATTGACTTGGTTTACGAGTAATCAAAATAAATGTAGTGGCGGCGCCACTTTCACTACCACCTCGCATTAACGAAAATTACTTACATCATAACCAGCTACAAGCAAGCCCACACCCAGAGGTCTCTTGTCATATCTCTGAGTGCAGATCTGCATCTTGTTGCCGACGAGCCCAATAAGACGACCGACGGGCATCGGAGAATCATGAGCGTACTTGTGGTTGAGACATTCAGTTCTCATGAAACGGCTGGAATAAAATAATAATGATCATCAGCCATTTTTAATGTCTCCTCTGCTGGGGCACAGGCCTTCCTTATGGGTGGATAAGGAGGACAGGCCATATAACCCACCTGTCCTGTCCATCAGCCATTTTTTTAATGTCCCCACTGCTGGGGCACAGGCCTTCCTTATGGGTGGATAAGGAGGACGGGCCATAACCCACCACGCGGGCCCAATGCGGATTGGTGGGTGTTAACGACTGCAAATGCAGCCGGGACCAACGGCTTAACGTGCCTTCCGAAGCACGGAGGAGCTCGAGATAATACATTTTTGGTCACCCATCCCATGACCGACCTTTGCGAACGTTGCTTAACCTCCGCAATCGTTGGGCCAGGCGCTAAACCTCTGCGCCACCAAGCTCCACCCATCACGGGGGCCTAATGCGGATCGGTGGGTGGGTGTTAATAACTGCAAATGCACCCAGGATCAATGGTTAAAATGCCTTTCGAAGCACAGAGAAGCTTGAGATAATACATTTTTTAGTCACCTATCCCATGACCAACCCTTAAAAAAGTTGCTTAACCTCAGTAATTGCATAGCCAGGCACTAAACCACTGCGCCATCAAGCTCTTCTAATATTAAATTAAAAATAATGATTTTATTTAAAAATAATCTTTTACAAACTGTCAACAGTTTTCCTGACAAGAAACTCAGTAAGTAAGTATATGCTTTTGTTAACCACAAAATAGGGACATTAAAATCCTTAGAATTTATTTCCTTGTAAAAGGTTGTACCTAAATAACCATAAGAATAAATAAAACTGACTAGAATGGACTCTTCTTTGTCCGGGTCCCAAATGCCGCCATTTATTTAACTACTTCCCCCTTCACGTCGCTACGCCCCGCTGTCGTCCAGGCCTGTTGCCAGGGTTGCTTACTGTTAATAATATCGCTAAAATATGAGGTTCCTTTGGTTTTAAATCATTATTTTAGTCTTAAAATATTCACTTTTTTTGGATAAGTACTTACCTACTCCTGAGTTTGTATAAATAAAGTGAGTATACATTTAGCATGGAAATTAAATTAAATTTTGAACAGAAATGTACTTCTAAAACATTTTTAGGTAAAACCTAAAAATTTCCTCTAACTGTTTCGTCATGTTTCATCATGTAACGAAATCACAGAATAGATATGAAATAGTAATGTATAAAGCTGGGTATGACTGATACTCTATTTATTATACTTTAAGGCGGTTGTACCTATGTAAAACCACACCACAATAACTTGACGCCATTGTTATTTGTTTCCAAGATCTATCCATAGTACTAGCTTTCATAAACTGGTCATCATACAACAATGGAGATCATTTGAACTGGTCGGCTTATTGTAAGTCATGGGCAAAAGAGTACCTACTGTCTAGGGGATTTTTCTACTGTCTATGCAGATGAAGTCACGGGCTGGTAATAAATAATGGTTGATAGGAAATGCATTACTATTCATTCACTGAGCCACTGCTTAGTGCTTTAACCACAGAATAACTAATAGTACAAGTACAGAATCAGCACGCCGCATAGTAATTTAAATAAATAGCGACTTTTGCTCCAACACAATAAAGTGCAATTCAGGTCGCGCAATGGCCTGCAGTACAGTTTATATTCACCTAGTAGTTACCTCTCTTTCTATCGCGTGCTCTTACCTTTTCTAATGATGCAACGTTAAGGTTGTCTTCTTTTAAATGAACTGCATAGCGTATATCATAATGCGAAAAACAAATTTTTTTTATTGGTTTTTTGATTTTGACATCCGTACACGACACAGTAATGTCGATTCGACATTGTTACTATTATAAAGAGGAAATACCTACACAGGCAGTAAGATGCCGCACTTGTACGGTGGCGGGCGTGTGGCGGCCCTTTGCTCACTTGTTCGTTCGAACGAACGGCTAGCGGTAGGTGCTTATCGCGCGACCTTGAGCGAGTGATGTAGGCCTGCTTTAACTCTTTCACACTCTGCAAAAAGCACATTGATTTGACTGTACTAACCTCAACATACGAGCGTCAGCAGTCAATCCTGAAATAGAGATGCCTATGTGGTCATCGATGGGGATGACCTTCTTTTGATACGCAGACAGTTCACTGACGGCCCTCTTAAGTGCTATAAGGACGGCAAACTCTTTGTTCTTCAAGCCGACAGTAGCTGAACCCAGTTTCACAGCTTCCATAGCATATTCAACTTGGTGCAGGCGGCCCTGAGGACTCCATACGGTGACATCACTATCATACTGGTTTCTAAACTGTAAAAAAAGAAAAAACAAAAGATGAAAAGAAATAAGACAGTCAAAATTATTGGGATTTTCAAATGAGAAGCCAGGAGACTTTTATTCGCTTCTTTATTACCACTTTTCACATTATAAAATTACATCTTCTCTTAGCTGAGCCCAAATTCGTAGTGTCAAACTATCGACTGACATGTGTGGCAGATTGTCAACCTTGAAATCGAACATATCATAGATATCCCATGGAGGTCGGAAGCCTCCTGCAACAAAAATCTTTTAAAACGACATTGAAGGGACTCCTTATTTTAGGTCTTCAAAACCGATTGTCGTATCAACGGGCGATGTTGTGTAGGTACAGTCAACAGCACGTTGGGGTACCACAACAGTGTAATCAATTTCAATTTTCAATCAATTTTGAACTAAATGAGAAGATAAGTTTTTTATTTTCTTTTCTCTCTCTTTCCAAAATATGGTTGAAATTGTTGAGTGTGATATATATATTCCTTTGCGAAATCTACATAATTATGTTTGGAATTCCGCTCTCAGGCTGTGAAATAATAAGTGATTTTTTTATATTAATTGGTTTCCTTTTTCTTTGCGACGACATGTTAAAAGTTGCACAAATAACTCAACAATATATTTTGGTGCATCTTGCATACAGAAAAGTAACAAACTGACTGAGAGATAATAAAGAAAGCGGGTTTGATTTAACTGCATGCAAGTGTATTTTTGTTACTAAGAATTACAAAAGACCCTAACTTTTTTGTTTACTTTTGCGATCTTAATGGCCATTGACCATTATACTGTGCCAGATGTGGATATTTTTACCTAGTCAAATTGGTAAACAAGACAGCTGGTGGTCGTTTTATAAGCTAGAATTCTCCGAAGATAATAGTTAAACGCAGTCGCTTAATGAGGTATGTCGTAATGAGCAATGTCGTATAAAGCAGTGTTTTTAATAAGGCAATCATATAGCATTCAGCGGGTACCCATGATTTTGGTAATCATAACCGATTTGTTCTATAAAACGATGTTCCCCGCGTTCCGAATCACGCTCACACCGACCAAATTAAAAAGTCACAATATATTACACAAATAGGGTATTTGCGTACCTACTTCATTTAATGGATTATACGCTAACAGTGCTGTTGGCGTGATTTGGAACTAGGCAGTTGTCGTAAACGGTTTTGACTGTATTAACTTTGAGGTTATGACAATAAAATATGGATACAAAACATCTAGTTACTAATCTTTGTTTAAAGCGGGTGAATAGTCGTAAAACAATTACTTTTTTCAACAATATTAATGTAAAATAGTGAGATTCTAATTGTATCGGCTGGTAGTTAGGTATCGGCAATGACTTAGCAAAATCATCAAAAATGTATAATCCGATACTTTATCCATTAAATAATTGTATGCTATCCATAAAAGAACTTACCATTTTATTGTTTTATGCAATTATCAGATATTTTATTCAAATAATTATAAAATGCAAGCCGACGATGACAAATTTTTTTCTTCTTTTGTCTTGTCAAAATGCAAATGTCAAACTTTGTTTTTGTTTGACGTTTATAGAGATGTAGCACAAACGAGTGATACTCGGCTTAAAAATCGATATCAAAAGATTGTTGAATAAAACCTCTTTTTAAGTTGGCATACTCATTTAAAATTATCCCGAAAAATACAAGTTTCCTTCTCAAATACAACATTAAAAACGTAGATACCTGAGTACTTACGGTACGATTCAATATAATCCAATGATTTTTATTTTTTTGCAACAGTTTATTAGAGAATGTGTGTACAGTCAGCAATATCTCAAAACTGACAAAAATTTGCAATTTATTTTGAACAAATATACATAACTAAAAGCTATTGACACGCTACCACATTAATTTAGTTTATATATTATTAATTAAGTTTTTATTTTTATGTTCAAAAAATACGCGTAGGTACCTACTTCGCAACTCAATCCTTATTCCTTACCCGATTTTTAGATATTTGCCAGCTACTACCTTATGCCATTGAGCAAGTAGGAATTAGGCTAAATTAATAGTTACCTAAGTATAAAGTTTAAAGCTAAAAACATGCCAAAGATGCTCGCCGTCCGTCGCACCTTTATGTCAACGCTAGCAATTTTAACACGTTTTCAAAAGTTGCTTTCTTGTTTGGTTGTTTGATTGTTTGGTTGTTTAGTATATTGTCCACAAATTTAGCAAACGCTCTTAAATTAGCCTTTCTGATGAGCTAGAGATTTGAAACTTTGAACACATAGATCTGGAAGGCAATGCAATCATTATGATATCATTGAGCTTATCCAACGATGGAGTTGGAATATGAAGGCCACAGGAACTCTATAATAAAACCATAAAATCACATCGAGTTTGGGCTCATTAGAATCGTCTTCTGACGGGAGACGAGGTCCAGGGTCTAATGATGGAACCGGAAGAAAGGCACAGGAACTCGAATAGGAAACACAAAAAAAATACTCTCATACAAAATGTATTGATCAGCTGACCGACTTACAATGGAAAGGCGGAAAAAATTTGATTAACCTATTCGTTGAAGAAAGTTGTTCAGTTTTATCATCTCTAGTCTGTCTGCTACCCTAACTTTATTCGGAAGCGTTCTAAAATAAGAGGAAGCTGCTCGCGGTCACACCTCGATTTCGATGCTCGCTGTTTTACATAGATGGCGGTGTAATTTTAAAACAAAATATTTTTGTTTTCATGAAAGCTGTACTTTCTCCAACTTTTCTTCGTACATGGATACCGTAAAAGTAAAGCTTACCTATTTATTCGATAAATTATTGAATAGGTAGGTATGTAATTTTTCAAGTGAACGTCCCTTTAGACACTAACTACTTTTTTCTTTGCTGTTTTTAACATTGGGAGGGCAACAAAGGTATCTTCCCCATCCCTATATATTTTTTTTTACTAAAAATAAACGGCGCAGCCGTTTTTAGGGTTCCATTCCGTACCAAAATGGTAAAAAGGAACCCGTCTGTCTGTATGTTACATATCTCGAGAACTACTAATGGTAACTTGAAGTCTTGAAATTTGGATTAGTGCCCAACTATTTTGGAAATAAGCAAGAAATAAAAAAAAATACAAACAGAGACTGAAAAGGGGTTAAAAATAAAAAAAAACCGTTCCTCCCTTAGCTCCGAAGTTTGCAAAGAGAAAAATCTAAAATGATTCGGTGATTCGGTGATATTATTATTAAAACGAAGTCTCAATAGGTATAGAGTCTGTCTAAAAAGTCAGTTTACCTGAGAAATTATTTAAAATAACTTCTGGTAACCCTGCTGGTGCTGTCAAAATTTACAGAGGTAGGTATAAGCTTCTTGGTTTACAATTAGAATTTTGACAGCATCAATACGGTTACCAGTATAACGGCTGAATACTCAAAGGCTCCTTAACTAAAATCTTAAGTTAAGGTCTCCTTAACTTTAAGGAAGCTGTCAGTTTCATAGAGATTCCTTCAAATCTGACAACTTTTAAGAATTTAAGGTGGCCTTAACTTTAAGTTTCGTTTGAGTATTTGGCCTTAAGTTTTATTAATAATTTAATGATTTATCAGGTAAACTGACTTTTTAGACAGACTCTAGCACACTTTTTAGAAATTATCAACAAAAAATCAATTAGTTACACTACTGGTCAACAGATGGCGCTGACCTAAAAAGTATACATTGGCTCCACTATCGGTCAAGAGATGGCGCTAACCTAAAACTGCAATTATTATAATAATTTTATTATTCTACTCCATATTATGATTTTCTTTTTACTAATGTGTTATGATGGTACGGAAACCCTTGCTGCGCGAGTCCTACTCGTTCTTGACCAGGGGGCTAATTGTCTAATTTCAAAATCTATCGCAATCGCTTTCAGGATGTGATACATTGATGCTTCTTATTGGCACAAATAAATACTTACCAAAGAAGTGCAGCAATGTGTCACATCCATCTGTCAAATGAAAGCGATTGCGATAGATTTTGAAAGTTAGACAATAAGTAGGCCGGTTTTTTAACAATTGACAAGCAAAATCACAATGACTAGAGTAGTGGATGGAATTTACTAAAAGCCGCGCTGCGCTGCGCGGCCGATTTTTTACCAAAGAAAGGCAAAATTAGAAGAGTAGAAAAGCAAACCAAGAGCCCTTGATAGAATTTGCTACAGGCTCCGTAGTGTAGGAAAGGAAGGTAGTGGACCCCCACAGTAAATCCTCAGTAGACGAAACATTACAGTATGATAAAGTATTATAAATGAAACATATTTTTTAAATCATCCAAATCATTTTTTTTTTGGATATTTGTACAAAGGTTTTGGTTCATATACATTTTAAAGTTTCATCGACTGAGGATTTAATGTTGGGGTCTCCAGACAAAAGATCGCTTCATTCCTCGTAATAAAACATGTATAAAAATCCTACTATTCTTAGGTTATAAAGCTGTTTTGCTAGAGGCCATGTTCTGTGTTTCTTTTTAACCGACTTCAAAAAAAGGAGGAGGTTCTCAAGTCGACGGTATTTTTTTTTATTTTTTTTAACCGACTTCAAAAAAAGGAGGAGGTTCTCAAGTCGACGGTATTTTTTTTTATTTTTTTTTATGTATGTTTTAACATAGTTTCGTCAGTTGTTACCCGATTTGTAAAATTCTTTTTTTATCTCATAAAACATAGTTCGTGTGTGGTCCCATAAAATTTTTTCAGAGATCTGGCCAGTAGTTTTCTCATAATCCTGAAAAATATCAATTATTTAGCTCGCCATCGTACGAGTTTTTATGGAATTTCGGACATAACATCTTTGTTTATGAACCGATTTAGATGACTCTTCTTTTATTTAAAAGGGTATACTTCAACAGTGGTCACAATTTAATTTCATCGTTATTGGACTTCGAACTTCGAAGATACACAAGGGAACTCCTCAAAGTCAAATAGTATATGTAAAGTGATTTAGGTTTTGGTAAGTTTATGGCAATCCAAAACAAACCAAATCATGGTTTGCGATGCAACGTTCTGGACTAGATTTGGACTACGAAAACACAACGGAACTCCTCAAAAACAAACAGCGTGAATTTGGAAATTGAGTTCTGGGCATTTTACCATTGAAAATGTTATAATATAAAGTTAAAAAATATTTACACGCTGCGCTTACATACCTACCACTAAAAAGTTGAAAATAAAAAAGCTTTTTAAAAAAAAAGAAAAACCGCCTTCAAAAAACCTGAAAACAAAAACAGCTTAAAAATTAAATACCTCTAAAAAGCAAGAAATAATATTCGAATCATTCGTTACACATATCAATATTAATAAAACACGTCTAATGAAGTCGGGTGGGGCTTTTAGAAAAAATGAAGTTGTCCTCCAGCCCCACCCGACTTCAATAGACGTGTTTTATTAATATTGATATGTGTAACGAATGATTCGAATATTATTTCTTGCTTTTTAGAGGTATTTAATTTTAGTGTATCGAGCTATTGAGAACTGCAATAGTCTTTATTCTTAGTTTCATTCGTTTTTAACCGACTTAAAAAATCTGAAAAGGAGGAGGTTATCTATTCGTCGCGTTTTTTTTTTATATCCTCTGAAGTGTCATCCACTTAAATCCAATATGGCGCTGAATGGCGCGAGGCCCCCCGCAGGCGGTCAAGTTTTGGGTGTCGGGTTACAATCGGTTACATTATGCGTCATTTCTCAGAAGTTAGGAAGGAAAATATGCATTACCCTAAGTCTACGTGTTCGTAATGAAATAAGCTAACTAATTATATATAATATTTACAATAGAGACTATTTTGGTTTATTAAATTTTTAATTAAAAATAAATATTATTATTATTTGTTATGTTATTTTCTAAACATATAATATTTACAATAGATACTATTTTGTTTTATTAAATTTTGAATTAAAAATAAATATTATTATTATTATTTATTTTTTTGGTTATTTTTAACTTTTTTCATAAAATCTATTTTACGTTATTTTCTAGCAATTTTTTTGTTTATTCTTTATTTAAAATATATTTACTAACAATATTAAATAGAAAATAAGCTGATATGAGCTGCCAACATATAAAAATACGATCAAAATACGGAAACAGCCCCAAGGTGGCAAGCAGACATATTATGTTCGCTCGCTCCTAGGACGATATTCTGTAACATTTTTCTATGGAATGCAAACAACTGTCAGATTTATTTCTATCCTTGTTTATCTTATAGTGTTTTGTCACACTCTCTCTAGCCCGGCTCCCAACACACGGTATAAGATGGAGATCAGAAACGTAAACAAAAAAGTAGGTTGGCAAGCAGACATAATATGTCTGCTTGCCACCCAGGACTATTTTGACAGCGAACATAATATGTCTGCTTGCCACTTTAGAGGATATGTATACACCGATTACTCAAAGACGGCTGAACCAATTGAAATAATTCAAACGTTATTAGATGACATTTGTTTCCAAGTTGGTCCCGTTTTTTGAAATTTTGAAATCGGTTCAGTAGTTTTCAAGTAATCTTGAAAAAACTGTCGTTTTCGTTACCATTTTATATGAATTCAGGCGGATTTTCAACCATTACTTTTTTGTTTATGAACCGATTTAGGTGATTATTTTTTTGTTTGAAAGAAGATACCTTAAGGATGATACCATATTAATTTCATTGGTATTGGACTTTGGATTTTGAAGATACACAAGGGAACTAAAATAGGAACTGTATAGTGATTGAAATATTGGTAGGTTTATGACAATCAAAAACAAGTTAAGGTGCCTATTTATTGTCAAGGACGTGCTGAACTACGGTTGAACTGCGAAGGCCCAACGGAACTCTTGTGGAAATTGAGTTACTTGGGGTATACCATTGAAAAATGTGAAACATTATAACGTTTTATTTTATAAAATCATCACTTACCACAAAAAAAATTCAAATAAAAAAGCTTTTTAAAAAAAGCACAACCTCCTTCAAAAATCTTAAAAAACAGCTCTATAAAAAGCAAGAAATAATGTTCAAATCGATTAATTAAAACACGTCTATTGAAGTCGGGTGAGGCTTTTAGAATATAAACAATACATTAAGTAAAAAAAAATACTTCCAGCTCCACCCGACTTCAATAGACGTGTTTTAATTAATCGATTTGAACATTATTTCTTGCTTTTTATAGAGCTGTTTTTTAAGATTTTTGAAGAAGGTTGTGCTTTTTTTAAAAAGCTTTTTTTTTATACTCTACAAAAGAAAACCGCGAGACAATACCTCTACCACGACACGAGTTCTCAAAGTTGTAACACGAATATTTTGTCTGCGTAGTAATTATTATTTTTGAAGGTTGGTTGGTTTTAGATGGGTGATGAAAAAAAAACAATAAGTGGACGGTTTATATAAAATAAACAGAACTTAAAATAATACTTATCTTCCTTAACTTATTTTAATTAAGTAACTACATACTATTATAAAGGTAATAAAGCTAATCAACAACTAAGTAAATAAATAGTGTCCGTTATTTCTATGTACGTACTAAATCAAATTAAATACACATACACTACCTATACATAATTCGCATTAGTCTGTATGTTGGGCTGAAATTATACTTACTCTACCTTAGTTATTATGAGAAACCTGTCATTGTCCTTACTGTTAAGTAACTATTAATTATCCGTGCTTTTCCGATAACTCCCGCCCCATCTCAAAACTTGAATAAATTCACTAGGTGCTCTTGACTGTACAGTTCGAATCACGAAAGATGACCACAAATGGCGCCTATCTTCGCGTCATTACTGATGAAGTAGACTTTAAACAATATTTCATATATTTAAATAGTATCGATATAACTATATGAATATGAAATATTATTTTGTCTAAAGCCTTTGCTTCATGAGCAATGACGCGAAGATGGGCGCCATTTGTGGTCATCTTTCGTGATCCGAACTATACCTACAATTCACATTAAATGTAATGTAAAATTGCCACTATAGCATGTTAATAAAATTTATAATAATCTAACTAAATCGATTTTTCTGACTTAACAATATTTTTAAGTTAAATCTTCATGGTAGGGGATATAAAACATAGCTTCGTCGACTCAAAATGGCGTGTAACGGCCGTTCAGTAGAATTATTTGAAACGCTTCTCGACCGGGCTTGCTCTTTGAAAACATTTTCATATAAAGTAATCGCAATTGACTGCATGATGCTTTGCATGTGCATGTATTTTAGAAATAGACTGTTACGTAAGAGGCTCTATTGTATTAGGGGTCACGTGAAAAAAAAGATAGGTGAGTAGGTATATCCCGGTCAAGTTAACTCGGCACCTGAAGTGAAAGCGACCCCTCTCTTTTTCTCCTTGCCTCACGCCACCGTCGTATTTTTTTTGAAAATGTTTGATAGATAGGTATATCGATTAATTTTCGCTAACAAGTTTATGGCATGAGGGCGGTGGCTTGAGGCAAAGAGAAAAGAAGAGGGGTCGCCGCTTTCGCTTCCGGGTTGTACCAAAATGTTGTCAGCTTCAAAATGTACAAAAAGCATTCATCTTGAAATTAATGTCTGTCTCTTCTCCGAACTTTTTCAAAGTTTATTTTGTATGTTTATGTACTTCCTTATCCAGGTTAATATTTTTTTTAGATAACCAAAAGAATTATAGGTAGGTAGGTACCCAAAAATGTAAAACACAATAATCAATAAGAATAATTCCTTTCTAAATCTATTCATAAACATAAGCTATTGCTAGACATTCCACAAGCACAGCTTCAAGTATCAGTCCAATAACAAGCAAGTAGTTACTCAGGATTATTTATAATAGTTCCTTCCACTAATAGTATAGTTTCGCTAGTTGGTATGGACGCCAGACCGTCGGCACATGAGCCACAGATTATGTTTCACGAAAGATATTATTCAGCAACGTACAGTAGAACCGTGTAATTATTTAGAGAGCTTAATTGGAGATTAAGACGCGTGATTAGATAGTTCGACTTTCTATAGTAAGGGCAGTCAGGATCGGATGACCAGTCATTATTTACAAACAAACATAGGAAGGTACCTACTGAAACCTATCTCAAAACTTGAATTCCGCCTAATAAAATATTTCCAAAATTGAAAAGTACCAGAAATAAAAATGTATAGTTTTAAGACTGTATATCCGTATTTGAAAGAAATTAGCGTTTTTGCAAAGAAGTTATCTAAAGAATTAAAGCATTAAGTAGGTTATTAATGGAAGCAAAATTCTTAAATGAGTGCCGTATAGAGAGAAAAGCATTTTAAATTATCAGGTATTTTTAAACGAAGACAATCTGTTCAAGTGGTATTTCAAATTTGCTTGTCAGAGGCATTTTTCACAAAAGTTTCAGCTGTAGCAAATAAGAACATGTCTCAAATTTATTTTTGTATTATCAAGGAGTGCACTATAGAGAAAAAATAAAAAAAAAAAATATTTTAATCACAGTGAACATAAAATATTAAAAAATGCTCAAAACGGTATACTTTGACATGTTTTTTTACTGGTATTTAAAGATTCTAAAGTATTTTTTTTTCATACTTATATCTATTTAATAATTAGGAATTTTCAAAGTTCGCCCTCATTACGGCTCGCGCAAAGTTGTTTTCTTTGTTTCAGTATCCCTAACACAAAACAGAAAAACTTCACACCTTCGATAGAGTATTAATTATCTATGGAAAATTTCATTGCGCTTTTCGGCGGTTGATGGCGCTGTACAAATTTCCCATACAAAATTACTCTATCGGGTGTTTTTACGCGCGTAATTTTTTTTATGTATATTATTGCCGGAAGTGCAAGATTTTCTCAAGCTTCCGGCCAATTTTATTTGAGATAATCTTCTGATCCTCGCTCAGCACAACTTTTCCGACCGTGTGCCATGCATTTAATCGTGATTTCATATGACCTAGGCAATATTGTCGCGGGCTCACGGACTATACAGACCGTCGGGCGGTAATTTAAAGTGCCTACATGAAGTTACCCCATGCTTTAGTTAGGTACATAAAAAGATTTTTCATTTAAGTGAATCTATAAGTTCTGGAGCCAAAAGACCAAATTTTATTGCAGTTATTGTATAATTATTATTATAAAAAAGTTTTTATTCTTAATTATTGTAAAAGCCGCTGCGTAGCTAATGAAAACAAATCCAACATTATTAGCAAACATTGCTTATGCTTACACTGATCCCAAAATTTGTATTTTGGGTTCAAAAATACAGAGAAAGAAAAGTTTCAAATACTGTCGGCGGTAATTTGTTTTATTTTCGTTATGATTAGTCCGTACAACTTAATTATGTTATTTTTATCATAAACTAGCGGTCGCCCGCGGTTTCACCCGCGTGGTTCCCGTTCCCGTGGGAATATCGGGATAAAAAGTATCATATGTTTTAATCTGGGCTATCTACTATCTGTGTGTCAAATTTCAACCAAATCCGTTCAGTAGTTTTTGCGTGATTGAGGAACAAACATCCAAACATCTAAACATCCAAACCCACAAACTTTCACATTTATAATATTAGTAGGATAAGGACATTAGGATCCTTGTTCTATAATATTAAAAGCCAAAGCTTTAACATATTGGTATCTCATATCTGTCCTTATGATACTACGAGTAATACCGGTATTTCGCGGGTAAATTATGACGAGTTTTCCAAATACATTTTAGCTATTTCTTTTATGTCTGTTGCAGACTGATCATTATGCGTAGTAACTGACAAGTACGCATCAAAGAAAGTTACTTACTGAAAAAATATTTACGAGAAAAAATCTCTTACAAATAAATAGTAGATTGTTATACAAGACGCTAAAATGACCCATTCCATACGAGGTAGTTTTATTCCCGTGCTTTAGCGAGGGAATAAATAGAAACCGAGTTACAATGGGTTTTAGCGTCGTGTGTTACACTCTACTTTTCACTACGATTGCGAGAAAATAAAATACAATATTGAATACCTAGTTTATACTTCCGTAAACGAATCCACTCGTTTTTCTATCCTCCACTTCATAAACTTTTCATACAGTATTTAAATAAATGATTTGTGCTTGACGGCAAAAGATTAAAATTATTTCTTTCCTATTACTTACAGACACACAATTCAATCAGTTTGGTATTAGAGAAAAATTCTAAAGATTTCGCGCCTTTTTTAATTTCTACTGTAGCAGCTAAGAAACACAATGCACGCATTCTACGATCAAACTTAAAGTCACAGAGTATAAATAAGTCTATGATTTCACCGAAGAGATCGCTGCTTTTAGTTCCATTTTCAAAAATAAAAATTAGAAATAGTATTAAGTCGAGCGAGCCTTTATTCGTGATTATGAATAAAGACTTTTTCATTTTAGTAGGCTCATTGGTAATAGACAAACATTAAAAAAGAAAAAACTTTATCCCCTAGGGGTAATTTTGCTATTTTATCCTGGCTCTTGTACCTTACAATGACGTACTTTTAGAGCAAGAGGAGTGAAAAAAATTGTGTTTATTTGGTATTCATACACTTTTTACAAAAAAATATAAATCAAACACGGTATTTGTTATGCACACTAACACGATTTTTTACTTAAACAAATAATAATAATAAATAAAACGGCTAATAAAACTTTGTTAGCTCTTCTCCGGGTTTTATTTCAACGTATAATAACTACGCGTATACCTACCTGAATTTGCTTACTTAGAATAGGCTTGAACCACAACACATATTATGTTTCGGTAGGTCTTTGATGCCTTTTATTTGTTCCCTGCGTGATTGAATGAGAAATGAGGAGATCCGTAGGAGAAATAGAGTAACCGACAGCGCTCGAAGGATTGCTCAGCTGAAGTGGCAGTGAGTGGGACACATAGCGCGAACCGACGGCCGTTGGAGCGGAAAGGTTCTGGAATGACGACTGCGCACCGGACGACGCTCCGTGGGTAAGCCCCCGACAAGGTAGACCGATGATCTGAGGGCCTAGTACGAGTTGTGTTCTCACCTCACTTTGCCAATAGTATCGCATGTACTACTGCTCACAGTCAATGCGAGTGAGTGAACGAGTGAAAGAGAGGAAACGATAGTTAACTATTCGCAAAGTGAAGTGAGAATAAAATAGCAACTCGTACTAGGCCCTCTGGTGGAGGTTGCGGGGTGCTGCGGTGGATGCGTGCAGCGCACATCGTTGTGGAGATCCTGGAGAGGCCTATACCCAGCAGTGGGTGTCGTGCAGCTGATATAATGATGATGATGATAAGGGCTTTGATTGAAGCCCGCCTGACATTTAGCTATCAATCTTTATTTCAGTCATAGACTTAAAAAAAAATTCGCTATGATTTCAGTCTATGTTTTTCATAAAAATTGGAATGTTTCATAATTGTTTGTTAAAATATGAATTGTGGAAAATCTTTAGGAATTCGGATTACAAATTTAACCCGTTTTCGATAATTATTGTAATTACTATGTTCGCATATCAAATTAGTTTTACTTACACGTAAGATCAAGGATGCTAATAGATACAACAGACTCCCTACTCAAATGGCCAACATTCTATTCGTTCGCTAACATAAACTCTAAAATTACGTATTACTAAATTACTAAATTACTAATATAAAATAAAATTACTAAAATAAAATTACGTATTACGTATTACTAAATACGTATAAACGCTTATCGATTCTATACAATAACTATATCTGTGATTTCCATAAGCTCGCGATTGTGACTTGATTATCTAATTGCTTATTTATAAGCTTGAAGTTAGCAAACGAATTGAATTTTGATCATTTTCTTTATATCCTATCTATGTAATAGAACATGTTTTTAACCGACTTCAAAAAAAGGAGGAGGTTCTCAAGTCGACGGTATTTTTTTTTTTATTTTTTTTTTTTTTTATGTATGTTTTAACATAGCTTCGTCAGTTGTTACCCGATTTGTATAATTCTTTTTTTAACTCAAAGAACATAGTTCGTGTGTGGTCCCATAATTTTTTTACAGAGATCTGGCCAGTAGTTTTTTCATAATCCTGAAAAATATCAATTATTTAGCTCGACATCGCACGAGTTTTTATGGAATTTCGGACATAACTTCTTTGTTTATGAACCGATTTAGATGATTCTTTTTTTATTTGAAAGGGTTTACTTCAAGAGTGGTCACAATTTAATTTCATTGTTATTGGACTTCGAACTTCGAAGATACATAAAGGAACTCTTCAAAATCAAATAGTATAAGTAAAGTGATTTAGGTTTTGGCACGTTTTGGTAAGTTTATGGCAATCCAAAACAAACCAAATCATCCTTTGCGATGCAACGTTCTGGACTAGATATGGACTACGATGACACAACGGAACTCCTCAAAAACAAACAGCGTAAATTTGGAAATTGAGTTCTGGGCATTTTACCATTGAAAATATTATAATATAAAGTAAAAAAATATTTACACGCTGCGCTTACATACCTACCACTAAAAAGTTGAAAATAAAAAAGCTTTTTAAAAAAAAAGAAAAACCGCCTTCAAAAAACTGAAAACAAAAACAGCTTAAAAATTAAATACCTCTAAAAAGCAAGAAATAATATTCGAATCATTCGTTACACATATCAATATTAATAAAACACGTCTAATGAAGTCGGGTGGGGCTTTAAGAAAAAAATGAAGTTGTCCTCCAGCCCCACCCGACTTCAATAGACGTGTTTTATTAATATTGATATGTGTAACGAATGATTCGAATATTATTTCTTGCTTTTTAGAGGTATTTAATTTTTAAGCTGTTTTTGTTTTCAGTTTTTTGAAGGCGGTTTTTCTTTTTTTTTTTACTGGATGTGCTTTCGCTTGTACATAGGTACAAACAATAATAGTAGGTACCTACTAACTTTATTTTCTCTTCGCAAGACATACGGTAAATATAACAATTTGTTATGTAATAAGTTTTATTCCGAAGTACAATTATTTTGATATTTATACAAGTAATGATTATGAAATTAGTAGAGATCTGATTTCGTTTAAGACTACAATTGTATCTTACTTACTTAAGTCTGACTTTCTTATTTCAGTAGGGTTGTCGCTTAAAGACATTAACTTAACTATTCATGTTTCAAGTTTGTTACATTTAATAAAAAGAAACAACAACAGACTTTGAATTTTCCGTCACTTTCAGATAAGACTTCTTAAAATCCCAAAGTCTAAAAAGTAAAGCCTGAATTATGGACTATAAATAACGTATAGAAATATACATGAATACTTCCATGACCTGGTGACAAAATGCTTATGGTTATCACATAGATTTATTGTCTCTACAGGATTCGAACTCAGGCAGGACTCAAGCAAGAGGAGGATTGATGCCACTGCGCCAAGCAGTATAATGCGAATGTTAGTTTGTTTGTTTGTCTGTTACCCATTTCACATATTTTTTTAATGCACAACGGGATAGTGCTTGGCCTTCACCTCACCTGCTATTAAGTGACGATAAGGCCGAAGGTGGAAGTGCACTACACCCGGAATCCCCATCACCGAGGATAAAGTCTTAATTAATCAATCGATTATCATGTGCAAATAACAGAGGTACGGAAAAGAACATAGGGTATTTTTCATCCAAAAAAAACACTGTTCCCGAGGGATAACAAAATTACTGTCCTCCCAGATGAAGTCACGGGCGGCTAGTAGGTCTTATTATGTAAAAGTGAAAGCCCTAAACTTATGTCATATCGTATATATCGTGGATCGTGGGTGGCATGCCCAGCCCACCTACGATGCGACGACGCTGACTGTCATCTTGGACTAAAGCCAAAATAAACGGACAATACTGTCACTCTGTACTATGATCTTGTTCATTCATTAATACTAAAGATTAGGCTATTTCAAGACTTACCAAATATAGATTACTCACCAAAACAGTCATTTTTACGTCACCATGTAAGTATGTCCTTTTGATCTAAAAATATTGTTTACTTCTAAAAGCTAATCAAAATATAACATATCAACACAATAGCCATTTGGAATAATGGATTTGCATTTATTTGATTTGGTAAATTAAATAAATGCTTGGACAATTTCACACAGCGCCATCTATCCCCAAACTATGCTAGGCTAGACAACTGATATACTACATTATATACTTTTTAAATATGTATACTTATTATACATAGTAACAGCCAGACCCGTTACAGAAATTAAAATTCATCATTTCAATTTCTGCCCGGCCGGAATTCGAACCCGGGACCTCTTGCGTGGTAGACCGGCCTGTAGACCACTGCACCACTCAGGTAGTCGTCGTTTTAAGTGTAAAATTAAAAAAATTAAACCTATCAGTTTCTTGGCCTCATAAGTCCTGAATCGGAACGGAAAATTGGTTGACTTTAACTTACACCATTTTGATAAATACTGTCGCAACCTTGTATGATGATGATGTTATAATAATATCATAAAATGTCTCAAATGAAGTATTTTTGTGTTAAATGCTTTAGAGACACGACCCTTAATATGTTTTCTTAATGTACTCTCAATTCATTTAAGTCCTTGAAATTCTAGTTGAATCATATTTTCTAGGCAAAGGTCTCTTATGGTGATCGCCCACACAGCTAGTTGATTAATAGCTTCTCGTCCTATCCCAAACTTATAAGAGAAAAAGTTAAAGAAAGATAAAACATTAAATCGACAATAATAATAAAAAACACGTTAAGAGCCCTATCACATTTTTTCGTCGAAATTTCGATTTTGACGGATTTTAGCGATACAACCTAGAGAAACCTTTGGGTCTACTAAATACATTTATCAGTGTCCGCGGCAAAAAGTAATATGATGTTGATGATTCACTGGAAAGCTAAAGGGTTAGAAAGGAAAATGAAAGTTGGTGAACGATTTCTTAGAGTCAACTTTGAACATAAGACAAACAAGTACAAGCAACAAATAAAAGTATGAAATTTGATTTTCTTATGAAGTAATGATTATTATGATATAATTTTTACGTAATAATAATAATGTGTCTAGGAGAAATCCACAGTTAATTCTGAGCTTTTTTAGTAGTTTTATGGTTTTTGATTGGGTTTTTTTCACATATTCCATACATAATTTCAAAATTCCGAGGCCGCTATGAACTATTCGACTATATAAGAGATAACATTCAATTTTTTTTTATTTCAATTTGTTTAGCACAGTTGTTCAATCCATGAGCTCTAAAAAGTGCCTTCGCGCATTTTATGAAAAACTTTCGTTGCAATTTCGGGTTTAATTATAATAGCAAATTTTCAAAAAAGCGAGACCGCTATATGAACGATTCCAATAGCTTTTCTGCACCATTCAATAAGTCAAAAGTGTTAATGTATTTTTGTTTCTGAGATCGAGAACGCCAAAATTGGCCATTTTACGCAAAAATCACAGTCGAAATGTAATATGCCTCTTAAGCGGAATAAGAGTACCTACTTTTCATAGAAAATATCTACACAATGAGTTGTAAGTCTCCAACAATGAAATTATAACAATACAAGTTCATAGGTTTATTGCACAAGATTGAACAAACAACATAAATAGGTACTAAGAAATCCGAGACAGAACCCGCTATTTACTGCGTCATTCATTGGGCGAGTTTTGTCATTATTTAAAATAGAAGAGTGAATTAAGTATTTTCTCAAAAACAAACAGAAATATACAAAATAAAATATGTATTTTATGACTAAAGAATGGTAAAAGTATTTTGAAGTATCGAAGTTGCTATAATTTATTATAATTTCATTGTATTATCAAAATGTAAAAATGTAATTGTAGTTGTAATACTATTGTTAATGAAGATTGGCGGTGTTAGCGGCCGGAATCCACTGCTTAACATGCCTGCAAAGCATAGAGGAGCTCAAGAAGATAGTAAATTGGTCACCCATCTACCATTAGTAATAGTAGCTTATCTTCCGCAATCTCAAGCTGAATGCGCTTAGCCACTGTACACCATCGATATCCTCAACGCAAAGATAGAAGTCACGAACTCTTTCGTCATGCATTCGAATGCTCGAGACGGGTTATGATGAAAGAAAACTTATTTTTTACTCTAGATCCTTAGAGCAACGCCGGCTTCGTCCCGCATTGCTCTAAGCCTAGATCTAATATGTTATTTTTATGACACAAGTTATAGATAATCACATAAATGATGTACACAATAAAATTATCACTATTGCTTATAAAGTATACATTAACTCGTCAACGCCCAGAAAACGAGACACAATAGATTTTCTATTGTTGTCCGTACGCCGGCAACCGCTCGGGCGTTTAGAAATAAAAAACCTCTTTTTTAAAAATTGTTGTATTTTGTATTTTTATATTATTTATTTTAACGATAGTTCGTTGATGTCTTTTGCAAGGTACCACGCGCTAAACAAGGTCATGTCACCTCCACTAAATAGCAACTTGGGTATAGACGGAAACATAACGTTTAATTTAGAAATAAAACGTTACTTATTTAAAGTTTTATACATCAAAAAGATAACGATAAAGCACTGTAAATGCACAAATAGAAATCTAAAATTTAAGATCAGTTCACAGGTTTATTAGTACCTCTATCTATGTTCTGGAATAATTAAAAAAATAGGTAAATACCTCTGTTAAAACAAAATAATCAGTCTGGAACTTTAACTGAAATGTATTTGGATTCTGTAAAACTGGCTCTTATAATCTTTTGATATTTCCAGCCTGAAGCCGTATTCCATCAGCCATTTTTGATGTCCCCACTGCTGGGGCACAGGCCTTCCTTATGGGTGGTAAGGAGGATGGGCCATAACCCACCACGCGGGCCCAATGCGGATTGGTGGGTGTTAACGACTGCAAATGCAGCCGGGACCAACGGCTTAACGTGCCTTCCGAAGCACGGAGGAGCTCGAGATAATAAACTTTTGGTCACCCATCCCATGACCGACCCTTGCGAACGTTGCTTAACTTCCGCAATCGCTGGGCCAGGCGCTAAACCACTGCGCCACCGAGCTCCTCCGAAGAGTATATAGAAGAAGGAAGCCGTATTACAAGCTCTTAAATCCTGCCAGGTTTATAAATTGCTGTAGTGACATCTCTTTCTCGTCGTATAGCAAATAAAAGAGATAGATTGATGGCCAGTCAGAAAACTGCCTGGAAATAAGAGGTCATAATACGGCCCCTGATAAAAATGGCAATTTTTTATAATTCGAACATGAAGGTTCATAAGCAGTCCATAATATCCCACTCTACATGTGGAAATCGTGTCATTACCTATAACGTGCCATTGGCGGATATTAAAACGACGGCCGTTACAAGCAGGACTATGGAATTACAATGGGGATGTCACAAAATTTATACCGCTTGGTGGCGCTACTGCTGCTGGAGATCTTTGTACGGGCATTTACTCCTGATTTTCCCATTTATTTTAAATGATATCTAAAATGGTTGATACTACTTAAATAATTACTATGGAAGTCGGACAGTAAACGAATTAAAGATTGAAGGAAAAAAAATCTGTTGGAAAAAATATATATTTACGAAAATTCGCTTCCAACATCCAAAAATTGACAGCAAGCACATAGTAAACTTGCCATTTTTGGCAGATAATGATGGCCTCATAGATGCAGTTGCTTTCACTGGTAGCCTTTAGTAAAAATAAGCTATTAAAGTAAAAATTAATCTGAATAATGGCTCCGTCGCAGAATGTCCCTTTCGCAAAATGTCCCCTGGTCGCAAAACGTCCCTTTCGCAGAATGTCCCTTTCGCAAAACGTCCCTTTTGCAAAATGTCCCATTCGCAAAACGTCCCTTTCGCAAAATGTCCCTTTCGCAAAACGTCCCTTCGCAAAATGTCCCTTTCGCAAAACGCCCCTATCGCAGAATATCCCCTTGGTATCAAATAAATATCACTCATGCCAAATTTCCATTTTGTTCGAAATGTTCATAAGTATTACCCTCTTAACTGATGATTATTACAATTTAGTGTTGTCAGCTTAAAAATTCTCTCAAGTGGGTAGTATATTTTTGAGTTTCATAGAACATTTTGAACAAAATAGAAATTTGGTATGAGTAATATTTATTTGATACCAAGGGGACATTTTGCGAAAGGGGCGTTTTGCGACCAGGGGACATTTTGCGAAAAGGACATTCTGCGATGGAACGGAATAAGTAAGGTCACTGTGTTTTTATATAATGTTTTAATTATCTTGACAAAGGTACCAATTTTGACTGCTGTTAGGGAATAATCTATTGTAGATTGCTGGATCAGCTAAAGCATTTCATCCCGAGTTATAGATATTACATGGAAGCACTTCCGATCTGGTTAATTTATATTAGGTAACCTGGGTTACCTAATTTAACACAAGCTCTTATAGCAATGTCGTTTAAATCTTACATTGAATTTTCGTACCACAACGTCCTATAAAGAAGATCGTTTCTATCGTAGCAATTTTGTGACGTCATATTTAACTTGTTGACTCCTATTATATTAGGTACCAGTGGCGAAGGGTCCATACAAGCCGATTCCCATCGGCTTACCTTTGGAAATCCCACCCCAATGATCGACTATGCAGATCATAACATTTTTCATCATTTTTGTAGAGCGGCTTACCTTCGTCATAATTTCACCCCTCGCCACTGTTAGGTACCTACAATATGTACCTGTAATATTCTATTCAAAAAAAAATTCAGTTTATCTTTATATAATTTTCTACAAATCATTTTTTCTAGAATCCTCTGAACGTTTTTCACTTTTCACCTTAACAGTACAAAAACAACATAAATATCAATAAAATAGTCGAGTAACAGTATCCCATCCCACGCCATGGCTTGATCTTGGGCCAAGTGACGTCAAAGATGGGCCTCTGCATAAAACCGTAGTGGCTGTGGTACAGAGACCAAATGCTACGAGCCACCGTTACGGCGTAGACGTGCGCGTTACGGACGCGTTACGAACTTTTGCGGCGAGACTTTCGTGACATTGGGTATGTAATTTTTATCTTCAAAGTTTCTACTGATACTAAAACGAGGAAAACAGATAGGAAATTCTATGATTGGAGAATCCAAAACACAGAACTTTATTAGGTGATGCAGTGTTTTGTCGATAAAAAGTTATTACTAATTTATGAAACCAAACTTGTCAAAATATTTAAGTGAATCACTGACCATACAACTTATAACGTTTTTAAAGTGAATAAATAATTTTGATTAGCTGTAAGTAATCTTTTGTATTAAAATAAGTTGATATAATCAAAGGAGATACTTTGAAAACAATTTCTGTAGGTAATTTGGATGTTTTAACTTTCGAACTCTCAACTTTTGTTGTGAATCAAGATACTTGGGCATTTGTTAAACCCTTTTGCTATAATTGAAAAGAAAACTTGCAGGTGTAAATACCTATAACTTTATAATTCGATTTATTTATAACATTCTAATTCTAAGCAACTATAGATATTCAATTGACTGTATTTTCCGGATCAAAAAAATTATGCAAAAGCTGTACAAATAAAATCATTGAAATATCATTCTTATAAAAACTTAATATTATGTGCCTAAGCCCATTCGATATAAAATTTTCTTTGATTACCGTCGTGTAAAAGCATTTTTGGCAAAGCGTTTTTTAAATAAAATAAAAAAAATAATCAATTTCACAATTCTTTAAAAAAGTAGAAAAACAATAAATTTAAAAATTAATTAAACCATTTTTTTTAATCCTCAATATTAAATTTTGATGTTATATTTTCATTATTTTCCTAAATCAAATATGAATTCAAGGTTTGGACTTTAGTTATTAAAGTGTCGTGATTTTAATCTCATACAAACCAAAATAAAAATAATAATAACATTTTGTATTCTTCAGACTCTGAAGTCCAGAGTCAGCCACATGATATTTCCTTGATTATTTTCTGTTCACATTAATTTAAAAACATCTTGTAGGTTTGTGAACATTAGATTATATATTCAGAATATCTTTAAGAAATAATAATCTAATAGTCATACCCATCATTCTATGCAAATATTGTCAACTGTTGATAAACAGCCTCATTAAAACTTAACTAAGTACAAAGTAAAAGAGTGTTCCAATCAAATTAATGTTGGAAACAGCCACAGTGACAAAATGGTAGTTATTTGTCTTTGAGTAGCCGCCGCCGCCGCCGTCGGGTCAAACGTGATAGTGTTTTTCCAAAACTTTGCTCATAAAAATAATCTATTATTTACCTATTGATCAAATAAAATAATTAAAACCAAGGCATAGTTTTTGGGTAAGTTCCAGTTTTCTATAGGACAGATATTTCATAAATTCTGTACAAAAAATCTTACGTTTTCCTCAACACATTTTAAGATATTCATTCAATGAATCCAACAAACTAATACTTGAATCCGTGTAACTAATGAGCTCCAACAGATTCTTACATTTAATTAAATGGACAGTTTAGTTTACAATTGAACTTTCTCTTCTTTTGGTTGTTTTTGAGTCAGACGACATACTATGAAAGTTGACCCTACAAATTGAATATAAATAAAGGCTATGTATTCAAGAAAAACAAAAGTGGCCTTTATTTTTCATATAATATGGCATAAGATAATATTTTTATTAACTGCTGATTCATAAATTCAAACTGCTTAAAAATACGAACATATGTAAATAGCAAAATAAAGGTAGGTACCTAATCATGTTATTAATAGCTAAATTAGTCTCATCTCTCAGAATAGATAATATTAATACATACAATTAATCCTTACTAATATTATAAATGCGAAAGTTCGTTTGTTTGTTTATTTGTTTGTTTGTATGTTACGCCTTCACGTCTTAACTACTGAACCGATCATCATGAAATTTTGAATACACGTTGTCCTTACCTTTCATCTCGAAAAAAAGTATTGTTCCCGAGGGATACCAAAAAACTTTCCACGCAGACGAAGTCGCGGGCGGCCGCTAGTTGACAATAAATCTTTCGATAAGAGTACCTTCACCGAAAAACGTTGAAAATAATAATAAATGTGTGTCTTCATAGAATCGCTTTCCCGTTCCCTTTCACTTTTATCTGACGCATGCCTCAGGGCAAGATGATCGTGCGTTTTTGCTTTCCTCTTGAACGTTCAACAGAGGCATGGCTCAGAGCATGCACTAGCAAAAAACGTCAAATTCGTATGGCAGAAAGCTCACGGAGGCAATTATATATTGCATGCGTTTGACGCAGGTTGACTTGAAAGTTGAAAAGAAAGCGCGCGGTTGGGAGGCTTGCATGAGTTTGCGGCAAGTTGACTTTAAAAAACGACTCGGTGAAGACAGACCATTAAGGTCAACATTGGTCTGTAATTTGGTTGGATAATATAACCAACAAGTCGTTTTTTTACGATTACTACCATTTCTTCTCTATTTTTATCTATTTCTAAGTCCATGCTTGATTCAATATTATAGTTGACCATATTTTTAGTTACTCACTACCAGGCTAGTTTCTTGAAATTAGGTAAACGCTATTTTATTTTTCTTTTCCCCTTTTTGTTTGAGGTAGAAAACTTTGTTTATTTAGGACGGCTCAACCACTACGTATCTTTTGAAGTCAATTTAATATTATAACGATATTTCAAGTATATTAAACTAATACGTAAAGTATATTTCAGTACGTAGATAGTTCAATATGTGGTACCCTACTACTTGAAATTCGTCGTCTCGCAAAAGATAATTATATTAAGTATGAAACCTAGAAAAATACTGGCAATTGGGAAATTTTGATCCACATATTACACTTAAGTATAGTCCAATTTTTTATGGGAAATTTGTGTAGCGCCATCTGTCGCTAAAAAGCGAAATTTTTTTTTTCATATACTTACAATAACTCTATCGAGTACGAGCGTTTTTTTAAATAGATGTTCGTGCGGTAGGAGGTAGTAAACTGTAGCTCAGCCAAAGCTCAGCAAAGTTTTTGTAAAATTCATCATCATGCGTAATGCAATTTACTAAAATTGAAAATATTGTAAAAGTTTCAGCCTAAAACAGAATTCTGTTTTAGGCGGAATTTGAATCAAGTCAATACCAACATTTTAATTGCACGTTACGTTACATGACCTTTCTATGACTATTCATTTATGTGACTACTAGCGGCCGCCCGCGGTTTCACCTGCGTGGTTTCTGTTCCCATGGGAATATCGGGATAAAAAGTATCCTATGTTTAAATACAGGCTATCTACTATTTTTGTGCCAAATTTCAACCAAATCCGTTCAGTAGTTTTTGCGTGATTGAGGAACAAACATCCAAACATCTAAACATCCAAACCCACAAACTTTCACATTTATAATACTAGTAGGATTCTTTTACCACTCTAAAAATAACTATTTCAGCTAGTCATTCCATATTCGACATGAAAAATGTTTTCTGACCCATTTCCTTTACCGAAAGTTCTTTGAAAGAATAATTTGCATTTTTACTTATAAACGAAAAAAACACTTAGCTATGACTCACTTTAGTATAAACCACTTATTTACTTAATGCTAGCCAGAAGGATACAAGCCTGGCTGTCTGCCAAACACCAGTATACCACTTAGTTAAATGAAGCTTTAATACATTTGAAGTGAATGATACTGTTTTCCCTGGACAGAATAGTAAAAATGCATTATAATAAATAACCCAGTTTAAAACTATCCTTCTTTTATGCGACTCAAAAGACGCGTAGAATAGGGTTGACATTATCTAAACCTAAAATTGTATTAATAAAGCAGCTTTTTATATTATTATTTCTGCACAGAACAAACACTAAAAGCGTATAGTGAAAAGCATACAAGAAATAAAAAAAAGCTTTTAAAAAAAGTAAAACCTCCTTCAAAAACCTTAAAAAAACAGCTCTATAAAAAGCAAGAAATAATGTTCAAATCGATTAATTAAAACACGTCTATTGAAGTCGGGTGGGGCTTTTAGAATATAAACATCACAATAAGTAAAAAAATACTTCCAGCTCCACCCGAAGTCAATAGACGTGTTTTAATTAATCGATTTGAACATTATTTCTTGCTTTTTATATTTTTATATTATTTTTATTTATTTTTATAGAGCTGTTTTTTAAGGTATTTGAAGGAGGTTTTACTTTTTTTAAAAAGCTTTTTAGAATTAAGTATAATTTTATTAATACAAATTTTATGTTTCCAACGCTAAATTACGAAGGGGCATGAAAATATTTATAGTATTTACATAGGTATATTATCATAAAATTTTAATTCCCAGACGAACTAAACGGTATGAGAGACTGACACAGTTAGCAAGATATGAAAGTTTAATTAATACTCACCATTTATATCCTTGTAATTGATTTTATTTTGCACTCAGATCTCGAAACATAACCACAAACACGAGTCACTGACGAACATTAAAAATCAGTCGTACAAGTGTTGTTACTTGACTCATACAACGTTTTCGTTTGGAGGTTTTTTAAGGTTTTTGAAGGAGGTTTTACTTTTTTTAAAAGCTTTTTATTTTAAACTTTTTTGTGGTAGGTATGTAAGCTATGATTTTATAAAATAAAACGTTAAGTAGGTATAATGTTTTACATTTTTCAATGGTATACCCCGAGTAACTCAATGTCCACAGGTGTTCCGTTGGGTCTTCGCAGTTCAACTCTAGTCCAGAACGTCCTTGACAATTAATAAACCTACCAATATTTCAATCACTGTACAGTTCCTATTTGATTTTGAGGAGTTCCCTCGTGTATCTTCAAAATCCAAAGTCCAATACCAATGAAATTAATATGGTATCATTTTTAAGGTGTCTTCTTTCAAACAAAAAAAGAATTGTCTAAATCGGTTCATAAACAAAAAAGTAATGGTTGAAAATCGGTCTCAATTCATATAAAATGGTAACGAAAACGACAGTATTTTCAAGATTACTTGAAAACTACTGATCCAATTTCAAAATTTCAAAAAATGGGACCAACTTGGGAACAAACCTCATGTTATAACGTTTGAATCATTTCAATCGGTTCAGCCGTCTTCGAGTAATCGGTGTACATACATATAAAAAACAAAAAATATACGCGACGAATAGATAACCTCCACCTTTTCAAAGTTTTTGAAGTCGGTTAAAAAAGACTTTACGTTGAGTCGAGTTTACCCTAAGTTAGAGTTTACCTTTACTGCCAATATCGGATAAATTTTTCATTTTGGTTAAAGAGTAGATGCAATTTAAAGGACGGAGCGATAGTTTCTGATGACGAATATATTTATTATTAGGCGAAATAACGCACATTTTGCAAACTCTAGTCTGCATAATTATGATTGCAGTTGGCTTACCTAATGAAACTCGTTTACAATGTTGATCTATGAATAAAAATGTTTTGGTTACTTTATGTGTCTGGGGCAGCTCAATGGATAGGTTCATTCGCTAATCTCACAAGTTCTTATTTTTCGATATGTTACTCAAGTGTACCTCTGAAGTAAGTACAAAGCTCGAAACACCATTGGAAGCTCTCTTGCGGCTTGGGCCTAAGTAATCCATTAAGCTATTTAAGTGGACTAACCCCTGAACATGATACTACTTAGTATTAAGCACGTATAGCAACAACTTAGTCAGGATTTCCTGTAGTATTTTATTTGTGAGTGCTCGTTACTTAATTGGTTTAAAATCCTATTGTCGCGGGTTCTCACAGTTTTAATTTCTTTAGTTTCACAAACAACATATTCTTTATTTTATAGAAAATACTTTAAAATTACCACGTATTCTCTAAAGTCACTTTAAATTCGTTTATTTGAAAAAAGTTAACAAGAAATGCAGACAGACAAAGTTACTTTCACATTTGAGTTCTTATACTTACATTATATGTGAATGTGTGGTGTGATTGATTTCAAGTGTCAGTACTTCATAAAACAAAAACAATACGATTAAATACAGTAGTGCCCCCGCCAAGACGAGAAAGCGAAAATATTCGTACCTTTTCTCGAAGCGCTTCGTCGTTTTTTTGAACCCTCATTTCTTGGGTTTGTAGTATACCAGATAAACAAAATTCTCAGTATATGATGTCTCTTATAAAATAGACTTTATTGATGTCTAAATTGATTTCGTCACTGACTGAAGGCCTAGAAAAAAGAAACAAAAATACTCTACACCTTAGTCAAAATATGTGGCTTGGCCATTTCGCTACATGGAAACCTTTCTGATAAACAATAGTTCTTGTAGTAACGAAACGGCCAAGCCACATAGTTTGACTAAGGTGAAGAGTTTTTGAAGTTAGGGCTTGTAGAGTTAGGGCGCGTAGAGTTAGAAGCTTGGCTCTACATGAGGTCTGATAACTTTTTGACAGTGCGAGGTCTTGGCAACGTTATACATGAAAATGTTTTTGGTGGGATAAAAAATTCTTGGACAGAAGTGTCCAACTTTGCGGCACAGAATATATTTTGCGGTACAAAACAATGTATTTTTATTTGTAACTCTTTACCACGAATTAATATATTGTTAATTTAAGCGCAGTGTACCTAATTTATACTAAAACATAAGACAGCAGTATCGGAGAATTTTAAATATGTATACATCGTCTCACATATAGATAAAGTTTTCGCCCAAAATATTGGAATGGATTAATTGTTGTTTGTTTTAGTCCCCCATTTGCATTATAATCGTCACTTATAGTTCGAATTGAATACTCCATTATTAATTAAAACCCTTTTAGTTCGTACCTAACAATTTTAGTACAGACCTCTCAATTTTTTTTATTCTTGTCTATTAGGATAGTAATAATAAGTAATAATCAAATGTTTCAAAAATCGATAACGCTTTGAAAAACTTTTGGTGTAAGATTTTGTAAGTTGAGTTGAGGTTTTTTGAAGTCGGTTTTTTGTTTTTTAAACATTTTTTTAATTTTTTATTTTTAGTGTAAGTACCTTCTGTATTAGGTAGTGTAGGTTAGGTATATTATTTAGGTCGAAAATCGGCTCAACCAAACGTGAGATAAACGCGGAGTAACATACATACATACGGGTCAAACTGAGAACCTCCTTTTTTGAAGTCAGTTAAAAAGACTACACTAAAGTATCCCTTTTTCAACAAAAAAACATCATCAAATTCGGTTCATAAATAAGAAAGTTGTCAAGATAGTCGGTGATGCGAAATCATAGTACTTTCAGGATTACTCAAAAACTACTTGACCGATTTAAAAAATAAATAAATCGGTCAAGTAGTTTAAATGGGACCATCTCGCAAGCAAACTCAATCGAACAAAAAAAGAATCATCAAAATCGGTCCATATATGTCGAAGATACGCGCGAACAACGATAAAAAAAAACATGCAATCGAATTGAGAACCTCCTCCTTTTGTTGAAGTCGGTTAAAAAATGAGTGAGTATAGACAATTAGATCACAAGTCGCAAACTTAGGTAAGTCACAGACTTTGATATATTGTGTGGAATTGACCAGCTTATGGCAGGTAATTTTATAGTTTACTGCTTATTTAAAGCTTTAATAATAAGCGTAGCGTTCAAACGAATAGAATATTGGCCATTTGAGTGGGGGAGCTGGAAAGACTAGACCCCTAACAAAATGAATTGTGTTTTGGTACTTTTACTCAAAAAAAATGTCATTCGAATAACAATGTTTACTAATTAATAGTTTAAAAATACGGACGTAGATATTTTGCAAAGGTCTAAGAAATATTGGAATCCAGAATCAATCACAAATAAATGATGCCAATTCATAAAAAAGAAACAATACCAGTAAACCTTTTTAATATACTTAAAAGAGAGGGGTTTATTACTCGTATAAGCAAGGGAATCACTTTTTTAATGCTGCAGTTTATAGAACCTTTAAAGAGGATTTGCTCAATTGCTTTTAAATTCTCCATGAAATCGTATGGGCCTAAAAGGGTAATAAAATTTAAGCGAATTTCTTAGTTACGCAACATTTATCATGACCTTTGATTAGATAAATCTTTACTTCCTTACTAATATTATGTATGCGAAAGTCCGTCTGTTTGTTTGTTTGTTACGCTTTCACGTCTTAACTACTGAACCGATGATCATGAAATTTTCCATATACGTCGTCAGGGGTACAGAAAAAAACATAATATGATACCTTTCATCCAGAAAATACGTACAGTTCCCGAGAGATAGCTAAAAACTGAACAGTTTTTTTAACTAAATTATAAACAAAACTAGCGGCCGCCTGCGACTTCGTCTGCGTGGAATGGTTTTTTTGTTATTCCTCGGGAACAATACCTTTTTTTCGGGATGAAAAGTACCCTATGTCCTTCTCTGTACCCCTGACAACGTGTATGCAAAATTTCATGACTATCGGTTCAGTAGTTAAGACGTGAAGGCGTTACAAACAAACAAGCAAACAAACGGACTTTCGCATTTATAATATAAGTAAGAATATTTCCATTTAGCCTTATCACAGGGTAAACAAAAATCTTCAGCGCCTTGTGATGTCTGGCAGAATTGACCAGCAAGTTGTTTTGTTTTTTTTACTACACAACGTAGTAAAGTCACATGGAAGACTGATAATTTTATTAAAACATGTTTGGGTAGGTAGGTATACGAATTCGAGGGGTGCCTACCCCTGCTGTCTTCTGACAAGGGTTTGAGTTTCGCCCAAGGTGAAATAATCAAAAACATTTTCCTTTACAAAAATAATTCATACACTTCCTTTGTTCCGATTGTGAAATAAAAAAATATTAATAAATTAAATATCTTTTTTTGCTCTTTTTTGCTGGCCACATTTTTAATCTAAAGTTACCAATTTACTTTTAGCCATAATAATACAGGGTTTTTGGAAATAGACGTATAAAGCCGAATATGGTATACAGGGTACCATAAATACAATATAAAAGCTAAAAATGATCACTTAAAAATCTTATTCTGATAGGTATACTGAATGTGGCAACCATACACCGATTTTGTGTTTTTCTTTTGGCAATTAATGAGACTGATTATCGAAAAAATAGTCTACTTGAGTCTAGATTTGTCACTTAGGTAGCAATTTTCCATAAAATAAAAAAACTACTCTGAAAATTCGACTCTGAACATGTCCGAACAGGTGTTCGAGTTTCGTATGAAAAGTGGATAATTTTTTGTCTGTTTTCGGAAAAGTCATAGAACAAATATTGTTGTTTATGATGTTAGTAATCTACTCCTGCGAGGTTGTTGATGTTTTACAAATAACCCTGTACCTTATTTTGTGAATTTTCTAGATCCACTCCTTCGTGGCGATACCATAAAAAATATAAAAAAACCGGCCAAGTGCGAGTCGGACTCGCGCACGAAGGGTTCCGTACTTAAGGTACCAAAAAATCAGCAAAAAATCACATTTGTTGTATGGGAGCCCCCCTTAAGTATTTATTTTATTCTGTTTTTAGCACCTGTTTTTATAGCAGCAATAGAAATACACGATCTGTGAAAATTTTAACTGTCTACTTGTAGTCGTTATCAATATCGAGCAAAAAACGGCAAAAAAATCACGTTTGTTGTATGGGAGCCCCCCTTATATATTTATTTTATTCTATTTTTAGTTTTCTATATTTGTTGTTATAGCGGCAACAGAAATACATCATCTGTGAAAATTTCAACTGTCTAGCTATCACGGTTCATGAGATACAGCCTGGTGACAGACAGACAGACGGACAGCGGAGGCTTAGTAATAGGGTCCCGTTTTTACCCTTTGGGTATGGAACCCTAAAAAGACCAATCAGTAGGCATGTCAGGTTCAACACAATTACATAGAAAATTGTATTGGTCGTTATTGTGAATCTCTTATCGACAAACGAAGCATCCACTTGGGACAACACGTGAATAAGTCGGAAGAAATAAATTGTGGCTAAAAGAAATAAATAGGTAAGTGGGTATAAATTGGTAGCTATATTAGTGGCTTTGTCTCCATGATTCATCATCATCATATCAGCCGCACGGACACCCACTGCTGGGTAAAGGCCTCCCCCAAGGATTTCCACGACGGCACGACGGTCGGTCCTGCGCTGCCCGCATCCAGTGGCTTCCGGCAACCTTCACCAGATCGTCGGTCCACCTTGTCGGGGGCCTACCCATGGTCGTCCAGTCCGGTGCGCGCTCGCCATTTCAGAACCTTTCCGCCCCAACGGTCATCGGTTCTTCTCGCTATGTGTCCAGCCCACTACCACTTCAGCTGAGCGATCCTTCGAGCGATGTCGGTTGCTTTAGTTCTCCTGCGGATCTCCTCATTTTTGATTCAATCACGCATGAATCTTTGCGAGATCGAATCAGTCTCCATGACTAATTAAAATTAAATTATATTTATTTAATTAGCTAAAAAGTTGCACGATCGGCAACTTACGTGCTTCAAAAAATTCTTGTGCGCGCGTTCGCTCCTGCACGAACTAAACGTATTTAGAAGTGTTAAAACGGAAGTTTTACGTTTGAATTGTCATTTTTATTATCACGGTAGTGTATTCAGGATCATTCAAGTCATCCTTTTTTTGTATCAAGAAGGAGAATGCATTTAGGCATACCAAACGACATGTTGAACTTGGTCACACTTGGAGCATGTCCCCATAGAAAAATATGTCCCTCACCGCACCCGGCTCTCCCACCAAACCTAGTGGGCTTCGCGTCAGGGCCGGGCGGTTCTATAACTGACAATATTAACAGTCCATTGATAAAAAGCTGCATTTATTAAGATAACTTTATCACTAGAATTTGTTTAGATTTTTTCACTGATCTCCGTTTACATTACTGTTTTTTTTTAAGTCATGGCGAATTAAAAGTAGATCAAATGTAGTAAGATGAAAAGTAGAAAGATGTGGAAGAAAGATAGTAAAGTAGAAAGATGTGGGATGAGTTTTGTTCGTTACAAACAAAAGGTTAGAAATATCATTCGAGAATTCTAGATTCTACGAGTAATAATAATTTCTACTATTTTTTTTGTTTGTTTAGTTCTCATATCTTATGGTTTAAGCTTATTAAATTATTTTGAAAAGTAAATACGTAGGTATTGCCGGATAACTTCAAACGTTTATAGTAGTTTAGAGAATGCCTTTGTTGAACATCGAGGAGGGATTTAGTGAAACATTTCCGAAAATATTTTAAGTTTAAACATGGATAGGTAATAATTTTGTTTGTTTTGACTTTGCTTACTGTGAAAAAGTATAGATTGTTTTTTAATAATACAAATAAATCATTTTTACCATCGCCACTCTAAAAAGTGCGTTTAATTCAACGATAAGAGTGAATAATAAGCGATTTTATTCACCGAGTGAATAAAAATAATTTGAATTTGGAACAAGCGCGCATCATGAATTAGTACAAAAAAGTTCCTATACCTACTGGCCGCCTTGGAGCTATTCCATAGTTACACAATAAAATTAAACGAAAAAAAAATATCCCGCCAAATTTAATTAGGTTCTTTTTTGTGTCAATTTAATTAGGTTCTTTTTAGTGTCTTATCTTTGGGTTCTTTTCTATCTATTAGATGGAGATTGAATGTTTAGTCTATTCCATCAGTCTGGTACGATATTCAGTCTGAAAAAGTTCAAAGTCTAAACAGACTGATGAAATGGACTGATCTCAGACTGATCATGTAATCTTTCTCTTAGCGTGGTTGTTTCATGTCATTGGAAAACTTCTAATTTCCCGCATGGGTCGGTCATGGGATGGGTGACCAAAAATGTATTATCTCGAGCTTCTACGTGCCTCGGAAGGAACGTTAAGCCGTTGGTCCCGGCTTCCTTTGCAGTCGTTAACACCCATCAATCCGCATTGGGCCCGCGCGATGGGTTATGGCCCATCCTCCCACCCATAAGGAAGGCCTGTGCCCCAGCAGTGGGGACATTAAAAATGGCTGATGATCAACTATAAATACTAAGTATAAAGTAGATATTGCTAGGTGTTTGTTTTCTCGCAGTCAATGGTAAAAAGTAGAGTACACAACTCGTGAAAAAAAAATTTTATCTCGGTCCTTTGTATCCCTCGCTTCGCTCAGGATTCTACTTTTGAATCCCTCGCTACGCTCGGGATTCAACTCTAGAATCCTTCGCTACTCTCGGGATCCAACTTAGTCCCTCGAACTAAATTCCCTTTTTATTCACTTGTTGTATAATCTACTATTATTTGCTAGATTTTTTTTGCATTACGGACTTATTTATTTAAACTAGTCCAACATATTCTATCGAGTACCTATACCTAGTTCGATAGGCAAATTATTATATAAATTAATTTAAAATATTATTAGTTGAGCTGTAAGTATTTAAAATTTCGTCCTACAAGTAGCACAAAATGAAAATCGAGGCTTAAGTGGCTCCAAAAACATATTCGACCAAAAATTCTTAAATATTTTTTACACCGCCCCTTTGCGGTAAATTAATGCAATAACATTTTTAATAATAATTCGCACCGCATGTCACGCTCTTTTTGTTTTTATAATTACAATAATTTTCGTTAATATCGGACAGTAACTATCGTCCGATTTTCGCGATTCCTTTTGTAATTTTTCCTGGTACGCCCTCAGATCACCACAAAAAAAGCGATAGGTTCTTTCGAAGGTAACGCTCAGTCAAAGGTCCTTCAAACAGTACCAATTTACAACTAATAATTGGCCATTTTGCGGCATACATTTAGACCAGATTGTAATATTTCCACTACTGGCAGACAACACAAGACGGATGGGCGCAATTCGTCAAGAGGATCCGTTTTTTGCGGCCGTTACAACTGACGCGAACGTGATGAGGGATAAAGATCCTTTAAATGAAATCTTACGGATTGGTGCTAATGACTACGTTAAACGATACCTACGTAATTAATATTTCAGGCGAATCCACATGGAATACCTTGCCAATATAAAAAAAAAATTGTAGGAAAACTTTAGATTTAAAACCTATCATTGACTTGGCATTAGTCTTGGGCAAATACCTACGTCGTCATATCAACTGCACGACACCCACTGCTGGGTATAGGTCTGTGTATAAATATCTACGTACCTATGTCGTACCTATATTGATAAAAAGTAGGCACCTATTAAGTAAGAAAAATAAAAAAATAGAACTGTAAGAAAAATATTTTGTTGGAATTGACAACATTTCAAAAATTTTGCCCTGTGTTTTTATTTATTATTTAGAAATTACTGATGAAAACAAGATACACGTATTTTTTTATTTTCCAAAATTTTTATTTTAAGGGTGCACCGAGCGTCCACTAGCGCCGCCAATCAAGAAAAAATCATTACAACGAAATAAATATGTTTAACAAAATTCTGAAACATATAAAAACTAGTAATAGTTATAAACTATTTTTGTATGCGTTTTTTTCCTGGTTTAAATGTGTTTGTGTAGTTAAAACCTGGATTAACGCCTAAAGTGGCCACTTTAGGCGTTAATCCAGATTTTAACCACACGAACGCATTTAAACTTAGAATTTTACGCATACAAAAATAGTTTATAACTAATACTAGTTTTTATATGTTTCAGAATTTTGTTAAACATAGTTATTTCGTTGTAATGATTTTTTCTTGATTGGCGGCGCTAGTGGACGCTCGGTGCACCCTTAAGTCATCATAATATTAATTTGAAAACTTATTCATTCTAAAAGAGCGTAAGTGCCGTTTAAAGGAATTCCAGTGGAATTTCCTTTGCCCATATGGGTTAAAAATACATTTTGACGTCAACCTGTCAACCTAATCTATGGACACTATGACGTTTGTTTGTTTATGTTTTGCTCGAGGCTGTTTTCTTTTATTGTCGCTATTTTTACTATATCTATGCTATTTTTAATTTACCTTATTTTCAACAATAATAGATAGAATATTTGTAAATTAGATTCCATAATTCATGTGTAGTTTTTGCCTGCAAAATTACTGTGATGAAATGCCAAACAAACACTGTTTCACGTGAAAAACCAAAGTCTACACGTTCACAGTGGTGTGTTGCTTTAAAGTTTTATGAAAATTGAAACCAATTGAAAAATAAACAATATCTTTTTTTCTTAAAATAAATGTTTCGCAGAAATCTTCATTTTCAGCAGCATCATAAAGTATCAACTTTGAGAAGGTTGCGACTGTCTGCCATTACAAATCCTTCAGATACCTTGATATTATATTGCGAAAGTTGTTAAAATTCACTCAAATACAAATTTAAGTTAAAACTGTAACTAAAACATTCAAAACAAATCGAGCAAAGCGAAAAATATTTTGACACGTCTTGACAGCGACAACGTCGTTTTTGACAAAGACTTCTATGTTGTTTGTTACAACTATGGTTTTTTGTTTTTTTTTAAAGATAAAATCATACAACTTCTTTTACGCAAAGGAATTTCATATAATATTCCTTTATCTTGATAATACAGGATTATTTCCACATATTTCGTTAAATAATTGATCAAAAACCCCGAAAAAATATGTACGAAATTGGAATACCTCGAAATGGTTTTCGATTTCAAGTACCTTGTAAAAAATGAAAACATGTCAATTATATTACTAATGATAAAAATAGATATTTGCTTTTGTATTCGCTTTTAATAATTACTAATATAATCTCTTAACTTTTAATAAAAAAAATAAGGACTTCTTACCTTGTTTTCTCTATAATTCATATATTTTGAACCCAGGAACTCGAAAACGCGACTTTTTATTAACCACACGACCACGGAAACAGTACTTACCTAATCTAAAATATTTACGTTATATTCAACTCATTTGTGTATTGTTATATAAGTAGTAGGTAATGAGGTAATCTTGTGTATACAAACGAAATGCGCCTCAAGGTTAAAATTAATTAAAAAAATAAACATGAAAATTATACTTGAGAAAAATAAGTAACGGGTGGCGCAAAAGTAAAGACCCTATTTGGTTCAGCTATAACATTTTTTCTAAATTAGAAAACTAGATTTAGGTTTTTTTAAATGTATATTTGTGCCATTAAATTTCGTACCATTAGGATTTAAAGATGATGTCTTTTAAATGGTGACCTCCAGAGTTGATACACATTTGAGCCCTATTTATGACATTTTGCATAACTTGCCGTAACACTTCCTGCGATATGTTCGTTATTTCTTGACGAATGTTTTCTTTTAGAGCTGCGAGAGTCTGTGGCTTGTTCACATACACCCGAGATTTCAAAAAACCCCAAAGAAAGAAGTCTGGACTGGTCAGATCGGGGGATCTTGCAGGCCAAGGCAAATCGCCAAAACGAGAGATAACTCGGCCTGGAAAAGCGTCCCTCACTAAATCCATATTTATTCCACGTTCTTGGGGAGTAAAACGGTCCATGTTTATTTTCAGTGTATTTTATATTTGTTCACTACACAATTTTCAACAACAGAATGACAGAAAATGTCATATAATAGTACATTATGATATAAGTGCGGTAAGTTGAAAATTACAGCTGAGGCGATATTGCTAGCCCGAGCCGTAGGCGAGGGCTACAAGAAAGCAGAGGCTGTAATTATCAAAGCGCACGTATGTCATACGACGTTTTATAACATATTGGCGAGGAAATAAATAAAACTCGGACTTTGCATTTTTGCTTGTTTTCCATAATGATGAAATTTTGATACACTTGTAAGTTTCTATCGGTCGATTTTTCTGCCTTTCACTTCAATTGTGAGGAAATCAAACAACAATAAAGTAAAAAAACAAAAATTGAAAAAAAAAACATTTTTTTTTTTAATTTTGGTGACAGTTAATTATATCATTTTGGAATGTGCTCATCAAGGCCTTTCATTTGAACCCATATTCAAAAATTGAAAAAAACAATTTTTTTCTTAAATTTTAGTGACACATTATATTATTTTGGAATGTGCTCATCAAGGCCTTTCATTTGATACCCATATTCAAAAATCGAAAAAAAAATTTTTTTCTTAAATTTTAGTGACACATTATATTATTTTGGAATGTGCTCATCAAGGCCTTTCATTTGATACCCATATTCAAAAATCGAAAAAAATTTTTTTTTTCTTTAATTTTAGTGACAAATTATATAATTTTGGAATGTGCTCATCAAGGCCTTTCATTTGATACCCATATTCGAAAATCGAAAAAAAAAATTTTTTTTTCTTAAATTTTTAGTCACAAATTATAATTTTGGAATGTGCTCATCAAGGCCTTTCATTTGATACCCATATTCAAAAATCGAAAAAAAAATTTTTTTTCTTAAATTTTAGTGACACATTATATTATTTTGGAATGTGCTCATCAAGGCCTTTCATTTGATACCCATATTCAAAAATCGAAAAAAAAAATTTTTTTCTTTAATTTTAGTGACAAATTATATAATTTTGGAATGTGCTCATCAAGGCCTTTCATTTGATACCCATATTCAAAAATTGAAAAAAAAAAAAAATTTTTATTCAAAAAATAGATTATAATTATAAGGTAAATTTTATTCATAAAATGTTGACCAAGAGGTCAATCGCACATGACGCATCAGAAAAGATTCTGATATAAAAACTCTTTGCTAAGATTTAAAAAAAGTACCGTTCGTTTTAGACGAAGCATCTTGATAAACCGTGCGTTTTACTTTACATTACCGCACAAGTTCGTAATGAGATACAATACGATATTGAAATTGGCGTAATAAGAGACCCTTTACGAGCAAATATGTTATAAAAAAAATAAAAGTATTTTCTTTAGTGCCAGTACTTTTGCGCCACCCGTATATACTGAATTACAGTACAATATATACTGAATCTTACTTGTTGATTGTTGCCGACTGTTAACCTTTAGCTTTTTTAATGTTTGTGATAGTTAATTATTATGTAACTATTTCTTTTTCTGTTATAATAAAATACAATTTAAAAAATAGTTAAAAAAAATATCAAAATAATTGCAACCAATTATCATAAAAAAATATCGCTCTTAAATATGATTCCAATATGTGAAATGAATTGCAAGGATTTTAGCTTCAAATACAAATATGATGTTTTCCAATATTTATCTAAGTATTTCACTAATGCCATTTTAGACTACACCAACCCACCTACTCAAATGGCCAACTTTCTATTCGTTTGAACGCTACGCTTACTTTTAAAGCTTTAAAATAAGCAGTAAACTATAAAATTACGTGCCGTAAACTTGACGATTCCATACAATACATCGAAGTCTGTGATTTACATAAGTTTGCGACATGTGATTTAATCATCTATTACTCATATTTAAGCTTTAAAAGTAAGCGTAGCGTTCAAACAAATAGAAAGTTGGCCATTTGAGTAGGGGGGCAGGCCCCCTAGCATGACTATTGAAACGCGATACGGTATAGAAATCACGTTTAACTGTCAAAAGACAATGGATTTTGACAGTTGAGTGTCCGTAAAACGCTATACCACGCGATGAATTTTTTTGATATAATTTTTACACCTCAGATGATAATAATTAAGATATTTCCAAAATTCTGGATCCCTGACCTTTGACTTGACTCAACAAGCGATGCAGTTTATCAATGTACGAACTTGTCAACTAAGAAACCTTTTTCTTCCAACTTGGCTACATTTATCCCAACACTTATGATCTATTGATTACTGTTGTCACCAGATAATATGTCCTAAATCAAAAGTTATTCTTAAAGGCTGGTTCATATTATCTTACTTGTTAGAAAGTACTTATGTACAGTCAAGAATATAAGTATATGTTTGTGTGCAAATACATGGACCAATTTACTAGGCCAGTTTATTAAGCTGAGCTAAGCAAGTTTCGGCGGGTTAAAGCTCTATAAAACCGTGCGAAGCTTTATTTTACCTTTAATGAAGGTTTTCTCAGAAGCCAAGTGATCTAAATAAAAATACCTACCACCCACAATTTTGCAGGAGAATGTATTTTTGACAGTATTTAAATCTGACCCCCTCGTACTAAAAGTTCTAAAACTTGCCAGGTTTATGAGCTTCTATAGTTACATCTATTTCTCACTTTATTATTTTTAAGAGTTTGTAACACGGAGGCAGGGCACACACAGCCAGGGGCCTGATCGAGCTAATTCATAAAACTACTGATCAATCAAAATGTTTTTTTTTTATCTAGTTTAAAATCTAGTTTATTTGTGACCCAGGCCCGACAGTAAAGCGACCTGTCCTAGATTTCTTGTTATCATTAGTATAACAAAAATATTTAATTTTATATAAGCGTAACTAGAGCCTTTCATTTATTTATATGTCTAATAAAAGACCGGTGCCTTTTGGTGCCATGACTGAATTAATCAACTAACTTTTAGGAACCTAATTCATAGGTAATAGTCGCGTTTACCCTATTCTAATTCTGTCAGTTATTGACTTGTTAAATTAATTTGTCAACTATGCATTTTTGACAAAGGTGCTTTTACTATCAGCTGTCAATAAGATTATTTCGAAATGATTTTTAAAACATCGGTGAGAACTACTTTCTTTGAATATGTTTAACATACAACATAATTAATAAATCTCTACCATCCCATGTAAACCTTTAAAACATAACATATTAATCAGGCTTTTACGTTGTCATATATTTTCATGCCAAAGGCGTTTTTTGTTGCGTACTTTTTGTCGAAAAATATTATCTATTCGCATACCTACGTACACATAAAGTTATGCACATAAGGCACTGACCTGATTTTTTTTCTATTTAACTGGACTGGCTGTGTGTATGATTTGACAGCAAAGTTTTTGTGCCTATTTGAAACGCCTCTAGCGTCTGTCTAAGGAACTAAATGGTTGCCATGATGGTCTCTCCAGACCATAAAGGTAATATACCTTAATATTAACTTTATGCTCCAGACACAGACTTTAGTACCATGTCCCTCACGCTATGCTCACGCTACGTCCTACAGCGCCAAAATGGCGGAAATCAAATAGGCACAAGAACAGTTTGACAGCAGCCAGTCTAGTGGAATAAATAGAAGTCAATGACATAAGGTTTTGCTTTTTTTCATTTGCATTTATCTACTTACTCGTTCATCTTATTTTATTTGTCTCTTTCACGATCGTCATTTGTCGAGCGCCATACAAATATGTGCAATATTCTTGTCATTTGTTTACTACATAAGTACACATTTTAACACGTTTGTTGTTTTTCTCGTTTCTTTTACCGACTTACACAATGAATAAAGTACAATTGATGAAGAAAAAAAAGGCTTAATCAGGGGGAAATCATCCGACTGGCCTGTGGTCACACCGTTTTAACACACCAGGATGGCCATCATCAGATCACAGCTAGATCAATCCCTGGCGGAGAACCAAAGCTTCAAAGTTACCTCGTTTGTATGAAAATCGACTGGTGTTTCTAATTATCCGGCCACCACTATACAAGATCTTGGATCGCTAGACTAGTTTAAACTTTATGAGCTTATAAAAAGCGAATTCCTTATGTTTTCCTAAATGGTCGTAACTTGCAAATAAAATAATTCATGCATTAACCTTCACATGATTAACATCTCTTGATAATAGTAGATTATACACCAAGGGGATAAAGCAGTGTTTTATGTCACGGGCGCTACATTGAATCATGAACGTAACGAAGGACTCCAAATTTAACTCCCGAGCGCAGCGAGGGTGTTACAACGTAATTCCCGAGCAAAGCGAGGGAATTAAGATTGAGTCCTGAGTGCAGTGAGGGATTCAAGCGCCCAAGAAAAAAACAGTTTTATCCCGGTGGTGTATACTCTACTTTTCTCACTTTATGCGAGACAATAAAAAACCAGGCTTATTAGATACTGTTTATTACAGCATATTAAAAGTGCAAATTGATATTGGAGACATTAGTCCAATTATGGAAAGATAATATAGATACACCACAGGCTGCTTGACTTCTTTGTAGCTGATAAATATTCAAAATAGACCAGAAGCACTGATTCAGACACAGACTTTGCGTCTTTTGCAGTTTTCCATGTGTCAAAATCTTTATAGGCTTTCAGGTATTTTTCCTTTGACTTTTCTGGGAGTAGATTATTGACAATGCCTATGGCATCTAATTTAATAGCTTCTGGAGACAAAATACTTTCATCACTTGAAATTTTTTATTTTTTCTTTGAAATATTTATAGAATCTTCTAAAGCTAGTAGTACTACTAGCTACGGCTATAGCAACTTCTTTCAGCTGGCGTGGCCTACTCGATTTGACAAACAAACGTCTCATGCGAATCTAGTGGGCCACGGCCTCGGTCTTCGAAAATCGAGTTGGCCGCGCCCGCTGAGGACACATTCTGTTTAGTGAAATTAGACTTTATGTACATAGCAATAAGAATTATGAAAGTGAAAATCACATTATTGACCAGCGGGTTATAATATAACATTATAACCCGGCTAAAGCCAAGAGATATAATGTCTTGCTTTCGGTAAGGTTTACATGACATATAATTCGGCATTGTCGAGCATGTGGTGTGAAAAATAAATTATTCTGACTACAGACTAGACGTCTCATTGAATCATCATTTAAGTAGTTCAAACTACCTATCAGTGGCAAAGGATTCATACAAGCCGGTTACCCTCAGGGTCACTGGTCATCTTCCTAATGTTGTCTTCTTCCCAATGTCGTCACTTTCCTAAGTAGTCACCTTTTTTAAGTGGTCAGTTTCCTAAGTGGTATCTTTCCTAAGTAGTCTCTTTCCTAAATGGTCACATTCCTGACTAAACTTTTAGAAATCCCTCCCCACCGATCATAACATTTTTGTACAACGGCTTACCTTCGCCATAATTTCACCCCCCGTAACCGCTACCTAAGGCTGAAGTCTTCAATGGCCAGCATGATGCGGTACTATAACTTAAGTAAAGTATATTTCTTAAGATAACAATAAGCGTTGTTGCAAATATTCCTACCAGTCACAATGATAAAAATATCATCCTTCCTTCAAATAGAATTACTTATGTCAGTTTGTAAGAAAGAAAATAACAATTTAAAAAGCAGTTTCCTTATCATAAAAACAGCTACCGCTTACGTTGTTTCTAAACAATGAAAGTTCACACGTCTCCGAAGACACTATCTGAACTGTGCCCGTGGCACAACTATTGTAAGTCAATCCAAGTCGGGACACTGCATTTATATTGTGCATTATGGCACAGCTGCCTTATTGTGGGACACGATTTATAGAAATACTTGTTGTCAAGCCTGCTGGAAAACGGAATCGACTAAACATATCCTACTCCTAACCTAACGATAATAAACTGTCAAAAGATAATAGATTTTGACAGTGGAGTATCGATAAATCGCTATAATCATAATATCGTGATTTGGTGGTCATGTTCGGGAAACAGGGGGCTTAGTAACATTAGTGACACATATTGGTAAAATACTTTCATTGTTCGAAAGACCACTTCACCAAAATAGAAAAATACTAGTGAAGATTACGGCGATTTAAAAAGCTTTTTTTAATCATGAAAACGTAACGGAAACCTAAAGACCGCAAATCGGATTGACTTACGTGAAAATAACACTTAAAAGTAAAGGAATAACGTTTAAAAGTGTCAAATGTTTAGGTTTTTTAACAAATGTGATTAATTGAAAAACTTCGGCATTCGGTTCTTATATAAAGGTACTAAACGCTATTGTTATTACCAAGAATAGCCTGTTAAAACTTTACTAGGTGTATTCTTTTATTTATCAGGGATTTTCAAAAATTATTTTCAATATTTCATTATAACATTGCATTGGTCAATGGTCAAGTCCGAAATTGCATTTAGTCGTTGGTTTTACATTAAATATGCGTTTTTGGTCATCAAGGAATTTGCATTGGCAGGCTTAAACTTCTGGACCCTTGGCCATTTTTGATGTCCCCACTGCTGGGGCACAATGCGGATTGGTGGGTGTTAACGACTGCAAATGCACCCGGGACCAACGGCTTAACGTGCCTTTCGAAGCACGGAGAAGCTCGAGATAATAAATTTTTGGTCACTCATCCCATGACCGACCCTTGCGAAACTTACTTAACCTCCAGGTGCTAAGCCACTGCGCTATCGAGCTCCTCAACCCTTAGATCATTTTGATGGGGAGCTATCTCGATTTTTTGCATACACTGGCCTTCAAAATACACAAGACATATTTTGGAAATAAAAAGGATTAGAAAAAGAACTCAATTCTTTAAATAATAACTTCAAAGTCGATAAACTTCTTGAAATTAAATGGTTTTTTATATCAAAACTAACTTCTAGAGCTTAAGATAGTATGCAAAGTGTGCGTACTAAGTTTTGAAGTCTAGTGTATTTTGATCTTTTTCACCGATATTTATAGTATTTCCATTTTCGATGATTCCGTTTCTTTCAAATCAATAACTGAAGAGCATAATTACTCTAGCATGAAAGGGAAAGTTATTATGCACTCTTTTGTTTGCACCATAAGTCTCATTGTTCAATGCTTTCCACCACTCTGGAACTACTTCGATGCCCGCGTTCATTGTAACTTTGCTCGTACATTTCAATCAGACGACATGCAATACGTTTTACAAACCACACTTTATTTGCAAGTGCTCTTCAGAGAACAATTCCAGTATTCTTGTAGTTTCATCAAGACACTAAAGTTCACATAAAATTAACTACTGTTGTTGACCCTTTAAATATTGGTTCCTTATTGGGTCCTTTGTATTTCATAAAATTGGTGTTTTTTTCTCTCACACAGAGAACTGTGATTTAGAATGTTTATCAGTTGCTGGATATTACATCAAATAATGACCATAGCCGTCAACTATCAGCATAATTAAAGTGTATTTATTTGATTTAAAAATACCTTGAAAGTGACTCCTTTTTTGTTAGCAAAAATGACCACTTTATCCGTTGTAACTTAGCCTAAACTTATTTTTTCGCTTAGCAAAAAACGTTTGAACATAAACGTTTTGTTACAATAGCGTTTACGGTTGTTAAATTAATAATGAAAAAATGCTAGTACAGAAAATGCAATTAAAGTTAAAAATTCTCATACAAAACTTCAATTTCATTAGTAAGGACAATGTTTATTAATTTGTTGATTGGTAGGAACTTTAAATGCTCCGGAGTGGAGCGGTTACATCTATTCTAACATTATCTACTGCACCAGTGGTGCCATATTCAAATCCTGATGGGGTGTACAGGCCGTAAAGCTAGGGTTTCCTAGGATGACGGTGCCGTCATATTGCAGCCGTAATTTAGCGGTGTAGAACGTTGTCTATGTAAACAATAGGTACAAAGCGGGGTGCCGCTATTTTCATGACGGCCGTCATGACGGTGTACAACTGCAGTTCGCCACCGTTTTTCAGGATAGCGGCGCCACCGACGGTGAAAGAAAATGAGTTTAAACTGGTGTAAAGCGAAAGTATTTCCTGAATAATCGTCATTTCGCATTCACAGCGATGCCAAAAAATCTCGAATGCAATACATTTGAGTTTTTTTTTGCATCTGTACCACGAACATGGAATAAATCATCTTCCTCCATACAATTATTTTCCTCTCCTGATGGATTAATCATGATCCAAGTATATAATTAAAGCTAAATCAAGATGGTCCATTTTCTTCTCTAATAGGTACGTTTATGGAAAAAAGACGGCCGTAACGGTGTTGTACGGTGTTGTAACTTTCCACGTGACTCCACCGTAAAGACGACCGTCTTTTTACGTCCATAAAATTACGGCCCGCAATGTGACGGCACCGCTTTCTTAGGAAACCCTAGCTTAACCCTCTGTGGTCTAGTGGTTCGCCCACCCGTGTAAGACGCAGAGGTCTCGGGTTCGATTCCCAGGGGGGTACAATTTGTACTCGGTTTGGTTGGTGGTAGGGCTTATTTTCAAGTCCGCCTGGCTAGCTACCACCATCTTACCTAAGTCGGACGCCATAACAACAATTTAAAAATTATTGTGTTCCGGCAGTTAGAGATAAGATAGCCATGTATTCCGGGTGTAGTGCGCTTCCACCTTCGGCCTTATATTAACATATATTATATTTAACATTAGGTGAGATGAAGGCCAAGCACTAACCCGTTGTATATAAAAAAACCCACCGGCCGGATGCGTAGTGGGTACGCGAATGCAAGTAAATGTATGTACGTGCATTTGCACGTGTACACGCATGCCACGTACGTATACGGTTGGTTTCCATTTCTGTGATAATAGGCATAACATTTTTTTATATCGTATTTTGCACTTTGAAAGTATATCATGCTCTATTACAAGGGTCTTCAACCCGCGGCCCGCGGGCCGCTTGCGGCCCGCGGTTGCATCCTTGGCGGCCCGTCATTGTATTGACAAAATTAAATTCACATGTCTACAAATTATACCTATTTTACAGATTAAAACGATTTTCTTGTGTTGCGGCCCACCGAACTTATATCAGAGTATATTAGGCCCTTGACTTCAAAAAGATTGAAGACCCTTATAATACTTATATCTTACTAGGTAAGCTAATAAAACTATTATACGGTAAAAGCTCCATTGGGTATTGAAATAGGTTAGGGTTGAGTGCGAGTAAGTTACTACTTTTTTTGAAAACGATTACATTAAGCCATAATAAGATACGATAACGTTAAATCGTATAATTAATGCTTATATTACTCTTAAAAGTACACTGTACAGTACACTTTGAAAGTAAAATTATTGAGCAAAATTCAAGGCAAAATTTCATTATCGTATTTCGATAAGTAATTTGATTAATTTAAGTAGGTATGAAACTCAAAATACATTTGTCCAATTATTGGTTCTTCATTATAATATTCAGAGCCACGAAACCTTAAGGTTCACAGTCAAATTAATTTATCTAACCCAGTGTTTCCCAATTAGTGTACCCCCAGGGGTACGAGAGGTTGCATCAAGGAATATGCGCAACAATTTCATCTACATGATTTCACACATTTGATTTGTTTATTTATCATTCTTGCAATAAGGGGTAAGGAGTTTGATTTCTTTCTTGCTTATTGAAACGAGATATGATATAGCAATTTATCACGTTTAACTATCAAAAGACAATGGATTTTGACAGTTGAGTGTCGATAAAATGCTATATCACGTGATATATATATTTTTTCGGTGGTCATGCTAGGGGGCTTGGAGGGCATGTAGAAAAAGTTAATTTGTAACCACTACTGCTGTAACCTATTGTCCTTAAATTAAAGTTTTTAATTATTTGTTCAGTCAGAACAGGGTACAAAGAGATCTTACTGAAGAATAAAAGGTTTTTTAAATAACAAAGTTGTAATTATATCTTTTCTATCTCTTGAATAATGCGTATTGCTCTCTCGAGGATGTAAAACAATAATTTATCTCGTTAAATAATTATTTAAAAAGGTCAAAGTATTCTTTTAATTTCCTTTGCTGGATAAAGCACTTTGATTAAATATTACGGGAAGGTAACTTATTTTTTAGGGTTCCGTAGTCAAGTCTCAAGGAACCCTTATAGTTTCGCCATTTCCGTTTGTCTGTTTGTCCATCTGCGGCATAGCTCAGAGGCCCTAAGTACTTGACAGCTGTAATTTGGCATGTATATTTATCATTATCACACTGAAAAAGTGGAAGATATTTAAAAAAAGTATACCCACCTCTCCTAACTAATTATGTTAAGTAGGTGATAAAAAAATAAAAATAAATATCTCGTCAATCTCATACTGTAGGGTGCCGTCGAATAAGTCTTTAAAAAAACCGGCCAAGTGCGAGTCGGGCTCGCGCACGAATGGTTCTGTAGCAAAAAACAACGTTTGTTGTATGGGAGCCCCCCTTAAATATTTCTTTTATTCTGTTTTTAGTATTTGTTGTTATAGCGGCAACAGAAATACATCATCTGTGAAAATTTCACCTGTCTAGCCATCACGGTTCATGAGATACAGCCTGGTGACAGACAGACAGACAGACAGACGGACAGTGGAGTCTTAGTAAGGGTCCCGTTTTTACCCTTTGGGTACGGAACCCTAAAAATAGTGAAGGTTTATGAAATTTTTGATTTAGAATTCGTTTCCAAAATATTAAGCTTTAAAGTGCAATATTTTGTAAGAGACCACCCAAGTCAGTCATCAAATAACACTCGTAAATAATAGTATATAATACCTGGAGTAAGTCAATTCCATTCCTTAATTATTGTGGATGCAATACCTACATTATCTAGCAATAGATTCAACTCAACAGATGGTAAAACTTCACCGATGCACCGCCCGCCCGCAAATAAAAGCACAATATGCATAAAGAAAAGTACTTGCAGAAATTCTGACAGCAACTCACTTGGTACTTGTGTAAGTATAAACAAATATTGCAAATTTTTTGCAGATATCCATTCTCAATCTCTTCTTTTTAACCGACTTCCAAAAAGGAGGAGGTTCTCTGTTCGGCTGTATGTATGTTTTTTTTATATATGTCCGCCGATTACTCGAATACGGCTGAACCGATTGAAATAATTCAAACGTTATTAGATCAGGTTGGTCCCATTTTTTTAAATTTTGAAATCGGTTCAGTATTTTTCAAGAAAACCTGAAAATACTGTCGTTTTTGCTACCATTTTATGAACTTATACGGATGATCGACCATATCTTCTTTGTTTATGTACCGATTTAGATTATTTTTTTTGTTTGAAAGAGGATACTTTAGTGATCATACTATTTTTATTTCATTGTTATTGGACCTTGGATTTAAAAGAATCACAAGGGAACTCCTCAAAATAAAATAGCAAATGTATCGTGGTTGAAATACTGACAATATTATGACAATCTTAAACAAATTAGGTATCTAACTATGGTCAAGGACGTTTTGGACTAGACTTGAACTGCGAAGGAACAACGGAACTCCTTAACAACAAACAGCACAAACAGTGGAAATTGAGTTTTTAGTGGTATTATACCACGGAAAATGTGAAATATAAAAAAAATACATAACATCATCGCTTACATTTACATAATATACAGGTTATGTAAATGTAAGCGATGATGTTAAAAAAGGTAAATCTACCTAATACCACTACATACACTAAAAAGAAAACTTGATTAAAAACAAAAAAAACCGACTTCAAAAAAACCTGAAAATAAAAACAAAATTAGCTTTAAAATTTAATTTTGAAGCTCTAAAAAGCAAGAAATAATTTTCAAATCATTAGATACGATATCATTGTAATAAAACACGTCTAATGAAGTCGGGTGGGGCTCTTAGAATAAAAAAGAAGTTGTCCTCCAGCCCCCTTGAAAAGCGCTGACTGCCTCGACGCAGCCGAAATATGATTAACCGATTTTCAAAATTCCAACGAATGCATTTCTCGTCTGCTTCTGCATCTTTTAACACTATTACCATGACGATCGGTCAATAATCATAGAAGCTACAAAACTTTTTATGTACGGAAACACCCGTTTTTATAGAATTCCAAATCTAAAGGGTCACAATTATTTACCGATTTTCAAAATTATTTCGCCATTTGGTAGCTAAACTAATACTCTAGAGCCCTTTTTAAAAATTTTCTTAAGTAATTTTTTTTTCCGAAATATTTACAATTTAGTAAACAAACACCCCCCAAAAAACCCGGAATTTTTGGAATTTTGCAAAATTTCAAAAAAAGTTCCCAGTAGATTTTCAAAATTCAAACGTTCACACGTGTCTCGATAAATTCCTCAACTTTCGGTACTATTTCCATCTCGATCCTCTCAAAATCCTCGGAGATATGGTCAAAAATACGTCTCAGGCGATTTGCATCTGATAACCATTTTCAATGGTAAAACCTCACAACTTATACCAAAGACATAAATTAGAAAATCAAACGAAATACCAACTAATTACTAAAGTACTTTTAATAAAACCGCCCTAGTGTCCGTTAAAAAGTGTTTTATTTCACATAAGTGGAAGTCAAACTTTCGCATTCAACAAATCGTGAACACAAAAACTCCTTGTTACTTATGTTTGTGGTGAAAATAATGATGCAATGCAATACTTTGCACAAATCCAGACAGGACTTAACTAAAGAAAAGCGCAACATTAAAGTGATTTTAGTAATATCGGATTCTCCACCAATGCATTAAAAACGAGGATTTGTACACTTAACTTTAGTTTTTTTAGCAATGTCGTTTGTTTTGTCAGTATATGTCAGTATAAAGTGTTAGGACGATTTTCCTATATTTTTTAATGAGTTTGATTTCAATAATCCGTTTTCAAATCTACTCTAATAATGGTGTATTTACATGGGCGACTAAAGCCGCACAACTTTCGCCGCACGGCAAAATAAGACCGTGTAAATGGGAATAGGGAACATGCATAAGTCACCGATTTTGATTGAGCTTGATCGCTGCGGACACGTTTAAAAACATGACGGAACAGAAAAAAAAAATTTTAGTTTTATCACACAGGGGAAAATTACAATCTATTTTTTTTTCATTTTCGGATATAATGCACTAATAGTCGGATAGAATATCGAATAAGAAATAAAATTTTGTATGACACATAATGTACTTAAACGAAATATTTAGGGAGATATTTGAAAATTCTTGGCTAACTCCATAATAATGCGCCTGAAACGTGGCATGTGTGACGTCACAAATGTTGACCATTTTGTATGGAGCGTTTTCGGCAGGTGCTGCTGCGTGCTAACTTCAAGTAACTATATCACGAGAAACAAACGCAAGAGAAAAGTTTTAATATTACAGTTGATTTTCTCACGCATTATACTTTTGATTTTGATAAAAAAAAATGATGCATGTTCCCTAACAAAATTATCTGATCCGGTGGCCAAAACTGGAACTACTTTATTACATACTACATTAACTACATAGACGACAGCAACGCCATCACCTGCAATTCAATTTTGGATGCGACTTGATAGGTGACTAAAGTCGTCCGACACAGGTGACTAAAATCGACCCTACACTAGAATCGTGACGTCCATAAAAGTTATGTGTAACTAAGCAGAAGTTCAACAGTTCAACGCAATGACGACTACAGTTTGTATAAAACTTTCCTTAATTACGCAACAAACATTTTAGGATAGCTCAAATAGCTCATAATTCATTATTTTATTCTCATTCATTAGCTCTCTTTCTCTCTTCTCTATCTATTTTAATACTTTAACATATATTCATTATCTAAATTTATCCTCTACCATGCACCCATTCCCCTTTCTCCTATTTATTTTTTCTCTTTCACCCAAGGTTGCCTAGAAAAGATTGCTATGTAGCAATAAGGCCGCCTATTGTATGTTTTCTTTTTCTCTTTTGTTTCTCTTTGTATTATGTTTTCGTCGTGAGCAATAAAATCTTTATTAATATTATTACATGAATTATATGATTAATAAACCATACAGGTGTATTAACATAATTTTGAACATGAATAAAATAAGACCACAAACTAATAAAACAACAAAATGTGAGATACCACAGAACATAGAAGTAGATAGAAGTAGTATGAGCCCAATTTAGTATGAAAACCAGTGTAACCAAACAAACACATTAAACATCGAAGCCAAGCCCCCCACTTAATAGTTACATGCTACGCACACACACTTTGTGAACACGTAATTGGATGAAAAGTAAAAATGTGTAATATCCAGAAAGCCATAAATCACAAAGTTTATTTATTTAGATTCAGTCGTATTACCATAGCAACTTGGTACCAAATTAAATAATACGTATATTTATAATGCTGCTACTCAGCCGCTAGATGGCGCAAGCTAATTTTAATAGTGCGATTTACCACCTTATTCATTATATCATAAAGTACTTTAAGAAAATTTTATGAGATAAGGGAGACCGGGTTGGTTGCATTAAGGGCGGGGTGGACCTACCGATTTGACCTACCGGTAGGACCACGATATACAACTATGTACCCGTGGTCCTACTGGACTAGGGCTTTTTAGAATATCGTAGTGTCCGTATCGATAGATAAGTAATAAAGAACGATTACCAATTCCGAACCTAACCCAAAATCCTATATTTATTTTATGTTCAATTACGAAATAATGTTACAAGGAGTTGTTAAGATTTATATTTTTGAAAAATTAAAGAGCTAAAAGAAATGAAGACATATCTTCGCGGTACCAAATTAAATTCACTCCTCGTAAGTTATGTTGCCCTGGTACTTTTGACTGAATATTTCATTTTTTCATAATTTAATATAACATTTATTTGAAATCGATAAATAGCGATCCTAAATTATCGATACTTATTAAGCCCTAGCAGCCTTGTAGGAGAAGCAATTTTTACTAAATTGCCTTGAATGATTAAAATCCTTGACAATAAAAATGCTAGCTTGCCGCACTCGCCTGTAACGTACTACACTCGACGTCAGAAAAACCGCACCTCTTCGGCACTAAGTTTAGACTTGGCCATCTGCTATTGCTAGCTAACGTTTTATTGTGTAAATGTTGATATCTATTGAAAGTACATTTAATGAGCTTTCTTTTTATAAGTGTTTGATTTATTTAACATAACAGTTACCATAATTAAACGATTAAAGCGTTATTGCTAGCGCCACCACAAAAGGGAAATAAAAGGGGTCAATTCAGGAAATGCGGGTAAATTCGCTATCGAGATAATGGAGAAAACACACTTCAACAATTCAATTAAAAAAACGAATACCCAAGATGGATACTATTGCCCATGAAGTTATTCAAATATTGCAATAAAATTAGGCAATGTAATGTGCTCGGAAACTCAATCTCAGAAATTGATTCCGTTCGACGAGTATTCCAACGGTTTCTAAAGACTGTTGGCTATGTCCGAAGGGGAAGAAGTATATTATAACACTTATCATTAAATTATATGGGATTAAATTAACTTTGAAGAAAAGGTGCGGTTTTTCTGACGCCGAGTGTATTTATGAATTAAGTTGACTAAAATTACGTGCTGTTTTTGCGTGTTTTCAGTGGTGAGTGTATCAAATCAACTGTTACTTAGACGTTTATCATTTACCTATCAATTTTTTGCTATGGTGATAGATAATACTTTTTAACTCTTCACAGTCACAACTTTTCTCGGTCTCCCCTATTGAGTGACATTTCCGCCATTCTATATTTTAGTGTTTATGACACTTCAAGAATATGTCAAATTGTGCGTTGGAATATGGATCTTAAGTGTATGACGCATAAAGCCGGTTATTTATTGTTTTGAATTTTAAAAGGAAAATATCCGTTTAATTTTTAATTAAAATCAAAATTATTTAAATAAAGCTCGCCTCTGATATTTTATGCACCCGTTTGCTAAATGATATATGTGGATATCGATTTTGCTCTTTTGTATAATGCAACTCAGCATTTTTATATTATTTTTGAAGATGTTTTTGTTTGGCGTTCGTTCATACGACTGCCGGAGCAAAATTCAAAGATGTGCGGAGCTACGCAGATATGATGTTACACGGGTGCCGCCCACATGCGACTTCTACCCGGGGGAAAAATTTTTCTTTGTTCTGTGTGAGATACTGTATGTGTAGCTTTTTACACGACTGCCCAAAAGGAGTGAACAAAGTTTCATTAGTAAGGCTGAAAAACAAACAAAAAATTCACAGATTTTGCAGTCCCCGCAAGAATCGGAGCATTGAAAATGAATACAAAAATTTACGAAAAATCAAAATCAAATCAAATGCATAATCCTATTACCTAGGTAGTACCTATTTATTTTTACGATTGTGACACTCGGCTCCGCCTCGTGTCACAAAAGCGCCCGCTGACTGCCTCGACGCAGCCGAAATACTATTAACCGATTTTTTTAATTCCAACGAATGCACTTCTCGTCTGTTTCTGCATCTTTTAACACTATTACCATGACTATCGGTCAATAATCACAGAAGCTACAAAACTTTTTATGTACGGAAACACCCGTTTTTTGTAGAATTCCAAATCTAAAGGGACCACCTACAGGTCACAATTATTTACCGATTTTCAAAATTATTTCGCCATTTGGTAGCTAAACTAATACCCTAGGACCTTTTTTTTCATTTTTTCTTAAGTCAGTCTTTTTTTCGAAATATTTACAATTTAGTAAACAAACACCCCCCAAAAAACCCGGAATTTTTGGAATTTTGCAAAAATTCAAAAAAAGCTCCCAGTAGATTTTCAAAATTCAAACGTTCATACGTGTCTCGATAAATTCCTCAACTTTTGGTACTATTTTATCTCGATCCTCTCAAAATCCTTGGAGATATGTCCAAAAATACGTCTCAGGCGATTTGCATCTGATAACCATTTTCAATGGTAAAAAATATTTAATGCAACTGCATTAAACTGATTAACTAATCAAAACGTGATTTAAATAAAAAATAAATGAAGTACATAATTAGGTGATCAAATATCAGTCATATGTTTTGTAATTGATGAGAAAAATCGAGATCCCTGCCACCAAAATGTCCAATGCGTCCTCATAAATCGTTAGGTACCTATTTAAAAATTATTAAATCCTATTTTGTAATTTCTTTAAGCTACGTGTTGAAAACCATTTTTTGTACATTATACTAAATTAGTAATTTCTTTAACCTACGTGTTGAAAACTATTTGTTGTATATTATACTAAATTGATTTTTTTTTCTATAAAGAGTTGGCTGAACATTGTTTATCAAAATAAAACAAGTAAGCATAATCTGAAAACATTTTGAAACTTCCATAAATATCGTCATTCAGTTGTTTTCATGGTGACTAACAACAGCATTAAACTAGGTTAACAATGCGCCAAGATGCTATCTTGCAAGAACTACGGAACAATAAACATTATTGATGACATTTTGTATTATAGCAAAGCAAAGAACATGATTGTAGTGATAATAACGATAAAAATTAAGATGTTTATTTTATTTTTCAATGCCAATTAAAGTTTACCTGTTTTCTCAGGAACACGGATTACTAGGACTTGGCATTCGTGATTACGAAATTTGTCCAAAAAAGTATTTGACTAATAGCTCGTGTAGGTGCAGATCAAACTGATTTCCAGTTTGATCAATGTTCCATCAATCCAATCGATCTTATTCTCCAAACTGCTTATGTTTTTAACTTCTATATCTATTCTGTGCTTCTATGACACCAATTTTGCATACTTTTTTAGCACATTGTGCCTTAAAAAATTATAATAGTAGCTTCAATATTTTTTTTATTTCATTTCTGTAGCTTAAAGTTCTGTAAGTAACTTAGAAACCCATATAATATACAATGAAACTATGTTTACTCGGTGAAAGCATACAACTTAATCCAAAGGGTGTCCCTTGAATTTTTTAAATAGAATGATGAGTAATAAATCTCCTATCACGTAACGTTACCATCCAAGTAGTACGTTATGGGTTTTTGATTAAGATATATGAACTGTCTTGCTAAGCTTCTCCATACATACCTGTCGTAAAATCTCTTAGAGATTCACCTTTAATAGCCTGACCATAAAAGTTGGCGGAGAAATCAACAACGCCTTATTATGGGTGAAATAAGTAATTTCATATAAATAAAAGGTGGTAAGTATTCATTGTGGCGTTCGGAAAAGTAGAATAATATTACCAACCTTTCACGTTTGAAGGATTTTTTATGCACAACTTGGCCGTCATCTCACCTGATGTTAAGTGACGATAAGGCCGAAGGTGGAAGCGCACTACCCCCGGAATCCTTATCACTGAAGAACTGGATATTTTACCTCTAACTGCCGGAACACAACAATTTTTAAATTGTTGTTATGGCGTCAGACTTAGGTAAGATGGTGGTACACTGCCAGAAAGAAGCGTTACTTTTTGTATCCTATTTTCTCTCTCTGAAACTACAAATTTACCTTAATTTGCCATAATATTATAGGTAGGTACATAATCATTTTCATCAAGTTTATAACAATATTTCTCTGGCGGCGAAACAAATTTGAAATCAAACATCATAACAATAACATTTTCACAAAATAAAAGGTCTTACAGATTTCTTGTTATCCCAAGGCATTTACATGTTTTTGTCAAAACATTGTCCTTTAGTCAAGTACCATACTTACGTTAGGGTCACGATATGGACAGATTTACGTTCAATCATAAAATGAACCGTAAATAAATCGAGTTAAGTCCTAAAATGGGTTACTTTATGACCGCAATAGTAGCCAAACTAGAAATGTTAACGGAACGGACTTATTCTTTTTTTGTTTAGAAATTATTTCCTTTTATAAGTAAGATTAGATCTGCATATAACTACTCATACAATGGCCCTTATATTTATTTAAGAAATAACAAAGTAAAAGAAGAAGTCTAATAATAAGTCTAGATAAATAAAAAAATGTATTAGATTTCAAAACAAAATCTAAAATCTCAAGCAAAACAATTAAGTATTTCATCTTTTTAGTTCCCTACATTTCCTTTAGTTTGAACTTGGCTTAAAATAAAATTCAGTATGTCACCGTGTTACATACGTACCGCACTTCCTGTAGACTTGGGGATGTACTCGATATCGATATTATTTTCGTCGATGATTTCCAAAAAGTTATGCGGGCAACTCGTGGGGACGGCAAACGCATCTGTAAATTGTATTTTATTACTCAATAATACTTATTATTATATAGGCTGTAGTGCTTTGTTGCTAATAAATATATTATGTGCAAAAAGGTACTTACAATATAATTATAAAGAGGACCGCGGTGACGCAGTGGATTAACCCTGCAATTGCGGAGGTGGCAACTTTCGCAAGGATCGGTCATGGGATGGGTGACAAAAATTTTATTATCTCGAGTTCGTCCGAGCTTCCTCCTGGCTGCATTTGCAGTAGTTAACGCTCACCCATCCGCACTTGGCCAGCGAGGTGGGTTATAGCCCATCCTCCTTATCCACCCATAAGGAAGGTCTATGTCCTAGTAGTGAGGACATTAAAAAAGGATAATGTTATAGTCAATATTATTTAAATGACAGGTCACTTCAGGTCCATTTTAATTTGTTTAAAAAAAGTTCTAAGTATCCCCTAGATCACAAAATAGTATGATTTTTTAAATAGGTGTCTATGTACTGTCAGCAGCACATCACGTTATAAATATACAGTCAAACATCTCAAATTTATTATGAACTTTGAATATCTTCGCATTAAAGTTCAAATTTTATTGGAACTGATTACTTAGTTGTGGTAGCAAAGCGTGCCAATTACTGTACAGTCAGCAATGAAAGTCGCTTAACGCTTTGGTACTTTGTCATAACAACCTTTTTAACAGGTGTCTAGTGGTTTTAAACAGTAGTAAAAAAAGTTACGATGACAAAGTACTAAAATGTATAATAACTTTCGTTGCTGACCGTACGTTATTGCTAACAAAAATATATAAATAAAAATTAAAAGACTGGATCTAGGTGTGTGAAAAATGCTTTTGGATGCTTTTAATTATTATTGTACAATTTATCGATGTTTTAGCAATAGGTCCAGCACTATAGTCCAGGCGCCGACGCGTCTGCCGCCGAGACCTTGCCCATCGGCGCCCGTGACTTGCCGACTGTGCAGGGTTATCAGTTTTATAGCTTAACTATTGATACAGGGTTGCGTCTTCAAAAGTTTATTCCCTAAAAAGTAATTTATACAAGGTTTTTTTTTAGTTAATACAAAACCTCTCGTGGGGTTGATCAGACCATCAAACTGAACAACTTTAATTATGGGACCAACCTTGAAATCATGAAAAAAAATCAGCTGTTCCATACAAAAGTACAATCCTACTCCATCGAAATGTAAGAAACAGATGATTTTTTTCGCAATTTCAAGGTTGGTCCCAATGAAAGTTGTTCAGTTTGATGGTCTGATCAAACCCACGAGAGGTTTTGTATTGACTAAAAATACCCTTGTATATAACATTTCAACGGCCTCTGTGGTCTAGTGGTTCACCCACTTGTGTGCGTCGCAGGGGTCCCGGGTTCGATTCCCAGGGAGGGTAGGATTTGGTTGGTGGTAGGGCTTTTTTCAAGTCCGCCTGGCTAGCTACCATCTTACTTAAGTCTAACGCCATAACAACTTAATAAACTTAATAATTTAAAAACTGTTGTGTTCCGGCAGTTAGAGGTAAGATAGGCAGTTCCTCAGTGATGAGGAATGAGGACACCTTCGGCCTTATCTCGTCACTTAACATCAGATGAGGTGATTGCCAAGCTCTATTCCGTTGTGCATAAAAAAATAAGACCTTGAGCCTTTTTTAAATAAAACTATAAGTTAGATGCGATAATTTGTTTGCGTTAATGATACATCTAAATTAAATATAATTTATGAAAAATGAATTACTAAAGAATTCAATGACATAAAACTGTATAATTTATTCCAACATCAACCACAGAGAAGAGTAAAACTTTTCGTTTGTAGGAATTAATAATTTATTGTTTAAAATTATGAGAGCGTTTTTGGTGCGATTGTAAATAATTAATAGAATCTTAGAGTAAGACGGGCTTCTTTACAGAAAGAGAAGCCATACGAAGCGTTCCCCTCTGCCGAAGTACAAGCCCAAATGGGCATACGCGTTAGTAAAACCAGTTGCGCCCGGATTTCTTTCTAGACCGAGTCCAGTCGCGCATGTGAACGCTGCTCTGTTTAAAATGTCGAATTGATGAGTTTTATGCTGTTAAAAGAGGTCTGGAACATCAAGTATACAAAAAGACGGTGTTACATTTTACATGAAAGTATTTTTTTTTCGTATTATTGCTATTTGTTTACATTAAAACATTAAATTCGTATATTTTTTTCTTGATTAGTTGTCAAATTTGTTCAGTGACATCGGATCTGCTAGTCCATGGCTCGTCCGTACAAATTTCAGATCTGTCGCTAGATAAATCCGAGTTCTCGCCGATGGGCAACTTAGTGATGTTACCGTTAAATAATGTTTGTCGATAAAGTTTTGGTCAATCTGGCACTGATTCTGCGTCAATTAACATCACACTTTTTGTGTTTACAGCTTTCCTAATAATTCAGAATTAAGGAATTTATGGAAAAGTTTCTGCAATAATAAGCGAACCTGGGATCCCAAGCGGACCAGCGTGATTTGCTCAATCCATTTTCAGGCATCTGATTTTCAAGTCCTTGCGAACAACAGGAGAAGATTAAAGGAGACTACAATACCAAGATTAATTCCAAACTGCATTTGTGTCGTAAGTCTTCAACCCCCGGAAATGAGACATCATAGATATTTCATTTTTGACCGGCTACCGGTAACCGAGTGGGGTTTAATGAGTGCGTAAATTTGAGTTTTTTACCTTTATTCCTTTTTCAAAATTTATCGATATTGCTGCATCGACAGTTGAGCCCAGCCCTTTATGTCAAAAACGTGTCATATTTTGATGTGTGACTCATCCGTACACAAATTTTTGCTGTTTTGTTTTATTTTTTATGTGTGAGTGTCGTCATTACAGTGTTGTTTTTGTATGTGGGTATGCGGAACTGCACTTGTGTGCATTTTCCCCCCCCGCAAAAAATGCCAGAATAATTTGAATAGAGTTTTATCGCTAAGGCTTCTCCCTTCGTGAAAAACGAAGCCCTTTGTTGCTCGAAGAATAGAATATTATAACTAAGTGTATTGGTAATGATTTAAAATAATTTTTACTCATAAAGAGTTGAAAGCCCTACTCTACAATGCGACAATACGTTCAATGGAATATTATTGCTTTGAAAGTTAAAGGAATTTTAAATCCTAATGCCACAATGCAGTACCTATTTTAGTTTGATTGATATCGTTTCTTACAGTAGAAAGTTATATACCTAACAGACGTTTATCATTATTAATTACAAGCTAGTGTTTTAACTGTAACTAAAAAAAATACTAGTCGCATTCTGTACAGATTTTTTCAGATAATTCCAAAATCAAAGATTTTCATCATAAAAAAATATCTTTAAAAAAACGAACAGACAATACGGAATATGCATAAGTCACCGATTTTCATAAAATTTAGCTTGATCGCTGCGGACACTCTTAAAAACATGATGGATCAGAAAGAAAAATAAAAAAATGAATTATTTTAGTTTCATCACACGATGAAATCAGGGGAAAATAACGATATTTTTTTTTCATTTTCGGATGATTTTGGAAACACACGAAACGTGATAAGTGAAGTGACATATTTGTATAGAGCGTTTTCGGCGGAGCTGATGCGTGCTAACTTCAAGTAACTATAATATTATGAGAAAAAACGCAAGAGAAAAGTTTCAATATTACAGTTGATTTTCTCACGCATTATACTATTGATTTTGATTCAAAAAAAATGTGATGCTTATTCCCTATTGCAATAGTCGTTAGTTACGAAAATAATTTCAAGTAGGTGTATAACAGTTACAGTATCATCTAATTTAATAACCATACCTTTTCTTCGTAACCGATTGACAACTATGAAAGAAAGTAGATTTTAGAAGGTAAAGTGTCACCGTAATTTATTGTTCCCATAAATTCTCATTCTTGATTAGATTGAAACCAACTTGACAATTTGAAATTGTTTTTAGGTATAAATTGATTGAAATATTCTAGCTTTTAATTAAAGGCACAAACAACTTTTTTAAATCTAGTATTTTTTTTATCTATCTATCTTAAATCATTCAAAGTGTTTGGTTGAACTTAGTCTTTAGTATAAAAGCCAACTTGACAATTTGAAATTGTTTTTAGGTATAAATTGATTGAAATATTCAAGTGCTAAATTCTAGCTTTTCAATTAAAGACACAAACAACTTTTTTAAAATCTAGTATTTTTTTTATCTATCTATCTTAAATCATTCAAAGTGTTTGGTTCAACTTAGTCTTTCGTACAAAAACTCTTCTTTTTTATGGACAACCAAGCATAGCAATATAGCATAACATATCTAAATAACAATTATTCAAATTATACGAGTCAACGGGGCAAGATGCCATAACAGAACTATAGTGTACCCTCTAAAAGAGGACATAACTTAGCTTTTGAAGTAAAATTATGTCTTTATTACTTAACAAAACTCGTAACTTACCTTTACACAATTATCCTCTCCTAAAGTCTCTGTTTTGAATTATTGAAGTCGTAAAATAGTCACAAAACTCGGAAAACTGTTATGGAAGTTATTAGGATTATGACCGGTGTGGGAGTCAACTTTAGATGAAGAACATCATCACATCCCTTTCAATTAAATGATCCAAGTTGGTAAATTAAATCACCATCATTATCATCACAACACCATTATAGTCCAATGCAGGAATTAGGCATTTCCTGTGGGGGACATTGCCATTATCTCCTGGAGGCCTACTTTACTAACTACTACCCTAGAGGTTTAGTGCCTGGCGTAGCGATTGCGGAGGTTAAGCTACTTTCGCAAGGGTCGATCATGGGATGGGTGATCAAAAATTTATTATTCGAGATCCTCCGTGTTTCGGAAGGCACGTTAAGCCATTGATTCCGGGTGCATTTGCAGTCGTTAACACCCACCTATCCGCATTGGGCCCCAGTGGTTTGTTATGGCACATCCTCCTTATCCACACATATGGAAGGCCTGTGTCCCAACAGTAGGCGTATAAAAAATGGCTGATAGTCATAGGAAAGCGCTGCTTCCCGTTTTCTGGTCCATAAAGGTGTTATATAAACTACATTTAAGTCATATAGTCGCTTTTTGAACACCGTTGTGTTTGTGTAGGGTTGGCACTATTCTACTCTGCCAAAGACCGTACACGACCAAATAATAAAAAAAATTTTATGAAGAACAAGTAGAATTCTTTTAGATTTATTGAACATCAGGATCTACATCAAAGTTTCCTTAAGTCTGCGTCGCTCTTCGTCAAAAACCTTGTAAAATCCCTGTTTTGAATTATTGAAGTCCTGTTTGATAATGTCCCTTCGTCAAAAATAATTCAAACCTGAGAGAAGCTTTTCTCCTTTATTCCAACCCTTCAACGAAATATGGTTGCATAATTCGTCCAAGGACCACATGCAAAGAATGCTATAAGTCCTACTATGTGAGATAATTTTTTTACTATCAATTTAATTTTTTTTTCCACAGTAAATAGCTAGAAAAGATGCAACACAATGGGAATACATTCCCAGGGCTCTGTTTAAACTTTTCTTTGTCTTGAAGATGAGAAATAAATATGACTGGGAGAAACCTGTTAACTCCAATTTAGTCATTTTTAATTGAGTATAATAAAATGTTATTGAAATTTTAGCAATGTTTTTTTTTATCTATTACTGATTTGATTAGTCCAGCTTATATAGAAGTGATAGAACTGAGCTTCTAAACACAATATAGTAATTCAGGATTCGTCTATTTCGTTTTCGTACATTCGTGATAAGTTGTCTATGAAATGTCCCTTTTGGACTTAACAGGTTTCTTCCCAAACATCACAAAAATACAAAAGTGTCTCAAACCTTACATACATAAGGTTACATACAATACTTACTTGAGTAACCTTGTATGTAATGTAATACACGAGCTCCTAACAGACAAATCACGGCCAGTAGTACTACGCGCGGTGACCGACGGATTGTCCGAAACCATACGAATTCGGTCACATGCCGGCTCCACGGATGACCGAATTCATCTAATCCAATGTCCCAATGGATTTTCGGTGCAAAACCGCAGTTTTCTTTCGCTACTTTCGCCACTAATTTGATATTTCATTTGTTCGTTCAACTTTTTCATCAATACCCGAGCGGACGCCGGCATCCGGACAACAATAGAAAATGTATTGTCTCTTTTTCCGGGCATTGACGGGTTAAAGTATTTTTTTTTTGCTTTCAGTTTTATTTTTGTTTGTTTTGTGTTTGAAGTTGTTATTATTTATTTATCATCGAACTATGTTTGTATGTATAGGTATTATTTAAAACTTTCCTTATTCTGATTATAAATATTTATGGTGTTCTATCAATATCTCCCTTTTAAAACGTTGTGTAGTTGTTATTGCAGATAACATTATTTTCGGATTAAATCGTCTAGTAAAATCAAAATACGTAATTATGTTTTTGAATTTTCGTTATCAAGTGAATGACCGGTGATTTTGAGGTTTCTTAATACTAAAATATAAAATACTTTAATTGATCCATTACCTACCTAGATTTTTATCTGGCACCAATAAGCACATTTTTTGTCTTAAGTATTCTACTCGTATGCTCCTAAAGGTGTTTTTTTGCATGAATAAGTAATCCATCGAATGCTATAAGTATTTGCTTTACCATCAAGAAGACCTTTTGACTGTAAAAACAGTAAATGGATCTCAAAATAGAATCTTATGAATTAATTTTGCATCTGCGACACTCTTATTGCGTGAAACAGTATTCTTCAAGGATTTTTAAAGAAACTACTTTGAAGATTTTTTTTTTCGTTTTTAAACGAAAAAAATATATAACTGAAAAAAAAAGAAATGCCAGTAAAAATTAATCTCTTTATTTAGGAAAAGTATTGCAACTGCAATGCAACTCAAGCATTGAAATGTTACTACATTATTTCAGGATTAATGTTCGAGGTAACTAAACTAAGTAAAAAAAAATAAAGTTAGTAATAATACCTAATCTCAAGTCTGAAAATTCAAAGTAACCTATGTTAGTTTTCCGTAGGATAAACTTTATTGGCCTACCAGCCACCGCATTTTTCCGTAGTTTTATTGCATTTGCAACTCACATAAAAAAGTAAGAGTTAGTGTGACAATGTACTCTTAGTTTTTAGCTTTTTTTATAGCTGGCCGTACCGTGTTCCACCCCCACCTCGTTCCCACGGCAACATCCCGTTTTTGCAGGATCGTAATTAGTAATGTAAATGTTTCAATACGAACTGTCACATGAGCATCCTGCAAAAACCGTATGTCATCATGGGCCTCGGAAAACGTCATAACACAAGTATTTTCTTTACAGACCCACAGTCATGAAGGGTTACTCCAAGAGCGTGGCAGTGCTAGCAGCCTTGTGGCTAGTGGTCAGCTCGTCTGCCTCTCCAGTGAGGCGGTCCCCAGACTTAGAAGCCAGACGCCGAAGTGCGATAGACCGCAGTATGATTAGGTAACAAAATTATTTAGAAAAATGTAGAGATTATAAACATGATAATCTTTACTAGTAAACCAGTATGAAGGTAGCGTTATATAATTTCTTGAAAAAAATAAAGTTAATTTAGAAACTTAATAAAAAACACCTATTTCCATTGTCCCCGTTCGAATCCTCCTAGATTATCTCCTACTCTCTACATTTTTTTACTTTCTGAACACTCAAAGCTCTTTTCGTTACTCTTCGTAAAGGATTTCTTCAGACTTCAATAGTCGAACTCTTTAACTTATTTCTGTAATGTATTACTTAGATGTGTTAACTGAAAATATTATAGGATTATACTTATAAGTTCTACTACAAAGTACTGAAAGATTCTCTAATCTCCAGGTTTGGCCGCTCCTACCCCGCAGAACCTTCAGCAGCTGACCTCAGAGATGCTTTCCAAAGACCAACCCGAAGAGGGAACAGTTTCCTCCGCTTCGGAAGATCACAGCCTCTCACATTAACAGCTGACGACTTATACTCCCTCCTCCGAAACTACGATGATGACAACGAAAAAAGATCTAGTGGTTTCATCAGATTTGGTCGTGACAATAAGTTTGTCAGGCTAGGCCGGTCGGATGATGATGACAAGGAATACCAACCAGGCTCTGAATTATCTGTCAGTGGATTTCCCCAAAAGATGAGGAGGGCAAGAGACCATTTTATCAGACTGGGACGAGACAATGAGGAATTAGACAAGACCGCGTTTGACGAAGAAGAGAACAGAAGGAAAAGATCAGCGGATGATTGTCTCGACTGCCAAGCGTAATTTGTGGTGCACTGTGACAAAATAATCCAAGTCGATTTGTTAGAGCAGTGGTTTTAGTTTGTTAGAATAATTTTATTACTTAACTGCTCATAATAAATTGACTTGGGTGCGTTTACTTCTTCCTCGTTCTTTTCTTGAAGTTAACGTTATTCTCAAATACTTTGGAAAAACGTCATAAACTCCTCTATTTCTACTACAATAATTTAGGTGTTTTTACATTGTATTTGTGAATAAATAGGTACTAAACTTTTAACCAAAATTTTAATCGTATAACGATCTCTGATGAGGCTAAGTTTCTGGTGCAATGATATTATATGTATGATGTTAATATGAATTTTAATCTAAAGTATAATTTGTCCATCCAAACTATAAGGGGCCTTGAGAAATATGTCGTTTACCGTTTTTACTAACATTTGGCTTCAGTATTCAAAATTTTTAAGATCCTATGTAGTTTGGACCGACAAAATGTTTCCATTTATATAATGTAATGATATGTTTAAATAAAAAGTGTTTTATTCTAACAAATTAAATTCTACTTTCATATGGACAGAGCTATTTTGAAAGCAAAATGCGCTTATATAATTTAGTTTTAAACAAATTTTAATCTTGCTAAGCTCAAAATTAACAAGCACAAAAATCGTTATTGTTTCATGACTTTTACATAATGTTAAATCCTTTAAAATATCATCATAAACCCTGTTTTATGATGCATCAAATGACTGAGTGCAACTATTCTTCAATTTTAAACTCAATTAAATACATACTCATCAATTAAAAATTAAAGGTATCTTTGAAAACCTGAAATTTTCCAAAAGTGAGAGTACTCGAAATAATAAAAAGGCTGGGTATTTTTAACAAATTTCGAATAGTCTCATTAAAATAGAAAAGTAATTTAGTTACCTTATTACTATTATAACAAATAAAGAACTTGTATTATTATTATTTGAAGTGTTAAAATAATCGATGTTAAAAAGAAATAATAGTGTTATGTAAAAATGTTGCAATACTTAATAAATGGCATTATTGTGTATAATAAAGAATTACTTATTATACTCTTTCTTTATTTTTATTACTGACCTAGATACTATAGTTTCATAACATTATAAAAAAAACTTACTATATTATTTGCGACGGAAGTATAAATCCCAAATTCATTTAAATTAGGTAGCTTTTTGTTTCTTATTAAACAAACGAAGCCAGCAATGAATACTTAATCTTCTCTTATATAAAAGTGAAGGGGTGACTGACAGACTATTGCCCAGCCCAAACCACTGAACCTGGAGACTTGAAATTTTGTACATTTTGTACAATTCTACCCTTAAAGGGGTAAAATGGGGGTTCAAAGTTAGTATGGAAAAAAAATAAAAAAGAGACATGTTGCCTTAAAACTTCGTAGGTACTCCTACGTTTTCTAATTCTTCTAAAAATAAATAAGCAAACACGTGTTTCGTGGTTTTCCGAAAATCAACCCTTTAGGTGGTAATCCCAAAATGAATGACAAAACAACGCACAGCCCAAACCACTGAAACTAGAATCTTTAAATTTTGTACATAGATATTTTACACAGTGTAGGCATCCAATAAGAAAGGATTTTTGGAAATTCCACCCCTAAAGTGGTGAAATGGGAGTTCAAATTTTGTATGGAAAAAAAATATTAAATAGATATTTCGACTTGAAACTTCGTAGGAGTACTTCTAAATATATCCGAACATCAACCCATTAGGTGGCAAATTGGGCAAAAAGGCCCAAAATAACTGACAAATCAACACACAGCCCAAACCACTGGGACTAGAGACTTGAAATTGTTTTGAAGTTCAACACGGTGGAAATGATTTAACCCTTAAAGGGCTGAAATAATACGGGAACGGGAACAGGAACTAGAATGGGTACGGGAACGCCATTAACGGGTTATGGATATTGTATTAATATTATAAATGTGAAAGACTCTGTAACCGTCCAAAAGCAACAAAGGAATCTAGATGATCACGGCCTATGAAAGAAGACTAAAACCTAAGTGGAACCCTAATAACCTACAGGACAGGAAGACAATCAAAATCCGCTTACTACTTACCGTTGATTATAACTAAACTACTGGAACCTAATTTTACTGGATTAAATAACCTCCAAAACGCAATTTACTAAGTTTACTTTATTCAACCTTAACTAACCTACAAAGAACCTTACTAACAAGCTTTGTGTGATCTGAGAGGACCTGTGAATGTCTAATGGAGGAACCCTGGTTGTGATAAGTAGTGAACCCAAATTCTTTTAAAAGTGTGATTAGTATTGATTTTCATTTTCCAATAGAAGTATTCGCTTTTATTACTAAGTCTTAATTATTCCTGCTATTACATTTATTTCTAAAAGAAAATATCACTAAATGAAAGATCTTGCTCTATTGATACAACCAGAGAAATAGAAATTAAGTCTGTGTTTTTCCTAAGTGAGCCTACTTTAATTTCATATTAATTCTTAATATTTGTCATACTGCCAAGGGAAACCCCATAGCTCTTTAGTGTCAATAAATGGGAATACTATAAATAGAGAGGAAAACGTTCCCAACTACGTTCCGCTGATGAAGTAAGTATGAGTGAAATAAACCTACGTTGATAGGAAATGATCAAAGTGAATTTATGAGTTAAATGGAGTATTGTTATAAGGTAAAAGAGGGTATGTTCAACCATAATAGACTGTAAGGTAAAATGGGTAAGTCGGGTTATAGAGAAAAGTTAAATTTGGATAATTCTCTTCCGCTGCCAAGTGTCAAATTATAGGTCATGTATGACGTTATTCTAAATAATGTAAATTATCTATTGTCAACTTAATTCATTAAGATAAGAGAGATTATTTCAGGTAAGTTAAGGAGTTTTAGTCGCCTGAGATCAAAGTATAATAAAACCTTCAACGCTTTTAAATAAGGATTCTTTTACTTTCTTAAGTTATTGTACAAGTAGTGGATATGCAATTGTGGTTTTGCCAGCTAGGTACAAAGCACCGCCCCGCTTTATACAATGGATCTCGACACCGGACGTGGGCAACCCTCTTCTGGCCAGCCAAATTGTTTTTCATGATAAATCTACTTAGTAAATTTTATTATATTAAGATATTTGGTCTTTGTCAGTCTGTTTCTACAAAAGAGGACGGAGCAAAATGCTCCCAAGCGAACTATCAGTTTTCACAATGAGGAATTCTCCTTCAATTGTGATGGCTGAATTACAATTTTTTTTCTTTAATAATTAATTCTAGTATGATTGTTTAACATTATAACAGATGGACACAACATTACTATCCATTTACTTGGGACACTGATAGTTCTCATATTCTGAAGGAAAGACAATTCTAAACAAGGTAATAAAGCTCTATGAAGGATTCTTCATACTTTAATCTCGGCTAAATTATAAATATACAACCATAAACCGAATTGACTTCAGTTCATTTCATTTAAAGTTAAAGGCGATATTTCAATTAAATGTTGAGTAGACTAGGCAATATTTGATTTCAATAAAATTCTATTTCTTTCATCCTCAAATTGAGTTGGCTGAACCTAGTTGTAATATTTGAACTCAGATAATATGTTGAACTTATTATTTGTGAATTTAATGTATTCACTAAATAATATAATATTTTCATAGTAGGTAGATACTTTTCAAAGTATTATCTCACTGTTAGTCATAACCTTCATTCTGTTAATTTGAAAGGTTTACTCAAACTATGATCTAGTGTTCCATAAACTGTGATTCAACATTAGTTTAATGGTTACACGGGCTTATTCCATACACCCAGATCTTGTTTTAGCACTCCTTCCTCAATCACCAAAACAGATTATCTCAACTGTAATCGACCATTTGAAAACAGGTTCAATTTAACCAATCCAATTCAAAGATGAATAACTAATCTTTATTTATGAATCAACTTTCACTATTAAATCATTATCCAATGTTAACAGAAGAATTTGTCTAGCTCTAATTAATAGTAAATCAAACTGTAGGTACTACTGAAGCTTGCAAAGTCTACTCAATTGAGCACATTATAATGATTATTCACAACACTGTGTCAAAGCATTAATAGATCTTTGTTAAGGCGCCTACTATGGAAGATTGATAATTTTCCTTCGGATCGGTCAACTTGTGGGTACTTACTGGAGCTTGCAAAGTCTACTCAATTGAGCACATCGTAGTAATTATTCACAACACTGAGTCATAGCGTTAATAGATCTTTGTTAAGGCGCCTACTATGGAAGATTGATACTTTCCCCTCGGATCCTATCCAGTAGTTTCACATAACCTTTCGTTCACTATATTTAACACTTCTGCGCTTCCTAGATTCCGTTCCTAAATCATCCTACCTCATCACAACCTAGTCAAGTTCCTATGTACCACTGAATGACCTGCGGCAGCCATCTTGTTGGTACCATTCTCGACACCACCTGCCTATGTCTCGCTTCGACAGCCATTTTGTCGTACACCAACCTATTTGCGGCCTACCTAAATCTGATACACTGCGAATTGACCTACCTCTTCTTCGCCTATGTAAGAGTTCTTAGCTTATCTAACGTTACTGCTGTTACCTTGCTGACAGCTCGACCTTCTTGAGAACGTCCATTCTTTTACCAGCATCCAAGTTTCCCTCCCGCCTTGAGATGCAAACCTAACCTACTGTTCCTACGCGCCTAACAATGAATTTATAAACCTAATGAGTTTACCTGCCTACCAGCGACTAAATTTAGATTTCCTATGCAGTATTTGTGATGCTTACCCCATCACCGAAGCCCGAATCTGTACAGCGTGAGCAAGCATGACTCGCCTAATTCTCTCCTAACAGCTTGGACGTGCTCAGCGCTGGTGGGACGGGACAGCGCTGAGTCCTGACAGAAGAGGATTAACACCACCAAGTCATATCCTCCACGATTGGGCGAGGAACACTCCTGCGCGCCGTTCGGTTCGTTGGCTCCCAAGCGAGTTGGCTAACTTGGTGATATTAATTGACTGAACTAGGTGTCTTTTAACAGAACCCGCATTGCACGCCACAGAGCAATGCTACATTACCTACCCCTTTGAGGATTGACCGAACGCCCCTTAGAGACACAAAACTATTGATATTTATTCAAAATCAAACCCCCTTTATCGTTCCCCAACTGCTTATATAAATTTCAAACTAATTTGATTCGGAAACTTCTTCGATTTATTGGGAAATTTACTTTACTTTATGAACATTCGCAACCAAAATCTACCTACTTTAATTTCAAGCTTACTTATACCATATAAGCCCTAATTAAAGCGTATATGCAAGAGACTCGCACCCGGTTGCGGACCTATACGTCAAAACCTCAAATAAGCACTTTCTTCCTGACTTCTTGCTGTTTTCTTGCGTTATAAAAATACTACTTGTTCGAAGCTTTCTTACAAAGAGGGTATCGACGACTTCTACCGAGGTTCCACTTGATGCTACGTTGACGACGAGGAAAGTAAAGAGAGCCATTTCCCTCGAGCCGCGTCTTTTATAACCCCCCAAAATCATTCACTCACTCCAGGAACCTCACCCCACACGATCTAAGCATCTTTTTTTTCTACCTTCATTTCCCTACTTTACATAAATTGTTCCTAAAATTTTCCCTTCTCCTTCAAAAACGGGGAGAATTCAGTTTTGTCTTATTTAAGTTACTAATCTTACAAAATGAACCCCTATACTAATCAATAATTTCAACGTACAATTCAACTAACTAATGACCTCCTATGTTCAAGATTCTCTATACTCAAGCGCACAATGACGCTCCATTTTTAACCAAATTAAAATCAATCTATTACCTAAATATTTCTCTATACTGACATTTCATCTACATTTGATTTAAGCAATTCATACAATTGTATGAAACACGTTTCAATCATAAATAAATCAACAAGTTTTCCCCCTTACATCATTTCTAACAAAACTAACAACTTTGAGTAATATTCAGCATATTTATCCAGAATCATATGAAATTATTGTACTATAATCATAGAACTCTGATTAATACGAATTTTATATTCACAACAAATTGAACCTCCCATATGCTACAATTATAATCCAACCTTTTCAATCTTTTTATCTCGCCTTCCCCAAAATATCATAACCTCTAGAATCAATTTGCTAAAATACGTATTACAACATTTTCCATTAAATATTTGGTCCAATTAAACCTAAAATTTCCGTTCAATTTAGCATCACAATGTTGGTACTTTAAAAACCCTAACTGGCAACACTCATCCGCCTACTTTTACATTTCCTAAATGCCTACCCTCATTTGAATTATAAACCTGCAGCATAAAATCCCGCTTTCGAAGAAACTTCATATCAATCTTTCTTCGTACAACACCCAACGACAAGACAAACTTTATTAGGCTCCATCCACATTTTCCCATGAAATACTTTCTTATTACACCTTCAATAACTATTGTTTATGTTTTTTTAATAATATTTCTAGATTTATCCTTACAATATTTCTATTAATTAATTATCTCCCCTTTTATTTTACAATTCGAGTTTTCAATTTACCACTAAACTGTCAACTAAACTCCGCCCAGAATAAAACATAGTTTCATTTCTTTTCTTTCTTCCTATATTATCTCTGAACGTCAAACCATATTATGAAATCAAATTAAACTTCCATTTTAATTTAAAATCTTCAATTTAACTGTGTCATGAAGCAAAGGCATGGTATAACAAAGTACCCTAATTTAAGCAAACACCGCCTACGATTAACAAAATGTACTAGATCCGCTACAAAATTCTCCAAGCCAACTAAACTTGCATTTATCCCCCAAATCTAACTAATGTCTAATATTTCCTAAAACAAAATTTAAATTTACAACTATGGTTTGGCAAAAGATATGGGACTTGCCTTGCGACCCTCAGTTACCATTTGGCAATCGATTTCTCATCGATTGATCCACTGGAACAACCTACTATATTTAATTCCGTTCTTTAGCTAAAACACATCACGTGGTGTGACACTACTGACAACTTACAGAAATAATTAACACCGAATTCAATCCTTTTTTAAGTAATCTTCTAAAATAAACTATTATAATGATATTCGAGAGGCTCTAATAAAATTTGATAAATAAATAATAATAAATATAAATAAATTTTAGGCCTATTAGCGTCGTTACTTAGACAGAGACTAATATTTGAATTTTAGCGCCGTGAAAGATTAAAAGAACTTCCGATATTATTGCTAACTCAAAACCTGAACTGCTCTTTATTATAATAACTTGTTCGAAAGTTAAATAATATTATGCTCAATATGAAACAAAATTCGAAAAATATTTGAGACAAAATAACATGTTCAGTTTTGAACCGTTACAGCTCGACCCCAAAATCCTGCACAGGTGACAAGACTACGTATTGGATCCGGAGTAGGATTTTCCTTCTCAATTCTCAAATATTTATTCCGTCTCTACTCTTATTCCTCAATTTTTACTCATACATCCCTTTTGTATAAAAAAAAACCTTCCCCTTAATAACCCTAACCATTATTATTTCTCCAAGATCAAAGAATTGTTGGGTGAACCCTAATGTAAATGAGATTTAGATTGTAGAGTGTATTTAAACCAAGACAATATTGAAAAGTTATCAAGCGAGTTTTAAGTTTTATGTGACTTTTGCCAATTCCGTCTTATGCATATTCAACACCAGAGTCGTACAAAATCACGGTAAGGTGTGGGTTGTGAATCCACAGCTCCTAGTAAGCCTACATGGACAAATAAGTCTTTTTCTAACCTTATGAAAAAGTCTGCGTATGACGCTACATATTTGTGCATTGTACCCTTCCACAATCAAGTATTACTCCTTTCTTGCCAACAGGGCCTACTCCGTCGGTTCGAAGTGAGCCTATACAATGACCCTATATTTCCAAAAGCTTACTTAAGACTCTAGAACAACCCTAATATCGCCTTGGAGAGTGTGCAGTTGTCGAGTTCAATTCATAGCTCTTAGCTTCTTGTGTAGTACGAATTTCGGACAGTTGTTCACACCAGGACAATCACAAACATCAACAGTGTTCGTTTTTCTAATTTTTTTTTCTCTATCCTGACACCAAAAGTCCTACTGTACAAAATTCAAGTTGTCAACTCTAGAACGCCAGTCCGGCCGCAAGCACAAACGAAGCGCTAAAGCAGTGTGGTGGTCTTATCTCTTGAATCAATAATAAAGCTTGCATTCAGGTTTCACATATGTTATAATCCAAAGCCCTCCATATAGAATCTAAATTTAGCATCTACTCTTAATTCACACTAACTCTCATTCTAATCAACCTTTAAAATTAATATTCCAATCATACTCATAACCTATATTAGATTCTCATTCTATTCATCTGTTCTTATTACGCTGCATTCACTGTCTTCATTCACTAGCCTACATTCACGCCACCTAAGATTATATCATAACTACACCCTGAATGCAAATATAAATAACTAAATTGTATAGAGATTAATTATACCGTGTTAGACTCAATACGCTGACTGTCACCCGAAGAAATTATATGTAACATTTGCAAAAATGTATTATCTCCAACACTTTACGAAAGAGAAAAGAGAGAGAGAAAGAAAAAAAATCTTATATCACGCACTTAATACACTACGCTTTACACTCCTCCCACATTAAACAAGGTGTTCTCTATCAAAACACATTTCAAACTTACGTTAACGTAAAACTTTAAACTACCCCTTTATATATGAACTTATTTCATGTAACTGACTCATTATCAATTTTAATTATGGTATATTTAACTGTATATGCCTTTTCCTCTTCATAACCCTGCCTAAACACAGTCGGACCTCCTGCCAACTACCTAGATCTATATCATCTTAACGACTGCCTATACCTATATTTAATCAAAAAAAAATTCCCCCCCGGAAAAGAAAATGTGTGTTGGTAGCTTTTCTTTTTATAACCTATACCTAAAGTCTTAAACTATTCTACTCTTAAACTATACCAAAAGTCTTCCAAACTACTTTCTATACCACTACCTAAAACTAGTAAAGCTCCGAAACACATGTTAAATCACTACCTGTATCTAGTTAAGCTACAAGACCTTCATCAAACCGCACACGACATCCAACATAGTCTCAACTCAAAAAAACTTATCCTTGAGATAGTGTTTCAAGGATTTAGAAAATTTTAGTTCCTGACTGTGAAATATTTATAGCCTGATCGTATATTGTTAAAAGCTACATTATTCTATTTTGTATAATTTAAAAATAAAGTCTTAAGATTAATATATAAGGATATTCAAGCTACTTTCTAAAACCACCTAGACTTCTAGAGCGCAAAGAGTATTGACTAAAAAGAACTAAATTTAAAATAAACAAGCAAAACAGCAATCATCATCATCATATCTGCCGCACGACACCCACTGCTGAGTATAGGCCAAAACCAGTAATAACTCAAAATAACAATCGATTTTATATTACATTGACGGGCAAAACGGGACCAAATCACAGTTAATACGCTTCCATTTGTAAATAACTAGAGGCCGCCCGCGAATTCGTCTGCGTGGACAGTTTTTTTTTTTTTTTGCTATCCCTCGGGAACTGTACGTTTTTTCTGGATGAAAGGTACCCTATGTCCTTTTCTGTATCCCTAACAACTTCATGATCGGTTCAGTAGTTAAGACGTGGAGGCGTAACAAACAAACAAACAAACGGACTTTCGCATTTATAATATTAGTAAGGATTTTCTAATTTGGTGTGTTAGTTCGAGATGTAACACTAACTTATGTTTTAATAGCCTCGGTACCAAACAACATCATCCCAAAATGCAATCCAAACGACTTAAGACTACGACAATTTTACTAGATTGTACAGAAAAACTGCTGATTCCGAATATATAAATAACTCAAAATTCAATTCCTTCCAGTCAACACCATGCCGAATATCATGTGCGAAATATTTAAACTAACAATACCGACCTAAATACCCGCATATCAATTCTACTTATAGTCTCCACACCAAAAATTGCACTTACATAAATGTTAGTATCAACCAAACATTACCTCATTCCTAAACTTAACATCTCCACCACTAGTCTAGGATTGAATTGAACTAAAACCTCTGGCTAACTATACCCTAACTCTACCTTTACTTCTCTAATGAGTCACAACACTCGAGTGCGCGACCAGCTCGAGTCCGAACTATAGCTGGTTTACCCTAATGAACTTAATGTCTACGATGGCTCTTGCAACTCCTCTTGTCTTTCTGGTTGCAAGATCAGATCTTCAAATAAATTAAAATATAGTACCCGTGCTAATTTGGTTTTAAAAAATCCACCGCCTTGGACTCCACAAAACCACGCTCCCTAATACTCGACTTATGTAAATGTTGAAACTAATCATTTCGAATTAAATATCTAATTCTCAGAAAAACGTCAATCACATTCTTTGCTACCATTACTATTCTACATGATTTAAATATTTTAAACTCTCCTTTTATCATTAAATCCCAACACTTTATACCTCCCTAGCCAACTTCCTCAACATTGTTTCCACAACTAAAACGTCTTAGTAACTAGTTCTACAACGACCCCCAGTTAGATAATTTTCGAAAGTAACGACGATTAGTTTCAAAATTAATTCACCTCGGATAAATATTTCAAAATGATAATCTATAAATGACTAACTCAAATCTTAAACGATCACGATCCCTTCAATAGTACAGTCTCAAAGGTAGGCTACTAAATAATCACCACGTTAGAATAAATCTAACCACCACATACTAAGTTTTCTAGTTTCAATTTAAAAATTTATTAAAATATTTCACGACCCCATCATTTTATACTGCTAATATCCCTCTAACTTCACTATTACTATTCAGAAGTTAGCGATAATACCCAAACTCTAAAACTATTTATTACATTATACGCTAATATTATTATTTTTTGTAACTTTGTAAGTTGAATCTAGAATTATCTTACAACACTCACTAACCCTAAATTTCTCCACGACTTCAGTATTACTAAACGTTACTGCCGTTCCTATTATCTAACGCATCAATCGTATAATATTAAGTTAACCACGAACGTGATAACGACAACGACAGATTTCATCTCTCAAACTGCCAATGACAAAACGTCAATCCTTCTTAATTGCTTAGAGTTAATCGGTTATCGTATACCTATAAAGTAATTATGGACAGAACCTTCTGCATGTCTACTTCCATAGTTAATTTTCCATTGGCATATACCACCATTACCCTTATGCCCCTTTTATCGTACAGTTATTAATAAAGTAACAGTCACTAACCCCTAATCTCATATCAAGCTTGCCATTATCAATTTCCTAACACACAATCAAATTGTAAACACGCAATTGAATCTTTCTCTTTGCAATGGTATTTACATGTTATTCTAGTTAACTGAAATGACTGAAACTGAAATTTTACTCACCGAATAAAGAACTTACAACCATTGACCTCAACTCGAGAACACAATTATGTACCTCTTCATTTGTTCAATGTAAAAATTCCAATGCACTTTGTCACTCAAACAGAACTACAACCTGAATCGCTAATATGAAACTATTCAACAATAGCAAAGTATTTTTGTTAAAAAAAAACCACCGATTAACGAAACAACACAAACAAAGGATTACTCGTTTTCTCATCGCTCCCCTTTAACACCCTTCTTATCATTTTCACTGTTAATTAACGCTGAAATCTTACAAAATATAATTTAACCTTATTGGCATAAACAAAAACTCATTATATATGTCATTAAAATCAAAGAGTAGGAATCTGTCAAAGGCTGCACTCCGAATCACACCAAAATCGATGACAGCATACTAAAATGCGTTCCGAGTCGGTGATTTTGTATGGGTTTGACAGATAACGCGAGCGCTGACATCGATTCCATCGCGACTCGGAATATACCCAAGTTAACGTTTCGTTCGGAAATCGATAACATGTAATTTCTTTGGCCGCGTTTCTGACCTTATTCACATTCAGCCATTTACGTAACAACGCACTATTACTAAAACTCACACAGATGATGTTACGCACACGTGCGTATACATTTACTAAAATTACTACAAATCCCGTGTCCTATCAACCACGCTTTCGAGCAATTTATTCGATTTTCCGAGTGATAAAAAAAATAAATAAAAGTGTGCACACGTGTGACCATAAGCTTTGACACAACAAAGCACCTATGATTTTGCTATAGCCGTAAATTCAATTGACAGTCCACCTATCACTGTCATCCTACTTCGCAATCATCAAATTAACAAGACTAGAATTTTATAATCGAACATATCCTATGAACTGCTTTATTTCCTAGGTATAGACAAAAGAAGAACAAAAGTTTGGAAGTATTGATCCCCAAAGTGATTTATGCTATTATTTTGTCAATTATCTTTGACACCTGATGACAATATTGATGCGTATTGACATATGATTGATAAGAAACCGCCAAGCTCTCGTTGTCCTTAGTTATACATTTAAAATCGTATATGTGGTAATCTATAAAAAAGTCCCTTTTTTTTTCTAACTTAATCATATCAGTGAATAAAATCCGAGTCAGAATTCAATTTTTAAATCGGTCTCGGTCCATGGCCGAAAAGTGGATTCGGTCGGACCTTGATGCGGACCTTTGAACAGAGTAAAATAAATTTGACTTGAATAGATAAACCGGAACTGGGAAAATATTTATATCGATTATCGATAGTGTATATCAATAAAAACTATCGCGATACGATTTGCTTAACTACGCAATTTACCTTAACCGAGACTATACTGTATGAACAAGTAATGATTTAGCTGCATAATTGTATCATTGTAACCAAACGTAGTGTGTAAGGTGACTATAGAACCAAATGCAATACAGTTAACCTAAGTGTCGATAGTTTACGTAAATATCGATAAGGTATCAGAGGCGTCGATAGTTTTGGCAGCACTATAATGACAATGAAAACATTATATGTATCGAAAATATTTTACAAAATTTGTCCTAAAACAGTGGTTATTTGTGTATTTGTTTTCAGAGATATTTAACTAAGATCTTACAAATGATCCGCAAAACGAAAGTTTCAAGGACCAGCCAAAGTGACAAGTTAATCGCCATAACTCGTACCAGAATGATAACTTAACAACCATTGGAAAAGAAAATCAGTGTTTTAACATATCAAACCTTTATACCCACTTCACCGCAACAAAATGTGACTGTCACAATCTCACTTGTTAACAGTCACTCACTCCCAAACCACACAAAACCTGAAGATTCGCAATAATAATATGACATCCTGGTCACGGCACCAAAATGTAACCGTCCAAAAGCAACAAAGGAATCTAGATGATCACGGCCTATGAAAGAAGACTAAAACCTAAGTGGAACCCTAATAACCTACAGGACAGGAAGACAATCAAAATCCGCTTACTACTTACCGTTGATTATAACTAAACTACTGGAACCTAATTTTACTGGATTAAATAACCTCCAAAACGCAATTTACTAAGTTTACTTTATTCAACCTTAACTAACCTACAAAGAACCTTACTAACAAGCTTTGTGTGATCTGAGAGGACCTGTGAATGTCTAATGGAGGAACCCTGGTTGTGATAAGTAGTGAACCCAAATTCTTTTAAAAGTGTGATTAGTATTGATTTTCATTTTCCAATAGAAGTATTCGCTTTTATTACTAAGTCTTAATTATTCCTGCTATTACATTTATTTCTAAAAGAAAATATCACTAAATGAAAGATCTTGCTCTATTGATACAACCAGAGAAATAGAAATTAAGTCTGTGTTTTTCCTAAGTGAGCCTACTTTAATTTCATATTAATTCTTAATATTTGTCATACTGCCAAGGGAAACCCCATAGCTCTTTAGTGTCAATAAATGGGAATACTATAAATAGAGAGGAAAACGTTCCCAACTACGTTCCGCTGATGAAGTAAGTATGAGTGAAATAAACCTACGTTGATAGGAAATGATCAAAGTGAATTTATGAGTTAAATGGAGTATTGTTATAAGGTAAAAGAGGGTATGTTCAACCATAATAGACTGTAAGGTAAAATGGGTAAGTCGGGTTATAGAGAAAAGTTAAATTTGGATAATTCTCTTCCGCTGCCAAGTGTCAAATTATAGGTCATGTATGACGTTATTCTAAATAATGTAAATTATCTATTGTCAACTTAATTCATTAAGATAAGAGAGATTATTTCAGGTAAGTTAAGGAGTTTTAGTCGCCTGAGATCAAAGTATAATAAAACCTTCAACGCTTTTAAATAAGGATTCTTTTACTTTCTTAAGTTATTGTACAAGTAGTGGATATGCAATTGTGGTTTTGCCAGCTAGGTACAAAGCACCGCCCCGCTTTATACAATGGATCTCGACACCGGACGTGGGCAACCCTCTTCTGGCCAGCCAAATTGTTTTTCATGATAAATCTACTTAGTAAATTTTATTATATTAAGATATTTGGTCTTTGTCAGTCTGTTTCTACAAAAGAGGACGGAGCAAAATGCTCCCAAGCGAACTATCAGTTTTCACAATGAGGAATTCTCCTTCAATTGTGATGGCTGAATTACAATTTTTTTTCTTTAATAATTAATTCTAGTATGATTGTTTAACATTATAACAGATGGACACAACATTACTATCCATTTACTTGGGACACTGATAGTTCTCATATTCTGAAGGAAAGACAATTCTAAACAAGGTAATAAAGCTCTATGAAGGATTCTTCATACTTTAATCTCGGCTAAATTATAAATATACAACCATAAACCGAATTGACTTCAGTTCATTTCATTTAAAGTTAAAGGCGATATTTCAATTAAATGTTGAGTAGACTAGGCAATATTTGATTTCAATAAAATTCTATTTCTTTCATCCTCAAATTGAGTTGGCTGAACCTAGTTGTAATATTTGAACTCAGATAATATGTTGAACTTATTATTTGTGAATTTAATGTATTCACTAAATAATATAATATTTTCATAGTAGGTAGATACTTTTCAAAGTATTATCTCACTGTTAGTCATAACCTTCATTCTGTTAATTTGAAAGGTTTACTCAAACTATGATCTAGTGTTCCATAAACTGTGATTCAACATTAGTTTAATGGTTACACGGGCTTATTCCATACACCCAGATCTTGTTTTAGCACTCCTTCCTCAATCACCAAAACAGATTATCTCAACTGTAATCGACCATTTGAAAACAGGTTCAATTTAACCAATCCAATTCAAAGATGAATAACTAATCTTTATTTATGAATCAACTTTCACTATTAAATCATTATCCAATGTTAACAGAAGAATTTGTCTAGCTCTAATTAATAGTAAATCAAACTGTAGGTACTACTGAAGCTTGCAAAGTCTACTCAATTGAGCACATTATAATGATTATTCACAACACTGTGTCAAAGCATTAATAGATCTTTGTTAAGGCGCCTACTATGGAAGATTGATAATTTTCCTTCGGATCGGTCAACTTGTGGGTACTTACTGGAGCTTGCAAAGTCTACTCAATTGAGCACATCGTAGTAATTATTCACAACACTGAGTCATAGCGTTAATAGATCTTTGTTAAGGCGCCTACTATGGAAGATTGATACTTTCCCCTCGGATCCTATCCAGTAGTTTCACATAACCTTTCGTTCACTATATTTAACACTTCTGCGCTTCCTAGATTCCGTTCCTAAATCATCCTACCTCATCACAACCTAGTCAAGTTCCTATGTACCACTGAATGACCTGCGGCAGCCATCTTGTTGGTACCATTCTCGACACCACCTGCCTATGTCTCGCTTCGACAGCCATTTTGTCGTACACCAACCTATTTGCGGCCTACCTAAATCTGATACACTGCGAATTGACCTACCTCTTCTTCGCCTATGTAAGAGTTCCTAGCTTATCTAACGTTACTGCTGTTACCTTGCTGACAGCTCGACCTTCTTGAGAACGTCCATTCTTTTACCAGCATCCAAGTTTCCCTCCCGCCTTGAGATGCAAACCTAACCTACTGTTCCTACGCGCCTAACAATGAATTTATAAACCTAATGAGTTTACCTGCCTACCAGCGACTAAATTTAGATTTCCTATGCAGTATTTGTGATGCTTACCCCATCACCGAAGCCCGAATCTGTACAGCGTGAGCAAGCATGACTCGCCTAATTCTCTCCTAACAGCTTGGACGTGCTCAGCGCTGGTGGGACGGGACAGCGCTGAGTCCTGACAGAAGAGGATTAACACCACCAAGTCATATCCTCCACGATTGGGCGAGGAACACTCCTGCGCGCCGTTCGGTTCGTTGGCTCCCAAGCGAGTTGGCTAACTTGGTGATATTAATTGACTGAACTAGGTGTCTTTTAACAGAACCCGCATTGCACGCCACAGAGCAATGCTACATTACCTACCCCTTTGAGGATTGACCGAACGCCCCTTAGAGACACAAAACTATTGATATTTATTCAAAATCAAACCCCCTTTATCGTTCCCCAACTGCTTATATAAATTTCAAACTAATTTGATTCGGAAACTTCTTCGATTTATTGGGAAATTTACTTTACTTTATGAACATTCGCAACCAAAATCTACCTACTTTAATTTCAAGCTTACTTATACCATATAAGCCCTAATTAAAGCGTATATGCAAGAGACTCGCACCCGGTTGCGGACCTATACGTCAAAACCTCAAATAAGCACTTTCTTCCTGACTTCTTGCTGTTTTCTTGCGTTATAAAAATACTACTTGTTCGAAGCTTTCTTACAAAGAGGGTATCGACGACTTCTACCGAGGTTCCACTTGATGCTACGTTGACGACGAGGAAAGTAAAGAGAGCCATTTCCCTCGAGCCGCGTCTTTTATAACCCCCCAAAATCATTCACTCACTCCAGGAACCTCACCCCACACGATCTAAGCATCTTTTTTTTCTACCTTCATTTCCCTACTTTACATAAATTGTTCCTAAAATTTTCCCTTCTCCTTCAAAAACGGGGAGAATTCAGTTTTGTCTTATTTAAGTTACTAATCTTACAAAATGAACCCCTATACTAATCAATAATTTCAACGTACAATTCAACTAACTAATGACCTCCTATGTTCAAGATTCTCTATACTCAAGCGCACAATGACGCTCCATTTTTAACCAAATTAAAATCAATCTATTACCTAAATATTTCTCTATACTGACATTTCATCTACATTTGATTTAAGCAATTCATACAATTGTATGAAACACGTTTCAATCATAAATAAATCAACAAGTTTTCCCCCTTACATCATTTCTAACAAAACTAACAACTTTGAGTAATATTCAGCATATTTATCCAGAATCATATGAAATTATTGTACTATAATCATAGAACTCTGATTAATACGAATTTTATATTCACAACAAATTGAACCTCCCATATGCTACAATTATAATCCAACCTTTTCAATCTTTTTATCTCGCCTTCCCCAAAATATCATAACCTCTAGAATCAATTTGCTAAAATACGTATTACAACATTTTCCATTAAATATTTGGTCCAATTAAACCTAAAATTTCCGTTCAATTTAGCATCACAATGTTGGTACTTTAAAAACCCTAACTGGCAACACTCATCCGCCTACTTTTACATTTCCTAAATGCCTACCCTCATTTGAATTATAAACCTGCAGCATAAAATCCCGCTTTCGAAGAAACTTCATATCAATCTTTCTTCGTACAACACCCAACGACAAGACAAACTTTATTAGGCTCCATCCACATTTTCCCATGAAATACTTTCTTATTACACCTTCAATAACTATTGTTTATGTTTTTTTAATAATATTTCTAGATTTATCCTTACAATATTTCTATTAATTAATTATCTCCCCTTTTATTTTACAATTCGAGTTTTCAATTTACCACTAAACTGTCAACTAAACTCCGCCCAGAATAAAACATAGTTTCATTTCTTTTCTTTCTTCCTATATTATCTCTGAACGTCAAACCATATTATGAAATCAAATTAAACTTCCATTTTAATTTAAAATCTTCAATTTAACTGTGTCATGAAGCAAAGGCATGGTATAACAAAGTACCCTAATTTAAGCAAACACCGCCTACGATTAACAAAATGTACTAGATCCGCTACAAAATTCTCCAAGCCAACTAAACTTGCATTTATCCCCCAAATCTAACTAATGTCTAATATTTCCTAAAACAAAATTTAAATTTACAACTATGGTTTGGCAAAAGATATGGGACTTGCCTTGCGACCCTCAGTTACCATTTGGCAATCGATTTCTCATCGATTGATCCACTGGAACAACCTACTATATTTAATTCCGTTCTTTAGCTAAAACACATCACGTGGTGTGACACTACTGACAACTTACAGAAATAATTAACACCGAATTCAATCCTTTTTTAAGTAATCTTCTAAAATAAACTATTATAATGATATTCGAGAGGCTCTAATAAAATTTGATAAATAAATAATAATAAATATAAATAAATTTTAGGCCTATTAGCGTCGTTACTTAGACAGAGACTAATATTTGAATTTTAGCGCCGTGAAAGATTAAAAGAACTTCCGATATTATTGCTAACTCAAAACCTGAACTGCTCTTTATTATAATAACTTGTTCGAAAGTTAAATAATATTATGCTCAATATGAAACAAAATTCGAAAAATATTTGAGACAAAATAACATGTTCAGTTTTGAACCGTTACAACTCCAATTACGTAAAAACGGCTGAACGGATTTGGAATAGCACACAGACTTTTCATCCCGGTCAAAGGTTCCCTAATGTCCACGCGGACGAAGTCGCAGGCAAAAGCTAGTAACTAAATAAAGGGGTACTGCTAATACAACTAATACTAGTGGGTTCGATTCCCGCTTGGAATAGTGACGAATTGATTTTTTCACAAGACCTTTTTGAAAATTAATTTCCTTCTAACACCTTTTTCGCGCACCTTTGATGCCGCCTGGCGCTACTTTTCCACCACCCATAATGCCCGGCAATGTTATTTTCGATTTAAAAATACATAATTGGCTAGCTATTATACCACACCATTGTATAAATTTTAGGCATCCGTCAGGAAAACAGGGAAAAACAAGCAATCTCATTATTACATCTGGTAACCCTAGATACACGGTTAATTTTTAAGTATATCTAAAAATGGAATTGGGATTTCAGACCACGTAAATGAACAACTTTTACTATGGGGCGCGTATTTGTGGTTGGCCCCATAGTAAAAGTTGTTCATTTACGTGGTCTGAAATCCCCTTTTCATTTTTAGATATACTTAAACATTAACGGTGAATAGGCTATCATCTATCGAGAAAATGAACATCGAGTCTTGAAATTATAAGTAGGTACCTATGATGTTTGAAATAGAGGACCTCGAACAAAATCCACGAGTACGATGTGACAGGCGGTCACTAGTTATTTATAATATGGCCAACAACTTAGAATAATAACACTTAGAATGATAGTTCCCTACAAAGCGCACTGTCAAAAATAAGGCAACTAAAACAGCCATAATCCATAATGGCTCCGTTTTCAGTTTTTTATTCTCCATTATTACCTAATCATACCTAATAAGTACAAAACAGTTTCAATTTTCCTATTCTTTAGAAGATTGTAGTTAGATACTATATTATTAGATTTTAGTTACGATTAGGTAACGTATGAAGGATATAAATCTGAAAACTGTGCCATTTTGGCTCAGTTTTAGCTGCCTCACTTTGTAAACGAGGACACAGCTTCTAGGTATTATTATTATTCTAAGGGCCAACAACTTGACAACAGCTGTGGTTAGTACAAACAGCACCACGTGCGGTTACCCCAATCTATCAAACTCAAATAACATGTAAAACATTAAGTTCCAAATTGATAAATAAAGGCAATTTTAATTATGTGCGGCTGGCTGTACTTCGTATTAGGTACATTAAGCGACAAAACAGCCAATTAAGTAGCAACACGACTCCCCGGTAGCACTTACAAGCTGTTAACAGGAGTTAACTGTGCTTTAAAGTAGTTAATTCTGTGTGAGATATGGCATCTTTTACTAACTCGTTTTTGTTTTATCATTGACCGACCGAACGCGAAGCTTCTCCGTTTCAGCTTGGGCAAAAATGCTTCCATATGTCCAGCTGTCCGTTTGTTCTTCTGGTCATTTTGTTCAACAGTTCGCATTTCTCATCCGATTCTCATGAAGTTTTGTGAGCAGGGGGGTTCCTGCTGATCGCGAACGAGAATCTGAGATCGAATCGGTATCGAGTAAATGTCAAAACGGTCAATGAAAACCATGGCAACCTTTTTCATTGTACTAAAATAATATATTTTTGAGGTTTATTCGATCCTGATGCGAACTTGATCTCGTTAATTCCTGTCGAGAGTAGATTTTATTATAAAAAAGTGGTCACTTAATTTCTCGAAGTCTTTCGAAAAAAATAAAATTATTTCAAATTATATTTAAAATTATTTTATTTAAAATTATTATAAAGCCATTTCGAAAAATGTCACAAAAGCGAGATCTACAGCTACATCGTACAGAGCCATAGTAGGTACTATTTAAATGTTAACTTACTTCCCTATAAAAAAACGAGGTTCTCGATTTTCAATCCTTTTGAATTTATTTGCAGTAAGTACCTATTACAACTTATGAGCTTTCTACTACGTCCTACGCGAGAAAAGTATCGAAACTCTTACAACTTGTAACTCGTAAGTAAAGAAAACTACAGCATTGCTTCTGCGCATTTTTTGGCTAATGTACTAAAATTCTGTTTTATTTATTACTGTATACAGTTAAATGCTGTACCTACAGCTTCCGCCCGTGACTTCGTATGCGTGGTCAGTTATATTATCTCTATCCCTCGGGAACAGTACTTTTTTAGTGATAAAAGGTAACGTATGTCCTTCTCTGTACCTCTGACAGCATGTGTGCAAAATTTCAAAGTTGAATAGTTAAATCGTGAAGACGTAACAAACAAACAAACTGACTTTCGCATCCCTAAGAAAAAAAGGTATAAAAATTTAAATAAAACCATATTAAATCACTCTACCCTTGTATTTGAATTAATGAACGAATTTAAATGGGTCATTAACATGAAAAAAGTCGAGTAGGTAGATTTTGAGAGATGCTACTCGGCTTGATAAGGATATTACCATACAGGAAGCAACTCCGCCGAGAGTTTTTCTAATGACATAAAAAAAACTATTTGCATCACTAGATGACGTTGAAATTAATCTCATTTTATCTTTTAACATCATAAAAAATTGCAGGTAACTAAACAGTAACTAATCAGATAATGGCACTCCTGCAGCTGCTTTGCAATTGGCACAAAAGCATAAGCTATTGTTGCTTTGAACAACGGCACATCACTGCATCATCAAAGCTGGAACTTTCGTTGATAAACGCCATTGATCTGTCATCAAGCCCCTATGATGTTAAAATGATCTGTTTTCACCGAGTTGCTTCAACTTTCAAGTCAGCTTGCGTTAGACGCATGCAATATTGCATCCAAACCGTGCGCTTTCCCTTTCAACTTTCTATTCAACTTGCGTCAAAAACATGCAATATTGGTTGCCACCAAACCTCTAGGCATGCCTCTATTGAGAGCGCAAGAGGAAAACGAACAGCTATTTAACGCATTGAGGCATGATCATTAGCAATTTTTTAATTGTCCCCACTACTGGGGCATAGGCCCTTCTTATGTATGGATAAGGAGGATGGGCCATAAATAACCCACCACGCGGGTCGCACGGAAAGCACGGAGAAGCTCGAGATAATACATTTTTGGACACCCATCCCATGACCGACCCTTGCGAAAGTTGTTCAACCTCCGCAATCACTGGGCTAGGCACTAAACCACTGCACCATCGAGTTCCTCAGAGAGCTCGATGACGCAGTGGCATGGCGCACTTGAGGTTGAGGCATGCACCAGATGTAAGTGAAAGGGAACGAGAAAGCGATCGTATGAAGACCCACCTTAACGCAATGATTGTTTTGGCATTTTGTGTTTACCAACAGCAAAATGTGGCGCCCTCTCGTCAGTCGCAGCAACCCACGCTGAAAAAGGGTCTTCATTAGACTCCAAACAAATAATGTGTTGTTTTTTTATCCTGTTCTTTGGCAATATTATTTTTCTTTCTGTCTCATTCGTTAATAAAGTAGGTACCTAAGGCATGTGTTGAGATTATTAAAAATACTTATTTATTCATTCAACGAAACAATATGACTGTGAAACAAAAATGTATGCACATCACCCAATTACCTCTGCCAGTATTTAAACGCGGGACGTTTGACGCAGTAACAAGCAGTAAGTAGGAATTCTACATACTCCAAGCGGTGATTAACTGGCCGTCACATCATATCACGATCAAATGAATGTTTTAGAGCGGGACATAATGTCGACAAATAGTAACATTAATTATTGAAAATACTAGGTATAACCCGGTCGAGTTAACTCGGGACCTGAAGAAGCGCGATAGACCCCTCTCGTTTTTTCCTTGCCTCACGCCACTTTCGTCATGCCAATAGCGTAAATACATTCGTTAGCGATAATTTATCGATATAATCTATCGAAAACTTTAAAAAAATTGACGACGGTGGTGTGACGAAAGGAAAAAACGAGAGGGGTCTATCGCGCTTCAGGTCCCGAGTTAACTCGACCGGGTTGTACAAACGTGTAAGAATTTTACACACTCCGAACGGTGATAGGTGGAATATATCATTCACATCACATCACGAGCAAAATGTGAATCGGGGCAGACATCGGAAGACGAATGACGACAATTAATGTACAAGGTTATTTTTAGTTCATTGAAAACCTCTCGTGGGGTTGATCAGACCATCAAACTGAACAACTTTTAGTATGGACCAACCTCGAAATCACGAAAAAAATCAACTATACAAAAGTACAATGCCGAAATGTATGAAACAATTAATTTTTTTTTCGCGATTTCAAGGTTGGTCCCATAATGAAAGTTGTTAAGTTTGATGGTCTGATCAACCCCACAGGTGTTCAATGAACTCAAAATAACCTTGTATAATTGAAAATACTTTTGAAACGTATACTGAAACAAGCGCAATGTTTTGTTAAAATCATAATAATAATGATACCTTACAGCGTGTACTTACACGATAAATAAGAGCTTAGCTAGTTAGCTGGGCTATTGGAGATTTATTATCTACTATCTTGTAACGAAGAGAGGTGGTCATAGCTCGAATATATTACATCGATATTACAGGCTAAAAAATTAACTAAAGAACAAAGAGCATTATTTCTAAGTCTAGCCCAATGGTAATATTGCGAGGTACTCTTTATTATAAAAAATAACATATCTCTAGAAGTCCAGAAAACAAAATATTATAACTGTCATTAATAATAATATTTTTTTCATGTCATAAGTGAAAGATAACTGTGACCTTCTACTGAAACAAAAACTCAAATATTCAAGATTTTTATGACAAAAAGTATCGACATCGGTTGACTCTCATAATGCGCTTATACATAACGGGTGTAACAAGACCTTCAACGAAGCCGAAGTCCACGTATTCCGCCCATCATCAGGATCATTTTTGTCCTTTAGACTATACCTGGGAAACCAATAGTGGCGCTGCGAGCGGTAACACGATCGGAGCTCGTTAGCGATTTTTTCGTCATTTATACAGTTTTTTTGCAAGTTCGCCGTAAAAAAGTGTCTTAATTTGTGTATTGGGCATTGTAGCTGTTGTGAAAGTGTTCGCGTTGCTATTGCTATTGGGATTGCCTCTTAGTTTGCTTAATAATAAGCTCATTAGTCGCTTTCAAAGCTTATTTTAATTGTGTGTGGGTACTTACACAGTATAGATCTCTCTCATCGATCAATAGAGATCTACAACCTATCTGAGCCAGCGCCATCTGTTTTTCTGTGCGGGAATCATTACATCAGCATTTAGCACTATGGCAAAGTGCTCCGCTTGTGGCAAATTCATATCTCCGTCAGGTGCTGCTAGTTGTACCACTTGTACTAGCGTTTACCATAAGGGCTGCGTAGCAATATCTGACGCCGCCGCCCCTGTCCCTATAGACTGGATATGTCCAGATTGCAAGAAAAAGGTCAGAAGGGGCGACAATAGCAGCACTCCTGTAAAAACTGCCTGTGCCGGCGCACCATCGCCGCTAATGCCTAACACCCTCACTGCCCCCACTCCACCTAGCGAGGAGTCGGAGATCAGTGCGATGCGACGTGAGCTCTCCGCAAGTATGTCTGAATTTCGAGAGATGCTGAAGGAATTCCGTACGACAGTCATAAAAATAGAAGAGCGGGTGAATGATTTCGGACAGCGGTTGGAGGCGATCGAGCGGCGGCAGGCGGAGGCGCCACCTGCGGCGGATGATGTCGCGGAACTGCGCCGAACAGTCGACGGTCTCAAGTCGGAGCTGAATAACAGAGACCAAGAAATGCTCCTGTCCGATCTCGACATCGGCCATCTGCCAGAAGAGAAGGGCGTCAGTCCTCTTCACACGGTCACTGTGCTGGCCGCCAAGCTGGGGGTCACCCTGGAAGCGAGGGACATCGTTTTCGCCGAGCGCGTCGGGGCGACGACGGCGCCACCTGGCGGTGCGGAGGCGCGCCCTCGTCGCGTTATCGTGCGGCTGGCGCATCGCGAGTTGCGCGACGAGGTGCTGCGCGCCGCCCGCGTGCGCCGCAACATCACGGCGGCTGACGTCGGCCCGGCGGGCCCGCCACAGCGCATCTACATCAACGAGCGGCTGACGGCGACCAACCGCCGCCTATTCCATCGCGTTCGGGAGGAATGTCGCAAGCGCGGGTGGCGATACTCGTGGACCAAGAAGGGACGGATTTTCGCACGCCAGGATGATGGAAAGCAGGTTCACTACTTTCGGTCGGACTCTGACATTAACCGTGTTTTTCACTCAGAAGCCGTTGCTTGAGATCGTTTGGGCTGAAATTAACATTAGATTATTTTATAAAAATGGTACCATCCTAATTATTTATAAGCGAGAAAGCAGAAACGCACCAATATGTGAGACCTTTATATTAAGTCCAGATAATTCCTATTTATTTACAATATTTAAAACTAATTACGAAACAATTAATTTTTTTTTTCTATTGCATATTTTACATTATGATTATTGGCACTTAGTAACAAATCAACTTATATACACTTTGGCCGCTATCCTGTATTACATTTTAATTTCTTACTACTTCAATGGCAAATAAACTTCTTAAGATTGGTTTGTATAATGCAGGTTCCCTCGGTACTAATCACGATAACTTTATAGCCACAGTCACTCGGTTTGACCTAGACGTGTTAGCTATCAATGAAACTTGGCTCAGAGAGGGGGAGGAGGGGCGGGCTCCCGCGTTACCGGGGTACCGGTTACGCCACATCCCGCAGCCGCGTGACAGACGTGAGAGAGGGGGTGGCGTAGGTTTTTACATAAGGCGTAACGTAAATGTTCGCACCTGGCCTCACCCGGTAGACCCATCGCACAAGTTAGTTGAGCAAATGTGGCTGGCGTTGACCCTTAACGGAAAGAAGCTTATTATCGGCACTGCTTATCGTCCACATTGGATGAATGTTGACTTGTTTTTTGACGCTCTTTCGGATACAATTGGTTCAATTCCTAACTATGATCATCTTATACTACTGGGTGATTTTAACATTAATTTATTACAGGCTCGTGATCCAAACATAACCAAATTTAATACTTTTACATCCTCGTTCAACCTTGTGCAGTTAGTTTCCGAACCCACCCATTTCACTATAAATAGCCAAACCCTCATTGATGTAGTATGTACTGACCTACACATAAAAAGAATCACTTTGGATCATGTTGGTTGCATCCATGGTCACTGTCTTGTAGTTTGCGAGTTCAATATCAAGCGTACAAAACCTGTCCCCCAGGTTGCTAAGTATAGACCGATCAAAAACATTTGTACTGATCATTTTAACAACGACCTGCAAGGTATAAGATGGGATCTCATTTCCAGAACAGGCTGTGTCAATGACTTAGTAGGCATTTTTAATGAAATAGTTGTGGCTGTGTATGATCATCATGCACCTGAAAAGACAATCAGAGTCAAGGACCATATCTCGCCTTGGATTACAGACACGGTCAGGCTCATGATGAAGTTGCGCGATGAGGCTTTGGCAGATTATCATACTCGTAGGCCAAACAGTTCAAATGAATATTATAAATCACTAAAATCAACAGTAAATCAAGCACTATTTCATGAAAAGTCAGCCTATTTCAAATATAATGTAAATAGCAAAATTCAAAATCCAAAATTATTATGGACAAACCTTAAAAATACAATTTTGCCCCAGAAAAACAAAGACCTGCCTTTATTTTTTAATGATCCCAATGTTATTAATAATCACTTTTTAAATATACCTGGCAGCTCAGATGTTAGTATTTCACATTTAACATATTTTGAATTTAATCGTTTTACCGACTCAGTTTTTCACTTAGAAATTATAACTTTAGACCAAATAATTAAAATTATTCGTAGTTTAAAATCTAACGCAATGGGGTGTGATTCAATTAGCCTGGACATGCTCGTTAAGACTTTTCCATACACTTTGGATACTATCAGGGACATTATTAATCTTTCTATCACCTCCCAGACATACCCTGATCTATGGAAATTGGCTATAGTTCTTCCTTTGCCGAAGATACCTAACCCAGCAGACCTAAAGGATCTAAGGCCTATCAGCATTCTCCCATGTCTATCGAAAATCCTGGAAAAGGTTGTTGGCGCACAATTAAATGATTATCTAGAGCGAAATAATATTTTACCTGAGCTACAATCCGGATTTCGGAAGGGCCGCGGTACCACTACAGCCCTCCTAGACGTAACTGATGCCATACTTCATGCCCAAGATCAGGGTATGTGCACTCTCTTGGTTTTATTAGACTTTTCCAGGGCGTTCGAATCATTGAATATAAATCTGCTTATGTCCAAACTGAGTTATTATGGATTTGACTGTCAGACTTTGCAGTGGTTTCATAGCTACCTCAGTAATCGTTATCAATATGTCAAACTCAGCCATAGCGATGGTTCTGAAATGAAGTCAGAAAAAGTGGCCATAAATAGGGGGGTGCCTCAAGGCTCAGTTTTAGGACCGATCCTCTTTATTTTATATTCTGCAGATATATCAACACACATCTCTCATAGCAAATACCATCTTTACGCTGATGACACACAAATTTTTATTTCATTTAAGCCTGAAGACGCTGATCAAGCAATAACTAAAATAAATGAGGATCTGTCTGGAATTGCGGATTGGTCAGTTAAAAACTGCCTATTGCTTAACTCCTCAAAAACAAAATATATGATATTTGGGACGAAACAACAGATAGGGAAAATAATCTCATCTGAACCCGTTAAATTAAAAGATGAACCAATCGAAAGAGTGTATGAAGTGCGCAATTTGGGTCTTAGGATGGATTGTCATTTACGTTTTGAGAGTCATGTTGGGGATTGTGTCCGAAATTGCTTCTACAAATTAAGAGTCTTATACAAAGTCAGACGTCATCTAAGTGAAGACATACGTATTAAGCTAGTAGAGTCTCTTGTGTTATCTAAATTGAATTACATGGACACTGTCTACGGACCCCGTCTGCTTGCGAAAACTAAAAAATTAATTCAACGAGTGCAGAATGCCTGTGCACGTTTTTGCTTTGATATTCCGTTAAGGGCCCACGTAACTCCATTCTTAAATAAACATGCTATGTTAAAAATGCAACACCGTCGGAAACTGCATCTGGCTTGCCTCATGTTTGGTGTAATTAAACATGGTACACCTGTTTATCTTCACGACAAGCTGTCCTGGTTCTCTAGCCGCAAGCCTCGACAATGTGCACCACAGCTTGCAACTGCTAGACATGCATCTGCCGCCTTCCGAGGTAGTTTCCGCTACGCAGCTTCCAAGTGTTGGAACAATATTCCACCGCCAATTAAGAATCTGCAATGTATCCACAGTTTCAGAAACAAGCTAAAATCGTTCCTTATTAATCATCAAGGAATGCAGGAAACTCACAGGCAGGACATGAGTGTCATATAATCATAAAATTGAAACTTACCATGATTTTCTGTCCCATGCATTTGGTGTAAGTTGTTGTTTTCTTCGCTGGTTAGATTCTCGTCCGATTCTAAAGTAAACTTTTTAATAACTTTTGTTTATTTTGAAATGCTCAAAAAGAATATAGTCCAGAGTTATTCTTTGTTTTGTGTAATATTTATATTATTATTCGATTTTATGTCGTAGCGTTAAAAAAGTTTCTGTTTTCTTTTTATCAATTTTCGTCATTTTCTTCTTGCCATTTTCCAACCATAGACAAAGTAAATCACAGATCACATTTGTATCCATTAACACAGATTAGCCAATTTTTTTAATTTTTTTTTTATTTCTTTTTTATTTCTCATGTTTTGGCATGGCTTTGACCAATCACGATTGGCAAAATGTTTGCGTTATTTACTTTTTGTGTAATCATCGCAGCGTCAACGAATCGGTCCCGACGGAAGACCAGCGCTGGTCGCAGACCATGCATTATGCTGAGTCGGGACCGTTTTGGGACAATGTGCTATGTTTTGTTTGTTAATTTTGTATGTTGTCTCAAATAAATATTATTTCTTTCTTTCTTTCTTCTCAATAGCTACGAAGTTATTGAAGGTCAAAGTCTTAAAAATTTTTTCAAAGTTTTTATGAAATCTTATTTTATTCGTTATTGCCTACTTTTTGTCCAATGAAACATTATCAAAATTTTAAGTATTTCGTAGCAAACAATGGCTTCAAAACGTCATCACTCAATGTATCTCATGAGCACGCACATAAACGCTGCCTTCAACTCGGCCGCACGCAGCAGTGTAGCATACACTCGCAGGCGCGGTCTGTTGTACGCGTTACATTGCGTGGTAAAGTATGCAATGATTTTTTAACACCAAAAATCAAAATCATTTCCCAGCAATAATTTTGAACAGAAATGGTCCTGATGATGGGCAGAATACGTAGACCTCGGCTTCGTTGAAGGTCTTGTTACACCCGGTATATCTCCGACGTTAAGGCCCGTGAAACATCCTTATTAGCTGCAATGGAGTAAGTTACTTAAGTAATATTAGTCACTCTATCTATGTCATCACGTCTACCTGGATGTTTCAATTTTGTTTTTACAATAAACATCCTAATATATTTTTTCATGCACTGATCCGGTTGAGTAATCACGACATGAAAGCGTAACAAACACACGAACAAACTAACTTTCGTATTGAGAGGAGCAGATCATCTTCTCAAAGAGATATAAAAAACAAAAAACCGACTTCAAAAAACCTGCCTCTAAAAAGCAAGAAATAATATTCAAATCATTAGATACGCATTATCATTGTTATAATAACAACACGTCTATTATTGAAGTCGGGTGGGGCTGGAGTACAACTTCCTTTTTTTATTCTAAAAGCCCAACCCGACTTCAATAGAGGTGTTGTTTCATAACAATGATAATGCGTATCTAATGATTTGAATATTATTTCTTGCCTTTTAGAGACAGGTTTTTTGAGGTCGGTTTATTGTTTTTTAAAACATTATTTTTAGTGTAAATACCTTCTCTATTAGGTAGTGTAGGTATATTATTTGGTAGAAAAATCGGCTCAGTCAAACGTGAGATATTCGCGGAGATACATACATTCATACAGGTCAAACTGAGAAAACTATACTAAAAGTACCCCTTTCCCAACAAAAAAACTTCAAATTCGGTTAATAACAAAGTCGTCAAGGTAGTTGTAGTTTCAAGACGGGTTCTAAAATACTAGCAAAATCATAGTATTTTCAGGATTTCTTGAAAACTACTGAACCGATTTGAAAAAAAAAATTGAATTTCTCGCAAGAAAATTCAATCGAACAAAAAAGAATCATCAATATCGGTCCATAAATATCGAAGACCCGCGAAAAACGATAAAAAAATTATACAATCGAATTGAGAACCTCCTCCTTTTTGTGAAGTCGGTTAAAAACTCCGTGATATTGGCTGCGCAAAATATGGCGAAATACATAATATAAAACTATCATAATATTTTGCTCTAAAATCAAGATTTTTTACTACTTAATTTATGAGTTGACTACCTGTGTTGTACATAAATTCGGTTATTGAAAAATAGGTGTTTTCTTCATTTTAAATCGTCACACAGATAATTTAAAACTTCATAGGTGGTTTTCATCACGGTCAAAAGCCGTCTCTAGGGATTTTCCGAATATCCACGTAGACGAAGTCGCGGGCGAAAGCTAGTTAATAGATAAAGTTGATAAATGATTGCAATTTTTCTTTTTATTTTAGGATGTATGTTACTGTAAATATTATTCAACTCTAGAAGGCATTTGCGTAGTTGACTGCTGTATTTGCCTATTTGTATCTCAATATTGATGAGATATAAAATTTATTCTCATTTGGTCGAATCCGCCCTTTTGAATGAAGCCAGAAATAACAGCTAAGTTACCAATTTACATGAAATTGTTTAAAGTAACAATTATTTACGGGTAATGATAAACAATTCGATAGAAATAAAATTAAACCCTCCCATTTTGATTTCGGCTACTAGGTAATTCAGTTGATCATACCCTCAGTTGTAAAATTTTTATTATACTAGTCTTTTCCTATAATAAAATCATAAAGACATATAACCGAGTTACATATTGAAGCGTATACCACAGTAGATATAAAACTAATATTTTTATACAATTACTGGGACATTTCATGTGACATTTTCCCGATGCTTGAGCCAAGAGAGATATTATGGATTCTAACATTTTAACTTCGACTAAGTATATTTTTAAAACTTCAAATTCTATTTCAAAGTGTTTTTAAACCTAGAACTTTAAATAATAATCAATGAATAATACGGTATCAATTATTAATAATAACATCAATGTATTTTGTAACAAGAAGACTTTTACTTTGACCTTTCAACCATATAAGTAACCTGCGTTAAGGACTTAAGGGGGATGTCCCCCGTGACTACGGCAGCTGCAAAGGTGCCGAAACGTCTGAAAAATCAAAAATCAAACCAAGTACCAACTAATTACCAAAGTAATTTCAATAAAACCGCGCTAGTATCCGTTAAAAGTGTTTTATTTCGTGTCTAGTGAGCGCGTAAGCTTGAGAAGTGAATCTGCGGCAAATTTTATCTACGACCTACTACGGCCGATTCTACCATATTTGATAGTAAAAATCGTCTTCAAAGTTGATTACAAAGCTTAAACCTTAGCTATCTAATTTTATTATTATACAGGGTAATTTTGCGACCCCTTTACAAAATCAAATAATAGTTCAAGGAAGTAATAAAAAAAAATTTGGTGAGATAATTATAAATTATTTCTTTTTAAATTCACAGTTTTCAACCACTTTTTATATCCTAAAAATCTAGGCGCGCACGCTCACCGTCACGAACGGGACGCGAGCGGGGGAAGGCGAGTGGCGGGAGGGGGGCTCGCGCGGGTCGACCGTGCGACGCGCAAACGTTGACAACAATGGGGAGGCGAAGGCAAAGTGAATTACAGATGGCGCTTCAGTCTTTGGAACAATTGTCAGTTTGAGCTTATATTGTCTTGACTGTGTATTACGTGATTTTACTTTCTTAGATTGTATTATTTTCGATTTTGCGGACAAACAATGTATTCTATGCTAACTTTAGCTCAGATAAAAGAAGAATTACGGAAAAGAAAAGCCAAAACAACAGGCAAGAAAGTTTATAGCAACTTACAAGAAATTGCTAACAAGCATTACATTTCTTTAAATTTTGTGTAAGATTTACAAGTAATCTTTTTATTTCAGATTAGAAGCATATGATTTAAATTTTAACAAAGCAACTGAGTGTGAATTTCCGTGTTTATAGTTGCCTCATGATACCTTCTGTGCAATAGTAATTTCAGGTTTATGTACTGGAATTTCTGTACCATCCAAAATTACACGAACCGTTTTATCATATTTATTTTATTATTCTAAGTTTCTTGAATGACTCTGGCATATAAAATTCTATTAATTCTCTGTTTGGCCCTAATATTGGGCTTATTCCATATTTGATATACCTATAAAATTCATCCAAGTTATAAATATGCTAGAAACTGCTGAGGTTGAAATATTTAAGAACAAAGCTGGTATAATTCAAATGTTGTTTTATCTTGGCGAAGCTTCATCAAATTCATGAAACATTCCTTTTGATTTATAATGTTTCTCAGGCTCAGCGAAGGAGAAAATCGAGGGAAAAGCATCTTTTTTTTTATATTTTTTGCCCACTATTTTTTTTGTTACTGGGAAATCGATGAACTCCAATATTTTACAAGTTACATGCATAACAATGCGGCATTTTCTCAGTATAAAATTAAAAAGTGCAATACTCCAAGAGATTCCCATATGTTTTGACACTTTCTTTGAGGCGGCCGGGTACCAAAGACCAGACGCCACCTATCGGGATAAAATTGCGCTTTTCCTCCCCATTTCAATTTGTATAGGGAAAAGTTTGGGGTAAAAATGTAAAAAAAATATTTTTGTTTTACTTCATAAATTGATTGTACTACTGTTATAGAATGACCTGACAAAGTTTGAAAAGGGGTCCAAAAATGACCCTGTATATAGGGTTACCATTGAGAAATTTGAAAAGTCCTGACAAAAAGCCGGACAGGACAAGAAAAGTCCGGACATTTTCAGACAGATCCAGACTCCATATATTTTGAGTCTTCTCTTTCGAATACTACTGCTATGTATGTTTTTTAACTAGTATTACACCGCCCAATCTTAAAAAACCGGACAAATTACAAAGCCGGACAAAGTCCGGACAATAGTCTAAAAGTCCGGACATGTCCGGACTAATCCGGACGGATGGTAACCCTATGTATAGGTTGCTATGTCATAAGTATCGTGTGTATATCATCATGTCAGCTGCACGACACCCACTGATGGGCATAGTCCTCCCCCAAAGATTAGTCATAATATCTTTATTCAAATTTTAATCGTCTATATTTTCCTACCTTTCAAATAGCTAAATGAGTTACGAATATTCTCTTTCATCTCCACGACGATCGGTCCTCAACCAGCGGCTTCCCGTGACCTTCAGCAGATCATCGGTCCACATTGTTGGGAGCATATCAACCAGACGCAGGTTAGCACATCACCCTTACATATTAGATACTCCAAGGTCCGTACCAAGCGCTTTGCCAATACAAATATTATGTGAACTGCTAAAGAATGGAATGTACTGCCTGCTCATGTGTTCCCCGATATAGTTACAACCTTGGTCTCTTCAAGGCAAGAGTGAATAGGCATTTCGTGGACAAGAATGCTACACCTAAGACCACATCCTGTTTACCAAGCAAGATGGTGGTCAAATGCCTTGCCAGTTACCAATAAAAAAGAGCATGCCCCAGAGCGTCGGTCGTCGCTTGCACTGGACGATGTAGCCATGTGTAGTGTAATTTAAAAAAAACCGGCCAAGTGCGAGTCTGACTCGCGCACGAAGGGTTCCGTACCAAAACGCAAAAAAAAACACGTTTGTTGTATGGGAGCCCCCCCTTAAATATTTATTTTATTCTGTTTTTAGTATTTGTTGTTATAGCGGCAACAAAAATACATCATCTATGAAAATTTCAACTGTCTAGCTATCACGGTTCATGAGATACAGCCTGGTGACAGACAGACAGACAGACAGACAGACGGACAGCGGAGCCTTAGTAATAGGGTAATAATCCCGTTTTTACCATTTGGGTACGGAACACTAAAAAAATAAAAATAAAGGAAACTTTATTTAATGATTAAACGAACTTACCTGTAAGTGAAGTTCTATCATAATTATACGAAGGATTCATCCGAAGATATTAGTATATTAACAAATGTAGTATCGCTTGCATGTATCACCACTTAGCACGTTATTTTAAAGCAATAACCTAAAAAACCTAAAAAGAGAAGGTTTTTGACTTAAAATTGACAGATATTTTGACATTTCCGGTCCGAGCTCTCCTCGTCACTACTAGACGCCAACCACTTCATTTAGTTTAAAGTCCAAATCTTATGATATTTCCTCATTTTCTTCAGTGGGTAGATAGTTATTGTAATTTACAATAATGAGAAGTAGGGCATGGATACCGGTATACCGGTATACCGAAATACCGGTATACCGGTCATTTTTTTCGGTATTTTGATACCGGTATTTGAGAGTAAAATACCGGTATTTCGGTATTTCGAAAAAAGCTTTATATTTTTGCAAGGGTGTTTAAAGACTATGCAGAACGTTCAATTTTTATGGTTCACAGTGTTGTTCATACTGCATATGAGTTTACGATATGAAAACTCAACGAATCACGAATAATCGCGATTATAGGAAAAATCACCACTAAATCAACTACGCAAAACAGTGCATGCATATAGCTAGTCTCTAGATGGTATTTAATGATATTCCATTTAGTTGTTCGTTTAATGTTTTCATCATCATCATATCAGCCGCACGACGACCACTGCTGATCTCATTCAAGGATCTCCGCCTCCCTCAAGGATCTCCAAGACGATTGGTTCTGCACTGCCCGCATCCAAAGGTTTCCCGCGACCTTCACCAGATCGTCGATCCACCTTGTCGGAGAACGCCGTCCGGTGCGCGGTCACCACTCCAAAACCTTTCCGCCCCAACGGCCATCGGTTCTTCTCGTTATGTGTCCCGCCCACTGCCACTTCAGCTGAGCAAACCTTCGAGCGATGTCGGTTACTTTAGTTCTCTTACGGATCTCCTCATTTCTTATTCGATCACGTAGGGAAATGCGGAGCATGGCTCTCTCCAATGCATGCTGGTACCTGGGTGACCTTGAGACCTACTCCTTATGAGACCCATAGTTAACGACCACGTTTTACTGCCGTAAACATTTTTTTTAATATAGATAAAGTATCGTTATATATAGACTTTTGTCTCAAGACACTGAGGTAAGTCGTAAGTCAGACGCGAAGATTTTTCGAAGCATCCAGAATGCTGCCCATCCGAGTAGGATTCGACGAGAAATCTCTTTCTTGAAGTTGGACTTGCCTAACTGGACTACCTGTCCTAGGTATACGTAATTGTCAACAACTTCAAGTGTAGTGTTCCCAACATGAACTGGAGCGGGCATAACATGGGCAATCGACATGATTTTCATCTTATCCATGTTCATCCTGAGACCCACTCTTTAACTACGGAGATCTTCAAGCATTGTATTCAGGTCTTCCAAGGTCACAGCCATAAGAACTATATCATCGGCAAAACGAAGGTATGTTAGGTACAGTATAGGTACTGTACCTAACACACCTTCGTTTTGCCGATGATATAGTTAGTAACTGGCAGTGGCGAAGGGTCCATACAAGCCGATTCCCATCGGCTTACCTTTTGGAAATCCTATCCCACTGATCCACTGTGCAGATCATAAAAAAAAGCAGATTCCCATCGGCTTACCTTTTGGAAATCCTACCCCACTGATCCACTGTGCAGATCATAAAAAATTACATATTTTTTGTAGAGCGTCTTACCTTCGCCATAATTTCACCCCTCGCCACTGGTAACTGGCCATTAATATTGATACCAAGTCCATTCCAGACTATGAGTTTAAAGGTGTCCTCCAACGCAGCTGTGAACAGTTTCGTTTTTCTGTGACAAATAACGTCTCCCTGTCTCACACCTCGCTGAAGTTGTATTTGTGGTCTAGAACTCTAGACAATGGTGCTAAAGCCTTTTCGAAACCCGGCTTGTTCGGGAGGTTGGAAGTCGTCAAACTTGCGAGCGTGACGATTCGTAAGGACATGGCTCAGAAGTGAGACGGGTCTGTAGTTCTTTAAGAGGGGCTTATTCCCATTTTTAAAGGACAAAATAAAAAAGTTTAATCTAATGTTTTACTTGAGTTATATTGCGCCAGAAAACACGATCTAGCTACTGAATCTACTACCAGTTCACAAATTAGGAGGCCTCGCAGAGAAAACTGGCGGAAGAATACTCAGAAAGGTTATGTCGACCTCCCTTTTGATCCCTATCTACAAAACGTAATATTGTTATCTTAGCTAGATCCTTATTTATGTTGAGAGTGCCTTAAGGCATTAAGTCCGCCAATTGTATTTTCTTATGCAATAAAGTTTAAATAAATAAAATAAATAATCCTGCAGTGTGTGATTTGGGATGGGATTTTAGTTGATGAATTATAGGGTCCCAAGCTGGTGGTACTCTCTAACTATCTTCTCTATGGAAATTTTGATATTTGTTGATTTCAATAATAATTGAATCAAAAAAATTGTTTTATATTTGTTTTATTGTAAGCTTGAGAAGTGAATATAATTGAATCAAATAACGTAATTTCTTTAGTATTCATAATTACCTAGGTATTACTTTAATAACTCATTTTGTGGTTTCTAGGCAGTTGGTTAATAGTTTGAGTGTTTCTGCCATAAAGTATAGCGTAGAAAATTGCTTTAATCACTCTCCACAAACAAGACTTACTAATCGTTCTTAGAATCATTCAAAAAGTATGTAACTAACAGTTTTTAAAAAAATACCGAAATACCGGTATACCGGTAATTGAAATTTCAATACCGGTATCAATACCGGTATGAAAATCATTCCGGAATTCCATGCCCTAATGAGAAGGGAGGGTGGGATTCTATACTAATATCTTCGGATGAATCCTTCGTATAATTATGATAGAACTTCACTTACAGGTAAGTTCGTTTAATCATTAATTATACTTCAGATTCATCCGAAGATATTAGTATATTAACAAATGTAGATGTTTAAAGCATTATAATAAGAAAATGGAAATATCATTTCATGCGTATTAGTCTTTTAAAAAAGAAAAGAAAGTCATTTAACATAATTCTGAACGTTTGACATGATTACTACTAAAAACAGTACCTACAGATGGTTGGTACAAAAAAAAATATGCAAGGTTGGTTTGGAAAACTCAGTTTGATTTATCGATGATAATATATTTTAAGTGCAAGGTTGGTTTGGAAATCTCAGTTTGATTATTGATGATATTATGTTTTAATATTTTGCTATTATAGTGGAGTAATTAACCATACCGCCGTGTTACCTGGAACATCTATAATATCGTTTTTTGTTAGGGCTATAAAGGTATTGGCGTACGTCGAGTGTTAAAACTGGTTGGACACGAGTCTACTCCACTATCATTAAATGTTTTATTTCAGCAATCTATTATTTACAATACATATAGGAATTTAATTTCTTTCTAAATAAGAAGTGATTATGAACTGTTTATTATACTTAATATAAATGTGTATACTAATACAATCTTGATTTTTTGTCTAGTTTGCATTCTTTGTGCAATAGGCAAGGTAATCAAAGTTAAATTTTTAAAATAAAAAAGTTGAAAAAAAAAGAACAAAAGTGGAAAATATTTAAAGTTTTCCAATTTGAAAAAATATTTAAATAAAGTTTTAAGTAATCTAATATATCCATTGTATTTGAATAATGGAGTCTACGCAAAGGCGTAGGTAGTTAAATTATTTACCAAACTTGAGATTAGTTCAATTATTTCTATTCAATAATGAACGCAATATTATCTAATACTGATATTTAAATTGTATATACACTTCTGTAAAGGAAAATGTGTTTATTCTGTCTATATTATTATTTGTTAAATAATCGAACCGTTACCAAACTCTGTTCTTCCTGATAGTATTAGTAGACAGCAGCTTCAATAATAATTAATAATATACCTGTAAAATCATACCACCTTGATAATGTTGTGAAAACCAATTTATTTGTGCGTTTAATTTCCGTCCCTGAAATTGAAAGTTATAGGATGTGAATACTTTATATTAGAATAAAAGATACGAAGAAGTACCTTACATGTGAATAAGAGGTACCAAACTAAGGCTCAAAATTGTGACGATCAGGATGGCACAATCGTTATCACTCTAGTTTAAGAAACTGGTGGAACAGAAATAAAATAGTAGGTAGCTTAGTGTCATAATAGTCTTTCTACAATACTAAACCAAAATAGCATTGTGAATGCTAAAATCTCAAATTATAAAATAAAATGTTTTTGGGCTAAAAATGCTAGAAATAGAAAAAAGTCTACTTCATTTGATTTCTACTGCCTAATTCGACTTGCATTCGAATTTACTCACTCTCGATCTGAAAAAAAAAACAAAACAAAACTGGTGATTAGTTTTTGATATTTTAATGAATTGAATAATTTCTGTTTAGCATCAGAATAATAACATCTAGAATACTTAACACCCCGCACTGAATGCAATTAGAAAAATGGCAATGAAAATATCATAAGCTGCCTGTTCTAGATAATTGATATGCAATTATTATTTTACAATTTGTGATTCCTGATATGATCACTAGTGTCCCCTAGTCTACCCCATTGTTTAAAGGCACAAAAGAAACGTCTTTAATTCGGTGTAAGTATCGATGATATTCAACTAAGTAAAATAATATGATGACATACCGGTATCTACCAGTTTAATCAATTCATAAAAAAAGGTAATAAAATAAGTGTTTTTTGCAGTTATGTGAACGTTTGTCTTGTGAAGACCATAATTGCCATTACATTTGTAATAGAATGGAAAGTTGCGACGTTAGCTGTATATATATGAAAAAAAATTGAATATAAAAAGGATGAACTTCAATTAAAAAAATATATAGGTTTTGAGACCCTTATAGTAAATATCGTCCAATAGCAGGGAAATCATGCTGTTTAAAAAACATCATAGCCAGGCAGCGGCGGTAGTTTTGTAATAAAAATGTGGGCACTACAATGCCCAAAAGTTACGATTTTAAATTCGTGTATTTCTGTCACTTTCCTTATCAAAATTAAAACCTTATAGGTGATGGGATCTCTAGACTGTGTTTTTTAAAAACAATAAGCGTTTTTTAATTGTGATATTATTATTTTTAAAAACAATAAGCGTTTTTTAATTGTGGCCAATGGATCATTCATATTCGACTGAACTGTCGGTGGTCTTTTAAGCAAACAGCCTTAGCTACACTATAGTTGACCGTGTACGGTATAACCGAACGTCGTAATGCCCCACATAATGTAAAAAATGTGAAATACTGTCACACAAAAGGTGTATATAGTTTTGTATTGGAAAGCTGCCTTAAACCACAGATTACATAATACTATACATTAAACATAACTGGTACTTGTAGCTTGTATATTGTAACTTGTATATTTTTTCACATCAGAAACATTATTTTGTACAAATTCACACAAATTAAATTTGAAAAGTAATAGAGATAATTTTGTACAAGGGCATAGCTAGTAGAACCATACTAAATAGTTAGTAATTAACAAGTTTCTCAACATGTTAGGTCTACCCGCCTGAAATACAAGGTTTCCTAGTTTAGGCAAATGTTTTTTTTTTTTTACTATGTAATATAATATAATAATATAATGACCAACAAACATTATGGATGAATATGAATAAAATATATGGATTCTGTTATTCCATTTTTCATTGAAATTTCTATCAGCATGCCAGCAGCTAGCTATTTCAGCGGCTAAGCTATTTCACATAAAAGGTTTGAAGTATCAGGTATTAGCTAGTTGCTGTAAAACTCAATATTTGGTTCCATTAAGTTCTTAAGTTTTAGCATTTATAGCTAGTTCTGTCAGTTTTAAACTATCTTAGTACCGATGGTATTCTATTACACCGTTGGTGTTAACTCAACTCAACACTAAGAATATCATGATAACATGATATCAAAACTCATACCTGATGAGCAACGCTGTTGTCAGGGCTGCTGTTGCAGCTCCAGCACGGCGGTCACCTGCCTGGAAGGTGGATGGCGGTGGATCCAGCGGACGGCGGAGTCACCCGATCGGTGCTCGGCAGCGGTTTCAACGTGGCAACCTTTGAGGGTAGTCTGCTTTTTACAATGTCGCGTCGTCAGCGGCACTTTGAGTTAGTGCAGTTGCGTTGTCTGACCTATCTATGCGGTGAAATAGTCCAGTATGACTATATCGAGTGCAATAGATATTTAGTTGATGTCTTTTGAGACACAATACCTTGACAGAAAGTACCCAGTATGGTAAATTCGCATCAAACAAATAAATAAACTGACAGAAAGTACCCAGTATGGTAAATTCGCATCAGACAAATACATAAACTGACCGAAAGTACCCAGTATGGTAAGTTCGCATCAGATAAATAAATAAATTGACAGAAAATACCCAGTATGGTAAGTTCGCATCAAACAAAAATTAAAATAAGGTAAAAGACCAGTGTGGCAGTTACGCCATCATAAAGGTAAGCAGACAATTATGCTGTTTAACCAAATGAACGGCATTTAATAGTGTACCTTCGTCTTGACTTCTTCTTCTTGTCCTCTTCCGTCTTGAAAACTTTCACCTTTTTTTTTTCACGAAGCATTTAAGTATAGTTTAATTTTCACTGTGAAAATATAATTTTAAAGAAGTCTCACTTTGAGACTGTATACGTGCGTCCGTGGCGAAGCACGAAAAACGAATGAAGTGGTTGGCGTCTAGTAGTGACGAGGAGAGCTCGGACCGGAAATGTCAAAATATCTGTCAATTTTAAGTCAAAAACCTTCTCTTTTTGGGTTTTTTAGGTTATTGCTTTAAAATAACGTGCTAAGTGGTGATACATGCAAGCGATACTACATTTGTTAATATACTAATATCTTCGGATGAATCTGAAGTATAATTACCATTATTAGTGCATACAGAGATATATTACCTCATACAAACTTGCAGATTGCATTGTAAACGGATTGTATGCCGCGTGCAAGAGCACGCATTGTACACAAACGGCTTCGCACGTCCGGGGCGCACTTTAAGCTAATTATACACCTGTCGGCCTAAGGTGCTCAAACTTTAATATTGGCAAGTGAATCCTTTTAACATTTGTCTAAATATGTGATTGACTTGCTAATGTGTTTTTCGTATTCTTAAAGCTACATCTTATTTTAATATTTAGGCTGTAACCATCGCTTTTAATACTAATGTCTTTCATTTCATTACACAATTACTTCATTAGATTTAGTCTCTTTTGATTGCGAGATGCCAATGAAGGCATTATAGCTAAACAAGAGGTTTTCTTAAGAAGCTGTTTGCCTGTTCGACTCATTTACTTATGCTTCTTCTTATCGAATGAGGAATAGTGGCCACCTCTGATGTTAGACTTTATTATCAAGCTGCCTGTAAGGCCTCTAACTTGGCTTAACAACTATTATCAGATGACAACAGCTGGGACCGACGGTTTAACGTGCCCTCCGAAGCACGGAAGCGATCATTTGTAGTGCCACTCAACGGTCACCCATCCGATACCTGGCCGGACTAAGCGTTGCTTAACAAACATGATCGAGTACGATCAGTCTGTCAAGTTCCGCCATGATTAAACAAAGTGCACTTTTATTTTTGTGTTTTATTTTGCGGGGCCAATCTTCCCTACAGCTTGAGAGCCGCTGATTAAGTTGTATTTCCGGACATGTGCACGCTTCGTCCCTCGGCTCGGTCTAGGCTAGACTGTGCATGGCAATCGATTGGATTAGTCCAGTACATAAGACATACCGAAACATACGTTTTGTACCTACTGACTACTTTTTTATGTATACTACGGGATAGTTCTTGACCTTCATGTCCCTGACCTGATGTTAAGAGACGATAAGGCCGAAGGTGGAAGCGCACTACTCCCGGAACCTCATAACTGAGGAACCTCATACCTGTAACTGCAGGAACAAAAATGTAAATGTTGTTATGGCGTCAGACTTAAACAAACCGAGTACAAATTGTACCCCCCTCCCTGGGAATCAAACCCGATACCCCTGCGTCTTACACGGGTAGGCGAACTACTACATCACTGAGGCGTTTTTATTTGGTCCACCTTCTTCATAATAAAGTTCAGAATGTAATATATAATTATTAAACATCATCATATTATACATTTCTGTCTTCTCTGATTCCAAAGCAAGTACAACACCCAGAACAGACAATATAGAAAAAGCTAGTTTTCTAAGTTGACTTAGCCGAAGATCGAACCCGCGACCATATTAATGAAGACACCATGAAAACCAGAGATTGTCAAAATGAAATCACTAAAACTCAAATGAATAAATACACAACTTGTTTAAAAAAACTCTAAATTCGAAAGATATAGTACAGTAGCCCGTAGTACATTTAAATTACGAAAAAGGTTACCGTTTGCCGTTGTGATATAGTTATTATTACGAAATTATAGATACTTTAACCCAAGTTTTACAGATCGCAACCCGCCGTAACCTATATTTGTATATCTCCAAAAATCTTATTTTTTTATTTTTCGAGGTTTACCCCATGGTTTAGCTATTGTCGTGTTCTACAGCTTTGTTTGATTGCCACTGATAATAGTAAGACTATGAAAAGTGACCATACACAGCAGTGGCGAGGGGTGAAATTATGGCGAAGGTAAGCCGTTCTACAAAAAATCTAGAATCTACATAGTGGATCAATGGGGTGGGATTTCTAAAAGGTAAGCCGATGGGAATCGGGTTGTATGAACTCTTTGCCACTGATACACAGATTTAAGACCAGTTCGTAATAAATAACTATATCACAACGGCGAACGGTAACCTTTTTGGTAATTTAAATGTACTACGGGCTACTGTGCTAATAGGGATCATCAAACTGAACTACTTTTACCATGGGACTTACTTTGAAATAGCGGAAAAATATCAATTGTTTCATACATTTTGATATTTTCGTTAAGTATTCATTTTTGTATGTACTTACCACCGGTTTTTTTGTGCGATTTTAGAGTTTGTCCCATTGTAAAAGTTGTTTAGTTTGATAGTTCCTATCTACCATATTCGGCATCAGGGGTTTTTTGTAACACGTTGTATACTCCACTTAACGAATGGCTCAAAAACTTATGCAATTGCGAATGTGAGAGGAATAGAGGATAGAACAATGAATTTAAAGTTCTTGGGATAAAACCTCTGTCTGACACATCAATTAAAATTCAAAATAATTTTTCAGTCTAGGCTGTTACAAGCACTTGTGTCATAGAAGCTATGCCATCGGTTCGCAAACCCTAAGCGGGAGACCTTGTAACAAGAAGAACCAGCAAGAAACTCGTTAACGGCTGTATTTTCTCCCTGTATATTACATATAGTGTCGTCAAATATTAGTTTTGGTAACGTTATTTTATGCATTAGGTTACATAAGTTACGCCAATTTTTTTATTAGCTGTGTTGCAAAGTACCCGTTAGAAGGTTACTTAACTGTGACAATCCTTGGTGGTTTCGTGTGTCCTTAACTCTCACAGACCGAGAATAGTTGTGACAAAAAATCAACTTCCTATCCCATACAAATGTCCAACAGCTGATCGAGTTCAGTTAGTATGAAAAATCTTTAATTTTTTGACAGTTTTCGGAAAAGTCGTGGAAAAAAATTTGTTGTTTATGATTTTAGTCGACGACCTCCGTGGTCGAGTGGTTCGCACGCCGGTTTTCAAGGCGTCACCATCTCTTGAGGTCCTGGGTTCGATCCCCGGCTAGGTCAATGTAGAAAATGAACTTTTCAATATTGTCTCAGGTCTGGGTGTGTGTCATACCACCGTTGTTTCTGATTTCCATAACACAAGTGCTATAGCTACTTACTTTGGGATTGGAGCAATGTATGTGATGTTGTGAAATATTTTATTTATTAGTAAACTACTCCTGCGAGGTAGTTACATATCCCACTCGCCCATCTGTCCTCGACTAGAGAGGGCCACTTCAGCAACTTTGTAACCTTTGATATTTGTATTCAGCAGAAATGGTACTCTTCTTAGAAATAAGTTCTAGACTAAACAACGTCTTCCTTAATAATTTTGCCTTGTATCGAGTCAGTCTCAAGTCAACCTCCGAATCGGTAGCTTGCTGTTCTCAGGGTTCTCTGTCGACCTCCAAATTGGTCGCTGGTTCCCATTAGTTAAGTTTAGTTTTTAAAAAATCACTTTCGAGCTCCCGAAAGTTGACTAGGTTGTTGGTGTTTTACAAATAAGCTTGTATATTTACAGGCGGTTACGTTTTCCTTAAAAATATTTTACCTTAAATAACCTTCAACTGGCTTTACTAAATATAACAAATTGATTGGATAAGTACTACGACAACTCAACTAAAGTGCCTACAAAAGCAGAAAAAAAACAAATATTTGCCTATAAAACTCCATACGTTTACAACATCCACTCACTCTATTATAACATGCCTTGCTCATGTCTCCACAGCACAAAATAAACGTAAGTACGCTATGTGTACAAGGTCTGTGTCTCTAATTAAATGACTCTTATGTTAATGTTGATTCGTACAGTTTAGCGTATCGATATATCGTCGACGGGCTTACATTAATGGCATTAGCTTGGCTTGCGGGTAGTGATGGGACAAAGCTACTGATTATTATATCGATAAAATTGAAGACATCTTTTTATTTTACAGGAGAGAAGTAATATTTCCATAATTATTTAATTAATTAATGCATGGCTTGATTGAAGTTAGAAGTACAAATCTTAAAAAGCTAATTTCAAAGCTTCTCGTTACCCAAAATCAGGGATCTTAACACAAGATTTTCAAGAAATTACCCTTTGGGTTAATTCAAAGTTCTTACAATTAATATCTGGAGACGATACTGTTCAACAAAATACGTGACAATGTGCCTTTATTGTGTACACCAGTCTTGGACGTGGCCAACAAGTCAATCGCGATCGACCAGTCGATCTCTGGAGGCAGTGCAATATATCGCGCATAAAAAATATATTTTAAGGCGGACTTTGGTCACGCATTAGCAGAAACGTGCACCGGGTGGTGGGTGGTTGTCATATATTACAACGAAGTCTTTGTACATTTTTGCGTGTGCGGTCCGGCTAACAAGCTTTGGCAGTCGGGTCTAAAATGAAAATGCTATAAGTCGATCTCAATAAGCCAGGATTTTTTAAAGTAGATCGAAGCCATACAAGTTGGTTGCCCCCTGTTACACTGTACAGGGGGGAGGGCACCCCTATGTATACCTACTCAAGTAATCACCAGACTTTTTATTTGAACTCACATTATCATAAGACGACCAATCAATGGTAACGCTAGCATTGATTTAGCGTAACCGAACCACTTCATTTTAGCGTTAAAATGTAGCACACTTGTAGGCTGTCAGTGGCAAAAGCATCGTTACGTAGTAAATTCCGTGTAAAAACATTATGATCAAATAGAGTCAGTGATACTCAGTTATTACATCAGTAATTAACAGGACTGAATAGATCATCATCAGACTCAAAGGCCTATTACAAAAAAGAATCACCATAGTCGGACGTTGGGTTTGGACGATGTGCATTAAGCACTTTTCTAGTAAAATTGTCTTTGTATCAATCTGTGTCGTTTGACGTCGTCATTTGCCTTTGTGTGTATTTTGTTGTCAGTTTAGAAATTAGCTTTGAAAGTACTATATTTTTGCTTTTCGCTATAATACATTTCTTTCCATCACGTAGCCGTCTTTTAATTATTAATTATTAACCAGTTTTCAGGCCATCACTCACATTTTTATCAAAATCGTTCCAGCGGTCTAGGCGTGAAGTCGTAACAGACAGAGTTACTTCCGCATTTATTATAATTATGGATAGTAAAGAAGGTAAATTAATATTAGTAAATAAGTAATATCTTGAAATATCATCGTGAAAACATCGCACAACACTAGCTGTCCACTTTGAAAATTCGATTAACGTCGTATACATTTACAATATTGTTCAGTGTCCCGTAGGACAGAAGTAACAACACTCGTTCATGGTGGCAACTTTCCTGGACTTCACTGCCCTAGCGGTGACCATGGCTAGCTGAAGACAACGGTAAGTGCACAGCAATGTATTAGTACATTACAGCCGAGAACAGGAAGTTAGGGTTTACATTGTCGAGGATAGTTTGAAGCCATAAAGTTTCGTAAAAATATTGCAAGTTCTATCGTTTTGAATTTGGAATAGGTAGTTAATCGGGAAGTAAGTACTGAATTTCATTTCCGCACTGAATTCAAATTAAGAACGTGATGAACTAGCCACCAAGGAAATGTGGAACGCCCCGTATTCCTTTTTCAAATGGAATGATAAAATTTCAGAGCATGAGTGAGAAAAATGAATTTGTTGATGTTAAGGCTGACTTTTCAGTCAAAAATTGAAGCAAAACACATTATTATTATAGTGTTTTTAATTAAGGAGATTATGGCCAGTAAATTATTACATAAGTACACTGGTACTACTAGAAAAGTCGTGAAATGTCTTGTAATCAGGGCAGTCATTTGACTAAAATAAGATTCGTCGGGGATTTGAAAATCCGCCGTTGTTAGTTCTACTGTGAAAACCTATTAGTCTAAGAGCCCGCGACTGTCAGACCTTCGTTTATAAAAGCTGATAGTTAAAAACTAGTGGCTTTGTGAGCTCTAGTCATGTTTGTTACATTTTTAAACACTTTTCTAAATGACTGAAGATTGTTTGTATTTTCGAGAAAAAAATCGAAAAACTGTCATGACAAAATAAGTATATAATTATCAAACCTGCTCACAAAATTCCACGAGAATCGTTTGAGAAATTTGTGACCTGTAGAGGAGAACAAAGGATCAGACACATGAAAGCATTTTTTCACCAGCTGAAGCAGAGAAGTGGTTCGCGCTCGCTCGATCAATAAAGCTAGGTTTCCTAGGATGACGGTGCCGTCATATTACGGCCGTCATTTAGCGGCATGGCACCGTCATCCTAGGAAACCCTAGCTCAAGGAAGGTTTGGCAGTCACGGGCTCTTGCTCTATAAATTATATTACCTTTCTTCGGAAAATTATCTCCCTCACTAACTAATTTCCGACATTTGCAATGAAAAGACCCGACTATACGAGTAATAGATGATGGGTGTGGCTGCTTGTAATTAATTATTTTTACAGTTGCATAAAGCTCTCTCCGACCGTGTAACTGGTGATTTATGAACATTTCAACTTTTAATTAAAATACTAAATAATATACTAGAAAAAATACGATTCGCACCGGATCAATACTCAGACGGCGAACCCGCGATCTTTGGATTTCCGGTTCAGTGCTCTGACCGCTGAGCTACCGAGTAACTAGTGGCATCGTCGAATTTCTTCTATATCCTACTCTTACTTACTTACTTTTAATTAAAAGAAAATGCATTTGGGTAAATATAAGTAACCAAATTAAAAAAAGACCGGGAGGCTGATTACGTAACTCTGTTGCTAACAATTCTCGATTGAAATCGATTTAAACCGCGGTTACATTGCTGCTTTAAGTAAGACAGTTGTCACATTGGTTCTTACTAAAGCATCAAAGTAACTGCGATTTCTGTCAGAATTGATTGCAACAAAGTTGCTTAAGTCAAGGGATGAAATCGTGCTTTAGTTTTACTGTCCAAAATTATGACGGTTTGGTCAAAAATCGAAAAAAGACTAGTATTTACATAACAGTAATGAAACTTTTTTTACTAAATACAGCAATATTTAATTTAAATTGAGATAGTATTTTATAAAAAAAAGCTATCCGAATTTCAGTACGGTTGGTTGGTAGGCAGTTCCATTTGATATAAGGGCGCATTGTTCATTTATCATGAAGATATATTCTATTTAGATCGTTGTAGCTTTTAGTTAGGCTTTCTGTGGCCATAAACCGAGGATATAATAAAAATAGGCAAATGATATGTCTGCAGATCCTATTGCGACGCTGGCAATATTAACCATTTATATACTGACTATATTATTTGTTTTATGATCGTGTTTTACTTAGTTTTTTCTTTTCGTTCTTATTTAACATATGCAAGGGCTTGTCATATCTTCTTCTTGTATAGCTAGAATAATTACATAAGACCAGAAAATTATAATAGTACTTATCTTAATGATTTACCTGCTATTTATATTTTTTAGATCAATTTCTTCATAAAAAAGAAAACTTTTAACCAAACCTAACTTTCTTAGCATCGTCATGTTATAAAAAGCCAATAAACAATACTGGCAAATCATGACACCATCAAGGTTGACATACTTATTATTAAATTAACACTCATTTACTAAATGTTATTTATTAAATAATTAAAAATTTATTTATGCCTAATTTTTTAACATGGATTTACACTTTATTACTGAAATACTACAGGTAATTATATCTACATAGTTAGACAACATTACAAACATTGCTCTCATTCTCATTAAAAGTAAATAGCAAAGCATTTGTATTATGAAAATCAGAGACAACGGTCGAACTACAAACACCCAGACCTGAGCCAATATACAAAAGTACGTTTTCTAAATTGACCCAGCCGTGAATCGAACCCGGGACCTCAGAGATAGCGACACACCTTGAAAACCGGCGTACAAACCACTCGACCACGGAGATTGACAAAAACAAGACATTATAAATGTTTCAATTTAAAACTAAATCACAATCCCACCAAAAACATTTTCATGTAAAATGTTGCCAGACTTCTATATGGCTCGCACTGTCAAAAAGTTATCGGACCTCATGTAGAGCCAAGCTTCTAACTCTACGCACCCTAACTTTACAACGGCCAAGCCACATATTTTGACTAAGGTGAAGAGTTTTTGAAGTTAGGGCTTGTAGAGTTAGAGACCTGAGCCAATATACAAAAGTACGTTTTGTAAATTGACCCAGCCGTGGATTGAACCCGGGACCACAGAGATAGCGACACTTGAAAACCGACTAACCACTCGGCTACGGAGGTCGACAAAAAAAACAAGATATTATAAATGTTTCAATTTAAAATTAAGGCACAATATAACGTAATTTGTCCTAGTCAGATATTTGAAAAGGATGAACCCTTCTTCTCGACGGCAAAACAAACATTGGAATGAACAAAACGGTTACATTTTTGTCTTGGCCAAAATTTCTTAGATCCTTTTTTAAATTTCACACTGGTTGTTGAAGATGGTTTTGAATTTTTTTTATGTACAACGGGATGGTGCTTGTTCTTCACCACACCTGATGTTAAATGACGATAAGGCTGAAGGTGGAAGTGCATTACACTCGGAATCCTCATCACTGAGGAACTCGCTATCTTACCTCTATCTAACTGCCGAAACACAACAATTTTTTAATTGTTTTTATGGCATCAGACTTAGGTAAGATTGCGGTAGTTAGCCAGGCGGACTTGAAATAAGCCCTACCACCAACAAAACCGAGAATAAATGTACCCCACTCCTGGGAATCAAACCTGGGACCCCTGCGTCTTACACGAGTGGTCGAACCACTTAACCACAGGAGGCGGTTGAATTGTTACGAACACGAATATTTGCTACGTAACAGGTGATATTCAGAAAGCATGTATTAAAAGTAACTGAATACAAATTTTTATTTAATTCAGTGTTAAATAGTAACAGAAGAATTGTATTCCTATGGGCAAAAAGTGTCTTTGTTTACATTTTATATTTGTTACCTTTATTTTTAGATATCGAACATCGGGGTGAGGACACGCTGTTTTCTGTGTATGACACTTAGTACAACACCCATCGTTAGATTTATATAAGCTTTATTTTCTAATAGGAAAAAATGATCTGGACGTAACAATACACCACAGTACTGTGTAAAGGAGTATGAATTTGACCCATAAGAATTAACATTTGGCCCATACTAGGATAATGTTTATTTGATATGAATATTAGCATCATATCTGTATGGCAGCACATGGCTTTTAGATTCGAACTGCCTTTAAAATTAAGCGATGTAGACATGGCAGGAAATTCATTCGTTATCCCAGTTTAGGAACAAAGTGCAAAGTCGAGTATACCTTAGGGTTAAAGTGACCCACAACTTGGAATAAAAAATATTAAGAAAATATTTCACCTTGCAATTTGACCCTCAAGAATTAACTTTGGTCCAAACTATGATACGTTTGATTGGTAAGAATATTAGCATCACATCTGTATCGCAGCATATGGCATTTAGATTCGAGCTGCTGTTAAGTGCAAAGTCGAGAGGATACCTTAGGGTCAAAGTGACCCACAACTTGGAACAAAAAAACTCAAGAAAATATTTCATTTTGCTAGTGTAATACTGTTTACTGTTTGTCTCCACAAAAGGTTTTTGTTACTATCAGAAATTAAACATGGGAACATAGTAAAGTTACAGAATATACCTATATAATAGTAGTTAAGTTAAAAAAAGGCAGACAATAGCCTAGTCATCTGTTTATTACTTTATCTTCATTTTGTGCTCAGTCAACATAATTTTACGATCTACAAAAATAAAAACCGCAATCACAATAAATCACTGCGCAATAAATATGAAGTTTAACAGTAAAAGTTGTTTTTTCCTAATATAAGAAATTCTTGATTTAATTTGAAGGCTAAGTATTATTAAAAATCGAAGTGTATTTTGAATGTAGTTTATGTAATTCGTGAGAAAAATTAAGACTCCCTGTCCGTCTGTTTGTCTGTCGCCAGGCTGTATCTCATGAACCGTGATAGCTAGACAGACTTTGAGAAAAAATAGTCTCATTTTTAAAGACCTATCTATAGACATTTTTCCGTGTCAGTTCCATGTATGGGGAACCCCTTAATCTTTTATTTTTTTATTTTTGTGTAAAATTCGTAAAGCGATTCATAGAATACCTGCCAATATCTACCTGCCAAGTTTCAACTGCGTAATCGTACTCTCGTAGGTAATCGTAAATCGTAATCTCAGTTTCGTACTGTACATTTCTCGAATGTACATATTGCGTATGTACGTTTTGCGTATTGTACATTTTGAGTATGTACGTTTTGCGTATTGTACATTTTGCGTATTGTACATTTCGCGTATGTACATTTTGCGTATTGTACATTTTGCGTATGTACGTTATGCGTTTTGTACATTTTGCAACTAGTGCTCATTTTGCGTATTGTACATTATGCGACGAAGGGAAATATACTATGTGAATAATTTAACAATATACTACACTTAATAAGGTATTATTGAGTCAAGGATTAGTTGCTGACTGAAAGCCAGTTTTGTGGGTCCGGTCAGAGCTAAAAAATGTAACATACTTTCTATATTATATAAATACGCGTCAAACACGGCTGTTGATTTGTACACGAAAAAGAATATTAGTTGGAAAAAAAAAATCACCGCGTCTATAATTTTACTTGCATTTATTACGTAACGATTTAAATATATCTTCAAGTACAGTGCTGAGGTATTGTTCATTATGCCAGAAAGAAAACCTATAAACGGAGAACAACAAACATTAAAGTAAGTAACAAACAATGAATGGTTGATAACTTCTAGATAGGGACTCAGATAAAAGAGCAAGTGACAAACAGTTTCATAAGAAATCTAGATAGTAAAAAAACTGTCGTTTAAATAATATAACAGTGTCAATAACCCCTTTAATCATTTCTAAGCACCGTTACGATTGTTTCATGTGATTAAACTTCAGGTACTTATTCTACATCTATGTAAGTAATTGCAATAGAACCATAAAAAGTCGGTAATGTGGTATTTAATTAAGTTATAATGTTATGACCTTCATTTCCAAAAAAGCACCACCGGTCAATAAAAAATCTAATATCATTGCCACCGGTTAGTCAAAAGAAAACAAAATGCGATCGGGCTAACCCAATACACTTTTGCCGAAGGTTGCTATTTTAGTAAAAGAAGGTCATTAACCTAATTATTGATCAGTTTCTCCGCCGCTGTCCGTTCCCGACTTCCTCGTGGGAGTCCATTCAATCAACATAAACACACAAACTTTGCATAATGACACATAATGGAAGTATGTGGTGGGCATTCGAACTCTTTTGTGTATTTTCCTTTTTGTTTATGGTTCTTTTTTCAATTTTCACTGCCGTGCGAGACTTTTTGCACACTATTTATTTAAAATGAACAATGGGGTTGGCAGCGCAAAGCTAATTGTAGATGTCGCTACGTACGCTTGTTCCTAAGACAGTGTTTTTTTACCAAGAAAGACCCATTGACCCAAAATGGATATAAAAGACTATTCTACAATGCAAATGCCGGAATTTAAAGCAAAATTAAGACGTTTTAATTCTTACAGAATTTATCAATTTTTTCTATATCCAGATTTTTCGGTAATTTGTAAGTGCCAACTTTTTAAAGCCTATAAAACAGAATTTAATCATTTTAAAGCCTAAAAAAACGATTGTTTAAGTAAAAGTCTTTTGTTTTCAAAGTTCTCGTGGAACAAGCGTACGCAGCGCGATTTTGACAGTTGCCTTCCCCAATGTCTTAACTATTTCTTACCTTTACCATAAGAGTAAAGTCTTATTTATTCTTATGCCTTTACAGTTTCGGTCACATAATAAAAGACACCAGTCGACTTTCATACAAACAAGGTAACTTTGAAGCCTTTTATTATCTGCCAACGTTGACTTAGCTGTGATCAGTACCCTTAGCACGAACAGCTATCGAGAAAAATAACGCGCGTAAAATTACTCGATAGTGCAATATTGTATGAAAAATTAGTACAGCGCCATCTATCGCCGAATAGCGAAATTAAATTTTCCATAGAAAATTCTCTGTCGAGTAATTTTACGCGCGTTATTTTTCTCGATAGCTGTTCGTGCTAAGGGTACAGTACCCTTAGCACGAACAGCTATCGAGAAAAATAACGCGCGTAAAATTACTCGATAGTGCAATTTTGTATGAAAAATTGGTACAGCGCCATCTATCGCCGAATAGCGAAATTAAATTTTCCATAGAGAATTTTCTATCGAGTAATTTTACGCGCGTTATTTTTCTCGATAGCTGTTCGTGCTAAGGGTACTGATGATGGCCATCTAGGAAGTGAATAGAGGAGATTCAGATTGCTATACACACCCAACTGATCTGAGCCCTTAGCACGAACAGCTATCGAGAAAAATAACTCGCGTAAAATTACTCGATAGTGCAATTTTGTATTGGAAATTTGTACAGCGCCATCTATCGCCGAATAGCGAAATTAAAATTTCCATAGATAATTCTCTATCGAGTAATTTTACGCGCGTTATTTTTTTCGATGGTTGTTCGTGCTAAGGGTACTGTACCCTTAGCACGAACAGCCATCGAGAAATCTTACGCGCGTAAGAAAATACTACTCGAAAACGTACTCGATTCGAAAGCTAGCAAAATCGGCAGCACGAATTTTACAGAGCTGGCTAACGTCAACTCGATAGTAGCGATAAATAAAGCTAACCTGACACAATCCAATTATCAATCCAATTGAAGCAAGGTGCGTTCAAAAACCATGTTACATATCTATGTAAATCATAAATATGTAAATTAAAATTCAATCAAGTTGTTTATCATCATAATTTTACATTTATTATTCTTATTATTAATAATACAACTGTTAACAATATTAATTTCATTTAATAACTTAAATTAATTTCCAAATATTATAATAATTTTTAATATGTGCATGATTTTGCCCATGCTTTCGAACGGTCAATGCACCTTGCCCGTGATTGGTTTGAAAAAGAAGAGTGTCTCTATTCTTTCTCTCTTTCTTTCTTATCCTGTGATTTAATGAAAAATATAACCTAAAATAGCCATTTCTTTATTTTGTTTTTGTCTAAAATTATTTATCTGTGTCGGCTAATAAATAATACAATTGCGAGGAAATGATATTATGACCTAGGAGTAAACTACAATGTTTCATAGTTTCATCAAATTGTTCTAATTGATGATTTTTTATGAACTTGAAGAATAACAATGGAATATCGTCAATGAATAACAAATTGTTTACACATAAACAATAAAACCTTTGGACGTGCTATGAAAATATGTTAATTTCATCGGAATTAGTGCCTAGTGTTTGAAGATTCGACAAATAAGAGACTTTAAGTTTGCATTGTTATACCTAGTTAGTTTTCGTCATAGTTATAAGGTCTTATTTTTTTAATATCTAAATGAATCATAATTAATTAACTGTATCCAAACTGTGTGATGTTGTGTCTGAAAACAAATATGATACGTATAACACCGTATTCTATAGTTTTATTTGAGTTTTGTAGGTAAGTTCTAAAATATTGCTAAAATAAAGGTATGGTGGGTGTGGGGGACACCGTGGATAGCGTAAAATGACGAGATTTTTATTTTACAAATTTATATGTCTAATGAGAACAATTTAAGTTATATTGCCTGTGGATAATTCAGTAGACATGTCATAGTTCTCAAATTAAATTTTTGTTACTACATACATGCTTTTAAAATTTAATAATAAATAATACAAAGTCGCTCGAAAAGTCTCTCACTGAAAAAATGTCAGTGAGTAAGTTGTCGATAGCCAGCTTGCGAGTGTCTCGATACCGTATGTCAAAAGTGGGTTCGTGCTACCGATTTCCATACAAGTTGTAACTTTACTATTCGATCTCGATTCGAAGGCTGCTCGATACCTTATGTCAAAATGTTTCGTGCTTCCAAATCTTAGTTCCGTTTACGGACGTAGTGGCGCTATACTTATTTCCATACAAAATTGTGAGATTCGAGTAATTTTACGCGCGTTATTTTTCTCGATAGCCGTTCGTGCTAAGGGTACTGATCAGCTTTTTAAAAAGAACGCGAAATTAGTATAAAATGTATGAAAATCCTAAAACTGAAAACTCTAGGATCACCTTATATCTCTATGCTGATCTGTACCCTTAGCACGAACAGCTATCGAGAAAAATGACGCGCGTAAAATTACTCGATAGAGAATTCTCTATAGAAAATTTAATTTCGCTATTCGGCGATAGATGGCGCTGTATTAATTTTTCATACAAAATTGCACTATCGAATGATTTTACGCGCGTTATTTTTTTCGATAGCTGTTCGTGCTAAGGGTACAGTACCCTTAGCACGATAAAAAATATATAGCTATCGAAAAAAATAACGCGCGTAAAATCATTCGATAGTGCAATTTTGTATGAAAAGTTAGTAGAGCGCCATCTACCGCCGAATAGCGAAATAAAATTTTCCATAGAGAATTCTCTATCGAGTCATTTTACGCGCGTCATTTTTCTCGATAGCTGTTCGTGCTAAGGGTACAGTACCCTTAGCACGATAAAAAATATATAGCTATCGAAAAAAATAACGCGTGTAAAATCATTCGATAGTGCAATTTTGTATGAAAAGTTAGTAGAGCGCCATCTACCGCCGAATAGCGAAATAAAATTTTCCATAGAGAATTCTCAATCGAGTCATTTTACGCGCGTCATTTTTCTCGATAGCTGTTCGTGCTAAGGGTACAGATCCCTTGGGTATATTTCTGAATTCCATAAAAAGCCTTTTTTTGCAAAATGCAATAGAATGACATGTGATTTGTAACTAAAGTAGCGAAAGCCCACTATTTCCACTGTCCTAAATTTTAAACAGATATTAATATGTTGGATTAACTTGCATAGCTTTGTATAGACCACCCGCTTTTAAAAGTACAACTAACTTCGTGGATTCTCTAAACAATATACTGCAAACTCTATCCTCATTTAAAAACATAGTTTTAATTGGAGATATTAATATTAATATTGATCCTGAAAAAATTGAGTCGGCTGCCCAAGATTACCTAAATATATGCTCATTCCATGGCTTGCTTCCCGCGCATACATTGCCTACTCATCAAAGTGGCTCTTGCTTGGACCATATCATGCTTAAATCAAATTTATCTTCACTTGCACTTGTTACTAACTCAACGATAACAGACCATAGTGCCGTCCTACTAACCTTAAATTGTAAATTACCTAGGTTAAACAATAATCGCACTGTCACTAAATTAAATGTAAATAATTTAGAAGTTGACTTACGTAACATCGATTTTACTCCAGTTTATAATTCTGCTGATCCGAATTTTTGCATGTTATATTTAGTACAAAATGTACAACAAGCGATTCAGAGAAATACATCGTGTGTTAAATTAAATAACAGAAGCTTCAACATAAAACCGTGGATCACTCCGGGTCTTATTCGCTGCATGAAACATAGAGATAAACTGCATACGAACGCAAAACGAAATCCTAATAATCAGATACTACAATTGTCATATAAAAGATACCGGAATTTTTGTAATAATATTTTGAAAAAAGTTAAAACTGCGTACGAAAAATCAGTACTACAATCAGCTGGAAAAAATAATAAAAAGATATGGAATCATATTAAAAATATCACCTACACTTCAAAACAACATGACTCATCATTATGCTTACTTCAAGAGAACTCGTCACATTTAATTTCCGCTAATAATGTCAATAATTATTTTGTTAATATTGGTAAATGTCTGGCAGAAAAAAATCATAACATTTCACTTGCCGCCCCTGCCTGTGGCACTTCCTTAAAATCCTTTGCTTTGCTTGATACTGAAGAAATTGAGGTTGAAAAAATTATCATGTGTTTGAAAGATGACTGTGCAGTTGGGTGGGACAATATATCGAATAAAATAATCAAGCAGTTTAGGTACATTCTGGTGCCTCCCTTGACTTATATTTTTCAAAAAAGTTTATATACAGGTATTTTTCCCAAATGTTTAAAAAAGGCTGTAGTTGTTCCTGTATATAAATCTGGAACAAAAAGTCAAGTTTCAAATTACAGACCCATATCATTATTACCATCTTTTTCTAAAATATTGGAAAAAATTATCAATAATAGGCTAGTTCGATTTTTAGAAGAAAAGGCGATTTTGTCTAAATATCAATTTGGGTTTCGACCAAAAGTATCAACTGCTGATGCCGTACATCATTTAACAGATTATATTGTAAATAATTTGGACAAAGGTAGTCACACAATTGGAATCTTCCTGGATTTGGCAAAAGCTTTTGATACGGTGTCTATCCCTATCCTTTTGCGCAAACTTGAGACTTTAGGCATAAGAGGCACACAGCTGAAACTCTTCACGAGTTATCTGGAAGAACGTAGCCAATGTGTGAGAATTGGAAGTGTCCTCAGTGATGAGCAGGATAATACATCCTTCGGGGTTCCGCAAGGAAGTATTTTAGGACCTACCCTGTTTCTGATTTACATCAATGACCTTTGTAATATTAAGCTAGATCATGGGATGATCATATCTTACGCTGATGATACTGTACTTCTTTTCGCGGCTGACTCGGAAGAACAAGTATACAAGTATGCGCAACGAGGATTCAATGTTGTAAATAATTGGCTTCAATCTAACCTTTTAACACTAAATGCTGAAAAAACTAACTATATTAAGTTTTCTGTACGTAAACAGTGTTTTTCTAACACTAACCCAACACTACATGCCCATTATTGTGGAGTGCATATGGATAACCAATGTATGTGCCCCGAAATTAAAGAAACAGATAAAATTAAATACCTGGGTATTATATTAGATGAAACTCTTTCTTTTAAGCCACATATTGCGGCTTTAAATAGCAGATTACGTAAGTTAATATTTGTATTCAAAAAGTTACGACATATTGCTGAACCGACAATAATAAGGCAGGTGTATTTTGCACTATGTGAATCAATATTAACTTACTGTATCACGACATGGGGAGGTGCAAGTAAAACATTGATACTAACCACAGAGAGAGCACAGAGAGCGATTCTCAAAGTGTCAACTTCCCGCCCTTTTCTATTTCCCACTAACCTTCTGTATAAGTCTTGTAATTTGCTAACGGTTCGACAATTATTTATAATGCACATAGTATTAAAACAGCACTCAGCACTTTCTTTTAACCCTGACATAATTTATAAAAGACGCAAAGATATTGTATGCACTCAAAGAGTTTCTATTAATTATGCTTTTACAAAAAAATTCTATTTATTCCTGGGCCCACTGCTGTACAATAGATTAAATCGTATAGCAAACATCTACCCGCTCAATTCTAGAAATTGTAAGATCAACTTAAAAAATATCCTACAAATCATGTCCTATGAAGATACAGAGAGACTATTGGTTGTATTAAAATAGTAAATTGTATATTTATTTAAGTAAGTTTTAATCAAAGAATAATTTGTAATGTATGTGTACCTACTTTAACTTCAACAAAAACTTTTATTGTGGAGAAAAAAAATATATATTTGCTTAAGTAATAAGTTAGTGATTAACTAATTTTTGTGAATATTATTAGCTCAAATCGCCTGAAACACAGGATTTCCTAGTTCAGGCAAACGTTATATATTGTTCATTATGTAAACCTTGCACAAAAACTTTGTATCTGCACCAATGGAAAATAAATAATTATTCTATTCTATTCTATTCTATTCTATTGAAACGACCTCCAAACCAATATTTTTTTCACTAAGAGTAAACATAGCGGTTATGAAATATAGGTTATTTACTGGTTGTTTTTAAAACGGGATATGAATCAGAAGCGTACACAGATAGATCCCAAATATTTAGAAATGACCTTGTAAAAGTTTACTCTAAAATGTTTTACTATTAAAAGTACAGTTTACATTTTCTTATATTTTTATCACCATTCTTTTAATTGCATCCTTCGTTCGAAGATTGCATCAGCCTGCCTGAATAAGGTATTGTTTATGATTTACCATACATCTTTTATTCCACTTTTCTTTTATTATTATAGGTTTACATATATTTCACACGATTACTTACTGGTGCCGAATTTTCGGGAAATGCAAATATCAACACAAGAACCCAATTTCGAAATCAAAGTTAATAGCCTTAAAAGTCGAATAAGGTAGATAGATAAGCATAAAATCCCAGAAAATTATTACAAACCTTGAAAACACCACTTTTCTGTTTTTTTTTCTTTTTGTGATAAACTGCAAAGTGGCAACTCAAGACCGAAATTGTGTTTTGCTTTTGCCCATTAATGTGCTTGATTATCAAATACAATTTGTCTATTTGTGTCTGGGGTTTTCTTTTTGCATTTTTCCGTACAAATAAAAAAAAAACAAGATTTCTCAGTCATGTGGCGGTTTTCAGGGTTTATAATAATTTTCTAGGGTTGTATGCATGTTATATAATCTACTATCAACTTTATAAGACTGTTATCTATCAGACCGTTTGAATGAAACTGTGTTAAATATCGTTTTCTATTGATATTTAAATCTTACTAGCGGCCGCCCGCAACTTCGTCTGCGTGGAATGGTTTTTTGCTTTTTCTGGGCAACAATATTTTTTTCGGAATGAACGGTACCCTATGTCCTTCTCTGTACCCCTGACAACGTGTATGCAAAATTTCATTATGATCGGTTTAGAAGTTAAGACGTGAAGGCGTAACAAACAAACAAACAAACGGACTTTCTCATTTATAATATTAAAAATAAGACTAGCGGCCGGCCGCGACTTCGTCTGCATGGAAAATTTTTTTGCTATCCCTCGGGAACAATACATTTTTTCGGGATGAAAGGTACCCTATGTCCTTCTCTGTACTCTTAAGAACGTGTATGCAAAATTTCTTGATGATCGGTTCAGTAGTTAAGACGTGAAGGCGTAACAAACAAACAAACAAACGGACTTTCGCTTTTATAATATTAGTAAGAAAGTAAGAACTAGCGACTCGTTTGGCTTTGGTTCCTGCCGTTTTTGCCAAATGTGACCTTCCAACAACACCCAAAAAGAAAACAAAATATCATACAGTCGTCTCCTCCATTCGCTCCAAAAATGTTAATACCTACTGTATCCTTCTAAATAGCTTTCTAAATTATCGCATTGTAAGTGACCAATTTTTTTGAAGATCTAATTGGACTTTTTGTAGATATATAAAAGAGGAACAATTCCATCATACATTATTATGTTATAGCCCAAAAGGTTTATGCAGCGTTTTCGATGCAAGCTCCCAGTCCACTTAATTTTTGCCGACATCTTCAACAATGATCGTCATAATTCTACCAATTTTCATAATCACTCTATCATTTGGTTCACAGCATGAAAATCCGTTTATTAGATTTTGAGTTTATCGCGAATAGACAGACAGATATAAGTACCTATTAGTGATGTAGTGATAAGTCGTTTTGTTATTCCGTAACTCAGTCTGAAGGTCACAATTGCTTCAGTAACAAACTTGACTCTTTTTGCACGTATTGACTTCTCTCACAGTAAATCTTTTATTATTCGGATGTGTATTCCCATGGGTAATTTAATGAATATAATAAATACAAGACGATTAATTATCCCAAATGATACTCTCACATTTATAGGTAAATCTTTAAGGAAAATCATTTCCCCAAACTAAATAGTGCGTGACTAATTCGAGATTAATCTCTTGGCAAAGAGTAATTATAGTTTCACGAAGAAGGGAAATACTTTAGCGTTTGTCGGCGATTTCGTCCACTTGGAATTTTCCTTCCAGAAGGCTTTATCTCCTTTTTTTGGGAATCATACCTAGTAATCTAGTTTTCTCGCCAAAATCAAATAAGTGTGTAGCAAAATTCAACATATTCTTATTTAAATATTATCATGAAATATAATACAGTTTAAAATAAAAGAAAATGTAAAAGCTAGTTATTATAGGTACGGTTAGCAACGAAAGTAGCTTTACATTTTAGCACTTCGTCATATCAACTTTTTGATAAATTTTTCATAGACCTCTGTCAAAAAACTTGCTATGATAAAAATACTTAACTACTAAATTGTTTAGCGACTTTAAAAAAAAACCTGGCAGGATTTAAGAGCTTGTAATACGGCCTCAGGTGGTAAAATGATCCTTCATTCTCACAAGGACAGATTCTCAAAAAGACAGATTCTCAAAAAGACAGATTCTCAAAAAGACAGATTCTCATGGTTGGTTGGTATCTTAATGACATTGATCTTCTGTATGGATTTCTGCGTTACTTATACTCTTTGAGGACAATAGTCCTCCGCAAACATAGTCAGCATAATTGATGACTTGACTACTAAACTGTTTATTACAATCGCTAACTGACTTATTTATCGGCAAACATCAAAACATGGGTGTTTTGTTATTATAACTCAAGTAATTGCAATTTAGTTAACAATTCCGTCGTAAGACCATAAGGTTATAAAACTGTTTTAGATTGTAATACTTAAAATACAAGGCATAAAATAGAGGGTTAAAAAAAACAATCCGCAATCCCAAATATGGTAGTTTAACAGATTTCATAGTTGGTCCTATAGTAAGGACCAACTATGAAATCGCGAAAATCAGTTAGCTGTGTCATATATTTTGATACTAGCGGCAGCCCGCGGTTTCACCCGCGTGGTTCCCGTTCCCGTGGGAATATCGGGATAAAAAGTATTCTATGTTTTAATCCAGGCTATCTACTATCTGTGTGCCAAATTTCAACCAAATCCGTTCAGTAGTTTTTGCGTGATTGAGGAACAAACATCCAAACATCTAAACATCCAAACCCACAAACTTTCACATTTATAATATTATAGTAGGATTTTCGTTATTAGTTTTGTATGAAACAACTGTTTTTTTTTTCGTGATTTCAGAGTTGGTTCATTGCGGGTTGTTTCGTAATAGGTACCTTTTTTGCTTTGATAATCCAAAATACATTTTTTATAATCTTAGGCGGTTTTTTTTATTCTATAATAGGTAGGTAAGTACTTAAAATACAACAATTACAATTCTATTTAAGAAATTAACAGTTATCACCAAAAAGTATAACCTACAAGGATTCGAACCCGTGACTTTGGCTAACTTTGTCGGTAACATTCGTTATCTTTCCTGTTGGTTGAAAATAAACTGCTCAACTTACTTTCTGTAGGGTTACACTTACAAACTTACAAAGTAGCTGAAACTAACAAAACTCACACACTTACCTAATTTTGATTAAAACTCACATTTATATTCTTAATTTCAATAAATAAATAATCATTATAGCAAGTACCTTCAGTATTTATTTAAGTCTTTTTTATGTATCATTATAACATCCTTATCCTTACTAGCGGCCGCCCGCGACTTCGTCTGCGTGGACAGTTTTTTAGGGTTCCGTACCCAAAGGGTAAAAACGGGACCCTATTACTAAGCCTCCGCTGTCCGTCTGTCTGTCTGTCTGTCTGTCACCAGGCTGTATCTCAAGAACCGTGATAGCTAGACCGCTGAAATTTTCACAGATGATGTATTTTTGTTGCCGCTTTAACAACAAATACTAAAAACAAAATAAAATAAATATTTAAGAGGGGCTCCCATACAACAAACATATTTTTTTGCCGTTTTTTGCTTGATATTAATAACGACAACAGGTAGACAGTTTAAACTTTCACAGATGATGTATTTCTGTTGCCGCTATAACAACAAATACTAAAAACAGAACAAAATAAATATTTAAGGGGGGTTCCCATACAACAAACGTTTTTTTGCCGTTTTTTGGTACGGAACCCTTCGTGCGCGAGTCCGACTCGCACTTGGCCGGTTTTTTTTGCTATCCCTCGGGAATTGTGCGTTTTTTTCTGGATGAAAGGTACCCTATGTCATTTTCTGTAGCCCTGACAACGTGTATGCAAAATTTCATGATGATCGGTTGAGTAGTTAAGACGTGAAGGCGTAACAAACAAACAAACAAATAAACAAACAAACGGACTTTCGCATTTATAATATTAGTAAGGATTTTTAATATTATAAATGCGAAAGTCCGTTTGTTTGTTTGTTTATTTTTTTGTTTGTTACGCCTTCACGTCTTAACTACTGAACCGATCATCATGAAATTTTGCATACACGTTCTCAGTGGTACAGAAAAGGACATAGGGTACCTTTCATCCCGAAAAAAGGAACAATTCCCTAGGGTTAGACAAAATAAAATCCACGCAGACGAAGTCGCGGGCGGTCGCTAGTACCAAATAAATAGTGAATTCCTTTAAAACTCGACTCGTATTTCTTTATTTCCTTAATTTGGCAGAATTCGTCTACTTATACGATACTTAAGTATAGGTGTACCTGTGCGTTTTGATCGCTTTAGATCGGCGTCTGATTTAGTTGCCTTTGATCCTCGGAATGTTTATGCAGTAAAAAGTAACAGTAAACCATATACCGACTGAATCGTTTAAACGTTAAACGGTACTCACTCACTGCTCGTAACTGTGAAATACGGTGATTAAATACTTTGAAAGTTTTAGTGAGATTTGTGAATCGACTCTTTAAATGTTTCCTGCAGTGATTTAAAAGTGAATAGTTGTTTTATGATCATTCTAAATTAACCTATTGTTGAATGTTGGATGTTTTCTCTTAAGTCATTTGTATTAGAATATTAGTAATAATAATTGTGGTTGGATGGCGTTGTACCCAACGCACATCATGCTGAACCGCGGTGTTTAGATTTTTTGGTGATTTATATAGTCTTGTCGATACAACCAATAAATAATAACACATTCAGGAGAACAGCACCGATGGTTCTGACATTTTATTTAACATTGAAAAATGTTTTTTTCGATCGCTTCGCTCAGTGCGACATCATTCAGATTCAGACAGAATCAGAATCAGAATCATTTATTTGCTGAGAATGTAGGTACATACATACATATTGCTGTTAAAGAATTTTCGGTCCAGTACATTCTGCCAAAAATTAGCATGCAAATATTTAAATTAAAGTTCAGGTAAACTAAGTATTCAATTTCATATTATCTTGATCGTTCACAATAAAATAGTTCAAATTCAATTCAAAAATTCAATCATTTAAAACAAATATTCATAAACTAAGAAATGTCAATTACAAATAATAAGTAATAAATCGTATAATGTCAAAATTTATCAGTTAGAAAATCTGTAATGGAATAATAACATTTTTCTAATAATATAGATGTCAATTTCTTTTTAAATTTATAATTAGTCAATTCCTTAATTTCGTCAGGTATTTTGTTATATATATCATTGCCCTGCCCTTTGCTCGTAAACGTGAGTGAGTTTTTAACCGACTTCACAAAAAGGAGGAGGTTCTCAATTCGATTGTACATTTTTATCGTTGTTCGCGCCGTTCGCGCGTATCTATCTTCGTAAAATCGACATTTAATTTTATGGACCGATTTTGACGATTCTTTTTTTTTACCATTGAAAATGGTTATCAGATTCAAATCGCCTGAGACGTATTTTTGGCTATATCTCCGAGTATTTTGAGAGGATCGAGATAAAAATAGTACCAAAAGTTGAGCAATTTATCGAGACACGTGTGCACTTTAGATTTTAAAAATCTATCGGTAGCTTTTTTGTAATTTTGCAAAATTCCAAAAATTCCGGGGTTTTTGGGGGGTGTTTGTTTACTAAATTGTAAATATTTCGGAAATAATACCGACTTAAGAAAAAATGAAAAAAGGGTCCTAGGGTATTAGTTTAGCTACCAAATGGCGAAATAGTTTTGAAAATCAGGTTATAATAGGGTATTTTCCAAATTCTTTAAAACTGCTTATATTTAAAGATTGAGACGAACGATTTAACAGAAAAATATTAAAAGTATAATTAATGTCTTTTTTCTTCATTAAACCAATTAATGTTAAATTATTTTTAAATATTTTTGAATTTACCGCCAAAACGCTCGGTTCGACGACCTCTACTGTGTGACGTCATCTTTGTGTAAACAATAGAGTAAATTGTTACACAGACTACATAGGTGTTCAAATTGTTTACACAAAGTTGACGTCTCACAGTAGACGACATCGAACCGAGCGTTTTGGCGGTAAATTCAAAACCATTAAAAATAAATTAGACTTTAATTGTTTTAATAGAGAAAAAAGACATTAATTAATTTATTTTTATTTTTCTGTTAAATCGTTCGTCCCTAGCTTTAAATTTAAGCAGTTTTCAAAAAATTGGAAAATACCCTATTGTGACCTGTAGGTGGTCCCTTTAGATTTGAAATTGTAGAAAAACGGGTGTTTCCGTACATAAAAAGTGATGTAGCTTTTATGATTATTGACCGATCGTCATGGTAATAGTGTTAAAAGATGCAGAAGCAGACGAGAAGTGCATTCATTGGAATTTTGTAAATCAGTTAATAATATTTCGGCTGCGTCGAGGCAGTCAGCGGGCGCTTTTGTGACACGAGGCGGAGCCGAGTGTCACAATCGTAAAAATAAATAGGTACTACCTAGGTAACTTTAAAAATATAATATAATAGAATAGAATATTTGATTTGATTTTTCGTAAATTTTGGTGTTTATTTTCAATGCTCCCATTCTTGCGGGGACTGTAAAATCTGTGAATTTTTTGTTCGATTGTATAAACATCACTCCATCAGGTTTGATCCCAAATTAGTCCCATTTTTTCGAAAATTTGAAATCGGGTCAGTAGTTTTCGAGTAATCCTGAAAATACTGGTAAATATTGCTCGAGTTTTTACAGATCTACAGACATAACTTTTTTGTATAAAAACAGATTTAGATGATTCTTGTTTTGTTGGAAAGGGAATACCTTATGGGTAATCTCATATTAATTTCATTGGCATTGAACCTTGGACTTTGAAGATACACATCTGAACTCTTCAAAATCAAATAGGATAGTGTGCTATAGTGATTACATTAAGGTATTGAAAGGTTTCGCATTAGCCATTTTTATTGGGATACAGGCTTTACTTACGGATTGATGAGGAGGATGGGCCATAACCTACCTCGCGGACCCAATGCGGATTAGTGGGTATTAATAAGTGCAAATGCAGCTGGGACTAACGGCTTAACGTGCCTTCTGAAGCACGGAGGAGATCGAGATAATACACTTTGGTCACCCATTCCACGACTGACCCTTGCCAAAGTTGCTTAACCTCCACAATTGCAAGCCAACCGGACTTCCAAAGGTCGCGGGTTTGATTTCTGCTTGAGAATAAGATCTGGTGCGAGTCGAATTTTTCTACTGTATTATTTAGTAGGTAGGTATTATGCCCATGTGAATGCTAAAAATTTAAATATTTTAAAGATGCTTAAATATCTTCTGACATACCTACCACAAAAAAGTTAAAAATAAAAAAGCTTTTGAAAAAAACCTCTCAAAAAACCTTAAAACAAAAACCGCATCAAAATTGTCTCTAAAAAGCAAGAAATAATATTCAAATCATTAGATACGATACGAGATATGCATCTCGTATCTAATGATTTTAATAAAACATGTCTAATGAAGTCGGGTTGGGCTTTTAGAACAAAAAAGTGGTCCTCCAGCCCCCTTGATTACATTATTTTTTACTTTTTGAGAGTTAGCTTTTTGTGTGGGAGGTTTTTTTTATTAAGATTTAGCTTTTTTGTGTCGGAGTTTTTTTTTATTTTTTATTTTTACAATATACAGTATAGTGGACTGTACGTTGATTGGCAATGGCTGGCGTGAGCTCTCGCTATTCGATGAAACAACTATATTCTACTAAAGAGATTCGTGTGACAGAAACAGTCTATCTATTTCTGCGCAGAAAAATTCAACGTAAGCGCCCATTGCTTAAAATCGATTTTTAAACAGAAATAATAATAATTAAAAAAATCCTTATATCACGCCCCGCAGTTGAATGTTTGCGATATATTGGTATAAAATTCAAAGCTATGAACCTATTGAAAGTCATTTAAAAGTCATTTTACGTAAAAAGTATATAGTAGCGATATTTTTTTTTATCAAGCGAAGTCTACGATTTTAACATTTTAAAAAGATGAATCTCTTACTTATATGCTGAAATAATTACGTTATTTTTAGGGTTCCGTAGCCAAAATGGCAAAAAACGGAACCCTTATAGATTCGTCATGTCTGTCTGTCCGTCCGTATGTCACAGCCATTTTATTCCGAAAGTATTAGGATTAGGGGAGGTCAGCTCAGCGCGGCCACCTTAACTTTAACTTTTAAAAAATGCTGTTAAAAACAGAATTTGGAGAAGTATTTTATACCAATAGATAGGGAATTTATTAAACTTTTATAACGTGTAATCGCATTCCGTTAAATCTTTAATAGTTTCTTTTAATTTGTAAATTACGAAAACTTGTCAAAAAACCGCTTTGCCCAAGTGAGCGCCTAAAGCGGCCATGGGGGTAAGGGCAAAGTGGTCATTCCAAAAGATTACAAGAAATTCATTTAAAGTTGAAAAACATCGTGCTTAAAAAAACAAGAAGACCAAAAATAAATTAAATAAAACTCTACTAATGAAAAAAAAAATGTTCTTAAGTTTCAAATGAGTCATTTATTATTACAGTCTTAGAATCTTCGAATACTTCCTAAATTTATTTTTAATTACTATATTAATAATTATTTTATTTATGTTATAGGTACGCAACAATTTTCTAATACTTATCTACCAACAGTTCTTCTACTTAAATTAAAATATTCAACAGCTAGGCAAAGCACTTGGCCACTTTGCCCGGACCGCTTTGCCTTTTTCCACCGTTTTGTTTTAAAAATTAACTGTGCTGTAACATTTGTCTCATGTCGGAACCAATGTTACACAAACAAAGCCAAATAGATAAGCAATAATAGACGTAAAATAAAAACATTGAGTTTTATAGAGTTTTGATCAAAACAGATTGAGTTTACCCTGGATTTTCTTAACAAAATGAACAAAAATCTTTTGTATGTTGCCGCGGCCACATGCTAGTTCCGACCACTACCAAATGGCTGCTCTGGGCGGAGCGGTAGATTTGCTGCATATCAGAACATAAAACATTGTACTATCGTTATAAGTTGCCGAGAAATGAGGCATGGCCGCTTTGCCTCCTATGGCCGCATTGAGCTGACCTCCCCTACACAGTTGAAACTTAGTAAGTAGATGTAATCTGTTAACCACTTAACGATTTTAATACAAAAGTAAAAAAAAAATAACATTAAGGGGGGGCTCCCCATATATGGAACTGAAACTGAAAAAAAAAATTCCATCATAACAATAGTTAGGTCTTTAAAAATGACATTGAGGTTCTTAAGACAATTTTTTCTAAAAGTCAACCGTTTGAAAGATAAACACTGCCAAAGTGGTAAAATGTGTGTCCCCCCCCCCCCTCTAACTTTTGAAATAAGAGAGTGAAAAATCTAAAAAAAATATATGCTATAAATCTTAATAAAAACTTTCAACAAAAATTGGTTTGAACGAGATATAGTAATTAGTTTTTGAGATATATCATATTTTCCAAAACCGCAAATATAACTTTGTCATTCATACCAACACTGTGAAAAACAAAGTTATTTTTACAGACGAAAAATTATAGTGGTATTAAATATAGTATGGTATAAGGTAACTACGGAACCCTATGGCGCGTGGCCCGACACGCACTTGGCCGGTTTTTTTAAAGTCGATAGGAGATAAATTCATTAAGAAATATTGATTATACATGTGCTCTGTTGGCATTCTACAGCTGAATCTAGAACAATCTTGGTGGGACTATCCGTAGTTACCCTTAACAATGCGGATTTACATCTATCTATTCAATGGAATTTGTACTTACGAAAAAATTTCCAATATTAATAAATTTTATAAGTTGATCGACTTACTCGTTAACTTGTAAATATGAATATTTCGCAAATGAATTCCTGAATCGAAAAATAGTTTTCACAAACCTTCAATCAGTATTTTTAAAGATCTATTTAACGTCATTCCACACTATGAGATTAACGAAAATATTGTTTTTCATCTCCTCTTTATATGTGCAGGTACACAAAGAAAAAAAAAAATCTGCCACTTTTTGGCATATATATACAATATAATATTCCAATAAAAATTATACCTACTACTTTACTATTTATTTTACTATTTATACCTACAATATAAGTATTTAGTTTTTATGCTAAGGATATTTTTACTTTCTTAGGCACTTTGATTTAAAAGTTAACCTAGGTTTATGCTCTCAATACTTATACGAGGGTGGTTTGATAAATCCATGACTTTATAAAGAAGAAACACTTTTTTCGGATATTTTGTTTTATTTCTCTACAATCTACACAATCTTTTTGTAGCTCTGCATATACAGTCCAACGAAGTTCGACTACCTCTTTAACCCATTTTTTTTTTCTTTCATCACCTGAAAACTGTGCTAACTGATACAACGTAGTGATTATTTTCTCTGTGCTAACTGAAATGAGGGCCCATTTCAGACACCACCTTTTGGCTTGATGAAAATCTTTGACCACCAAGACATTTATTAATTTTGTAGGAGAAAAAAATCTCAGTGGGTTAAATTCTAAAGTAGGAAGGATTCGCATCTTCATTCGATGAGTTTTGTGAGTGAGGGTCGACAGAGTCATTAAGAAAACTTAGAAGTCACTTGAGCTCTTCTCGTCTTCTTCTTCTTGTCAGTGCAGGCGGTTTCCGCAACTTGACGTCTATTGCGCCTATTTTGTGTCGGAGGATGTGTGGCCGGATCACTTCAGTCCAGCTCAGCCAGGAACGCTCCACGGGCTTTCACGTTCGTGATCGCTTCCTGGACGCTTTTTGGCGCTTTTTGATTTCAAAAGTAATAATCTTTAGCCGAATTTGAAAAAAATGTAGTGTGAAGATTCCTAAGGAGTACTTTTTAAGATAGAAAAATAAGAGCGTAAAAGTATTCGATTGAGTAGTTATCTTAAGAAAATTTGATTTCAATTTTGGCGGGAAATGGCGCTATACAAGTTTCCCATAAAAAAAATTACCTCTATCGATTTTTTTTCTCGATAGATATTCATGCTACGGGTACAGAACACGCTATTCGTCATCGCCTCATCAAAATACGATCACACTAAACAAACTAAAATCAACATTTTATAAATAGATCGTGTAGTGAGATCGTCTGCTCCGATCGATTTAATACCAGTCTCTAGTTGCACTACAGGAATCGTAGGCGCAATGAATCATGTCAGTTCACTCGTTTATAAGTTTCTAACGTGAACGAACAATTTTAACAAAGTGTTTTAAATCGGTGCAAAAAGTGTTTGTTTCAAAAAAGTTCAAAAATCTGATCAAGAAGTATTTATTTTAAAAAGTTACTCTACTTTGCAGACCTTTTTACAGACACTCAACATATTTTGGCCACTTAGAAAATCTTGTGATTTGTGTTCTTGAAAAAAGAACAGAAAAACAAATGAAAAAATAAATGCGATCGTGTTTTATTCGTAGAAAAAGTATACGGAAACATCAAAGTTAATGACGAAAAATATTGGTCTTCAAAATTAATAAAGTGAAATTGTGATTTAAGTTCGCGCTTTTGAAGAGTGTAACGTAAAATGGAAATGAAATGTCAGAGCAAAGACCGATCAGTGAGAGTTAGGTTAAATATCGATAATGTGGTAAGTTATGTTTAAGTTTTTAATTTCACTAATGCTACGGCTCTACCTGCGTACGGTAATGTAATAAATGTGCAAGAACGGGCATTATGAATATTCAGTACTATCGTTTGTAAATTAACGCCGTTAAGTTTTGGCTGCATCTGCGTAACGCCTAGATTAACGCTTTACGCTACGCGTTAAGGTCGCAGGTGGAGCCGTAGCAATAGCAACTGCTACGATTAATTTTTAACCACCTGTTTTTGACATTTTCTCCACACATAAAAAGTTAAAACCTTAAACTTAATCAGCTGTTTAATTGTATTAGTGAACTTCAACCTAAGGGCCCATTTCACTGTCTGGTTAAGTTCAATTAAAAGTACATAATTTACTTGACGGATAATCGTAAATTGTAAAACAGGCACCTATTTAAGTAAATTAAATTATTATGTAATGTTTTTAGGTTTATTTACAATTTTTCTGCTGCATTGAATAAATAAATGACCTAATGATATTTATTATATAACATGTTACAAAATAACCCCTAATACCGAATATGGTAGAGAGGGACCATCAAACTGCTATTCTGCATTAGGGTTTATTTTGTAACACGATGTATTTATTCATATTCTAAACGTGAGTTTACCATATTATCAGTAGCTTCTATGACGATTGTTAGTACGGCTGATTCGAAGTAAACACATTGATTTTCTGAACACAAGTCAACAATGTGAGCGTACACTAAATCAAATGTTAACAAAATTGTTGGTTAACAAATAGGTGTTTATATCATAGTTGTACTGAAACTATAGTTTATGTCTGAACTTCTCCAATTATTGGTGTAACTGTTGCCGATGTGAGGGCTTGTATTGTATGCTTGTTGGTGATAAAATATATTTACGTAAATCTTCTTGATATAGTAATGAATTGTGAAAAGACAGATAAAACAGAATGAATGATATTAAAGAAAACGGTGTACAAATGAAAAATAATATTAAAAAGTTTGATTTGCAATAGTAACTTTGTTTCAATTGCCACAACGAGCTTATACGTTTCGATCTGGGTTTATCTGTCCCATCGTTTTGTGGGACACCTTACATCTCGCTTCATCATGTCACCCGTAAGCAACGAACTAGGGAACTTTGCCCGTTAGTTACCAAAGGTTCCGATGCCGAAAAGTTTGAAAATCATAAAATAATTATTAAAAATTACTCCGCGTTTCTACAACGTGAAATTTTAATCATTTGGTTCCCGTAGTGGGGTGCTTCCACTCGTAATTACAAGCAACTTTTAATATAGGGTCAACTACGATATCGCGAAAAAAAACAGTTGTTCCATACATAAACGCAATACCTACTTGACCTCAATGTATGGAACAGCTGTTTTTTTTTTCGCGCTATCTGAGTTGGTCCTATAGTAAAAGTTGCTTATAATCATGAGTGGAACCAACCCACTGCGGGAATCAAATCATTAAACATTTCAGCGCGTATTTATTTTGTTACAATTAGTTTTTGGAAATTCTTTAGAACTGACCAAGAAACGTGCCACGTAACACATTAAGTCCACTATACATTCTCCTTAACACCATGAATCTAAGTATATCTGTCCCCCTGTTTGCGGGACACCTCACGTCCCGCATTCATCATGTAGTATTGTGACCTCGTCTTTTGTGACACTGACACTTGGGCTCATATAAAGATGTCCTCTAACGGAATACTTTAATAAATTTATCATACTTAACAGCTGAGCTGACAATTTTTACCCACTTCGAATTCCCTTTGAGGGTTATTTTGGTGGTAAGTTTTCTTAATCGACTGTCGTACTTGAAAACTGTTATTTCCCAAGTGTTGTTATATAACAAACCAATAAAGTTATAACTACTTGCCTCACTAAAAACCAGGAAGAAATTAATAAGATGAATTGCGAACCAAGTATGAGCTGCATAATGAAATCCTCATTCATAAATAAATTTATACAAAAATATGAGATGGCTGATTTTATGTGAATAGCTGCAGCTAAGTAGTTCTTAGTTAAATGTGCCTTACAAAGCACGGAGCATTTGTTGCCCACCCATCCCAAACCTGTGTCCATCCATCTCAAAACTGACCATCGCGAACATCATTCCTCGAACATCCTTATTATAAGTTATCGGGACAATTAATCACGTTCCCAAAATGCCATTCACATCCACCATAAAGCACCTATACACTTGAGCTATTTGATTTCCATTTGGTTTGTTTGCGTTAGTGATCGATCGACAGGCGATTTCGGGAAAAAAAGGTTCAGTGGTCAGCGAACACTGATCGCACTATGCGGTTCTCAGAATCACAGAGTTTTGTTTTATATAAAGTACTTAAGTGCTCTACCAAAAAAACGAGAGGGATTGTGATGTGTGATAATATCGCCCAAAAGAACATAGTAAGTTGTAAAAAATCGACTTCCTGACGTTTCGCTAATCCTCCACTTACTTAAGATGTGTTGCTTAGATATTTCTGTTTATTGACGGGAATAACAACAGTTGCTCAGTAACAGATCCATAGTGTAGGCCTATCTCTTGCTGAAGATAGATTATTGAAATCGAAATCTTGATACATTTTAATGCCTTGTTCGCAAAATAGTGATGCCTTGTTTGACTGTGATTGTACAAAGTCTAATATTTTGAGAATGTAATATGTTGCTAAGATTTTAATGCTAGAACAAGGGTAGAACAGCCAGATCAATAAAAAGGTGTTATAAATCTATTTTTGACATATAATTTGAAAATTTAAATAACAATTTATGATATTAACTAAATACTCAGCTTCAAGTTAACCATCGAATATCATAAAAATATCCTATCGAACTTTTAACTTAAAATTTCTAAAGTATCGTCAAATATTTGTATACGAGTATCATGCAATTGTTTTTTAAGTAGGGAGTTGCATAAACTGTTGGTTGCTCCATTGAATAAATAAACAACAATTATTTCCTTCAAAGCTTTTGTTTCCAGCATTGTTCAAATAAGTACTTTTGAAACTTCCTTTTAAAATAGCGTTGAGTATTCTTCGTTACCTATTAGTCAGCCTTAAACACCTACACATTTTATCTAGTTCAGAGGTTAAGGGGTCGCTTTTCTATTATTTATATTCAGATATTACCTACCATTAACTCAACTCAACCTACTTCAATTTTCTATTATAAATAATAAAGAATAAATAAAGTTACAAATGTTATTTCTTTAAAAATATTGTACGTAATTTCTTTATTGCACAAAACACAAATTAGTGTAAACACTTATGTTATCATAATACAAGTAATTACTAGAATATTAAAAAATATACCTAACGTATAAGTTGTTGCCAATTGGATTTCAAAACAAACTTCAAAACTTTAAGTAATTAGCATCTTAAATTATAAAAAAGTGTTAATTTGATTTGGTATTAAAACTACGAAGCCATGATAATAAAAACTTAGAAACGGCAAGTTTACACGAGTTCCTAGCGAGAAATTGAATGTTTCTTAAAAACTTTCGCAATTCACTTCTATTTTTCCACTTAAAGTTTTAGTTATTTCGCTAATTAATTAATTAATACACGTAAATATGAGATCAATATTTTACAGGCCCCTTTTTACAGTTTACTAATTTTAGAGAGATGACTTCAGTAAAAAATTTAGACTTCGTAATTAATAATTGAGATCACTGATTAGAGATTATAAATTCGAGACACCATGATCTTGGTGCAAATATGTTTTTATTGTATAAAAGGAAAACGATGATGGAAATTCAACGGATGATCAGCTCTGACCACTAAATGGATCAGGTTGAAAGTGAAAGGCAAACAAATTACAGAAATTCTCATGTATAATGGAATTTCACGCGTACCTACGAAGTCGCGGGCGTAAATTAATATTTTTATATTATAATCATAATTTTATTTTATAAGGTATAATTATATAGTAATATAGTAGAGAAGTATCTCTAGACACATTTAGACAGGTCAGAAATAGGCATTTTTCTTTAAAGTTGTATTGTTCCAGACCAAAATGAACCGTGGATCCAGAGAGGAGCTCCTGGGCAGCTCCCAGGAGGCGCTGCGGAACAGCCAGCATGACCTCCGCAGCTTCGGCGACAAGCCACTCACCAGAGAGGAGAAGACCTTCCTCCTCCACGCAGACAGGGGGGACTACGTCACAGTAAAGAAGTAAACACAACTCAGATTTAGAATAACTTAAAAAGATAATTAGAAGACAGCCTGGACGACAAACCGCTTACCAGGGGAGGACTAGACCATCCTCCTCCAAGCACACAAGAGACTAAGTCACAGTTAGGCCACATAGGCACAGACAGACAATGTTACCACACGTTACCATATTTATTAGAATGAATTAATTCTTATTGGCCCTATCGACTGATGTCATAAAAGTACAGGTTGTATTGTTTTGCATCAGTGTCGGTCCGGATCGCGGTTGCAGCGAACGTATTTTCAAAAATGCTTGAATGCAGCACTGACAGATGGCTTGCTTACCGCCTAGAGCCTAAGCGAGTCACCTAGCGTTTAGCGACTGGAGAAGACGCCAAGCGCGGTGCGGCCGACATTCGCTAGTCGCCTAGCGGCAGTGCGGCCGGTTACAAACATTCGTGAACGTTTTTTTTACATCACTACACGTTAGGCGACACTCTAGGCTTTAGGCGTAAAGCAAGTCGCCTGGAGAACCACTGCTGTTAATGATAAATCACATAAAAATATGATAAAAAGATAACTTTGGCGACAGACCGCTCACCACAGAATAAGACCTTTGCAACCAGTGTCAGAATCCAATTTTCTCAGAATTATTGTCCTATAAAATGGAGTAAAAAAGCTGAAAAAATAGGTATTTGACAAAAATATTCTTGTCATTCTTTAAGTAAACTCTTCATTTCAATCACCTATAGGTACTTAAAAGATGTTTCAAAATTAAAGGTGCAATTCTTCCTTTTTTAAAGCCAGTTAGGAGTCCAATTAGGTCAACATAGTATTACATTTATAACATTTGACACAAATACTGCCAAAACCGTTGAACAAAACCAGGGCAGGCTGATCGACCAACTGTATCGATAAAAAGAATCACTACAGCTGCAGTAAGCCTATTTATTAGGTGATACCAGCTTTGGGGGATTTATCTCGTAGGGCAAACATTGTGCGTTAACTTTGTCCTTATAAAGAACCTTGTTTAATTTATTTAAACTAAAACATAAAAGAAGGTTTCTATCTACTTACCTACACATAGGGAATTCGATCCCGGCCCTTATTTCTGATTTCGGGATTACACTTAGGCAATCCCGGGATCCCGGGATTATTTCGGGATTGAAGATTAAAAATTCAAATTTTCGATTTCGTCAAAAATCGACGTACTTTAATCAAAATTTTAACAAAAACCAACATATTTTACGTTACAATACACACCTAGCCAATCTAATTAATCAAAGTTAGAGTCAAATTAAGTCTAACCAGACTTTAAGTCTGGTTAGTTTGACACTTTTTATTGTATAAAAAAATATTTTTCAAGAATGAATATTCACTCTTGAAAAATATTTTTTTTCATTTAAACTTGATTGAAGATCTTTCTTCATTTAAACTTCAATTAATTGAAAAAAAAATACCTAACAAACTATGCAAATAAAATTAATTGACAAAACCTCTCTTAACGTCGACCAAATAGACAGTATTTCATGTAAAAACCTAGTTAGTATTTAGGTAGTAAAGAAGTTTCTTAGAAAAAACTGATTTAAAATAATATTCATGAGTCACAAAATAAATTCTAAACTAATCTTGAAGAATGTTAAGCGTCACCACATAACCCAGTGAGAGTTGCTTGTCTATCATTTTAGTTCAAAATAAAAAAAAAGTTTTATTCCAAGAAACCATCGCAAATCCGCTGGGTTGTGTTGCTTGCTTAGAATGCTGCTTGAATGAAATACAGGTTTTCTTGTATTTTATATAATAAATGATAGGCGTGCAGTTATATTGAGAGCACTGACACTGAGCGTTTAGCATCACGCACTATATTTTGAAACTTTTTTAAAATTAATTAACCAATCCCGAAAATCCCGGGATTATGAAAACCCAATCCCGAAAATTTCGGGATTGAAAAACGGTCGGGATCCCGGGATCCCGAAAACCGGGATCCCGGGATCGAATCCTCTACCTACACAGTACTAATATATACAGGTTGGATTTTAACCTGGAGGGAAAGTATCCTAAATAAAGGAAATAGGCGTTTTAGCTCAAAGGAGACGTTCCTTTATTTTCAAATAAAAGCAAACTGCATTCAAGGATTTTTTTATACACTTGCCCTAGACGGGGAACCGATCCACAGACAGACAGACATACGGGAATTGAACTCGTAGGTAACACAGTATATACCGAGTTACCTAACTATGGGCAGAAAAAGTGACCAAAATACAAAACCTTTTTCGTTTGTTGTGCAAAACTAAAATAAAAAAAAGAATGCAAGAGAATGCTTATGAGGATGAGTCATAAACCTACCACTTGGGCTCAATGCTATGTGGTAAGTATAAGGGAATGGGTAAATAAAAAAACATAGTAAAATCACCTAAAACTAATAATAAAACACAAGAAGTTTTAACTGAATCATTCGTTATCTACTAATATATATGTTGAAGGTAAATAATTGTGAAAATGGAGTCCCATCTAATATTCTTTATTGTCAGTACATTGGGCACTTGACGAATACGGTTAATGGAAGTTCTAACACCCTGATTCGACCTTCACAATGACTTGCCTCGATTCTAAAAGAACTCAAGGAGCATCAAAATATCCCGATAAATAGGCTGTATACCGAGTGTGCCTTTGTATGATAAACTCATATCAAGCAACAGGGAAACTGCGAAAAAAACTGATGAAAAGAAAACGCTTGTTTTCACAATTTAGTCATTTCATCGACACTAAAAATCACGATGGTGATGGAGGTTTATATTTACAAAGCTAATATACGTTTATAAGGCCTGATGGTCTAACACGAAATAAAAATAATGATAATCATCATTTCGAACGAATATAATCACGAAGCAGAGCAAACATCATCCGATAACCGTCAGTTCGTTTTTAGAGTAAGCCCTATCAAACTGACCTCTCTTTTTCTTTCAGGTTGATAGAACAATACTTGACCAGCCCGGATATCCTGGACATCAACTGCGTGGACCCGCTCAACCGATCCGCCCTCATCGCTGCCATCGAAAACGAGAATTTCGAGCTCATAAAACTACTCCTTGCGTCTGGGATTCAAGTTAAGGTCAGTATTTTTTTTCACTGCTCCCCAAACTCGTGGTTCGGGCCTTTTTACATCGATTTTCCTCATTCATTGTAGTTCTCACATAACATGCCTCTATGTCTTTCACTTTCATTCCGCATACGAGTTTTTCTTACATTCATCCGCATTCTTTTCTGGTGGGATGTCTTTTTTTATATTGTATAAAATTAATGAGTTTTTTCTTGACCCTAGTCTAGCCCAAAAGCAAAGACAGGGTCTATGATGGAGCGAACTTGCCCAGAAGTCAGCCTACCTATATTTTTTCAGTTGTTAATAAAGTCTTATATGTAAAGGTCGAAGAAAGAAAAACAAACTCTGATTTCCACAGCACAAAAAGTTATTTAGTTTACAATTGAAGCAATTTATGTGATGGTATCCAACTTTTATTTATATATTTTTTTAATTAAGGCACATAGAGTAGCGGTTGGTACTTATGTATAAATATCAAAAACTTCGCCACATGTTTAAAAATAAAATAGAAAATAGTTAAATAAAAAATCACAACCAACATAAATATCACTCGAACGAGTCACAGCCTACACAGAGCAACGAGAAAAAACTATTGTCTCGTGAAACTCGAGATTCTTTCGATACAGGTATCCCTAGGGAAATCACTCGCCGTACAGCTTGCATGATCATATCCCAGACATTATCATAAACGACGAGACGGCGGCGACGACTATAAGAACTCTGCGATTAAATTTTATGTTCGCACCTCGTCTTTAGAGGCTTTACTTAGAGGCTCTGCGGAACGGAAGGCGTATGAGGCAAACGCACGGTTATAAATAGCTGGTATCAAGTACCTATTTTATGAAATCTATGCGTGACCGCAATTCATTTACTACATAAACATTAGTTACATTACATTAAGAGGTTTATTGTCCCTTCTTGACGCAATATCATTATGACACCAACTCGACGCAATTAATGCTTTAATCTAAGTTATAATAATTCAAAGCCTACCTAATTCAAAGCCAATTAAAGATTTTGATAAGTTACTATTTATTTGTGTTGTGTATTTCATTAAAAATGTAATATTATTACTAGTTAGAGACTATTAAAAATTTAATCGCCTTACGATGTCATGGAATTAGCGTTGTGAAATAATTTTAATCAAATTGAGACAGACCCACTCAATTAATACATTTTTAACACATTGATTGTGATATTATCATCTAAAAAAGCTTTTAAAAAAAAGCAAAACCTCCTTCAAAAATCTAAAAAAACAGCTCTATAAAAAGCAAGAAATAATGTTGAAAACTATTGAAGTCGGATGGAGCTGGAAGTATTTTTTTTACTTATTGTATTGATTATATTCTAAAAGCCCCACCCGACTTCAATAGACGTGTTTTAATTAATCGATTTCAAAATTATTTCTTGCTTTTTATAGAGCTGTTTTTTTAAGATTTTTTAAGGAGGTTTTGCTTTTTTTAAATTGTTGTTTATTTTAAACTCTTTTGTGGTATGTATGTGATAAAACGTTATAATGTTTCACATTTTTCAATGGCATACCCCGAATAACTCAACATAACGAAAACGACAGTATTTTCAAGATTTCTTGAAAACTACTGAACTGATTTAAAAAAAATTATAAATGGGACCAACTTGGAACAAACCTCATGTTACAACGTTTGAATCATATCAATCGGTTCAGCCGTCTTCGAGTAATCGGTGTACATACATATAAAAAAAATATACGCGACGAATACATAACCTCCTCCTTTTCAATTTTTTTAAGTCGGTTAAAAAAAGATAGTCATGAATCAAATAAAATAAGTATTTATATGCGCCTAGATATGGAATTAAATGCATTTGAAATATGATAATTCGCCAATATTGCATGATGTGTAAAGGAGTAAAACTATTTGTTTAGATAAAATTTGCTTACGGAGAATTCTACTTTCATTATTTAGGTATAAAGTTTTTGTTTGAGGTTTGCAAGTTAGATTAAACTGTGCGACCCAAGGGTATGTCGCCTATAATGATATTCAAATACTTTAAACTACATGAATCAATGTTATTGTAACCGTAATAGCCATTTTAAACTTATTACTAACTTTTTACATATATTTCAGATGGAAATTGAAAAATAAAATGCTTTAGTTTTGATTGATGGTAGCGATCATTTTTAACCATGATTACTGAGTGGCTAAATAGCCAAATAGCTTAAAGCTAAATAGCTGATAAATACCTATTAAAAATGCAAAACAAGTTTTCATTTGGGATCTTAGACGATCTTTCAAATTCAAAGCGAAACTGGTTACTCTCAACATAGCAATGTTAGAACATGATCCTGATACAATAACTTATAATTATTTATCAATCATCATACATTTTTTAAATTGAAATGCCTTCGATTTTGAACGATCAAAAGTGTAAGTAGTTTGGCTAATGGCTGTAAGAAATGTCTATTCCATATTTTTGTAGTTTTATTTTGATATAATTTTCCGTTTATTGTATCTAAGTCATGTTAGTTCGTATTTAATATGGAATACAAAGTTATTAAAATGTATTTTACTTTATTTCAAATGCTAACAGCTGATATTAACGTTAAAAATAAATCTTTTTTATAAAGTAATGAAGTCTAGATATCAGCTAGCTTATCTAACCCATAAAGAACATACAGTTTAATTTATTGGTGTAAAGTTTTCTTCAGGATAATTTCATTTCAAGAACTTAAAACATTCCAATGAAAGAGCTTCTTCGAAATGTCAGTTCCGAAGTTGTATTTCATTAACAAAAGACGGGGTTCTGGGGAAAAATCTGTGAAGGGAAATTCTGAACAATGAGTTAGCAAGATTTATAATGTACTAATTTTTTAATTTGTGTGATTTATTGGCTTTTTTATTTAACGTTTTGTTGAGACAGTTGCGAAAATTATACGTTGAAGTAGTTGGAATTTTCTTTTCTAGCTTTTTTTTCATCGAGTTCAAAACATTTGTTTATATTGGTAGGGAAATGATTTTCGGTATTGGAAGGAAACGACAGTGTCGTGGTGTACCTACCTCCGAATGTCGTCGTCGCTCGTCCGTGTGACTTTAATCCGCTCTCAATGTTGAGAGCTATCTTGAGATCATAGCTCAGATGCTGTTTCTATAAGAAGAAAATCTCAAGTATGATCTCAATATAGCTCTCATCGTTGACAGCGGTTTATAAATACGGGCCTTACCAAGTGACGTAGTCACCCGGCACTGTTATCATAATTTTTACCCGACTGCAAGAGGGTTATGTTTTTCGCGCGTATCTTGTTTGTATGTAATATTCTTTATTACCTCATATCTTTCAAACGGCTGAACGGATTTCTATGACTAAGATATCGTTAGATTTGTCTTTTCAGCCCAAGTGTTCTTAAGAAGGTGGCGTTTTAAAAAACCAACATGGCGGCTGTACGGTGCTGTTATACGTAGTGGAAAAATTTTTTTTTTAGATTACTACGTAATGGGTGTCAAATTAAAGGGTTTTTTATAAGGATTTCAAAAAGGTATATCATGACTGTAATATATAATAATTAATAACTAAAAAGATATAAATAAAAAAATAAATTAAAAAAATTAAAAAACCCGCCTGCATAAAAAGACAAGTCAACTGAAAAGATGTAAACAAGATTAAATATTAAAGGCAACATAATAACATGCAGTCGGAGGCATGTCGGAGGCATAGGTATAATTCAAATCATTCATAACATCACTTTCTTTATGCATGCCTCCGACTGCATGTGATTATGTTGCCTTTAATATTTAATCTTGTTTACATCTTTTCAGTTTACTTGTCTTTTTATGCAGGCGGGTTTTTTAATTTTTTTAATTTTTTTTTTTACTATTTTTATTTGTGTTACAATAAATTTTATTATTGTACCAGGATGCGCTACTGCACGCCATCAAAGAAGAGTACGTAGAAGCTGTGGAGATGCTTCTGCAGTGGGAAGAAGACCACCATGTTCTTGGAGAACCTTACGTGAGGAAACCTCTTTCCATTACATAAAAAATTTTACAAGACAAATTGCAACATTTTTATCTTCTGATGGCAAAGAACAATATATATATATGTTACCGGCAATGTGTATTCTCCGGCATTGTATACAATGCCTAGGCATTGTATACAATGCCTGAAACGATCAGGCAATGTATGAAATGATATTCATTTTATACATTGCCTAGGCATTGTATACAATGCCTGCTGGTCCACCGGCAATGTGTAAAATAAGTTTACATCATACTGCTCGGCAACTAGGATTTACTAGTATAGTAAGAGGCCGTGTAAGTTGGCATGTGCAACACAGTGCATTGTTTAGATAGAACGTTCCATTTTCAAATCACTTTACAATTCAAGCATGGGTGAATGCTTTAACTGTAAAGTAACTTTACTCACTTATGCTCTGAAATGTTATCATTCCATTTGAAAAAGGAATGCGGGGCGTTCAACATTTCCGTGGGGGTCTGGTTCATCACATTCTAAATTTGAAATTCAGTGCGGAAATGAAATTCAATACTTACTTCCCGCACTGAGTGCGGGAAGTAAGTGTTCCAAATTCAAATCGGTAGAACTTATCAGCTAGCATTCTTTTTATGAAACTTTATGGTTGCATGACCGGTCAGTAAACATGGCCACGCGAATCAATTTAAATATCACATTTTTACAAAGAAAATTGTATTTCCTCGCATTTCGTGAGTAAAGTATTATACAAACCTTGTACTGGAAGCTACTTGCATTGCCTCGAATGATTAAAGCCCTCGCCTGCGGCTCGGGCTTCAAACCATCCTCGACAATGCAATCGCTAGCTTCCCGTTCTCGGATGTAATGTACTATTACAATTCAAGCTATGTCAAAATCCTTAGTGAACCAATCTCTTTTCTTATTATAAACTGTGGAAACATTTTACTGAAAAAAAAAAACAATAAATATGGCGGCATTTCATTTCCGTTCAAGCTATGCAAAACTCCTTGGATTTTGATTTTGATTTTGATTTTGATTTTTTTTTTATTTTTATTTTTTTTTTATTTTTTTTTTTTATTTTTTTTTTATTTTTTTTTATTTCATTTTCATTTTTATTTTTATTAAATTTACCTCGCATGAATGATGTAAAGTAGTATTCTTACCTCGGTTGTAAGTAGCTATTACACCCTCGAACCATTAGCGCCCTTTGCGAGCTGCGCTCGCACGGGCGCCAAATTGGATCTTGTTCTGTAATAGCTCACTTACGTCCCTTGTGTAACAAACTACTATTATTTCTGTTGTCTGTTATAAAAAAATAACCTCGAAATTTAAGGCTCACGCTCCGCCGCGCTACGCGCTCGCCTTAAATTTCTAACCTAACCCGGGACCTACAGGAGTAAAGCAGGTTCGGTTCCAAACTCAATAAGCCGCCCTCGAGCCCCCCCCGAGCCCCCCCCGAGCCCCCCCCCCGAGCCCCCCCTCGAGCCCCCCCGAGCATTCCCGAGCCCCCCTCGAGCCCCCCCCAGCCCCCCCCCGAGCCCCCTCAAGCCCCCCCTCAAGCCCCCCCGACCCCCCTCGAGCCCCCCCTCGAGCCCTCCCCTCGAGCCCCCCTCGAACCCTCCCCTCGATCAAAATCTTTTTATTTTACACATTGCCTGTGGACCAGCAGGCATTGTATACAATGCCTAGGTAATGAAATAGACTATAATATTCATTCTATTTCATACAATGCCTAGGCATTGTATACAATGCCTGCGTTTCATACATTGCCGGTGACATATACATTGGTAAAACTTGGAGAGTCGCTTAATACCTACTGATAACCTAATTCAATAGGTTTACTCAATGACACTACTTGGCCAACCAGTTCCTCCGTGATAAAATATTGACTAGTTTTTTGATTATCAAATATTTTACCATAAATTTACCAAATATTTACCATTTTCCGAGCTGAATATTTGACATTGATAATTTGACTGCAATTGGAGCTTTGGCGTGACTAGAAAGGGTCACGCGACTTACTGCTAAGATTTTGACGCTGTAAACAAAAACCAGGATCACCAATAAGACCTTATAACTCATGCAAAAGTCGTTTAGAAAACACTCGGTTCTGCTGGTCGTAACGTTAAAAACAAATGTTCAATGTCAACAGAGCTGGGAGTCCGTCGACTCATCGGCGGCGACCTTCACGCCAGACATCACGCCTCTCATCCTGGCTGCCCACAGGAACCACTATGAGATCCTGAAGATCCTCCTGGACAGAGGTGCTTCGCTCCCAGTGCCACACGACGTCAAGTAGGTACAGACTCATTCATCCAATCACAACCAATCATTCCAATAAACATAACCTAATTCATTGAAGTACCTATGTATGTCTCATCTGAACCTAAGAACCTTTGATGAAAACATTCTTCACCACTATATTAATAACAATATTTATGGAAAATTGTATTTCTTTATTTCTTTCGCATTCATTGTACTCCATTACTAACCACAATCAAGTTTCAATCTTAAAGTTAAGACTTGGCCTAAGGGGCAACTTATATCACATACTGATGTGGACCATGGCAATACCACAGAATAGATAATAGTACTAACGTACAGAATTTGCACTCCTCAGAATCGTTTAAATAAATAGCGACTCTAGCCCCGACACAATAAAGTGTAATTCAGGTCGCACAACGCTCCCTTCGCTCCAAAACATCCACTTAGTCGTTGCCTCTCTTTCTATCGCGTATGTCTTATCCTTTCTGATGTATGAAATTTGTCCTGGCAATACTTATTGCCGTCAAGTTTTAGTGATGCATATTAAAATTTAAGATTTAAGGCAACATAGAGATTTCTTTTCAGCAGTAAATTAAAACCGTTTTAATGTTTTCCATACAAACATCTTTTCAATGCCCTTCTTCACAACTTCTGCTAAGACTGTCTTTCACAGGTGCGGCTGCGACGAGTGCGTCAAGTCCTCCCAAGAGGATTCCTTACGACACTCCCAAGCTCGCATCAACGCGTACCGAGCCCTCACCTCCCCCTCCCTCATCGCGCTGTCCTCAGCTGATCCGCTGCTGACAGCCTTCCAGCTGTCCTGGGAACTCGGACGGCTAAGTCGGATGGAAACTGAGTTCCGAGTCGAGTATAAGGTAACTGTGGTAACGACGACGACGACTTAGTCAAATTATCCATCAGCCATTTTAATTGTCCCCACTGCTGGGGCACATGCCTGCCTTATGAGTGGATAAGGAGGATGGGCCATCAAACCTACCACGGGGGCCCAAAGCGGATTTTAACGACTGCAAATGCAACTGGGACCACAGGCTTAACGTGCCTTTTGAAGCACGGAGGAGCTCGAGATAATACATTTTTGGTCACCCATCTCATGACCGACCCTTGCGAAAGTTGCTTAACCTCCACAATCGCTGGGCCAGGCGCTAAACTACTACGCTATCGAACTCCTCAAATAAAATATTTTAGTGAAAATAAATCTTTGTTTCAGGCCCTCAGACAGCAATGCCAAGAGTTCGCCACGTCACTCCTGGACCACACGCGGACATCTAAAGAGCTGGAGATCATGCTGAACTACAACCCCTGGGACACTGACAGCTGGGAGCCGGGCGAGCGCCAGACTCTTGGCAGGCTGAAGCTGGCCATCAAGTACAAACAGAAAATGGTAAGAAAAGTCACGTCACTCCTGGACCACACGCGGACATCTAAAGAGCTGGAGATCATGCTGAACTACAACACATTACCTCAAAGAGACTGCTCTTTCGATTGACATTTTTTATCTGTGTACAAATTAATAATATGATAAGTTAATGTAAATAACACTGCATAACGGTTACTTATCTTAAATTCGAAATTTATTTGTGCAAATTTTAATATCCGATATTACACTATTTTGTTTCATATAATTGTAATTTTACCGAAAACACCTGACAAGTTATTGGAATTTCGAATTTCACTTTTTTTTTTAATTATATATGTTTGACATCCCACTCAACGATTGGCTGAAGCTGTTAAGTTGGATCATTTAGGATCCAAGAAAACATTTCTTTGAAATACAACATTTATCTGATAAATCATTTAAATCTTATACTTACCTATCTTAAGTTCGCTCAGTTCGAATTTTAGTTTGCCGAAATTATTTCGCCCTTTTCGTTTTCCATCCGAAAACTCAATTGACAAATTATTGAGATTCCGAATTTCACTTTTTTTTAATGTTTCGACTTCCCACTCAACTTTTGGCTGAAGCTTGACTTAGTATCCAGAAAAAGTCTATTGTTGAAGAAATCCTACTAATATTATAAACGTGAAAGTTTGTGGGTTTGGATGTTTAGATGTTTGGATGTTTGTTCCTCTTTTTACCCTGATATTCATACGGGAACGGGAACCACGCGGGTGAAACCGCGGGCGGCCGCTAGTATTGTTTATATACGGTAGGTACATGATATTTTCAAGTTTTATAGACGGATTTTAACCCTTCCACCCGAATTCAAATTGGGTGAAAAGATATTTAAAAAGCTTCAGTCTTTTGGCAGTTTTATAAAAAAAAAATAAGCGATTATTCATTGGAAATCATTGGTTTGTCACTCTGGGCTTTACTTCAAATAAATGAGCCTTTTGATATTGCTCTTAGTTCCTTTGGGCATTTGTAATACCAATTTCAAAAAACGTAATGAACTTTGTGATTTAAAAAATATTAATCTTTATTTCATCAATAGTAAGAATGTATAGGTATAGGTAGAGTACCACGAATTTGACAGTGATTGTACTTAACAAGGTTCTTTTTAAGATTTTAAATTTCTATTAGCAGTTTACCAATTCATTTGAATTTGAATTTTGAATTTTGTTAAGTGAATTCATAAATTTCGTAATATATATATTAATATGGATTTACAGTTCGATGTACAGACCACGAACCCATTATTTTTATGATCCAAGTAACCACACTTTAATCACAATGTATGAAATCTCTTAAATTTTAAACAATACATTTTTAAATAGAGCACCCGTTATTTGAAGCAGAATCTTCAATATTGTGAAAACTGCGATATACCGCGAGACACGCGCGTTACTTTTCATTTGCCTCAAATATACGAATGCTATTTTTCCCTTAGAAGCATAGCATAAAGTAGATACACACGAGCGAAAGTTAGGTACCCAAGAAAAAATAACGAACAATAGGGAATATGCATCAATTTTTTTTTTAATCTTAATCAAAAGTATAATGCGTGAGAAAATTAACTGTAACATTAAAACTTTTCTCTTGCGTTTTTTTCTCGTGATATTGTTACTTGAAGTTAGCGCGCAGCAGCACCCGCCGAAAACACTCCATACAAAATGGTGACGTCACACATCACGTTTCAGGTGTGTTTCGGCGCGTTTAATATGGAGTTAGCCAATAATCTTCAATTATCTCCCTAAATTTTGCGTTTAAGTACATATGTGTCATACAAAATATTATTTCTTATTCGATATTCTATCTGACTGTAAAGTGCATTATATCAGAAAATGAAAAAAAAATATCGTTATTTTCCCCTGATTTCATCGTGTGATAAAACTAAAATAATACATTTTTTTTATTTTTTTTTCCTGTTCCATCATGTTTTTATAAGTGTCCGCAGCGATCAAGCTCAATTTCATCAAAATCGGTGACTTATGCATATTCCCTATTGGTGATGGCAATTTTTTTAAAAGTTTGAGTCAAATTAAGGATATTTCTTGACTTCTCATAATAAATATTAGTAAACCTATCACACGATGCTTTAACGCTAATCAATCAAGTTATGATAGATTTGATAACAACCCCCCTTGTAAGTGTTTCGATCTCTCCTTTGTTTAAGTCATATTCTACTATTCGATGAGTGCGTAAACTTTTAATTGGTAACAACAATTTTTGGTTCCTAATAGGGACGTATCAATTAATTGAAATATTGAATTGAGTCATGTTATAATATAGAAATTAAAACTATCATCAATAGAAAAATATAAATTCTTGAGTCTTCGAACATTAAGGTGCTCCTTCACCGGGAGCATTCGCGTGTAATGTAACTTTACAGATTTGAGCATTACATCAGTGAAGGAGGAGAACCGAGCATTACAATGCGCACCTTGTAATGATATAATGTGTAATATCTTGATACAACTTGTAACATCAATGCGAAAGTCGAATCTACCTATATAATATTACATTACACGCGAATGCTCGTCAGTCAGGGAGGTATTATTGTAATCTAATGCTCAAAGACGAATTTATAATGTTAAGGTGCTCCCTCACCGGGAGCATTCGCGTGTAATGTAACATTATAGATTCGTCTTTGCGCATTACATTACAATAATACCTCCCTGACTGACGAGCATTCGCTCGGTTCTCCTCCTTCACTGATGTAATGCTCAAATCTGTAACGTTACATTACACGCGAATGCTCCCGGTGAGGGAGCACCTTTAACATCACCGCGCGCGTCCTGCATCTTGCGTCACGGCAACCACTCCGAATTGTCTCCATGTCGGCCTCTCAGCGTCACGTTAATATGAATTTGTAATGTTCATTGTTTGAGACCTATACAGCGTGAAATTTTAATCATTTGGTTCCCGCCGTGGTGTGGTTCTACTCATGATTACAAGCAACTTTTACTATGAGGCCAACTCTCCTGCTCGCAAAAACAAATCAGCTGTTCCATACAAAAGTGCAGTACCTACTCGACCTTAATGTATGGAACAGCTGATTTTTTTTTGCGAGCAGGAGTGTTGGCCCCATAGTAAAAGTTGCTTGTTATCATGAGTGGAACCACCCCACGGCGGGAACCAAATGATTAAAATTTCAGCGTGTATAGTAGCTAACTAAATTATCATCTGATTTTAAAGCGACTCGAAGCTTGTATATTTTTAACAAAGAGAAAAAGTTCATACACAAACCCCATTCTGAATTCGACGGAAACAAAGTTCGGTACCTACAGCTTTCCAGCTTATTTGTGAAACTGTTAAAGCTTTTCATTGTATGACCCAACCCTTACTAGAGCGGTGCATCTCTCATATTATTATAAACTATAAGCTAGGTATGAAAGTAAATAGAGCGACAAGCAACTTCATATTCGAAATATGGTTCTACAAAAACTTTTAAATAAAAAACACTAAACATATCGTAACCTATAATGAGAAAAATTATACAAGGCAAAGCATTATTACAAAAGGGAAATAATAACTTACTTTATGAGGTTTGACCATGGTGTAAGAAATCTTCAATCAAGCACATCTTATCTAAGAACTGGCAAATGATTATACCTTTGAGTGCAAAAAAGGACTAGAAAGACTAGGGTACTTACTAAGAAAAATATCGTTTTTACACACGAAAAATTTGAACCACTACCCCATACATATTATTTGATGAGCAAACAACCCCATCTCATGTGCCTATAAAACGTCAACCATTTCAAATACCATTGCTCTTGTCATCTCTTTCCATTGATTTCCTGTTTTTTTTTATGCTTAACGGGATAGTGCTTGGCTTTCACCTCACCTGATGTTAAGTGACGATAAGGCGGAAGGTGGAAGCATACTACACCCGGAATCCTCGTCATCATCACTGAGGAACTGGCTATCTTACCTCTAACTGCCGGAATACAACAAATTGATTTGTCTGTTTGTTTCAGTTCGTCGCCCATGCTAATGTACAGCAGTTACTAGGAGCCATATGGTATGAGGGTCTTCCAGGATTCAAGAGAAAGAACATCGTTGGACAATGTGTACAGGTAAACAATACAAACAATTATTAATCTAGTGTCCGATTTTTTACCCCTACCATGAATAGCTGGTCAAAGAATTTTCATGACCAACGAATCAAAATAAAAGAAGTAGATAAGCAAAAGAACACACAAAATCGAATCAAATTAGATTTGGCTTAGATGATTCCATACCTTAATAAGGTTTAGGGGAATGCTGATTCCCGCGAAATCTCATGGTATACCTACCCATATTACATACATTTAGGCAAGTCATAATACTCTTGATTTTATACAACGTGTTAATGTAAAAGCGCAAAAACTCTTAGGTGGTGGTTGTGCTCATGAATATGAACAACTTTTACTATGGGGCCAACTCTGCAACTCAACAAAAAAATCTGCTGTTTCATACAAGTTGTCAATACCTACTCGACCAGAATGTATGAAACAGCAGATTTTTTTTTTCGCGATTTCAAGGTTGGCCCCATAGTAAAAGTTGTTCATATTCATGAGCACAATCACCACCTAAGAGGTTTTGCGCTTTTTCATTAACACGCTGTATAGAGGTAGGAGTTTGCTTTTGAATACATATTATAATATTTAGTTGCTTATGATTTTCTATAGTTTAATTGTTAAAATCTTCCCTAGGTGGCGAAACTAGGCGTTATGTTCCCAGTATACTGTACCATCTACATGCTGGCTCCAAACTCAGAGTACGGCAGATTTATGAAGAAACCCTTCGTCAAGTTCATCTGTCACAGTTCCTCCTACATGTTGTTCCTTAGTAAGTTTTCTTTGATCCTTAGTAAAGAAAGGAAAAACTATTAGATTGGTTGGTATCCAAATATGGAGAAGAAAGGAAGTCCGCAGGAAGAGTGTATACTTTCTGTACGTAGTTATTGTTAAGTCACAGCCATATTGAGTCACTCCCAAAGTGGAAGAAAAACCTAACCGAATGGGGAATGTCCCAAAAAATCAAATTGGCTGAATATTTTTTATAGATAGGAATAAGCTCCCATATTAATAGAATAAAGTTTCAGAATTATCGGTTGAGTGGAAAAATTAAAGTCTCTTCGACTTCACAAATGTACAAAAGTAACAGCAGAATGGAGACCTTTGCCACCTGCCACAATCACAACATGGTATTAAAAAAAGTTTCAATCAAAACTTTTTTGAGCTTATTCCTACCTATAAAAAAATATTCAGCCAATTTGTTTTTTTTTCGAACACTGTATTTTGGGTGAAATTATTGGCAGAAACTGTTTCAGTCTGTTTAGTATGTTCGACCCTTTGGTTTTATATGTCAATAATCAACCATACACACTCACTACATATTTTTTCCCACATAGCTTCTCCCTTTATTTTACTCATAGATCAAAACTTAATAAAGAAAAACACTTTTCTGATTATACCTACTGTAAAATTCAACCACTGTTTTGTAGAACAAGTAAAATAAATACTTTTTAAAATGGATTTTGAAATAAACAAGTTATTCTAGAATCGATTGATATGCCATCATACCGGCAATAAATCTTTGATAATAGTGCGGGAGTTACATTGATTTATCTTTTAACACGCCCATTATATAGTGATTCACTTATTTTTTACGATCTTTGTTCTAAAGATTGCCATAACCTAGATCAAAATAACTTTTTGGGATTATTTATGGAATACTACTTTTATAGTGAAAACAAAGTTACTTTAGCAAACGATTTTGAGATTGATTGATGTTTTTGAACACGAGCAGTTTTTGAAATGTTATTACAACAAAAGCTACGCCGTACAGTTCCGGTTAAGAATAGGACTGTCCCATCTTATCCCGTGGGTATCGTAGAAACGATAGAGGGAAGTTTTTAGGGACCCGGTACAGACCATCGCACAAAGGGTCACTCGAATGGCAGCGAGGAATCTGTCAACGAGGAGGGTTGGTGTCAGGCAGGCGGCCGACCGTAAAACTTTGCCAAAACCTAATGCAGTATGAATTACATGCTGCGCCGACCTCAATAGTGGTCGTTCTACGAGCTCAAAATTTTATTTTGTGCAGAACACTATAAATAAATTGGGATAAGGGCAGGAGGATGATGATTACAACAAAAGCTAAAAAAATAGATACCGATATTTAGGTATTAACATTTTCGACCGCACCATCCTCTTCGCCAAGACCTAGATTAATGAAGTTTGGTCGCTATGCAAGGTCTTACAACACAAATACCTAATTGTTTAGTTATAACACCCAAATTGCAATAAATGAACTTCTATTGCATTTGAAGTACGCAAAATGTCTTTTATTTCCCCCAATTAATATTAGTTTTACCACAGAATAAATAATAGTACTTACTAAGATTTACGACATTATCTAACAAGGTAAAATGTCTCGCAGTGCTACTCTCCCTGGCTTCCCAACGAGCGGAGTACCTGGCCCTGGAGTGGAGCGGCATTCGCTGGCTGCAGGAGTTGGTCGAGCACTGGAAGGAGCACGAGCGAGGGTCACTGCCGGGACTCATCGAGTTCACCGTCGTCATCTACATAGCAAGTAATTTGAATTCATTGGCATGACTATCGACCTCAATATCAGTGGTAAGCTTCTAGGTCATCTGGCTTTAAAAGCTGGTGGAACATTGGAAAAGGCACGTGTGATGTATCAAATAATTTGAGTTTATTAGTATAACAGAAGTTTTTTGTTTACTGTCTTCCGAATAGCAATGGTAAGTTTCTTCGTTAGTCGGTTTCAAACCTGGAGCCTATTGCATAACAAAATAGGTACAAGCTAATAATATTATTCGTGATTTTCTATGAAAAATCACTAATAAAATTATCTTGTATTTTGTTATGTAACAGTCGCCTGGTGAAGCACCCAATAAAGCATGAGCGAGGTAAATCTTTGCCAGATCGTCGTCGTCGCAATAATTAAAGCTTACTGGTACGACCTTGTACGCCTGGTATGCCTTAAACACCTACAGCTTAAATTTATGACTAAGTTCATTTAAAAACTTTTGCGAATTATATTTCATAGAAATTCAGATTACCTAATTAAAACCTGATCTTATCTATTTATCCCCAAGATACTTTACTAAAAATACGTTTGTACTTTTCGTAGTGTCACCTCATCAAGCCCATGGGAATTGTACGAATATATTTATTGAACATGGCGTATGCAAAGTAAAACTGAGGTGCTACGAGAGACTTCTGTAACATATAGTATATTTGTTATGATGATATTATATCTGGCTAAGGCTATATAAAACATTAAAAGTAATTTTTCAAAGTCGATAAACAAGAAGAAGATTGAGAGAAATTAATATTTTTAACAGCAATAAAGTAACTTTTTACATAATTTCACTAAAATAAAGCTGTTATAAACATCTGAAAGCACATTACAACTTTTTTATTAAACATTGATTATACATCACATTGTGTTCCAAACGAGTTTCATGAATTTATTGTACTGGTTTCTGTAAAACCATACTTACTCAAATTCGATATTTTCAACAAACACAATCCGAATCTGTTAGCTAGCGAGTCAGTTATTAATAATTTGTTGTTTTAGTTTAAATCTCCGATTAATGTATCTTCATAACTTGAATTTAAACTTTAGTTGATATCATGAAGATTTCCTGGAAATGTGAATTTAAACAAGATATGAGTAAACTACTTATTTTAACTCCAAAGTCTGCATATTGAAATGACAGTAGTTTCTAGAGATCTGAAAACTCAAACGGATATAAATACTTTTTATCCAACAAAAATGCAATACTACAATGATATGGGGTTTAATCAAATAATAGTTTAAGTAAATGAAATATTCTATGAACAACGGCTTCTTTTACGCCCATCAATATTTATTCAAGATGGATATGTATATCATATTACAGCTATTAAAATATATAGATTATTGTTTCACTACTAACATGAATGAAGATTTTGTTTCTCACTTAATATTGTCAAGGGATATTCCTTTATCCCGTAACGTAAACTGTAAGTCGTATAAGCCATTTGTTTACGTTGATCTTCAGAAGGACGCCCATTAGTTATGACTCATTCACTCACATGCTCAGTTACTTTATTGACACTATGGGAAAGCATATTATATGGAACACATTTTTCTTCCTTATTAATGTCTTACTTTGTTGAAGGTTTGGATAGAAGCCTGTATGATTTTCTATTGCCGCCAGTCATACATTTCATTAGTTATGTTTTTGTAACCATTTGTCCATCGTTTCGATCCTGAAAGGGTCAATGTAAAAACAAGTGCAAGTCGCACTGAAGGAGTCTGTATGTACCGAAGATTGCAAAAAAAATAACTGGACAGATTGAAAGATAAAGGAGTATTTTGTTTCTGTACAACTGTACGTAAGCGTGCTTCTACACGGTGCTAGTAGCCCGCGCAAGTTGAGCACTTGCGCAGGTTACATGCTCCGTGGAAACACGTGAGCGGGTCCAGCTCCATAGCATTTTCCCCCCGCGCAAGTAACCCGCGCCTCAACGTGCGCAAGCTACATGCACTGTGTGGAAGCACCCTAAGTATATGGTGAATTTGAAAAAGGACCGCGTCCGGGAGTTACGCCGATAATCACAATTCACGACATATTGTTTTTATGTAAATATTTTTATTACGTTTAGTATGTTCTAAAGCCTAAAAAGTATCTATATTTAACCATCAAGGCGTTGAACCTAAGACAAGACCCAAAACCACATCAGACCTAGTTTGCGATCCATTTAAAACTAAATTCAAAGTCAATCGTCAACAATCCAAACTATGTTTAATGAAAAATCTGGTTTGCTCTTCATGCCAGGTCTCATATGGGCTGAGATTCGTGCTCTCTGGACTGGCGGCATCATGGAGTACATCAGCGACCTGTGGAACATCGTGGACTTTATCACCAACATGTTCTACATTGCCTGGATCAGCTTGAGAGTCTCCTCTTGGTATATCGTCCAGGTAAGCTTCAGAGAGTACTACGAAAACCAAACCATGATAATTTATCATCGTTCCGGTTTGAGTTCGCTCATGATCATGAATAAACACAGAACACGGAAAAGTAAATGGAATATGTGATTGTCCTACCACAGTCTACTATCAGCTTTTTCGTAGCAGTTTTTGGTTTAGTTGTCGAATTTTAAGAAAATTAATAAAAAAGTTGACTAGCGCTATCTTGCGTTTCAGAAAGTTTTTTGCCATTTGAGTTTTAGTGGTCAATCGACTTTGAAACATAAAGTAAAAAAAAACAGACGTAATACTGCTTTCGAATATTATTGCGACAAAAGTACTACCACAAAACAAAGGTAGTACAGTCGCCGTCAGATATATTTTAGCAGACAAGATAACCAAATGGTCAGATATTATTGGTAAGTCTTGTACATTTTAAATTGTTTAGAATATTTGGTCACCTTGTCTACTACAATATCGGATCATTTTGAACATACCATCCAAAATTTGACTGATCTATGAAACTGAACAACTTTCTCTAAGGAACACATGGTCAAATATGTAAAATAAAAATCGACTTTCCATACAAATCAAAGAGATCACGTGATCAATTTAGTATGGGATGACCAAAATTTTATGGCGAAATTTTACACATGTTTCTTACAGAAAGTTGTTTAGTTTCATGGACTGGACACATCCTTAAAATTTTGATGGTAAGTTCAAAATGACCCGATATATCTGACAGAGACTGTAGGTACCTCCCCAAAACAATATTGAAAATTAAATATCCTCGCGACTAATAAACTCCAGGATATAATTTCGTTAGTATAATTTTTGATAGTTAAGTTAGTGGTTAAGTCCTGTAATAACACTTATAGGATTTGAAAAGTTGTTTAACTCTTATTTGTGGTTGAACTTTGGTGAAAATTAGAAGTGAATCATTTTCTTAAATAATTAGTTTTAATGGGTCCTAATTTTAAGTCTCCTTAATTAATAATATCTTTAATTTTGTAAGATTGAATGAGTGAATTGATGGTTCATTTAATTTTTAGAGGGACTATCGTAACGGTATGGACCCCTGGTACCCCCGCGAGCGATGGGACTCCTATGACCCTATGTTACTGTCAGAAGGTAAGTTTAGTTCAATTTTCATAAAAATCAAAACGTCCAATGTTACTATTAATGATTAGGTATCTTACTTACCTTAGATTTTGGGGATTCGTGAAGATAAGAAAAAAATCCCTTCGTGCCCGTAGTACAGTTGTTTGTCCAGATGACTGGACCATCGTTTAACTGTCGTACAGTAACTGTATTACGGAATAAATAACTTTTCTTTAGTTTAGTTTGTCCATAAGACTATATAACGAACTTATTTACACACTTAAATATTTTTTTACCCTACCTTAATCAAAATTATAGACACATGCACCAATCGGACAAACCTCGCGACCAGAAGGATTATTTACTCCCAAATTACCCAATACCACATGTATTGCAGACGGAAAAAAATCTCTAGTGTCTAAAACAAACAACATTAATCATGATTCTAATGCAAAGTATATAAAAATAACATAATACATTGTTCTGTATCGTTTCCCGAAAAGGGTTGGATGAAACATGTCATCTCAACCCAATTACGTTTGGTTATCGATTGAAGGTCAAGTTCGGGGGGGCGGTGTCTCGTGTCATACAATGTTCGGCCTTTGTACTACACATTATATTTTGGACCGTAGTATTTTTATTTTAAGCTTCGAAAAAGTTATTCATTTACGGGGCCATCCATAAATTCCGTCACACGTTAAGGGGGAGGGAGGGGACAAGGGGGTAGGAGGGGTCCTAAATTTCGTGACGTCACATTTTAAAATCTTGATCTCTTTGGAAAATAAGTTTTATGTTTTGTTAAATTCGTGTTACGTAATTCATGGATGGCACCTAAAATTACTCGATATTTAAGTTTAAGATAAAACTGTAATTTTATGTTTCTTCGGGGAACTTAAAATGGTAGTGGCAAATCCATCACTGGTATTTATCAAGATTACTTAGAAATGCTGACTTTAAAAGGGTGTCGATTTTATATTTAGTGCCCTAGTCCCAAAACAAATATTATGGTTGCCTAATCCATAGCTCGTACCTAAAAAGTAGATAACTGTTGCCAAAGTGAAAACCCTTAAATGGACCCAATTCAAATATTGGTGTCAATCGCATTACTGTGCTTTCTGCATTCCTTGTAACATTTCGATTATACTTATACATGATATCTTCGTATCAGGTGCCTTTGCCGCGGGCATGATCTTCTCATTCCTGAAACTGGTGCACATCTTCTCCATCAACCCTTACCTGGGACCGCTGCAGGTCTCCCTCGGCCGCATGATCCTCGATATCATCAAGTTCTTCTTCGTTTATATGCTGGTGCTGTTTGCTTTTGGCTGTGGTAAGTGCTTAAGATTGTCAAATTTTATTAAAAGCAGTATAAACTTTTTCACTAGTGTCCAAATATGGAGACTCAAGTAGAGTATAATACTTCTCACCTTACTTAACGTTATTGAGAAATCGGTTCTTCTATCACCAGTTGCAGGGAACTGTAACTATGTATTCGATGCAGCACACCTTACACTTAGCTAAGTCATTTTTTTACATCTGGGATGTATGCATAAAAAAAGTTTCAAATTTATAATGATCGTACAAGCAGTATCGATAAAAAATGATGGATTATTCCACTTTGCCCCACTAAGCGACCCCATTGTTGCCCTTGTTCGCTTCTTTAAGACAGATTAAATTGTACAGTCGATGGAGAATGTTACTTCTATATAGATTTCACTTTTTATTAATACTTATATACACCAGTGGATCTTGTTTCGTAGGCTTAAACCAACTGATGTGGTACTACGCCGAGTTGGAGAAGAACAAATGCTACCACCATGCCAACGGAATAGCAGATTTCGACACGCAAGAACGAGCCTGTTCCATTTGGAGACGCTACGCGAAGTAAGAATATCCTTGCGTTTAATTAATCGCGTACTTTATAACTATTCAGGGCTGTTTTTCCAAGAAAAACATGTTCAATCGGTATCGATATATTCTTGATAGGTATTCTAGCAGAGCATTACGTCGAGCGGTTTTTTGCTTTAGTTTATGAGCCAATAACGTAAAAAAAATTACTTAGTTGAATTCGCCCGTGTATTAATTTTTGACATTTACGAGTTCAAAATATGATAAGTAACAATTTTATTTTATTAACAACAAAATGTGATTCAACTATCGATAGCACAATAATTAATATAAGTTGTTTATTGTCGAAGTGAAGTTAGTACTAACTATGTAGGCAGGCTAGAACTAGAACTGAATCAGCGAGCTGTAAATTCAAATTAACAATTTCCGCGAAATGTAAAATCTTGATCTTTATTAAGGATGAAGTGAAGTTCTATCTATTGTTACAGCCACCTAATTGTCTAACTCAAAATCTCTTCGCAATCGCTTTCAGTTTGGAACGAATGCTACGTCCATTGCTGTGGCATTACAAGGCACTGTTGATACTGTCTTTGAGACCTAGTGATGGATGTACACGATTGCAAAATTAAAAGCTATCGTGATAGATTTTAAGTTAAACAATAAAGACCCTATAATTGTAGTCAAATTAAATACCTCAATCTATGTCTTGACAAATATTTTCTTCTCAGCCTCTTCGAGACGTCCCAATCCCTTTTCTGGGCATCCTTCGGCCTGGTTGATCTCACGACTTTCGATTTGACCGGCATCAAAAGCTTCACGAGGTTCTGGGCTCTGCTCACCTTCGGCTCGTACTCCGTGATCAACATTATAGTGCTGCTGAATATGCTCATTGCCATGATGTCCAATTCGTATCAGATAATCTCGGTAAGAAATTATTTTTTCAGATGAAATCTGACAAATTGTTCAAACATTATCATTAATTTATTACAAATAAAATCATTAATTTTAAAATCTAAATACAGGAACGATCAGATATGGAGTGGAAGTTCGCGCGAAGTAACCTCTGGATGTCTTACTTCGAAGACGGAGACACAGTACCTCCCCCGTTTAACATCATCCCCACCCCGAAGCACATCGTGTGCTGGATCAAGTATTGCTTCAGCAATAGAGACCGAGGGTCAATTATCGTAAGTTAAGTTGTATACGTATGTAATAATTGTTAGGTGGCAATGCTTTTTTATAGATATAAATAAGTTAGATAACTGTACTTACCTAACAAATGTTGGGTAGGTAAGCAAGTTCATAGTTTTTCAACACAAAAAACAAACCTGTACAAACCCTAAAGGTAACACAAGGACCAGCTATTAAGTACATGCAAAATATCATCCCAGCTTATAAAAATGTTAGTTCCTTAAAATAAACAAACAACAGCACACAACACATCAACATAAGAAATTCATATTTAACCCGATTTACTTTATGAATAAACCATCAATGACAACATCTTTATAAATTCCAGTTTTTTACATTAGTCCAGTCTCATTACCGCCACATGAATATTTCTGCTTCCTTTTATCTACCTTTTTTATTATTTAGAATAAATCCCGAGAAAAAGCTCGCCAGCAGCATGAAGCAGTAATGAGAGTTTTAGTCCGGAGATACGTGACGGCTGAACAACGAGCCCGTGACGAAGTTGGCGTGACAGAAGATGACGTAATGGAAATCAGACAGGACATCTCCACGCTGAGATACGAGCTGATTGATATACTCGCCAACAACGGGATGAAGACGCCGAGGGTCAAACTGCAGGATACCACAGGTAAGATAGTTATTGTTGTAGCTTTCGAAATAAAAGATACAATACGGCAGTACTTTACAGATGAACATATAGCTCTTGACGATGATGTTAAGGAGATCAGACTGCCTAATCTCCATAAGGTACTAGACAACGCTAATAAAACAAATACAGGCACAGACTGATATTTCAATGTAGTAACGTAAATAGTGTAAATGGAAATATCACAAATACTTCGGAAGTTTAGTGTGAAAACTCATAAATTAATTAGGTTTCACCAATATTAATGCAAGTTTTTATATCCCAGTCGCTGGAAAGAAGGGTAAAGTGATGGAGAGGCGTATCCTCAAGGACTTCCAGATCGGCATCGTGGAAGGCATCATCAAGGACGTAATCTCTAAAGAAAGCAAGCCTAAAGACGTCTTCAGTCAAATCGCCAAAGCAATCGTCAGAAGAGGCAGCACCGATAGAAGTACTGATAGGTAAAATAATGATTTTGACACGATTGAGCCTTTTAATTCAAGATCTGTGAAAAAACATACCTACTATTATTTAAAATTTATCTTCTTTGGTAGTGCAAATCTGTAAGATGAATTGCGAGATTACAAAAGCCTGTTGATTTCGGCCAGGTACCATCGGCAACAGCGTCGCTTAACCACTGCTAAGGTTAAAATCACTTGCACGCTGCGCCCGCTGTCACATACGTTTAGTTCGTGCAGGGGCGACACGCGCGCACACGAATTTTGTTGCAAACTGGTTAAGCGACGCTGTTGCCCATAGTACATGGACGAAATCAATGGTGTTATGACATGAAATCGTTCAAGCCATTTCAGAAACACTCTAATAATCTGTTGATTATTAAAGTAATGTTTGCACGGCAAGGCACTTGCAAGGCACTTGGCCGAAACGCTCTGGCTTTTGTAGTAAAAAAAAATAACTACAAAAGCCTGTTGATTTCGACAAAGTACCTGGCCGAATTCAAAAGGCTTATGAATTCTAACTTTTTCAAAAAAAAAACTCCAATAACCTGTTGATTTCGGCCAGGTACTTGGCCAAAACGCTCTGGCTTTTGGAGTAAAATTTACTCCAAAAGCCAGAGCGTTTCGTCCATGTACATGGCTGAAATCAACAGGCTTTCGTAATCTCACAGATGAATCTATCAATATTTCGTGACTTGACAATATTATTGTTAAAGTTTTACTATCCATAGCAACGTTGAACTTTTACCATACAGCAAAAAGCGCGACTGGAACGCCTTAGTACGTACGAACACGGTCGCCCGCGATCCTATTGGCAGATCGTCTGAGGCGGAGATCCGACGAAGCAGGCAGTCCTTGCGAGCACACATTCTAGACAATGTGCAAGGAAGAACCATCGATCCACAGAAACTTCTCGGTAAGACCAATAGGGACCAAGTTTTTAATAAAAACAAACATTCAGTGCTATGGTTAAAATTTGCTTGCATTAAAACTTATTAAAAACTCATAAGTCATTGATAAGACATGAGAACTGTAGAATATTCAAGACTTCAAGATCACAGTAATGTATTTTTTACCCCTGAACAGAAATTAAATGCGCCTTTGGTTAATTTTTGTTTAGAATACAACCCCAAGCTGTCTGATGTGACTCCCACCACACGCGTGGCATACGCCAAGTTCATGCGCAAAAAAATCAAGTCAGATTTCAAGGAGAAGGAGAAGGAAAGTGCCTCAGGAGATGAACTCAGCCTCGTGGACGAGGTGTTTGAGACTCCTAAGCGGCAGGAATCAAAGAGAAAAAGTAAGTTAAGTCGTTTTTGTCTACATTTTTTCTTGTTTCTTTTTTTAAATATATACTTTGGAGAAGCGATGCTCTCTGCATACCTCATATTTTCTTGAAAAGCAATACCAACTATACTTAATTTACATAATACGTATTAGAATAACATTGACCAAAAAATACAGCCAAGAAAGTACATGACCATCTGTCATTTTAATGCAGGCCTTCTTTATGGGTGGATAAGGAGGATGGGCCATAACCCACCACGCGGGCCCAATCCAGATTGGTGGGTGTTAACAACTGCAAATGCAGTCGGGACCAACGGCTTAACATGCCTTCTGAAGCATTGAGGAGTTCGAGATAATAATTTTTAGGTCACCAATCCCATGACCGACCCTTGCGAAAATTGCTTAACCTCCACAATTGCTGGGCCAGGCGCAATACCACTGCGCCACCGAGCCCCTGAAGAAAAATAAATACATAATTTGACTTTACTCTGAATTTTATTGGTTCATTAGAAAATCATGATACAACAAGTTTAATATGCAGAATATTAAAGTACACCGTTATTATAAAGTCAGCACAATATTAACATGCTAACTCAATTTATGATACAATACTGCTGTACACGTGTCGCCGTATAGTGTCGCCTTACAAAATTGAAGACGTAACATGTCTAAGTTATGTGCCATTTTAATCGTCTACTACAGTAGTGAAACATACACAATTGTTATATCCAAGTTCTGTACGATGGACAAGAGTCTAAATAAATACACTTAATGAAATCGATAATCATAATACAAATGTGGAATAGTGGAATAATAATGGAAACTCATTTGAACAAAGCTCAAACAATACCATTTTCCGATTTCAGTAAATTATTATTAGAATTGTATTTTTCAAAACAATAATTTTATTATTAACTCTGAAGCATCAAATTAATACAATCATAACCGAAATCGATATGCCTCCTTTAAAAATAGAGGACCGATAAAATAATTAAGATATCATGATTATTTTTTTATTATTTATCAACACTAAAAATAACAGTAATGGACGCGTTAACTTTAGTAAAGAAGTTTTTAATGCTTGTAATAGGTAATTCCTTGCGTACTTAAGGAAAAAATATATTTGTAGTATGATTTCCATGGTGTTTTCGTATTTTTTAAACTGGAATTATAAAACTTTGGGGAATAACTGCAGCGACTGCCAAAAACTGTATTTCAAATGAAATTCAGTTATTGGCAGTAGTTCTTTTCGAGTTATGTAAGTTGCTAATGGTTTGGTTTTTTGGTGAAGGGAAAATCCTCTATTCGGCTCGCAGTATCTGTAACACTAATAACGGAAATAAAAGACAAACATTTTGTTGGTAGCCTACGCCCTACCTTTGACATTACATTGGAAAAACTGAATATAATAAAATTTAAAAAGATACACCACTTTAACCACTGTTACCCTTAGAATTCATTCGCTACTTCATTCATTATGATTTTTTAACATAAAAAAAACACAAAAATATTGTTTAATTTTAACAGGTAAAACGTTCCGAAGTAGTACCCCGATCCCAGAAACTTCTGATGACGATGGACTCAAAGAGCACGAAATAACTGTGAAAGCTGACATTGAAGATAAAGGTGAGAAAAAACACGTTCATTACAAATTCAAATTCAAATAGTTTTATTTGCAAAATATGGGTATATACAAAATGTTGGTCTTATAAATCATTGGAGCGCCTTCAATCATTGGAGAGCGTTATCTAACCATTTCTGGTATGCAAAATACAATTATTAAATAGGTGCAACATATTATCATATTTCAAAAGATTTTAAATCAGTATTTCATTACAACAATTATATACTTTGTTTTTAAAATAAGGAAAAATAAAATTGAAATAAAAATAAAAATTGAAATAAAAATAAAACTCCAAATAAAAATAAAGATTGAATAAAAATAAAAATAAAATTAAAAATAAAATTGAATTTAAAATAAAAATTGAAATAAAAATTAAAATAAATTAAATTGAATCAAATGTCAGCTTTAAAAATATAAATAAGCAACAAAACATTATCGTGCAATATCTTTATCATCAATCAATTCGTCAATAGAGTAATATGCTTTTTCAGCCAAAAAATTCTTTAATTTATTTTTAAAAATGTTCAATACTTCGACATCTTTAATATTTTTCGGTAAACTGTTGTATATAGAAATTTGCATTCCAAATACACTTTTTCTCAATAGAAAAGTCTTACATGATCTTGCCTTTAATCTCTTATTATGCCGCTTGCTATTAAGTGTTTCATATTTTTCGATGTTCTTTTTTACAAGTAAAGAGGGTTCTAGAATATATAGCGAAGGGACAGTCAATATATTTAGTTTCCTAAAGTGTGGCTTACATGTATCTGTCTGCTTCAAATTGCATATTGCTCTAATGCATTTTTTTGTGCCTTAAAGACTTTTTCCTTATCAGTAGCATTTCCCCAGAATAAGACACCATATTTAAGAGTTGAACTCACATATGCATGATAGGCAGTCAATAGTGCCTCAATATTTGCAACTTTTCGTAACATGTAAAGTGCATAGGAGCATTTATTTAGTTTAGCACAAACATGGTCTATGTGTGTTTTCCATTATAGTTTTGAATCAATTCGAATTCCTAAAAAAATTGTTGAAGATATTTCTTCAATTTTTTTGCCAAAATAGTTTATATTTAAGTTATTGAAGTTGCTATTTTTATTTTTAAAAGTTATTATATTAGTTTTATCTAGGTTTATTTTAAGATTATTTTTATTAAGCCAATTTACAATAGAAATAAGAGATTCATTAACTTCATTTTCATGTCCACCGGAATTTTCATCTACTAAAATGGCTGTACTATCGTCTGCAAATAAAAACATCGGTTGATTAATAACTTTAGGAAAATCATTAATGTAAATGAGGAAAAGTAGAGGTCCCAAATCGCTCCCTTGAGGAACACCGTACCTTACAGTTTTACAATCTGAAAGATGTTTGGTTCTAATTTTAGTAGTTGCGTCTATTCTAGTTATCTCAGTGATTTGTTCTCTATTTGCAAGGTATGATTTTATAAGATCCAGTGGAGTACCTCTTATCCCATATGATTCCAATTTTGAAAGCAAGATGTCATGGTGCACGTGATTAAAGGCTTTGGTCATATCCATAAAAAGCGCCGTGACTCTCTTTTTATTATCGAGTGCTTTAAGAACTTGTTCTAGAAAATCTAGTATGGCCATGTTAATGGGTTTATTCTTTTGAAAGCCCGCTTGTTCCTTTGCAAGAATATTATTTTTTTCAAAATAACTGTTTATATTATTGTAAATAACTTTTTCGAAATTTTAGAAAATACTGGTATAAGGGCAATCGGTCTATAAAATTTCATGTCTTCTTTGTCTTGTTTTTTAAATAAAGGTATTATGATGGAGGTTTTTAATTTATCGGGAAATACTCCATGTTCAATACTTTTATTTATGATATGACTAAGAACTGGGGCTATAATGTTTGATGATCGTTTAACTATCTGTGTACTTATTTCATCATTGCGTGTACTGTTGGTGTTTTTTAACTGTTTAATGATGTTTATTATTTCATGGCTATTTGTAGGTGCGATAAAGCATGAGTGCATTTGACTATTAGTTAAAGTTGTTCTATGATTTAAATTGACTCTAATATCCTTGATTTCATCGATAAAATAATTATTGAAGCTTTCTGCAATCTCATATGGATTAGTTATTGATTTATTATTTATTTTTATCTGCATTATGTCGTCTTTTATATTATGTTGTTTATTTTTATTTATAATTTCCCAGATTGCCTTAGATTTGTTTGTCGCTTGTTGTACATGATATTATTAATTTGTACACGCTCCATTCCCATTTTTTTACCGTAATATAAATTAAAGTTTTTTTTATAATTTATTTCTTCAGGATCGGAGGTAGACTCAGAACAAACCAGACCACTAAAATCTTCTTCTCAAGAACGATCTGAACCATGTACTCCAGACATCGATCCGATCAGCGACAGACGTTTCACTCCTCCAGTGCAATTCGACACTAAAGACCATATCATACAAATAGATGAACCAGAATCTCCAACTAAAACTTTGTGTATGACAAAAGAAGAGGATACTAGACTACAGAAGCCTATCACTCCAACGCCTAGCGTACGTTCAGAACAGATTTTATCTGCGTCTTCCTTAGATTCTCAATATAGAAAAATGATTTCACCTGCACCATCTGTGGCAGCTCCTTTGCCTCCAATCATTAAACCTACTCGCCCAGCAACAACTACCCCTCCACCACCAGACAGTCCACCTCCTCCTATTCCACTGACATCTGATATAGTTTCAAGATCTGAGTCTAGAGCATCTAGACCAGAATCTAAAACGGTTGTAGTATCTACCCCCATGCCTAGTACTTCTACTTCCAGGCCTGGTACTTCTACTCCTAGACCGGAGTCATTAACTTCTAAACCTGACAGGCCTAAGTCATCTTTAAGCACCCAAAGAGTTTCACCGTCACCATCACCATCACCTAGCCGTACTCCAGTCAGTGATAATGGTAAGTCCAAAGTGACAGGAAAAATGGTGTCGGGTTGGCTTTAACTCTTTTATATTTTATGAGATTATTATTAGTAAAATTGTGAAAAGTAGCATCCATGGTGGTTGCTTGCGAAACCATTATTATAAAAGTGCCTAATTGAAAACTATATTATAACCTTAAAATAACATTAGTAAACTGGTATAGGTACAATAGAAATATTTCAAAATACTCGATATTGTCATAAAATTTGAAGAATCTAGATTTTTGATTTATTAACTGATTCTACCATAAGTTTTATGTCTACCTCGAATCATTTAAGTCTGAAGTCATATTTTTGTGTACTCAATCATGTAAATACCTACCAACCTACTTACAATGAGCAAAAAAATATATTTACTTATTAAGATTCCTAACGTGAAAGCAAAACGCTCTTGCCATTGCAGATTTGCAAATGAAAAATCTGTTAAAGCCTAGCTTTTTTTGGCTTTCATCGGCAGGTAGGTATCTCGCTGTCATTATTGCGAAAAGATCTGCATTTCTGGTGAAATTTTTCCAAACTGCATTTTTTGATTCTATACTTATAGGTAACTTTACACAATTCACGATCCCTAAACTGTAATCACAAATTGAATTTTGTTGGTCTGACGACAAAATGTTACCAAGTTTGGAAACGGCAGGCAGAATCCCTCTATTTATAGGTAGCGGCACCGTAAACTAGACCTAAATTTATGGTCGCAGAAACCAAAATCGGGCAAAATGCCATTAAGTTTGACGGGTCCGAGACCTAACTGCATTATCTGGCGACGACGCTGAATTATGTGACATTCTTTAAAGTAATATTATGTTACATCACACTTGACTTTTGGGGAAGTTATGTGGAAGTTTTTCGTTAGGTTTCTTTTAATTCACTAACTTGTATTTAACTTATGGAACTCCGAATAATTAATTAAATTATTCTTATGTTCTGCATTTGATCATAATTTTCTGTCTCTCCTAGATTTTTTAGAAGAGAATAGATATTCAATAAACTTCAATGATAATTCAGTGATATCTTGGAAATATCTCTTAAAAGCACAATAAGTAGTGTTTACAAAACTGAAATTCATATGGACAAAGCTTAGACAAAGCCCCTATTTTTTATGACTTTCCTCTATGGAGGCACAAAAAATCACAATCATTGTGAACTTGCTCAGTAGTCACAATTTTAGAAAACATCTGTCAATCTTAGTAACTTTTAAAATTTTATTATAAGAATAAATATTATTTTCTTGTCATTCGTTAAATATGTACACGGTCGGTTACGACAAATTGTCGTTCGTATTACGTTATGAATATAAAAACAAATTAAACAATGGGTCTCAAGCAGATTTTTTGCCAATATCTGTGGAAAAGAGCCCCTTGTGTTTTTTTTGGTGGGTCCTTTAGAATTAAGTAGCTGTTAAAAGTACGATTTATGTAATTTATAAATAAATAAGACATCATCAATGACCAAATATCAACGTATTAGTGAGATAATAAATGCCTTTATAAAGCAATAATTAGCATATAATAGCACAGTGTCTTCTGAAGACCATTCTATCTTCACTTGTATTTACAGTGTAGATTATCACAAGAACTTAGATTATTTGTGGTTTATAACGACTTCTCATTTTCGGTAGAGAAAAATGTATGCCGGCAACTATACATTAATGTTTTCTAGTCGTAATAAGTAGGTATTTATTAAAAGTAAAGTAGATAGTATACAGTGAAGAAAAGACGGTAGTTGACGGGAAAGTACCCGAAATATTGACGATAGCAAATTTTACTGAAAGGAAACATTCCTTTATTTTTAAAAATAAGTAAAACGGCATTCAATTTTTTTCATCCTTGTCTCAGCCGTGAAATCCGTGAATCGAACTGGCTAAATTATATTTTTTTTATCTTTTTGGGTCTGCCTTTAACTGAAAATACTATGATATACATATAAAAGAAATTGATGCATATCATTAACTCTATCGATGGGTATCATAAAACCATAGAAAAAATATTTTTTCGGATTTTAGGCCGTTCGATTCTTGGCCTAGCGATTTATCCAAAATCTTTGAATGCAGTTTTACTTCTTTTTACAAATATATGAATGCTTTTATCAGTAAATTTTGCCATCATCAATATTTAGGGTGCTTTCCCTACAACTGCCGTCTTTTTTCTACCTTGTAGGTATAGTTGAAATGATCTCTATTCAATTGTAAAATACACAACCTTAAATCTAAAGGCATACCTGTTGAATGAACCATTTTTAATTTTAGATCTTTTTTTTAATTTTTTGAGGAAAAGAAAGACCTATTAATTTAAATAAATTTATTGAAAAGTTTACGTCACAATAATTGTATAGGCACATAGAAAACATTACATAAATAGCCAACTTGAAACTCGCCAAAGATAAGTATTTTACTTTTAATGAAAGTACACATTTTATGTAGTAATGTTAATATAATAATTCCCTTGTTAATTTGAACTTGTAAATACTTTTTTCCGGTAGGGATTTTGTTAGAAATAGTGTGACATTGAGGGCCAGTTTTACAGGTTCCGGATAAATTACTGATAAATTAAATAATTATATTATAGACCGACCGGTTAAATGAGTCCTCGCCTGCGGGGCACAGGGGCGAACGCCTGCCGCCCGCACCTCTCACGACCCCCGTTCTCGTCTCCCCTCGCGCCTCTGTGCCCCGCAGGCGAGGACTCATTTAACCGGTCGGCCTATAGATATTCTGTTCCGCTTTTAAATGACAAAAGATATTGCTATACGAAACCTTTAAATCAGGCCCCCAACTTTCGTACATAAAATGTCCAAAACTTAATGTTATTTTTAGATGTAATTCTACCATGTTTGTTATAGTAGTAAGTAAGATTTATATAAATTAATTAAAACGTTTGTTTGCGTTTGAGAATTTGTTTCATTAAGGTTGTACCCTGAGCGAAAGTGGCGCCACGGTTAATTTCATTTAATATTATGATTCTAATACACAATTTTAATATTGTTTTACGTGGAATTTTCAGGGTCCACAGTCTAGTATTTTTAGATGGTATCGTTGTATTTCCTCGTAGTCACTGCCAGAAGTAGATAGCAAAACTGCTAAAAGTGGCAGTTTTTGACACATTTGCTATCTACTTCTACGAATGACTACGAGGCAGTGATACCTTTTAAAAAATACTAGACCATGGGCCCTAAAAACTCCATGTAAAACATTATTGAATCTTTTTCTAATAATAACTTATTAAATAAAAACCTCTGAGGGCGCCACTTTTGGTCATACAACCGCCTTAAAACCTTTTCTTATCAACAAGACATCCGTATAGTCCGTGAACCCGCGACAGTATTGCCTACGTCATATGACATCACGATGTAATGCATGGCACACGGTCGGAGAAGTTGTGCTGAGCGAGGATCAGAAGATTATCGCAAATAAAATTGGCCAGAAGCTAGTGAAAATCTTCCACTTCCGGTCAAAATTTTAAGATTATTATTTACGTCATGTGACATCAGTAAGACACCCGTATCATCATTTAGTTTTCAATCGTAGAGAGAATAAACATAAGTCTGTCAGTTCTGAAATGGCCGGAATACCTTAAACTTAAAATGTTTGTTTTTAGTCATTTCAGAACTGACAGACTTATATTTACTCTCTCTCCGATTGAAAACTAAATGATGACACGGGTCTCTTGCTGATGTCATATGACGTAGGCAATACTGTCTGTCTATCCCCGCGTTCCAAATCACGCCAACAGCGCTGTTAGCGTATAATCCATTAAATTAGGTAGGTACACAAATACCCTATTTGTGTAATATTTTGTGACTTTTTAATTTGGTCGGATTCGCGCTCACAGCGCTGTGAGCGTGATTCGGAACGCGGCCTATATGTCGGGCTCACGGACTAGTAGGCTTATTCACGATTGTTGGAAATCTACTTTTTGAGTAGATTTCCAATAATCGTGAATTCAATCATTCAATCAGCAATCGAATTGAATCCGTTTCCTCCGATAGATTCGAAAACTGCTATTCACAAATACATTCGACTGGCATTCGATTCACTTTCCGACGGGAAAGCCCAATGCATTTACAAAGTTTGGTAGCATAAGGTAGAAAATAAGATCGAGACTTTCCGATTCGATTCGGAAAGTTGGTTTCCGACAATCGTGAATAACCCCCCGGTAAGAAAAAAAAGTAGATAGAAAAGAAATATAGATAGATAGAAAGATAATTAGTCATTATTGTTTACGTTCTCTAATTCCTTTGATATGAAACCCTATGAATACAATTATAGGGTTGCCGACATTCCAAATTAAGTAAGTAATTAATTGAAATTGCAGAATAAAAAGCCACCATGTTCCTCCTTCGTTAGGTAAATATTTTAAAGTGGACAATTATTTTTAGCGAAATTCGCGTCATGATCATTATACCAAACGACCACAACGCGCTGTGGAAATGAAGAAAAGCTATGACGCGGTGTGAGCCCTAGCTGGTGCATCCATAACACGATGGAGATGTGATTTTAGTTTCCAACAATTGACAACATTTCATTTTGAGAAAGTACTAAAATTAGAAAACCATTTCGAGATTTTAGTGTTCTAAGCTCATATATTTTTTTTCAGAATTTTTAGATCAGTATTTTTTACGTTAATTAAAAAAATCTAAAATCTAGTCAATGGAGGTAGTCTGAGACACAGAACAAAGATTTTTTTTTCCCCCAGTAGAAGTCGCATGTGGGCGGCACCCGTGTAACATCATATCTGCGAAGCTCCGCACATCTTTGAATTTTGCTCCGTCAGTCGTATGAACGAACGCCAAACAAAAAAATCTTCAAAAATAATATTAAAATGCCGAGGTGCATTATATAAAAGAGCAAAATCGATATTCACATATATGATTTAGCAAACGGGTGCATAAAATATCGGAGGCGAGCTTTATCTAATTAATTTTGATTTTAATTAAAAATTCAACTGATATTTTCCTTTTAAAATTCATAACAATAAATATCCACCTTTATGCGGTATACACTTATGATCCATATTCCAACGCACAATTTGACATATTCTTGAACTTTCATAAACACTAAAATATAGAATGGCGGAAATGTCACTCAATAGGGGAGACCGAGAAAAGATGTGACTGTGAAGAGTTGAAAAGTATTATCACCATAGCAAAAAATTGATAAGTAAATGATAAACGTCTAAATAACAGTTGATTTGATACACTCACCACTGAAAACACGCAAAAACAGCACGGAATTTTAGTCAACTTAAATAGTACGTTATAGGCGAGTCCGGGAAGCTAGCATTTTATTGTCAAGGATTTTAATCATTCGAGGCAATTTAATGAAAATTGTTTCCCCTACAAGGCTGCGAAGTCTCAAGAAATGAGAGAAAAAAAATCTTAGTTAAAATGTAATTTTGAAATTGGTCATGTAGCCATAAAGTTTTATAAAAATAACGTTTTATAGTTATTTTTAGATTTAGAATACTACATTCCTGGGGATCAATTCTGCTAATGTTAACGTCGAAATCATGGCTCAGTGGTGTTTGAATGGTAATGCTTTTTGACACAGTTCTTGTTTTTTTAAACCCAAAACCGAAACACATTGTGATTCTTAAACCCAAAACGGAAACACATTGTATCTCGATTTTGGGTATAAGAAACAAGAACTGTGTCAAAAAGCACTTCCATTCAAACACCATTGATCCACGTTTTTGACGTTAACATTAGTAGACATGACCCCCTGAACTTGTGCGGGGCGGAAAGTAACTATTGAAATTAACTCGATAGGTATAGGTGCCGGCACATAACTTGGCAAGTTCTTTAACGCGCATATACTTCTACGCCTATACTTTTCTTTGTTTGCCCGATGTAAGAGAGCCCAGTAGCAATCTAGTTTGTAGACGCCTAGCGCCTGCACCTTGAAAAGGGATGTTGCACTTGACTGGTTGTAAGAGTTCGTTTATCTTCCTCGTCGGCTTGAGGTCTTAGACACACTCTTCAGAATACCTACAATCTTGTCAATGACACCTTTCATGTAAGGTAGAATGGCAGGTCGTGGTTCTACTATGGCTGGCTTGACATGGTTTCTGGGTTAGAGGGGAGGCGTGGTACTGGCAATTTGTTACTTCGCAGAACGTGCTTGACATGCTGAAGCTCAGCTGTCAGGTCTTGTTGGTCACAGATCCCAAATACAAATAAATACAAATAACTTTATTTGCTGTAAATAGGGTGATTACTTATAATTCCCGCGTACTCTCCGAAACAAAGATTTCCCTATGGTAGGTAGCTAACTGTAAAGGATGGTGGTGGAATTCACCATTGAGGTATCTATCTGTAAGTGTTGCTTTTCGAAACATCCGATATCCGATATACTTATTTTATTTGGGTTTCTGAATTTTGAAATTCAAATGTTTTTTGCCTAGTAATTAAGAAATGTCAGGATTCCACCGAATTATGAAATAGGGTTTACACGAATTATTGATATGAAACTATTTAGGATAAGCTAAGTGAAGAATGTTAACCAACCCGGTTTCCCTTATCTCATTAAATTTTCTTAAAGTACTTTATGTGTTAATAAATAAGGTGGTAAATCGCACTTTTAAAATTAGCTTACGCCATCTAGCGGCTGAGTAGCAGCATTATAAATATACGTATTATTTAATTTGGTACCAAGTTGCTATGGTAATACGACTGAATCTAAATAAATAAACTTTGTGATTTATGGCTTTCTGGATATAAGACATTTTAACTTTTTATCCAATTATGTGTTCACAAAGTGTGTGTGCGTAGCATGTAACTATTGAGTGGGGGGCTTGGCTTCGATTTTTATAATGTGTTTGTTTGGTTACACTGGTTTTCATACTAAATTGAGCTCATACTACTTCTATCTACTTCTATGTTCTGTGGTCTGAGATGAGTCTCTTTGCCTTCTATTTAAAAGAAACAGTGGTGCCAGCTAGGGTAAGTAATTTACCCTAGATTTAGGGTAAACATTATCCGGCGGGACAGTTTTTTTTTATTTGACGTTTGAAGAGGCAAGGCAAAGGCATTGCTTATATAAATATTTTACCCATATCTTGTCATTTTAGAATAAACAATTTTCTTTTAATTAATATCTCAGTAATGTATGAAAATAAATGGAAAAGAAAAAATACGTGTTGCCTAAAAACGATAAATTTTCATTATATCCATAAAAACATGTACCTTAATATTTTGAAATGTTGTCAATTATGGTTCTCAGAACGCGTCATGGTTTTCTACATTGCCACAACAACGCGTTGTGGTCGTTTTGTATGATGACCAAGACCACGAGATAAAAGCCACAACATGAATTTCGCATTTTTTTTTATTTTTGACAGTGACCACAAAGTGTTTTGGTCAGTTTTTTCGCTCAATTGACGATTTAGGTCTTTGAGCCCAACCCAACATCATAATTTTTTTTCTTTATAGAGGTCAATGGCCCAACATAATAAGATTATAATAAAGCACTTTTGAATAAACATTCTTTCTGCAACTTAGAAAAACATAACATTATGTGGTTCCGGACATAACTATCTATTCATGGTTTTGTATAATTAATTTAACGTTTTATTTAAATACGTAATGAAAAATGTAACTATACCCGTTCTTTCGTGTAAAAATTCAAATTGACTAACCTACACAACGACCATATCAAAATACCTCGAGGCGCCGCCATTTTATAGTCCAAAAACGAATCTAATTTATAAGAAACAAATAATTTTCCGAAGCCAATTTCATAATGTAATTATCTGAATTATAATTAACATTGTGTATCAGAGAATATGCCCACACGTTCAATTCAAGACAGGATTTATCAGAACAAGTGAATTAGACTTCACGAAGCCTTCAGATTTTGTATGTGAAATTAAGTATTGAATATTTTAGACAATCACCTTTGTCGAGCTACCTATTATTCGCTTAAATTTAATAAACACACTAGTACCTATAGTATTATTAACAAACATGTAACCTATTAAAAGCGTGCCTGAAGTAAGTACCTAAGTCTCTGAAATGCTGCGGGTGAATGTGCTATTAATAAAAATACTTATGGTCTTAATAATATTAACTGGGAATGTTAGAATGCGGCCTAAATAGGCCTAGGTATAGAAAATCTGATAACCTGTGATCTAGTAAATAGCGTTTTATACTTTTAAACATAACGACCAAGCCCTTGCTGTTTACCACGTATATGGACGTACAGATATGAAGTTAAAAAAAGGTATTTGAAATGTCAAAATAATCCTGAACTTCATGTCCATCCAATATCGTAGACATACGGTAAACCTCTGCCACAAAATATAGAATTTACAGAAGGACCACTCCCGCCTTCCGCGAAAATTGTTACCTAAAGTTGCCGGACTCACTAGGGTTGCTACTATATTGATTCTAATGAGTGAGTATTAGAGTATTTTACATTTTGAGACAGGGGCCTCCCCTTGGTATCTCAAAATGTAAAATAATTAAAATATTTGTTACTTTTTTAAAGCAAGAAAGTGTCTTTTAACACGTTTTAATTAGTTCGCTTTCTTGATTGTTTCTTTATTTTTTTGTCGCAAAAGATTTAATACCTACTAGCTTCCCGATGAGCTAGAGACTTGAAATTTTGCACAAAGATCAGAACTAGGAAAGTATACACTATTATGGTGTCATTGAGCTGATCTGATGATGGAACCGGAAGAAAGCCACAGCAACTCTGAAATAAAACCATACAACCTTATCGAGATTGTGCTCATTAGAATCGTCTTGACAAGTACTCTGATGGGAGATGAGGTCAAGGTTCTGATAATGAAGCCGGAAGAAGGCCAAAGGAACTCGGTATTGAAACCATGCAACCCCATCGAGTTTGATTTATCTTGACTAGTACTCTGATGGGAGATGGTTTCTAGGATCTGTGATGGAGACAGAAAAAGGCCACAGGAATTCTGTAATAAAAGTATACAAACTCATTGAGTTTGGGCTCGTTTGATTCGTCTTGACTGACTTCGTTTTCCAGGGTCCCGAACTTGGCTGGCACCCTGCCATGCGTGTGTTAAAAAAACTTTGTTAGGTACTGCAAGTAAAATGTTATTTGGGATTTAAATAATTATTTAATAACTGTTGTCTCTAAAATGTAAGTACCTGTATTTGACGCCGCCCGCACGCCGACAAAGAGAAATACTTAGACTACAGTAGGTACCTAAACACTGGCGTTTTACACAAAGTAGGTAGGTACACGTAGTTACCATTACCACTTGCCGCCGCACCGTTACGTAGGTAGTTACTTTGTGCTTTTCCAGGGAACGATAAGTTAAAGAAAAACAAAAGCCCATTTCTGCTGCTTAGTAGGTACTTGTTTTTTGAATAATGTAGGTACCTTATGAAATGAATGATTGGTCGTTACATACAAGCTAGTTCCAAAAAGTACCTACCGATGCCACAGAATAGATAATAGTACTAGCGTCCGATGCCTACAAACAAGAAAACCACGTTTTACTTACTTACCTTTCTATATCGTTAATTTGAAGAACGAGTACCTAAGCTAAGCTAAGCATTGTTTTTTTGTGTTTAAGCAACCAAACACACTGTAAGCATAATAACAACGATTATTCATTTTGTTAACACAAACACATGACTACAAATTCGCTGCAACTTAGGTAAATACGTGACAACGCCCGCCCCGCGCTAGCGTTCGCGACAGTCACGACTGAGCACTGTCTAAAACTGCCTGAGAATCTCTGTAAACTCGTAATGTCAATATGTGCGTCCGAAATGTCGCTTTGTTCCGAGTGGGCTCTCTGTCTGGCGGAGCGCCGCCACTAGGTACTTACTTTGTGCCTCTGCCTGCTTTTACTCGCTCAGGTACCCAAACTTCGAAAATAACAAAACTCCACCAAGTCAGTTAAATAAAATATTAAAATACCTACCTACTTACTTAACTATTATAATAATTTTATACCACTCCTGATTCTTTGTCTCAACTCGGACTCAATACGTAATATACCTACGAATTGAGCAAGAATTTACTGAAATCAATTTTAAGTCTCTCGATTTTTTTATATTTATTATCATATATAATTTTATTATCAGTCCTCCACTTGTAACTATATAGTTTCAATTACAATTTTAATTCTCTCATAAAAAAATATTGTTAAGGTTTACAAATCACATCAAATAAAACAACATACTTATTAATTTAAATTGCTTTAATAATTGCTTTTATTAAATTTTACAAAATGTTTCCTTTTTAGATACGTCTAGGTAGACAAATAAAAATTAAATTATTTTTAAACATTACAAAAAATACTTTTCTTAAAAATTAATGGTTGGGAAGAACAATTACATTATGGGAATTTAAAACTAGGGATATATTCTAAAAAGAGTAATTGCTCCATTTACTCGTAAATATTTTTTATTCATATCATAACTTGCTTTTACTATAGGATAAAATATATATATTCTATTATTTTAAATACCTACAGCTTGTTCTTTCAATCGGAAAACAGGATGATTAAAATCACAGTTTAAAAAACATTATCATTTTTCCTAGCCTTATGCCATTAAATAAATAGAAAGTTTAAGTTGAAACATTAAAATAGTTTCTTAACATAAACTGAAAAATTAACAATGAGTGATTGGCAGATTTTATTATCATTTTTTTTTCTAATTCGCCACACTGGGCCCAATAAGCGGATTTGGGAAAAAAATTGCAAGTGATTATATCACACAGCACAGAAATGTACAAAAGGTTACTACTTACAATACTCTATTTATTATAATAAACTTATTAGGTATTCATCAAACAAATTTATGATATTATGGTCCCTTTTTAACTTTAAATTATATTATACCTATTAAGTTGAGTGGGTATACCAAAACATCTTTTCAAATAATTGTTGTAATTTGATTTGAATTGGATATGATATGAATATGAAGGATGGTTACTTTACCTACGCAGAACTCATCCTTCATTTTTTACTTAGGACCCTTTCTCTCTCTGTGTTTACGTATCTTTATTAAGTATGCGAGATGGGTTCTGAAGTTTTTTGGGCCACTAATTTGGACACATTCAACCTAAATCAACCACATTCATCGCTTAATATATTCCACTACCAAAACCCTGCCAATTTATAACTTTGATGGCCGCCAAAGTTCCTATCTGGATTATTGAAATCTTTCAACATTTTCAGATGTAGGTAAGGTCAAGAGCTTCCTCAAACGAGACCAACTGGCGGCATTAATTGTATTTGACTTTTAACTTGCAAGAATTTGTTAAAATACACTTATTTATTTATTTATCATTTAGATATTTATTATTTAGATACTATCAAACACTCCTGCGTAAGACAGGTTTATGATGGAATTATATAATTATGATGTAATAATCGTATAACGATAAATTCGTCGATCAACACGATAGATCAAAGTTTCAATTTGGTACGAAAAATTTAAAAGCAAATCTTCTCTATTGTCCGGAATTGAACTTAAGAAAAATTGTTTAATAATTAACAAGCACTCGGCTTCTTAACTGAATTTATGAAAAACAGGCACTCGGCTTCCTAAACTAAAGGCAGTTTGCCAAATCAACTCTTTCACTATCTCTTTGGAACATGGTTGATTATTGTATAGCTTTTATCTTTATTGATTTCTGGAATACTAGATCATTTATTTAAAAAATCTACTCGGCTATTGTGTTAGATCAATAAAAAAACTATCCTTTTAGTCTAAATAATCATATCACAATTCACAATTACGAAATTTGGCGATTAGTAGTTTATTTTCATAAGTTTCTTTTGTGTTTTTTTACAGAGTTACCAAGCCATTTTTCAATATTCTGTTCGGTTATTGTTTCTTTGTTTCTTTTTCAGTCTAAAGTAGAATTCTACGTCAGTTCTTCACATTGGAAGCTCAAAAATCAATCATTTCATCAGTAAACTGGCCTCGCCATAAAACCAAATTCTGCCTTTTAATAGAAAAATCTTGCCAACAAATAGCATTCGTTCCTCTCCAATCGATGGGAATCGAATAACGCATATCGACGACTAAAGCCGTCTATCAGACATTCACATTAGTCATGAATTTGACGCTCTGAAACTACGCGCTCTGCTCGCATTTGTCTTTTATTCGATTCTACATCGATACCTTTAAGCTACGTCCACACGTTAGGTCTTTCAATGTTCATCTTACGTTTTTGTCTGACGCATGCTTGGACTCTCAAAGGAATATCAAAAATAAGTGACTAAAAGGAGTTCATAATGCGTGCAGCAAAAGATAACTGCAAACCTTGGTTTGCCTACATCTACATTTATTTATATTGAACTTTATAGCGCACAGGTATAGATGATAAGCTGCAGGCATTTTAAAGCAATCAATATAGCAAACGCAAGATAAATTTAAAGTTAAGGACGCAAGATTTTATTTATTTTATTTCTAGGATAACATAGAGCATTAATAAGTAACAATTTTTATAGAACTATGGTTAGTCATTCAACCAGCTATTCCAGCCAGTCAACTTTTCACATGTAGAATGATATATTTTTTTACAAGTAGGTACACGCGTTATTTGCGATAGATACGCGTTATATACGATTAGACGATTTAGCGATTAGTCCCACTTAATTATTCAGAAACCAGCAATAAAATTAAACCTTAAAAAAATACAATTACAAAATCACATTTAGATTAGCATTCTATTCACATTCTTGAAAACGTTTTGTTTTCGATTTTTGTTTATCCTATGCTTTAGCACTAGGGCCCTATTTTTGAATCGCGCGGCTGGCGTCGAGCGCTCGTTTCTACTGATTTTCGCTCGACAGCTCATACATTTGAGTTGATTTGTCGAACGAAAATCAGTAGAAACGAGCGCTCGACGCCAGCCGAGCGATTCAAAAATAGGGCCGCTGGTGTGAACGTAGCATTAATACTTTCTGCTACAGTTAAATTCCTGCTCACGAAATATTTCTGTGTGCTTTTTACTTTAATCGCAATAAAATTAAATTAGCAAACAGTTTCAAAATTGATTAGAAAACTTATCTCTTAAGTACCAATGATCCTTTTGAATAACTATACTGTATGGCGAATTGGCGACGCCTACACACACAGTAAATACTGAAATCCATCAGTATTTAATCAGGGGCATATTTCACAAAAGATTAGTAAATTAACTACAATAATTTACCGTTGTTGTTATTGGGGTAGAATTACGTTTTAGAATTAATAAGAAACCTAATTCTACCTCAATTACAACAATGGTAAATTATTGTAATTAATTTACTAATCTTTTGTGAAATATACCCATGATTAAATTTTAATACTGATGGATTTCAGTATTTACTGTGTGTGTAGGCGTCGCCTATAAACGTTTTTATTCATATTAGTGTTGTAGGTCTACGTTCAAATGCTTCGAAAAATGATTCAACATTATGTTATGTTGCTTATTATAATAATAAGGGGGGTAGCCGCGTTGGGGTGGCATCAGACTGTTCCGTGGTGGGCACGGACCCTCAGGTAGTACAAAATTAAATTGCTGTAGGGGACTTCACTAGCACTATTTGATACTGGCTTTTGCTATCTTAGGTACCTAAAGGCAGTGGTTTCCCGACAGTCACATTATGTTTGATTATCAACATTATCAACCAGTTTTCTTGTAAGATGAAGACCAGCCCCAATAGCCAAAGTAACATTATGGATTTGATGTTTTAAAATTCGATTGTTAACGAAACTGTCAATCCCATTTACATGTTTTGAAAGCGAAACGATAAAGAAGATTTGCAAATGTTAATAGAATAAACTATGTCGGGATTTACGCCGTGTACCTGTTTATTTTTGAAAATGTTACTTTGGCTAGGGGGTCTAAGATAACAAATTATAATACCCGACTGTGTATTATCATCTATTTTATTTTAAATACGAAATGTACCAAAACTGGTCTTGTTGGTACTTAGCCTATATTAACTTCATCAAAGTCTCTTCGTCCAGTCTTGCTTTTAAGCATTCGTAACTTGCCTCATTGACTTTAGGAATGAATTTTTTAACTCCGTCAATAGTAGGTTTATGCAGTTAAAGCCATCCTGTCTTTGGCTGTCTCTTGATAGTTTTAATGTCATCGAGTTTCTTCACTGGACGGAGTGGCTCGGGGGAGGGTGGTGGAATCAGCTGTTCGGTACTTGACGTTGAAGATAACCGCTTGGGAGGAGATGGGGGCGCAGCCGGAAGCTGAGACTGTTGATATAATAAGATATACAAATAAATAAAATAATGAAAATGTCGAAGATTGTAGTGATTATCAGAGGGCCTAGTACGAGTTGGTGTTTCCATTTCATTTCCTTTTTCAAAGTCAATGCGAAAAGTGAAAACACCAACTCCAACTAGGCTCTTAGAGCCTACATATTACTTCAGTCTAGGTAAGGGCCATTTAGTAGAAGAAAGTGCTAAAGCGGTCGGTATTGGATATCACCCTAATTATGATACATTTAGGAAAATTCTTTTCTTTAATCTATTGCAGACGATACAATAGAATAGTATTCAACACGTCGTACAATAGTCACATAAACAAATGTGAGCCAATTAATTTAAATTTCAGCAAATGCAATCGTATTGAATAATAAGATAACAACGCAAACTTTACAAAATATACGAGTGATATAGGCTCTAAACGACGACTACTCACAGGTGGTGTTGAAATTGAAGGCTGAGGAGAGCTGACTCTGGATGTCGGTGATGTTGACTTTGGTGGTGTGGGGGGTTTGGTAGGCTGAGGAGAGCTGACTCTGGGTGTTGGTGATGTCGACTTTGGTGGTGTGGGGGGTTTGGCAACGGGGGGAGACGCGGCGCGAACTGGTGGCGTGCTCGGTGTCACTTCCATCGTAGGGGCCGCTGGTGCCTATGAAGATACATGTATCTCGATGAATTATTCACTACCAACTGCCCACGACAACAGTCGTGCTGAATTTCACTTCCCGTTAGGAATTCATAAATCTTTTCCTACCGATCGCCTACATTGTAAAAAGAATCTTTGCTCAAAATTTAAGTTCCTTCTCCTATATTTATTCTGTGCGCTGATACGATAATCAGTTGCTTCTTTTATTTTTACATAGGGCGATAATACAAATGCAGGAAGCAGTTTATTTCAAAAATGGTATAAAATTATTTTCACTAAAATCTACATCCTATACTTTTAGAGTAACCTCTACACATTGTTTTGCGGATATTTACGGCCGATTTCAATAACATATTATCCTCAGTAAGAGCTAGGCTTACTAAATATTTGTTGCTTAGATATTTCTCGGGAAATACAACAAGTCAACGCACTCCCATAAGAAAACATAAAATGAGCCTGTCTTATACCTTCGGTTTGACAGGCGGCGGCGGGGGAGGTATGGCTCCTTCGGCTGGTTTGATTTCCGGTGCTACGGGTCTTGCCACTGCTATGTCTTCAAGTGATTTTGCCTCTTCCGATGATGCTTCAGGTTCCTTTTGTATAGAATTATAACAAACTTAATGATACTGAGATTATGAAACTTAATATAAAGCTTATAAATAATTCCTCTTAATTAGGACACGAAAAATTATATTATATTAGCACAGGCACTCTTTTTATATGTTTGCCGGAGCTGCAGCCTGTTGGAGCAATGTTTGTCGGAGCTCAGTCCTGTCGGAGCAGTGTTTGTCGAATCTCGGTCCCGTCAGAGCAATGTCTTGTCGGAGCTCAGTCCTGTCGCGGAGCAGTGTTTGTCGCAGCTCAGTCCTATCGGAGCAGTGTCTTGTCAGAGCTAGGTTTTACACTCAATTTTAACTTGCGAGTTTTAAGAAGTACTTATTTAAATATTTCTATTTAATGTGTTACCTGTCCATCTGGCGATTGTGTGGGAGGTCCTGGTGATTTCCTCTTGATGACTTTCGGTGGTGAAGACTCGCCTGGCACTCGCTTTGCTTTTAGCGGGCTTGGCTCTACAATTTGGATGGGTTATTTTACAATCCTGTACAATTATTTTTCCACCAATTTCACTGTTTGTTTCTATACCGTATGATGTCTTAACTACTTACTATGTTTTGTTCAATTCAACAAATAAGTGTGTATTCAAGCAAAGAAGTGCTAAGTACAACCTGAAAGATAAAGAATAGGATTGAAAATGGCGGCTCACCGTGCTTTCCACAATGAATGGGAGTGAAAGAGCGTTAGGTGTAGCGAGAAGAGAATATGACAATCACCATTTTTGAGCCCATTCTTTATCTGCGCGGGTTGTCTTGTCCTACAAGTCTCTAAAATTACCTGGCTGAGATATCTCATCCGGGATAGGACTCATCGTCCTTGACGTGGGACTGGAAGCAGAACCGGACGCAGGGCTCGGTGCAGGCCCGGGTACAGGGCTTTGCACGGGGCTCGGCCGGGGAGTTGGCACTGGCGTCACAGGTTTTGAGGTAGGAGCCTGATTTTATAAGTGTTTGTATATTAGTCTGTCTCTGTCACACTGCACTGATTTGATTGGGGACAGAAATTGCGAGGTGTTTTCGAGAAAATAGCCGTGGTGCACTACTGTAGGACCTTTTGCATTTCAGCGATTGATTTCACTGGACTTATTTTATTGCTTTATGCTTGGCTATCGTGTAACCTACATCTAACATTTAGATGCCAAAGTTCTGTATTGATTTTATAATTAAAAGGGAATAAATATTATTAATCGACACTTACGTATGTACCTACCCACAACATGTACTTAATTTTAATTTCTGTACATTTATTCCATAGTCATAGAGAGATACCAACCAGCCCCTCTAGTGGCTAACATTCTATGCGTTTACGCGCTCCGCTTACTATTGAAGCTTTAAAAATTGTTTTAAAAAACAAAAAACCGACTTCAAAAACCTGCCTCTAAAAAGCAAGAAATAATATTCAAATCATTAGATACGCATTATCATTGTTATAACAACACGTCTATTGAAGTCGGGTGGGGCTGGAGTACAACTTCCTTTTTTTATTCTAAAAGCCCCACCCGACTTCAATAGACGTGTTGTTATAACAATGATAATGCGTATCTAATGATTTGAATATTATTTCTTGCTTTTTAGAGGCAGGTTTTTGAAGTCGGTTTTTTGTTTTTTAAAACAATTTTTTATTTTATTATTATTAGTGTAAGTACCTTCTATATATATATATTAGGTATATTATTATAGGTATATTATTGGGTAGAAAAATCGGCTCAGCCAAACGTGAGATATTCGCGGAGAAACATACATTCATACAGGTCAAACTGAGAGAGAACCTTTTTTTTTGAAGTCGGTTAAAAAGACTACACTAAAAGTACCCCTTTCCCAACAAAAAGAAACATCTAATTCGGTTCATAAATAACAAAGTCGTCATGTGAGTTGATGAAAATCACAGTATTTTCAGGATTTCTCGAAAACTACTGAACCAATTTGAAAAAAAATTAAATGGGACCATCTCGCAAGAAAACTCAATCGAACAAAAAAAGAATCATCAAAATCGGTTCATAAATGACGAAGATATGCGCGAACAACGATAAAAAAAAAAACATACAATCGAATTGAGAACCTCCTCCTTTTTGTGAAGTCGGTTAAAAATAAGCAGTTAACTATGTATAGGTAAAATTACGTGCAGTAAGCGTGTCAATTCCATACAATACATCGAAGTCTATGATTTACATAAGTCTGCGACATTTGATTTACTTAATCGTCATGGTAAACCCACCGTAATAGTCGCTCATATTTAAGCTTTAAAAGTAAACGTAGCGTTATAACGTTTAGAATTATTTACTTCCATACCTTAGCTGCTCCTGGGCTAGGCGTTCGGGGTTTGGGAGACGCGGCCCTACTTTGGGCACTGCTAGCCGTCAACATCGCCCCAAAACCACCCGCTCCGCCTTCACCTACGGTTACATATATTATTTTTCACCTCTCCAGCTCGAAAAGAGCGCTTTTGGCGCGTAAAAACTCGCAGCAAAATCGATTTTTGCTGCGCGAGCGTGAGGCAAAGTGTTTTTTTTTTTTAATTTCTAACACCAACTTTTAAAATAATAAAGAAAAAAGAAATAAAGTGACAAGGACGAGACTAGTAAAATTGATATGTGAGAAAAGGATAGATAGAGTGCTTTATGATGTCATACATGGATTAAAAAGTAAAAAAATAAAATGCACGGATATACCAAGGAGTTTTAAATAAGGATTGTTAAAAAAGAAGGTTGATAATTCGAAATAAAGAGTATGGACGAAATGAGGTCGCATGTATGAAATAAATATGAAATAAGAAAAATTAATGAAATTTATTAACAAATTAGAGTTTTATGATTATAAATAAATAAATAAGGTGGGATATTAATGAATAAGGGAAAAATACAACGGAATGTAACCAAAACGACAGGAATCTACTAAAGTAGATTAGACTAGACTAGAGTAAACTCTATGAATAAAATTTTAGCATCTGAGAAAAAAATATTGCTATTGCAACAAAAAAACTTTGATGCTAGGGAGCCGTCAAAGGTAAATAGTTACAAGAGCAACGTCTTTATTGTCATTTTTTAAATTGCCAATGGAACTAAGTTGCCAATATTGATGCTATAGCAATTAAAAATTGTCATACTATAAAAGTGAAATTGATGCAGTCACAATGCTAAAATTGATCCTATCGCAATACTTGCTTTTGCCTTGACAAAGGATTTTGCTAAAATAACAAAAGCAAATTGTCCCTAGATCTACTTTTCTTTAGTTGTACTAGCAATCTTCCTTTGTTACTTTATCAACATCACTGTTGCTGGTCCAACAAAGTCACTTTTGTCGAATATATTTTGCTACCCCAGCAAAGTAACATTGCCGGTCTCGATCCCTGCACTTGTTAGTGGTACACCATGGAAAAATTGATACTCCCCGAAGCTTCTGCATATTATTCCAGGGGTATGCGTACCCTGAACGGAGTTCATTGTACATCACATATTTGCATTGCAGCATTTGCACTTACATGGTGCCAGAGAACTCCGGTCAAGATACTCAATATGCATACTCTGTAATAATAAAGGCAGAAGATACGAGGAGTATCAGTTTTTTCCATGGTGTACCACTAACAAAGTATAGTGCAGGGATAAAAACAGGCAATGTTACTTTACTGTGATTGCAAAAGGCATAATGACAAAGAAAAATGATTATGAGAAGGTAAAAATGAAAATATATGAATATTCCAATCATAAAACTATTTATTTATGTTTCCACTACAGTTAAATAAACGAAAAACTTATATTGTGGGCTAGAAGGTATAAATCGCAACAATAGAATTAGGTGGTAAAAGTTTCAAAGTCCTCCATAGCTAGGCAACTTTTAATGCACTGTTCCAGGTTCTCCGTGGCTAAGCAACTTTTAATGCACTGTTCCAGCCTCCATAGTTGGGCAACTTGTAACGCACTGTTCCAGCCTCCATAGTGGGGCAACTCGTAACGCACTGTTCCAGCCTCGATAGTTGAGCAACTTGTAACGCACTGTTCCAGCCTCCATAGTTGGAAAACTTGTAACGCACTGTTCCAGGTCCTGCATAACCAGGCAATTTGTATGTCCTCCATAAGAAGTAGCGAGCGCGGGCCACTCCCTCAGCTTGTGGCTCGAAGGCGGCCACTCGGACGGTCGGTTTGCGCCGAAAATACTCGTCCGCAGCTTGTGGTCTCTTAGTGGCCACGACTAGTGGCTCAATGTGCGGCAGCTCAAAGTTTTTTGATTATAAAGCACGACCGCACAACACGCGTCTTACTCTGACCAACAACAAGAACGAACTAACTCGATTAATAAATAAATTGCCAGGTAGACAAAACAGGTTGCGATTGCGACAATGTCATTATTGTAATCTTATATAGGCTATTTTGTGCAGATGACTAATTTGTATTTTGTTAGTTAAAAAGGTTGCTTTACTGACAACACTACCTAAACATAGTAACAACTGTTATTTTGATAGATTATACTTTGCTATAGCATCACATTACAACGTTGATAAATTAACAACGTTCCGTTGCTACCCCGTTTAAGTACACATACTTAGTCATAGGATCAATGTTTCTTTTGCTGAAATGACAAAAATTTGTTCAACAATAAAAAAGTTGTAATTGGCACAATGGCCACATAGCTGCAGCAACAATTCACTTACGTGGAGTGACAATAAAATTCTAACAAAGCGTTTATTGTCGCTTTGTTAGACGTTTTTTTTCTGAGTGTAGGTTTGATCAAACTATTTTTGTGAAAAATAATTACAAAAATTAGTGCGTCCAACGATGAAGATAGTTGTCTAACTCCAAAAGATTAGAGTGAACATGTTTCTAATGCTGAATTAAGCTTTTTACCGGGAAAGTCACGTGAAAATTTTCTCGCTGGTAGAGGTGAAAAGTTGTATGTTTTACACGAGACCAAAATGTTGCTCTGTCTCGTGCATTTAAATCACTCACTGTGCTCAGTAGTCTATATTAGAATCACTCGCTACGCTCGTGATTCAATTCTAGACTACTTCGCTAGTTCGTGATTTAAAAGTCGTCACTCGCAGCACAAATTGATTTTGGTCACTTGTATAACAAATAAGTATTAAATTACAAAAATAATATCTAGCAGTGGCAAAGAGTCCATACAAGCCGAGTCCCAATGGCTTCATCATATCATCCGCACTACACCCACTGCTGGGTAGGCCTCCTCCAAGGATCTCCACAACGATCGGTCTTGCGCTGCCCGCATCCAGCGGCGCACCGCGACCTTCACCAAATCGTCGGTCCACCTTATCGGGGGCTTACCCACTAGGGTATGGGTGTTTAGCGACAAAAATTGGTCGAACTTTTTTTGACAAAAGCATGAAACTTGGCACAGTTGTTCCTTGGGTCAAATTAACCCGGTTAAGATGGGTAGCCCACGGGAACCCTATATATTATTATAATAATTTTAAGTAATTATGATTGTGTGCCACGAACAAACAATTTATTCAACCAAGGCAGGCAGGTTAGATTTTCCGATGTTACTTTACAATAAGTAACTAGTTTTATAAATATTAATAAAGCAACAAACTTTTTGACTATAATATTACTTATTTAATTTCAAAGAAATTGTTTAAAGATCTTCATAAGATACCATATAATTTGAATAACTAGTTAACAAGGAGAAGCGAGGGCAACGTCTTAAACATCTTCAAAAATTATTTTCAATATTATCTTCGTACAATTTATTAGAAACCCTTTCAATAAAACCACAGCTAAAATTGTACAATAAATATTGAATAGCAATTTCTGGAACATGCATGAAATAGAATACACGACGGAACCCTTTGTTACCCTTTCCTTTTACTTATAGACCAAGAGCTATGGGACGATTAGGCTACCCCTACATACAGTGGCGTGCACTCCATACATGCAAATAAGCACTGCATACCCTGTAGTCCCATAAATATATGACCCTAATTCCCTACCCTATTATTTGTAAACTACTAGTAATTAAAAAGTTATGACCCATCATCGTGCACAGCACTTCTTCGGCTTTCCGTGTCTATTAGTTTAAGCGCCATCTATTTGTGGTTTTTGAAACATCACTTCACTTTAACCAAAAATCACAAGAACCAAAAGCTTCTCGACAAGAACCAACGATCGGCCGGGCGACAGAGGCGCCAATTATTTACCGCGTGTCCATAAGCAGTACTACGGGCTGCTTCTTTTTCATAGAACGAATCTCGTGTAGTACACATCAAAAGTGTGACTGTGTGCGTGAAAATGTATGCGCGTGTTTATGTTTTGGAGGCACTGCTTATTTGCAACCCGACCGCGTCATGATTGCATTACAGAGAGTAGCGTTTTTTTAGTTTGCAGTTAGTTTTGCTTTGTTTTGATTGTTTTTCTTGGCGCAAGTAATTGACTATTTTAAGTTAAGTAAATAATTATTTCGTTAATTTACTGTGAAAAATTTAATAATTTACATGCGAGACCCATGCTGGCAAAGTTTGTTTAAATAAATCAAAAATTGCCGCTTTATCGAGGTTACCTTTTGAGGATAAAGTTTAATTAAATTGATTGCAAAGGGAAGATGCGTTGGGTTGGGTTTAAAAAAATGGTAGGTAGGTTATGAATGCCCCTCGTTCTTTTCATAAAAAGTTTTATTATAATTAATTATAACTGGCTAACAGCTTGTGTACGTACACACAAACCAATTGTATTGTTTTCTATGCATTTTGTTTTCCAATCAAGATGATAAAAATGTTTGGATTTCGTTCAGTATAGGTTGGTAGATACCGAAACAGTGATAAAATTGGTATATTTTTATCCGTGCCTACCCTGTCTAAAATCTCTGTGCACGCCACTGCCTACATAGGGTAACAGTACTTTTTTTTCTAAATGGTACTGGGAGAGAATATTATTGAAATCAGGTGAATTGCAGAACCAGGTGAACCTTAAATCCTGACGAATATGGTTGGCTACTTATACCAGAAAAGGAACTTGGATAAAATAGCTGATTTAAACGACCGATATTGTGCACTATGTTGACCAAACAAATATCTCAATATTGGCCCGTCATTTTACAATGATTGGCTGAGTTCAAAAATATCTGAGGCCTTAGTATTTAGCCCATTTTTAAGCACCTTTTTCGGAGCCAAACATGGCTCCAAACGCCGTAGTTTTTAATCTACACTTAGTGTACGTGTGCGTGTTGCTCGCCGAGTGCATGCAAATAATCGTCACGCTTATGTGAATCAGGGGGCTAATTGTCTAATTTCAAAAATCTATCGCAATCGCTTTCATTTGACAGATGGATGTGACACATTGCTGCATTTCTTTGCTAAATTTTTATTTGTGCCAAAAAGAAGCATCAATGTATTACGTCCTGAAAGCGATTGCGATAGATTTTGAAATTAGACAATAGAAAGGCAGTTTAGTGCTTCTCTTTTGACAGAGATAGGCTATCTTTCTGTACGTAATTATTCTTAGTCTGAGACTTACCAGATGGCTTGAATGGTGACTTGGGAATAGGTGTCACTGTGTCAGCCGATTCTCCCACTTCAGTAGATATATCTTTGATGAGTTCCAACAAAGTGTGTCCTGGAGTTAGTGGCATGTCTATTGGGGATGCGCCACGAGAACCTAATTGAAACAAATATAAATTCTAAAGAGAATCTGAATCAATCAATCTTAAGCACAGATTTATTTTTATTATAAATTCCTTCAACACGATGAATTATCCAAATTATTATTATTATCATCATCATCATCATGTCAGCCGAACGACGTCCACTGCTGGGCATAGGCTTCCTTCAAGGATCTCAACGAAAATCGAGTTTCAAAATTATCAAATAATTAGGTAGGTATGAGTAGTATAAAATATATCCCAAAGTCATATTTTTCTTTTTTTTTAAACAAAAAATCCAGTCACCTGGCAATGGAGATCTCAGAACTAGTTTCCTAGCTTCATCCATAGCACGCTGCAGATTTTGCTGGTTTTTGAATGACGCGCGAGTGCGGCAACGTCCAATCTGGCTTCTAAATAAAACATGTGAACAATAAGTTCTAGAGATCTGTAGCCTTAGCACGAACAGCTATCGAGAAAAATAACGCGCGTAAAACTACTCGAATCCTACAATTTTGTATGGAAATTTGTACAGCGCCACTACGTCCGTAAACGGAACTAAGATTTGGAAGCACGAAACATGTTGACATAAGGTATCGAGCAGCCTTCGAATCGAGTTCGAATAGTAAAGTTACAACTTGTATGGGAATCGGTAGCACGAACCCACTTTTGACATACGGTATCGAGACACTCGCAAGCTGGCTATCGACAACTTACTCACTGACATTTTTTCAGTGAGAGACTTTTCGAGTGACTTTGTATTATTTATTATTAAATTTTAAAAGCATTTATATAGTAACAAAAATTAAATTTGAGAACTATGAAATGTCCACTGAATTATCCACAGGCAATATTACTTAAATTGTTCTCATTAAACATAGAAATTTGTAAAATGAAAATCTCGTCATTTTACGCTATCCACGGTGTCCCCCACACCCTCCATACCTTTATTTTAGCAATATTTTAGAACTTACCTACAAAACTCAAATAAAACTATAGAATACGGTGTTATAAGTATAATATTTGTTTTCAGACAACACATCACACAGTTTGGATACAGTTAATTAATTATTGTTTTATTTAAGTAGATATTAAAAAAATAAGACCATAAAACTATGATGAAAACTAACTAGGTATAACAATGCAAACTTAACAAAGTCTCTAATTTGTCGAATCTTCAAACACTAGGCACTAATTCCGATGAAATTCACATATTTTCATAGCACGTCCAAAGGTTTTATTGTTTATGTGTAAACAATTTATTATTCATTGACGATATTCCATTGTTATTCTTCAAGTTCATAAAAAATCTTCAATTAGAACAATTTGATGAAACTATGAAACATTGTAGTTTACTCCTAGGTCATAATATCATTTCCTCGCAATTGTATTATTTATTAGCCGACACAGATAAATCATTTTAGACAAAAACAAAATAAAGAAATGGCTTCACGGCTTTTTATTATTTTAGGTTATATTTTTCATTAAATCACAGGATGAGAAAGAAAGAGAGAAAGAATAGAGACCCTCCCTTTTTCAAACCAATCACAGGCAAGGTGCAATGACCGTTCAAAAGCATGGGCAAAATCATGAACATTTTAAAAATTATTATAATATTTGCAAATTAATTTAAGTTATTAAATGAAATTAATATTGCTAACAGTTTTATTATTAATAATAAGAATAATAAATGTAAAATTATGATGATAAACAACTTGATTGAATTTTAATTTACATATTTATGATTTACATAGATATACAACATGGTTTTTGAACGCACCTTGCTTCAATTGGATTGATAATTGGATTGTGTCAGGTTAGCTTTATTTATCGCTATTATCGAGTTGACGTTAGCCAGCTCTGTAAAATTCGTGCTGCCGATTATGCTAGCTTTCGAATCGAGTCCGTTTTCGAGTAGTATTTTCTTACGCGCGTAAGATTTCTCGATGGCTGTTCGTGCTAAGGGTACTGTACCCGTAGCACGAACAGCTATCGAGAAAAATAACGCGCGTAAAATCATTCGATAGTGCAATTTTGTATGAAAAATTAGTACAGCGCCATCTACCGCCGAATAGCGAAATTAAATTTTCCATAGAGAATTCTCTGTCGAGTATTTTTACGCGCGTTATTTTTCTCGATAGCTGTTCGTGCTAAGGGTACGGAGTCTGGTCAACGAAAGATGAGACTGAAATGGTGGCGCCACTTTCCCTGTTAAAATAATAAGTTATTGGAAACTGATCCATAAAATAAGACGCAAAATTAGTAATCCTTTTCCAACCGAGTCTCATCTTTCGTTGACCAGACTCTACAAAGATTTTTCTACTAATAACATTGTAAAAATATTGTACCGAGGCTCTTGGACTGCACTGATGAAGAATAAATTTATTGTATCTAAATGATGTAGCAATTTAATTAAGTATGTTTTATATGAAGACATTCAACCTATTTTCGGGTATAAGGTAAAAATCGTTGAATCAAAACCCGTTCATTCCATTTTTACTCGACTGCTGAATGGAAAGGAGAGTAATATTCCACAATTTTTATCAAATTTTGTTCATTTATTTTTATAAACCTGGAAAATTTTAGAGGCATATTTAAAGGTTATAAATTGTACAATAGATTTTGAAATATTTCTTGAGAAAAAAACATGTGTTTTTTTATAATGAAAATAAACTTTGTTTTGTTGGTCCTAAGCCCAATAAAGTAGGGAAGGAAAAATTGTATCATCCTTCGATCAATGATCGAAAGTATCAATCAACTGATAACATGCATCCATATGCGATGTTGCCATTTTGTAATCATTCATCTTGAAAGTGGAGTCACAGGATAAAGAATTTATTCCTTCGGTGGAGTGTTTGTAGGATATTTTGTGAGAAGCTTTCCGAATTACCCTAGTGAGTTAAATTTATTTCTTACTAGCGGTCGCTCGCGGCTTCGTCTGCGTGGACAGGTTTTATGCTATCCCTCGGGAATAATATTTTTTTCGAGATAAAAGGTACCCTATGTCCTTCTCTGTACCCTCGACAACGTGTATGCAAAATTTCATGATGATCGGTTCAGTAGTTTAGACGTGAAGGCGTAACAAACAAACAAACAAACGGAATTTCGCTTCTATAATATTAGTAAGGATTTTTATTCCGCTTAAAAAACAGGGATCGGCCCTAAAATTTTCCTGGGTGATAAAAAAGTAACCATGTATCTTATGGATTCGAATCCAGTATACTTACGAGATGCCAGTCTGCACGAGGGTCTGGTCCCACTTAGAGTTAGTGGTGCTGGCGACGGCTAGCCTGGCGATCCTCCTGAACTTGGACAGACCGTCCTCATCAGCAGGCTTCTCTTCATCAGTGCCTGCTACCGGAGCCACCTGGAAGTCCTTCATCAGTCGGCGCTCCCAGACCTTCATGCGTTTGCCGAGCACAGCTGATCGGAGGAAGGAAGATTTCATTGAATCGCATTGCTTTTAATTTACTATTTTATACTCGCATTCTAATCTGTCCAATTATGGCAATGTTTGTTTTGTTATGGGTAATTAAACAGAGATTATCTCTCAACAAAAATCATTAAGAAAAGAAAATGGTCCTACAAAAATCATATGTATGGAAAGGAATGTGGTCTCTCTTATATGGAAATCAATTATTAGTCAACAACTTGTGCAGGGTGTTGGTAGGTTGGGTTTTTTTTCGCATTTTTGGGGAAAAATAACGGTCTTGGCGAAATTTTGGGGAAATGACATCTTTGGGGAAATGTTTGGGGAAAAAATGTACAAGGAAAAATTTTAGTTGGAGTATAAATTTAACTTCGATAATGTTTATCTGACCATGTTAAGCGAACATGAAGTTTCGGAAGTTCTAAAACGTTCAAGATGATTCAGTTTGGAACTTCCGATACTTCTTTATTTTCTTAATAAACTTAGTTTAATATCTTTCAATTCGTTTTATTTCCTGTTTACTAAAAATGGGGAAAAAAGTTGCCAAACGTATCATTTTGGGGAAAAGAATAGGGAATATGCATCAATTTTTTTTTTAATCTTAATCTAAAGTATAATGCGTGAGAAAATTAACTGTAATATTAAAACTTTTCTCTTGCGTTTTTTTCTCGTGATATAGTTAATTGAAGTTAGCGCGCAGCAGCACCCGCCGAAAACGCTCCATACAAAACGGTGACGTCACACATCACGTTTCAGGTGTGTTTCGGCGCGTTTAATATGGAGTTAGCCAATAATCTTCAATTATCTCCCTAAATTTTGCGTTTAAGTACATATGTGTCATACAAAATATTATTTCTTATTCGATATTCTATCTGACTGTAAAGTGCATTATATCCGAAAATGAAAAAAAAATATCGTTAATTTCCCCTGATTTCATCGTGTGATAAAACTAAAATAAAACATTTTTTTTAATTTTTTTCCTGTTCCATCATGTTTTTATAAGTGTCCGCAGCGATCAAGCTCAATTTCATCAAAATCGGTGACTTAATCATATTCCCTATTCTTGAATACGGGGCAATTTCAAAATCTGGATCTACCAACCCTGTTATTGTGTAAAACGAAGTCAAAGAAAATAGTAAACGACTTTTACTAGTTTTTCGCGAAGCAACCCATTTCCATCTAGTGTCTATCAACTACCCATTTCTATTTAATACCTATATCTTTATCCAGCTCAACTCATGGTGGCCAAGAAGAAATTCCTTTCTAGAGATAAGTCCGCCAATTGTTCTTCTTTTGTGTATGTCTTTATTAATTGTCATGGTGTACAATAAAGATTATTGTATTTTTATATTATCATCATCCGAAATTCAACCACATGTATCTATCTTCCTACTACTACACATACGCTACATGTCATTCGCTGAGCGCAAAAGAGCCGTTAAAAGCACCATACTCACTCTTCTCCTTCCTGTCAGTAAATGACACATCCATGCCGTTCTTCTCGAAGACTTCGAGCAGCTCGTACCGCAGCGCCGACACGTCACCCTTCAGCTCGTTGATGTCGTCCTCCGTTACTGGCTCGTCGTCCATCTTCCTGTGCATGGTGGACACGTACCGCCAGACCAGTGCGCGCATCACTGCTAAGTAGCGGACGTCGTGTTCTTTATCTTTCTGTTCCTATAGAGGAGAGGATGATACACTCAAAAATATGCAAGAAATGTGAAAGTACTTACGACGCGACGTCGAGACTGAATATTCAAAACAAACGGCTGTAAGCGACAATGTGCAGATGCATAGCTTTTTAACACATGAGTATCCACGTGGTGGAAGCTAAGTTGTCGCTACAAAATAGTGTGAACGAAAAAAACGAACAACAGAATTAAAAAAAACTTTGATGGTAATGAAATAGGGAAGGGAAAAATGATCAAATGAGTGATAATTATAAAAATCTAAAAGAAAAGTGGTTTTGATTAGTTATGAAAGTTATGATAATTTATGAGTTTTTACTGTAACATAAACCTACTAATACTCATATTATAAATGTGAAAGTTTGTGGGTTTGGATGTTTGTTCCTCAATCACGCAAAAACTACTGAACGCATTTGGCTGAAATTTGGCACACAGATAGTAGATAGCCTAGCTTAAAACAAAGAATACTTTTTATCCCGATATTCCTACGGGAACGGGAACCACGCGGGTGAAACCGCGGGCGGCCGCTAGTAATGTAATAACATTTGCGAATGAAATGCGAGGTTGCAGTCTTGTACCAAAACCATAAAAAATCGACAAACGCTTACTACTTAAGTTAATTATTGGAACATAGGTAGTAATCTACAAACTAATGAATTCGATATTAAAAAACATACATGTAGATAACTAGGTATATCCAATTCAAAATCGTGTCACTGAGTCGATTCATAGCGAAACGAATTAAGTGTACTTATGTTAATAGGAAAATATCAAACTAGGTACTGCAAACAAAAATAAAACAACAATAACGTGGATCGTTGCATCCAGAAAAAAAACTTTGTGGGTGGTTATACTACAGTTACTAATTTATGAACCACTTAATTAAGGAACAAACATTTAAGTTAATTACAACTCATTTTACTTTGCGGCTAAGTAAGTTTGTAAATAGATAAATATAAATAAATAAATATAAATATTTGACAATATAACATACATTGCTCCAATCCCAAAGTAAGTAGCTATAGCACTTGTGTTATGGAAATCAGAATCAATGGTGGTATGACACACACCCAGACAGTGTGACACACCACATGACCCAGCCGGGGATCGAACCCGGGACCTCAAGAGATGGTGACGCCTTGAAAACCGGCGTGCGAACCACTCGACCACGGAGGTCGAGTTTGTTATTCATTTAGTTTGTAGATACTTATTATTTTTTGACATCGTTACACTTACCAGAAATATGCATACGTATACATTTCAAATAAAATGATGATAACTAGGTGTTTAAAAAAATATTTAGCTGACCTAGTTCCATTTCATAAGAATATAAAATATTAAATACTTAAACAAGAAATGCGCTTTAAAACAAATATGATTTATGTGCTACGCCGTAATTAAACCGTAGGGGGCGTCAATATGGAATAAATTAAGCAAAATGTTATGCAGACTATAATAAATGTTGTGTTACTTGCTTGCTTAGTTTAGTTTGCATCCTTGAAGGATAGAATAAGGCATGCGCGCGTGAATGGTGTAAATGAAAGTCAGAATGAGTTAAAAAAGGGCCTTTAGACAGAAATGTAAACCTGTATTTACCGGCAGCGGGTGCGGGCAGCGGGGCGGCAAGCCGTCGCGTCCTCATAGAAGTTTTGCCATGCCGCACCCGCTACCTATAAGGCCACGTCTACGAGTTTCAAACGTTTGTTCTGCACACCGACCGCCTCGCTGCCCGCACTCGATTCCACCTCGGTCCCTACTGGCTACCTTACATGGCAATCGTAATCTTTCATTTGAGAGATGGATGTGACACATTGCATTGCTACTTCTTTTGGCACAAACAAAACCTTACCAAAGAAAAGTAGAATGTATCACATCTGACAAATGAAAGCGATTACGATAGCCATGTTAGCACAGAATAGATTGATGTAAGTTAGCCGGTAGAGCCTCTGAGTCGAGCGCTAGTGGTGTTTAAATCTTCCTCTCGTTATCGTTCTTCCTCAAGCCCATCATCTTGAGGAGCAGTGTCGCCGTTGGCATGATGTAGAATGGGGGCGGCAAGAAGGTAGCAGAAGGTGGCAGACATGGCTTTATTGGTAGCCGGCGCGTCCTCATAGAAGTTTTGCCATGCCGCACCCGCTACTAATAAGGCCATCGGTCAGGACTGCGAGTTGCAAGCATTTGTTCTGCACGCCGACACCGCCGCGCTGCCCGCACTCGATATCACCTCGGTCCCTACCGGCTAACTTACATGGCCATCATAATCTTTGGGATGTATTTATTAGCACTTTAAATTTGATGAAAACAGCTATAAAATTGTATATCAGCACTTTAAAATAATGATACACCTATAATTTAATCTTATCACTACAAATTAATGGTTTGCACTTTAAAATAATAATAGATCTATAAATTAATATTATCACTACAAAAATAATGGTTTGCACTATAACTGTGTCCCAACTCCGAAATCATTTAATTTCTGTCAAACCATGTCAGACTAATGAGATGGCAAGTCTCACCAAGTCAGTTCTAGCGTTGTTGGTCGCAATGGAACCTAACCTCCTCCTCAGCTCCCCTCTCGATGCGCCCGCTCGTCGTCGCACCTAGTCGTCTGTTTACCAGTAGGTACTAATGTTATAAAATTAATTTGTATGGTGCAAAGTATTAATTTTAAAGCTAAACAATTAAATTGTATAGTGCAAAGTATTAATTTTAAAGCTTAGCATATTTATAGTGGAAACCATTATTTTTAAAGTGCATTCAATAAATTTTGAAGCTAAACATTTTAAAGTGTATAACATTATTTTTAAAGTGCAATTATATATTCCCCATAATCTTTCATTTGACAGATGAATGTGACACATTGCTACTTCTTTTTGGCACAAACAAAACCTTACCAAAGAAAAGTAGAATGTAGCACATCTATCTGACAAATGAAAGCGATTACGACAGCCATGTAAGCACAGAATAGATTGATGTAAGTAAGCCGGTAGGGCATCTGAGTCGAACTCTAATGGTGTTTAGATCCTCCTCTCGTTATCGTTCTTCCTCAATCTTGAGGAGCAGTGTCGGCGTTGGCATGATGTAGAATGGGGGAGACAAGAAGGTAGCAGAAGGTCGCAGACATGGCTTTATTGGTAGCCGGCGCATAGAAGTTTTGCCATGCCGCACCCGCTACCAATAAGGCCACCGGCCACGTCTGCGAGTTGCAAGCGTTGTCTGCACGCCGACCGCCTCGCTACCCGCAATCGATCTCACCTGGGTCGAGCGCTAGTAGTGAATGGACCTTACCTGTTGCTTCAACTTCCGCTCGCTGTCCTTCTTCCTCAAGCCCATCATCTTGAGGAGCAGCTTCGGCGTTGGCATGATGTTGAATGGGGGCGGTAACGTCGCGCCCTCCTCGAAGTAGCTCATCCACAACCGAGTGCGAGCAAACTTCCACTCGACATCTGAGTGTTCCTTAATAATAACATTAATTTTATTAATAAAATCCGGTCAACTTGCTAAACTCATTTAGTTCCAAATTAACAGAACTTGTTACTATGGTTAAAACAACGAATATATATGAAATAAAGGGAGGGAAAAATTTATTTTCATTCTCATAATTATTATCCTCACTTTTTAACACAAAAACAGTACAAAATAATTGTACAAAAAAACAAACGGACTTTCGCATAAGTAGGTATCTAAAATATTATATGTTATTTAATTATTATGTTTTCTTGTTTGTATTTTTGTTGTTACGCCATTGCCAAGGGTACAAAAGGACATGGGGTCTTCAAGGGCTTCATTCCGAAAAAAAGTATTGTTCCAAGGGATAGCGAAAAACTTTCCACGCAGACGAAGTCGCGAGCGGCTGATAGTTCTCCATATTATGAAAATTAAAAGACCTTTCCAACTTTACTGGATTCGCCTTAACTTCTTCCTTACAAACTACTCCAAGTACCAACTACTATTGAAAATTTCCAAAACTTTATTGCATTCACATAAATGCTTAGGGGGCGTCCATTAATTACGTGAGTCATTTAGGGGGGGAGGGGGTCGAGCCTAATCTCACCCAATCTCACGTGGGGGAGAGGGGGGGTCTCGGCTAATATCACGTAATTTTTTTTCTGCAGGAACAGTATCGCGAAAAGACTAGGTTAAATAAAGTTAAACATTTTTCATAAATATGGCTAAATCCTCAACAATAATGTTTATTTAAATAAATGCAAAGCAAGCAAACATAGATTAATGTAATCACACTAAAAATACATGTTTTGAAAAATCTCACGTGAGATTTATAGGGGGGGGAGGGTCGAGACAAATCTCACGACATCTCACCAAGGGGGTAGGGGGGGTGGAAAAATTGCAAAAAATCACCTCACGTAATTAATGGACGCCCCCTTAGGTATGCGTCTCCAAAACTAAGTACATACTTCTCATTCTCGCATCGTTCTACATCAACCAAATACATACTTTTACCAGCTAGTTTTAAACGCATTTAGGTACTCGCTTTCATACCGGTTAACAATTTTAATTCAACTCTATTACTACACCGAGCGTACAATTTCCTTTATGCGATGTTCTAACATGGCGGCATGTGTCGCTTTTGATGGCGAATAAATGGCTACAATGCTGGTTAAATTAAAAGAATTACGTTGTATACGATACGGTTTTGGACAAAAATGTTCAATCGAGATACAAGAACATTTTATTTTAACACATTCCCATTAGTCGCGTTTCCATGCATGCACAGTCTATCGTTAGTAAACTTAATTTGAATAAATCAGTTTTGACATGTAAACAGATTCTTCAGCAGCTAAAATCGAATTACGGAAGCAAAATTAAATTGAGTTCGCGCAATTCAATCATGAGTACAAATATGTATTTATTACCTAGTTAAATTGATTATAATATTTTATTCATATAAGTATATACTACTCTGTGTAAAAAGTATCGGGAATAAGATGTCAAAAAAAAGACCCGCGTAAAAGAGGTCGTTCTAATTTTTTTACTGCATGTTGGTAGCACTGTACTGATTAAGCGCGCAAAATTTGAGCGGAATCTGTCATTTAATTTGTTTTAAACTTCACTTTTTGTTGGTGATAGTTTTGAGTCCTCGGCGATTTTCACAATGGAAAATGATAATGCACCATCACACACAGCCATTATAGTGAAAGAGTTTTTAGCGAAAAATTCAACAAAAGTTCTCGACCAAGCACCGTATTCACCTGATATGGCTCCGTCTGACTTTTTTTATTTCCCAAGTTAAAATTACCACTTCGAGGAAAACGTTTTGAGTCGATAGAAGCCATAAAAGAAAATTCGCTGAATGAGCTAAAGGCCATACCGCAAATAGCCTATGAAAAATGTATGGAAGACTGGGTGAAGCGGTGGAGATGTTGTATTACAAGCGATGGGGCCTACTTTGAAGGCAATAAAATAAATTTAGATGAATAATTTGTATTTTTTGTTTTATTGACAAATTGCCGATACTTAGTACACAGAATGTACCTGCAATGGATTTCAGTATTTACTGAAATCCAAGAAGATTTAATAAGATTGAAGTTCAATAAGTAATTGTGGTTCGATTTGGGTTTAAATTAAAACATTGCAAATATCTAAACATATATATAATATATCATCATCATCATCATCATCATATCAGCCACACGACACCCACTGCTGGGTATAGGCCTCCCCTAAGGATCTCCACGACGATCGGTCCTGCGCTGCCTGCATCCATTGGCTTTCCGCGACCTTCACCAGATCGTCGGTCCACCTTGTCGGGGGCCTACCCACGGAGCGTCGTCCGGTGCGCGGTCGCCATTCCAGAACCTTTCTGCCCCAACGGCCATCGGTTCTTCTCGCTATGTGTCCCGCCCATTGCCACTTCAGCTGAGCAATCCTTCGAGCGATGTCGGTTACTTTATTTCTCCTGCGGATCTCCTCGTTTCTGATTTGATCACGTAGGGAAACGCCGAGCATGGCTCTCTCCATTGCACGCTGAGCGACCTTGAGCCTCCTTATGAGACCCATAGTTAGCGGCCACGTTTCACTGCCGTAAGTCATCACTGGCAACACACACTGTTCATAGACTTTCGTCTTGAGACACTGTGGTAAGTCGGACGCGAAGATTATTCGAAGCTTCCCGAATGCTGCCCACCCGAGTTGGATTCGGCGAGAGATCTCTTTCTCGAAGTTGGACCTACCTAACTGGACTGCCTGTCCTAGGTATACGTAATGGTCAACAACTTCAAGTGTAGTGTTCCCAACATGAACTGGAGAGGGTACAACATGGGCATTTGACATAATTTTCGTCTTTTCCATGTTCATCCTAAGACCCACTCTTTGGGAAGCACTACGGAGATCTTCGAGCATTGTGTTCAGGTCTTCCATGGTCTCAGCCATAAGGACTATATCATCGGCAAAACGAAGGTGTGTTAGGTACTCGCCATTAATGTTGATGCCGAGTCCTTTCCAGTCCAAGAGCTTAAAGATGTCCTCCAACGCAGCTGTGAACAGTTTCGGAGAAATAACGTCTCCCTGTCTCACACCACGCTGCAGTTGGATAGGATTTGTGTTCTGGTTCTGTACTCGGATCGTCATGGTGGCATTTTGGTATAAGTACCTCAACACCTCGATATACCTATAGTCCACTTGGCACCTTTGGAGAGACTGCAGCACCGCCCAGGTTTCAATCGAGTCAAAGGCTTTCTCATAGTCCACGAACGCCAAGCAAAGTGGCTCATTATACTCCTCGGTTTTCTGTATAACCTGCCGCAGCGTATGGATGTGGTCTATGGTGCTAAAGCATTTTCGGAACCCGGCTTGTTCGGGAGGTTGGAAGTCGTCGAACTTGCGAGCGAGACGATTCGTAAGGACTCTCGAAAATAACTTATAGACATGACTCAGAAGCGAGATGGGTCTATAGTTCTTTAAGAGGGACTTGTCACCCTTTTTAAAGAACAAGATCACCTCACTTATGTTCCATGTCTGGCGTTCTGCCCTGGACGATGACGGAATTAAAAAGCTTCTGGAGGACTTTGAGTATCGGCTTACCGCCCGCTCTCAGAAGTTCTGTAGTGATTCCATCGTCACCCGCCGCCTTGTTGTTTTTCAGCTGTTTGAGAGCCATACTAATCTCGTACAGGCTGACGTCCGGGATATCTTCGGTATAGTGTCGGGTAAGCTTGGCTCTGGGGTCTTTAGCCTTGCTTTCAACAGGTGTCTGCGTGGAATATAACTGCCCATAGAAGCTCTCGATCTCCCTCAGGATTTCAGGCTTTGATGAAATGATGCGTCCGTTGTCAGTTTTCAGCTTCGTCATCTGGCTTTGCCCAATAGACAGATCTCTCGCGAACACTTTGGAGCCTTTATTCCGCTCGATAGCCTCTTTAATACGATTCGTATTAAATTGGCGAAGGTCGCTCGTAATATATATATAATATATAAACATTGAAAAAATAAGCATCGTCTAAGTTACAACGAATCAAGCGGTCATTAATTCTGTTAACAAAAAAAGGAGTAGGTAACTACTTTTTTAACGTCAGTAAAGAAAATCATAAATATTATTATTGCTGATAGTCGGCCGTCATGATCATAATTCGAAATAATAACAAGTAACCACACAATATATACTCTAACGAAGTAACTGAATTATCTTTATCTTCAAAGAAGGAGAGCCTCTGTGTGTGAGAAAAAATCGGCAATTTCATACATCAACCCCTATTTAAGTATTTGATCGTGTTTCTAGTTTTAGGTTCGAGCGTTTTCTACTATTATCCATGTCCTTGTATCATTATAGACGCAATATCTAAGCAGCTTAATAAAAAAAATCCTTTTGAAAATTACAAATAGTCTAACTTTTAATTTAACCCATCTGCGCCGGCCGTGTACCCCAAGTGTACCCCCCTAAAAATAATTAGCACCAGAGAAGATAAGAGAACAATTAAAGAAGAAAACGTAAACAAATTGCCAGCCTCATGCGGCCGGCTCGGAGTTGACGGATTAATTAAAGATACTCACATCAATCATGGCGTAGGAGTTAGACATCATAGCGATGAGTAGATTGAGGAGTACGATGACATTTATGACTGAGTAGGATCCGAACATGAGCAAGCCCCAGAACCGGGTGTAGCTCTTGATGCCGGCTAGCTCGAAGTTCTCCAGGCCCACCATGCCGAAGGAAGCCCAGAAGAGGGACTGGGACGCTTCGAATACGCTGTTGGGAAAACCGAGATAAGCTGATAATGCTGGTGTGAACTAGGTATGTAAAATGAAAACTTTGATAATGTCAACCAACCGTAAATAAGATGTTAAAAACATACGTACTTATTAACTAAACATAGCCTGATCGTGTGCTTATCGTGATACTTACTTCGTTTTCAAACTGACAACCACGCCATGATGTGTTATGGGGAATCAAAACAATATATTTCAGCATTTATTTTAAATGCATGTATCACAAACATTGTTCTGATTCCAAAGTAAGTAGATAAAGCATGATAGATAAAGGCCTGGGTGGTTGTAGTTACAACCACCCAGGCCTGAGCCAATAAAAAAAATCGTTTTCTAAATTGACCCAGCCGGGGATCAAACCCGGGACCTCAGAGATGGCGACACCTTGAAAACCACCCTACGTCTATCGCCGACCAGAACAGGCACGACTGGGGTCCTTTTCAGGGGCACACACAGAAGTTTTTCAGTTTCCAGTTGATCGGAATGGAAAAAGGGACAAAAACAAAGGAAAATAATTGCTACCTGGGTCTAATAATTATCTTATGTAAATGAGAGATGTTATTCATTATAAGTCAAATACAGAAATACTTAATAAGAACATTTATTTCATTTCATTAAAATAATACAAAATAAAAAATTACGAACAAAAACGATTCATAAATTGCAATAATACTAGCACGAAAAGCTAAACATCTTTAAAAAATATGTCTCATCTATTAAATATAAATTGAATGGATATGCCGAAAAACAAGCTTTTTACTAATATTTTAGATCTGAATACTGTTAATTTTTACGACACGTCTAGACTCAACACACGACAGGAATTAACACAAACACCCTTCAATAAGAATGGTAGTCCATCGTTGCTCTTAAGGTCATACAATCCACTTCATCAATTTTCAAGGTATTCATTTTGACATTAATATCTTCTTCCAACTGAATCTGTGTTTGCAGGAGATAGCGAAGTGATGACGTCGCCTCATGCAACATTTGCTGCAGCTCTACAGTGCATTGTCTGATCATTTCGCATTCGTAATACAACGACTGACCACCAGGGTCTTTTACTAATTCTGCTCCAGTTCTTGTCGCTCGTCTTCCAAGTCGTGTATGAGCTAATGCCATATGTCCTTCTTTATCAGACAGAGCTTTCTGCAACTGCAAAATGTTATCCTGCATATCAGATATCTTCTGAGTCGTTAAACGATGCATGTCTTCTAATTTACCTTTAGCGAACTTAGTCTCCTTTATCCTTTCACTGAACTCATGATTGCACTTTTTGTAAGCAACCCAAAGATCACTAATCACCTGCTTTAGAACTGTATCCGCAAACATTCTAATTGGTCTGGCACTGGTCACCTCTCTCGCTGCCAACTTTATGTTGTTCGCTGAATACGAGTTATATTCCTCAGCAGATATACTTGCAGGGTCAAGATTAGCGAAGCCCTCATAAACCGACAAGCAGAGATCCGTTGATTTTAAGGACAAATTTCCCTTATCTAAGTCTATTGCCGCCTGTTTATATTGCAAGTCTCTGTCCAAGAGATACCGAGTGGCACGCAGACGTCTCATTTGCTCATTCAGCTGTTCCAAAAGGCGTTTCAGAAGACTTTGGCCACCAAGAATAGCAGTTATTTCTTGTTTAAGCGCGTGTTCCACTTGATCAACGACTAAATCTATCCCTATTCTTCCATCCCTCAGCATGAGACACTTCCGGCAGACATTCAGAGCATTAGCTTGCAATGAACTGAGACAGTCTTGGATGCGTGTTTTGTAAACTCCTAAGGCTTCGAGTTCGATGCAAATTTCGCGGCGTTGTATCTGCAATTCGGTTCTATTGAACTCGATATCTCCGATGCGTTCTTCGAGGCGCCTGTCGGTGGTAGATTTCATCATACAGGCTTTTTCACCGGTTTTTGTGCGGACTCTTTCGGATTCTTCTAGGACTCGGTCGGCCAGCTGCTGCTGGTCTTCGGTGTTCCTGCATCTCTGTTCGTTGACGAGTTTCCATTCTGAGAGCGTGAACTTAGCAGCTCTTGGCGGCATGCATACTATCGCCTGCTCCGCTAACCTTGTAGTAGCGATAGGATCACCGATAACTTGTCGCACCCCAAACTGTGCCTCCCCCATTTTTATAAATGATTATTAATATTTACTCATGTGAATTAAAGCAAAACAATAATAAATAATAAAAGTGTAAAAAGAATGTTTGACGCTGTCGTATGTCCCAAAGAGCAGATGGATTTGACAATGACAATACACCAATCGTTGCAAGGTGTAGGTTGTATCCAAAGAGATTATAAGTACTTAAGTACTTGTTGTATGGTCCGTGGTTGTATCTAATTTAGGTTGTAGGGCTGCCAGCTTGAAGTTTTCTTGGACCATGGGTAATACGGAGCAGTAATACGCTATATTACCACAAATATAGCATGCCGAAGGAAGCCCAGAAGAGAGAGAGATGGGACGCTACGTAAACGCTGTGAAAACCGGGTTATGTTGATAGTGGTGTAATGTAATGTTTTAAACTATACCGTTATTAATAATACTTTATAGGTGAATGCAGGAAGCTAAATAGCACTCATATTTTCAAGGATGGCTTTAATCATTCGAGGCAATGTAAATTTCTTCCTGTTCAAGGCCTGCATTTGTGTTTTTTTTACACATCTCAAAAACTAGGACTTCTACTAACTACTACGAACTAGGATTATTCTAATACACAGGAAAATTATCTACAAATCGACATTAAAATTCAATATTTCATGAGTGATCGTTGTTGGAATATTACTTTAAACTATAATAATTTTAGTTTTGAAAATAAACAAATTAAAAAAAAAATAAGTTGATAATTTTATCTGAATATTGAATATTTTAATATTGTCATTGAACGATAAAGGTATTTTTTATGACTTTTGAATTTTGTCAATTTTCGAAAATTAACATTTAGTGATTATAAGGGTTATATTTCAACAACAATAACTCAAAATATACAACTCAGAGCAATTATTTGTAGATAATATTCCTGTGTATTAGAATAACGCAAAAAAATGTACATTAAGTAATGTCATAGTTTTTGAGATATGTAAGAAAAACTAAAAAAAGCACATAAATTGCGGATTAAAATTTAATTTAGTATTTTTCGCGTAAGACCAGCACTATGAATGGGCCACAGGCCTTATTGACGAAAACAAAGGAAACTTATTTCCCACTTGGGTCCAGGTCTAATACAATGTTATACAACGTGGAGAGGACAATGCCACAATAAATGATAACACTGTAGACACTAGTTCATAGAAGTATTTTGAAACTATCAAATAATTCCTAGGAGCGAAATAAAATAAAATTTTTATCGAACAAACTAAATACCACAAAAACAAGTACGCAATTAAACACCCTTTGTAAATATTGGTTACTTACATAGCCTTCTATATCTTCCAAGCCCAACGGCAACATCGCATGTGGTCAAGCACATAGTATAGAATAATTTGAAAAAATATTTATTATTTGTTTTTCCTATATTATCTATGTTTAAACTAGTTGTAAATTGTAATGTAAGATTATTTCAATAAAGTTTTATATTTATTATTATTATTTATTTATTAGAATATAAGGTTTGAGTCAAATTATTTGAACTTTTCGGGGATCATTTAGTACGATGAGCATTTTGATCTAAGCCTCCTCTAGCAATAAATCTTACATCATTAGAAAGGTATATAAATTTGAAACACTTTATTGTATTACTATAATCGTCAACTATTAGTACTTTGAGAGTTATAACGCTCTAAACTTGACCAATTTTTTTAACATTAATGACCTAAAACTCCGAAAATACTAAAAATTAATAGAAAGTATGTTTGCAGCAAATATTTGTCATATAAAAACCGTTCTTATGATATATCATTCATTTCTATAGGTGTGGTAGATCAACTCCCATAGACAATAAACCACTTTTATATTTTAATAACCTTTAACTCCAAAAGTATTAACAATTGATATAAAGTATTTTAACAGCAAATATTTGTCTTTAAAAGACTTTTCTAATGATATATCATTTATTGCAAGAGGGCGTGTTAATCAACTCCCTGCTGAAGAAAATCAACAAAAAAGATGACATCTTTGACAGCCATTTTTTCCTGGTTAACATTGATATTTTTCTTATTGTTTAATATACAAAGCATTTGGATAAAAGAACTAAATTATTTTCATATTTAAAACCTCACACAATTACTATGAAAAAAAAAATCGACCTCTTAAAATTGAAATATTCCCATACATTTAGTATGGAGACTGGCGGACGACATGACCACGAACTGACAGTAACAGACGTTGCCAAACTTATGTTCACGGCTTGGAAATAAAGAAGGCTATGTTACTTACATATGGTAAGAGCGGCTACAGCGCGGTGTTAGATAGATCACAGAATAGTATTGACAGGTGACAAGCCGCGAAATGAACTTTTGGCGCCATTTAATGCTGAATTAAAACAGTGTTTTTCTTGGTATCTACTGCAGCGACTCGAGCTACGGCATCATGTAACAACGAGATTTGATATTTTTTAAAACCATGGCAAATATTTTAATAAGTTTTTGCTTTTTACGGTAACTTTTTATTTTGATTGAATACGGCAGTCCTAAATTTGAATCCTAAATCACTGATTTAAAGTTATTCTGTCCACTGAATACCTAGTCACAAATTAAATATTTCTTGTATCCTTTAGACAGCTTGAACAATAGTGCGACCATTGGTAGGACAAACACAAGTGTTACCCATGTGTTACCATAGTATCTCTCTCGGTATGTCCGTAGAGCTAAAGCAGCGACATTCTCCATAAATTAAAATCATGTAGGTGTACTCGAAAACTGTGAAATTATAATAAGGCATAGTAGAAGTAATACTTATTCGTATTATATCAGATTTTAATAAGACTGCGTCAATGAGACGTCAAGTCATCATCGACATGCTCTTTGGGCGTTTTTGTGTTGTGTTGTACAAAAAGTAAACAGAATAAAAATAAAATATTAAAAAGTCACAGACTAAAAATTACAGTATAATAGTGAAAACATTATACCATAGTTGAATGAATTTTCTCCACTAACTAGCACTCAGAGAACACATATTGTCATATCTGCTGCTATGAAAAATAAAAAACCGGACAACGAGCATTCACAAAAAAAAACTGTCGCTGTCAAAGTTGAATGTTTTTTATCCCGATAGGTGGCGTCTGGTCTTTGGTACTCGGCCGCCTCAAAGAAAGTGTCAAAACATATGGGAATCTCTGGGAGTATTGCACTTTTTAATTTTATACTGAGAAAATGCCGCATTGTTTTGCATGTAACTTGTAAAATATTGGATCATCATCGATTTCCCAGTAACAAAAAAAATATTGGGCAAAAAATATATAAAAAAAGATGCTTTTCCTTCGATTTTCTCCTTTGCTGAGCCTGAGAAACATTATAAATCAAAAGGAATGTTTCATGAATTTGATGAAGCTTCGCCAAAATAAAACAACATTTGAATTATAACAGCTTTGTACCTCAGCAGTTTCTAACATATTTATAACTTGGATGAATTTGATAGGTATATCAAATATGGAATAAGCCCAATATTGGGGCCAAACAGAGAATTAATAGAATTTTATATGCCAGAGTCATTCAAGAAACTTAGAATAATAAAATAAATATGATAAAACGGTTCGTGTAATTTTGGATGGTACAGAAATTCCAGTACAGAAACCTAAAATTACTATTGCACAGAAGGCATCATGAGGCAACTATAAACACGGAAATTCACACTCAGTTGCTTTGTTAAAATTTAAATCATATGCTTCTAATCTGAAATAAAAAGATTATTTGTAAATCTTACACGAAATTTAAAGAAATGTAATGCTTGTTAGCAATTTTTCGTAAGTTGCTTTAAACTTTCTTGCCTGTTGTTTTGGCTTTTCTTTTCCGTAATTCTTCTTTTATCTGAGCTAAAGTTAGCATAGAATACATTGTTTGTCCGCAAAACCGAAAAAAATATAATCTAAGAAAGTAAAATCACGTAATACACAGTCAAGACAATATAAGCTCAAACTGACAATGGGTCCAAAGACTGAAGCGCCATCTGTAATTCACTTTGCCTTCGCCTCCCCGAATTACAGATGATGAGTATTTTAGTTAATTTTAACTTACTCGAAAATAATATCAATTCTGAATCTGTTTCATAAAATACAGGTTGGTTTGAAGTGCATTTATTTCAATTTCCATAAAACTTTAAAGAAACACCACTGTAGGTAAACGTGTAGATAAGTTGTAGGACTTTGGAACGTAAAAAAGTGTTTGTTTGGAACATAAACTTAATATTCACTGAAATAGACGAACAGAGTTCACTTGGCTGCGAAACCAAAAGTGAGATGAGCCAGTGTTTGTAAATATGTAAACGTGTGCGTGAATTTAGAGATGCACTGAATTCCATTTTAGGTTGTAGATAACCATAATGTATGATTGCTCTAATAAACAGGGGCGTAGCGTGCCTTGGCGAGGCCCCGTATAAAAAGGACATCAGGCACATGAGACCCAAAAGTGTATAAACATAATTCTGTTATCTATAAACACTTTATGTTATTAGAATCTTAAAACAGCAGCAACATTATTTTTTAACTCCTTCATTTAGCTTTAATTAATTATTGAAAAAACAAAAGCATATCAATGAAACGGACATCTTTGTCAGCGATTTCACAAGTCTCCCCTGAGTATATTTGTTCTGTGGCACAAGTGATTGCGCATTAAAAAAAAGAATGTCTGCCGGCTGTCAGTCAACTTTTTCCTTATTCCTATATGCATAAGGTTCATCAATGGTCAAACGAAACGTGTAGTCGTGTGGTGGTGTTGCTATTTAGTGTCAGGGTTACTAAAAAAAAAAACTTTCAAACATAAATAACTTTTAAAACATAAATCTTCGTAAAAATCTGAATATTTTCTATGAATTACTAATTACATGCCTACATTTTGGAAAATACAGAAATGTTATACATTCTTTGGTTTTTTTCTATGGGACTCTGCCTGATGTCCTTTGTTTGGGGGCCCTTAGGAAGGGTAAAGATTTCTCACAAAAGAAAAAAAATGTTTGCATAAAATTAAAAGAAATATTTATTCATCATAATTATCTATCTGTCACTTTTTCCAAAAATTTTACAAACAATCCGAATTGAATATACAACGTGTAACCGTGTATATCAACCTGAACGGATGTCAATATACTCTGGAATCTGAAAATCTTCCAACAGAAAAAAAAACAATCGAAAAAAAAATTGTATTCTCCAAAGAAAATTTGAATTAGCCGCCAACATTTTATATGGAAAGTTTTTTTTTCTTTTGGTAGGTGTTCAGTGATCATTTCTGCGGCGGCGAGCGCGAAGCGCGAGCCGCGAAAAAATTTTTTGTCTATTTTTTTAATGTTTACTGGCAGTAAAACTACTGTAGAGGTAAGTGATAAATGTAGGACATATTGAATGTATGTGGCTGTTTGTAATTAAAATCCTCAAAATCAATGGTCCTTTAATCTTTTAAACATTTGGACCCATTTTTTATAAAAATCGGGCAAAACTGATGGATCGTCGGGACGCGGGACAATATGATCGAAATCAGGACTGTCCCGGCAAAATCGGGACGGGTGGGAACCCTGCCTCCTTGCGGGTTGATACCCCCTTTCTGTTACACATTGTATACTCTCCTTGCCTATTTTTCGGCCAACTGATTTATGCGCACGCTTTATGCGAAAAAAAATATTGTTTTTTTTTTACTTTTCCATTAAAAAAAGTTTTTATTTGTTTTTGCTTACGTACGTTGGGGGCCCCCTTGGCCCGGGGGCCCCGTATAATTGATACGGCTGATACGGCGATAGCTACGCCCCTGCTAATAAATAAAACACAAACAAAATTTTGAACAATTTTTTTTAAATAATTTCTTAAGGTCTCCTTTGAGGCTCCCTGCTTATTTATTTATGACATTTATCCAGTTTAATTTAATCACTGGATTTACAGAAAACCTGGAAATAATTGTTAAATTAGTACTTAAGTTGGTATAATTTACCATTTGAAAACTGTCGGTTACAAGCAGCTTTAAATAAAATTATCAGTGTTCACAAAGACAAACAAAGTTATATTGGAAATCATCGACATGAGTATCGATATCGATAATTTTTTATCAATATCTACGCTTTATTTTCTCAAGTTCACGGACATAATATCTTTTTATCTAACACATAATGTTTAGAAATCAGGAAATAGGCGTTTAATAGCATCATATTAGTATATAACTTAGTGTGTTTGGGAATATATTTAACTAAAATATGAATTATGAAAATGGTAATAGTACAATCATATTTACCTGTGAAATGAGTGTTTATTTGGGTTATTGTCGTAAGTAACATTACAATCCAGTACAGAACACGACACCATTATTGATTTATATAGCTTTGAGAGCCAAACCGACCCGATCGCGATCAAAATTACAAAATAATCTTGTTGACGCTTTTCACCAAGGTGATAAACGATGATAAATGAAGTCAAACCAGGTTCAGCTGTCAGTTTGTTTTTACTCTTTTTCGCACATCGCATAAGCCGTAAGAATCGGTTTCTCACTCGCACCTTTGTCCGTCTACTTGAGCATAGCGAAAAATTTTCTAAGTCTATGGTTTGGAAATTTCATCAAAATAAAATTTTGGAAAAGGAAAAAATACGTGTCTCCTCTTTTCGTAAGTAATTTAATCATAATAAATACTCATTTTCACCTCTCCAGCACGAAAAGGGTGCTTTTGGCGCGTAAAAACTCGCAGCAAAATCGATTTTTGCTGCGAGCGTGAGACAAAGTGCTTTTTTAATTTCTAACACCAACTTTTAAAATAATAAAGAAAAAACAAATAAAGTGACAAGGATGATACTTGTAAAATTGATATGTAAGAAAAGGATAGATAGAGTGCTTTATGGTGTCATACACGGATTAAAAAGTAAAAAAATAAAATGCACGGATATACCAAGGAGTTTTAAATAAGGATTGTTAAAAAAGAAGGTTGATAATTCGAAATAAAGAGTATGGAGGTAATGAGGTCACATGTATGAAACAAATATGAAATAAGAAAAATTAATTAAGTTTATTAACAAATTATATGTTTTATGATTATAAATAAATAAATAAGACGGAATATTAATGAATAAGAGAAAAACACAACGCAATGTAATCAAAACGACGGGAATCTACTTTACTGACTCTATGAATAAAATTTTTCAGCATAGGTTTTATTGAATTATTTTTGTGATAAATTACAAAAATGAATGCGTCCAACGATGAAGATAGTTGTCTAACTCCAAAAGAGTTAAGTGAACAAGTTTCTAATGCTGAATTAAGCTTTTTTACCAGGAAAGTCACGTGAAAATTTTCTCGCTGGTCGAGGTGAAAAGTTGTATGTTTTACACGAGACCAAAATGTTGTACTGCCTCGTGCCTTTAAATCACTCACTGTGCTCAGTAGTCTATATTAGAATCACTCGCTACGCTCGTGATTCAATTCTAGACTACTTCGCTAGTTCGTGATTTAAAGTCGCCACTCGCAGCACAATTTGATTTTGGTCACTTGTATAACAAATAACTATTTTACACAGGTAAAAGATTTCGAAACGTTGTCAACTTTATTGTTTGTTCGAAGTAGATTTTGTCTCATTCGCACATTTTTAGATGACACGTAATTAAAAATTATTCTTACGGCTTGAGCATAAGTAAGGTACAATTTGGCAATATTGTGTTAATTTATACTGATGTAGGTGTTTTTAACTTGTCGGCAATAGCTTAAAACAGCATGTAGAAAATGTTAAAAACGAAAAAATGTTTCTTGTGACTAAACTACTGGATATTTTTCATTGATATTTTACAGGCAGACTGGGAGTGTTACTAGATATACGAAATTTAATTAATTGCCGCATTGACCTCTCCACTTTGTTAGATATTAATTTACTATTTTAAAGTAAAAACAGAAATATTAAGTAATTACGTTTATTTTCGAGACAAAAAATATTAATAAATAGTAACAAATTACCTACATAATAATATAAAGCTCACACAATACTACTACAAATACAGTAAAAAAATCTTAAGAAAACTACTAAATGAATATTAAGCATTAAAAATAATCTAAAACCAAGTTAAGCTAATAGATTTTAAAAACAACTGAATTAGTTTTAACAAGAGATTTTATGTAAAAAAAAATTAATCACTTTTATGGTGAATCAATTTTTTTCTTAATATTATTTAATGACACATTTTATTTTTACATGAAATATCTCGATAAAACGAATAGGGTAAGCTCTTAAATTCTGCTTACGGTGAGCACTATTTGTCTATTGACAGAAATTAAAACAAACATCCCCTCAATACGCATGGTAGTCCATCGTTTCTCTTAGGGTCATACAATCTACTTCATCAATTTTCAAAGTATTCATTTTCACATTAATATCTTCTTCCAGTTGAATCTGTGTTTGCAGGAGATAGCGAAGTGATGACGTCGCCTCCTGTAACATATGCTGCAGCTGTTCAGTGCTATGTCTAAGCATTTCGCATTCGTAATACAATGCCTGACCAGGAGGATCTTTTACTAATTCTGCACCGGTTCTGTTCGCTCGTTTTCCAAGTCGCGTGTGGGCTAATGCAATATGTCCTTCTTTATCAGACAGAGCTTTCTGCAACTGCAAAATATTATCCTGCATATCAGAGATCTTCTGAGTCGTTTCACGGTGCATGTCTTCTAATTTACCTTTAGCGAGCTTTGTCTCCTTAATTCTTTCACTGAACTCATGATTGCACTTTTTGTAAGCCACCCAAAGATCATCAATTACCTGCTTTAGAATCGTATCGACGAACATTTTAATTGGTCTAGAACTGGTCACCTCTCTCGCTGCCGACTGTATGTTCTTCGCTGAATACGAGTTATATTCCTCAGCAGATATATTGGCAGGGTCGAGATTTGCGTAGCCCTCGTAAATTGACAAAGAGAGATCAGTTGGTTTTAAGGACAAATTTCCCTTATCTACGTCTATAGCCGCTTGTTTATATTGCAAGTCTCTGTCCAAAAGATAACGAGTAGAACGTAGACGTCTCATTTGCTCATTCAGCTGTTCCAAAACGCGTTTCAGCAGACTTTGGCCACCAAGAATAGTAGTTACTTCTTGTTGAAGCGCGTTTTCCACTTCATCAACAACTAAATCTATCCCTATTCTTCCATCCCTCAGCATGAGACACTTCCGGCAGATATTCAGAGCATTAGCTTGCAATGAATTGAGGCAGTCTTGGAGGCGTGTTTTGTAAACTCCTAAGGCTTCAAGTTCGATGCAAATTTCGCGGCGTTGTATCTGCAGTTCGTTCCTGTTGAACTGGACATCTCCTATGCGTTCTTCGAGGCGCCTGTCGGTGGTAGATTTCATGATATGAGCTCTTTCGGCAGTTTCTGTGCGGATTCTCTCGGATTCTCCTAGTACTCGATCGGCTAGCTGCTGCTGGTCTTCTGTATTCCTGCATCTCTGGTCGTTGCTTAGTCTCCATTCTGAGAGCGTGAACTTGGCAGCTCTTGGTGGCATGCATACTAGCGCTTGCTCCGCCAACCTTGTAGTAGCGATAGGGGCACCGATAACTTGCCGCACCCCAAACTGTGCCTCCCCCATTTTAATAAATTATCATAAAAACAATATTATAGAATTAAAAAGTGGAAAGGAAAAACGGAAAGGGATATTTAACGCTGTCGTATGTCAATTGACAATACAACTATTCGTTGCCATAGATAAAACACTATATAATTCAAATTCGTTGCTATGGAAACAAGTTGAGGATAACCAGAGAGCATGACTTTAGTTACCGATGTCATGTCATAGTTTTGATTATTTGTGGATACAAAGAGAATAGTAACACCACTACTTTTTTGTGAATAAGCAAAAAAAAATAGTTTGTACATAGGCTACTTTACTTAAAATTAAAACGCGAAACGCGACGTGTTTGTATTTTTGGTAACTGTTGGAACCCTGCCCCTGGGGAGAGTGAAACTAAGTTAACAAGATTTGTTTCTTGCGTTGCTTAAAAAACTGCATTCTTGTGGCTCAGTGAGCTGCTAACTCACTCAATTTGTATGTTGTTTAAAAATTAATCTTATAGATGTCGCCACGAGGTTAAAACTGTTTGGCATGTTCATAGAATATGAATACACCGTCATTTTGTAGTCGTTTTAATTAACTTAAGGGTGTGTTGTACCAATGAAAATAAAAATTTTTGCCCAAGAAACATGGGTCAAAAAACGACAAAAAATTTTGGTCCTCCCATACTAACTAGACAGCTAAAACATTGTATTTGTATGAGAAAGTCAAAAATTTTTGTCGTTTTTCGACCCATGTTTCTTTGGCAAAAATGATTATTTTCATTAGTAGAGCACTCCCTTAAGTTAATTAAAACGACTACAAAATGACGGTGTATAAGATTCTTGGGCAGGTTAGGTGTTCTTATTTTAGTACTTGTATCTATTCCAAGAATCTTATATCTAGATGCTTTGAACCATGCGAAATTTTTTCTATGTCTATGCTTTGAACATTTTTCTAACGAGTGTTTCTTTTTTGTAACTAGGTCCCTACTAGTAAAAAATGTTGACTAGCTATTAAGTACTAGGAAAAACGAAATAATAGCTTAGGTAGGTACCTACTTGTTAGCGACGTAGTATTTCTCTACAAAACTTTACTTAGGCATCCATTAATTGTACAATCAAACAAACTTACCAAGTGATGTTCGATTGAGATTATGCACTTGTTTGTCCTGCCCGAAGATGATGAGGTTTCACTATTTGTAGTACCGCTTCTCGTACTTACTAGCGCCACATAAGTTAAAAGAATAATAAATGAAGCGTTTGGAAATGAATAAAATAACATTTCTGAACGCATCAAGTAACGAGAACGCATCCTTGTGCATCTGTCAATGTCATGGTCCCGCGCTGTCATTAAGTTTAAAGTTCAGGTCACGTACGCCCTGATGTAGGTAGCTGATGCTGATTCTGCAACTATAGGGTATAGGTACATGTACCTGTAAGGGTGGGAGGGACTCATCATCTTCGGGCAGGACAAACAAGTGCATAATCTCAATCGAACATCACTTGGTAAGTTTGTTTGATTGTACAATTATGCACATTGTTTGTCCTGCCCTCTTATGATGAGGTTTCACTATTTGTAGATGTTTAAAGTTCAGTTGCAGAATCAGATTTTTGAACAGGTAGGTATCCAACCATTTTAAAAAATAAATATTTAAGTGTAAATAAGCATCTAAAATAGAGATTTATAATTATATTATGTACTTATTTTAAACCACGTTAATAAATAGATATCGTTTTTCCGTAGGTTAACTGGTAGAGAATGCCATTAACAGCAAGTCAGTCTTTTGTACCTTTATATTGTACAATAAAGATTTAAAAAAAAAAATATGCTAAATGAAATTTATGAAAAGTAAATTCAATTTATTTTTTAGAATAAATTTGGTGTCGATGCAATAAGTTATTGACATTTTGGTTACCAATCAAACTCTTAGTATTGAATAAATGATGTTTCTTCCAAAAAACTTAGAAAAATTTATAGTTAAAATTGTATTTATACAATAAGGTATACTATAAATAAGTAATAATGTTGGTTAGTATTAATTCCAAAAAATACTTCACTCCCATTACTAAGTATGGGTATTGTAACCATATTATATTATATTACTACCATAGGGTATATTACCATTACTAAGGTGTGGTGTCAATCAAACAATGTTGATGTGAGAGGAATCAAGTTGGCTCGTTATTCTGCGAGAGTACCAATTTCGCTAACAAAAGGTAGGTAGCAGAGTAAAATGTCATCATGTAAACACTACTAGTCAGTGGAGAAACTGATGAGGTATATTCAGCTCACAGCCAGAAAAAAAAATGTAGTGTTAATAAAATGAACCGTTTTTAATAAATAAATAGATAAATATAAATATTGAACATCACATACATATTGCTCCAACTCAATTTCAAAGTACCTAGCTGAAGTACTTGAGTAAAGTAAATTAGAGATAACAGTTGTGATTCAAACAGTCAAAACTAAGCCAACCTAGAAAAGTAATTTTTTTTTTTTTTATTTTTTTTTTTTTTTTTATTTTTTTTTTTTTTTTATTTTTTTTTTTTTTTTTTTTTTTTTTTTTTATTTTTTTTTTTTAAATTGACTTTGCCAGAGGTCGAACCGGGAACTCAGAGATGGCAACACCACGAAAATCGGTGTGTGTAAACCACTCGACCACGGAGATCGTCATATAGACAGTGTTACTTCAGATAATGAAATTGATTCTATTAAATAGTTAACAACATTCAAATAGAAACTTCCCATTTAAAGTTATATTTATATATTAATTTTGGTGGGCATGGTAAAATATTATTTACTAAATAAGTAGTATTAGGTATGTGTATTATGTGACTGTACTTACTTACATATAACTAAGTAATTCACCATAATCAAAACACTAATAAAGCCGCGTTCCCACGATCGGCGCTACCACGCACCGCACCGAGCCGCACGAGGGCGAGCACGCACCGATCCGTTAAAGTTACCGGCGAACGCGTCGTTCCCCGCGGTGCCGTGTCGGTCTCCTCTCGTGCGTCTACAGACAGACCGTGGGAACGCACCTTAAGAGGCATGCATGCAACATCAAAGGGAATTATTATATACTCCGTGTGTAGCATAACTAACTATTGTGTTGTATTGAAACTACAATTATGTAGATTACAAAAAGAAATATATATATATATATATATATATATAGTATAAACAATTGCAGCCTTCAATAAATAAATTGAATTTGCAAACCAATGCATTGTTTCTCTGTAGAGGTGTGGAACTGTGGAGTGGAGTAACTATAAAAAAGAAACCTCAAGTAGTGATAGGTAGTAAGATTATAACAGGTACCTATACAATTTTCAATACATTTGATGCATTAAAAATGCATAAAGTAACATGTAGGTGGGTATTTATAAAAAAATGTTATAAGAATAATATTTAGGTAAATTTCTTAAAGCGAACAAACATTCGTTACAATACTCAGGTACTAAGAATCTAGATAATATAATTATATTATTATATACCTATATTCAGTGTAATCTCATATATTTCTTGAAGCTAAATTTTCAATCAAGCTACTAATTTGGTTTTTTGTACCCTGACGTGAAGGTGTTAATCTGATGTAAATCTTCAAAATAGGTACTGCTAAATGGTTTTTGCTATCTTATTAATGTGCAGGTAATGATATACTGTAAGTATTCTATAACATCTGTAAATATAACCTACTGGCATTATTATTTTTTACAAGAATTATCATATTGTGAAAAAATTATAAGACTAAAACTTAAAGTTTTAAGACTGAATTAAAGTCTAAATGATTTTAGCTATAAGATAAAAATTATAATAATAACAGTAGGTATGTTTTAGGTAACTGTTATTTCTCTTCTCTAGATGGAGTGATGCACTCTTAAATCTGTCTATTTTCAGGCTAAAATTATTTGTTGATAGATTGGCTTATTTAACCAACATTAACATGACTGGTAAGTTGTTAAGCAACTAAATTATCTTTAAATTTATAAAAATGAGAAGTAGGTATATTCCTTTTTCATTTTTAGTAGATCTAGGCAGGTTGTCCTGACAAAGAAATCTTATAGCAAAATCTAGTTTCATTACTAGTTTGTATGAATCTGAATGTATGTAGGTATGTATCGTCATTGTATTTATCTATATGTATTGAATATCAAACCAAGGAATTTTCATTTCAGAAGGAACAAAATGACATGATTTCTTTTCAATTACATAATTATAAATTTAAAAATTGTCACTTACTTTAACATTATTAGCATTGAGACATGTGACATTTTTTCATACACACAAGACCAAATAAGAGGGAGTTAAGTTCTTGATTTTATTAAGTAGGTACTCACTATGTATTGTAAGACATAGGCACATTATGTGCTAATATGTATGGAATAATGTTACACATATAATATAATATGCATCTTTAAATATTTTAACTCACACAATAGGTACTGTTCGAATAAATCTAAGTTTCTTGTCCGAATTAAATGAACATTTAATATGAACATTGAGTTTTATCGAGTATTGCATTTAAGTACCTATCTATAAAAGAAGCAAAATAAGGTAAATCTGAAATACAATTTAAATTATTGTATGTAGGTACTCATTAATTATTAAGAGATTATAATGGCCAATTTAACTCATATAGGCATTGGGTAAAAAATAATTAAGTAGGTATCTTAGATATCTGTATGTAGCTTCTTCCCGTTGTCAACTGTTGCTCTCTGGACCTTTAAGACAAGTACCCCTTCAGTTTAAAGCTCCGGTTGCAGTTAGTTAGAAACCTTAGTGATCGAGTAATTTCTATCATTATTTAGGTTTTATACAGACTTATATACTGTATAGTTTGAATATTTAATAATATTGACAACTTTTGACAAAATTGATAAGTCAAAATCTGTATTATGTCAAAAAAAGCTTGGTATGCTGCCTTTATAATCTTATTATTCAGGTGTAGTGAAAACACACAATTTTCTAGCAGCATTGTTGAAATCGCACACAATGTCAAATTTATTTCCTTTGTTGAAGAGGTGTAAATTCACCATATTAACAATTTATTTTATACTCACCAATTTATTTGCTGCTAAAGTTGTGCCCAATTATTTTTGTACTTCTTCCATAATAATAAACAGCTGTTGCAAGTTCTTGTTTTAACACTGCTGCTTGATACTAAGTTTTGGTTACATTATGATATCCAAAAAACTTATATATAGGTAATTATGTCTCTTTAATAGTTCGGAGTTCCAGACTTAATTGTGGGTAAAATTGTTGAATTTCATCTGTTCACGTTTTTTCTTCAATGCACAAAAAATCTTTCCATTCAGGAAAAAACAATATAGGTACCTATAATATATCTTTGAGAACTGAGCCTGCTTCAGCGGTGAACTGTTTATCATCCGTCCCACAATCTGGTGTGATTATATTGTTTCCTTTTTATGGAATCGATATGCAGGCATATATGGCATATGGCAGTCATGGTATAACGTATTGTAGTGTGATCTAGTGTGTAGTTTAGTAACTACATCACTGACTCCTCCATACCCCGCAGTCAGGTCTGAATTTAAGTATTGCCAATTATAATTCTATTCCAACTCTTTCATATCTCAGACACAAGTCGAGTTTCATGTAGATAGGTAGGTACTGCTTCCTTCTCTTTACCTTTGGTATTGGGTATGTACTGACTGTGTATAGCAACAATCTTTGTTTCATGTTTTAGACATTAAGGTTTAATAAACATTAATAGGTACATCTTTGTATTATTGCAAATGAACGTTACGATACAGCTGAACCACGAAGGGAGGCCTATATCCGTTTTGTTCATAGTGTGAACATTGCATAAACACATTAATAGGTACATCTTTGTATTATTGCAAACGAACGTTACGATACAGCTGAACCACGAAGGGAGGCCTATATCCGTTTTGTTCATAGTGTGAACATTGCATAAACATTATAGGTAGGTTAAGTACCTCAGTGGTTTTGATACTTTACAATATAGCGTCATCCAGAAGACGGGCCTATATCAGTAGCAAAACTCATAGCTGAAAGAACAAGGGAACATGTAAAACATACCCTGAATACCATCGTGTAGAATACAAACATAGAAGTCTTGGTCGGAATCCAATTTTTTGCTTGAGTAACTTCTGTAATTTTCTTTCAATTTTCGATGTTTTATCTTCTTAGTTTCTTTTCTTATTCATTGTGAATGTTCTGAACTTAATAAAAACTGGTTTTTTGCACTTATTTTAGGATTACGCGAGAATTTCGTGGCGCCTTTGAAGTGACATAAGAAACGAATGACAGCGCGGGACCATGACATTGACAGATGCACAAGGATGCGTTCTCGTTACTTGATGCGTTCAGAAATGTTATTTTATTCATTTCCAAACGCTTCATTTATTATTCTTTTAACTTATGTGGCGCTAGTAAGTACGAGAAGCGGTACTACAAATAGTGAAACCTCATCATAAGAGGGCAGGACAAACAATGTGCATAATTACGTTAGGCATCCATTAATTACGTGAGGTGATTTTGGCGATTATTGACGCCCCCTGTCCTCTTGGTGAGATGTCCTGAGATTTGACTCGAGTTCTCGATCCCCTCACCAAGCCATAATTCTCACATGAGATTTATATAAATGCGCGTTTTAGTGTAATTACGTTAATCTATGCTTGCTTGCTTTGCATCTCCTCTCCCTCTCCCCCACGTGAGATAAGGTGAGATTCGGCTTGACTCCTCCCCCCCTAAATGCGTTACGTTGCTAATGGACCCCTTCTTACTTAATCTAAAACTAGCGATGCTACACACTCCCACTGACTTCCCAAAACTCCTCCACTTCATACAGGAGTCCCCTGCGTTGTCCCAGTCGGGCAGGCCTCCGGGCAACACGTAACACTTCCTCTTTTCAAGGTCCGCGAAGTACCACAGCAATTGGTTCAGACCTGATAGGTACACCCCGTGAACAGAACATTCGTTAAAATCCGTGAACAAAACCAATCACATTTTTTTTTCGTCACCCGTAGACATTTTTATACAAATCAATCCACATACGTACATGGACAATTTTTTTTATTATTTATATCATAATAGGTAAATATACCTCCTTGCAAGGTGAAATCGAAGTCATTGGCAATCTTTTATACTAAGAATCTATCCGCAATATTGATAACTGTCACGTATAAATGCCCCACGCCACTGGTCGAGGTGAATTAAGTATAACTTACGAGTAGATACTGACTGACTTCACTATATTAAAATATAATAAGTATAATAAATGTGAAAGTTTGTGGGTTTGGATGTTTGTTCCTCAATCACGCAAAAACTACTGAACGGATTTGGTTGAAATTTGGCACACAGATAGTAGATAGCCTGATTAAAACATAGAATACTTTTTATCCCGATAATCCCACGGGAACGGGAACCACGCGGGTGAAATCGCGGGCGGCCGCTAGTAACTCATAAATTCGATTTTATTTTTTAAAACCTAACTCCTTGAATTACCAACACTACCTATGAAAATAATAAAATAAAAAATATAATAGAATATTGTACTTACCGCAAGCAAAAGCGAAAAGGACCAAGCTGTAGATGAAAAAGAACTTGACGATGTCGATGACCATCCGGCCGAGGGAGATCTGCAGCGGCCCCAGGTGGGGGTTGATGGAGAACAGGTGGACCAGCTTCAGGGCACTGGGCAATAAACAAATAGTAAAGAAATTCAACGTGTTACAAAAAAACCCTAGTGCCGAATATGGTAGATAGGGACCATCAAACTGAACAACTTTTACTATGGGACCAACTCTGAAATCGCGAAAAAATCAGCTGTTTCATACAAAAATTAATAACGAAAATATCAAAATGTATGAAACAGCTGATTTTTTTTCGCGATTTCAGGTTTGATCCCTATCTACCATATTTACTATTAAGGTTTTTTTTGTAACACGTTGTATAGGCCAATAAACAACGTGTTACAAAAAAAATTACTGGTCTAATAGGGAATTATTCTAGAACTAGGATTAGCGCACTCATATATTCTTCAAAACCTGGCTCGGAAACTAAATACTGAGTCATATTTACTGTTTAATCTTACCATATTTTACCAGCGCCATTTTATGGGGAATGACTGAAAAAAATTGGCTGAATAATTTTTAAAGGTAGGAAAAACCTTTATAAAGACTCTGGAATTTTTTTCAATTAGGGAGAGCGCCCGCGAGAAACTTTTGTCTCCGCAACTATTTTGTCTCTCACATGATTTGTATGAAAAGTTGCCGACTGTCGTGTCGTTATCTGTGCGCGTTTTCATACAAACCTGTAGACACTATGAGAGACAAAATAGTTGCAGCGACTAAAGTTGCTCGTGTGCGCTGGCGCTTAATGAAGATTAATAGAAAAAGTTTCAGTATTTTTGGTTGCACGTAAAAACATATTTAGTTTTCCGCCCAAAAAGGTGAACCAAAAACGGTTCTGTAGCCAAAAGAATTCGGGAATCGCTGCCCTAAATTACACTCTCCAACACATACATACTTAAAAAATTCACAGATTTTGCAGTTCCCGCAAGAATCGGAGCATTGAAAATGAATACAAAAATTTACGAAAAACCAAAATCAAATCAAATGCAAAATCATATTATATTTTTAAAGTTACCTAGGTAGTACCTATTTATTTTTACGATTGTGACACTCGACTCCGCCTCGTGTCACAAAAGCGCCCGCTGACTGCCTCGACGCAGCCGAAATACTATTAACCGATTTTTTAAATTCCAACGAATACACTTCTCGTCTGCTTCTGCATATTTTAACACTATTACCATGACGATCGGTCAATAATCATAGAAGCTACAAAACTTTTTATGTACGGAAACACCCGTTTTTTCTAGAATTCCAAATCTAAAGGGACCACCTACAGGTCACAATTATTTTCCGACTTTCAAAATTATTACGCCATTTGGTAGCTAAACTAATACCCTAGGACCCTTTTTTTCATTTTTTCTTAAGTCAGTTTTTTTCCGAAATATTTACAATTTAGTTAACTAACACCCCCCAAAAAACCCGGAATTTTCGGAATTTTGCAAAATTTAAAAAAAAAAACCCAGTAGATTTTCAAAATTCAAACGTTGATACGTGTCTCGATAAATTCCTCAACTTTTGGTACTATTTCCATCTCGATCCTCTCAAAATCCTCGGAGATATGGTCAAAAATACATCTCAGGCGATTTGCATCTGATAACCATTTTCAATGGTAAAAAAATCAACTGACTGTTAGACGTTTCTGCATAGCCATTTTTTGGCAAAGTTGGCAAACTTGTCAAACTTTTTTTTTAATATGTGGTGTGGTGATTAATCATCTCTATTCTGCTGTAATGTTACTTCCGTACATTTGCGGAAACAAGATGGTATTATATTTATTTTTACCATCGCCACTCTAAAAAGTGCGTTTAATTCAACGATAAGAGTGAATAATAAGCGATTTTATTCACCGAGTGAATAAAAATAATTTGAATTTGGAACAAGCGCGCATCGTATTAATTATGTACAAAAAAAATAAAACGTGCTGAAAGTATGGAGCTATTCCATAAATAAAGCCATAGTAATACAATAAAATAAAAAAAAATATCCCGCCAATTTTATTTAGGTTCTTTTTAGTGTCTTATCTTTGGGTTCTTTTCTAAAAAAATATCTTGCCAAATTAATTAGCTTCTTTTTAGTGTCTTATCTTTGGGTTCTTTTCTTTATATTAGAGGGAGATAAGATGTTCAGTGTTGCATCAGTCCATTCCATCAGTCTGGTACGATCATCAGTCTGTAAAAATTCAAAGTCTATACAAACTGATGAAATGGACTGATGTCAGCCTGATCATATAATTTCCCTCATAGCATGGTTGTTTTATGTCATTGGAAAACTTATAGTTTCACTATTTTCTAACGGTTAAATTACCGATTACCTATCTAAATAATAAAATTTGATAACTATAAATACCTATAGGTACTATAGGTGTAAGTACTGCTATTATGTTTACTCTCAGTCAATGGTAAAAAGTAGAGTACACAACTCGTGAAAAAAAATTTCATCTCGGTCCTTTGTATCCCTCGTTTCGCTCAGGATTCTACTTTTGAATCCCTCGCTACGCTCGGGATTCAACTCTAGAATCCTTCACTGCTCTCGGGATCCAACATAGTACCTCGAATTAAATTCCTTCTTTTTTCACTTGTTGTATAATCTACTATTTTACCATCGCCACTCTAAAAAGTGCCTTTAATTCAACGATAAGAGTGAATAATAAGCGATTTTATTCACCGAGTGAATAAAAATAATTTGAATTTGGAACAAGCGCGAAAAAAAATAAAACGTGCTGAAAGTATGGAGCTATTCTATAGATAAAGCCATAGTTATACAATTAAAAAAATATATATATATCCCGCCCATTTTATTTAGGTTCTTTTTAGTGTCTTATCTTTGGGTTCTTTTCTAAAAAAATATCTCGCCAAATTAATTAGGTTCTTTTTAGTTTCTTTTCTTTGGGTTCTTTTCTTTATATTAGAGGGAGATTAGATGTTCAGTCTTGCATCATTCCATTCCATCAGTCTGGTACGATCTTCATTCTGTAAAAATTCAGAGTCGTAAAAGTATACAAACTGATGAAATGGACTGATGTCAGACTGATCATGTAATTTCCCTCATAGCATGGTTGTTTTATGTCATTGGAAAACTTATAGTTTCACTATTTTCTAACGGTTAAATTACCGATTACCTATCTAAATAATAAAATTTGATAACTATAAATAGGTACTATAGGTGTATAGGTGTAGGGGAAGGTGGGGTAAGACGGGGTAGCGAGGTAAGATGGGGACCCTATAAAAACAGATAATGCAGTGTCACTAGAAAATTTGTTTTAACGCCATCTGACGGTATTCAGCAGTACTCGTTAGTGTCACCAAAAGTTTGGTCGGAAGAGTGCACTTTTCTATTTGATAAGCATTGAAATGTTACATTTCAATGTTGATAAGCATGTTTTTTTGATTTTATGTGGTTTTATCTAACTATCATCATCATCATCATCATATCAGCCACACGACACCCACTGCTGGGTATAGGCCTCCCCTAAGGATCTCCACAACGATCGGTCCTGCGCTGTCTGCATCCACTGGCTTTCCGCGACCTCCACCAGATCGTCGGTCCACCTTGTCGGGGGCCTACCCACGGAGCGTCGTCCGGTGCGCGGTCGCCATTCCAGAACCTTTCTGCCCCAACGGCCATCGGTTCTTCTCGCTATGTGTCCCGCCCATTGCCACTTCAGCTGAGCAATCCTTCGAGCGATGTCGGTTACTTTAGTTCTCCTGCGGATCTCCTCGTTTCTGATTTGATCACGTAGGGAAACGCCGAGCATGGCTCTCTCCATTGCACGCTGAGTGACCTTGAGCCTCCTTATGAGACCCATAGTTAGCGGCCACGTTTCACTGCCGTAAGTCATCACTGGCAACACACACTGTTCATAGACTTTCGTCTTGAGACACTGAGGTAAGTCGGACGCGAAGATTTTTCGAAGCTTCCCGAATGCTGCCCACCCGAGTTGGATTCGACGAGAGATCTCTTTCTCGAAGTTGGACCTACCTAACTGGACTGCCTGTCCTAGGTATACGTAATGGTCAACAACTTCAAGTGTAGTGTTCCCAACATGAACTGGAGAGGGTACAACATGGGCATTTGACATAATTTTCGTCTTATCCATGTTCATCCTAAGACCCACTCTTTGGGAAGCACTACGGAGATCTTCGAGCATTGTGTTCAGGTCTTCCATGGTCTCAGCCATAAGGACTATATCATCGGCAAAACGAAGGTGTGTTAGGTACTGGCCATTAATGTTGATGCCGAGTCCTTTCCAGTCCAAGAGCTTAAAGATGTCCTCCAACGCAGCTGTGAACAGTTTCGGAGAAATAACGTCTCCCTGTCTCACACCACGCTGCAGTTGGATAGGATTTGTGCTCTGGTTCTGTACTCGGATCGTCATGGTGGCATTTTGGTATAAGTACCTCAACACCTCGATATACCTATAATCCACTTGGCACCTTTGGAGAGACTGCAGCACCGCCCAGGTTTCAATCGAATCAAAGGCTTTCTCATAGTCCACGAACGCCAAGCAAAGTGGCTCATTATACTCCTCAGTCTTCTGTATAACCTGCCGCAGCGTATGGATGTGGTCTATGGTACTAAAGCCTTTTCGGAACCCGGCTTGTTCGGGAGGTTGGAAGTCGTCAAACTTGCGAGCGAGACGATTCGTAAGGATTCTCGAAAACAACTTATAGACATGACTCAGAAGCGAGATGGGTCTATAGTTCTTTAAGAGGGACTTGTCACCCTTTTTAAAGAACAAGATCACCTCACTTATGTTCCATGTCTTTGGCGTTCTGCCCTGGACGATGACGGAATTAAAGAGCTTCTGGAGGACTTTGAGTATCGGCTCACCGCCCGCTCTCAGAAGTTCTGTAGTGATTCCATCGTCACCCGCCGCCTTGTTGTTTTTTAGCTGTTTGAGAGCCATACTAATCTCGCACAGGCTGACGTCCGGGATATCTTCGGTATAGTGTCGGGTAAGCTTGGCTCTGGGGTCTTTAGCCTTGCTTTCAACAGGTGTCTGCGTGGAATATAACTGCCCATAGAAGCTCTCGATCTCCCTCAGGATTTCAGGCTTTGATGAAATGATGCGTCCGTCGTCAGTTTTCAGCTTCGTCATCTGGCTTTGCCCAATAGACAGATCTCTCGCGAGCACTTTGGAGCCTTTATTCCGCTCGATGGCCTCTTTAATACGATTCGTATTAAATTGGCGAAGGTCGCTCGTCAAAGACTTAGATATCTGTCTATTAAGCTGCCGATAACGATTAGCATCTACTGAACTCTGGAGCCTCATTTCACGTCTCTGATCCATGAGTAGGAGTGTGTGGTCGGAGAGTTTCTTTATCTTGGGACGGCGGGTCTTAAAGAGCTTGGACCCTACCGTACGGACAGCATCCACCACCATGTTGTTTAGATCGTCCACATCTATGCTGTTCTCAAGGGCTTCGAAGCGGTTTTGGAGTTCGAGTTGAAAGCTCTCGGGGTTTTGAATATGGGCCGGCAATGGTCGAATTGTTGATTTTATCAGTCGAGATCTTTCCAGCTTTGGGTTGATATTCAATGTGCCACGTACCAATCGGTGATCGCTCCCCGTCTTAACAGCGTTGATCACAGTGACATCATTGAATATTTGCTTTTTCGTCGACATGATAAAATCTATCTCATTTCTGACTTTACCGTCCGGACTGACCCAGGTCCACTTCCGGCATTCCGGCTTTCTGAAGAAGGAGTTCATCATAAAGAGGTTCTCCTTCTCCATAAAGTCAGCCAGCATCTGGCCTCTGTCATTCCGTTGCCCAACTCCAAATTGCCCCACTCTCAGCTCATCACCGCATCGTTTCCCCAACTTTGCATTGAAGTCCCCCATCACAACAGTGTAGTGGGTTTTGAAGCTATGCATGGCTTTAGAGATCTCCTCATACATAGCCTCCACTTCGTCATCTTGGTGTGTCGAGGTCGGTGCGTAAACCTGTATAACATTCAGCGAACACCGTTTGGATATTCTGAGTATAAGGTACGCCACCCTGGTCGACACACTTCCGATGGTAGTCACGTTGTTGACAAGGGACTTGTGGACGATGAACCCGATACCACCTTGGGACTGTTGGTCGCCCTCCCGGTAGTAAAGCAAGTTACCGGAGTTGAGGATTATCGAGTCCTCTCCCGCTCTTCGGACTTCAGATAAGCCGATGATGTCCCAGTGTACCTTGCTGATAACTTCTTCCAACTCGGTTAACTTCGCGTCGGTCCTTAGTGTGCGCGTGTTATAGGTTGCCAGGTGCAGTTGTCGTCGTTTTTGGTAGCCGAGCCGCACCCGGGGATTCTTAGCACCCCCTGCCCCGCCGTTACCGTAGCCGCTACCGTAGCTAGGAATAGCGGGGCTGCCGGGGACTGGGGGCCAATTTTTTTGATCCATTGTGCATGAAGGGGGGGGGGGTTTGCCATAATCGCCACGCTTGGCAGGCGGGTTGGCGATCGCAGTAGGCCAAGGTTTTTTGGAGACGCTGCTGCCCGTCTCTTGAAGGCTATGCTCCCTTAGTCGCCTTTTACGACACCCACGGGATGATAGGGGGTAGTGCTATTCTAGGCCGGCACATACACGGCACGGCATCTAACTATTGATGTATATAAAGTGCGTGACTGTTCATAATATGTGTTATACAATATACGTGACATAATTTTTTATTGGTGTTTGTTTATTTTACAACTCTAAACTCATTAATTCGTTCCGGCTTGCTTTGATTTATAACCTTGAAATTTTAATACGAGTTATATGCCCAGTTTGGGAAAGATGGGGTACCTACTTGCGGGCAAGACGGGGTTGGTACCCCATCTTACCCTCTGATTTTTTATTCTTTTTGGATTTCTATTTAATTCAAAATTATCGTTATTAGTTGTAATTATTTAATTTGTGAAATTCACCAACGCTTATAAAACCAACCCAGTCATGCTGATTTTAGATGGTCATGCCTCTCACACCCAAAATTTGCAGTTAATCGATGAAGCACGTAAATATGGCGTGACAATACCACCACGCTATGCTTCCTTCCATACCACTATGCTTCCCACCACACACCACTCACAAACTGCAGCCAGCAGATGTTGGTTTTATGCGGCCTTTAAGTATCTTTTATGATTAGGCTCTAACAGCATCAGAACATCAGATGACGAAGATAGGACAGAATGCCTGTACTGCCACGGCTTGTATTGTGAGTCTACTGAAGGATGGATCACTTGCCAGACTTGCGGTAAGTGGGCGCATTGTGGCTGTGCAGGAGTGGAAGATAACGATGACAAAGCTGTCCATAACTGCCCGGTTTGTGAAGATGACGATGGTTAAATATTCTATACCCCATCTTACCCAAGGGGATACCCCGTCTTGCCTTGTAGGTGGGGTAAGATGGGGAGATTTAGGTATTTTTTTTAAGTTGATATTTCTATGAGAAGAATTATTATTTTTTGTTTTGTCTGATTATAATTAAAGGAAGAAAGACTGATATTTTTTTAAATAAAAGTTCCTATATTGTGCAATCAAAACCAGAGGGTTTTATTTATGAATTACCTTAAAGTCCCCGTCTTACCCCACCTTCCCCTAAGTAGTAGTAAGTACTGCTATTATGTTTTCTCGCAGTCAATGGTAAAAAGTAGAGTACACAACTCGTGAAAAAAAATTTCATCTCGGTCCTTTGTATCCCTCGTTTCGCTCGGGATCCAACATAGTACCTCGAACTAAATTCCTTCTTTTTTCACTTGTTGTATAATCTTCTATTATTAGGGATTTGCTTTTTTCCAGACATTCCCCATTGTTACAGTAGTTATCGAATTTTGACAAATAATCCGTTCCTTTGTCGTGGTACCATTACCTACCTATCTCTTAACTCGTCAACGCCCGGAAAACGAGACACATTAGATTTTCTATTGTTGGCCGGACGCCGGCGACCGCTTGGGCGTTGATGAATTAAAACAGTTAGGTACCTAATTCGTCCAAGGTACCTACCTAAAAATGTTAGCTGCCGCAAATAACCCTTCAGCAATCAACTGCGGGTCGAACGCATCCCAGTTCTCCCTCGGGATGAACTTGGTCTGCGGGTCCCTGCTAATCTCTGTGATCTGCTGCCAGTACGCCGCGAACCGGAGGAACACCACAGACATGTACAGGAAGTTCCTCGTGAAGTCTATGAAGTTCCACATGTTGCGGAGGTAGGAGCGGATGCCTTCTATGTAGATCTCTTGAGTTTCTTCCCAAATGAATCCTGGAAAAAATACGAGGGTGGATTGATAAGTCCATGACTTTTTAATGAAGAAAGACTTTTTTTCGGAATATTTTGTTTTATTTCTGTACATAATCTTATTGTAGCTTTGCGTATTCAGTCCAACGAAGTTCCTACCTCTTTAACCCATTATTTTTTTCTTTCATCGCCTGAAAACTGGTAACTGAAATGAGAGCCCATTTCAGACATCACCTTCTGGCTTGACGAAAATCTTTGCCCGCCAAGACATTTATCAAGACATTTATTCATGTTTGGTAGGAGAAAATATCTCACTGGGGTTGCATCTAGAGAATAGGAAGGATTCGCATCTTCATTCGATGAGTTTTGATGTCATGAGTGCTGCCGAGAGGGTCGACAGGGTCATTAAGAAAAGTTAGAATTTGCTTGAGCTTTTTGTTTCCAAAAGTAATAATCTTTTGCCGAATTTGAAAAAAAAATAGTGTAAAGATGCCTTAAGGAGTTTCTTTTTAAGACACAAAAATAAATTATGAAAAAAAAAAGTATTTCTTCTTTTCAAAGTCATGGACTTATCAAACCACCCTCGTAAGAGTTTAGTAATCAGTGGCGAAAGGTCCATACAAGCCGATTTCCATCGGATTAGGTAAGTACCTTATTATATAAGAATCCCACCCCACTGATCCACCATGCGGATCATAACATTTTTGTAGAACGGCTTACCTTCGCCATAATTTCACGCCATTGGAAAATTCTGTTACTAGAACCACAGTCTACTGTACATTTTGTATTTTTAATATTTTCATGCTGAACTAATTTCCTTAGCACATTTAGAATTAATTTAGCGGGCATCAATTATAAACTAACTTAATTTTTGCCGTCTCTTGGATTCAGATGGCCTAATACGAATTGGTGTTTTCTTTTCTCGCATAGGTACTTAAGTTAATTAACTATCGAATATATATATGTATACCTACTGGTTATAGTCAATACGAGTGAAAATTAAAAACGATAGTTAACGATGCGAAAAATGAAAACACCAACTCGTACTTTGTAAATAAACGAACCAAAATTTTGAATCTGGATAAACTGCAATTTACTTTATTCACTGGCTAGGACTTTATTTTCCCTAAAATAAATCCGGAAATTAGATCAACCGGATATTAAAACCATTGGGAAAACATACAAAACAAAAATAACTTCTGCAAGGGCCTGTTTAAGAAAATAATTGAAAATAAGTAAAATATTATGTTCGATACAAATATATATTTAACATACCTAACGATAACAGCTGTCTTTCAACCCGTTTTGAAATTTAAATTATTATGCAATTCGATGAATTTGTTTTACTATCATACTTTGAAACATAAGTTGTACTGTACCATAAGAATAATGTACCTAGACACAAAATAAAACATTCAATATTTTTACATTTACTAGACGACGAAAAAATAGCTAATGGAATACACTTATAGGTAATGTAAAATATTGCAATTTTACCTTTGAAGTTAACAAACTTGAGGGGATTTAAGAGAACAACGCAGATTTTTTCTCGTAAAATACTAACTAGGTAGTTATATCTGCACGAAAGACGTGTTTTTTTATATATAAATTTTGGACTTATTTTAAATGGGATGAAATTTAATGACCACCAAAAAAACTATCATTACCCTAAACAGCCTCATCCAAAAAAAATATAATTTGCACAAATAATTAAAACCTGTACCAAAATCTTTCGGGCTATTTAATGTCATGCCTGCACTACAAAAACTTTTCATAACCCAAAAAGGCCACGCGTGCACCAAATTTTAACTAGCAAAGTTTTGTGTCATTACTACCCAAATATATTACTATGTTTGCCATAAAATGTATGTGTCGGAGCGTGAGCACCGTGCTGCTCAAGATTATTAGAACCCCTAGCGCCATCTATTGAGTTTAGTCGTAACTATCAAGTCGGAAACGTCAAGTGGCTCACTTGGGTAAGGTCGATACAGCGAGTGTGTGATCTGTGCAGGACGTGTGACAGTTGACAGGTTTGATGTTTGTCAGTTTGACAGTTGACAGCCTTGATGTTTCCGGAGGCGGGAAAATGTGGAGAGCGCGATCGGGGGGTAGTCGGTGGTACATTCTGTTACCGGCAGCCGTAGTGAACGGTCGTTCATTTGAGTTCACCTCGCTGTGTCGAACTTGCCGCGTTTACCGACTTGAATCCGTGTGAATCTGTTCGATCATCCGTTATTTTGAGCTAACTCGATGTTGATTGTAAGAATAGAGGTTGTGTATTGTAAAGAAACTATTATTTCGTGCTCGGCGGTGAATAATCTTATCTTCACTCCGTCATCAGAAGCGGGATGCAATCCAAACGTCCCACGTGGTGAGAAAAGTGAATCAAACGATATGAGGTGTGATAACGAGACACGTGCAACGGAAAATCAATGTGATCGACGAAAAGTGGCGTCTATTGACCAAATCGCAATATTATTGCTTTGTTACAATACAAGCGATGCGTGTGCCTACTTCGAGTGCCAATGTTCGTTCCTGACTTTGACCCCGAGAGAAAAAAATGTTGACGTGCGTGCCTGGATCATAACGACGTAATGAAGCTATGGTGATGGATGACATGGTGTTATTTCAAGCAGCTGTTCGTGCTAAGGTGTAGCATTCCAGTACATCGCACAGTACCGACTGATTCCAAGGATAACAGGTCATGTGATCGTTCCACTTTTTCTAGTGCTTGTTCTCATGTCAAACAACAACCAAATGCGCCTATGATTATCTGCTTCAGGTGCTTCACAACACAAGACAACAGCGGTGCAACAGGCACCGGCAACAGTTGTGGAGCTGAGCAAAGCAACTAGCAGCGCAAGCGGTGATGCAGTGGCGACAGCGATGCAATGGCAATGGCGAATCTCTGTGGCGGGTGCTAGTGCAGCATTACAAGCTGAGAGCATCCTGTTACTCGGCGCAGCCAGCATAGCGAATCTACAAGGTCACTTTATAGAGGTCAGTCGTTACAATTTTATTTTGATTTTATTTTACAACTGAAAAGTCACTAAGTATTTCTGTTGGTTATGATTATGACAAAGAAAACGATCCAGATTGAAGTCTTTATTTGTTTCAAAAGTAGGTTTTCAAGGGAAAGGAGCTAAACTAAAGAGTAAAAGGGCTAGGTGATTTGTTGTTGGTGACTTCATTCATTAGAAATTGTAGTTGAAATTTAGTGCAAAAATAAGGAAAATAGAATAAAATCTTTCTTAGTAATGTCATTTATCTTGTGGTACTGTAATGTTAGCACTATTCTGTCGTAATGTAACCACTTTTCTGTTTGAATTCACTGCTAACAGTTGGTAGATGCATCAATGTTTCTGAATATGTTTACTGTTGGTGTGCAGTGTTACTGCAGTGTTGGTAGTGTTGGTACAGTTCTGTTACACTGTTAGTACACTGTTAGTACACTGTTAGTACACTGTTAGTACACTGTTAGTACACTGTTAGTACACTGTTAGTACACTGTTAGTACACTGTTAGTACACTGTTAGTACACTGTTAGTACACTGTTAGTAACCTGTTAGTACACTGTTAGTACACTGTTAGTACACTGTTAGTACACTGTTAGTACACTGTTAGTACACTGTTAGTACACTGTTAGTACACTGTTAGTACACTGTTAGTACACTGTTAGTACACTGTTAGTACACTGTTAGTACACTGTTAGTACACTGTTAGTACACTGTTAGTACACTGTTAGTACACTGTTAGTACACTGTTAGTACACTGTTAGTACACTGTTAGTACACTGTTAGTACACTGTTAGTACACTGTTAGTACACTGTTAGTACACTGTTAGTACACTGTTAGTACACTGTTAGTACACTGTTAGTACACTGTTAGTACACTGTTAGTACACTGTTAGTACACTGTTAGTACACTGTTGGTACATTGTTAGCACACTGCTAGTTCACTGTTAGTACACCGTTTGTACACTGTCAGTACACTTTTAGTCATAGTGTGGTGAATTTGAGTAAGCAGCTGTTGCTATGTAGGAATATAAATTCAGTTTAGTAACTACTGTTCATAATCATGAAATTAAATTACTTCCTGATTTAACAAAGTTAGACCCGAAGTTCAGGGGGCCATTTAAAGTCATAGAAATACTTGATAACGATCGTTATGTTTTAAAAGCCCTAAACTCAAAGCGTACTTACAAGTACGCACATGATAGGTTAAAAAAAAAGATGCCTGAGGGACAAGTACCTAATGACATCAGCGATTCGGAGTGTTCTGAAAAATTTGAGTCTTAACTGATTATTTTATTGTGTCCTCTTAAGTCATCTTGTTGAGTAAGATCACAGGGATGATCTTGTTGAGTAAGATCACAGGGATGATCTTATGTGTGAGATCACAGGGATGATCAAATGTGTAAGAGCCACAGGGATGGTTCTGAGGAGTCACAGGGATGACTTAATTTATGAGCTACAGGGATAGCCGGACTAAAGAGGTACACAGTAAATTGATAATTCAATTGTTTGAAAAAGAAAAGAAAAAGAACAATTGGGTACTTGGCCCTCCAGCATATTTGGCTGTAAATTCTGTAAAAAGTTATCATTAGTTATTATGGTGATGATAGTGGTGATGGTGGTGATGATGATGATAGTAAACGAAGGGGCTGGACCTTCAACTAGTTTAATGAGTTCAAACAATACAATTTTTTTGTGATTGTTTATTCAATAGTATGCAAGTCGCTCAGATTGGTTACATCTTTCGTGCATTCGTAGTCGTAGGCATAAATCGGGCCTGATTTCCCGTCGCATTGCGGCCACGCTTGTGAGTGGCGTGCGTTTAGCTCAAAGATGTAAGCGATCGCTGTTGAGTCGCCGGATAGAGGCGCTGTGTTGTGTAAGGGTACCGGATGGAGGTAGCCTTTGTTTTGGGTGATGACCGGATAGAGGTTGTCATTGGGTGCTAGATGGAAGCATCTGAATTGTAGAGTATTGCATACTACACTGATTACACAACACAATCTATTTAGTTTTGAAATATTGGTCTGATGAGTTTTCTTGAATTTTTAGTGAATAGTTATTTTGATTTGTTTACTTTCATCACTGGTACCTATGGATTAGCAATGGAGTAAGCAATGTTCTAATTTTGAATAAAGTTGTGGTATACAAATTGTGGTATTACAAGACCTGACCCTTTTGGTCAGGAAGGCCGAGCGTTTGAACATTTTACTGTTCAGGTACTATCTCCCTTTGCAGGATCTTCCCCAGCCACCTCACACGAGGACGTGTGAAATGTCAGGATGGTCGTGTCGGAGCGTGAGCACCGTGCTGCTCAAGATTATTAGAACCCCTAGCGCCATCTATTGAGTTTAGTCGTAACTATCAAGTCGGAAACGTCAAGTGGCTCACTTGGGTAAGGTCGATACAGCGAGTGTGTGATCTGTGCAGGACGTGTGACAGTTGACAGGTTTGATGTTTGTCAGTTTGACAGTTGACAGCCTTGATGTTTCCGGAGGCGGGAAAATGTGGAGAGCGCGATCGGGGGGTAGTCGGTGGTACATTCTGTTACCGGCAGCCGTAGTGAACGGTCGTTCATTTGAGTTCACCTCGCTGTGTCGAACTTGCCGCGTTTACCGACTTGAATCCGTGTGAATCTGTTCGATCATCCGTTATTTTGAGCTAACTCGATGTTGATTGTAAGAATAGAGGTTGTGTATTGTAAAGAAACTATTATTTCGTGCTCGGCGGTGAATAATCTTATCTTCACTCCGTCATATGCATATAACCAAGTATATTATATTGAAGGCAAATTGGTTGAGTCTCGCGGCATAATAAGAATATATAAAACTGACTAGAACGGACTCTACTTTGTCCGCGTCCCAAATGCCGCCATTTATATAACTACTTCCCCCTTCACGTCGCTACTCCCCGCTGTCGTCCAGGCCTGTTGCCAGGGTTGCTTAAGCTAGGGTTTCCAAGGATGACGGTGCCGTCATATTACGGCCGTAATTTAGCGGCGTAGAACGTTGCTTGTCTATGTAAACAATACGGCGCGGTCTCCCAGAGAGCGGTGCTGGACACCGTAAAGACAAATAGTCTTTTTACTTCCGTATAATTACGGCCGCTATGTGACGGCACCGCTTTCTTAGGAAACCCTAGCTTTACTGTTAATAATATCGCTAAAATATGAGTTTTTCTTTAGTTTGAAATCATTATTTTAGTCTAGTTAGTAGATACAAAAATAAAGGTAAGTACTTACCTACTCCTGATCCTGAGTTTGTATAAATAGCCTTTGGACGAGCCTTTAGTAAACATTTTACGGTAGTATCGGTAAACCTTTAGAACTTCATTTATAATTTTTGGGTAAACAATGATTTATTAGGATAAAATTGTGTGGATGAAATTTTTTAATAAAATGCGAGTACATATTTGGTGCATGCATGGCCTTTTTGGGTAGCTCAGCGATTATTCTGAAGATACTTGGTTTTTTAGGTTAGCGGACTTTACGTTTATTGGTGATAATTTCATATTAAAATGTGGATTAAATTCTGGTAAGTAGGTTAGGTACGTACGATTTTTTGGGCGTTATATTTCATCATATCTGGTGATTGCTTAAACCTAAGCCATTTTAAATGATACCTCAGCTTTCGTGTCATTTCAAAAAATTGTGCCGTTGCAAATTTTTTACATCAACTTTTGGCACTTACCCAAAACGTAAATCACAACGACCACCTCAAGATAAGTAGGTCCATTTCCTCTTTGCTTCAGCAGCTCCTTTTCTAGTTCTTTCACCATCCAATCTGGTCCAAACAGCTGTATCACCTGCACCTCCGCTCTTTGTGACACCAGGATTAGAATCACTAATAAAAACATCAGAAAAAAACTTTATTGTCATTAGAATTTGGTCAACGAAAGATGAGACTCGGTTGGAAATGAAACTAATTTTGCGCCTTATTTTAAGGTTCAGTTTCCAATAACTGAAAACTTATTAACATTGAAATATTTTATATCTTAGCCTAAATAGTCTCAGACAATGGAATAGAATTCCCTTCCGGTGTCTGTATTTCCGAGCGCATACCTACAACCTGACTCTTTTCAAGGCCAGAGTGAATAGGCACCTTCTGGGCAAGCTCGCCCCATCGTAAACCCCGTCTTTGCTTTCGGGCTAGACTGGGGTCAAGAGCAAACCCATTAACAATAAAAAAATAACATCATCATCAAAATAAAAAAGAAACTCACGTAAAAAGAACAAATAACTGGACGCATGAATCAAGAACTTCATGAAGGGCTTCCTCATGAGTTTCCCAGTGGCACAGTTCGGAGCTATCATATACAACATGCAGTAGAAGGGGAATAGAAGGGCGACGCGGCAGATGATCATGATCTTCTCCATGGCGGTCTTCCGGCGGAAGCCGGGGACGCCTTCGTACCAGATGGCGGCCAGAAGCTGCTGGATGTTGGGGTGGGCTACGAACTGTTGGTAAAAGGAGACAGTATTGGGTATATCTCACTATTCAAATACTGTCGTGTCGATCATGTGTGCTTTTAGTTTTTGTAAAATGGTAAATATTATGCTTAAATTACAGAAGGTAGCAAAAAACCTAATTAGTAAGTACCTACCTCTAAAGTTGATGAATCTTAGTATTTGGGTGAATCAACTTTTTGTTGTTTTGTGGTATTTCTTAAAATATCTACTTGAACCATTTTTATATGAAGTTAATCTGTAGTTGCAAATACTCTCAGCTAATTATCTTATAAGAAAACTTAAAAACATGAAAATTTTAACGTGATTTTAGAGATAAACATAATTATGTGAACGAAGACAACTCTTATTTTTTTTCTCTGGGGACAAAATTGTCCCTTGGGTCACCCATGTTTTTCTTTAAACTATTGATTATTTTCGTACAAAGCCAAGTAAGTTTTATTGGCTATGAATCTAAATATCGTAATATAGAGATTTTTTACCAAAGAGTTGTCTAGTTTTGTTTTAATTTATGAAAATTTACACATGGTCGATTTTTTCCTTACATTAAAAAGTTGATTCACACATTTAATTAGTTAAATATTCGGCAATGTTTATAGAAAACAAAGACAAGATGAGAAAGTAGATAGTACTTACAACCAATGATTTCAAAAGTAATATAATAAATCTATGAGTACAACCAAGTTTTTATATGGAATGGGGAATGTCCGAAAAAAATCAAATGGGCTGAATATTTTTCTATAGGTAGGAATAAGATCCCTTAGTAATAGAAAAAAGTTTCAGAATTTTCGGTTGGGTAAAAAAGTTTTTAAAAATCAAAGTCTCTTCGACTTCACAAATGTATGAAAGTAACAGCAGAATGGAGATTATACCTTTGCCGCTAACTGCCACAAACACAACACGTATTTAAAAAAAAAGTTTTGACATTTTGTCTTGAAACTTTTTTTTTAATACCATGTTGTGGTTGTGGCAGGTGTTGGCAAAGGTACAATTTCCATTCTGCTGTTACTTTCATACATTTGTGAAGTCGAAGAGACTTTGATTTTTTGAAATTTTTTCACGAAACCGAAAATTATGAAAAATTATTCTATTACTAAGGGACCTTATTCCTACCAATAGAAAAATATTCAGCCAATTTGATTTTTTTCGGACATTCCCCATTGATGATTCAAGTTAACTTCAGAAATAAATTGAAAATCAATCAATGGGGAATGTCTGAAAAAAATCAAATTGGTTGAATATTTTTTATAGGTAGGAATGAACACTAAAGGTACATAAGCACCCTTAGTAATAGAAAAAGTTTCAAAATTTACGGTTGCGTGAAAAATAAAAAATAAACAGTCATTTTGACATCAAAAATATACGAAAGTAACAGCAGAAAGAACGCAACTGAAAATTCAGTTTTTTTTTTCTAGTACTCAGGGAGGGCAATTAAATTGCCGTTATTACTACTGGTAGTAAGATTAGTTCAGAGGACTTGTCCGGTTTCCCTATGACAAGTACGGGTAAGCGCCCCCGGACCCTCAGCCTCCGCTGCTGCAACCTCTCAACCCCCCCGCAGCAACGGTGTCCTTTTTGTACCCTGATCCGTCCCATTTTACACACTCCTATACCCACCTCACATCCCTATCCTAATCCTATTCCTTCCCCTCCGCTAAGCTAAGGTCTGCCGTGCCGATGGCTGCATGGCTAGGGGCGTGCCTAGTCATAAGCGTGCCACCCTGGAAATTGGTGCCCTCCAGGCGTAAATAGCCTTACCACACACGCGGGGCTCTGTGTGGTGGACAGTTGTCTTTCCCTAGCTAATCGTGGGAACAAAATGGTTTCAATTTTTTTTAATAAACCTGGCTGCGGCGATAGAGCTCGCCACTCATCACGCGTAACTTGTTTCTCTCGGGGCGAAAAGCGGGCATCGGAGACCCGTTTTGCTACGCTGAATGTATGTGGAGCGATGGAGGAGAAAATGAATGAGGTGTGTTTGATTATGGAAGAAAAGAAGTTGGATGTTTTATGCGTGAACGAGACGAAAAGAAAGGGCAAAGGAGTCTCAGAACATGGCCCGTTTAAAGTTCTGTGGTCGGGCGTTGCCGAAAATGAGCACGCGAGTATGGGCGTGGGACTCCTGCTGTCGGAAAGGATGATAGAATGCATGACTGAGTATGAGTGTGTTAGTCCCAGACTTCTCTGGGTTAGACTCAAAGTAGGATTACTTCGGATACGCGTCATTGGCGTGTATGCTCCCGATATATCCAAGTCAGCAACGGAAAAGGAGGATTTCTGGAAAAGTGTGGAAGACATCTTGAATGAATGCAAAGATAATGAAAGGATAGTTATGCTTGGAGATTTTAACGGATGGGTAGGTGTGAGAAGAGAGGGATGTGAGGGAGTTTTAGGAATATATGGAGACAAAAGAGTAAATGATAATGGCAGGAGTTTGATTGAGGTATGTTTAGAAAAGAATCTTGTGGTAACGAACACCATGTTTGACCACAAGGAAATTCATATGTACACTTGGCAGAGAGGGGAAAAGAAGAGTATGATCGATTTTGTGATTGTTGATGAAAGACTGAAGGGCAGAGTTGTAGACACCAGGGTCTTTAGGGGTAGTAACATTGGAACAGACCACTTTCTTGTAGTGTCTCGGGTTAGTGGTCTGTTCAAAAGTTGGCGTCATCGTCCCACAGTGTCAACAACGGAGCTGACTAGAGTAAAAGTTGAGAACCTGGATGAAGTGGAAGTGCAAAAGACATATTTGTGCAAATTGAAAGAACGATTGGGAAATGTGGCTGAAGTGAAAGATGGCAAGCTTGAGGAAGTTTGGGAAAAGTTTAAAAAAGGTGTGACTGAAACAGCTGAGGAAATATGTGGAGTGAGTAAAAGGAAGAATGCTCCCCCAATAAACTGGTGGGATAGTGAGGTAAGACAGATAGTGAATGAAAAGAAAAAAGTATGGCAGGATCTGCTGGCCATCAAAGCCAGTAAAAGAGTGAATGCAAGTGTTACAGAAGAGGATGTTGATACAGTTGCAAGGGAGTTTAAAAGGATTAAGAAAGTAGTGAAAGAAAAAGTAGACGAAAAAAAGAGAAAGATGAAAGAAAAGTGTGACTTCAAACTCTGTGATAACTTTCGAGACAATATAAAATTGTTTTGGAAACAAGTGAAAACGTCTCGAAGTGGATCACATAAGTCTAAAATGAATGTGATAAGAGATGAAAAAGGTGAGCTAGTGACAGATGAAAAAGGTGTACTACAGGAGTGGATGAAATATTTTGAGAGTTTGTTTGAGGCGGATGGCTCTATGCTAGAAGCCTCGGATAAAAGGGTGGAAGACGAGGAAGAGACAGAAGTGGATGAAAGAGATATATATATGGATGAGATTATTAGTGCAATGAAGAGCATGAAAAAAGGGAAAGCAGCAGGATATGACAGAATTACTGTTGAAATGCTGAGAGGTGGGAAAGAGCTGGTTGCGTCCTGGCTGTGCCTGATCTTTAATAAATGTTGGAACAGTGGCAAAGTGCCGGAAGATTGGCGTAAAGCCGTGGTCGTGCCGCTGTACAAAGGGAAAGGGTCACGGCAGGATGCTAAAAACTACCGCGGGATCAGTCTTCTCAGCATTGTCAGTAAATTGTATGCAAAGGTACTGATTGAAAGAGTGATGCAAAAAACTGATCAGAGTATTTGGGATGTGCAAGCGGGATTCAGAAAGGGAATGGGATGCACGGATCAGGTCTTCTCCTTGAGGTGCTTAACCGAAAAACACCTGGCTAAGCACAAAAAGGTTTACTGTGCCTTTGTGGACCTGGAGAAGGCCTACGATCGAGTTGACAGGAATGAGCTATGGAAGGTGTTGTCCGAATACGGATTGGAGAGCAGACTGATTCATGCACTGAAATCTCTCTATGAGGATTCCCGTGCATGCGTCAGGATTGACGGCGTATACACTGACTGGTTTGGCATCTCTAGGGGTGTCAGACAGGGATGTGTTGCGTCACCATGGCTCTTTAATTTGTTTTTGGACAGTTGTATGAAAGGTCTGAAAGAACGTGACTGTGGGGTTGTGATGAATGGGACTCAAATCAAGTGCCTTCTCTACGCTGACAACCAAGTTATACTTGCGTCTTCTGCGCAAGAGTTGCAGGAAATGATGTCGGTTATGAATGAAGATTTTGTGAGAAAAGGGATGAAAGTGAATGTAACTAAGACTAAAGTGATGGTGTTTGAGAGAGATGAAGAAATGACTGACTGTACGGTAATGTTAGGTGGCGAAAAAGTGGAACAAGTCCGTGAGTTTGTATACTTGGGGAGTTTGTTCACAAGGGACGGAAAGAGTGAGGAAGACATAGAAAGACGAGTGAAGAAAGGAAATTCGGTGAGTGGTGCTATACACTCGGTTATGAGTAGCCAAACCGTTTCTGCAAAGGCGCGAATGGCTATTCATAACGGAGTGCTGGTACCGACACTGATGTATGGAAGTGAATCTTGGGTATGGCAGAAGAAGAATGAAAGCAGAATAAATGCGGTAGAGATGCGATCGTTGAGGAAAATATGTGGAGTAAAACTGAGTGATAGAGTGAGCAATGAGGTGATTCGCAAAAGGTGTGGTCTGAAAGATGATATAGTGACAAGAATTGAGAAAGGAATGCTCCAGTGGTTTGGTCACTTAGAGAGGATGAATGAAAGGCGAATCACGAAAGAGATATACTGTGCGAATGTGGAAGGAACGATTGCACGAGGGCGTCCCAGAAAAACCTACGCGGACCAAATAGAGGTTATTATAAAAAAGGCTGGTGTACGCAGTGACAAAAACCGCAGGGCATGTATGAAAAGATTGATGGATATGAATGAAGCGAAAGAAGTGTGCAAGGATCGTAGCAGGTGGCGATCCATAGTCTCTGCCTACCCCCATGGGAAACAGGCGTGAGTGTATGTATGTATGTATGTATGTATGTATGTAGTAAGATTGGTAGTAACACGGGCAACAAAGTGTTTATTCCTACTTATAAAAAAATATTCAGCCAATTTGATTTTTTTCAGACATTCCCCATTGGTTTATCGTGCCTTCACGTTTAAATAATTATAATTCATTTTTAATTTCTAATTATGAAATAACATGAGTTTATAATACAGCTTCGGAATCTCCTGCATAAAAGAACATAGCAATGTGCTGATTATGTAACTTTATTGCTCCTATAGTTTGTCAAGGCGTCAGGTCGTACTGGTTTGATAAACTCATGTTATTTCATAGTTAAATAAAAATTAAAAATGAATTATAATGATTTAAACGTAAAGGCGCTAAAACGCATTAAAAATGTATGTGTTTATCAAAATATCCCGACAACTGATTATGGATTGCCGGTCGTTATCCCGCCATTTTGATATCAAGATGGCGGGACAACCAGCTATGCTGAATATCTTTGAAACTATTAATGGCAGAATTTTTTAACATAGGCATACCAAATGGCACCAAAATGGCACTATATCTTAGCCACGAAATATTTCAAAAACCAGGTGGTATCCCGCCATCTTGACATTCACGTTTATTTATATGAAAGATATGACCAACCTTCTTTTGCTTGAAGTCAATGGCCAGTTCAAGCCTCGCCAAATTCATATGGTCCCCCTCCACGAAGGCAGGCTCGTCAGGGTCGTGGTTCAGAATGATGGCCAGCTCCTGGCTGCTGCGGGACTGGTCCAGCAAGTCTACCGCGAACTTCTGAGCTTGGCGACGCAGCTCCAAATATTCTGCTTTGCTTTCCTGTACATTATGTAGCATCTTTTAATTATTACTCCATATAATGGAAATATTTTGCAGAAACGTGCACGGTGCATCCCTTCTCCATAGTTTTGTGAGGACTATTTTTTAGATTCTCAAGGGTGATGCCTATTAGATTTCACTATAGCAGTTTTTAGTTGCGAGTTAAAATACCTACTTATTATCTTCGTAGATAGCACATTTTCATTGTTTAGTTAGGGTAATCATAATTAATATGCACAATAGTAAAGAATGCTTTTTTTTCCAAAGTCAAATTATCAGGCTGGCTTCTATCGCTGTTCTAATAAAAACCTTCAAATCTAAAAGAGGTACAAATTTACTCTATTGAAGAGCTCGATGGCGTAGTGGTTTAGCGCCTGGCCCAGCGATTGCGGTGGTTAAGCAACTTTCGCAAGTGTCGGTCATGGGATGGGTGACCAAAAATGTATTATCTCAAGCTCCTCCGTGCTTCGGAAGGCGCATTAAGCTGTTGGTCACGGATGCATTTGCAGTCGTTAACACCCACCAATCCGCATTGGACCCGCGTGATGGGTCCATCCTCTTATCCACCCATAAGCAAGGCCTGTGCCCCAGCAGTGGGTACATTAAAAATGGCGGATGGTCAACTTATTTTTTAATTTTACCTGCTCAGCGAACGCCAAGTTCCTCAGTTCCCAAGACAGCTGAAAGGCAGTCAATATAGGATCTGTAGAGGACAGAGCGATGAGTGAAGGAGACGCCAGCGCCCTGTACGCGTTCAGGCGGGCCAGCGAGTGCCGTAGGGAGTCCTCTGACGAAACGCGGATGCAACTCTCGCAACCACACCTTGGTGAACAATTAATTTAGGTAGTATTGAAAAGTTCGAGAAGCTCCATGGCGTAGTGGCCTAGCGATTGCGGAGATAAAGCAACTTTAGCAAGGGTCGGTCATGGTTATGGGATGGGTAACCAAAAATTTATTATCTCGAGCTGTTCCATTCTTTGGAAGCCACGTTAAGCAGTTGGTCCCTAGTGCATTTGTAGTCCTTAACTGCAATCGCAACCGCAACTGCAACTGCATCCCACCAATCCGCATTGGGCCGGCGTGATGAGTTATGGCCCGATTATCCATCCACCCGTAAGTAAGGCCTGTGCCCCAGCAGTGGGAATATTAAAACGGCTGATGGTCATAAACTTTTACTGAAAGTATACATTAAATGTCTAGGTGCGGTCAGTCGCTGAACAATTTATCGAGTACTTTGTCTTATAACTTTTTTGTATAATGTTTTAAAGGGTGAGACATCAGTCAAAAAAGGTGCTATGACAAAGTACTAAAGCATTTAGTGATACTCATTGCTGATTAGATGCCTATGGATGAAATAGATAGATAATATAATCACCTGACGTCATGAGGGTTGGGCACAGTCGCGCCGCGATCTAAGAGGATCTTGAGGATCTCGTAGTTGTTCTTGTGGGCAGCCAGCATCAGGGGCGTTATGTCCGGCGTGAACATCGCTGTGTTTGGATCCACTTTCTGCCAACTCTGCGTTTTAACGATTATATTAATCAGGTATGTCAGTATGATTCATCTAAATGGTATCAAAATAACTCGTCTGACAGTACTTAACAGAAGAAAAGAAGAAAGAAAAATAAGACTTTCTCTTTCGCTCTACTACTCCTTCTTAATAATTCGGCAATGAATTACCAAAGCTTAAAATTTCTGGGTAAAACATTATTTTTATTTAGCGTTATAAATAGTATTTGCGACCCAAGTAACAAATTAAAATAACAGTACAATACTATCCGCGTCAATTGGTAATGCGCCTGGCGGCCATGATTTTAACCTCAAAAACGAAAAACAATTGTATTTTTTTCATATACCTAGACCCTTTCTTATTGAAAATAAGAATTCAATAATTAATATATTGTATTACCTATAAGAATTTTACTGTCTAATGTCATTTTTAGTTGCGGATGACGTTGATGTGTGTGTTAATTTGACAAGGTTCCAGCGCATTACCAGTTGACGGGTATAGTACTTATGATTATGAGATTTTTAACCCATAATATCAATGATATAAAAATCGGTACATTCATTTCAATGATGCATGTAAGTAAATCTTATTCTATTTAATTTATCAATTTTATAGCAGACATCCAGTTATTGAAAATTAATAAACCACTCTCTAAAATAATTAACAAGCGAGCATGTTTTAACAAGAGAAAATTGCATTACTTTGAAATTGATTCATATGATATTGATAGCTTTGATTCTTTGTTATTTAAGTATAAATAATTTGATTTGTCAGTTAATAGATACAATCTATTTATACCTAAAGATACAGTTACAAAGATATAATAAGAATAAATTGATGTTACAAAGTATGACTCGTACAGTTAACAATAGTACTTGAAATGAAATGAATGAAATTCTAATTTTTTCATAAAAACTTAGTTCATGACACCTTTTACCCGATTAGGGGTCGTCCATTAATCACGTGAGCCTCGAAAGGGGGGGGGGGGGGGGGGGGGGTAGTTGAAAACATCACGAAGTATCACAAGGGGGGACGGGGGGGTGTAGTGAGATATCACGTGTATTTTTTTTTTCGTTGAACGTGTGACTTTTAACCGAAAACTGTGTGTGATTGTTGACTCACCGTTACCAGGACGATTTCCCCACCCACCGCGACATATTCGTACTAAAAATTGTTGAGATTATTTTACCAAAAAAAATACACGTGATTTAGAGGGGGGGGGGGGGGATTAACGTAAAACCTCACCATGTATCACCAGGGGGGAGGGGGGGGTTAAAAATTGCCCAAAAAAACATCACGTGATTAATGGACGCCCCCTTACAAGATTAATGTGTTAAATAACTCAAAATAATAGGGCTAGGTATTTTGTTTAGTCAATATATTAGCTGATTTAACCGCCTCTGTGTCTAGAGTGGTCTGTCCACCCGTGTAAGAGGCAGGTGTCCCGGGTTCGATTCCCGGTTTGGTTGGTGGTAGGGCTTATTTCAAGTCCGCCTGGCCGCCTTACCTAGACTGACGCCATAATAACAATTTGAAAATAGTTTTTTTTTTATCTTTATTTGTTTTGGAACTTTTGTCTTGGGACATGGCAGCTCCACTGCGATCCGGCTGTAAGAGGTAAGATAGCCAGTTTCTCAGTGATGAGGATTCCGGGTGGCCTTATCGTCACTCAACATTATCCCGAAGTGCATAAAAAACTCACATAGGGCTCCCCATCCTTATGTATCAACTCCTCGTGCTCAAGAAGCAGTTCCACTGCCTCAACAAACTCCGCATTTATCGCCTGCAGCAAAGCGTCCTTTGTCTCCACTCCCATGATCACCAGGAGTTCGACCATCTCCATGTTTTCCCCGTCTATGGCCATGGTCAAGGCACCCCGGCCGAGGGAGTCCACACAGTTCACTTCTATGTGTTTCTGCCGATGAGCTTTTTGGAGCATTCTGTGAAATTACAAGAGAAGATTTAAAAGCATTTTCCACCAAGGCGAATTTTGACCTTATGGAACTTATCATCTAATATTAGGTCTTTACCTATGAAATTGCCGTTTTGTTTGAAAAAAGTTAAAGTATTTTTTTTTCGAACTTATTTATTTCTTTTATTCAAAGTAATCACCCCTGCAATCAATGCATCTTTGCCAACGCTGTGGCAGTTTATGGATGCCCTTCTTGAAAAAATCAGCTGGACGGGAGACAACAAACTCTTCAAAGGCGTTTTGTACTGCCTCTCGGGAATTGAATTTTTTTCCCGCTAAAAAGTTGTCCAAATTTTGGAAAAAGTAATAGTCGGTAGGCGCAAGATCTGGTGAATATGGCGGATGAGTGAGAGCTTCCAAACCCAACTCATGCAGCTTAGAGACGGTCTGTTGTGCAGTATGGGGTCGCGCGTTGTCGTGAAGTAGCAGTGGGGCACCCATCTATTAAGCTTTTTTATCTTGCCAATCTGTCGCAAATGGACCAATATTGTTTTGATGCTAACATCAAAAGCTGCTGCCAGCTCAGCTGTAGATTGCGATTCATCTGCTTCCACAATCGCCTTTAATTCATCATTGTTGGCCAAAGTTTCCGGACGACCACGAGGTTCATTTTTCAAGTCAAAATTCCCAGAACGGAACCGAGCAAACCAATAACGGGTTGTACGTTCGTTTGTACAGTTCTCTCCGTAAACGTCGTTGATGTTACGTGTCGTTTGTGCCGCGTTGGTGCCACGACGGAACTCATATTCCATAATTACACGAAATTTCGAAGTATCTTTTATGAGGAAAAATTTTGAAATGTAATGAAAATACAACGCTAATCAATAAACAAAAGACTGATTTTGTAAATAGAATGTCATATTTTTAAAACAAAATTAATTTGAATTTAGAATTCATAGCCAATCAAAACTTTTTTTGTTTGAAAAAGTCTGTACTGCAATACGGCAATTTCATAGGTGAAGACCTATTATAATGTATCTATCATCATCCTCGAATCCTTTACATGGGTACTCGTCATTGTGACTATTCATACCTAAATGTTTCATCTAATACTTTGTACTCATTATATTAGGGGTTAGAGTATGAAATGGCCGTTTTGCACGGAGAATTTTAAAGAATTCGCATTTTCCATAGTAAAATTTTCTTGATTTATTTAACAACCATGAACGCTAATGTGTTAAAACTTTTATGAACAAATGTTTACTCACTCAGCTATCTAACTAATGGCACACGTGTTAAGTGAAATAAATATTGGCTAAGTAACAACGAATTATCTGATAATTTCTACTAACGAAAAAAGGAGTCACTTTTATTATACTTTTTTTAACATTTAGGAAAAAACACAAATATTTTTAAGCCGTTATAATCCTAATTCGAAATAATAACAAGTAAAAGAAGCATTTTTAACATCATGGAAGATATGAAAGCCTCTGTGTATGAGTTAAATCGTCATTTTCAGTACCGGCGTTAGGGGGGGCGAGCACGGGCGACCGCCCGGGGCACCGGATATAGAGGGGCGCTGCAGGCGCCCCTTTATAACCGCAACCGCAGGTGTCTCTTTATACACACACGCACATTGAGCGAGCCTTGACTAAAAAAATCCATAAATAAGCGAGATTACAAGATAAGAAGATGAAACTGACTAAAAATCGCGCTGCGCGGCGGTCTTTTTACTGTAATAAGTAAATTAGAAGATGAAACTGACTAAAAAATCGCGTTTTTTTTTTTAACTATAAACAAGCAAGATTACATGATTAGTAGGTGAAACTGACTAAAAATTGCGCTGCGCGGCCGTTTTTTATTAGACAAAATTGAAAATTCTGAAATCGCAGATAGGGGGCGCCCCGTAGAAATGTCGCCCAGGGGTGCTGGTAGTGCTAAAACCGGCACTGGTCATTTTCATACTAAAGCATGAATTGAAATGAAATAAAAAAATTTAATGGGGTATTAAATTTTTAAATGAAGTAATGACCCCTATTAGATAAACTTTATGCAGCCAACTGATACCCATGTTGAGTAAGAAGCTAGTGGTCAATATTCGAAGCCAAAAAATGATAAACTCAAACATGCCTAATTAGATTTGTTGCTTTGTTGACAAATAAGCCGGCAAAGTACTTGTTTGTGATAACACGTGTTCTTTGTTGCTTATTGGTTAAGCAAATTAGTTTCCAATGTAATTTTCATAGAAATCAGGTGTACAAATGCCTGCTTGCACTTAGAAAGCTTCGTTTTTATCCTTAATTCGCGGCGGGTCATACTGAATCGTGTCACACTGTGACTGGTTGAGAAAAAAAATCGCAACATGTACTTAACAGTGTGACTCGATGCGATTTTTTTCCGAACGTGTCACACTATACATGAACCAGTGTTAGATTAGAATAAAAATTCGCATCGAGCCACACTATTATTTATTCTGTGCCATTACTCGTTGAAAATTCTTATGAAAAATACGCTAAATAACTCGTTATATACTCTTATCTAACATCCTAGAAGCATTTTTTTTAAAACTAACATTTAGTATTTTTTTATAATTTTGATTCTGGTATTAAAATATTTCAAAATTTCAAAATGATTAGATATATTTTCAAAATAGGACGTTAGATAAGAGTATAAAAGAAGTTATATGGCGTTTTTGGAAAATGTTTTTAAACCAACAGCTGCAATGTCGTAATATTGTATTGTATATATTTGGAATCAGCTCAAAACAAGGGTCTGACATGCTTTGATAGAGCGAGATCGTCTTATTGAGATTCCTATAGGAGGAAATAGAGAAGAGTTTCATGTTTTATCTCTATCACCGACCGGACTTTTTTTCATGGTCGGGTTATAGGCACAGTTCAACTAGGCAAAACAAACAAGTGAGGTTATATCAAAAGTGCCAAAGAAATTAAAGGTTTTGTGGATTACTACCTAATTTATACATAAAATTTATTATAAATCGAATGTGTAGTGTTTGTGTCTAGCCTACAAAATGGTGGGTTGTTCAATATTTGGCTGCAAAAGCAACAAATAAAGAAAAGAAGCGGGTGTTACATTTCATGCGTAAGTACACTGTTTTCTATATTTTGACCACGTATTTCTTTCTCAAATCTCACAGGAACCAAGTTTCTGAGCTAAATCATTAGTTATGTCATGAAAAACCTGATAAATAGGAAAAATCTAAAAATTATTTCTAAAAATAACCTCGGAAACATTTGACATGCAAACCGGGAAAAATGCGTATTAATCTACGTAATAGAAGCCAGCTTAGCATTGACGTCCACTAAAATCAGTAGGTTCATAAATCGATTTCCGGATGCCTACCCCTATAGAATATTTTCCCCAAAAATTACCCCATATTTCAGGGAATTTCAAGCGATTTGATTTTTCCAGATTTCCGACGGAAGATAAAATTCATGAGAAATGGACAATGGCAACTGGAAAAAAGAATTGGCATCATATAGTACACACGAATTGATTTGAAGAAAAAGTGTGTCTGTCTGTACATTACATATATTTAAAAAATATATAAGTATTTGAAGCGATGGAGACATAGTAATAGAGTAAGAATTAAAAAAAAAGTGTCTGTTTGTCTGTTTGAACACGCTAATCTCCGGAAATACTGATTTCAGTTATATAGCTGTTAGGCCTGGGCATAACTTAGGGTATAATTGATTTTGGAAAATGGAACACCTGATGCAGAACCTTAGTAAAAGTTGTTCAGCCTGATGAGCATTTTTTGTTGAGGTATTTTATTTTATTTATTATCACAAAATCCATAGCACTTAAAAATTGATGATCTGGAACACCTGATGCAGAACCATAATGGTCCAGCTAAACTGTAAGAAATATAAAAAAAAGCTTTTTAAAAAAAGCAAAACCTCCTTCAAAAATCTTAAAAAACAGCTCTATAAAAAGCAAGAAATATTGTTCAAATCGATTCAAGTCGTGTGTTCAAACAAAAACACTTAGGTACCTACTCTATTTTGTTTGTGTTTGATTGTATTTATAATATTTTGAGAATATAATATTTTGCGAATGTAATATTTTGCGAACAAAGGAAAAAAATATATACACGACGAATAGATAACCTCCTCCTTTTCAAATTTTTGAAGTCGGTTAAAAATGACACCTTAGCAAAAGTTGTTCAATCTGTTGGGCATTTTTTGTTGAGGTATAAAAATTAATGATCTGGAACACCTGATGCAGAACCATAATGGTCCAGCTAAACTATTAGAAATATAAAAATGATACCTTAGCAAAAGTTGTTCAATCTGTTGAGCATTTTTTGTTGAGGTATAAAGAAGAACAATTACGTCACGTATTATAACAGGGTGTAGTTGTCAAAAATTCAATATAGGTAGTTTATCACAAAAAGAGTGGTCGGTCGGGAGGGACCACTTATTTTCGCGATTTCGAGTTATTTTATTAGTATTATTAGCGAGTCAAAATGTTGACTTTCACTCACTACGGAATTCAAGTACTGTAACGATTCCGACTACATTTTAGGGTATTTTTTTTGCGATCATGGCAGCCCCATATTTTGACGTCATAATATATCTATCCCTTACACCCGGTCGCTCGGTGGCGCATCTACCCCTTTTTAATATACTATATCTATGGCTCAAAAAGCCCTTTCATTCGATATCCCACACGATGGGTTTTGAAAAAAAAAATCTGATTCCATAAAAAAGGTTGTGTTATTATAACTCCCTCCCTTAAAAAAATCCAAGATGGCTCCCCTTCTTAAAATGATCTAAGGGGTCAGAAGGTCCACCCTGCCAAAGGATATCCCTCGATCACCAAACGCCGTATTTTTTATTGAGCACACGGGACTAATATCCCTGATTACTTCGGTTTTCATTTTGTATAAGTACAAAAAACACTGAATCATACATATTTACATCCACTCATAGATCTAGATCGTTAGATGTGCCCCTAACATAGTATGAGCTCACCGAAATGTGTCAACATTCAAATGAATGAGCCTCACTTCTTTGCTCTTAAAATGTTGGTTTGAACACGGTGTCAATCACTTCTATATTTTTTAAGAAAAAACCACTAGAAAACTGTCTTGTGCCTTTCATCTGTGCACCAATAATTCTATGAATACAATTATAGCAAAATCGTGTAACATATCACGTGTAAGTATTTAGATTTCAATTATTATCGAAATTTATTTTCCTTCCGTTGTCAATTCCGATGGACGTAAACAACGCATCACGCATAATCCTACAGATTTTCAGTACCAGGGCAGATCTAACGATCTAGATCTATGCATCCACTACTGCGATGGAAACAAATATTATGTTGTTAACCACTTTGTGCTCACCTCCTGACATTCCCCATATCTCCTCGCTCTACAGCCAACAGATACTTCTTTTCTTCAAGAGTAAGGGGTTTCGGTAGAGTCGGCAATTCGAATGGTTTTCTCTCCAACGCGGGGTCACCCTGAATATAAACGTTGCAATCTATGTTAACCATAAATTCCTGGAATATTCTAAGATAAGCTAATCTTCTAAAGCTAAAACAATCCAAAGCCATTTCTTTAATTGTGCAAGTTTCGATATAGATCATGTTTAATATACTTCCTGAATAGAAGAAGATAAGCTTAGCTGGTAAGGGCTATAGGAAATTAAAGAAGCTATTAGCAAACAATAAAACAGTAGACAGGTACTTAAATGAGTAAGTATTATGCCAGTATTGTTTTTGTTTCATAGATGAAAAATCAGTACCTAAGTATGACAATAATGGCCGATTTCACCAACATCCCCTAAACCGTTACCTAACTATGTGCCCCTTTAAATAAAAGAGCCCCCAAACGAACCCCTTGTTTAGAATACGTTTCACCAACTAAACAGCCCTTTAACTATGAGACCATTGCTAGGGGACAGTTTTTTCATCATTTTGGATGTGTTAACCGTAACTTTTGACCTTTAACTTAGTAATTATTACGTTAATTTAATTCTATTGATCTATTGTAGTAAATGTTTGACTCTAGATTAAAATATAAATATAAAAACACTTTTTTAAACTGTTTGAAGCCTTTGGACTACCGTAGAACAAAATGTTTTCAGATATTCCTATAGAAAGTCTGAAATCATCATGTTGATTCTTCTTATTTATTAGGCCGTATTTCACTATATTTTTCAAATAAGGAATAAAATATTAAAAATATTTTTTTATAAAAAAAAAAGTAAGTATTCATATAATAATCACAATGAAATGTAAAAAATCACTATGTTGATTTATTATTATTTATTAAGCTGTATTTCATTTTATTATCCAAATAAGAAATAAATTATTAAATAATATTTTGAATAAAATATTAAGTATTTCAATAATAATCACAATTACTATTGGAATACTTTTGTTTATTTTTTTATATATTTTTATTTTTATATTGTAAGTATATTATATTTTATATAACTATATATTTTTAAAAGCCCACGTTATCACTTTTTTGAAATAGTCCAGTCATTGTCGAATTATTCGATGTCGTGTAAATAATGTATTTCCCAGAATTAACTAAAAAAATTTACAATTCAATAAAGTTCCTATCCATTTTCTTTAGTAATTAACAAATATTACTCTCGAAAAAAAATTTTTAAACTGGCACATAACGTTATGGACTGAATATTGCACCCCCTAAACTTAGCAGTCCTTTTAGCACCGTATGGGTCCCATCTGCGTTGGTGAAACGCATGAACGCGGTTATGTGGTCCCCTAACAGATTTGCGGGTCCTGTTAAATTTAGGGGACGTTGGTGAAATCGGGCATTAAGCTTCTTAAAGCAACGTAGAGCGTATCTTTACGAGTGTGTCTTTCCCGGTCCTTCTCCCTTTCGTTTTCAACTTTCAATAAGTCTTGAGTCAAACGCATGCCATAAAAATTTTGGCGATTTTTTTGAGAAGATAGGGCATGCCCTATTGCATTCCCTGCGGCATGTCTCTGTTGAAAACACAAGAGAAACGGGAAAGCGGGGAAAGTGAGTTCGAAATCGAAGCAAAACTTTATAAAGCTAGAAATTAAATGAGCAGTTTTCAATAATGTACTTACGCACTCCAAGTCCTTTTTTTCAACCATGGTGTTGGTTTACCCCGTGTTTTGCGTCGGAGCAGCGTCCGCCCCCGCAGGCGAACTTCTATACTTCAGCTAATATACTGCGAAACATAGTAACACCACCATTAATATAACCTAGGTACTATCATCATTAATTAGCCCTGTGTGTGACGTCCAGTTGAGTAGGTAGGTAGGTACCTCGAATATAGAATAGCACTAACACTAACCCTTATAACAATTGAAGGTGTTGTAATGGCGACTAATAATTTTGAAAAAGTACATTGACTATGCCTAGGTAACACCCATGGGTGTAGCGAAGTACTTACGGGCAAGGAAGGGCAGCTGCTCCCCTTAGAAGAGCGGTCATTCGCTGGTAAAGTCTAATTCTGACGAGCTTCATAGCTTGCGACGCTTCATATAAATAAGACCTAAGAAACTAAGAGGCTTGAAGGCTGGCTTGCGAAATCCAACAATACGGGATGTGATCTCCCTTGGTAACAACTAGGGTTGCCAGATGAGCTGAACTTGACTGGATTGTCCATTTCACATGTTGTCCATAGTGTCGCGGTTTTATACTAAATGTAGGCCCTATTTTTGAAAGGCGTCGGGCGCACTGTACCTGCTGCTCATTTTATTAAATGTATTAAATTAGGTATATGTTATGTTCGTTATTTCTATTTTACAACATGTAGGGGGAGACTGAGGACACTTGTTCCCCCCAGTTAGATTTTTTGCCTCAAAATGTCGAATAAAAGTCGTTTATTGTAACTAATGTTTCGAAATTTATCGTTGTAACTATGCTGTCTGAGTTAAATATGGATTGACTTTTATTTAAATTCAAAATTCACCTAAAAGCGTTTCCATTAATATCTATACAGCGTGAAATTTTAATCATTTGGTTCCCGCCGTGGGATGGTTCCACTCATGATTACAAGCAACTTTTACTATGGGGCCAACTCTCCTGCTCCCAAAAAAAAATCAGCTGTTCCATACAAAAATGCAGTACCTACCTACTCGACCTTAATGTATGGAACAGCTGATTTTTTTTTGAGAGCAGGAGAGTTGGCCCCAAAGTAAAAGTTGCTTGTAATAATGAGTGGAACTACCACACGGCGGGAACCAAATGATTAAAATTTCAGCGTGTATAACGGCTTTCATATTCATTAATATCTGTTTCTTAAAGGCTGACTATTAGAGAATGCTTTTAGCATTAAGTCTGCCTTTTGTAACATTTGTTTTATAAATGTACCTAGAATAAAGTATGTTAAATAAATAAAATAGAAGGGTACCTAACCTTCCTAATTGATTAAACGTCACATAAGCCGGTCCTGTCCTGTCCATCAGCCATTTTTGATGTCCCCACTGCTGGGGCACAGGCCTTCCTTACGGGTGGATAAGGAGGACGGGCTATAACCCACCACGCGGGCCCAATGCGGATTGGTGGGTGTTAACGACTGCAAATGCAGCCGGGACCAACGGCTTAACGTGCCTTCAGAAGCACGGAGGAGCTCGAGAAAATATATTTTTGGTCACCCACCCCGTGACCGACGGGTTGCTACGAAACGACGACCTGCGAAAGTTGCTTAACCTCCGCAATCGTAGGCGCTAAACTACTGCGCCACCGAGCTCCTCTCCTACTATTCTATTCTATACTATACTATTCCACACATTAGCCTATACTCTAACGTATTATCTTGATGGTACGCACGTCGAAGCCGCCCAAGCGCAAGCCTACACCGGCTAATCCGCTACATACTCATAACGGCCGTCACCCATTTTTGCATGACATAACCTTACAACGGATAATTCAATTGACGTAAGCGCATCAGGCTTTTCATCTTACACGAGCTGTTTACATGATCAAATGCGTTTTGATGAGCTGCTAAAGAACGATTAAACCCTCTTCCATTCTATGGAAAATGTTACTTATGGACCGTCGGCCAAGAGGCTCATTTTCAATCTATTGCATATTGGGACCAGACCACATTGACAAGATATCCATTAGTTTGGTGTTATCAAATATCGTCCCTGTTCACCATTTATATAAATATGCGATCGTTTTTTTTAGCGATGGGTGACTATGTTCAGGGTGGCATATCTCCCAGAAGCTTCCTACTTCGCAACCTAGACGATGATATTTGATAACACCAAGCTAATGGCTATCTTGCAAAGGAGATGTCCCAGCGTTGCCCCAGTTTCATTTTATTTAATTACTTTCATAATTAGAAAATGCTAATTACATTTTATTTAGGTATCAAGAATTGTTTTATATTTATAAAAACAATTACAAAAACATTAAGTGGTTTTCTGAAGTATTTTGTGAAAAAATATAAGTAAATAGTACTCTAATGATAAAAAATGGTGATTTAAAAGCGTTTTAACTTAAAAATCCCACTTTTTTTATGCAGAAAATAATTATCGATCTGATTCTAAAGTAAAATACCTACTCTGACATACTACTTTGATTAAGACGCGATAGACTTTCATTTTTTGAGAATGGTGGGGCAAATGACATAGGCGCGATGGGACATGTCTTTTGGTCTGGTCCCAATATGCGATAGATTGAAAATGACCCTGGTTGGCAGACGGTATATGGATTCGTATTACTTAGGATATTTTAACGTCGACATCTTAGATCCTAAATTAGCCAAGCTGTCGAGTAAGTTCATAAACCTAAATAAATCATTTAATTTGCTACATACTTTTAATGAACCAACGCCAATCACACCCACACCGGAAACCCACTTAGATAATATTTTCTGTAACTGTTATATCGGTCCTTGAAAAAACAATTTTGAACTGTATTGAATCCGACCAGTTGCCGACCACAGTGGACAAGTACTTAGCTCATGTTCCGTAAAACGGGAAATAATTTGTAGGACGTGCATCTGAACTGACAGTCCTTGCAAATCAAATTGAAACATATAGGAGATTTAATAAAAAAAATCTAAAAACTTGAAGCAAAGGTTAAAAAATTTCTAAAACGTGAATTATAGCTTTTATAACCGAATTTGTTGGGCACTCACTCCAGACGGTTGCAATAAGAGGCATAGCATAGATCTCACATAATTTTCATTTTAGAATTTAGTTAGGGATTTTTAACATCGTTTTAGAAATTTCAACTTGCTAGGAGATGGCATAACTGATGGCTGTTTAACTTGGACCCCAAACATATAGAATCTACAAATTATGAGTAAAACAGAAGAAATACAATTAAATTAGGTTATTATCATTAAGTCTAACACCTTAATAAATTTCTAAAAAAAGAAAAAACCTCCTTCAAAATCCCTTAAAACAAAAACAAAAACCGCATCAAAATTGTCTCTAAAAAGCAAGAAATAATATTCAAATCATTCGATACGAGATACGCATATAAATTTTTATAAAACGTGTCTATTGAAGTCGGGTAGGGCTAGAGGACCACCTTTTTGTTCTAAAAGCCCAACCCGACTTCATCAGACGTGTTTTATAAAAACCGGCCAAGTGCGAGTCGGACTCGCGCACGAAGGGTTCCGTACCAAAAAACAGCAAAAAAAAATCACGTTTGTTGTATGGGAGCCCCCCTTAAATATTAATTTTATTCTGTTTATTTATTATAGCAGCAATAGAAATACACGATCTGTGAAAATTTTAACTGTCTACCTGTAGTCGTTATCAATATGGAGCAAAAAACGGCAAAAAAATCACGTTGGTTGTATCGGAGCCCCCCTTAAATATTAATTTTATACTTTTTTAGTATTTGTTGATATAGCGGCAACAGAAATACATCATCTGTGAAAATTTCAACTGTCTAGCTATCACGGTTCATGAGATACAGCCTGGTGACAGACAGACAGACAGACAGCGGAGGCTTAGTAATAGGGTCCCGTTTTTACCCTTTGGGTACGGAACCCTAAAAATTGATATACGTATCTCGTATCGAATGAATTGAATATTATATCTTGCTTTTTAGAGACAATTTTGATGCGGTTTTTGTTTTTGTTTTATTTTAGGTTTTTTGAAGGAGATTTTTTATTTAAAAAAAAAAAGCTTTTTTATTTTTAGCTTTTTGTGGTATATGTCACAAGCAAGATATTTTGACAATTTGAATAAGTAGATGTTATACTCCGTCGCAGTACCACGACGCTAAACAAGTGCAAATCCTGTTTAATATAATTGTACATGAATTGGTAGTAATTTGTACGCCCGTAAAAAAATTGTGGTTACGTATTTTAGTCAAAAAAAGTGTCGGTGTGGTACTGCCGGGGAGTATGCTCTGCCGCAGTACCACTCGTTATTCTACGAAACAGACACAGTTTGGATGTTTTTTTGACTGAAAAAAATGTACATTAATTGTACGTTCTAGCATCATACAAGAAAATGGCCAAGTGCGAGTCAAATTCGAGCTACAGGGCATTAACAATCTTCTGATATAAAAATGAAGGGATGACTGACAGACTATTGCCCAGCCCAAACCACTGAACCTATAGAGACTTGAAATTTGGTACGTAGATACTTTATACAGTATGAGCACCCACTAAGAAAGGATTTTTGGAAATTCCACCCCTAAAGGTGCGAAATGGGGGTTCAAACTTTGTATGGAAAAAAATATTAAATAGATATTTCGCCTTGAAACTTCGTAGGAGTATTTCTAAAAACAAATAGGTAAACACGTGTTTCGTGGTTTTCCGAAACTCAACCCTTCAGGGGGTAAGTGGGGTAAAAAAGCCCAACATCGATATGGGTGTCGTTATTGAGATTTTATGGGATGTTGATTGCGAAATGGCACTTGACCAACTTGGGAACAAACCTGATGAAGTAAAGTTTAATTGATTTCAATCGGTCCAGCCGTTTTCGAGTAATCGATGGACATACACAAAAAAAACAAATATACAGACGAACATAATAATATTATAGAACCTCCTCCTTTTTTGAAGTCGGTTAAAAAAGAAATATTCGATATAAAGTTATTGGACTCGTCGACGCCCGGAAAACAAGACACAATAGATTTTCTATTGTTGTCCGGTCGCCGGAGACCGCTCGGGCGTTGAAGAAAAACGTTTGAACTGAAAGCTCTTCCTTTGTTTTCAGCTTTATTGACTAGGCTAAACTTCATAAAAATAATGAAAATTATACCAAGCTTTTAGGAAATTCCTAATTAAAATTTGATATAGGTACTTATCGTTCGTTGTATTTTACATTTTTTGTATGACCAACATTTATAGGGTAATCCATAATGTTATATAGTGAAAGTACAAAAAAATATAAAATTACTAAAAATATAAAGAGTAATCGCAATGTCATAAAGAAAATAAAACTATTTAATTTTAAACTTATTTTCAGTGCATATAGGACTCGTAGGTCAGGAAAAAAAAAATTGTTAAATAATTAATTTTACTGTGAATTATTTTTCTCGACTACCTCGCCTTGAACGCTTATTAATGTGGTTAAGTTAAAAAAAATAGGTCCAAGCGATTTGCGACGACGCAATGTTAAAAATTACCTACCTATATAAGGTGGTACCAAATTATCTAATGATACTTAAACAGGTGATAGTGTTGCTTAAACTGAACAACTTTCTCTATGGAACATAGGTCGAAAAACGAATTTTTTTTTCGCCTTTCCATAGTAAGTCGGTCAGCTGACCAGTACATTTTGTATGGGAGTATGAAAATTTTTTTTCGTTTTTCGACCTATGTTCCTTGGAGAAAGTTAATCAGTTTAAGCAACACTATCACCTGTTTAAGTATCATCAGATCATTTGGTACCACCTTATATAAACAAGATGGCGGCGAGGTAACTTTTTTGTTTGTGGGCTGATTTCGATGAAAATCGGTTTTTGGTACCTACTATTTTGACAAGAAAACAGAAGTGCATGTACGCAACGAATAAGTATTTCGTAAATCGAGCACGAATTCCACATGTTTGGGTGTTGTTACCCAGGCCAGGCAGTACTTTTTTTTCTGGATGGAAGATGGAAGTATGGTCCTATGTCCTTTTCTATACTCCTGACAACGAGTTATGTAAATCTAGACTAGTCTTATCTAGTCGATGACTAGAAAGCGTAACAAACAGACAAACAACTCATTGTCGCATTCATAATGTTAGCATAAAAAAATGATTCAGTAATAAAATGCCTACGTCACTTTTAATAGTGGTTAAGTTAGTTAAGTTAGTTAGTATAGTATAGTATCCAAACCAAACATAGGTCTTTCGAAATAGTAGGTAAAGCGCATTCGGTTAGATAGTGTCGCCCTTTTATCGCGCCGCCTTTGCACGTGCCGCTTCTTGTCAAAGGATGCCGCCGCATAAACAAAGGATACCGCGTGCGGCGTACACCCGCAAGTCAATTTAGTTTTGGCAGTTTACATCGAAGCGCCGCGCCGCGTAGTGAAAGGCTGTGTTTGTTGACTCTGCTACGTATACTAAAAATGTTTTTTCGTCTTTGGGAGGACAGTGAAGTGCCTCAAGATGAAACATTCTCATTCCACCTCGCTTGTGTGTATTATTTGTATTCGTATTTTATTACAATAAACACAAGTAGGGACGGACACCATTATCTAAAAACATGACCCCCTCCCCCTCCCGCACACTATGGTACAACTTAAATAATTATCGATACCGATAACAGTATTGTTACCATTATCAGTAACATTACCAAAAACTTGCCGGTATGCCTGTCTCTGAATACATTTGCTTGCGGGTGTACCGACACTATCTAAACGAACGAGCTTTATAGGTATCATTTTGAATTTGAAGAAACCACCTGAGTAGGTAGGTACCTACTTAGCTACTTTTGATCACAACTGTAAAACTTTTGATACAAAAATACAATAAATCTAAGTATTTCCTTTACTTTGTTTACTTGTGGAAACTCATCAATCAAACAATGTAAGTTTGAGAGTTTCTTTAACTAAATAATTCCGTATCTTTGAAAATTCACCGGTATTAAGGCCTACTCAAATCTGTCCGGTATCCTGTACCGGTGGCGGTAACGATAACGATATCCCGATGGGTATGCGGTAACGCACTGTTCAAAGGTGTTCCGCAACAGCTGCGGTAACACCATAAAAAATACCGGTCGGGATATCCGTCGGGTTTACCGCCACCGGTACAGGATACCGGTCAGGTTTGAGTAGGCGAAACTTAAGGATTCCTGGTTGAGTTGACTAAGGAAACCTTAAAACATAATACATGGGACACACTGAAAGTTTTGCACCAACTCACAAACTTATTCATGAAATTAAAACAAAAATTGATCGGAATTTGCGAGTACATACCTTCATAATTTGTTTTTTATCACAATGCGAAGTTCGTCACCCGTAGAAAAATTAATAGATTTCAGGGTGATTTTTTTTTATAATTTTGAAACTTCGCTTTCGCCGCAAGTTTGCACTGCTTCACTTCTAAATGCTTTTAGAAAAGAAAACACCTTATTTGAGTTTCATAAAGCATTGGTAAGTATGCAGAATGCAATCGTTTTCTTGTCTGTCCTATGATGAAATTGGTGAAGGTCGGCATCGAAATGCGATCACTGTGCAAAAGATTTCTATTGTCACATTATTAATTTGAAGAAATCAGGCATATTACGTATTGGAGAATTTAAGGATACTTGGGGATAAAATTTAAAAAATATTCATCAGCATTCAAAAGTTAGGAAACTTAGTTGCCGCTGGATTCTTAAATGAACTCAACTCACCATGTAAAAACATTACCCTTTCTTTGCAGTCGGGTAAAAAATGGGATCGAATTGATTGATGAAAAAAAATAACCTACCAAAAAAAATTTCATGTATAGTGCTGCCAAGACTCCATAAATGGCTTGCACTGTCAAAAAGTTATGAGACCTCATGTAGAGCCAAGCTTCTAATTCTACGCGCCCTAACTCTACAGTACAAGCCATACAGAAAAATAACGTCCTATTGGAACAAAACACAGTTATAGTGCCGTATTTAGTGGCATCATTTGTATGGGGACCTTGCAGATCGTCAACAAAGGAAGCCGCTTGGCACAGTCGTTCTTTGTGGTCATCTGCGCTGATTTAGCCCTGTACCCACGTGGTACCACCATGGTGGTAGCCAGGGGTGGGGGGGAGAGGTCCCTTCTACCACGCTGCACTTTTACATCCATATCTCCATAAGTTTAGCAAATAGGTCGTGTTTGGTATCGCTTTCATATAATTTAAGGACGAGGAATTCATTTCTGGAACAATTTTTTCACTCGTTCATAGAAAAAACAAAAGTTCTGCGCAAAAAAAGAAAAATAAGAAAACAAAAATCTTACAAAATCTATGCCTATAAATAAACCACGGGATTGTGCTTTATAAAAAAAATATAATTAAATAGCCCTGTTTATCTAGAATATACAAACATCAACTTTTTTATACAAATTATATTTATAAATGTGTCAAAAAAAAACATTTGCCATGCGCGGCGGTATTTTGGCGCAGTAAATTTGGATAGGATTTAACACTTATTGTTTAATAATGACACAAATAGGTCGTGTTTGGTATCGTTTTCATATAATTCAAGGACGGGGAATTCAATTTTGCAACAACATTTTTACTAGTTCATAGAAAAAAATAAAGTTCAGCGCAAAAAAAAAGAAAAATATAAAAAAAACTTACAAAATCTATGCCTACAATTGAAGAATTAGATTATGCTTTATAAAAAATATGTTTTAAGAGCCCTATCTATCTTAAATATATAAACATAAACTTTTCCAAAGAAATTACATTTGTAAATGTGTCAAAAAATCGGTTTAGCCGCGCGGCGGTTTTTTGGTGCAGTATTTTTTTATTTGGATTTATCACTTATTTTTTTAATAATGACACGGATTAGTATTGGTACTATATGCGCCTGGCGGCCATGATTTTAACCTCAAAAACGAAAACAATCGTAAAATGTTTGTATACCTAGACCCTATCTTATTGAAAATAATAATTCAATAATTAATAATATTAGATTACCTATTAGAATTTTCTTGTTTCATGACATTTTTAGTTGCGGATCACGACAACGTGGATGTTAATGTGACAAGGTTCCAGCGCATTACCAAATGATGAGGATAATAGTCCCATAATTTTACTTAATAGAGAGTTAAAGTAATAATTAAGTAAAAAAATGTTTTTACCTAGGTATCTAGTTATAACAAATTTTATTGGCAGTTTCCGCTGCATCTACGTAGTTCGGTGCACTTTATTTCTCTTTTTTAACAATTGCACCTTCCTGCGCATTTTTGCTTACACTTACACCTTATTAACTCCATGCAAGCTGTGGCTGCTGGCGTTAAGGTGGTCTACAGAGGATTCCCATAAGCCATTATTTTTGCCCCAACCCCAATCTGGCGGGCGTCTCTGGTTGGTGGAAGATTCTCCAGCTGCATGTCCTTTTTCTTGAATAGTACTTTTCTGCATTGATTAATATCAAGGACATGCATTCCAACAATTCCAACAATAACTTAAATCACAAAAGCCAATCACCACGTAACTTGTCATACAAAGCAATGTCATTTATTTCTAATACTTATTGGCAAAGCCTGCTCCACATTTCCTTCTTCAGCTTATTTAAATCCTTCCATTGCAATTGGATAAACGCCCCAAGCTTTCGAAAGCGCTTTTTTCCCTTTACCAGCAAAAGACGATACGGTACCACACTCGGAAATGGCGTTCTTCTTTTTCCGGTGAAAGAAGATATTCATTGCTTGAGGAATTGTGGGTTCTTATTAGCACGGGTAAAAATCATCAGTTCCTGCCTTGCCATGCAATTGCAGCTTTATTAAGTAACCCAAATAAGTATAGTATTTTCACACTTTAAAATCTATAAAGAAGGAAATGTGGAGCAGGCTTTGCCAATAAGAATTAGAAAAAATTGTCATTGCTTTGTATGGCAAGTAAGTTACGTGATGATTGGCTTTTGTAATTTAAGTTATTGTTGGAAATGTAAGAATGCATGTCCTTGATATTAATCAGTGCTTTTGATATCAATCAATGTAAAAAAGTGCTATTCACGAAATAGGACATGCAGCTGGAGAATCTCCACCAACTAGAGACGCCCTGAGGCCGTATTACAAGCTCTTAAATCCTGCCAGGTTTATAAATTGCTGTAGTGACATCTCTTCCTCGTCGTATAGCAAATAAAAGAGATGGATTGATAGCCAGTCAGAAAACTGCCTGGAAATAAGAGATCATAATACGGCCCCTGTGCAATCATATTTTGCGAGCGAATTATCAGGGAGGAATGTATGGGGTCGACTTTTAAAAACAATCCAAAACCTGCCATGTCCTGCAGATTGGGGTTGGGGCAAAAATAACGGCTTGTGGGAGCCTATGTGAACCACCTTACCGCCAGCAGCCACAGTTTGCATAGACTTAATTAAGTGGTGTAAGCAAAAATGCGCAGGAAGATGCAATTGTTTAAAAAGATAAATAAAGTGCACCGAACTACGTAGATGCAGCGGAAACTGCCAATAAAATTTGATATAGGTAACTAGGTAGGTAAAAAAAACTTTTTTTTATTTTATTATTACTTTAACTCTCTATTAAGTAAAACTGTGGGACTCACAATACTAATCCGTGTCATTATAAATGATAAATCCAAATAAAAAAATATTTATTTATACTGATTCTTTTGACACATTTATAAATGTAATTTCTTTGAAAAAATTTAAGTTTATGTATTTAAGATAAATAGGGCTCTTAAAAAATAATTTTATAAAGCATAATCTAATTCTTCAATTGTAGGCATAGATTTTGTAAGTTTTTTCTTATATTTTTCTTTTTTTTTGCGCTGAACTTTATTTTTTTCTATGAACTAGTAAAAATGTTGTTGCAGAATTGAATTCCCCGTCCTTGAATTATATGAAAACGATACCAAACACGACCTATTTGTGTCATTATTAAACAATAAGTGTTAAATCCTATCCAAATTTACTGCGCCAAAATACCGCCGCGCATGGCAAATGTTTTTTTTTTACACATTTATAAATATAATTTGTATAAAAAAGTTGATGTTTGTATATTCTAGATAAACAGGGCTATTTAATTATATTTTTTTTATAAAGCACAATCTCGTGGTTTATTTATAGGCATAGATTTTGTAAGATTTTTGTTTTCTTATTTTTCTTTTTTTGCGCAGAACTTTTGTTTTTTCTATGAACGAGTGAAAAAATTGTTCCAGAAATGAATTCCTCGTCCTTAAATTATATGAAAACGATACCAAACACGACCTATTTGCTAAACTTATGGAGATATGGATGTAAAAGTGCAGCGTGGTAGAAGGGACCTCTCCCCCCCACCCCTGGCTACCACCATGGTGGTACCACGTGGGTACAGGGCTAAATCAGCTCAGATGACCACAAAGAACGACTGTGCCAAGCGGCTTCCTTTGTTGACGATCTGCAAGGTTGATGCCACTAAATACTGCACTATTAATGGTGAGTAGATCACTACACTACCATTAAGGTAAATGTCCCATACTTCGGCATGTTAAGGCTCTCACGACTTTGAGATTTTTTATAAATTTAAGTAAACATGATATCAGTTTGAAACCTTTTGTGTCATGAATATTGGTATTTTGACAGTAATTTAATGCATTAATTATGTAGTTTTAGCTTGAATTTATTTTTATATTAATTTATTTGTCGACATCTTGATTGAACCCTGTTTCGTGATAAAAATTTGTCTCTGCTTCTAAGTTCGTGAGTTCATGTCCCTTGTTTCGGTATAAAGATTTTTACATTGAATTATGATAATTTATTAATAAAAAAACAAATATTTGAAGGGTTTCATAATCAGAAACAATATGAAGATATTTTTAAAATAAAAAATATGTGAGGGCATTAATACTTACAAAATAAAAATGAAAACAAAATTCAATAAGTATCTTTTTTGTTTGAAATTTTGTTTTTTTATTTTTAATAATAAAATTATTATTATCATATTATTTTAATAAAAAATATACTTTCGAAAATAAATAAAATCAATTTAATAACAACAATAGTTATACTGGTAGCACCAACTTATCCGAATTTGACTTAAAATCGTAAATTTAGGTCACCTTCTAACTCGAAATTATAGGAATTCTGGTGAACAAAACATATACCGAATTTAGCTCCTAAGAAACTTCATTAAATACATTATTTGTTTTTTAACTTATATTTAAATTATCTTAATTATTATATCGACGACCTCCGTGGTCGAGTGGTTCGCACGCCGGTTTTCAAGGCGTCACCATCTCTTGAGGTCCCGGGCTGGGTCAATGTAGAAAATGAACTTTTCAATATTGTCTCAGGTCTGGGTGTTTGTCATACCACCGTTGTTTCTGATTTCCATAACACAAGTGCTATAGCTACTTCCTTGGGGATTGGAGCAATGTATGTGATGTTGTCAAATATTTATTTATTATTTATTTATTTATATAAATAAACAAGCATGAAAAATGTCTCTATAATATCCCTGATTCGGTAGTGACACGAACTAGGGGACACACGAAAAATAACATGACCGCTATTCCGTGAGTCGATTTATTGCAATTTTAAAGGAATTATATGCTTGCATATAACTTTTTTCTTAGTCAAATCAATTGTTAAGGAACGCAAGAAGGCACTATTTAAAGTTTTATTCAAATGGACTTACCTTTGCCTTTCTATGAGCTTAAGAAGTACGAGCGCTAACCTTACGATGGTGACAAGGAATACACGCCACACAGCGGTCCGTGGCCGAATGCAGAGTTTCAAACGTCACATTGCTCTCAGTTTAGTCGCCAAAATGTTGGTGTTTGATTTTTTCGACAGTTTAAATGATAGAGATTTTTTACTGATAGATATATAATATAAATAAATAATATATAGATTCCTTGTTTTCCGCGCCAGAAACAAAACTCACGAAATAATGTACTATCACGAAGTACCTAATGACCCTTTACCTTAATTGTCGTTAAAAAAGGTAAGAAAAAACGACCAAGAAGTGACATCCCATTGCACGATGTCATTTTTTCAGTGCATAGGTAGATGCCGCGATGAGGACAAAGTCATTTTCGTCTCTGAAAAGTTGATTTCATGATCCATTCTGCATTAATTTTACACCTTACATCTTGCGATTTCTTTACTATCCTAGAATTTAGAAATACGATGATAAATTTCACATTTAAGGGGCCACAGGAACCCTCGCTCCCACTAGTACACCCGGCTAGTTCAACCGTTGAACTAGTGCAAGCCGTGATAGCATATGAAAAACATGCCCTCAGACAATAATGCTTATATTAAAAATAATAGGTAGTTTGAACGAATCAAAAACGTTTTAAAATGTAATAGATTATACTGTAACACGCAATAAAAGTATAGGTTTACATATTATATATTTATTTATGAGTTGCGCAAAACTTTCAGACTACGTATTTACACAAACTTATGAATAAACAATTACTTACAGATGCGAACGCTGAGGCTGGCGTGACGCCACTCCCGCGCTGTGCGTGTCCACCTCTCTTTATATACCACCCTCCCACCACATCCAATTAAAAATGGAGGGGGGGGGGCACCCACCACCCACTTGGTCAGTCATTGTGCTCAGTAATTATTGTCACTTTTCAGACATAACCCAACATGTAAACATGTAGATTATATTATTATGGATATTGGATGTACTTTTTTACATAACGTCTGTCAGATTTATTTAATCTAGTTAAAGGATAATTGAATAATTCAATCAAAAAGTCAAAGATACTAAAGTTATTATGAAAACCGAGACGCAGGTTTACCTTTCTAGATTTCCATAGGTAGGTAGGTACACTTTTTTCTGATGCCATGTATTATAATTAGTTTAATTTTATTCAGTTACCTAAAGTTAGTGATTTTAGGAACACTCAGTGTGTCACGTGTGTGGTTTGAGTGTTCTTAATGAACCCTTATAAAATCCAAATTATCCATGATAATGAATTGAAAATTTTGTGAATAGTTGACACAAATTCAGCTCAAATTTTCCAAATATATTTTTAACATACGTCTAGTATATCAAGTAGGTAATGGCGTTTTCGCGAGGCGGGCGGTATGAGTGTTCTATAATACAACGTGTCACAAAATAACCCCAAATGCCGTTTATAGTAAAGAGGGACCATCAAATTGAATGACTTTTACTATGGGAACAACTCTGAAATCGCGAAAATAAATAAGCTATTTTCAAACAAAAATTAATAACGAAAATGTCAAAATCAAAATGTATGAAACAGCAGAATTTTTCGCGAATTCAAATTTGGTCCCATAGTAAAAGTTGTTCAGTTTGAAGGTCCCTATCTACCATATTCGGCACTAGGGATTTTTTGTACAAATTGTATAATCGACCATAACTTAGATGTAGACTAAGTTTCACAAATTTTCGATTTTACCATGATGTTTGCACAATTATTTCTTAAATTCTTCGTATAGTTCAATCAATTTCTAGGAGAAGAGCACTCATACCACACGCACATACACGCTGAAATTTTAATCATTTGGTTCCCGCTGTGTGGTGGTTCCACTCATGATTACAAGCAACTTTTACAATGGAGTCAACTCTCCTGCTCGCAAAAAAAAATCTGCTGTTCCATACATTAAGGTCGAGTAGGTACTGCACTTTTGTATGGACCAGCTGATATTTGTTTGCGAGCAGGAGAGTTGGCCCCATGGTAAAAGTTGCCTGTAATCATGAGTGGAACCATCCCACGGCCGGAACCAAATGATTAAAATTTCACGCTGTATAACTTTTATGACGTATCATATCTCACGGACAGAGATTAACAAGACTATTTTTTTAAGTTTAATATCAACATGTACCTACATGTGGGTTCATATGACTAATTGTAGTTATATTTAAAAAGAATACATAATACGACTTAGGTAGTTACCTACATTTAACAGCGACAGAAAATAAAAACCAAGTTAAAAATGTAAAACTTTATTTCTTACAACAAAGTCACTGTAAACATAACGATCTGTTAGGTACTGACTACACACGCTACACGCTCATGACTAGCATACAACATAGTAACATAGTATGTATGTATACAGATGTCAGATATGTCACAATATTACAATTCACAAACGTTTTACTACAATTACTACTATGGACATGCGTGACATACAAGATATAAGTACCTATACAATCTCATTTATTGTATGGAAATAACCTATCTGTGTTGTTACAAACTGCATAAGAAATATTAAACCCGTGAGCCGTGGACCTCTTACTAATATTTACGTTAATTAATCGTGTTTTTTTTACCTTTCGCAAAATGCAACTTTCGCAAAACATAGGTACATACATACCTAATACAAAATTAATGTTGTATACATCTGTTTTGTCTGCCCAAAAGCTCTTAGGCGTCGGTCGACCGAATTGGCTACGATCGCGTGATCTAACGATACGTTTTCATCGCACGACGAGATCAAACACACACATTTCTTTAGAGCGCGACACTCTATAGAAATGTGACCATGGATGGGCGTAGCGAAGTACGGGCAAGTAGGGGCAAGCTTATAAGACCTAAGAAAATAACAGGCTTTGAAGGCTGGCTTGTAAAATCCAACAATACGGGATGTGATATCTTTGTAATCTAGGGTTTTCTTTGTCTGCCCCCCTTATAGAGGGTGGTCCAGATAGTGACGTCCAAGAATTTTTTTTAGATTACTCACACCTGGGTGCATCTGAAAATACCCTATGTGTTCCGCGATTTTTTGTAGTTTAGAAGTTATGAGAATGAATAAAATTGTTTAAAATAAATTTTCAAACAATCTTATTATGTTAACGGATTTTTCACCTTACAAACTTTGAAAGTCGATTTCAGCATAAAATGCCCTATCAAGAATCACTTTTTTTTATTTTATTTAGTAAGCTAAGAAGCCACTTAAGTCTTTAAAATCATTGATGAAATATCATTTTCTATTTTTAAAAGAATTGTTAAAATGTTACTTCGTTGAAGTAAAACCTAAAATTTTCACTTTCGACCCTTTTTTCAGGAACTTATCTGGATGTTGTGTAGTTGATTATTTTATGTATGGAAGAGTGTTTCAAGACAATTATGTTGCAAAAAGAAAACCCAAAAAAATCTTAATATGAAAGGAGTTATGAATATTTTGGTCCGTCCGGTACAAAATTCGCAAAAACACATTTAAAAAATCATAACTTCTAAACTACGAAAAATCGCGGAACATACATAGGGTATTTTCAGATGCACCCAGGTGTGAGTAATCTAAAAAAAATCTTGGACGTCACTATCTGGACCACCCTGTATACAATCCTGGCTACGCCCTTGAATGTGACATTGTTCTACAAAAACGTATCGTTAGCTCGTACGGTACAATCGAAGTCAATTAAGGCAACGGCTTAGCTTATTTGTCTTTAACTTACTAACATCGTATTGTAGAGTCTACATCATGTACAGGTGGTTTTTTGAACACTCGACCCGACAAATATGGTGTGGCTTAGTCAAACTGTACAATTTGTCTACGAGACCAACTTAATCAAAGCAAAAAAATAATCAGCTTTTCCATAGAAAACGTCAATATCTACTCGGCCAAAATGTTGGTATAGAACTGCAGATTAATTTTTTTCTCTGATTAAGTCAAGAAGCTTATACCTCCCACCAATGGAGATTGCACGGCCAGTGTCATAGTGAAGATTGAAAGAAGGTCCTTTAGTGATGTGACGGCTTATTGCTACCTCTTTCTTTAGTGTTACAATACGTGTTCGTTGTTCGTCGTTCGTTCGTTGGTGAGAAACGAAAACGTATTGTAAAACGAAAGGAAAGAGATAGCAATACGCCGTGACGTCACTAAAGTCTTTTTCAATCTTCACTATGTTACTAGGCGTGCAATCTCCATTGTGGGTATAAGCTTCTTGGATTAAGTCGGTCCCATAGACAAAGTTGTTCAGTTTGACGGTCTAAGTTGGGTCTAAGCCATTATTACACTGGACTGGCTGCTGTCAAACTGCTCTTGTGCCTATTTGATTTCCGCCATTTTGGCGCTGTAGGACGTAGCGTGAGCATAGCGTGAGGGACATGGTACTAAAGTCTGGAGTCTGGAGAGACCGGCACCCTGATTATCTAAAAAGAAACTATTTAGCAACCGGTTGCATTTGACATACATTGCCACTTTTCTTTAGTATGTTTTTTTAACCCAAAAAGAAGCAGCAATGGATCACGATCATCTGTGAACTGCAACCAGTCGCTAGGTGGTTTTCAATTAGATAATCAGCCCGCAGAGGGGGCAACCATTTTCATTGTACGTCAAAATCAAATAGGCACAAGAACTTTGCTGTCAAATCATACAGACAGCCAGTCCAGTTAAATAGAAAAAAAAATTCAGGTCAATGGTCTAAGCCAAACCACAAAAGACCATGACAATGTAACCTTTTGGCATACCCATTTTGAAATAATCGGAAATTCTTCGCAGCTGATAAAACTAGTGTCAATCGATAGGAAACGTCAAAATAAACACAAATTATTGATTGTTATATTGTCGTAAAATCAAGAAGCTTATACTCCCAATGGAGATTGCACGGCTATATGTCATAGTGAAGATTGAAAAAAGGTCCTTTAGTGACGTGACGGCGTATTGCTATCTCTTTCTTTTCGTTTTACAATACGTTTTCGTTTCTCACGAACGAACGAACGACGAGCAACGAACACGTATTGTAACACTAAAGAAAGAGGTAGCAATAAGCCGTCACGTCACTTAAGGACCTTTTTTCAATCTTCACTATGACATATGGCCGTGCAATCTCCATTGGAGGGAGGTATAAGCTTCTTGCGTAAAATGTATACTTTCGGAGATAATAATAATAATAACAATGTTTAATGGAGATATATGAAGATTAATCGCAAAATAGTCTGGAGTTGCAAATTAAAGTGTTTCTTTCCATCACGATTTTTTTTTTTTAAGTCCCAATATCTCCGAAAGTATTCATTAAAGGACAATTTGACAATCAATAATTCATGTTTATTTTGAGTTTTCTAATTGTAGAGTCCTATCGAATTGTAGAGTCTACATGAGGTTAGTTTGTAAGTTGTAGACAAATATACAGTTTTATAATGTTACGTCAAACGGCCATTAATACAAACTAAAAGTACCTATTTGTAATGTTATTATAAAAACAATCAGTATCAAACCGGCGTAGGAATCGAACCCGCGAACCATCGCGCACACTGCTAAACGAAACCAATTCACCACTAAATTACTTGGTAGGTATATAATAATGTAAATATAAATAATTCTAATATAATAAAATATAAAACTTAACCCAAGTTACATACAAAGATGATAAAATGTTATTTTCATTAAGTCACAATAACATAAAGGTCCTCGCACATCCGACTCGACGCTTACTCCACTCCGACAAGATTCACAATAAACCATTAAAATGTGAGCTTTATACCAAGTTACGATGTCATTATTAATATTACGAGAAGTTCGTTATTGTTTTTACAAGTATAAAACTCATATTCCAATGCTCTACGACGGTAAAGATACTACACCCGGCGTCAGAAAAACCGCACCTTTTCTTCAAAGTTAATTTAATCCCATATAATTTAATGATAAGTGTATTATATACTTCTTCCCCTTCGGACATAGCCAACAGTCTTTAGAAACCGTTGGAATACTCGTCGAACGGAATCAATTACTGAGATTGAGTTTCCGAGCACATTACATTGCCTAATTTTTTTGCAATATTTGAGTAACTTCATGGGCAATAGTATCCATCTTGGGTATTCCTTTTTTTAATTGAACTGTTGAAGTGTGTTTTGTCCATCATCTCGATAGCGAATTTACCCGCATTTCTTGAATTGACCCCTTTTATTTCCCTTTTGTGGTGGCGCTAGCAATAACGCTTTAATCGTTTAATTATGGTAACTGTTATGTTAACACAATAAAACGTTAGCTAGCAATAGCAGATGGCCAAGTCTAAACTTGTGTCAAAGAGGTGCGGTTTTTCTGACGTCGAGTGTATTACCGTGGCTCTACTGTAAAGCGAATCGAATGGCGGGATGTCACAAAATGTATCCCGCTTGGTGGCGCTACTGCTGCTGGAGACCTTTGTATGGGCATTTATCCCCGATTTTCCTTTTTAAATTATATTTAAAAATGGTTGATACTAATAAATAATTATTATGGAAGTCGGACATTAAACAAATTAAAGATTGAAAAAAAAATGTTAAAAGAAAAATTGATATTTCCGAAAAATCGCTTCCAACATCCAAAAATTGATAGCAAACACAAAGAAAACAACAAAATGACAGGTCTACATCTACACTTAGTGGTGATGCGACGACTGGTTTACGATTTGTGAATCAGCAAAATTATCCAGCCATTGAAGTCAGTGTCGGGTTAGTGCAATGAAGACCTAACGTACAAACTTTTTTCAATGTCGTTTTACGGATATTAATTAATTTAACATTTAACTCCTTTAAAAGGAAAATAGTAATGACGGATACCTTGCACAATTTTCACATTCATTTCTGAGATCTATAACAAAAAACTTTGAAACTTAAACAAAAATACTTATTTATTACAATTTGGATGTAACAACATATGGACCGAAGAAAGTAGTATTGTAATTATTGAAATAATTATAATTTAAATCTACATTTACCCTATGGTAAATCGCTAAAATCTAAAGTACAATCAGAGAAAAAAGTTTATTCGACATTAATAGAATTGTTATTAAACAGACACTAATTCCTCTGATTATATTTTCTAAGATTTACCTTCTACATATTCACAAATATGAAATGTATTAACAAAAACTTTTCTGTAACTACCTAGGTACGGTACGGTCAGCAACGAAAGTCATTTAACGTGTTTGTACTTTGTCGTAGCAGCTTTTTTGATAAATGTTTCTAACTGTGAGTCATCTGTCAAGAAAGCTGCTTTGACAGAGTACTAGTGTTAAGTAACTTTCGTTGCTGACTGTACACATCCATAAAAAATCATAACTTGATATTTGTTAAATGCGTATAAAATACTAAAAAAGCCTTTAATTTAATTTTACATTTGTCCCTATTTTATTCAAAATATTTATGTCTTTGTAGCACAAAATACGTTATTTATACAAATTACTTTACGTAGATACCGTTACAGTCAAAATTAGTAAAGAATTCAAGAATGAAACAAAACACTTTTTAACGGATACTAGCGCGGTTTTATTGAAAGTAGGTACTTTGGTAATTAGTTGGTATTTGGTTTGATTTTTTATTTTCCCGACGTTTCGGCACCTTTGCCGCTGCCGTGGTCACGGGGGACAGCTGCAAATGGGGACACGGCAGCTGCAAAGACGCCGAAACGTCGGGAAAATAAAAATTAAACCAAATACCAACTAATTACCAAAGTACTTTCAATAAAACCGCACTAGTATCCGTTAAAAAGTGTTTTATTTCATGTGTAGTGAGCGCGTAAGCTTGAGAAGTGAATAATTCAAGAATATTTTTCTATTATCATAAAATGCTAAATATGCTTGAATTAAAAATAAAACTTATCTCAGGAGCATACTTATAAATCATCGAGCAACAAAAGGCTTCGTTTGTTCCGAGAAGGCCGCGATGCTCTATGTTATAAATCATAATAATAAAACCTATGAATTCACTGCACACATATACGAAATAAAACCTACGTAACACGTTTTACGAAAAAAAAGCAATATAGGTAACTAGGTATTTTCTTTTTGAATTTAATTTGCAACTTAAATTATTTTATAATTTCTCAACGTAGGTAAGTATACCTATACTTACAAATAAATATTAATAAACCATTTCAGAAAATTAACCAAGAAAATAAATGTCTTTAAATCTATTATGGCAATATTAATTTACAAAGGAAATTCCTTTATTTAAAATTCAATTCCTTAAACTATGCAATGCAAACTTCAAAATATCACTTCTTTTACTGTACCAATACCAATAATATCTCATTAAAATAATAAAATTGTGTCTTATTTACATACGATAAACAATAAAAATAGTGAGCAAACTTCTCACAATAGGAAAACTGACTTACAAAGAAGTTATTACCTATCACAACAAAACCAAACAGCTTTAAACAATAATTAATTAATCACTCATTACCTGGTACCCTTAGGAATGAAAATCAGTTATTTACATAGGCCTATTCTTATATCTGAAGAACGATCCATTAGTTTACGGACGGTATAATTTGACGTCTGTAAGGCTGCATACGCACCGATAGGTGGCTAGATTAGCACCAAAATACATCTGGTTACTTGCTAGGATACATGGTGACCGCACTGGAAGATGGGTTCTCATAGATAACATGTTAGGCAGTCATCTGCGTCTGCATGTATCGTGGCGCCTAGCGCGCAGTGCGGCCGGTTGCGAACATTTGTGAACGTTCGTTTTATCTTAGATATACACCGTCATTTTGTAGTCGTTTTAAATAATTTAAGGGTGTGTTGTACCAATGAAAATAATCATTTTTGCCCAAGAAACATAGGTCGAAAAACGACAAAAAAAATTGGGTCTCCCATACTAACTAGACAGCTAAAACATTTTATTAGTATGGGAAAGTCAAATTTTTTTGTCGTTTTTTGACCCATGTTTCTTTGGCAAAAATGTTTAGTTCCGATAGTAGAACACTCCCTCAAGTTAATTAAAACGACTACAAAATGACGGTGTATAAACTCGAGAGCAGAAAAATCGCACAATAGGCCTATTTTCATACAAACGAGGTAACTTTGAAGCTCTGGTTCTCCGCCCAGGATTAAACGGGCTCTGATCTGATGATGGCAAATTAAAGAATAAATGGTGGAGGCCCATAATGCTAAGGAAACCTAACGGATTCGTTGAGTCGTTTAGCTCAGGGTTTAACTTAAAAAAAATACAAGCTAAAATTACATCACAAGTATTTAAAATGTAACACTAAAAACTCCATACAGGCTCTGGTGTAAATAACGCTTCTGATCCGTTGGGTTTCTTTAGCGATCTGAGCCTCCTCCATTTATTCTTTAATTTGACATCATCAGATCAGAGCCCGTTTAATCCTGGGCGGAGAACCAGAGCTTCAAAGTTACCTCGTTTGTATGAAAATAGGCCTTATGTGCGATTTTTTGCTCTTGAATGTATCTAGGCGCTAATCTAGCCACCTGTCGGTCAAGGGCGTCGCCAGGGGTGGGCAGGGGGCCGCTGCCCCCCCCCCCCCCCCCTAGAGGTTAAAAAGTGTAGCCAACTGCAAATAACCAAAGTCCTAAAGCCGTGCAATTGACTTGCTTTTCTGATAAATCCTGCCCTTATCCTGCCCCATCCCAAAACTTGAATAAATTCACTAGGTGCTGTTGACTGTACCTACAATTCATATCATTCTCATCCTCTTTAATATTAACTTGGCCCCCCCCCTGGGCCATGGGCTTGGCCCCCCCTGGGCCATGGGCTTGGCCCCCCCTGGGCCATGGGCTTGGCCCCCCCTGGGCCATGGGCTTGGCCCCCCCTGGGCCATGGGCTGGCGACGCCCTTGCTGTCAGTGCGTAGGCAGCCTAAGCAAAACGGATAGTTCTTCACTGGAGTAACTCAACATCTATCACGCACTATCGTTTGCAATATGACAATTTATGAATGTAGTAGGTACCTACATCACTGACTTATAAAGACATTCGTGAATTTAATTTGTATTGCCGCAGCAATGAATTCAGATTATGTTAAACTGAAAGCGATTGCAATTTGCAATAGATGTTGAGTAACATAAGAAGGCCCCTAACTGTCGAATTGAGCTTTGCTATAAAATGAAAGAAAACCTGCCACTTCGGTCACCAAAAACTTTCATTCAGCCCCCCTAGCATGACCACCGAAACGCCATATGACATTACGATTTATCGGTTTTAACATCACGCGATATAGTAGTTGCCTACGTCATTTGATACCACGATCAAACCCATGGAGAATGATCAGAAAAGTGATGCTTAGCTTAAATCAATCAGTCTGCCAAAGCTGAATTGGCCGGAACCATAAAAAAGGCCACTTCCGGTAAAAAAATATAGGGGTCACTTACGACATTTGATACCAAAATAATACTAATGGCATCAGTTACCCGCTCACTAGTAAAGACAAAAAAATGTAGTCTGCCAACTGTAACTAATGCCATTAGTATTATTTCCGTATCAAATGACGTAAGTGACCCCTATATTTTTTTACCGGAAGTGGCCCGTTTTTTTGTGGTTCCGGCCAATTCAGCTTTGGCAGACTGATTGATCTAAGCTAAGCATCACTTTTTTGATCATTCTCCATGGGTTTGATCGTGGTATCAGATGACGTAGGCAATCTTACGGTCGCCGCTCGTACTATAGGTGATGCTCAAACTGAACAACATTCTCCAAGGAACATAAATATGTCAAGAACGAATTTTATTTTTCGCTTTAGGGGCCATCCATTAATTACGTCACACGCTAAGGGGGAGGGAGGGGGTCGACGAAGTGTGACATTGTGTGACAAGGGGATGGGAGGGGTCCGAAATTTAGTGACGTCACATTTTAAAATCATTAAAATTGAAATTAAACACGGAACTGCTGTTTTAATTCAATAATTGTTTCTAGATGTAAAATTGTAAAATATGTGACGTCACACTGGGGAGAGGGGGGTCTCACAAATGTGACCAGCTGTGACAAGTACGGGGGAGGGGGTCAAAAATCATGAAATTCGTGTGACGTAATTTATGGATGGCCCCTTACCATAGTAAGTCGGTCAGCTGACCATACATTTTGTATGAGAGTATGAAATATTTTTTCGTTTTTCGACATATGTTCCATGGAGAAAGTTGTTTCTACATTTGGTACCTACCCATCGTGTTTCGGTTTACGCCCCTGACATACCCCCTAGCGGTATGCAGTATGTATGCTAGGGGGGCAAAACGCTGTTCACTACCGGATTCCAGGTAATAAAGCAAACAGCAACAGACAATATCAACAAAGTATTCGCTAAATGCATACCTACTCAATGTGCCGAGTTTCAATTCACCATTATGTACAAAAATTTACATTGTTCCAATAATAAGTTATCTAGATTATTCACTTCAAGTCCTCTTCTTCGTCTTCGACGTAGAGCAAATCCTCCATTTTAGTCATGAATTTTGAGTCTAGTTTCTCTTCCTCTGTTAAGGACGAATCCTGCAATAAATTATAATGTTTATTAAGAAATATTTTGAAATATCCAAATTTTTCACTAACAACCATAAGTGCATCAAAAATACCGAAGAGTTAGGATAGTGCTAGGTTAAGTTATTTTGGACGCTAATTTTATACCAATATTCTATTCTAATTTAACATTCTAAAATGTCTATAGGTAACGTTAATATTAACTAACCCTTACCCCCTGGCCACGAAAACGGCGGCGGCGGCGAGAGGCGACGATTGCGGGGCGGCGAGCGGCAAGAGGCAAAAACAAATGTAGGAACATGTACGAGGTATGCCACGCTTACCGCGGCAGCGGCGAGAGGTGACGATTGCGGGGCGGCGCGAGTCGAGCGGCGCGCGGCGGCGGTGAGAGGGGCGGCGAGAGAACGAAACAAATGTACTGGCGAGTATGGAGGCGGCCACAATCCCGAGCGGCGGTGAGCGGCGCGCGCGGCGGCAGCTCTTGCACCGAGCGACCAAATCAAACAGTTTTGTTTCTGCCGTGCGTGAATATGGAAACGGAGCAGTTTATCGTTGTTATTTTGAGTTTTTTAGTATGTAATCGAATGTTTCTGTACCTGTACGTGTACGTACTCATTATAAAGAGTATGAAATTCGCCAAATTATTTTGATTTTTTGGGTCAATCAACTTTTATTTGTCCTATGGTTTTGATCAAACATAAAAGTGTAATCTTGAAATAAAAAATAAAGGAAAATTTTAGCTTATAATTAAATAAGTAATTAAACTTAAGAAATAAAGTATCTATCATTTTGGTAACATAAATAAATATATTATTTACATACCTACTTATTTGTTCGTATTGTATAGGTTGCCCAGTTGAAATTTCATACAGTGAAAAGAGACATCGATATCAACTGGACAACCGTTAAAATACGAACTAATATGTAAACAACATACCTATTTATTTCTATGACCAAAATGATACTTTACGTGTTACATTTAACCCAAACCATTATTTAAGTATAAGATAGTTTTACAAAAAAAATATACTTCTATGTTTGGGGACAGGAAAACTGATAAGACACTTAAAGTTGATCGACCCTTTTATTGACTGGATGTACTCCTAACATAAGAATATTTTTTTTATTTATTATTTTGCTCCAAATCTTAATTTTCCATGAAGGCAAGCTAGTCAGTAGGTACTGCCATTTTCAATAGTGCCATTTTAAACTTGTGTTTAATAATACTAAATAATATTGGTATTTACTTTCTTGAAAAAAATCGACTCGTCACCAGGATTGTCTCAGGCGGGAATCGAAGCCGTGACCTTCGGAAACCCGGTCCAATGCTCTTCCAACTGAGCTACTACTGAGTTACGAATGTTTTATTAGTATATTATTTATAGCATTGTGTATAATCAATCTTAAATTTAAAAACTGTGTAAATAAGGCCACCGCTGCCGCCGCCGCCGCCGCCACTAGGTGAGCCGTGACATACCACCGCGCACCGCGCCTCCTGCCGCGCCTCCTGCCTCTGCCGCCAGTTTTGCCGCGGCAGACGTGGCCAGGCCCTTAGGTCTCTTTGTTCACAGCTTTTGTTCCCAAAGAGTCACACCATCGACTGTCACACTGTGACTGGTTGGGAAGTTTTAACTAAAACAATTCCCAGCCAGTCACACTGTTTCTCGATGGGAACTTATTACTAGAAATTTCCCAAAAGTCACACTGTTACAGGATGAAATAAAATAATGAAAAATATTATCAAATATGTTTAATTATAATTTTAAATCAACAAAATAACAACATTGGTTTAAATGTTGTTATTTTGTAATCATAATCATAATAATTTTATTTGCATGAATGTAGGTACATAAATGTTGACAAAATTAAGTTATAGGCCCAGTACATCCTGCCATGGTTAGCATGCAAATGGTAGGTACATAAAAGTGATTTTGAAGTTAATTTAAAACATTGATTTAAACAATTAATTGATAAAATCTAACTTAAATATGTCATTTATTACAAGAATGTCACATTACAAACTTACAATATATTTAAAAGGTCAACTAAGGTCATTTGGTTTATTATAATATTCGGTCATTGTGTAAAATGTCTGCTCCGTAAGATAGTCAAATAATTTCCGTTTAAATGTCCAAAAATCATTACATTTCCTAATGTCAGGTGGCAATCTGTTATAAATTTTAGGTATCATTGCAAATACACTATTACTAAAAAGACTAGTTTTAATATTTGGTCTGTTAGCGAGACAATCACATCGTCGTATGCTTCGTATCTTAGGAAACAGTTTTGGGTTCTTTCTCATAAATAATACTGCTTCAAATATGTACAAAGAGGTTAATGTCAGTAATTTGTGTTTCTTAAATAAGGGTCTACAGCTGTCCGTTTTTTTTTAAATTAAACATAGCCCGTATACAATATTTTTGTGCTATGAACAAGCGACCAATATTTATGGCATTGCCCCAAAACATAATTCCATAGCGCAATCTCGAGACTACAAACCCATGGTAAGCTGCAAGAACCGCATTTTGGTTAACTACCTTCCTTAGCATTCGCAGTGCATAAGAGAATTGTAAGATCTTAGCACGAACAAAATCAAGATGCGACTGCCATTTCATATTAGTATCAATATGCAATCCCAAAAATTTTGTTTCCGTTGCAACACATACTTGATTCCCTTCACAATAAGTGCTATCTAATGGTTGTACAGATCTTTGCCCAAAACTCATAATATTTGTTTTTCTAAAATTAATTTCAAGATTATTGGCTTTGAGCCATTGAATTATTGATGTTAGACAGGGTACTATTTCATCTTTGCTTTGGCAAACAACGGTGCAGTCATCTGCAAATAGAACCATTGGTTTTTCCGTTGAGCATGGTAAGTCGTTAATATATATGAGAAATAATAGGGGACCTAGGACACTGCCCTGGGGAACGCCTTGTGATACTATTCTTTGAGATGATTCAAATACTTTCTCAAGTCTTGTCTTACTACATATTTTAGTAATATGTGTAATCTGTATTCTATCAGTAAGGTAAGATCGAAGCAGTGCCAATGGAATTCCTCTAACACCGTATGACTCTAACTTGTTCAATAGGATGCTATGATTTACAAAATCAAATGCTTTTGTCATATCTAGGTAAATTGCATAAACTGGTTGTCTTTTATCTATTCTATTATAAATTATTTCTAAGAATTCGTACATTGCCAATTCTATTGATTTATTCTTGCGAAACCCTTTTTGTGATTTGTTAAATATATTTTTTGATTCAAAGTAGTTGTATAAGTACTTGTAAAATATTTTTTCGAAAATTTTGGCAAAAATTGTAATCAAAGCTACAGGTCTATAGTTTTTAATGTCTAGTTTACTTTCTTTTTTGTGCATTGGTTTAATGAGTGTTGTTTTCAGTTCTGTAGGAAAAATCCCTTGCTCTATGCAAAGATTAATAATATAACACAATATGTTGGATATTAGATGAGATACCTGTTTTATGATTTTTGTAGATATCTCATCATAGCCAGTGCTGTTAGTGTTCTTCAGATTCTTTATAATGTTATTTATCTCATTAGGATCTGTCGGTTGCATAAAAAAAGAGTTGCATCTATTACTATTATTTATGAATTGAATGTTTGCTTCCTTAGTAATCGCACGTTTTGTTTGTTGTTGATCTACATAAAAGTCATTAAATGCTTGTGCAATTTGTTTAGGGTGTGTGATATTTTCATTATTGATTTGAAGTTTGTCAATGGTTTCTCTAGGTAGTTTCTGTCGTTTATGGTTTATAATGTTCCATGTTGCCTTTGATTTATTTGCCGCATTCATTATAAAATTATCGTTTTGTGATTTTTGAGTCATCTTAACAATTTTATTGTATCTCTTTGAGTATTCCTTAAATTTTATTTGATCTGTAACATTTTTAGACATCCTATACTTCCACAAAAGAGATCTCTTACGCTTACTGCATTGTTTTATTCCAGTTGAAATCCATTTTGGTTTTTGTCTAGTCCACATTTTTTTCTTTACCGCTGGGAAGCATAAGTCATAAAATAGTTTGAAAGTATTATAGAAAGTAGTAAAGGCCTCTTCACCATTCTTTAGATTATATATGTCACTAAAAGATAACTTTGCAAGGCATTCCTTAAATTTGTTCAGATTCTCTTCAGAATAATCGAGTTTTACGGAAACCCAATAATTATAAAAAAATGTTTTTTTCACTGGAAAAGTCATTAATTGTGCACTGTGATCAGATACAGCAAGTTCATGTACTTTAGTATTGGCCCCGCGTATATTATGAATTATATTATCTAAGCACGTTCCACTTTTTGGTCGTGTAGGTTCTGTTACAGATATTTTAAGGTTATGAGCCAATATTATACTTTTAAACTGCTCCGAGAATTTTGTATTATTTAAAATATCTATATTAAAATCCCCACAGATAACAATTTTATTTTTATTATTTCTAGTTAGCCAATTCAGAATATCATTGAAATTATTAAAAAATATGTCAAAGTATTGTGCCCTGTCTTTAGATTTGGGAACTCTGTAAATTGTCACTATTATTATATTATGATCTATTAATTTTATAGCACATGTCTCTAGAACATTAGAAATATTATATTTTGATAAGTCGTCGATTACTTTAAAGTTCAGACCATTTCGTACCAGGATACATGACCCTCCGTTTCTATTCTTTCGAGTAAAACATGTACCTAATCTGAAATTGGCGATGTTTAGAAGAGCAACATCGTTTTGTGTCATATTATGTTCTGTAAAACAAAGAATATCTAACCGAATACCGTCCTCTTGAAATTCATCTAATAATACTGTAAGAATGTCAGATTTGTTGATGAGCCCATTAATATTTTGATGTAAAATGTTTAAGTGATTAGTCACGAAAAAGCTCCAGACCTAAAGCATCTTCATCTACAATGTCATCGACTAAAGAATGTATTGATTGTTTGGTATTGTCAAATTTTTTTTTTTTTTTTTTTGTTGATTTAAAATTATAATTTCATTATTTTATTAATTTAATTGCATCTTTTTATTATTTTATTTCATCCTGTAACAGCTTGGAGAAACACTGGCTTCGTCCCGAAGGGATTAGCCATACGAAGCGTTCTCCTCTGCCGAAGCACAAGCCCAAATGGGTATACGTGTTAATAAAACCAGTTACGCCCGGATTTTTTTCTAGATCGAGTCCAGTCGCGCATGTGACCGTTGCAGTGTATTAAATGCCGAATTGATGAGTTTTTTACTGTTAAAAAGAGGTCTGGAACATCAAGTTTACAAAAAGACGGTGTTACATTTCATATGAAAGTAATTTTTTGCTCTAAGTGTAACAGTGTTGGTTGGGATATTTCTAATAAAAAGTTCCCATTTAGTAACAGTGTGACTGGCTGGGAATTGTTTTTATAATAACTTCGCAACCAGTGTGACAGTTGATGGTGTGTCTTGTTGGGAACAAATGTTTCACAGACAGCGTAAGCGTCCGGTCCGGATCCTGCTCGTCCAGGATGGGCTCCGAGAGGGGGCAAAAAGCCCTCGTTACTGCGGACTTTTTCCACACTTTATAGATTATTTCGATGTTCTTTTCTTTTTAATAAACTAATGTCTCGTCTCAGGTTACAATAATTTGATCTAAAAAAGTGAAATAATAATTCTTCTCTCACAACTAGTTACCAAACAGCAAAAGAAAAACCTTCTTTTGTTCTCTCACAACTAGTTATCAAACAGCAAAAGAAAAACCTTCTCTTGTAACTGGTCAGGAATGTTTAGTTACCATAGTAGACAAAAAGGGTTATTCATAGTAGGGAATTAGTTTATTTAGTGGGTGTGACTGTACTATTATGGCGTATCCTGTGGTATGGTTCCAATCGGGGCGAGCCCATGCATAATCCCGTTACTTGCCAGGCAGAGGTATGCGTTAAAAGCATTTTCCCTACACCAAAAAAGGTATGTTTCACGGATTCCGAATAAGTCCCTATCAATGTATAACGTAATATCAGATAAGTTATTAGAAATTCTGTTCCGTTAATATAATTTAAACAAAAGATAAAGCTAAACCGCAACCTGCGAAACAACCCCTCTACCACGAGTTTTTTTTTTACTCACCTCGGACGTAAAATACTTACCAATAGGGAAGTTTATTTTTTTTAATTTTCTTTACAAAACATCACATTAGGCGTGCAATGAAACCCAGTTTTTATTTTCTCAAATATCTCTGAAAATGATGAAGATTGGACTTTTCCCTTTCGTTACAAAATTAATGGTGTGACGGCATGCGTACTGTTTTTTACTGGTTACAACTACTTACAGACTTTGGAAACTTCCCTATTATATAGAGGCCCTATAGTGGCGAAGGGTCCATACAAGCCGATTCCCATCGGCTTACCTTTTAAAAATCCCACCCCACCGATCCACTGTCTATACAGATCCAGCCAGTGGCGAGGGGTAGAAATTATTTCCACCCCTCGCCACTGGGCAAGAAATAGTACCTTTACCTACCCCACCTGTCGAGGTTGAATCTAAATACAATCGAACAAAAACCTTTTGCTTTGAAATATTTGTTCACTTTGTGGGGATATGTCACTGCAATGCTAATTTCTACACAAATTATTTTTTGAACCAAGAATATGTTTCCATTATTGTACACCTAATCAAGATACTTAATATTTGAAATTGCTGAAAAATTGAATGAAAATAAATAAGAAATGCGATATATTTTATAAGATTTTATTGCAAGCACACAAGCAAAGCGTCACAAATCTTACAAACTCGATAATTCACATAGTGCAATTTTTTTATAAAAATATATCAAAAACATTTAATGGACATCACAAAGCAGACATAAAAGCAAACAAAAGAAATTACATTTTAATTTAGATTCATTAATTTTTTATCGTAAAAAGCCACACCTTTAACATAGTACAGCCACATGCAAAAAGGTTCTTAAATGTTAAATTATAGAGACTTCAATTACCTATAAACAATTTTGAGCCTATCTGTGCGTTTGTGTATCTGTGTGTCTGTGTGTGGTATTATATGCAGCTTCCAAATAAATGGACCAATCTTGATAGATTTTTTAAACATGATATGTACTTATTAGTCAACTTCAAATCAGCGAATACACTGCTTGACATGCGCTGGAATTATTATTCAAATATAAAATTCATGCAATTAAGAAAACATGCATATAAAGGCTCTCATGATTTTAAACATAATAATATTTTTTATGTAACATATACAATACAACATTATCGTTTTAACTCAACATAATTTAGACAACAAACAAGTATTTCATAAAGCATTAACTATATTAAAGCCGTTCAAATGAAACACATGCGTTATAATAAAGAAAAATGGACACATAATTGTGTAGTGTACACTCGTCTACATAAAATCGAAATCTTAACATACAAAAATTTAAACAATTTCATTTACAATCTTCATTTATTTATTTGAGCAATAAAAGTGGCAAACAATTATGTAATCGAATGTACATAGCACATTTTGATATCAATAGCATTGTTTAAAAGAACCTTCGACAAAATTAGCACATTGGCTTGACATAATAATTTATATGTTAATAAAAATATATATTTAAGATAAATTAAAGCAGTCATGCATAAAAACAGTACGTTGAGCGATACTTTTTGAATTCCCAATAACTTAAATTATATTTTTGTCAAAAATCCCAAACACTTGGACATGTAAGAATTATAAATTGTTTGAGTTTAATTGGAATCAAATTATATACGACACTGACGTATAAATAATATACACATATTAATTTTAAGTTATGTACTTGTACTATTATGTATTCTGTGGTTATGTGAGAATCCAAAATGACACAAAAAGCACATTATCAATATGTTAAAAGAGTATGAGAAACCAAAGAACATTTAATTGTACTATCACCAGAACATTAAATTATCCAAAATTGACAAAATCTTTCAATTGATTATTAATCTTAACACGTTAAACGTTAAGTTTAAAATCGAAAGACAGTAAGTGGTAACCCAGTAAGCTGATTTTACATACATTTGTTTTGCCAGAAACGAAACTACTATCATGTATGAAAGATACATTCATTTATTACATGGCACACGTCAGTCTTCCTGTAACGAAAATTTTAGGCGTCGACGATACTTACAATTTAATTAGTTTTATAAATGCTCGAATACCTATATTTTATGCAAAGTTTTATGAATAGTTGATGAATGAAATAGCAATATCGACTTGATTAAAAATTATTTGGTATATTTGATTACCTGTGTCATATGTTTGATCCTATTTAAGTACTTCTTAAGTTTAACGAAGCTCCTATCATAAAATAATATAACGTTTAGCTGTGCATAAAATATAGTTATACTTAAAACAGTAATAACTGGGCGTATTTTATATTTGATTTATTTTACAGAATCACAGACTTTGGTTAACTTGGCTACTTTTTACACTAGCAAAGAATTATCTTTAAAGTCAAATATTATTAATTTAAAGACATTAAACTTCGAATAATAATGATTACAAGCTAGTCTTTGGTTAACTTTAAGTCTTTTCTTATTTTAGCTGCCTGTATCACTTATACTTTTTTCATATAACTACCCGAGTGCTGTACAAATGAATATACATAAAACTAGACGATGATTTAGAATACTAAATTACTTTCCCCAAGAACGAAAACACACAAATAAGTCCCACAGTATTTCTCTTTATGACTCTTATGAACCTTATACGCTTATAAAGGGTTTATGCGCTACACTGGCGCCGCCAATTGAAAAAAACCATACTACTTAAATTAAGACGAAATTGTGCATTGTGTTCTTATAGTGTACTACGAATAAGATTTGTGATACTTTTGATCGCATAAACAATATTTTCTAGTCTGTCGTTTAGTTTAATGGAGTTTTATTGCTAAAAGTGGCCACATTTAGCAATAAACTAAACAACAACTAAGCGACAGGTTATAAAATATTGTATAAGCGATAAAACATACCACAAAGCTTCTTCGGAGTACACTAGAACACAATTCACAATTTCTACTTCATTTAAGCGCTACGATTTTTTTTCCATTGGCGGCGCTAGTGTAGCGCTTAAACCCTCTTAAATCTATGTTAAGAAACTTGTGTATTATTTAGAAGGGTATATAAAAAGCAGCCAAGTTGTGAATACTACGGGTCCTTAGATAGCAGATGCGTATGCACTAGAATCGCCTAGCCGACGTGAGCGTCCAGAATTTGGTCGGGGGAGAGGTGTCCATTGATTGAAACGGACACTGCGAACAATTATAACTTAAGAACCTTTTACAAGACTGATTTCTACACTCAGCGGCACAAAAATCGGGCCAGTGAGTGTGCGATTTTCATACAAACATGCTCTCTTCACATTCTCATAAATAAAAAACCGGGCAAGTGCGTGCGGGCCACGCGCCGTAGGGTTCCGTAGTTACCTTATACCATACGATATTTAATACCACTATTATTTTTCGTCTGCAAAAATAACTTTGTTTTTCACAGTATTGGTATGAATGACAAAGTTATATTTGCGGTTTTGGAAAATGTGCTATATCTCAAAAACTAATTATTAGGTATATCTCGTTCAAACCAATTTTCGTTGAAAGTGTTTATTAAATCTACAGCATATATTTATTTTTTATTTTTCACTCTCTTATTTCAAAAGTTAGAGGGGGGGACACACATTTTACCACTTTGGCAGTGTTTATCTTTCAAACGGTTGACTTTGAACAAAATTCGTCTTAGGAACCTCAATGTCATTTTTAAAGATCTATCTATAGATACCCCGCACGTATTGGTTTGAACAATTTTTTTTTTTCAGTTTCAGTTCCATGTATGGAGAGCCCCCCCTTAAACTTTTATTTTTTTATTTTTGTGTTAAATTCGTTAAGCGGTGCATCTACCTACCAAGTTTCAACTGTGTATTCCTAATACTTTCGGAATAAAGTGGCTGTGACATACGGACGGACAGACAGACAGACAGTTCCGTTTTTTGCCTAAATGGCAAAAAACGGAACTGAACGGCTACGGAACCCTAAAAAGTACACGTATCACTGCAGTGACTTTTATATTGATGGATATAATGAGCATTTCAACCATCTTCAAAAATCTATCGATTTTCTCAAAAAAATAAGCCAGTTTTCGCATTTCATACAACTTTGATTGGAAATTGAATCAATGTTATTATTTTGTATGTTTAAGTAATGGAGAAATTTCTGTAGTTAATTAAAATGCTTATTTGAGAGATGAATATCTTGTCTATCCATCTAAAGTAACTGCAGATATATGTGCTTTTTTATTTATGAGAATGTGAAGTGAGCATGTTTGTATGAAAATCACACATTGGCCTGATTTTTGTACCGCTGAGTGTATTTGACGTCCTATTATCTCTACTGATATCAAAACAATTAGGGGGTTTTCCCAATTAAGGGCCAAGACAGACCACGTCTTATTCCGGCGCGTTGATACGCGTTTTTCGATCGCGCGTTAGCTACGGATAACGCACGCCGATTTGACCTAAAGACGCGTCAACGACGTGGCAGCGGGCGTCGGCAAAAACGTGGTCTGTAAGGCCCCTAAGAGCTCTTTAAAGCTCTCTTTTCCACCATTCGGTAACATGGATTAGAGCGAGAAAACCATACGGTCGCTTCCGCGCCTTTGGTATCAATAAGCAAGTCCATAGGTGAGTCGGTATTAGAGTTTTTTTCGAGATAAACCTACGGAAAAGTACGGTCGCTACTAGCACAACTATCGGTCACAGGGTCCTTTACCACTAAAAGCTCTATTATGCTTACGGTAAATAAATATACTAATTAAATTTATTTTGGTAAATCCGAAATACACGAATTGTGATGGATACGTCTTGCGATGTGTCTTTGATGCTGGTTTAATTTTATTTAAAATATTAGTAGTGCTTTTACGAAATCTATTAGTGCATGCAAACTAAGTTAATCACACATCCAAAATCCAATTCATCTAATTGTATAGACACAAAACCAGAAAGAAGTTGCAGAAGCCACAAGCCGTTTTAAGAGCCCGTAGCGATTTTGCCGCTGATTGCCGCTCTCTCCCTCGCATACTAACCACATAATTAAGAACGATTTTTAGTTTCAATAAATTTCCATTACGACCTGTGATTTCTCGATCGTGTTTCTTCTCAGAAGTTATTTATTGTATTATAAAATAGGTACATGAATAAAGCAAACTTTATTAGGAGTACAAATATAAATTACACTTGAGTTTATTTACTAATGTACGTTTATTTCAATTCTAACAAATTTGCATACAACTTAAGCTGGACAAATAATTAAGAACGCTGAATAAAATATTCATCAGATGAAACTTATAGTCAATGAAGTTACACAAAGTAAAAGAACTTACGTTAAACAAAGCAATTTAATGCTTTTTAGTCTAATTTAATATTTAGTGGCATGTCCACGACTCTTCATTTCTGCCTTACACCAGCGAGGCATTCATTTAATAAATTTTTGACATTTTGTAAATGTAACAGAGTTCTATTCTTCTAAAAAAGTCTCTAAAATTGCCACACTTACTATTTGAAACCTTTTTCTTAAATTCACACCAAATATGTTCAAACGGATTTAAATCCGGGCTGTTAGCTGGCTAATTTAAGACAAAAAGATTGTGAGTCAAAAAAATCCGTTACTGAACGTGCAGTATGCTTTGTGTCATTGTCTTGCTGGAATATCCAAATGACCGGAAGGACGGCTTCAGCATAGAGTAACATCGTTTCCTCTAGTATATTTATGTACTGGAACTGATTCGTGTTTCCTTCAATGAGCCTAACAGGCCTGACTCCGTGGCCAGAAAAGCATGCCCAGATTTTAACATTTCCACCGCTATGCTTTAATGTCACTTTTGTGAACTTGGGGTCAAATATTTTTTTTGAAGGGTGCCGTAAATATTGCTTTCCATCAGAGCACACCCTGTTTATTTTAGTTTCATCAGAAAAAATATATTTTTTCCACTGTCGGGCTATCCAGTTTTCATAACGTTTGACAAAAGCAATAATACAGGCTTGCTTAAGGCGCAATGTCAACATCGGTATCTTCCTGGCTATCCTCCTAAACAACTTCTCTTTCACCAAACGCCTTCGGATGGTCCACGCCGAGATTCCCGAGGGGTTGTTTTTGCAAAAAAAATCTTTTCTTATCTCCCTTTAAAATAATATTGTTTGGCCAAACGTATGATGTTTCTATCGACTCAACGACATGTCTTCCTCTTTCTAGGCACATGTGGAACATTTGAATTAGTTTGATACGTGTTAAAATGCTTTACAGCATGGAAAATCATAGTTGTCAAGCATTGCAAGTGGTCTGCTATAATATTGGACGACTAGGTCTTCTCGCGAAGTTTTATTATAATAATTCCTCTTGTAGATTTATCGCAATTTTTACAATATCCCATTTTTTTAAAAGCAAACAATTTTTTATAGTTTTCAGCAATAAAGGGTGCCGATATTAAACAATAAGTAACCAATCACAAAGTGTTGTTTATTAAAATTATAATTATAAGAAAAATTTTTAGCGTTCTTAATTAAGTTACCAGCCTGTACCAATACTTCTTAGGTTCAGCTGCCACGTTATGTCCTGTATAATAATTATCTCTCTGTTTTTTTATTACTCATATTTAAAACGAATGTCCTAATAGTACAGAAGTATTTTGCGATAGCACAATAAATAAAAGAAAACATAATTAATTTATTATGAGACATTGTTTGTAAAAAATAATCTCATAAAATAAACGTTCTTAATTATATGGCCACAACTGTATCATGTTTTCTCAAGATTTCTTAAATTTGAGTGCGTAATTAAAAATGTGTCTCGGCCAGTTTTCGCAATATAAGATTACGGACATTTCACAGCAATTTCAGTTTTCAGTTGCTGAAGTTCAAAAACTTATCGTATTTGCAAATTACAGTTCAAATAAGTGTAAGAAACTACAACTTCTTGTACTTTAGCAACAAAAACTGAAATATAATTTGACTGAAATATGTTGACTGTTGTTGAGTTTGACTGAAATATGTTGAAATATGGTTAAAATGTCTGTAATTTTATATTGCGAAAAGTGGCCAAAACACATTTTTCAATTACGCATTCAGATTTAAGAAATCTTGAGAAAACATGAAATGTCCGAGCGAGAGAGCTGCAGTCAGCGGCAAAATCGCTACGGGCTCTTAAACCTCTTTTTGCAAAAAAAAAATAACATTCATAATCTTTGATGAAAATACTTTATCGATTAAGTATAATACAAGATGGCGTAGTATACAGCTGTTTCAAGGCTTCAAGCATGCCTTATCATAAGAAAAGCGCACTGTACAGCACGCTGTACAATGGGTCGCACGTGATGCTGCACGCTATGTAGTGGTGCGTACCTGTGCAGCAGCGCGGGGGAAGGGCGCGAGGCACACGAGGAGCACGGTCATGTTGGCGCAGCCCACAGTACAGCACGCTGTACAGTGGGTCGCACGTTATGCTGCACGCTATGTAGTGGCGCGTACCTGTGCAGCGGCGCGGGGGAAGGGCGCGAGGCACACGAGGAGCACGGTCATGTTGGCGCAGCCCACAGTACAGCACGCAGTACAGTGGGTCGCACGTGATGCTGCACGCTATGTAGTGGCGCGTACCTGTGGTGCGGCGCGGGGGAATGGCGCGAGGCACACGCGGAGCATGGTCATGTACAGCACGCTGTACAGTGGATCGCACGTGATGCTGCACGCTATGTAGTGGCGCGTACCTGTGGCGCGGCGCGGGGGAATGGCGCGAGGCACACGAGGAGCACGGTCATGTACAGCACGCTGTACAGTGGGTCGCACGTGATGCTGCACGCTATGTAGTGGCGCGTACCTGTGGCGCGGTGCGGGGGAAGGGCGCGAGGCACACGAGGAGCACGGTCATGTTGTCGCAGCCGAGGCCGCCCGTGGCGCAGTTGGGCGCGAGGCAGCGCTGCATCAGTGCCTCGCAAACCGCTGCCGGTTCCCAACCGCTTAGGAGACGCACGCGGCAGAATGATATCACTTCCTACACATTCACAAGCAATTCGAATAAGCCGATCCTGGGCATTCACAATCGTTCGAAACTTTCCGTATGCGATGCTATGCTTGCCTTAAAATTTTGTCTATGGTTTCAATATTTGAAATATCAATTTTCTTTCCCACGGATACTACCTTTTCCTACACCAATAGCTGTAGGAAATTAATTTGAAAATTTTGCCTTAGTTTCGAATCGAACTAACAAAAGTTACGGAAACCATAGATTAAATAATGTAGAAAGCATAGCACGTAGCACGGGCACGGAAAGTTTCAGACGTTTGTGAATAAGGGCCTCCGTCCTGCAGGTAGATAGACATACTCGTACTATGTATATCGATGAAGCAATATTTTACCTAAATTACACTGTTTTACTGAAAATGTCTACCCTGTAAATATCATAAAGGTATTGCTGTAAGAATTTGTGGTAACTAGTGGCATCAGGCATGTAATATGTGATAACAATCTTTAAATAAAATATTGTTAAACATGTTTCTGACAGTTCATTACGACTCACCTCGTTGGACAAAACCTCCCAGATGCCATCGCATGCGATCACTATGAACTCCCAGTCTTCGTTGAGCTGCCGAACCTGGACATCCGGGTATGCTACAAAAAACAGGAAAATACAAATAACCACAAGTACAATCAAATATGCGCTGCAACTTCACTCGAGAATGTATGACAAAGAGAAAATTTAACAGATTATAATATGACGTTTTGTGTTGTTGAGTTTTTTAGGGTTCCATACCCAAAGGGTAAAAACGGGAACCTATTACTAAGACTCCGCTGTCCGTCTGTCTGTCTGTCTGTCACCAGGCTGTATCTCATGAACCGTGATAGCCGGACAGTTGAAATTTTCACAGATGATGTATTTCTGTTGCCACTATAACAACAAATACTAAAAATAGAATAAAATAAATATTTGAGAGGGGCTCCCATACAACAAACGTGTTTTTTTTCGTTTTTGGTACGGAACCCTTCGTGCGCGAGTCCGACTCGCACTTGGCCGGTATTTTCTATTTTCATCACAAGCGCTGTATGTAGCGGGGCAAACGAGGCGGGGGGAGTAAAACGGCGATAGACGTTACAAAAATAAAAGCAACTTTACGTTGGCTCGGCTTTTATAAAACAGATGGTGTTTTATAAGAGCAGAGCCGATTCGATTTCTGATCGAGATTTTTTTTACGATTTTTTTTGTTTCGGAAGATCAGTTCACTCAATCCGTTCACTCAATCAGTTCAATCAGTTGTTCAGTGACTTTCAAAGTAACCACCACTGTACCTGTAACTATCTGCTCTTGCGGCGACAGCCTGTAGTTCCTCTTGAACACGTAGTCCCCCAGAGCCCTGGACAGCGCGAGATTGCCGTTGACTCTGTTGAGCTGGACCCAGCCACCACCCGCCGTGATCCTGCGCAGCTCCTCTTCGTTGTTCGGCTTATGGTCGTATGACAGAATCTCCACCTACGACCAATAATTAAACTGTGAAGGAAATTAACTTTCCTGTTATTTATGGATACTGTTATAGATGTTATTCTTACCATCTATTTTATTAACTATTATTATTTAGTTTTATTATGAACTAAATTATAATCTTCATGAGTCTATGAAACCTGATAAAAAATCTCAGAATAGAAAAGATAAGTCAAATATTTATATCATTATAAATTAAAAACGAATACAATATTATTAGATATTAGGCACAAAATAGAGAGAGTACAGAAGTTTAGCTCCCGCGTGACCTTGAAATCCATACCTAAACTCGGGCGTCGCACTAGGGTTGTCAACTCCGACTTACGTAAAACCACAGAAAATACATATAATTATTACAGAATGTGGTAAAAACTTGTGATGCACTGGTTTGATTATTTCTTTGTATACGTATTTTTAAAGGTGTAATTTATCTCTGAAATTTTAATTTAAAATTTATTATCATAAGATTAAGACATATAGCGTAAGAAATAATATTGAATAATATTTTTGGTATTTAAACAGTTGCTATTTTTTTGGGTTGTAAAAAGTTGTCACGGAGTTAAAAAAAACTGTTAAAATATCTAGTAATTGCTACTATTTTACCTACCTAGCTGAATATTTCTATTTCTGATTAAAGTATAAAAAAAGGTAAAGGTGCGTACCTACCTGTATACTTAATATTTTATTAGGTAAGTACTAGTATCTTGTCATAATATCTAACTTATCTGCAATATCTAAGTACCTACCTACACATTTCTTATTTACTTAGGTATGTCTATTTCCGAATAGAAATCAGTACCTATTCAGTATAAGTACCTCAAATTGGGATATAAATACAGTAACATTAATATTGTATTTAGAAACGACAATTAATGAAATCTGACTTTTTATTAAACTGCATATTATATAGTCATGACAGCTATTACAAAATTCACTGTTTGCTTAGCTTTCTGGGTCCACAGGTATCGTAAAAAATGTGTATTCTGTATATTTAAAGTCGAGTTTAAGCAATTGCTTACTGAGCAATTTATAGTACGTTTTATTTTTGCCTTCCATTTTACCGAGTCTCGCAAAGCGTACAAATGGCCGACCGACGCGGGGGTCGGACGTGCTACAATACAACTGCGTCACGTGGCTCTCGCGCGTGAAGTGTTTTCAGCGTGGCAAAGATTCCGTGTCGGTGAGAGGTGTCTATGTGTGCGTTGCTCGAGCGCACGAAGTACTAAGCTAAACTACTGTACTCTCTCTATATTGTGTATTAGGGCTATATAAAAACAGTGCTGTAAGTACCTGTTCACACATCTATCCATTTTACAGGTCCGTTTTATTGATACCGTCATCATCATCATCATATCAGCCGCACGACACCCACTGCTGGGTATAGGCCTCCCCTAAGGATCTCCACGACGATCGGTCCCGCGCTGCCTGCATCCACTGGCTTCCCGCGACCTTCATTGATATCATATCCTTACTAATATTATAAATGTGAAAGTCCGTTTGTTTGTTGGTTTATTTGTTTGTTACGCCTTCACGTCTTAACTACTCAACCGATCATTGTGAAATTTTGCATACACATTGTCAGAGGTACAGAAAAGGACATAGGGTACCTTTCATTCCGAAAAAGGGAACTGTTCGCGAGGGATAGACAAAACATTAAAAACGCGGACGAAGTCGCGGGCGGTCGCTAGTAATCATATAATTGACTAGCGGCCGCCCGCGGTTTCACCCGCGTGGTTCCCGTTCCCGTGGGAATGTCGGAATAAAAAATATCCTATGTTTTAATCCAGGCTATCTTCTATCTGTGTGCCAAATTTCAACCAAATCCGTTCAGTAGTTTTTGCGTGATTGAGGAACAAACATCCAAACTTCTAAACATCCAAACCCACAAACTTTCACATTTACAATATTAATAGGATATAGTAATATAGCTTCTGCCCGCGACTTCGTCCGCGTGGATATTAGACGAAATCCTTTTAAGGAACCTTCAACCAGGGTCCGGCCAGCCATTTTTACGCGATTAGGCGAGTCCCCATCAAGCGCGCTGCCTCGCGAGGCAAGACATTTGCCGCGTGTGGCGGGCCTCGCACAAGGCTTCCAGTTCCCGTTCCCGCTCCCGCTCCCGCTCCCGCTCCCGTTCCCCGTTCCCGTTCCGTTCCCGTCCCGTTTGCGTTCCCGTCCCGTAAACGTCCCGTAACCGTCCCGTACCCCTTCCGTTTCCGTTCCCGTTCCCATCCCGTTCCTGTCCCGTTCCCATCCTGCTCTCGTTCCCGTTCCCGTCCCGTTATATTCCCGTTCCGTTCCCGTTCCATTCACGTTTCGTTCCCGTTCCCATTCCCGTTCCGGTCCCGCTGCGTTCCCGTCCCGTAAACGTCCCCTAACCGTCCCGTACGCCTTATGTTCCCGTTCTTGTTTCCGTTCCGTTCCCGTCCGGTTCTTGTTCCCGATCCCGTTCCCATCCTGTTCTATTCCCGTTCCGTTATCGTTTCATTCCAGTTTCGTTCCTGTTTCGTTCCCGTTCCGTTCCCGTTACGTTCCTGTTCCATTCCCGTTTATTCCGTTCCCGTCCGATCCCGTCCCGTACTCGTCCCGTACCCCTTCCGTTCCCGATCCCGTACCCGTCCTGTTCTAGTTCCCGTTACCGTCTCGTTCCCGGTACCGTCTCGTTCCCGTTCCGTTCCGTTCCGTTCCGTTCCGTTCCGTTCCGTTCCGTTCCGTTCCGTTCCGTTCCGTTCCGTTCCGTTCCGTTCCGTTCCGTTCCGTTCCGTTCCGTTCCGTTCCGTTCCGTTCCGTTCCGTTCCGTTCCGTTCCGTTCCGTCCCGTCCCGTCCCGTCCCGTCCCGTCCCGTCCCGTCCCGTCCCGTCCCGTTCCGTTCCGTTCCGTTCCGTTCCGTTCCGTTCCGTTCCGTACCGTACCGTTCCGTTCCGTTCCGTTCCGCTCCGTTCCGCTCCGTTCCGCTCCACTCCGTTCCGTTCCGTTCCGTTCCGGTCCGGTCCGGTCCGGTCCGTTCCGTTCCGTTCCGATCCGGTCCGTTCCGTTCCGTTCCGTTCCGTTCCGTTCCGTTCATATCCACCGCGTTGGACTTCAAAATAAATCTCATTTTCGCAATCACCATCCCATAAAACCTCAAGAACGACATCCATATCGATTTTTATGTTACTCACCCCACTTACCCTCTAAGGGGTTGATTTTAAAAATCCCAAAATATATATTTGGACGTGCTCCTACGAATTTTATAGTTGTAATTTCGATTTTGTATTCTTTTTCCATACAAAATTTGAACCCCATTTTTACCCCTTTAGGGGTTAAATCATGTCCACCGTGTTGGACTTCAAAATAAATGTTATTTTTGCAATCGTCATCCCAGAAAACCCCAATAATGACATCTATATCGATTTTTATGTTTACTCACTCCATTTACCCCCTAAGGGGTTGATTTTCAAAATAACAAAATATATATTTGCCTATTTATTTTTAGATGTGCTCCTACGAAGTTTAAAGTTGTAATGTCTGTTTTATATTATTTTTCCATACAAAATTTGGACCCCATTTTCACCCCTTTAGGGGTTAAATCATGTCCACCATGTTGGACTTCAAAATAAATGTCATTTTTGCAATCGTCATCCCAGAAAACCCCAATAACGACATCTATATCGATTTTTATGTTTACTCACCCCATTTACCCCCTAAGGGGTTGATTTTCAAAATAACAAAATATATATTTGCCTATTTATTTTTAGATGTGCTCCTACGAAGTTTAAAGTTGTAATGTCTATTTCATATTATTTTTCCATACAAAATATGGACCCCATTTTCACCCCTTAAGGGGTTAAATCATGTCCACCGTGGTTGGACTTCAAAATAAATGTCATTTTTGCAATCGTCATCCCACAAAACCCCGATAACGACATCCATATCTATTTTTAGGTTTTTTTTACCCTTTTCACCCCCATTTCATCCCCTTTGGAGTTGAAATCCTAACAAAGACAATATACGTTGCTTTAGATTTCTATCCATAAGCCTAAATTATAAATTTAGCGATTTTTACTTTGAAAATGAAGGATTTTCTTTAATACACAACTTCATCCCCCTTTTGACCCCTTCGGGGGTAGAATTTTGAAAAACGCTGAGACCCGTATTTATTAATTTTCAATCGTCAGCCTAAACACAAAATTTTAAGATTCTAGCTTCAAAACTGAGGGACTTTCATACAAACTTTCATCCCTTATTTCATCCCCTTAGGGATGGAATTTTCAAAAATCCTTCCTTAGTGGATGCCTACACTGTATAAAGTATCCGTGTGCAAAATTTCTAGTCTCTAGGTCCAGCGGTTTGGGCTGTGCGTTGATAGATCAGTCAGTCAGTCAGTCAGTCATTCAGTTTACGATTTTATATATTAAGATATCATATAATATCGATACTTGGAAACAAGTTTCATTCCTGTACCATACTTAAAAAAAATTTGGCCACAGGTCAAGGGAAAAGTTGCATTATGTCTTTTGTTTTTTTCACAGCTTCAATGGACTGTAGGCCTAAGTATATGGTTTTGGTGGTAATTTCAATTCGATAGCTCCAAGCTTTCCCGATATATAGAATCTTGACAGACAGATGGACAACAAAGTGATTAGTTAGTTAGTATAAGGTTTTCAGTTTTTTCTATTGAGGTACGGAACCCTAAAGAGTGAGTTTAAGCATGATACTTACAGCTCCCCTAACACTTGCAATGGCTCTCGAGTCTCCAACATTAGCACAATACAAGGTGTTCTCTTTGATGAGCACAACCACAGCCGTGCTGCCCGCCACCTTTTGCTGCAAGACATACTCCTCAAACATCACCTGGTCTAAATCTAGAAAGCCCTGAAAAATATATGAAATCAATTATTAAAAATAAAGTAATTATGTGTGTGACAAATATGTAAGATAATAATTAAAAAAGATAACGAGATGAAGTTGTTTAAAAATATTTACTTAAGGAAAATTTACTAGAAAATCATTAGCAATTTAAGTCATCATGTAAACATGTTTTAGCTAAATTTATTGTTTACCTCATTTTGTTTTTACTTTACATTTAATGTCCTTTATTATGTTAAATCACCTGTTTTAGTGCTTCTTCAATGTTGCCAAGATGATATTCCGGTCGAGCTGTTATAAATTTGTGTAAATGTTTCCCAGCATATTCTGCTATATTTGCTCCTAAAATAGACAAACTTACTCACTTACAAACCTTATCATGAACAATCAAATCAAAGTGTAATTTTCTATGTACAATTATCCATAAATGGCAATAAACACCCAGTATCATATCAACTGATTTTCAATCTAAAGTCCAACACATAAAGTTGAATATCAAAATTTTGTGTCAAATTGATGACCTATTCACTAAGCCAGTTGAATCAATTTTAATTTTGAACCAGGTAAATTAAACCTTAATATCATTAATACTCTAACAATTAAATATCTTAAGATTATTAATTCATCAATGCCCGAGTGGCCGAACGTGGCCGGGCCGGACAAAAATAGAAAATCTATTGTCTCATTTTTCGGTCCCTGATGGGTTAAAACAGGGATGCCCATACTTTTTCTTAAGGAGATCAACCTAGCAATTAGTCACTTTGACAGTTTAACCCACTAAATATTTATCAAGCAAAAAAATTGCCTAAGTAAAACCACATTGGGTGCAAATCTGCTATACTTGGCGATCAACATTCAAACCTCTCATGATGGACCGTATAGGGGTGGGTTAAAACTTTTAAAACAAACCTCCATGTCCATCATACACTGCGAAAAAGGCTGTGCCAGGGTCTTCTGGTAGTGACAGTATGTGTGTATGAGAGTCATCCATTGATACCCGCCACCCTTGCATGCAAGAAGAGCCGACGAGGTATCGGCTGTCCTGACATGTTGTTGACTGCTTCTCCGTCACAGGCTCTGATAGTGTTTGCCCCATTACTCTATAAAGAAAGTGCTGCACTGCTTAATATAAAACTATTTCAAAAATACATACCTATATCAAGTGTGTTACAAACAATTTTGTAAATACTACCAATTAATGGTTTTCTTTTCATATGACTCAAGTCTGTACCTTCAGTGAAAAGTGATCTAACTCGAGTTGTATCGATTTTGATTTTATTTCACTATTCAAATCATTGAAAAATTAGCTTTTTTTGTGTCTAATTGGCATATTTATAGGAGTTATATTAACAGAAATAAGTTTTGTGCATAGTGATATAAGTGCTTACTTTTTATGTTTTTTTTAGGAAAAATTTGTGTAAATTAATATATCTCTACTTAAAACAAAGTGTACCGAGGCTATTCTTTTAAAAAAATAGTGTCAATAAATATAACTCGATTTAATACTTTATACACAATTCAATAACAAATGACTTGAATTGTGCGTAGTGATTTATCTAGAATTATATCATTACACACATATAATTTCAGAGTATGCTAGTTTGTGCACATTGATCCAACTCGACTTATAGCACTGAAAATTCAAAAATAATGATTTTTACTTCGTGTTTATCGATATAATTTCAATTATATCAATAATCACATAAACTTGGGAAAGGTGTTAAATGATATAATTGACTTATATCAAAAAATACAAGAATACAAAAAGTAAAACGTTTGATTATTATTTGTGTAAATTGATATAACTGCCTAAAAATCCCCCCGCAACCTCTTAATCTCCCTCCTCTCTCTCGTACCCTTCCCCCGCGCCTGCATGGACACGACATTGTGTTGTTTGCCTCAGTGTTACACCGACGTTGGTTACGACTACGACACTCGAGAGTTCGCGACACGAACAATATGAAGCGAAACGTAAATTGTATCACTTTACACAAAGCATAATGGATTGTGCCATTTAATTTATAATGATCTAAATTGTTATTGATTGGACAATATCTGACCTATATTGCTTAAAATAAGAGTGAGATTGCTTCGATGCATAAAATGAATTGTATCAATATGCACTAACTATTCACACTGTTGTACGTTGTATTTATACAAGAAATTAATTAGTATTCGATTTCAGTAGTTAGCATCTTCTTCATCGGCAGTGGGTGTCGTGTTGCTAATATCAATGGTACACAACTTCATGACACCCACTGCTGGGTTTAGGCCTCCTCAAGGATCTCCACAACGATAGGTCATGCACTGCACTGCCCACACACAGCAGCTTCCCGCGACTTTCACCAAATCATTAGTCGGAAGTAAAAGAAGCGTCATCGCGGTGCGTGGTAACTATTCTAGAACCTTTCCATCTCAATGGCCATCGGTTCTTCTCACAATGTTTCCCACCCACTGCCACTACAGCTGAGCTATCCTTTGAGCGATAGTTTCCCTAAGGATCTCCTCATTGCTGATTCGATCACGCAAATTCGCACGTTTCATTGCCATAAGTCATGACTCTCACTGACTACACATACTGGCCAAAGACGTCGGTCGTCCTAAGACTGAGGCAAGTTCAACGCAAAGATGTTCAAAAAACTTCCCGAATGCTAAAGTAAGATGAGATTTGTGCTCTGGTTCTGTAATCAGTCCGATATGGTGGCATTTTTGTTTAAGTCTTATACCTCGGCACCTCGATATACATCTAGTCCATTTGGCACCTCTGGAGAGAGAGACTGCAGCACCGCCCAGGTCTCGTTCGAATTAAAAGCTTTCTAATGAGAAAAGCTTTGATTGGACCAGGAAAGCCAAGCAAAGTGGCAGTTTTTACTATTCGGTGTTCTAATACCTACCACCTGCCGCAGAGTGTGGATGTGTGTCTATAGTACCAAAACCATTTCAGAAACCTGCTTGTTTTGACAACAAAAACTGTATTTTCCATCAGTACTCTGCGCCTTCAGGTAATGACAATGACTACATAATAGGTACTTAAAAATTTACCAGGCTCTATCGGTACGAATGAGTGGCCATTGTCGTCAAGCTCTAATTTGAATCCATTGAATTATTTATTTTTGGGCGAAATTGTAGCTCAGGGCAAGTAGAAAGTATTTATCACCCAATCTTGAAACTGGATCCACATAAACGAGCTCTAATCAGAGAATGGAAGAGCAATACAATAAAATAAATACAATGATGATATTTTCTTAAAAGTTGACTTTTAGTTCTACTCAAACCTGTGATTATACGAGGTATGAACGCGATAGCGTACTTAGGTAATAATCGAGTGATTTCAAAAAGTATATTTACTACGCATTGTGTATTGATCTTTCTGTATTATTTTTTTGGTGGTAGAGTCTGGTTCCTACGATCAGCAATTTGGCGTGACAAACGAAAAAAGAGTATTAAAAGTATCTAGTTTGAATTAAACTGAATACTAACACAATGCTCGTAGATCTTCGTAGTGCTTCCCAAAGATTAGGTCTTAGAATGAACATGGATAAGACGAAAATTAAGTCGATTGCCCATGTTGTACAAACAAGCTCTAGTTCATGTTGGGAATACTACACTCGAAGTTCTAGTTCATTACGTATAACTAGGAAGAAAAGGCAGTCCAGTTAGGTAAGTCGAACTTCAAGAAAGAGATCTTTTGTCGAATCCAACTTGGATAGGCAGCATTTGGGAAGTTTTGAAAAACTCTTTCCGTCTAACTAACTTACCTTAATGTCTCAAGACTAATGTCTATGACCAATGTGTGATGCCAGTGATGACTTACGGCAGTGAAACGTGAAACAGAGAAACTATGAATTTCTTAGAACCATGCTCGGCCTTCCTCTACGTAATCGAACCAAAACTTGAGTACATACGTAAGAGAACTAATGTAACCGACATCGCTTGAAGAATTGCTCAGCTGAAGTGGCAGTGGGCGGGACACATAGCGAGAAGAACCGATGGCTGTTGGGATTGAAAGGTTCTGGAACGGCGACCGCGCACCAGACGACGCTCCATTGGTATAGGTTCCTGACAAGGTTGACCAACGATCTGGTGAAGGTCGCGGCAAGCCGCTAGATCCTTGAGGGAAGCTTATACTCAGCGGTGGGTGTCGTGCGGCTGATATGAAGATGATTAGTCTAATTTGCTGGTGTCTATTTAATATTTTATTTATTTTTCACGAATTATATCACTATTCACATAGTAAATATAGTAGTTATATCGTTAGTGATAAGAGTTGAAACAATTTACACATCGGTTTTTTTCAAAATAATTGTGTAAATTGATATAATTCGATTTTTTTTAACGATTCAACAGAACAAAACTCTAATTACTCATATTTAGAGATTGTTTAACAATGTTTCTTCGACAACTTGAAAAAAAACCTAAAATTAAAAAAGTTGACACAAAAAGTTAAGGTAAGGTATCATTTTACACAAAAGCAGATGTGCCTGGTGTAAAATGATAGAAGTATTATTATATCAATATACACAAAATAAATAAATGTGCCAAGTGATATAACTGAACATTTTCTTGAATACTGAAAAATCTGTAAGACTTTTCTCTGTAAATTATACAAGAAAACAAAGCTAGCATAACTATCTACAGTCTACAAGCACTAATTTTATTTTATCTATCTCAGATGAAGAGTAGGATTTTTTTAAACTTTAAAGTCAATTTCCCAAAAATCATGTTTTTAGAGTTATACCTCTTTTCACTGAAGGTACAGAAGTAAGTAAGTAGGTACACTGTTTGTCACCTTAACTGAGTTGTGCTAACAACATCAGCTAACAATCAAACAGATTGATAAACAACGAACACTAAAGATAATGTTATAATTAAGTACTCCCTAAAACAATTTTAGATCTTGTAACATAAGTATATTAAGTTACAAGACGTGTTCTGTATTTGATCTACATAGTTTATATCAAAGCTAGTGGTACTACAGTAGGTAATTCCAAACCCAATAAATACAAATCTGTACCGAAATAATAATACAAACAAGAATTTACAGCAAGGATAGACTTTTAAAAATATTTTTTGTAAATTGTGAACTGTGTCACTCCATTTTTCTTCTGTTTACCTACCGCTTTTATCGAATGCAGTTAATTTATGATATCCTTCACAATTAAAACTACTTTAGCAAGTTTATCGCTCTGTTTTTTTCAAGTGATTTATTTTCGTTTCGCAAGATAAATAAAATACGTGCGTAGCGTAAATAAGCAAGAAACGTCAATGTCAAATTGACAGTTGACACATGCATGACTGACATGACAACACTTTTTTTTCTCAGGTCGTGGTTGTGGAATTGTGACACAGAGTCTTAATTCGCAAGAATGAAAACAAGATTGTGTTTTACCCAAATCTTAGTTAATGACGTACCGTACACACTTTTATATATTTGCTCCAAGGTAATTTTTTACCAACATACACAAAGGCTCTACCTTTGCAGGGAGGGTCATGCCATGCCATGCAGTGAAAACCTGTTTTCAGTACAAAATCAGCCACAAACACAAACAATGTAATATAACTAGCCAATTCAAAATAAATGTTTTAGGTAAGTATTTACATTAAGTCCCTACCTACCTTCTAAACATTAATTTGTGTAATTTGCTTAACAGCAAGAACAAGAATTTTCCAACATGCTTTCAACGTAGGTAAACAACCACGGCTCTAAAATCACTTTGATTACTAAAATAAAAGTAGGTAAGTAATATTGAAACGAACCGTATTAATTTTGATGTAAACATGCTAAAATAAAAAAAATATTAAATATTTCTTTACACTGCTTACATGTAATTTAATACATTTACAAAATAGTCTACCTTGTGACAAATTATTATTGACGTGACATGCGCTTGCTTTGACGTCACCGTCTATCAAAATTTGATCAAAATTATTTCTCCATTGAGTTTTATGTTTTATCCAAGGAACATAGGCTTGGTGACACGGCGCTGGAAAAGAGGTTTTTTAACATGAAAACGATAGGCCATACCCATAGACTTGCCATACCTCTGTTAAGTGTTAAGAGTTTTTTTTCTATGGGCCATAGCTATTTTCGGTTTCCATATCTCAACACACATCATTATTAAGATATTATTTTTTCTTTTCCCCTGTAAATAATAAAATAAGTACCAAGTTTTCCAAAGAAACAAACTGTCGCCCGGAAAATCAACCCGTGGGGGCACTTACACGGGCCGATTTTCAAGGCGACTTTAGTCGACGAGGGCTTTTTATCGACACAATCTCTTGCAAAATCGAATTAAATTAACAATTTGATTTTACAAGCGCTTGTTGATAAAAAGCCCAGACGGCCTAGCCAAAGTTACATTGGCAAATCTTCGATATCGCTTCGCTTTCGAAACATGTATGGGATTGACATAAGGTTTCGTTAACTATCGAATTTTAAAACGTCAAATTCATACATGTTTTGAAGCGAAGCGATAGCGAAAATTTGCAAAATAAATGTTACTTTGGCTAGGGGGTATGTTTGACTAAAGTCGCCTAGCAAGTCGCCTGGAAAATCAACCCGAGTAAATGACCCTAGGGTCGATTTTCCGGGCGACACTTATTAATATCGCGGTTATTCTTAAGGCGATTCCCTGACCGAAAGTGGCGCCCTCAGAGGTTTTTATTTAGGTAGTAAGTTAATAGAAAAGGGTTTTTAGGGCCCATAGCTAGTATTTTTAGAAGGTATCACTACATTCCCTCGCATTCGTAGAAGTAAATAGTAAATGTGTCAAAAACGGCCACTTTTAGCAGTTTTGCTATTTACTTCTAGCTGTGACTACGAGGGAATGTAAAATATCGTCAAAAATACAAGACTATGGGTCCTAAAAGTTTCTCAAGAAGTTTTATTAAAATTGTGTACCTAAAAACTTATTAGAATTACAATATTATAGATAAACAAAATTTACCGCGGCGCCACTTTCGGTCAGAAAAGCGCTTTGATTTAAAAAATTAGCAATGACTTTGATTTCACGCTGTATAATAATTTTATTTTCGCATACAAGTAAGTTAGAAGCTGAATGGGACGTCAATTTCAATTTTTCAGCCTTGAAGGCATCGCTGAAAATTGGAGTGAAAAGTGGAAAATCAGATGCAAGTTGGTTGAATTTAAATAGAAATTTTACGATCTCGTTGTACCTATTAAAGTTACGCTCTAAATTGCGTTAGGACGTGGCCTTGCGATGTTGACATTCTAATGTTGTACATAATGTAATAAAGTATTAAAATTACTCATTAGAAAAAAAAACGCAAACACAGCTAAGCTAATAAGAATCGGAAAGGTGACAGAATTTATTAATGCATAATGCCATGTTTTTGCTTGATTTGCGTAACTTGATTGTGGCATCAATGGGCTGAGGCAATATTCCTGTAAACTTACATTAAACAAAATAAACGAGTGTTAGCTTATAGTAGGTAATAATAAAATATCTAGTATAATCGTAATCTTTTTATCTTGAGGTTACGTTAGTATATATCTGTCCCCTCCCCCTCGCCGCCAATGGGGGGAATGTCTGAAAAAAATCAAATTGGCGGAATATTTTTATAGGTTGGAATGAGGGAATAAGGTTGAAATATTATTAGAAAAAAGTTTCAGAATTTTCGTGTCCGTGTTTGTCAAAACTTTTTTGACAAACACGGACACGTTTCATGTTGTTGTTGTGGAAGGGAAGTACTAAATCCATGGTTGTGGCAGGTGGTGGCTAAGGTAATTAATCTCCATTCTGCTATTACTTCCGTACATTTGTAAGACGAAGTGATTTTAATTAACCGATTTCAAAAATTTTAAAAGGAGGAGGTTACTATTCGTCGCGTATATATTTTTTTTTATATGTATGTACGTACACCGATTACTCGAAGATGGCTGAACCGATTGAAATGATTCAAAGGTTGACATGAGGTTTGTTCCCAAGTTGGTCCTATTTTTTTTAATTTTGAAATCGGTTCAGTAGTTTCCAAGTAATCTTGAAAATACTGTCGTTTTCGCCAGGCGGATTTTCAACCATTACTTTTTTTGCTTATGAACCGATTTAGATGATTCTTTTTTTGTTTGTAAGAAGACACCTTAAGGGATGGTACCATATTAATTTCATAGCTATTAGATTTTGGATTTTGAAGATACACGAGGGAACTCCTCAAAATCAAATTGGAACTGCACAGTGATTGAAATATTGATAGGTTTATGACAATCAAAAACAAGTTAAGTAGGTACCTATTTATTGTCAAGGACGATCTGGACTAGGGTTGAACTGCGAAGGCCCAACGGAACTCTTGTGGAAATTGAGTTATTCGGGGTATACCATTGAAAAATGTGAAACATTATAACGTTTTTATTTTATAAAATCATCGCTTACATACATACCACAAAAAAGTTTAAAATAAAAAAGCTTTTAAAAAAAAGCACAACCTCCTTCAAAAACCTTAAAAAACAGCTCTATAAAAAGCAAGAAATAATGTTCAAATCGATTAATTAAAACACGTCTATTGAAGTATACCTAGATAATTAACTTTATGGAAAGATCTCACTCTTCCATGGATTTAGCACCATTGGCGGATCCAGGGGGGGGGGCCAAGGGGGCCATGCCCCCCCCCCCCCCCCCCACAAGACCAATTACTTTTGGGGATAACATTGAACTTGCATTGAAAATTTGTTTTGAATAGGTATATACTTTTTTAATTCTTATTATTTTAATGTTTTATGTAGGTAGTGTCAGTGCCTCTAACTTCATTTTATTTTTTAACCATAAAACGTAGCGTCAGCACAGAATAACTAATGCATCAGCAGGGTTACCATCTGACAGGCATTTGCCGCATTTGACAAACATTTTACGGTTTCGAAAGGTTTCGGCTGGCGTTAGCGCTGAGACAGGTATTTTTTTAATATCGCGGGTCCCGCTGTGAAATTTCGCATCGCATACATGCTCCAATCACGCACGCCTTGCTTCGCAAGCTACTCAGCTAAGCCCAGATGAAACCATATATTACAAGATTAATGGATGAAATTAGCTAAAAATATTGCGCTGCGCGGGCCCCGTTTTTTTTACTTCAGACAAGATTAGTGGATGAAACTGACTAAAAATCGCGCTGCGCGGCCGTTTTTTTACTAAAGACAGACAAGATTGGTGGATAAAACTGAATAAAAATCGCGCTGCGCGGCCGTTTTTTAATATTATAGGCAGGTAAGAGTACAAGATTAGTGGATGAAACTGACTAAAAATGGCGCTGTGCGGCCGTTTTTCACTATAGACAGACAAGATTAGTGGATGAAACTGACAAAAAATTGCGCTGCGCGGCAACTTTTTTTTACTATAGGCAAGAGTACAAGTATAACGGATGAAACTAACTAAAAATGGTGCTGCGTGGCCGTTTTTTTTTACTAAAGGCAGACAAGATTAGTGGATGAAACTGACAAAAAAAATCGCGCCAAGGCCCCCCCCAAATTGAAACCCTGGATCCGCCCTTGTTTAGCACAATCGGGAGTGATTCAAGTGTTAAAATCCTGAGCCACTCTTTCAACTGCCTATGGCATAACATTGACATGATAACATGATTAACTGAAAGAAATAATAAGGTTGTAAGTACTTTCTGAAAAGTAGAGCGTCTTTTTGTTTCCTCATCCTTATTTATAATCATTACTAATATTATAAATGCGAAAGTACGTTTGCTTGTTTGTTACGCCTTCACGTCGTAACTACTGAACCGATCATCATGAAATTTTGTATACACGTTGTCAGGGAAGCAGAAAAGGACATAGGGTACCTTTCAACCAGAAAAAACGTACAGTTCCCGAGGGATAGCAAAAAAACTGTCCACGCAGACGAAGTCGCGGGCGGCCGCTAGTATTATAAATACGAAAGTCCGTTTGAATGTTTGTTTGTTACGCCTTCACGTCTTATCTACTGAACTTCTTATCATGAAATTTTACATACACGTTGTCGGGGCTACAGAGTAGAACATAGGGTACCTTCCATGCCAAAAAAAAAAGATTGTTCCCGAGGGATAGCAAAATAACTTTCCACGCACAGACGAAGTCGCGGGCGGCCGCTAGTCTTCAATAATTCCTAAATTACTGCTACTTCCTGATGATCATTTTGAAAGAAAACCAGGAAAGTAAACTTATGTAATTTCGGATCAGGATATTGATATTAATTTATTTCGGCCGCTAGCCGTCCGCGACTTCGTCTGCGTGAATAGTATTTTTGCTATCCCTCGGGAACAATACTTTTACGGGATCAAAGGTACCCTATGTCGTTTTTTGTTCGCCCTCCGAAAAACTGGGCTGGCTACGCATATGCCGAAGATTCTATATTATAGTAAGTGAATCGCTATTCGCATAATATTTCGCATACATAATGCAGTAGGTACCTATCGCTGATTTACCGGTTATAAGAAACGGCTCAATCAATAACGAAAAGTTTAAAATTACCTGATAACGAGGCAAGGGGATGATGAAATCAACACCGCAGTGAAGTGTCGAGTTGACTGCCAGCCAGCCAGTATCGAGTGACGCCGCGCGGCGAAAGTTTGTGCGCGCCGATTGCCCACGCGTTCGTATTTTTTTAAATTTGGAATTCGATTTTACACGTTTGTTTTTCTTTTTGAAAAATGGGTTGTCCAATGAGGTGAGTTTTTGTTTTTGTTTTTTATTTGAAAAGATATTGAAAAGATTTAGTTTCTTAAGTATTTACTTTTAGCTGCTAATAATCAAAATATAAACGAAAAATTAAATTAAATAAAAAAACTAGGCACTGTTTGGGCCCCCCAATCAACGTAAATTACCTACCTCTAAATATTTTCTTTTCCTCTCTTTTGAGCACTGTTTTTATTTTATTTTTATTGTTTTTAAAGTTGATCAATTTTTTTAATGCGTGTACCTACTATTGCTGACTGCTTATTTACCTAGGTACATACTTAATTTATGAATATTTTTTTTATAAACTTAGCCAACCTCCTGCCTGAGACTTGACTCTATCGTAAGCAGTTTTAAAAAAACATAACTTATCTAGGTATTCACTTAGAACATCAAAGATGTGATGTGATGACATGTGGCTCACGTGTGTCCTAGTTGTGTGTGACTTATAAAATTACGAGTACCTACTTAAATTGAAGGTAGTTTAATAACACATACCTAGTCAAGTCAATCAGGCTAGGTAGGAGCAATTTTTAGGAGGTAGGTAGGTACCCTCCCTTACCCTTCCCTATTCCTAACCAAACATTGCCATGAACCAGGGGTCCAAAAAACCCCTAAAGCCGAATATGGTAGGTAGATAGGGGCCATGAAACGGAACAACTTTTACCACGGGACCAATTTTGAAATCGCGAGAAAAACAATTGTTTTACACTTCCTAACATCACACGAACTAGGTGACTATTTTAATATTTGTCATCTCCTTTGGAGTTGCAATTTAGGTATTCTAAAAGGAGATTATTGCCAAATCTTTATTTTTGTCACTGCTAAATTTAATAAAATAATGTCCCCTGCTTAGTTTTGGAATTAGAATTACGAAACTATTAATAAGCAAAGTAAGTTTGTACACATTATGGCGTAGAGAGAGAGAGAGATAGGTACGACGACGACGAAACGGTGACGACTGACTGACAGACATTTATATTTTCAGGGATCCATCCACATGATCTAAAATGAGAAAAAATATCATAGTAAAACCTATTATTCCTTAAAAAATATCCTGAACATGTTTAGCTCTTCGCGAAGCTAGTACAATCGTTTGCAAAACAAAGAAACAAACTATAAATAAATAAACAAAAAACCGACCTAATAAAAACGTGTTAAAAATCTGGTTGGGTCATAAAAAAAATACTAATAAAATCAATGACGTGTCGCTTTGATTAATTTGCTTCTTTGACATTTTGAATCGTAAAAAAAATACTTACTGCTAAGTTAAGCTTAGCCTAGATGTGAATTTTAATACCGATGTTACAAAAGCAAATTTTGTAAGTTGTTTAAAATAGTACATTACATCCGAGAACGGGAAGCTAGCGATTGCATTGTCGAGGATGGTTTGAAGCCCGAGCCGCAGGCGAGGGCTTTAATCATTCGAGGCAATGCAAGTAGCTTCCATCCAGTACAAGGTTTGTATAATACTTTACTCACGAAATGCGAGGAAATACAATTTTCCTTGAAAAATGTGATATTTAAATTGGTTCGCGTGGCCATGTTTACTGACCGGTCATGCAACCATAAAGTTTCATAAAAAGAATGCTAGCTGATAAGTTCTACTGATTTGAATTTGGAACCCTTACTTCCCGCACTCAGTGCGGGAAGTAAGTATTGAATTTCATTTCCGCACTGAATTTCAAATTTAGAATGTGATGAACCAGACCCCCACGGAAATGTTGAACGCCCCGCATTTCAGACTCTGAAATGTTATCATTCCATTTGAAAAAAGAATGCGGGGCGTTCAACATTTCCGTGAATTCAGAGCATAAGTGAGTAAAATAATTTTAGTCAGAAATAATTTGACAATAATAGGGAATAGGGAATATGGAAGGGCTTTATCGCTACGGACACGTATAAAAACGTGATGGAACAGAAAAATATAAAAAATGATTATTTTAGTTTTATCACACGATACAAAAAATTACTTACTTATACAAAAAAATCTACTTCTTCTTAAAATTATTAAAAGTATATTTAGGGTTTATTTACTCAAACAAACAAATCAGCGTACCTACCTATTTAAAATTCACCGGAAATGTAATGTAAATAGTCAATACAAGTTCCTTGACCTTATCTTGGCCATCGCAAAATTAAAGCACATGACATGATATTTTTATCGTGCTTTTATCAGTTTGCTCTGTAAACAAGTTGCTGATAGTTTTATGTAGGGTTGCCAACCGAAACGTTATCAGCTGGTTTTATAGATTTACTAGCGGCCGCCCGCGACTTCGTCTGCGTGGAAAGTTTTTTTGCTATCCCTCGGGAACAAAACATTTTTTCGGGATGAAAGGTACCCTATGTTCTTTTCTGTACTCTTGACAAAGTGTATGCAAAAATTCATGATGATCGGTTCAGTAGTTAAGACGTGAAGGCGTAACAAACAAACAAACAAACGGACTTTCGCATTTATAATATTACTAGCGGCCGCCCGCGACTTCGTCTGCGTGGACAGTTTTTTTGCTATCCCTCGGGAACTGTACATTTTTTCGGGATGAAAAGTACTCTATGTCCTTTTCTGCACTCCAGACAACGTGTATGCAAAATTTCATGATAATCGGTTCAGTAGTTACGACGTGAAGGCGTAACAAACAAACAAACAAATAAACAAACAAACGGACTTTCGCATTTATAATATTAGTAAGGATAGTAAGGATCTTATAGATAAGGATTATTATAGTAATAATATGCAACTTTTTCTGTTTTAAACGCCGTTTAAATAAATTGCTTTTATTCTTCAAATACTTTCGAAATTACAATCAACTGGAAAATAAGAAAAAAAAAATAAAGTACAGGTTTTTTTTTCACATTTTTTTATGCACTACGGGATACCTAGTCTTCATCTCACCTGATGTTAAGTGATGATAAGGCCAAAGGTGGAAGCGCACTACACCTGGAATCCTCATCACTGAGGAACTAGCTATCTTACCTACCTCTAACTACCAGCGGAACACAACAATTTTCAAATTGTTGTTATGGCGTCGGACTTAGATAAGATGATGGTAGCTAGACAGGCGGACTTTAAATAAGCCGTACTACCACCAACCAAACCGAGTACAAATTGTACCCCCCTAGGAATCGAACCCGGGACCCCTGCGTCTTAGACCGCGAATACACCTGCAAGAACTTCTGCGAGAACTTACACTGACAGCCTGTCACACAATACTCACCTAGCTTGTGAACGCGTGACAAACTGTCGGCCAGACGGCAGTGCATTTTGCTATTAACACTTTTAAGCTACTGTCTGACAGGCTGTCAGTGTAAGTTCTCGCAGAAGTTCTTGTAGGTGGAAACTCGGCCTTACACAGGTGGGCAAACCACTAGAACTAGACCACAGAGGCGGTTGAATTGGCAAATTTGGCAATATTGGCAACCCTAGTTTAATTAAAAAGAAGATAATAAAGGTCACTTTTAACGACGTCTCTCCTATCGAGGAATTCCTTTACATCAAATTATATCATATTGAATATAGGTAAACCGATTTAAGTAATAATCGAATTTAAATTAAAATAATTTGACTGTCCACACAAATCAAAAATCCCGGTTCTTGGCATTCGGAGCTTTTAGGAAATGTTAGAAAAAAATGTTTTATTATTACTTTTAATACTAAATTTAAGCAGTCTTAATAAATATTGTCATGCTTATCAGAATGGGGAATGTCCGAAAAAAAAACAAATTGACTGAATATTTTTTTATAGGTAGGAATAAGCTCCATAATTTACGGTTGTTACGAAAAAATATATAAAAATTAAAGTCTCTTCGACTTCACAAATTTACAAAAGTAACAGCAGAATGGAAATTATACTTTTGTCACCACCTGCCACAACCACGACACGAAATGGTATTAAAAAAAAAGTTTCAACCAAAAATGTCAAAACTTTTTTTTTATTCGTGTTGTGGTTGTGGCAGGTGGTGGCAAAGGTATCTGCTGTTACTTTTGCACATTTGTAAAGTCGAAGAGACTTTAATTTTTTTTAAAGCAACGGTAAATTCTGAAACTTTTTTCTATCACTAAGGGAGCTTATTCCTACCTATAAAAAAATGTTCAGCCAATTTGATTTTTTTCGGACATTCCCCATTGTTTAGGTACCTACCTATATTTTAATTAACAATGTAAATACAATACAGTCGACCTAGACTAGACCTATTAAAATAATTTTCAAAATCAGTTAAGTAGTTAATTAATTATTATTTATTAGTGTATAAATTATAACATAGTACGAAAATTTATTGATACCTACGGAACCTTTAATTCAAGTTCGGACACTGCACTGGACACACATTGTGGCTCACTCCACTGTTTTTTGTTAGCAACTGGTAAAACCGGCATGCCAAGTCCAGAACTTGACAAATTAACATGATAGATATTAATCATCATGCCTTTTAACAGCTGTGCTCAATAGGTACTATTTTCGGTAACAAATGTATTGACGAATAATTTATATAAGCACCTAGACTATACTGTAGTAACTACTACATCCATTTTGTACGTTGAGCAAAAATTGATAATGATGATGATTTACTAATGTCTATCTATAATTTCCACATTGACACTACCTACCTATTTCCTAGTCTAGTGTACACCATTTCCTTGTATCTCACATTACATTACATAACAATACAATACTACCTACACTACAAGTAAAAGTTTGTTTTTCTGCATCTGCAACAAATTAATAGAACTAAGACTATTTTAGTGGAAAATCGAGCACTCAGTTCAATTTTAAAAGCATCTCATACATACCTACCTAATACTTCACGGAAGAAACTGACATGCCTTGGACGGTCATATACCGTACTTAGATTATTTTGTTTTAATCTAAGGTCATAATAATAAAAAAAAAAACACATCAATATATACCTTTTTACTCTCTTCTTCATTTTATCAGCTTCCATATCGATTTCGCCAATGTCGAGCGAGTTTTCTCAGTCAATTATTTTATTTGCTTACACCATGCAGATCCGCATTGGACGACATCGGCCAAGATGGAAACCACCTTGGCAACGAGGCTGGTATGCTGTACGGAGAGTACTTAATGCTGGACAAACTCCTGGGAGCACAGAGGATGCTCAGTGCCGAATCTTCAAAGCCGGTGCACGATGAGCATTTGTTTATTGTTACGCACCAAGGTACGTTTGCAAATTGTCCTATTTATGCTCTTTCTGTCGATTCTGAACCAACCAAACTCAAACCATAAGAATAAACACTCAAACCTCACTTCGAACATAAGAATAAATCTTCGAATCTCACTTCTCTGCGCGGGAATTTTAAATGATAAATGAGATAATGTTAGGCTGTTTTTTTAATCATAAAATATTTTAGATAGCTGCGGTATCTACCTAAAACCTTCTGTAATCGGTAAAGTAGCTTATATTCAACTCATTTATAACAACTGATTCACGCGAAGTGAAGTGAGGTTCGAATTTCGTTACAGAATCGACAGGCTTGTCTAAGAATTCTCACATTGCCACCTTATGATCTCCTGATACGACGTAACGTTTATCTTTTCTTTCATTTATCTGCTCCTTGGTTCAGCCAGCCATCTAATTGTCTAACTCAAACTCTATCGCAATCGCTTTCAATTTGACACGAATCTTGGTCCATTACTGTGGCATTACAATCACTATTACAGACTGCCTTTGAGCACAAAATAACTAATAGTACAAGTCTTTGAGACCCAGTGATGGATGTACACGATTGCCAAGTTGAAAGCGATCGTGATAAATTTTGAGTGCAATAAAGCCCTAGGTTTTGCTCTAGGGAGCAAACAACATCGGTAGGTAGGTACCTACTTAGGTACTTAATGAATTTATGCGGTAAAATCTGGACAATGTTTTATTGTTAATATCATGTGTAGGTATGATTCCCCTTGCAGATTTCCAATTTGCTACTGGATATTACCATGTGGCATTAGCAATGTATAGAATATGAAACAGCATTATAAGTTGTACGATTACAGTTGTAACACAAAATAGAGAGACTGAAACATTGCAGGTATACCTGCAAAGTTTATTAAAGTCATAAACAGAAATTAATTAAAGTCATGTACCTCACTATCTTGTTATTAGAAAATCGAACAAGACTTCCTATATCAGTGTCAAACAGTCATTACGTACGTTTATCAACATCAATCGAACCCAGTATAGCAATAAAACTGCAATTCATCACCTTTATGACTGTACCGTGGACATTTTGCTTATAAATCCTTTTTCTCTCGTCTAAAAGCCTTTTATAAGTTGTATTTTCTTCCAGCGTACGAACTATGGTTCAAACAGATAATCTTCGAGGTGGATTCTGTCAGATCACTCTTGGACGTCGAGGGATTGGACGAAGGTCATACCATGGAAATTCTGAAGAGACTCAACAGGGTCGTTTTAATTCTAAAGGTACCTTTTAATATAAAAAGTGTGTTACACAAGGTGCTCATATGGGACCTTTTTTCTTTTTATATCTTGTATTGTAAATGTTACAAAAAGTCTTTCTTCATATTCTACTGATACGCTAGCTGGGTATTGTCCTTTCTTTACTAATTGTTATGTTAACGTAACAATATGAATTAGGCAATACTTTGAAATCAATATATCGTGTGACACAAAATGATACTGTTAACAAAGCTAATTAACAAAAGTCAGCTAACAAATAAAAAAGCCTAGTTTAACACGAAAAAAATAATGGCATATGCAAATCCACATTATTTATTATGCAAAATGCAAACCAATTTTTCGCGGAAATTTTTCATCCAGCATGTTGTTTTCATCTAACACTCATAGATACCCCGAATTCGTGACAGCATGAGTAGTGTTTTGTTTATCACCCTCCATCGCGTACGCAACACAGATATCGCGGAGGCCCTGACTCCTGACCCAGCTTACCAGATAAACTAGTGGTAACCAGTGACGTAGAGCGAGCACGTACCGTTCTGACCAAAACATTGGTAGATAAACAATATACTTACTCACTTAGATTGGATTTTTTGTTATGACGTACCTAGTATACACTTCTTTCTCATTTAAACTCAGCAGATAATAAAAAACAAAGAATTTATTGCAGTCTGCTTGGGCAGTTTGGCAAGTAGACGCAGGGTCTGAAAATGTCAGCCATGATGAAGGGAACTTTAATTGTCATACCACCATTTCATTTTTTAAATTATAATGTACCTACTAATGCTATATGTTGCAGTAAGAATACTTGTTACAAATGCCTCTATCCTTACTAATATTACAAATCGATATTTAGTAAGGATATTCGAAAGTCTGTTTGTTTGTTTCTTACGTCTTCACGTCTTAGGTAACTCTCAACCTATCATCGTGAAATTTTGCATAGGCACACGTTGTCAGAGGCTAGTATAATAATGTACTCTATGGTCAGAGGTACATAAATGGACATAAATTGACATAATGTTATATTTCATCCCGAAAAAAGTACTGTTCGAAGCCGCGAGCGGTAGCTAGCTAAGTGTGTATAATTAAAGACCGGATTTGATATCGAATTACGAACTTTCAACGCCCTAAGGCGTCAGTTACATAGGTACTTCGATAGTTGAACGATGATTACACAGTAGCACTTTCAACCGTGATATTAATTTGCCTGTTTAAATATGATATATTATATCATATACTAACAAATACAGTCATAATAAAAAAATATATGAAACGCTTACTCAACTGTTGATCATTTTACAATCACACACCGCAACGAATTGTTGTTATTGCAGTAGTGAATAATATTATCGACAAAGTACATATAGATACAGACTTTTGGTGTGAATATTTTTCCGATATTATTTATTATGAACAAGAAAAATTAGAAAAATATGATGACAGTGAGTGTTTTATTAAAAACCAAACCAGTTGTATGTAGATATGTATATGTAGATATATATATGTAACTTTAGGTTGCTAGGTAAAAAAAAATGCCATTTCCTACAAAAAAAATGCTGACAAACTTATTCGTTTTCTATAAGTAAATTTGAATAATATTAATTAAAACAGTTTACAATAAAATTATTCAAATAAATTATTTATTTTTATTGGTTTTTCCAAAGTTAATACTGAATTTCACATTATCAGCTTCTAGTGGACCAAGTTATGATCCTCGAGACGATGACTCCCCTGGACTTCATGGACTTCAGGAACTACTTGCGACCTGCCTCCGGGTTCCAGAGTTTACAGTTCAGACTTCTTGAGAATAAAGTAAGTTTACCTTTTTATAAAAAGTTTATTTTCAATGGAGAACATAAATAGCCTTAAATTAGTATACTAGTGAAAAAAAAAATTTAAATCCGTCAGTAAATGGCAGAGTAATAAATAATTTAAGTTGACGAATTTTTGCGCGATGCGATTGTAAGGGTGTGACGTCATCCGACCTGTTGCTTGTATAGCGGTGGCGCGGCCGGCCGGCCGCTGGACATGTTTCGTAGATGACGTCAGGCGATCGGTTTCCGATGAGCGAAATTATCTTAAAATCGTAACTTTCACGTCATGTAACTTTTTCATTTTTAGAGATAATTTGATAATGAGGATCAGTAACGATTTTTTTTTAGTCGCTAATAAGGAAGCTAATGCCACAACATGATTAACTGTGAAAAAAAATTTACGATATCTCTTAAACCTGAGAAGTTATAAGAGCTAAAACACTGGGTCCTTATGATGTCATCGCGACGGACGCGAACCTTATGTCGTACGTGATAAAGCACATATTGCTTTGAGCTTGGCATTTCCTTCAAACCCTTTTAACTCAACCATTTCTAAACGGATTTCAAAAATTCTTTCACTAGCTTTCATAGCTATCAATATGTTTTATATTATATCAATAAAACTATAGGATTCAAACCTGTTACTGATCCTCATTATGTCACAGTAGTGTATAATTTGACCTAAATTTTAACAATAGTGAATAAAAAAACTAGGAAACTTTTCCATTTGTACTTTTTTTTTTACTGACGTCGTTTTATCACAGCGATGATGTACGTCATACGTTTGTGATCACCGAGGAGCTCGGTGGCTCAGTGGTTTAGCGCCTGGCCCTTATTCTGATTACGGAGGTTGAGCAACTATCGCAAGGGTCGGTCATGGGATGGGTGACCAAAATTTATTATCTCGAGTTCCTCCTTGCTTGGGAAGGCACGTTAAGCCGTTGACCCGGCTGCATTTGCAGTCGTTAATACCCACCAATCCGCATTGGGCCCGCATGGTAGGTTATAGCCCATCCTCCTATCCATCCATAAGGAAGGCCTGCTGCTTCGACAGTGGCGACATTAGTAATGGCTGATGTCCACCTTTATAGAAGTTTACCTTTTTACGTAAAACACTTATACCTAAATTAGATTTTTTTTACGTAAACATCATTTCCATCATCCTAGCTGGGCCTGAAACAAGCGCTTCGTGTCAAGTACAACCAGAACTACCAGACAGTTTTCGGCGATGACCCCGCGGCGATGGAGTCGCTACATAAGTGAGTTTAACTGTAGCTTGTATTTAGAGCTTATTTAGAGCTACCTTAAGAAGTAAAATTACACTTACTTACCTAATTATCTAATTCTCAGGAGTCTAAATTATCCTATCGCATTCAAAGCATTCAAACCGTTCTAAATTAGATCTTAACAGCGACTACACCTTCCGTTTTCCTAACGCGGATATACCGGGTGTAACAAGACCTTCAACGAAACCGAGGTCTACGTATTCTGTCCATCATCAGGACCATTTCTGTTCAAAATTATTGCTGGGAAATGATTTTGATTTTTGGTGTTAAAAAAGCATTGCAATTTGCATTCTTTACCACGCAATGTAACGCCTACAACAGACCGCGCCTGCAAGTGAATGCTACACAGCTGCGTGCAGCCGAGTTGAAAGGCAACGTTTATGTGCATGCTCATGAGATACAACGAGTGACGACGTTTTGAAGCCATTGTTTGTTACGAAATACCTAAAATTTTGATAGTGTTTAATTGGACAAAAAGTAGGTAATAACGAATAAAATAAGATTTCATATTTTTTTTTACTTGACCTTCAATGACTTCGTAGCTAAGCTATTGGTTTCCCAGTTATAATCTTAAAGACAAAAATAACCCTGACGATAGGCGGAATACGTGGACTTCGGCTTCGTTGAAGGTCTTGTTACACCCGTTATATCTACTGCTCTAGGTTCAGCTAGGGGATAGTATAATAATGAGTAAAGAGTAGCTAGGGTTACCTTATTAGCATACGTCTGAATTGGTCAGGATATGTCTGGACTTTTGAACTGTCCAATACTGTCCAATGTTGTTTTTTTTTTATTTTGTTCGATTTCTTTACTGGCTGACTAAAACAACTTCATCAAAATGGTCTTCTAGTAACCACAGTTATTGGATCATTTCAGGTCTGAAGAGGAGCCAGCACTCCTGGCCCTGATAGAGCGGTGGTTGGAGCGCACGCCCGGGCTCTCTCACGGGTTCAACTTCTGGGACAAGTTCCAGGCAGCAGTCAATAAAACCATTACAGAAGACATCGACGCTGCCATGGCAAGTATTTTAAACTTCTTGACATACCTAGATTATAACCCGGACGAGTTAACTCGGGACCTGAAACGCGATAGACCCCTTTCGTTTTCTCCTTGCCTCACGCCACTGTCGTCATGCCAATAGCGTAAGTACATTCGTTAGCGATAATTTATCAATAATCTATCGAAAACTTTCAAAAAATTAACGACGAGCGACGGTGGCGTGAGAAAAGGAGAGGGGTCTATCGCGCTTCAGGGCCCGAGTTAACTCGACCGGGTTGTAGGTGTGTCTTCATACGGTTTCCCTTTCACTTTCATCTGATGCATTCAATAGCGCACGGTGACCGTGCGCTATCACTCTCTTCTTAGGCGGCCATTACACACGTCAATCTGGTGCAATCTGATCAAAACCGCAGATTGATGGAATTTGATGCGGTTGGTTTGCGACGTTACACGGTCAATCCAGCGAGATCTGGATCGCAGTAGATCTTGGTAGATTGACAATCTACCACGATCCACGGTGGTCTTTGGCAGGGTTGCCAACTTTTTGCATTACTTAATTTTCGCGTGATATCGATCGATGACCTGAGTGGTGCAGTATTCAACATGCCAGTCTACCACGCAAGAGATCCCGGGTTCGATTCCCGGACGTAATTGAAATGATGAATTTTAATTTCTGTGACGGTCTGCGTATAATAAGTACCTAACTATTTCGAAAAGTAAGTAAGTACCTAGTAAAATCTGTTGTCTAGCACCCATTTTATGCCTTGATTAGTTAGGGTTAGATGAATATCGATATTTAATTTTACACGCACAGGTGTGTAAAATTTCATCAAAATCGGTTCAGCCTTCTGAAGCTGAACTGATTTGGATGAAATTTGGCACTCAGTTCATAGCTTGGTAATATCGTATTATAAATTTACCAAGCTATGAACTGAGTGCCAAATTTCATCCAAATCAGTTCAGCTTCAGAAGGCTGAACTGATTTTGATAAAATTTTACACACATCATATATAGTTTGTAGCCTGGTATAGTATAAATATCGAGGTAACATAGTATTTTTCAAAACATTGCAAAAAATATAGTAGGTAGGTTTATGGGAAATTTATGAAAAAATATAATCCTCATTTATTTTTAACTAGCTTCCTTTAAAAATTAAAAATAGGGTACATACATAGGGTAGGTACTTCCTAGGGTACCAAACTAACTGTGTGCCAAATTTTATCATCTTTTACTGCAATCCAATATTTTTAACCGACTTAAAAAAGGAGGAGGTTCTCTTTTCATCTGTATATTTTTTAAGGGATTCTTCAAATGCCCACGCGCATGTAGTCACGGCCGGAAAGAAAGTTAAAATAAATATGGGTTTTATTTTTTATAAATTTCGCAAATGTACTACAAATTAGTTTCAATGTTTAAAATAATTAAAATGCCTAGGGTACCTTTGATCGAGATAAAAAAATATAAGTTTTAATCCAGACTATAAACTGTTTGCCAAATTTCATCCAAATCAGTTCAGCTTTCATAAAAAACAAATATACAGACGAAGAGAGAACCTCCTCTTTTTTTGAAGTCGGTTAAAAACATCGGATCGCATTAGATTGTGCTAGATTGTCAGTCTACCATGGTAGATTGACAATCTACCACAATATGCTTGCATCGGATCGCGGTAGATCTTGGTAGATTGTCAATCTACCACAATCTAATGCGATCCGATGTTTTTAACCGACTTCAAAAAAAGAGGAGGTTGTTTTTCTGTTCGTCTGTATGTTTTTTTAGGGTATTTTTCAAATATCCATCCGGATGTAGTCGCGGGCGGAAGCTAGTTAAAAATAAATATGGGCTATATTTTTATAAATTTCCCAAAAGTACTACAAATTAGTTTCAATGTTTAAAATAATTAAAATGCCTAGGGTACCTTTGATCGAGATGAAAAATATAAGTTTTAATCCAGACTATAAACTGTTTGCCAAATTTCATCCAAATCAGTTCAGCTTTCATAAAAAACAAATGTACAGACGAACAGAGAACCTCCTCTTTTTTTGAAGTCAGTTAAAAACATCGGATCGCAGTAGATTGTGCTAGATTGTCAGTCTACCATGGTAGATTGACAATCTACCAAGATCTACTGCGATCCGATGCAAGCATATTGTGGTAGATTGTCAATCTACCATGGTAGACTGACAATCTAGCACAATCTACTGCGATCCGATGTTTTAACCGACTTCAAAAAAAGAGGAGGTTGTTTTTATGTTCGTCTGTATGTTTTTTTTTGGGTATTTTTCAAATGTCCATCCGGATGTAGTCGCGGGCGGAAGCTAGTTAAAAATAAATATGGGCTATATTTTTATAAATTTCCCAAAAGTACTACAAATTAATTTAAATGTTTAAAGAAATAAAAATGCCTAGGGTACCTTTGACCGAGATCAAAAATATCATAAGTTTTAATCCAGACTATAAACTGTTCGCAAAATTTCATCCAAATCAATGCAGCCTTCATAAAAAACAAATATACATACGAACAGAGAACCTCCTCCTTTTTTGAAGTCGGTTAAAAATATCGCATCGCAGCAGATTGTGCTAGATTGTTTTTTAATGATTTTTCGAATGTCCACCCACGCGGATGTAGTCGCGGGCGGAAGCTAGTTAAAAATAAATGTGTACTACATTTTTATAAATATCCCAAAAGTAAGTACTATAATGTTTAAATGTTTTGAAAATAATACTTATACCTCGAAAAAAAGGTGCCAACCCTAAGCCAGACCAAGCCAGATTGACGTAGATTGACAATCCAGCACAATCTGATCACGCCAGATCGCGCCAGACCGCGCCAGATTGAAACAGATCGCGAACAACGTTACACAATCAATCTCTGTCAATCTTTGTCAATCTGGCGCGGTCTGGCGTGATCAGATTGTGTGTGTAATGGGTGCCTTAGGTACGCTTTCAACAGAGACATGCCGTATTTTCTCAAAAAACGTAAAATTTGTAATGCAGAAAGTTGAACGTGAAAGCGCACGGTTAAAAGGCAATCAATATTGCTTGCGTTCAAGTTGACTTGAATGTTGCAATTTGAAGCAACTCGGTGAAGACAGACCGATATGGATTCAAAATTCCACGTTTGATTCTATTTAACTGATTTGAAAATTGAAACCTCTGAATTTGAGTGCACTTTAAAGATTTTAAACACTGTCTATAGGCGGAGCTTTCTTGGTCCAAAATTTTAACACTGACTCAAAAATAAAAATAGCACTTTTAACCAGCGTATCGAAGTAAAGTAAAGAAGAAAAGTAACTTGAGACTTGCAATTTAAGCTTCTCCTACCTTTGTTTGGTTGTATTAGCAGTCGTTTAGGTTTATTTTAATGTGCTGTTCGGTGCTAGCTCACACACAGGCCTTCTTTATTGATAGATACGAGGGTGGGCCATAGTTCACCACTCAGATCAGACCCAATATAAACAAATGTTTGCAAAGACGACCACTAATCGGCCAGCCGGGACTTGCAGCTATTCACTTAATTGCACACTAAATTGGTCGCTTAGGTAGGCCAGCACTATTAATAACGTGACAATTTGTCAATTATTATCATGACAATTTGGTTTACGTTGCGGTGTAGCTATGAGTAGTTTGTATATAAAATAGTCACGCGACAAGTGACAAAATTATCACGTTATTTAAATATGGCCCTTGAAGCCTTCGGCTGGTGTCGAGCGCTTTTTACAACCTTATCTGACCCGGTGGCCAAAACTGGAACTAAGTGGTTTTTTTTTTTCAATATATTGTTACAGTTCGAATCACGAAAGATGACCACAAATGGCGCCCATCTTCGCGGCATAATTCATGAAGAAAAGACTTTAGACAAAAAAATATTTCATATATTTAAATAATATCGATATATACCTAGGTTACGCCGCCGGCCGTCGTCTATACGTGTGTGTGTGTGTAGACGATAGTGACGCCGTCACAGAGTCAGATAAGTTTGTAAAGAGCGCTCCACGCCAGCCGAAAGATTCAAAAATAGGGCCCCTGGTATAATGCATTTAATGGACTGAACTTCAAGTGCGTGAGACCCGTTCTGATGGAAATAACAATTGTCCGCAACAGCGCGAGAGCAACGAGACGGTGCGCCAGCACCGGCTGGCGGACGCGGAGAACCGGCGCGAGATCTACCGCTCCATCTTCGACCCCGCCGTGCACGACGCGCTGCGCAGCCGCGGCGAGAGGAGGTGAGCAATAATATCAATGATATGGTTGATTTCAGTACACTATACATACTTGGGTCTTGGAAGCAAATTTTTAGAAACATTACGACGTGTGCAAAACCGTTAGTCATAATGTGACTCTAGTCGGTGATAGCACAGAATAAAATTTAGAGAAAGCCGACGTTCTTATGTAAGCCCTTATATTAGCTCAAAAACAGCTAATGGTCGGTTTTTACAGTATGAGGCAAACATCTTGACACCATTTCAACGGAGTAGGGATCACATGGCGCATATGCACTTGTGAGCGACCAATAGCGCGCGCCCCTCTCCTGCCGCCCGCGTACTTCACCGCTACGCATACCCAAATTACGCATTCTGAGCAATCCTCGCCCGATTTCAAGATGTTTGCCTCGTACTGCACCTAACAAATATGTGTTGCAGGCTGTCGCACGCGGCGCTGCAGGGCGCCATCATGATCACGATGTACCGCGACGAGCCGCGCTTCTCGCAGCCGCACCAGCTGCTCACGCTGCTCATGGACATCGACAGCCTCATCACCAAGTGGCGGTGTCAGTCTACCATTATTGTTTATTATTATCTTATGTCTGTTATGCTCACGATGTACCATTGGCAACAGCGTCGCTTAACCACTGCTAAGGTTAAAATCGCTTGCACGCCGCGCCCGCTATCACATACGTTTAGTTCGTGCAGGCGCGATACGCGCGCACACGAATTTTGTTGCAAACTGGTTAAGCGACGCTGTTGCCGCACCAGCTGCTCACGCTGCTCATGGATATCGACAGCCTCATCACCAAGTGGCGGTGTCAGTCTACCATTATTCTTTTTATATTATTGTGAAAGTAAAAAATTCTTTATTCACATAATAAGCTTTTTAAATTGTCAATTCTTTTACCCTACCACCCATTATGATGTCTTTTAAGGTGACACAAAAAATTTTTCGCAAAAAACTTATCAGCTTTATCAAATGGAACTATATTTACATTTGTTTTGGCAGTTCACTCCCCTTCAGGGAATACTTTTGCCAGTTTTAAGTGTTGAATAGGGTTCAGTGATATCGTTTCGGTTTTTAGCCGGTTAGCTCTGCCGAAGTAATCACCACTACAATAAAAGTCTCAGCTTCACTATCAGCGAATACCTAATGCGTGCTAATGCTTATTGTCTTTCGAAACACGAAGGAGCTCGAATAGGTACATTTTTTTTCACCCATTCGATGAAAACATAGGTGTTTAAACACCTATTATACCTTTTTCGGACGTTTCAACCGAGTTGCATCGGCCGTGGTCACGGGCTGGCTAACGGGCTTTTCCGACCTTGTTTGCGTCATATCCAGACTTTTTACTGTAATAACCATAAATATTTCAATTTGTTCAGATAACCACGTGATAATGGTGCAGCGAATGATTGGCTCACAGCAGCTGGGCACGGGCGGGTCTTCAGGGTACCAGTATCTACGGTCGACGCTTAGGTAATTCAGCTTACATTAATTTATCGAACAGCTGAGAATTTAAAATACAAATAATTATAAGTTTACCAACAGACCAGCCAATTACTAAAAAAATCCCTCACAAAGAACAATGACCACCTCCCATCCCATATAAGCGTTGACCTGTCAAATAGATTTTTATATAATGATAAAAATGTTACATTTGAATAGTTGCTATGACCGTAGAACACTAATATTTATTGAATTTTAATTTGGCAATCAGAAAAATAAAATATGTAGTTAATGGTAAAATCAATATGTTTTAGTTTGTAATATTGCCAATCTTTATTATTAATTTTCGATAGTTAAAATAACAATAAAAATGCAATTTTATGAGCTATATTACTTCTCCATACACGATGATTGATAAAATCAACATTTTGACAGGTCAGAAATGGGCGTCCATCTTTCGGTTAAGTTCCTCTAAAAACTTTCACAAAAAAAAATTCATTCACATTCCGTTCCATTTTAAATTATACGAGTATGAAGACTAGACAAATCTATCAACCGGTTTCTGAATTGAGAAATTGAGGTTGAGCACTAGTCAAATAAATATTATTCATGCATACAAAATGCTCTAGCATTTTCAATTTCTCAATTCAGAAACCGACCGTACAAAATAAGCTAGATAGTTCATGGTTTAAAATGTACCTTTTTCTCTACTTCCAGCGATCGGTACAAAGTGTTCCTAGATCTGTTCAACCTATCGACGTTCCTGCTGCCTCGTTCACTAATCCCACCACTGGACGAAGGGGTAAAGAGGAGCCTCAACCTTACGTGGGGCGAGAATATCAAGGAGAACGGCCAAAATGGGAACACTAGTCAAAAAGAAGACATTGCGTTATAGTTTTCAGACAAAAGGGACCGTTTCTATCAACAAATAGAAGTAATTATTATTTCTTAACTAGCGACCCACCCTCGCTTCGCTGCGGTGTAGTGTGGAATTTGACACCATGTATTATACTTAAAAACCTTCCTCATTAATCACTTTTACTATTCAAAAAACCGCATCAAAATCCGTTGGGTAGTTTTAAAGATCTTGTTTTATTCTGTTTAGTGATTTGATAATCATGGCTGAAACTTCTATCCAGAATAGCTCAAATTTTCTTTCTGTAGTCAAAAGTTGTGAAACTACCTTATCAATAATTATAATATTCAGTCCATAAAATTACTAATTACTTGTTGATATAAACGGGTTGCAAGTACTTACGAGTTTTAGATTAAGTTAAGATTCATACATTATATTATATACTTACCTACCGAGTAATTAAAATCGACAATAGAGCGTAAGTAGAATGGGCAGACTGGATTATTCTCTCAATCTTTTTGTCAAGAAAAGAATAGGAAAAGAATACACTTAGTAAAAAAACATTATTTATCAAAATAAACACGATAAAAACTTATTTTAAACCGCACAATTAAGTTGCCAAAATAGCTTTTCCATATTGTACAGTGACAAGCAAAAGTTTCAAAGTAAAAGCTTTTACCATATGATTCAGCTAAAAAAGTTTTTTCAGCCCTCCCACCGATGTTACTACAAGTATAGTATACTGCACCGTATCGCAAAGCCACGAAATACAGTTATGCATGTTACAATAAAAAACATTTCATTTATTTGTGTTTCACAAAGATTTCACATGAATGCATAACTTTTATTGGTTTATTTTTTTGCCGCTACGAAAAATTGCAACGTAGCAAAAAAGTTTCCGTAGCAGGAACTCTTGCTACGAAAATTACTACGAGAAATTTGTGACTTCGGCAAAATGCAAAATGTAGCGCATACAATTTAAAATGTTTTGTCCAAACTTTTGAAATGTTCGTGTCATTATAAAATATTCATTTTGATGGACAACCAGGGGTCCAATCGTATTTGACCACGATAAAACCAAAACTAAATCGTTAACTTTTCAGTTTCGTTTACAGATAATATTCGCTTTAGTATTGTTTTTTTTATTGTTGAAAGCAAGGCCTAGGGAGCCTAGGATGCCAATCTTGGAGAATTCAAAAAAAAATCTAAAGCTAAACCAAAGATTTTTAGGTAAATATAGGTATAACCGAAATTACAACGTAACTGTTTTGGTATTGGAGATCAGAATAATCAGCGGCGAGATTGGGCCCCTGCTTTTGTTCAACTTTTGTTGATAAGTATGAAACTAATTTACTTTATTTGTCGCAATAATTGACTAGAAAAGGTGATATCCAGTTATTTATTGTAAGTAAATACTTACTTATTATATACGCAGGCCAATTATTGTAATCGTCTACATTTCTCACACAAGTAAAAATGTTCGAGTGTTAAATATTTTTGTTTAAAATGTGTTTTTATTTGTAGACTATTCAAACGTTTTTTACGCAGTTAGTATGATCAAATTGTATTCGAATGGATTTTTTTTAATAATATTTTTATTTTAAATGTCTACGCTAATGTAAATAATTAAAATGCAGACTTTAAAATTCGTTCTCATTTTTAAAGCAAAAACAATTCAATGCGTAGCATAGGTGGCAAACTTAATTAAATTAAAGAACTGTTTACAGTGGTTCAACAATTTTACTTAGCATAATATGCATTTGTGAATAAAAACATACAATAAAATAGTCTTTCTTTTCATACAACTTATAAAAGTATACATATAAAAAAGCTCAACATTTTTCATCACAAAGCATGTAGCATGACTACCGAAGCACGATATATATCTCGTGATATAGCAATTTTATTGACACTCGAATCAACTATCAAAATCCATTGTCTTTTGACAGTTTAAACTGATAAATTGCTAAATCATAATCGCGTATCGGTGGTCAGGGCGGGAGTTACCGTTTTAAAAATATCCTTCTCATACAAATATAATTTTAACACTCCTCAAGCGGATTTCTCAGCTCCGAATCGATAAGAAACCTTATGCACGTAAACCTCACCAGGTTTCAAGATGGCTGTCGGGAAGTTATCATGGTGCACTGCATCTGGGTAGTTCTGTGTTTCAAGGCAAAATGCTCCATGGCGTCGGTACCCCACCGAGTCCTTGCCGACTAAGGCTGGGTCTTGAGGGCCGGGCAAGAAGTTGGACGTGTACAGTTGTACCCCGGGCTGGTCCGAGAACAGCTCTAGAAAACGACCCGATTTGGGGTGCGTCACTCTGGCGACGAAAGTCTCGAGCTGGGGGTGGAAATAAACACATTTATTTTATGTTCATGTTGTCTGTATTAAGATCCGTACACATTTTGACGCTGACTGCCTCTCTCTCGCTCGCACATTTCATGTTTTTTCAAGATTTCTTAAATCTGAGTGCGTAATTGAAAAATGTGTCTCGGCCAGTTTTAAGATGACAGTTTGCCAGTTCAAATAACTGTTAGAAACGAACGACAACTTTTCGTACTTTAGCAACAAAAAACTGAAATATATTTTAAAATGTCCGTAATCTTATAATGCGAAAAGTGGCCGAGACCGTATTATATTTTTGAATTTAAATATCTATTGATCCCAACTACGTATACATCAGTGACGATAAGGGTCCATACAACCCGATTCTCATTGATTGGCCTACTTTTTAGAATTTACCTTCGCCATAATTTCACCCCTCGCCACTGGTATACATGGCTCTATTATTATTATTACAATTTTTACATGGCTCTACTATGTCTTTAACATAGCTCTTGGTGGCGATGGCGGGTGGCATGTACAACATTTTTGAGATAAAATACTCGTCGAAAACAACTATTGGATTAATTTCGAAAACCGTCAATTCATTAGTACCTATATAGTTTTTCCTCAGAGCAACACGGGCTTTGGTACAGAAGCCGGCGTTGCTCTAAGTGTTTTGCTATCATAATTATTTTGCTACGAAAATATGGTACTTTAAACACGTTTTTTCATCTTTTCAACCTACCTTATTGCCATAGGAAGCCACGCAGAAGTTGTTGTCAAACAGAGTGTCGCTGTTCTCGATGACGTCACCGAGGCGCGTGGGTATGCGCAGGTCAAACGGCGTGCCCCCCACATCGATGAACTCTCCCGTCGGAATAGAATCGTTGTTGGTGGCGGTGATCCTGGTGATCATAAAAAATACTCGCAAAATGTAGACTTTTTAATCCAAAAAGTTTTCTATAATGTGTCGGTGTATAATTGAGAAAGTAACTACCTAAAGGCTTAATTGATTAAAAGAAATATTAATTAAAAATATTAATTAATTTTTAATTATTTAAAATTATTTGTTACAAAAACCCCTAAAACCGAATATGGTAGATAGGGATCATTAAACTGAACAACTTTTACTATTATTGGTCCATCTCTGAAATCGCAAAAAAATAACAGCTGTTTCATACATTTTGATATTTTCATATTATTTTTATGAAACAACTGATATTTTTTGGCGATTTCAGAGTCGGTCCCATAGTTAAAGTTGTCCAGTTTGATGATCTCTCCCTATCTACCACATTCGGCTTTAGTGGTTTTTTGAAACACGTTGTATACTTACTTATTAGAGTTCACAGCCACAATATGGTTATACAACTCAGCTGCGCCTGTCTGGTGTCCAGCCAAGTTGAAGTATGAGTGGTTGGTCAAGTTAACTACGGTCTTCCTCGTGGTGGTAGACTGGAAGACTATCCTGAGGGTGTCGTCTTCCAACACCTCGAAAGACACATTCGTCAGCAAGTCCCCTGGATAACCTTCTTCTCCATCCTTGGATAAGTAGCTGAGTGTCAATTTTGTACCTTCTACAGTTCTCTTCCAGTTCACCTATAAGAGAGGGCATGGATGATAGTCAGGTGATCATCGACTCGACAGTTTAATAATTCTGAAGAAATCTAGAAAAAAATAGTCTACCAAGGTTGAATACCAACATTTAATCAAAAGGAAAAGCACCCCATTGGCACTATCTTATCCTATTCAGTCAGGTTTATTCGTACATGTAGTTCCTTCATTTTGGTCCTTTTTTTAAGCTGATAATGTCACAAAGTGGAACGAGCGTATATGGCCTGGGGCCCTACCGGTTAGTTTTTCGAACTTCGGCTGGCCTACCGGGCTTCAACTCAAAACACATAAATGGAGTAAAAAATTTCGTATTCTATTTGGCGAAGTTATATAAAGATATCTATGTTCGTGTGACATCATCAATTGGGGTTCGCCATTTTGGCCTGATTGGGCTCGATTTTTCTGTTTTGTCTTTTATCTGACTTGCCGAGGTTCGTAGCGTAAGCCGATAGGTACGACCCCTGATAACAGTGATTCAATTTTCAAAGTATATTAGGCCCTGTAACTGTAACCAACCTGATCAAAACCTACGATGCCGCCATGAAGATGGTTGTCCCCAACGTTCTTGGCGAGCTGGTACTTGACACCATCTATCTCGAACTCAGCACCTCCGATCCGGTTGGCGCATCTTCCGATGGTGGCCCCCAGATGTGGAGTGTTCCGGTCCAAGTAGCTCTCCAGATCATCGAATCCGAGGACCACGTCTGTTAATACCCCATTTTTGTCGGGGACCTGAGGTTAAGGTGACTATTATTTAATCAGTGTCCTAACTAAGAGGGAGATTACATGATCAGTCGATCTGGCGCCCCAGTCCATTCTATCAGTCTGTATTGACATTGATTTTTTGCCAGACTGATGATTCAAAATTTGTACCAGACTGATCATGTAATCTCCCTCTAAGGTCTCATTAATGTTATTATTGTGTTTGTAAGAGCCGCCGCAAGTCATTCATTAGAAAAAGAAAGTTACAACTTAAAACCCGCGCAGATAAAGAATGGGATTGAAAATGGCGGTTCACCGCGCCATCCGCGCTTTTCTCAACGAGTGGGAGGGAGTGAAAGAGTGATAGATGTGATATGGCATGGCGTTTAGGGTGAGAGCGAGAAGTGAATGTGTGCGCCAAGAATCTTACTATATATTCATATTCTATGTGCGCCATTTTTAATCCCTTTTAGTTGATGGTGGTGAGAAGAGGTATATTAAAATATGTTTATTGTTGTTTAGTCTTTGTATGTTTATCACATACCTTTATAGACTGAATAATAGCTCCATAAGAGATAACAGAAACCGAAAATCCACTTTTAGTAGTCCAAGTGAATTGCTTCACTGTTTCACCATGGAATGTCCCGAAATCTTGTTCCTTTAGGGTCACCATGGTCGATGTGACTGAAAACAATGATAAAAAGTCGAATTCCAGATAATATACTACATAAGTTTCACGAAAAAGTAGAATATTTCAATATTCTAAAATGGATTTATTCATGTTTTGTATTAAGTTACCTAGTGCTTTTTATTATAAATTAAAGTTGCTTCTTTACTAGTAAATTTTGATACTTATTACTTATTTACCTACATAGTTGGTTAGCAAAAGTGAAATAGAGGTGATGAATTCGACTCTTTTCAATACATGTCAATCTGAAGTTCCTTTATCTTAACAAACAATTATTAAGTATCTAACTAGGTACTTAAGTCTGTATAAAGCGTGAGTACCTACCTACCTTATCATTTTGTTTTATAAAAATTGTAAATAAACTCTCTCTTATCTTAATGCTTGAGTTTTTTTCACGAATCGGAACATAGCGGCATTATAATTGTTAAATCAAGTTAAAAAATAAAAATAACTTTACCGAAGTAAGTAAATGTAACCACTATGAAGTTTAAACTCTAATAAGAAAAGAAGATAGAACGAAGTAGTTGGTAGTAGGCAGGTCTGTACTACCTATCATACCGACTTCTTTAAAAATGATATTCAGCTTCTTATAGTCCTATCTACCAGCACACCTATCGTGTCGTGTACCATAAGAATAAACAAAACCTTAGTTTTTAATCTCTGGAACGACTGGAACATCCTTGTTCTAGGACCTAGGTTTTTTTTTATTTAGTACGTACCTACCTACCTTACTTAATAACGGGAAATACGTATTGATAGACCGTCAAACGTAGCCATTGAACTCTTTACTTCGTAAATGCCTTCGTTAAAACCCTCAAGATAATTACAAATAGGAAACTTGCTGTAGAGCTAAGTTTGAATTTATAACATTTATAAAGAAAGAACTTTTTTGTAAGACTGATTAGAAAGCAAACAACAAACAGACTGAATTTTTTTATAATATGTTACTCACTTGCAGTAGTTTTTGTCCGCCGGCCGGCTTGACACTGATTGATAACAGCCGCGAAGTTGTTTATCATCATTGTAGGAGTTGTAGCCAGTTATGAATGCCAGCGAAGTTAGCCATAAACGGTTTATGAACCAAGATAAGTACTTAGATACCCACTAATATCAGAGACGCTGGTTTATATAGAAAGTTGGGTCGATAGCGCGTATCATTCAATTAAAAACAAATTATAAAGTTATATAAATAATTCATTTCAAACAAAACCTTTTAATGAAGAATGCTCAGTCTTTTTTACTCGAGTAGGTGTACTTAAGTCTACCTTTGACTCTGACTATTAATAAGTAGGTAATTAAATTAATTACCCTGACAAACCGCGAGGACTGCTTATTTCGATATTTTTTTGCAAATTTAATTACCCAGTGTTTTGTCATAAACGTGATCAAATGCGAAAACTTTGCTAGAGAAATAACAGATAAAATAAATTTTAATCTTTAATAAAAACAACATACCTATTTCAATGTGAGTCATTTAGTCAATTTGTCTTTTTTGGGATTCGAACTGGTAGAACGCAAAGTGATCGTTACTGCTAAACCATCTGAGATTCGTCGTTTAACAAAAATGATTTTTGGTGGAACAAAAGCCTTGTTTGTATTCGTTTTTGAACCAACAAGATGATAAATTATAGTTTGCATTAATTTTTAATCTTTGACAGGATAAAAAAGTCTTCTTCTAATGAACAAATTTATTACTACCAATTCAAAAATTCAAAATTCATAAAATCACTATTATTTTATAAATGCGCGGTATAGATACTACTTACTGATAATTGTAATTTTATTTTTTCCTAAGATCAAAAACACATGTACACTTTCTGTTTTTTGGGCAGTCGTGTAATAAAAAGGTCACTTACCCATTGGCATGAGGAAAAGTATAAACAATAGAACCGCCATGTTGCCCACCTCCGGAGACCGACGAACCAACACTAATCTTGATCTCAAGTGGCCTTAAAAGCCTTCCTTTGGCACAAAGTGTAAGGTGAAAATAAAAGATTGGGACAGAAACTCACATTTGTACTTATTCGTAAGCCAAAGTTATTATTTTCAATGACAATTTTCGAATAAAAATGCTCTTTGGTCGTCCTCTGCTATACTTTTGTATTAATTAAACCACTTGGAAACACAGATCCTTTTTTTTTCATAATTAGTAAAACGCGTTTTCTTGAGACGCTTATTGCGACGGTGTAAAAAACTAAATAAAACTATGAAATGAATAATTTTATTCATTTCATAGTTTTATTTAGTTTTTTAAATCGACCAAATATGCGAAGATTTTGTGTGAAGGTAGTAAATTCCTGTTCATCCTGGGGGGTTATTCACGATTGTCGGAAATCTAGTCGAAAGCATTCGATTCGAATCCGTATCCTCCGATATTACATAAATATAGCAATTCACAAATACATTCGACTGACATTCGATTCACTTTCCGACGGGAAAGCCCAATGCATTTACAAAATTAGGTAGCATAAGGTAGAAAATAAGATCGACGACTATAGACTTGCCGATTCGATTCGGAAAGTTGGTTTCCGACAATCGTGAATAACCCCCCAGATGTAATTACAACCAAGGAAAGCCCATGCCTCTATCTGTCGGCACAGAACATACAGGACTATGTATTCTGTGATACAGGTGTCCCAAAACTTTGACACACGGAGGGAAAGTACCTTAAATATTGAAGATATGAAATTTTACTGAAAGAAAACTTCATTGATCTTGAAAATAATTGGAATCAAAGATTTTTGAAAAAATCACCTGCTTAACATTTAAATTGTAATTATTACGTATCAATTTCTATAGGAATGAAAGCAATAAAAAAAATTTTGACTGCAGTCCGAATTATTTTTCAAAACAAAACGAAGTCTTCTCTTAATAAAATTTCCTATCTTCAATATTTAAGGTACTTTCCCTCCGTGTGGCAAAGTTTTGGCTAACGGCGTACGTTGTACTAACGGCTAACTTACATTGCTATCGTAATCGCTACCCACATTGCTACTTTTCTTAGAAGTTTTTTTTGTGCCAAAACGAAGTTAACCAAGTAGCAATGTATCACATACATCTGTCAAATCACAGTTTACATAAACTTCATTGGCTACAGTCTTATTAGCGAAATAGCAATCGGTTGCTTGTGATAAAAAAAATCTTATATTCATCGCAAAATTCGAAAATTAAATAAAGTAACCTAGGTTACCTACTGAGTTTTAGTTTTATTATGTGTGTAATAGAACGGTACAGTCACCATCACGAAGTTATTATAAGATATCGTTCAGAAACGATTGATTGTACATATTTGTGACATGTTGACTTATCATTGCCTTTATCATCATCACAACTTAGAATAATTACACCTAGAAGCCGTGTCCTTGTATGCAAAGTGAGGCAACTTATACTGAGCCAAAATGGCTCAGTTCTCAGATTTATATCCTTCATACGTTACATAATCGTAACTAAAATCCAATAATATAATAATTAATCTCTTTAAGGTAGGGAAATTGAAACTATTTTGTACTTATTAGGTATGATTATTTAATAATGGACAATAAAAATCTGAAAACGGCTCCATTTTGGTTGTTTTTTTTTGCCTCACTTTTGACAGCGCGCTTTGTAGGGAATTATCGTTCTAGGTGTAATTATTCTAAGCATCACAATAATGTCGATGTTTTTGTTTATCTCCCCAGCCAAGGTAACAAACAAAACAGCGTTAAAAAGTGCCTATTAGGTAGGTTGTTTTGTGGATGTCCCGGTGTAATTAATAATAAATGGCAAATATATCGACTCAGCGAAGCAGAATTGCTACTTATATATGTTACCGGCAATGTGTATTCTCCGGCATTGTATACAATGCCTGAAACGATCAGGCAATGTATGAAATGATATTCATTTTATACATTGCCTAAGCATTGTATACAATGCCTGGTGGTCCACCGGCAATGTGTAAAATACGTTTATTTCTGTTGTCTGTTATAAAAAAATAACCTCGAAATTTAAGGCTCACGCTCCGCTGCGCTACGCGCTCGCCTTAAATGTCTAACCTAACCCGGGACCTACAGGAGTAAAGCAGGTTCGGTTCCAAACTCAATAAGCCGCCCTCGAGCCCCCCTCGAGCCCCCCCCCCGAAGCCCCCCTCGAGACCCCCGAGCCCCCCTCGAGCCCCCTCAAGCCCCCCGAGCCCCCTCTAGCCCCACTCGAGCCCCCCTCAAGCCCCCTCGAGCCCCCTCGTGCCCACCCCGAGCCCCCCTCGAGCCCCTCTTGAGCCCCCCTCTAGCCCCCCTCGAGCCCCCCTCGATCAAAATCTTTGTATTTTACACATTGCCGGTGGACCAGCAGGCATTGTATACAATGCCTAGGCATTGTATAGAATGCCTAGGTAATGTGTGAAATAGACAATAATATTCATTCTATTTCATACATTGCCTAAAAGGGCCAGGCATTGTATATGTTACCGGCAATGTGTATTCTCCGGCATTGTATACAATGCCTAGGCATTGTATACAATGCCTGAAACGATCAGGCAATGTATGAAATGATATTCATTTTATACATTGCCTAGGCATTGTATACAATGCCTGAAACGATCAGGCAATGTATGAAATGATATTCATTTTATACATTGCCTAGGCATTGTATACAATGCCTGGTGGTCCACCGGCAATGTGTAAAATACGTTTATTTCTGTTGTCTGTTATAAAAAAATAACCTCGAAATTTAAGGCTCACGCTCCGCTGCGCTACGCGCTCGCCTTAAATTTCTAACCTAACCCGGGACCTACATGAGTAAAGCAGGTTCGGTTCCAAACTCAATAAGCCGCCCTCGAGCCCCCCCCGAGCCCCCTCGAGCCCCCTCGAGCCCCCTCGAGCCCCCCCAGAGCCCACTCAAGCCCCCCCGAGCCCCCTTCAAGGCCCCCTCGAGCCCTCCCCTCGAGCCCCCCTCGAGCCCCCCTCGAGCCCCCCTCGAGCCCCCCTCGAGCACTCCTATCGAGCCCCCCTCGATCAAAATCTTTTTATTTTACACATGCCGGTGGACCAGCAGTCATTGTATACAATGCCTAGGCATTGTATAGAATGCCTAGGTAATGTGTGAAATAGACAATAATATTCATTCTATTTCATACATTGCCTAAAAGGGCCAGGCACAATGCCTAGGCATTGTATACAATGCCTGCGTTTCATACATTGCCGGTGACATATACAATGCCTAGGCATTGTATACAATGCCTGCGTTTCATACATTGCCGGTGACATATAAAAAAAGATTTCGCACCACACCTACCTAGATACATTAGACAAGAACAGATAAGCAACTCAAATGTGGTAGGTATTCAAGGAATAACTGTTGTAAATTGTAATTCTTACTTTGTTTTTTATGCCGTTTTTTATGGTTGGCTATTTGTTTATGTTATGCCGAGCTTATATGGCTTATTTATATAATGCTTTCAGCTTATTACTTAGTTTAGTGCCTTTATATTAATGTAGTTTGTTCTTTGTCCATATCTGCATTTTAAAAATAAATATTTGAGGTTATTGTTAGGTTTTAGGTTAGTTAGTATACGTGGCAGGCATGTGGCAGGCAGACAGACATGTCACATGACTTGCACCAAAGAGTAAAAGATTTTTTATTTCATTATTTATTCGCATTTTACCTATGTTTTTTGTTTGCTTTTTTTGTCTAGGTTTTTTAATTGTTTTAATATTTTAGTTAATCTTGTAATGTTTGTATTGTTTTCGTCTCTGTTCCGTGATGTCACGACTGGTCTCAGCAGAATAACAGTGCAGTAGACGCTGTCTGCTGCTTATACCACAGAATATACTGAGCTGAGGTCAGTATTGGCATCACATAGCACGTTACTGTACCTAGCGGAATACGTGGTGATGATCGCCACCTAGCGGAATACGTGGTGAACCATACCATTTCCATACAAATTGCTCCGAGCGTGAGGTGATAAAACTCGCACTAGGCCCTCAGTTATACACTATAGCTTATTGTAGGTATTTCTTGTTGTTGTTTTTTTTGTTATTTATGTTTATTATCAGTGCCTATTGTGTATGTGCTATGTGTTGCTAATAAATAATATTCTATTCTATTCTATTATATTGAAAATATTTCCATAGATATTTTAAATAAGGATTTTTTTTAAAGACTTTCTTAAGTATTGCAACTGTCAAAAACTGTTTTATTTCGGGGAATATATAATTGCACTTTAAAAATAATGTAACACACTTTAAAATGTTTAGCTTCAAAATTTATTGAATGCACTTTAAAAATAATGGTTTCCACTATAAATATGCTAAGCTTTAAAATTAATACTTTGCACTATACAATTTAATTGCTTAGCTTTAAAATTAATACTTTGCACCATACAAATTAATTTTACAACATTAGTACTGGTAAACAGACGACTAGGTGCGACGACGAGCGGGCGCAGCGAGAGGGGAGCTGAGGAGGAGGTTAGGTTCCATTGCCATAAGAATAAAGTATAGTTTATTCTTATGCCATTGCGACCAACAACGCCAGAACCGACTTGGTGAGACTTGCCATCTCATTAGTCTGACATGGTTTGACAGAAATTAAATGATTTCGGAGTTGGTACACAGTTATAGTGCAAACCATTATTTTTGTAGTGATAATATTAATTTATAAATCTATTATTATTTTAAAGTGCAAACCATTATTTTTGTAGTGATAAGATTAAATTATAGGTCTAACATTATTTTAAAGTGCTGTTATACAATTTTATAGCTGTTTTCATCAAATTTAAAGTGCTATTAAATACATCCCTTTTATTTCATGTCAAAAGCTGTTTCCTAAGAAGGCAAGAAAAGATAAACAGATTTTTATTTGAAGGGCTTAAAACGTTTATAAAAGGATTTCAATTCAATTAGACAATTTAATTTCATACAATTACAAAGCATTCGTTTCTTATTCAAACAGACTTAGACACTTACTTAGATATTTTGAAAGGTGGCGAAAATCGCACTTCGACTGTCTAGCAAAAATAACATCGGAAAGGGGAATGACCCACAAATTCGAACTTTTTACAACTGTTGAATATTTAACACACATCACATAAAACTTAGCCGATGAGCGCATCCTGTGATTAGATGAATTCTCAATCGCCAAAAAGACTTAAGTTCACTAACACAATAATAATTTTCATAACACGTTTTATCTACTAACGACCAGTGCAATACATTTTTTTTAATTTGTTTTACGAAACAGTGAAATAAGCCACGTTGTTAGTAATCCCACATATATTTATACCAATGGCCAACTTCACATAGCCGTGGTCACCGAAGTATTTGCCCCAAGAATTGCGTATAATGTAGTATGGGTCAGGGGCAGTCAGATCGTACCCTACGATTTGAATCGCATGATTTAATGAATCCCAAGTGCCTCTGGAATAAAACAGAAAATTACATTATTATTATTATTAAAGTTATTCACATTGACTAGAGTCTGTAGCCTGTAGCATAGAATAAATAATAGTAGAAGTCCGGTAGAACGGATTTACATTTATGTTCAATAAATAAAATGTAAATCCGTTATTGGCATAAAAAAAATTGTAAGATAATAATTACCTACTGTTAATTTTAAGTGCTGTGGATTTTGTGATAATAAATAAAAATAAAGAAAAAAAATCAAAATAGTGGCTGTGCTAATAGGGGATATCACGATGCTAAATGTGGGATGGTAACTAAAGGTAGAAATAGAAAGAAAAAGGTTAGGTAAGTATTACTTTTTTTTCTTTCTCCAGTGTTGGGATCGTCTATCTATACGAAACAGTCACATGGAAATACTCATCAAACAGTCACATGGAAACAACCCCCTTTATGTTACCCTCCTAAATTTGCCTCTACTATAGAGCAAAAGATCTTATCGGCATACGAGTTTCTTCCGATCAAAGACCAAAACCAAGAATCATTTCATTTGGTTGGTGGTAGATCCGCCTAGTTAGCTACCACCCTTACCTGAGTCAGTGCCGGATTAACAGTCTTGGCCGCACTAGGCCGAGTAGTACCAGCGGCCCCTCAGACGGGCCGGTGAATGGCGTTACTGGTCGTCTGCCTGTCGCCCCTCTAGGTCCTTGCCGCCTAGGGTTGCCAGATGGTCGGGATTCACCTGGATTCTCCCGGAATTTCAAGTGATCTCCCGACTCCCGAAAAATCTAAAAATCTCCCGGAAAATCAGCTGTTCCGAAAGTTCTCGAGAAAGCAATAATTTTCGCGGATGAAACCACATATTACAAGATTAGTGGATAAAACTGGCTAAAAATCCCACTGCGCGGCCGTTTCTTTAGAATTGACAGGCAAGATTAAAACTTACAAGATTAGTGGATTAAACTGACTAAAAATCGTATATTTAATTAAATATTTATTTCTCCCGACAACATGAATTTGAAAATGTCGGGATTTTGCATCCCGACATTTTCTCCAGATATTTTAGACTTCCGATCTGGCAACCCTATAAGCCGCGGCCTAATCGGCCTATTGACAAATCCGTAACATCAGGTTAGGTAAAAATAAATAAATAAATAAAATAAATTTATTGTGATAGCTGGTGGGTACATAAACAATATCAGTTATTGGAGCAACCATTTAAGTATAGAAATACTTGTGTTAGACCGCTCCGCTTTTCATAGCTTTGACAAATAAAATTAGGTGAAGGCCAAGCACTATCCCGTTGTGCATAAAAAAATGAGTAACTAAGTTTAAGGGCATTTATTTAGCTACAAGAGTCTTGAAACTTAATTCCCCCATATACTTGAATCAGCCTCTAAATCAGTAGGTACCTACCCCTAGCATAAACATCTATCGATAAAAAACATGCGTAAAAGTACCTACTCGATAGATGATTTGTCTATGAAAAATCGTTCGAAAAATTTTCCAGACGGATGTAATCACGGCTCCCATCAGAGGTCACCTTGGTGGAAGCTTGATTGGAGCGTGATTTCCATCCGTGGATTGTGTTGCAGCTACACGAGTTTCCATCCAAGCACCAACACGGTTGCCCTTCATTGTGAATCACGCTCGCGGCAAAACGTGCCGTATTGTAAAAATGGCTCCTAATTAGTCGAAATTTCAGAAGGAGGGCGTTTCTTTAGCGCTTTTGTGTCTAATTGACGAAAGAAAACAAAAAACCCGCGCACTCCATCTTGGAACCCGTGCCCTTCCTCCAAGGACGTTAAAGGTCATTTGGATTAGATCGTGAAATTTGGATTACATCTACTGTCTAGAATTCTAGATGGATGGCATCAAACAAGGTCACCTCTGATGGGAGGCCGGATTACATCCGTCTGGAACATGCCTTAAGCATGTTCCAGACGGATATAATCACGCCTCCCATCAGAGGTCACCTAGGTGGAAGCTTGATTGGGGCGTGATTTCCATCCGTGGATTGTGTTGCGGCTACACGAGTTTCCATCCAAGCACCAATTGCGAATCGCGCTCGCACAGCAAAATCACGTGCCGTATTGTAAAAATGCCTCCTAATTTGTCGAAATTACAAAAGGTGGGCGTTTCTTTAGCGCTTTTGTCTCTAATTGACGACAGAAAACAAAAAAAGAAACGATATCCGCGCCACAGAATAAATAATAGTACTAACGTTCCGCGCACTCCATCTTCGGATGGAACTCACGCCCTTCCTCCAAAGACGTTAAAAGTCATTTGCATTGGATGGAGAAATTTGGATTTCATCTACCGTCTAGCTAGATGGATGGCATGAAGCAAGGTCACTTCTGATGTAAGGCGTGATTACATCCGTCTGGAACATGCTTTAGTGAACAAGCTGGCTGCCTTCATACTTCAGCCGTTTGTTAATATTTGGGTAGTTCTTGGGAGAGCAATTTTTGAGTGTCACAGACTCATATCTCCCATAAAAACAAATAATTATGATTAAAACTACTATTACATCGTTTCTACATTTCATTAAGCATCGTGTCATATAGATTTAATTGGTTAAAAACTACGTAGATAGGAGTAACTCACACTCAATACCTCAAATCTGGTCAATTTTGCACGTTTTTACGTGTCACACGTGCGCCGACTTCTGAGCAATCGCGGATATTTTTGAAACCACCCACGTTTTTAATCAGTTTTCAATCACATTTAAAATAGACAAATCACTTTATATTCTAATCAAATTTAAAAACCTATTGGAGGGAAACTTTAAATTTTATAGACCTAAGTAAGTATGTCACACGCCTAGCTACATTTTTGCTGCGGCCCTTGCAAAGGCTATTGCTCAGGACTGGCTAGGCGCAGATGAATCGTTATTGATGTTTTCGAATCGACAGTTACGCCGCTACTGGCAGGTGAGGTGGCAGTGTTGCTGTTTCCCGCACTTTTGATGCAAGAGTAAGTTCTTCGATTTTAAAATTTTTGGTTTCCATTTCTCAGGTATTCCATGTCACATTTTTTCAATATAATTGTACTATTTTTGGTAAACCGGTTTTGAGGTGTTATACCTAACTCCCAAATGTATTTAACCAGTAACAAACTAGCAGGTTACTTCTTTTAAATGCCGAGGAATTTCAAAATTTATGGTTTTGGTGATTTCCATGGTGTAATTTCCATGTATAAAACACCATGGAAATTACGTAAAACCCATGGAAATTACCTTGTTTCATTTTTGGTTCATCATATCAGCCGCACGACACCCACTGCTGGATGTAGGCCTTCCCCAAGACCTCCACAAAGATCGGCACTACGCTGCCCGCGACTCTTCGTAATGACTCTCGAAAACAACTAATAAACATGGCTCAGAAGTGAGATTATGAGTCTGTTATTCATCAAGAGGGTCCTTTTAAAGAACAGAATTACGTCACTTATGCACCATGCCTTTGGCGTTTTGCCCTCGACGATGACAGACTTGAAAAGCTTTTAGAAGACACTGAGTATCGGCTTACTTAAGAAGTTCTCTAGTGATTCCAACGTCACCCACCACCGCCTTGTTGTTTTTAGCTGTTTGAGGGCCATACTAATCTCGTACAGGCTGATGTCCTGAATATCTTTGGTATAGTGTCGGATAAGCTTGGCTTTCGCCGATCCTGCATTTCTTTGTTACTCAGCTACTTGATTTGCTTTTGCTTTTATTATAATACTAGTACATAGGCCAGGTTCGCTCCTGCCTTCCGATATGATGAGCTATATGCTGGTGGCTACTCTACTCTATGGGTGGTATGGCTTCGTATGCATAACTGCTACACCGGTGTAGGTCGCTTTATCATCTGGCTGTGGACTGCCGTGTCGCCGTCGTCCGCTAGTCTCTGAGTTGCTGCTGCAGGGCTAAGTTTCATTAGATGCTGATCATGGACCTTGAAGGGTGACTCCAATCTTCATTCATGAGGGGTGGTATACCTTGCTGCTATCCAGTGTGGTCACCAATGACGAGGAAGACAGGTCACGATCGTCGTTTCCCCTGCCGGGCTCGGAGTTTGTGCCCGGAAATTGGGATCCAACTGCAATGTAGTTCTTAATACTACGCCAACTAACTTTTATTTGAGCTTAATTTCATATTTGACGTGATGTTTAGCAAAATTTTATCTGCCGGGTAATTTCCGTGGTCTTTACTGTAATTACCATGAACCGCAAATTTTCTATTTTTTTTTTAGCAAAAGTATAGATCCGCTACGTGGCGAATTTTTATATGATATTTGAATTGGCATAATCTTTCAAATTTTTTGTGTAATTCACTTGAATTTAGTGATTTCAAAAATTCCGTGGAAATTACACGGAGAACACTTCTCCGAAGAACTACCCATTTATTTAAATAAAAAAGGTACCATACTTAGTTGAAAATGAATATGGAAACGTACTTGCAGGCTGTTTTAAGAATTCCACCGTTGTAGTTCTTCCAAGGAAGCGCGTTCACTGCCGCGACAACCGGCCCATTTATCGCAATCTCTCTTAAAATTACATTATATTTAGAGAGTGGTTCGTTCACAAAGCTGAAATATTATTAAAATACTTTGGTTGCCGCAGAAGGGGTCGGGTAAGTTAGGGTTCCACTCATGGTCACTATACACCGTCATTTTGTAGTCGTTTTAATTAGCTTAAGGGAGTGTTCTACTAATGAAAATAAACATTTTTGCCAAAGAAACATGGGTCGAAAAACGACAAAAATTTTTGACTTTCCCATACGAATACAATGTTTTAGCTGTCTAGTTAGTATGGGAGGACCAACATTTTTTGTCGTTTTTTGACCCATGTTTCTTGGGCAAAAATGTTTAGTTTCATGGGTACAACACACCCTTAAGTTAATTAAAACGACTACAAAATGACGGTGTATAGCATCTTTTCCTAAGAGCACAGAATAGATATAAGTACTGCCATACAGAAAGGAAACTCCGCCCCGCCCCACAATCAATTACCTCACCCCACCCCGCGAGTTCGTGTGCCGAATCACGTGCCCATTCATTCAATAGCCCTAGACTTCACGCACACAGTTGCGCGTGTGCAAAAACGTCACTCTGCGTGTGTAATGGGTGGGTAGTTGAAACGCGACGCTTGTATGGAGTGCCCGGGGTGTGCTAAGAGGCCAACTCTGATATCGCGAAAAAAAATCAGCTGTTCCATTTGGGAGTAAGTATTGCGCACTTGTATGGAACAGCTGATTTTTTTTGCCGATATCAGAGTTGGTCCCATAGTAAAAGTTGCTTGTAATCATAAGTGGCACCAACCACTTCGGGAACCAAATGATTAAAATTTCACGCTGTATAAGACATCGTATCAAGGACCGGAACCGCTTACCGTTAAAGCACGGTTAAAGAGGTTTTTGATTGGATATTTTAATAGACTTGTTTTGAAAAACCCTATCAATACGGAAATCCTATCGAAAGGGTAGCGCTTACCGAATACGAAAACTCTATCGGGGAAACCCTATGATGGCTTTATGAAGGGGTTTTAAAACGTGTTCAAGTAATTTATACCTAGTCCCACCTGGGACGAAGGACCGGAACTGCTTATATATCGTTAAAGGCGTTTGATAGGGTATTTCATGAATTATGTTCTTTTGCCCGTACCGTACCTCCGTTCCGATCGGCGTCGCGATCAAAGAACGCTAGTCTGGACGCATGTTTGGAACGGTGCGGAGGTACGCCGTTCCGTTCGCCGAACAGGTACGCCCCGATCCACCTCGAATCTCTCGCTCTTTTGCCCGTACCCGTATCTCTCGCTCTTGAGCGTCGCGAACAAAGAACGCTAGTCTGGACGCATGTTCGGAACGGTGCGGAGGTACGCCGTCTCGATCGCCGACAGGTACGCTCCGATCCATCGCGAGTCGGTTTTTTCGCCCCGTTCAAAGGAAAAACGGAACGGTACGGCGCTAGTCTGGACGTGATCGCGGCGACGCCGACGTTCGGAGGTTGTAACTTGTAGTACAGTAGCCCGTAGTACATTTAAATTACGAAAAAGGTTAGGTACCGTTTGCCGTTGTGATATAGTTATTTATTATGAAATTATAGATACTTTAACCCAAGTTTTACAGATCGCAACTCGCCGTAACCTATATTTGTATATCTCCAAAAATGAGATTTTTTATTTTTCGAGGTTAATCACATGGTTTAGCTATTGTCGTGTTCTACAGCGCTATGTTTGATTGCCACTGATAATAGTTAGACTGTGAAAAGTAGCCATACACAGATTTAAGACCAGATGAAATGGATGGACTTTATCTGGTCTTAAATCTGTGTATGGCTACTTTTCAGTCTTAATATTATCAGTGGCAATCAAACATAGCGCTGTAGAACACGACAATAGCTAAACCATGTGATTAACCTCGAAAAATAAAAAATAATCATTTTTGGAGATATACAAATATAGGTTGCGGCGGGTTGCGATCTGTTAAAGTATCTATAATTTTGTAATAAATAACTATACCACAACGGCAAACGGTAACCTTTTTCGTAATTTAAATTTACTACGGGCTGCTGTACTATTGGATCGGAACGTTGATACGGAACGGAGGTACGGTACGGCGCTAGTCTGGACGTGATCGCGGCGACGTTCGGCGGTTTGATCGGAACGGTGGTACGGAACGGAGGTACGGAACGGGCAAAAGTAGCGTCCAGACTTATTTGATCGGAACGCTGGTACGGAACGGAGGTACGGTGCGATCAAAAGAACATATCTGGACGCACCTTTAAAAGGGGTTTTATTAGGTACTAGCTTATGCCCGCGACTTCGTCCGCGTGGATATTAGGGAACCTTTAACCGGGATAAAAAGTAAAACTATCTGTGTGCTATTCCAAATCCGTTCAGCCGACTTTACGTAATTGAGTCTTTCACATTTATAATATAAGTAGGATATCCATATCCCGTTACTTACACATTTTTAATATTAGTACGATATCCATAACCCGTTCATGCACCGTACCCGTACCTAATATTCTCGTTCCTGTTCCCGTTCCCGTATTATTTCAGCCCTTTAGGGGTTAAATTATCTCCACCATGTTGAACTTCAAAACAAATGCCATTTTCGCAATCAACATCCCAAAAAACCACGATGACGACATCCATATTGATTTTTAGGTTTATTTGCCCCATTCTTCCATTAAGGAGATAATATTTGGAAAATTACGAAATTCGTGTTCTACAAAGTGTGAAGTCAAAATGTCTATTAAATATTATTTTTCCATACAAAATTTGAACCCCCATTTCATCCCTTATTTTAATATTTTTAAATAAATGCCATATTCGCAATCAACATCCAAAAAACCTCAATAACGACATCTATATCGATATTAGGCTTTTTTACCCCATTTACCCGCTAAAGGGTTGATTTTCAGAAATCATGTTTGCTTATTTGTTTACAAAAGTACTCCTATGAAGTTTCAAGTCGGATTGTCTATTATATTTTTTTTCCATTCAAAGTTTGAACCTCCTTTTTATCCCTTTAGGGGTTGAATAATGTCCACCATATTGGATTTTAAAATAAATGCCATTATCGCAATCCAAATCCCATAAAACTTCAATAACGACACCCTTATCAATTTTGGTCTTTTTTACCCCATTTATCCCCTAAGGGGTCGAGTGTCGAAAAACCACGAAACACTGTTTGTTTATTTGTTTTAAAAAGTTTTCCTACGAAGTTTCAGGTCAAAAAGTCAATTTATTTTTTTCCCATATAAATTTTGAACCCCCATTTCACCCTTCACAGATGAATTTTCTAAAATTCCTTTCTTAGTGGGTGTTTACACTGTATAAAGCAGGGCTACCCATACTTTTTTTAAGGAGATCGACATAGCAACAATTTATGACCAAGAGATCGAAATTTACCGATATTGGAAAAAAGTTGCAAAGTAAAACTACATTGGGTGGAAGGTGTCAAATCTTAAAATAAATGCCATTATCACAATCCAAATCCCATAAAACTTCAATAACGACACCCTTATCAATTTTGGTCTTTTTTACCCCATTTATCCCCTAAGGGGTCGAGTGTCGAAAAACCACGAAACACTGTTTGTTTATTTGTTTTAAAAATTTTCCTACGAAGTTTCAGGTCAAAAAGTCAATTTATTTTTTTCCCACGTAAATTTTGAACCCCCATTTCACCCTTCACAGATGAATTTTCTAAAATTCCTTTCTTAGTGGGTGTTTACACTGTATAAATGAGATCGACATAGCAACAATTTATGACCAAGAGATCGAAATTTACCGATATTGGAAAAAAGTTGCAAAGTTAAACTACATTGGGTGGAAGGTGTCAAATCTTAAAATAAATGCCATTGTCGCAATCCAAATCCCATAAAACTTCAATAACGACACCCTTATCAATTTTGGTCTTTTTTACCCCATTTATCCCCTAAGTGGTCGAGTGTCGAAAAACCACGAAACATCTAGAAGCAAAATTTCAAGTCTCTAGGTCCAGTGATTTGGACTGTGCGTTGATTTGACATTCATTTTGGGCTTTTTTTGCCACCCATTTACCACCTAAAGGGTTAATGTTCGGAAAACCGCGAAACACGTGTTTGCTTATTTGTTTTTAGAAGTACAAGTTTCAAGTCGAAATGTCTATTTAATTTTGTTTCATAGAAACTTTGAACCCCATTTCACCCCTTTAAGGGTGGAATTTCCAAAAATCCTTTCTTAGTGGGTGTTTACACTGTATAAAGGATCCAGGAGCAAAATTTCTAGTCTCTAGATCTAGTAGTTTGGGCTGTGCGTTGATTTGTCAGTCATTTTGGGCTTTTTTTTACCCCATTTACCCCTTAAAGGGTTGAGTTTCGCAAAACCACAAAACATGTGTTTGCTTATTTGTTTTTAGAAGAACTCCTACGAAGTTTCAAGTTGAAATGTATTTTTTTCTATACAAACTTTGTACCCCCATTTCAACCCTTTAGGGGTGGAATTTCCAAAAATCCCTTCTTACTGGGTGTTATCACTGTATAAAGTATCTATGTACAAAATTTCAAGTCTCTAGGTTGTGGTCAGTGGTTTGGGCTGGGCAAATAGTCTGTCAGTCAACCCTTCACTTTTATATAAGAGATTTCATAGACTTCTTTTCAAAAACCCTATCAATGTCGTCGACTAACCCTATCGAAAGGGAAACCCTATTATTTGGTAAGCTTTTTAATAGGGTTTCCCTAACAATTGGCTTAACGAAAACTTCGAAAACAAGGGGTTTTCCGGTCCCTGCATCGTATGTAGACAACCTTATTTATGAGAAGGCACTGCGGATATTTCTAAGGCCAAACGCTGAGTTGTATTGGGAAAATAAATACAAAATATTTAGAGGTAGTTTCACGGATCATTTAGGTAATAATATCCAATTGCATTACATGACCAAAAATCCTTTCATTTTTGGTTATGTTATGCGATGTCTACCTACATGACCAGAAATTTTGTCCAATATCTTAATTCAACCAAAGCTCTTGTGAATTTTAAAAAGTGCTACCGAAAAAAAACTGTGTTTCTTACCAAGCATTAGTGAACTCTGCAATCCTCAGTCCTTTCGGTTTAGGACCTTTTGGTATCATGCAAGCCTCATCTCTCAGCGTCAAAGGGTATTCTTTTTCAGTGACCACTGGGTAGTTGTTTCTACAGAGATACTCCAGACCTAACCGTATATCGCCTTTGTAACAACCCCGGTTGTACGCTGAACAATCGAGTACCTCCTGTGAATGTATGAGGACTTGAATAATTTATCAATTACTAGCGGTCGCACGCGGTTTCACCCGCGTGGTTCCCGTTCCTGTGGGAATATCGGGATAAAAAGTATTCTATGATTTAATCTAGTCCATCTACCTACTATCTGTGTGCCAAATTTCATCCAAATCCGTTCAGTAGCTTTTGCGTGATTGAGGAACATCCACACATCCAAACCCACAAACTTTCACATTTATAATATTTGTAGGATCTGTTTGTAGGAACGCCAAAGAACGCCTTGGTAAGGGCACGCTTATGCCATCAGTTGGTGGTGCCGCGGACAGCATAGGTATTTATTTGGAATATGGTTTTAACTCTGCAATGAAGAGAGCAAAGAGGGTAGTGAAGTCCAGCTTTCTTCTTCAGCTGAGGTAATATCAACAAACTCTTTACTGAGATCTTGCTATCCCCGAAAATAGCTACCTTTAGCTATTTGGGGGTCCTTACCTGGCGGCCATTTTTTTCCGTCAAATGACTTGTCGGTGAAATGACCCATATCGGTAAAATAGCCTATTGATGAACTTTGTAGGGGTAATTCTATAATGCACTACCTACCTAGTGTTTTATATATTACGCACGGTGTTTGTTATAGCTCGGTTTATGGCCTTTAAAGCGATGTATTTAGGGCTGATGGTGAAAATTTATTAAATTACTTACTTGTATACTGCGCCTAATTTTTCCCTTGCCGTGAATGGCTGCTCGGCTCTCCATGGCGCCGACGATGCTAAACGCCCAGCAGCCAGCGCAGAGTTTCTGGTCCAATACTGGGAATACATCCTTCTTTATGCGCCTGAAATGTACAAAAACTTTTACTAATTTCTTAGTAGCGTTAAGCGTATTCGCTCTGCGATTGTGGAACTTACGGCGCGCGCAGATAAAGAATTCGTCGTCGTTCATATTCACTCGCAACGCCACACCTACCATTGTTTTTATTTGTTGTTTAATTTTGTATTGTATTCTATCATTGCATAAAGGCCCTGTCAGAATACCAGTGCTTCTGGGTCATTATAACCATCAACGAATGACCCAGAAGTTAATTTTGCTGAGACAGATGGCCCATTAGCAGCACACGTTTTGTTTGTATCTCAGTGTTTATTATGTGTTTATATTTATACAAGGGCGTCGCCAGGGGTGGGCTGGGAGGGCCGCTGACCCCCCCACCCCCTAGAGGTTAAAAAATTTAGCCAACTGCAAGTAATCAAAGCCTAAAGCCGTGGAATTGACTTACTTTTCCGATAAATCCTGCCCCATCTCAAAACTTGAATAAATTCACTAGGTGCTGTTGACTGTACCTACAATTCATATCATTCTCATCCTCTTTAATATTAACTTAAATATTGTCAATCCTATTCTTTATCTGCGCGGGTTGTAGTCAATTTTCGTAAGGGACGGTCATAGGATGGGTGACCAAAATTTTATTAGGTATCTTAAGCTCCTCCGTGCTTCGGAAGCGACGTTAAGCTGCATTTACTGTCGTAAGCACCCACCATAGTTTGCGTGTTGATTAATGACCCGTGCTTTTTATTCATCTAGGTACCTACTTACTTCTAATAATAATCTACTTCCGCAATTTATAAAAAATTCAAGCTGATATTGGTTGCAAAATATTTCTATCAATTATTGTTATTTATAAACACACAAACTTAATGAAAAATAATTTATTGTGGTTTTTCTCGACGAAAACCAAAAGTACCAAAACAACGGACGTTTTTAGCTTTTTATCACCACCAAACCTGCAAACAATTGACAACATTAAGATTTTTTAATTAACGTAATACTGATCTAAAATTCTGAAAAAAAAAATATGAGCTTAGAACACTAAAATCTCGGAATGGTTTTCTAATTTTAGTACTTTCTCAAAATGAACAGTTTCTGTGTTACAATTGATATTTTGCGAGGGGACCAAGAGGGGACCATCAGCTTGGATTTTTAATAAATGGGGAGGCGAAGGCAAAGTGAATTACAGATGGCGCTCAGTCTTTGGAACAATTGTCAGTTTGAGCTTATATTGTCTTGACTGTGTATTACGTGATTTTACTTTCTTAGATTGTATTTTTTTCGGTTTTGCGGACAAACAATGTATTATATGCTAACTTTAGCTTAGATAAAAGAAGAATTACGGAAAAGAAAAGCCAAAACAACAGGCAAGAAAGTTTATAGCAACTTAAATTTTTGTTAACTAAAATTGCTAACAAGCATTACATTTCTTTAAATTTCGTGTAAGATTTACAAGTAATCTTTTTATTTCAGATTAGAAGCATATGATTTAAATTTTAACAAAGCAACTGAGTGTAATTTCCGTGTTTATAGTTGCCTCATGATACCTTCTGTGCAATAGTAATTTCAGGTTTCTGTACTGGAATTTCTGTACCATCCAAAATTACACGAACCGTTTTATCATATTTATTTTATTATTCTAAGTTTCTTGAATGACTCTGGCATATAAAATTCTATTAATTCTCTGTTTGGCCCCAATATTGGGTATACCATATTTGATATACCTATCAAATTCATCCAAGTTATAAATATGCTAGAAACTGCTGAGGTTGAAATATTAAAGTACAAAGCTGTTATAATTCAAATGTTGTTTTATTTTGGCGAAGCTTCATCAAATTCATGAAACATTCCTTTTGATTTACTTATAATGTTTCTCAGGCTCAGCAAAGGAGAAAATCGAGGGAAAAGCATCTTTTTTTTGATATTTTTTTGCCCACTATTTTTTTTTTGTTACTGGGAAATCGATGAACTCCAATATTTTACAAGTTACATGCATAACAATGCGGCATTTTCTCAGTATAAAATTAAAAAGTGCAATACTCCAAGAGATTCCCATATGTTTTGACACTTTCTTTGAGGCGGCCGGGTACCAAAGACCAGACGCCACCTATCGGGATAAAATTGCGCTTTTCCTCCCCATTTTTTTACGGGAGTGGCGCTAGTGTAGTGTATTATAATGTCTGACAGGAACAGGAACAGATTTTAGATAAGGAGGTGTTTCACTGACGTCCATATACAAGTACGCTGGACAGGCTATTGTCATGAAATTATGACAGCATTTTTTTGTGCCGATTTGAAAATAGCCATATTGGCGCTGAGAGCACTTTTCAAATCGGAACAAACGATTGGTGACGTTCGCCTGTCCAGCGTACTTGTATAATGGACGTCAGTGAGGTGTTTTTATTAATATTCAATTCGACCATCTGTTCAGTCACACTAGTATAGTAGGTATTATCAGTTGAGTATTATATTGTATGTTGTCACTTCATTCCTTTTTTACACAAAAGCTAAATGCTTAATTGCAATGGTTTCTAGAACTTACCAATCACATTGTTTTGGTAAATCATAATTATAAATCGATTCATTTTTATTACGTCTGTGCGCCTTTAGAGTGCAATTCAACTGTTGAGCATCGCATTTTCCCAACGCAAGTCCCGAGAGCATAGTTTCACTGAACTCCTCCGTAGACCAATCAGAGAATTGGGTTAGGCCAAAAACGTTTGCGTCATCGTGTAGTTTATTCAACCTTGATATCTCTTCTAAGGACTCCTGAAAATCAAGTTTTTTCAGACAATTTTAAGGCTGCTGTAGACGCGCATCACGTTCCATTTTTAGGGTTCCGTACCCAAAGGGTAAAAACGGGACCCTATTACTAAGGCTCCGCTGTCCGTCTGTCTGTCTGTCACCAGGCTGTATCTCATGAACCGTGATAGCTAGACAGTTGAAATTTTTACAGATGATGTATTTCTGTTGCCGCTATAACAACAAATACTAAAAACAGAATAAAATAAATATTTAAGGGGGGCTCCCATACAACAAACGTGTTTTTTGCCGTTTTTTGGTACGGAACTCTTCGTGCGCGAGTCCGAGTCGCACTTGGCTGGGTTTTTTTTAATTTTTAATACAAATGACCAAAACAACTCTGCGCGAGCGGTAATGAGGGCGAACTTTGAAAATTCCTATTAAATTATTAAATATATATAAGTATATACAAAATACGCAATACAATAGACAAATACCTCATTACCTACACCTAAGAAAAAAAAAGTCTTTAGAATCTGTAAATACCAGTAAAAAAACATGTCAATGTGTACCGATTTGAGCATTTTTTAATATTTTATTTCTCTGTGATTAAAAACATTTATTTTTATTTTCTCTCTATAGGGCACTCCTTGACAATACAAACAATATTGAAAAAATAAATATGAAATGTTTGTGAATAATACCTCTGACAAGCAAATTTGAAATTCCACTTGAACAGATTGTTTTCGTTTTAAAATACCTGATAATGTATTATGTTTTTCTCTCTATACGGCACTAATTTAAGAATTTTGCTTCCTAAAACTAAAGTTTACATCAATAGTACGTTTTTCCAACGAAGTTATTATTCTATTATTATTATTATTCTTTCATTCTTTTGATAACTACATTGGAAAAACGCTAATTCGGACTGGAGCTCGTGTGCGTACCTACTCTTATAACTACTACTAAAAGCCCTCCAAAACAGTACATTTGAAAGAGAACTTAAAAATGTTTTATTGGTCAAACCTTACTATAATTTAAAAGAATATTTTGAAGAAAAAATGTTATAAGCTTGAATTTGTTTCCATTTTTTCCATATTTTATGTTGTTGTCATTTTTAATTTAAAATGCTTTGTTTTTAATGCCACTATACCTTGAAAAGGTGAAATTGTAATACCTAACATCTTTTACATTTACTCAATACTATTGTATGTACCATTTTATTACAAATTTCATGTGGAATAAATGAATCTATGAATCTATTTATTCAAATAAATTGCAAAATTAGTTTTAAAAGTACAAATAACTCTGTGCAATAGTGTGCGTAGGCTCTAATCGTTATAACAAAATTCAAAAACAAATGTGAAAACAGATGTCTGCTTTTACACGTGTATTCGACATGATCCACAATATTTAAATAATTTAATAGACTGGACTTAGGCATAACAATGGCGAGGGGTGAAATTATGGCGAAGGTAAGCCGTTCTACAAAAATGTTATGATCTGCATAGTGGATAGTGGCTATAAGGAAATTTACTTACCTCAAAATTCTTTAATCGCTGTAAAAACTCCGAATCAGTATAAGTCTTGTTAAACTTTTTCGTATAGGATTGAAACATATTTAGCGTGTGAACGTTGCTTTTCATAGCACCTTTATATTCATTATTATTAATCAATTCATTAATCACCAGTATTAAGGCCACCAAAATGAACAGTGAAATATTAAATAAGTAATCCATTTTTTTTTACTCCGTAATTATATTCGACTGATGTAACGAATCAATAAGCAATGAACTAAATTAGTACTTTATCCTGTTACTGAATACGAAAGCGATAACTATATCCTAACTGAAATAGGACTAAGGAAAATTTATATGCTACACTCGACGTCAGAATAATCGCACCTCTTCGAAAATAAGTATAGACTTGCCCCGCGTTCCGAATCACGCTTACAGCGCTATTAGCGCGAATCCGACCAAATTAAAAAGTCACAAAATATTACACTTAATAGGGTATTTGCGTACCTACTTAATTTAATGGATTATACGCTAACAGTGCTGTAAGCGTGATTCGGAACGCGGGGTTGGCCACCTGCTAGTGCCACAGAATACATAATAGTACTATGGGCAACAGCGTCGCTTAACCAGTTTTCAACAAAATTCGTGTGCGCGCGTATCGCCCCTACACGAACTAAACGTATGGTTGTGACGGCGCGGCGTGCAAGCGATTTTGACCTTAGCCGTGGTTAAGCGTCGCTGTTGCCCATGGTACAAGTCTATTGCTAGCTAGCGTTTTATTGTGTGTAAATGTTGATATCTATTGAAAGTACATTTAATGAGCTTTGAATTAATAATTGATTGATTTAATTAATATAACAGTTAAGTACCATAATTTAACGCTTGAAGCGTTATTGCTTGCGCCGCCATAAAAGGGGAATAAAAGGGGTCAATTCAGGAAATCCGGTTAAATTCGCTATTGAGTTGATGGAGAAAACACACTTCAACAGTTCAATTAAAAAAAGGAATACCTTAGATTAGATGGATACTATTGCCCATGAAGTTGCTCAAATGTTGCAAATAATGAGGCAATGTAATGTTGCTCGGAAACTGAATATCAGTCATTGATTCCGTTCGACGAGTATTTCAACGGTTTCTAGAGACTGTTGGCTATGTTCGAAGGGGAAGAAGTAAACAGGGTGTCCCAAAACTTTGCCACACCGAGGGAAAGTACTTAGGTACCTTAAATATTAAAGATAGGAAATTTTACTGAAAGAAGACTTTTTTTTAAATCGCATACGATACCATACAGATTCATACAATACGGTAATAATAAAAAAATTAATATCAAATTTCATAGTCTTCTTTTTATTTAAGATGCTATGTTATTTAAGAAAAAAATCCCAACAAGAGACTTTTTCGATCAGCATCGTAAAAAAATATATTTTTTTTTTATATTTGGTAGATTTTGGTCGATTCCTGGTTAAAGCAGGCGATTTTTAAAAACAAAATGAAGTCTTCATTCAGTAGAATTTCATATCTTCCATATTTAAGGTATTTTTCTCAGTATTGCAAAGTTTTGGGACACCCTGTATAACAACACTTAGAAAAGGTGCGATTTTTCTTACGCCGCTGAGTGTATTACACGGATAACAAAGATGAAAATAAGTTTCATTATGATGCCACGAAATAATTTTGAATCTGCTGAAATCGATTTTGTATGTAGCCTTATAATAATGAAAATTGTCTTTTAACAAACAACGAGATAGGAAACAATATTAAAATGTTTTTTTTTTGTATAAGAACATATTTTATTTCAAAAAATATTTATCTTTATAACAATATTCTCTTACATTTCATTTCTTTTGTTTTAAAACTACAAATAAGTCTGTAAAATAGTTGATTGTTACACAATGGAATTTGTTCTTTTACAGTCGTACAACATTCTTCCCTCCGGACACTATATAGGCTCCCATGGGATCCACAGATAATTTTTTCGCCTCTTGACTCCCATGGGTACTTCAGATTTATCCTGGGGCCGTACCGAATAACGCAGCGAATTTCGATATGTCTGCCCGGCCAAAATGGCGAACCCCAATTCATGATGTCACAAGAACATCGATATCTTCTAAATAACTTCGGCAAATTGTACAATACGAAATTCCTTATTTCGATTTATCTGTTTTAAGTTGAAACTCGGCAGACTTATCGAAATTCGATGCGTTAGCCGGTACGGCCCCTGGAGTAAAAAGTATGGTAAGTAATAATTTTAAATTTAAAGTACCAGGGTCACATAGATCTGAGAAACCCATGGGAGTCGAGAGACAAAAAAATATTTGTGGATCAAATATAAAAATAAGATCAAAAAATAAGTACGTACAGAAATAAGTAGTACAGAGGCCTATTTTCATACAAACCAGGTAAATTTGAAGCTTTGGTTCTCCGCCCAGGATTAAAAGGGATGTGATTTGATGATGGCCATTGAAATGAAATGAAATGAAATGAAAATATATTTATTTAAATGAGCTCACATAATAAGCATTTTTAAATCGCCAAATCTTTTTTTACCCATTATGACGTCTTTTAGCTGACAAGAAAAATGGGCGCAAAAAACTTGTCAACGTTATCAGATGGAACGATATTTACAAATATGTATATCGTTTCCAGACTTAAAATAACAAAGATTAACAAATAAGTAAATAACAAATAATTTCATTCAAAGAGTACTTAAATGAAGGAGGTCCATATCACTAAAAGAACTTAATGGATTAGAAAAGTCGTTTAGCTCAGGGTCGATTTTAAAAAAAATAACAAGCTAACATTACATCAAAGGTATAAAAAATCGTACGGTCTCTGGTGTAAACGACTCTTCTAATCCATTGGGTTTCTTAAGCGATATGGGCCTCCTCAATTTACCCTTTGAATGGCCATCATCAAATCACACCCCGTTTAATCCTGGGCGGAGAACCAAAGCTTCAAAACTACCTCGTTTGTGTGAAAATAGGAATCTGTACTACTTATTTTCATCACGAGAGTAGTTTTCTCTAAATTAAGACCAGGGGCCGTACCGGCTAACGAATCGATTATCGAAGTCTGCTGGGTTTCAAATTAAAACAGATAAATGGAGCCCCAATTGGGCCAAAATGGCGAACCCCAATTCATGATGTCACACGAACATCGATATCTTCCAAATCACGTCAACAGAAAGTACAAGACGAAATTCCTTACTTTGATTTTTCTGTTTTAAGTTGAAACTCGGCAGACTTTTCGATAATCGATGCGTTAGCCGGTACGGCCCCTGAGCCTGTAGCCAATGTCACATTTACAAATTTTCGTTATCGCTTTGCTCCGAAAAACGTATGGATTTGACGTTTTGAAATTCGATTGTTAACGAAACCTTATGTCAATCCCATACATGTTTCGAAAGCGAAGCGATAACGAAGATTTACAAATGTTACTTTGGCTAGGGGGGCTGAAATATTACAACGTTTACCTTTTATATATTTTACCCTCCTTAATTTTACAATTTTATTGTTTTGACCATATTATTTATTTTATGTCTTTATAAGGCACACGATTTATAAAACATATAAAAATGGACGGTTTACATTTTTGCAAAATACCGCGTTTAATCTGGCTCACATTATTGATACTTTATTAGGTACACACAATATATAACACCTTGTAACTATTAAAAAAAAATGCTTATACACTAAAATTGACTTAACAAATTGACTTTACTACGATATTGCTTATTATGGCAAGAAAAAGACTCATTTTGTTCTATTGTACTTATTAAGAGCGCACCAAGCCTCCAATAGCGACACCAAACATGAAAAAAATTATTAAAGCGAAATAACTATACTGGGGAGTATTTGGTAAATAGCCTTATAAAGCCGAATATGGTGGATAGGGACCATCAAACTTTTACTATGGGGCCAACTCTGAAATCGCGAGAAAAAGTCTGCTATTTCATACATTTTAATATTTTCGTTATTAATTTTTGTATGAAACAGCGGATTTTTTTTTCGCGATTTCAGAGTTGGTCTCATAGTAAAAGTTGTTCAGTTTGATGGTCCCTATCTACCATATTCGGCTTTATAAGGCTATTACCAAACACCCTGTATAGTTATTTCGCTGTAATGATTTTTTTTCATTCAAATAATTTTGCGCCTTATTTTAAGGTTCAGTTTCCAATAACTTAACCTCTTAACGTTAAGGGAAAGTGGCGCCTCCATTTCCGATTCATCTTTCGTTGACCAGACTCTAGGAATTAATGCATACACAAATAGTTTATATCGTCTTAGTTCTTATATTTTTCAAGACAGTTGTTTCACTGTAATTATTTTTTCTTGATTGGCGGCGCTAGTGGACGCACGATGGACCCTTAATACTATAGATAATTTGTGATATAAATAAAATAACGGTACAAATCGGTATAGCTACCTTATAAGGATAATATTTCGGACGATTCAGCTCGGATTTACGGAGTAAATGCTAACAAAAATTAAATTGGCTGAAAATTTTCTATAGGTAGGAATAAGGTCCCTTAGTAATAGAATAAATATTCATAATTTTCGGTTTCGTGAAAAAATTTCAAAAAATCAAAGTCTCTTCGACTTCACAAATGTATGAAAATTTATTCTATTACTAAGGGACCTTATTCCTACCTATAGAAAAATATTCAGCCAATTTGATTTTTTCGGACATTCCCCATTATGTTTGTGTAAAATTTCGAATAAGAAATACCCTAGAGGCTAGGTCCCCTAGGTTTGCACTAAACTTAAGAATCGCCTTAAGTCTTTTCCTAACTACAGCTCGACCAAAAAACGGTGTCATAAATTTAGCTGTCATGTGCCATCTTAAAATAGTCAAATTGTAGTTAGGAAACAAGTGAAACTAATAAAACCGAGCCGAAATGGCTCAGTTTTCAGATTTTTATCTTTCATACGTTACCTAAACTTATAAGAACGTAAAAGTTTCAATTTTTGGATTTTAGTTACGATTAAAGGTATGATTCCGATCTCGGCAGCAAGCAGCAGTGCTGCTGCACCAATGCGTTCCAAATTGAACAGTAATGTTATGAAAGGCGGCTCAATTTGAAGTGAGCGGAGAAGTGTCGCGACCGCATAGCTATGCAGTCGCGACAATTTTCCGCTCACTTCAAATTGAGCCTTTAAATCATAACATTACGGTTTAATTTGAAACGCATTGGTGCAGCAGCACTGCTGCTTGCTGCCGAGATCGGAATCATACCTTTAGGTAACGCATGAAGCATATAAATATGAAAGCTGAGCCATTTTGGCTCGGTTCAAGGACTCTGCTTCTAGGTGTTATTATTCTAAACCTGCGACTATGACTACAAAAAATATCAACTAGCAACAACTACAACTAAATTCGTACAATAGAAAACATTAACAATATTTTATATTAATAAAAACTTATCTATTCTTTTATTAAATCTTACAAAATATTCCAAATACAGGACTAAGGCACAGAATGAGTATTATTATAGTTACCATTTTTATTCGGGTACTTTATAATAAAAGGTACTTAAATCTACATAGAAATATCTTCTAACTCTAGTAAGAGGAAAACATCTCGACACTTATTCGACGGAGTGGAGATAAGTTCGCGCATGTGCTCTCCCGCCGCCCGCGCCCCTCACCGCTACGCATGCCCAAAGTACGCGTTCTGCGCAATCCCCACCCGTATTCAAGATGTTTGCCTCGTACTTGTATCTTTGCAGTTATGTTTTAAGGCACTCAATTTATATTTGAATATTTTTAAACAACTAAGTTCTTGAGCATTTATTTTGGACATTGATCAAAATTATCCTAGATTCCACCTTGATTACGAACTATAAAAGTTATAAAGCTAGTTGTAAAGTAGAGCCAAAATGATCTAAGCATTGAAACCTACCAAAAGAGCTAAATTTGACATAAATCAACCTTATCTCAAGACATTAAGGTGCACTTTCATTTGTTATCTGAGAACAAACGAAAGTGCATCTTTATTTCTTAAGGTAAGGTTGATTTTTGTCAAATCATTGGCTCTTTTGGTAGGTTTTAATGCTTAGATTATTTTGGCGCTGACTGTGAAATATAATGTAACCTGTTTGTCCTTTTTTAATTTAATAGTTTTTGATAGTTTTCATACAACTTATTTAGCTCTTAGCTCTTATTTACATATTTCGTAATAATAAAAGTTTTGTCATAGTAAATCAAATTATCTTTAATATTTTATTAGTCCATGCATGGGTTACTTGTGGTAAATAGTTGCTTATATTTTATTAATGATTATTAAAATTCATTTAAATTTGTTTACTACCTAAATAAGACAAGTAAGAAAAACAGATCCTAGATGTCTTTGCGTTAGATATCACTTTTTCAGTATTGCACCATTAAGGTAAATTCATATTATTGCAATAGGTATATCAAAAAACATTACATAACATTAACATTACGTTATTTATTCATTAAGGGCCCTATATACCTCAAAGTGGCGCCCTCATCTTAATTAAATTTATTGCTCGTGTTTTTTTGCCTACTACTACTACAACGAGTTCGTTGTAGTAGTAGCAGACCTCCTTCACTCGCTCAAGGTCGCGCGATAAGCACCTACCGCTAGCCGTTCGTGCGAACGAACAAGTGAGCAAAGGGCCGCCACACGCCCGCCGCCGTACAAGCGCGGCATCTTACTGCCTGCGTAGGTATTGCCTCTTTATAATAGTAACAATGTCGAATCGACATTACTGTGCCGTATACGGATGTCAAAAACAAAAAACCAATAAAAAAATTTCGTTTTTCACATTATGTTAAACGCTACGCAGTTCATTTAAAAGAAGACAACCTTAACGTTGCGTCATTAGAAAAGGTAAGAGCACGCGATAGAAAGAGAGGCAACTACTAGGTGAATATAAACTGTACTGCAGGCCATTGCGCGACCTGAATTGCACTTTATTGTGTCGGAGCCTCGAAAATGTGGTCGGAATACTCAGGGAAGAGGGCACGAAATTTTGCGAAAATCAGCGCAAGGGCAGGAAGAAGAAGTTTTCGGAAGAAACCCTTAGGCTCATGAAGAAGCGACGAGAAGGCCCACCTGTCACTTCGTCCGAACAAAAGGCTCTCGGCGGCGCGACAGCGGAGCGGTGGCGATGCATTCAACAGTATGGCACAGTATGGAGACGCGCACGAAACGGGCGGTGGCGGAGCGGGGCGACGAGCGATGCACGGGCGGGAGGAGAGCGACGAAAACAAATGAACAAACCAGTTTGATTTGGTAGCCCGCGATTACAGTAGTGTTGTGTTGAAAAATATAATAGTGTCTGTGTTCATTCATATTGGGCAATTTACGTAGATAAAATAATATTTTAAAATAATTATATCTAATAGGGTCAGTATGGATGTCGGACATCATTTAAAAACACAAGATAAGCAAAGGATCCGATTTTGAATCTAGTTAAATCCTATAGACCATTTTTTCGAACTAAATATTTTTAGACATAGGATATATTTCGTCCTTTGAATATCTTTTGGTATTGATTTAACAAGAAATTGTTTTCATAGCAACATCACATTTGACACATCAATAGAAATAAAAAACTTTAAGAAGTTTCTTTAACATATAATTTAGGTTTGTTACTACGATATTCTAAAAAGCCCTAGTCCAGTAGGACCACGAGTACATAGTGGTATTCCGTGGTTTTATCTTACCAGTAGGTCAAATTTAGCCCATCTGTCACAACATTACTAGCGCGGCTGACCGACCGCTATGTTTCGTGCCCACGTTCTCATCGCCCCGCCCCGCCGCCGCTCCGCTGCCGCGCCGCCCCGCCACCGGTCGGCCGCCGCCACTTTCGTGCCCGGACACTAACGCCGTTCTATTTGACGGGAGAACTCCGGAGGCGTGGAGTCGGAGTGTCGTCGTCTTGTTCTTCAAAAAAGGATACAAGAACTTACTGAAGAACTATCGACCCATCTCGCTCCTAAGCCACGTCTACAAGCTGTTTTCAAGAGTCATCACAAACCGCCTTGCGCAAAGACTCGACGAATTTCAACCCCCGGAGCAGGCTGGGTTTCGAGGAGGATATGGCACCATAGACCACATCTTCACAGTGCGGCAGATTATACAGAAGTCCGAAGAGTATAACGAGCCTTTGTGCTTAGCATTTGTGGACTATGAGAAGGCATTTGATACTGTCGAAACCTGGGCTGTTTTAGAATCCCTGCAACGATGCCAAGTCGATTGGCGATACATTCAAGTGCTGAGATGTCTCTACAATGCCGCAACCATGGCCGTCCAACTGCAGAACCAGCAGACTAAGCATATCCCCTTGCATCAAGGTGTGAGACAAGGGGATGTGATATCCCCCAAATTGTTCACAAACGCATTGGAGGATATGTTTAAAACGCTGGACTGGAAAGGACGCGGTATTAACATCAACGGCGAATACTTATCACACTTGCGATTTGCGGATGACATCGTCATTGTGGCTGAAACGTTGCAGGATCTACAATGCATGCTGAACAGCCTAGCTGATTCCTCTCTACGCATCGGTCTACGAATGAACTTGGACAAAACCAAGATTATGTTCAACGAACAAGTAATTCCAGGACCGATTGCAGTACAAGGTAGTCCTCTCGAAGTTGTTACGAAATATGTCTACCTCGGGCAAACATTGCAATTGGGTAGAAACAACTTCGAGGGAGAGGCCAACAGAAGGATACAGCTGGGCTGGGCAGCATATGGGAAACTTCGTCGAGTCTTTGAGTCGCCTATTCCACAGAATCTAAAGACGAAAGTCTTCAACCAGTGCGTCCTGCCTGTCATGACATACGGAGCCGAAACGTGGACACTCACTGTAGGGCTGGTTCACAAATTTAAAGTCGCGCAGCGAGCTATGGAAAGGGCTATGCTCGGAGTTTCTCTGAGAGATAGGGTCCGGAACGAGGTGATCCGACAGAGAAATAAAGTCATCGACATAGCTCACCGGATTAGCAAGCTGAAGTGGCAGTGGGCCGGCCATATTAGCCGTAGAACCGATGGCCACTGGGGCAGACGAGTTCTTGAGTGGAGACCCCGAATGGGCAAACGTAGTGTAGGACGCCCTCAGACAAGGTGGAGCCACGATCTTCGCAAGGTGGCTGGCATAAACTGGATGAGTATAGCCGCGGATCGTGCTCAGTGGCGTGCACTCGGAGAGGCCTATGTTCAGCAGTGGACGATGATAGGCTGATGATGATGATGATGATGATGTGTCGGAGCAAAAGTCGCTATTTATTTAAATTACTATGCGGCGTGCTGCTTCTGTACTTTGTACTATTACTTATTCTGTGGTAGTAGTAGGCAAAAAACAAGAACTATATTTTATTGAGGTTATTGTTTGTAAATAAACTATAGAACCCTAGCTTCAAACTGTACCTACATGTAAATTTTCGATACATTATGTACTTAGCGAAAAATTAATTTAATTAAGATGAGGGCGCCACTTGAGGGATTAAGTCGCCTTAAGAGCATTAATTACAATATACGATCATCACTTCAAAAAAATATAAATAAATCCTGAAATGATATACAGAGACGATAAGGCACAATATAGATGCGTTTCATTCTCGTTTAGACAAATTTTTGTTTTGGCTTTATTCGAGGAGGTAGATCTTTAATTAGAAACAACATTTTCTACCAAAACAGTAATATTTTCGAATGGCAACACTACGCTACCTCGATAGCAGCAACCTCGTTCGCTATGCCACAAATATTGGTGCCAATCGCTAGATGTAAATACCCGCTAAGGCCGAAATCCGGTCCCCATGAGTTTTTAGCTATGTAATATGGCACATCGGCAGTGAGATCGTAACCTACCAACTGGACGGCATGGTTCAAGTCTATGGCAGCCCCACTGAAAAGAAATAGTAAAAAATATTTTGAATAATTGCAGGTTTTTTTGTATACTTAATATATAAAATTTTGCAAATTAAGGCTCCATAATCCTGATGGAGCCTTAATTTGCAGGCAGCCCCACTGAAAAGAAATAGTAAAAAATATTTTGAATAATTGCAGGTTTTTTGTATACTTAATATATAAAATTTTGCAAATTAAGGCTCCATAATCCTGATGGAGCCTTAATTTGCAAAATCTAACTGTCATAATCATAATATTTCGCAAACTACATCTCTTATATAAACGTGAAGGGGTGACTGACAGACTATTGCCCAGCCCATACCACTGAACCTAGGGACTTGAAATTTTGTACATAGATATTTTATACAATATAAACACCCACTAAGAAGGGATTTTTGGAAATTCCACCCTTAAAGGGTTGAAATGGGGTTACAAAGTTTGTATGGAAAAAAATAATTAAATAATAAGACGAAGTCGCGGGCGGCCGCTAGTTTACTATAAAAAGAGTTTTATACAGGCTGTTAAAGTTAAATAAATAGCAATTCTATCCTATCGTCCGACAAGCTACTTGACTACACTACACTAACACGAAAATAGAGTACGGGCTCATTTCATAGATTCCAGATACTATTATAAGCACTTCTGAATTTATATCAATCATTTTTCAATGTAAGTAATTTGAAACTTAAGGCGACATTATATGCAACACTAGCGCCCGCAAAAACTCAAACAAAAACACCGTGTAAATTCATACTTAATTTATTAAAAATCCAAATCAAATATAAAACACACAAACTCAGTGACAAACAATTGTTTGTAATTTTGATGGTGAAAAAGCTAAAAACAACCGTCGCTCCTTTTGTTTTTCGTCGAGAAAAACCACAATAAATTAATTTGTCATTAAGTCTGTGTGTTTATTAATAACAATTGATATTTTGCAAAGGGACCATCAGCTTGGATTTTCAATAATTTGTGTATATGTTACCGGCAATGTGTATTCTCCGGCATTGTATACAATGCCTGAAACGATCAGGCAATGTATGAAATGATATTCATTTTATACATTGCCTAGGCATTGTATACAATGCCTGGTGGTCCACCGGCAATGTGTAAAATAAGTTTATTTCTGTTGTCTGTTATAAAAAAATAACCTCGAGATTTAAGGCTCACGCTCCGCTGCGCTACGCGCTCGCCTTAAATTTCTAACCTAACCCGGGACCTACAGGAGTAAAGAAGATTCGGTTCCAAACTCAATAAGCCGCCCTCGAGCCCCCCTCGAGCCCCCCCGAGCCGCCCTCGAGCCCCCTCGAGCCCCCCCACCGAGCCCCCCCGAGCCCCCCTCGAGCTTCCCTCGAGCCCCCCTCCAGCCCCCCCTCGATCAAAATCTTTTTATTTTACACATTGCCGGTGGATCAGCAGGCATTGCTGCCTGACAATGCCTAGGTAATGTGTGAAATAGACAATAATATTCATTCTATTTCATACATTGCCTAAAAGGGCCAGGCATTGTATACAATGCCTGCGTTTCATACATTGCCGGTGACTTATACACACAGTATTTTTGCGGGAGCGGCCCTAGTGTTGCATTATAATGTCGTCCTGCCTGCCTAGCATGATCGATTTATATCGCGTGATATAGCGTTTTATCACGTTTAACTGTCAAAAAGACAAAGGAATTTGACAGTTGAGTGTCGATAAAATGCTATATCACGCGATATAAATCGGTCATGCTAGGCAGGCAGGACGACATTATAATGCAACACTAGGGCCGCTCCTGCAAAAATACTGTGTGTATAAGTCACTGGCAATGTATGAAACGCAGGCATTGTATACAATGCCTGGCCCTTTTAGGCAATGTATGAAATATGCTTTTTGACACAGTTCTTGTTTCTTAAACCCAAAATCGAGACACAATGTGTTTCCGTTTTGGGTTTAAGAAGCACAATGTGTTTCGGTTTGGCGTTTAAGAAACAAGAACTGTGTCAAAAAGCATTACCATTCATTGAACCACGATTTCGACGTTAACATTAGCAGACTTGACCCCCAGATCTTATGAAGCAAGCCCTAAGAACTGTAATCGCACCAACCTGCAATGGTACTGTATGACTCCGCCCAAGTAGTTCTGCCACGTGAGCGCATTCACCGCCACTGCCACAGGCCCGTGCAGAGCTAACGCTTCTATGATCTTTTGTTCTGTGCCTACGAAACTGAAAACATTATGTACATATAATAACTTTACTTATTAACCAGCCTTTTGCCCGGTTTCTCATAGAAATTAAGTGCCATTTAATTTAGCCTCCACCCATGGTCTACTGGTGGTCTAGTGCGCCCACCCGTGTAAAACGCAGAGGTTCCAGATTCGATTGCCAGGGGGGGGGGTACAATGGGTACAATTTGTACTCGGTTTGGTTGGTGGTAGGGCTTATTTCAAGTCCGCCTGGCTAACTACCATTATCTTACCTAAGTCTGACGCCATAACAACAATTTAAAAAATGTTGTGTTCCGGCAGTTAGAGGTAAGATAGCTAGTTCCTCAGTGATGAGGATTCCGGGTGTGGTGCGCTTCCACCTATCCTAACTAGCCAAGCACTATCCTGTTGTGCATACAAAAACCGACCTTTTGCCAGGTTTCTTAGAGAAAACTTGAAGGACCAAAACCCTTTTGAACAAACTGGATAAGGCCCTCCGCTGCCTTGAGCGGGACACGCGCGCGGGGCGACATAGATTAAAGCTGACTCATGCACTGCGCAAGCATCTGTCCGTCAAAAACCAGCAATCTATATTCCCGCGCCGTGTACCCGCGGCGGGATCCCGCTTAAGGCAGCGGAAGACCTAACTGTCAGAGAATTCTACTATTAGTCCAGTTAATAAAGGGGTTGTAGAGTGTGCGAGCGGGCAATTAAGCGATTCATTCAGAAATTTGTTAAGGGTGCTTAGGGAATTATACTAAAAGTCGTCTAGTCCAGGAGGTGAGCCGGAGTGGGGGAGCTTAAAGTTTAAAAGTTGAAATGTGCGTCGTCGTAGAGAAAAGTGTTCTTTACTTACGACGCATCGTTTCGAAGATATTTAAAAGTTCAAACTCTAAGCCCCCTACGTACCTCCTAGCTAGACCGATGGACTTTTAGTATGTTCGAGTGAAGTTAGGGAGCCCTAAGCACTCTATTCAAGTTTCTGAAGGTATCGCAGTTGTTCGCTGGCGCACTCTGCAACCCCTTCACTTTTGATTGAGGCATTCGTTGACTGGACTATATTTTATACCGATTGTCCATCAGCCATTTTTAATGTCCCCACTGCTGGGGGACATGTCTTCCTTATGCGTCGTAATATTTATGATATAGTCAAAACTTATATCCGGTCAAAACCACTTTTGACTGAAAAAATCAGTCAAAAGTGGTTTTGACCGATGCTCTTAGTTAAAAGAAGTTTTGACTGATTTTCGCAGGCAAAAGTGGTTTTGACCAACGTTTTTAGTCAAAAGTGGTTTTGACCAACATTCTCAGTCAAAAGTGGTTTTGCCTGGTTTCAAGGCAGACTATCGGTCAAAACTCATAAAAAAGTTATGGAGGTTAGTTAAAATTACCAGAAAAATCATCAAAAAAGTTTCATAAAACTATTTATAAGGTGTAACGTTTAAGTGTTTTGTCCATACAAAATTCATTCGATATTGTACGGAGACCTGTGAACTGCAAATACTCGATCTCAAAATATTTATTTTATTTTTTATTTTAAATATAATATTGAAACTATGTCATTTTGATAGTTTTTGGAGGATAGAGCTATTTACGTCCATGGGCTTTTACTTTAGATACCTACACCTGTCTAGTCTGGGTAGGGCTAAATGAACAGCAACTGCGCAGTGGAGCTAGGTGGAAAGAAGCGGGCTTTTCACACATTTCAGTGTATGATCACCGCTCTTTTCCGCCCAGCTCTACATCAGTGAAAACGCAGCCTATGCCATGCTAACTTACAAATTACTTTGAAAAATAAAAATAATTACCAGGTAGTTTTTATTTTTAAATATTTTTTATATGCTATCTAACGTTAACATGGCTTACGTTGCGTTTCACTGTTTCACTGGTGTGAAGCTGGGCGGAATAGAGCGGTGATCATACACTGAAATGTGCGAAGTTTTATAAATGATGAGAGATATTAGTAATTATAATTTATAATTACTTATATCTCATAATTTATAAAACTTTCACTTGTTCAATTAAATAGGCTCCCAGTCAAAACTGCTATTGAGAGGTCAATAGCAGTTTTATCTAACATTCGTGGTCAAAACCACTTTTAACCGACATAATTTGGTCAAAATCAATATTACCCATTATTTTTGCAGTTAAAAGTGGTTTTGAACAACGTCATTAGTTAAAACCAATTTTGACTGCAAAAATCAGTTAAAAGTGGTTTTGACCAACGTCCTTAGTCAAAACCTCTTTTGCCTGATTTTAGCAGTCAAAAGTGGTTTTGACCGGATATGAGTTTTGACTGTAACATTTATACCGATTGGCTTACTATAATCACAGAATAGATATTAATACTACCGTACAGAAAGGACACTCCGCCCCACCTCAGAATCAATTACCTCACCACAGCCCGCGAGATCGTGTGCCGAATCGTGTGCTCATTTTAGTCGTGTTTGTCAACGTCAACTTATTTTGATATTCAAAGCAATGCGTCGTAACGTAACTTTAATACCAAAAAGTTCGAATTATGAATTGAACACCCTAGACTTAGAGCCAATTTCACCATTGATTTTAAACGCGCTTTGTCAAAAAACAAGTTTAAGGCTGTCACTGTCATAACAACAAAGTAAAATTTGTTACAAAAATGTACAATTATGTTATAAACAATGCCTTGTTAAATCTTGATTCAATTTTTTTAATGACCTGGTGAAATTGATTTTTGGAATAAACGGGGAACGGGGTATCAAACTCGACACTTAAACTACATTACGTAAAACGTGATCTTAATCGCGCTTAAAATCAATGGTGAATTTGGCTCTTAGAGTCTAGACTTACACACACAGTTGCGCGTGTACAATAACGTCATCTGACGTCATCTGTTTATAATGGCGCGGTTGTATAGAGTTTCCGAGGTGTGCTATAATAACGGGTGTGATTTAGCAAAGTTGACAAAGTTAGACTTTTAGTTGACCATACTCACTCGTCATACGTAAACGTCTCGTCACTCTGACACCAGTGGCATTCTTCTTCGACTGTCAGCTTAAGAGGGTAACCCTTGTCCACCTCCACGGGAGTGTTGGTGATCGTCAACCAGTCCAGGAGCAGGCAGATGTCGCCCCATTATTAACTCTATTAGTTGGACTTTTAGTTGACCATACTCACTCGTCACACGTAAACGTAGTCACTCTGACTCCAGAGGCATTCTTCTTCGACCTGCAGACGGCATTGGTCAGCTTGAGAGGGTAGTCCTTGTCCACCTCCACGGGAGTGTTGGTGATCATCAACCAGTCCAGGAGCAGGCAGATGTCGCCACATTATTAACTCTATTAGTTGGACTTTTAGTTGACCATACTCACTCGTCGCACGTAAACGTAGTCATTCTGACTCCAGTGGCATTCTTCTTCGACCTGCAGACGCCATTGGTCACCTTGAGAGGGTAGTCCTTGTCCACCTCCACGGGAGTGTTGGTGATCATCAACCAGTCCAGGAGCAGGCAGATGTTGCCACCTTTTAAGTTTTTTTTTTTACTTTTAGCTGACCATACTCACCGTCGCACGTAAACGTCGTCACTCTAGCAACAGTGGCATTTGGTCAGCTTGAGAGGGTAGGGTAGTCCTTGTTCACCCCCACAGGGGTGTTGATGATCGTCAACCAGTCCAGGAGCTGGCAGATGTCGCCACCTTATTAACTCTATTTGTCTAGTATACAACAAACGGCTAAAAGTATTTAGTTGCGCATACTCACTCATCGCACGTAAACGTAGTCACTCTGACTCCAGTGGCATTCTTCTTCGACTTGCAGACGCCATTGGTCAGCTTGAGAGGGTAGTCCTTGTCCACCTCCACGGGGGTGTCGGTGATCGTCAACCAGTCCAGGAGCAGGCAGATGTCGCCGCCCGCGCAACCCTGGTTGCCTAGTGTTGCGCAATCGATTACCTCCTAAGAGTGAACGATTTTCATTTGTTAGATAGAAATTCTTGAAGAGGAGCTAGGTGACGCAGTGATTTAGCGCCTGGGGCCCTATTTTTGAATCGCTCGACGTGGCGTCGAGCGCTCGTTTCTACTGATTTTCGTTCGACATTTGACTTTCCATATTTTTGAATCGCTCGACCGCAACGAGTGCCCCTACCCACTCGTTTACAGTCGAGCGATACGGCACGGCGAGCGATATTCTTTTCTACTTAAAAGCAAAGATTTTTGTTTAACAGCCAATAGAAACATAGATATTACGTTCCGTTTTCGTTGTGGTAGTTACCAGTTTTCTCTAAATTCTGTATGGAACGGATAAAATCCAATAATTCGTTTTATGTTGGCAGCACGGAAACGAACGATTCAAAAATACGGAAAATCGGCGTCATGCGACTTGGAAGACGAGTGTGACTTAAGTCGCATGCGACAAAACTATGTCATACGAGCGATTCAAAAATAGGGCCCCTGGTCCTGCGATTGTGTAGATTAAACAATTTTCGTAAGGGTCGGTCATAGGATGAGTGATTTATTATCTTGAGCTTTTCCATGCTTCGGAAGGCACATTAAGCCATTGTTCCCGGCTGCTTATGCAGTCGTTAACACCCACCAATCAGCATTGGGCCCGCGTGGTGGGTTATGATGACTCATCCTCTTTATCCACCCTTAACATGGACTCCTGTCGGACAATCGAGAACAGATCGCTCAGCTGTTTAGCAGGTGCTTTTGAACAGCCTAAACTTAATAAATATAACCGCCTCTGTGGTCTAGTTCACCCACCGGTACAATTTGTACTCGGTTTGGTTGGTGGTAGGGCTTATTTTAAGTCCGCCTGGCTAGCTACCACCATCTTACCTAAATCTGACGTCATGACAACAATTTAAAAATTGTTGTGTTCCGGCAGTTAGATGTAAGATAGCCAGTTTCTCGATGGCAAGGTTTCGGGCGTAGTGCGCTTCCACCTTCGGCCTTATCACTTAACATCAGGTGAAGGCCAAGCGCTATCCCGTAGTGCATAAAAAAAGGCTTAAATGTCTGATATTTCATATTACCTGCACACTGAGCGTCGGGACTTTGCCCGTGTTGATGGCAGCCATAGATTCCATGGTGCCTACTGTGCTGAACGCCCAACAGGCTCCGCACAAACCCTGGTTTTTCACAGTACCAACGGCCCCTTTAGCTCTCCTGCAACAAACATTCAAGCAAGCTTTTTAATATACCAACAAGCAAAACGTTTAACTACACTGGCCTGCAAAACTAAAGTACTACAGAGGTCTATTTTCATACAAACGAGGTAACTTTGAAGCATTGGTTCTCCGCCCAGGATTAAACGTGGTGTGATCTGATGATGGCCATCCAGGGAGTGAATGGAGAAGATTCAGATCCCCATACACACCCAATAGATCTGAGGCCGTATTACAAGCTCTTAAATCCTGCCAGGTTTATAAATTGCTGTAGTGACATCTCTTTCTCGTCGTATAGCAAATAAAAGAGATAGATTGATAGCCAGTCAGAAAACTGCCTGGAAATAAGAGGTCATAATACGGCCCCTGATCAGCATTCTAAGAGCTGTAAGGATAAGAGTTATCAGTTAGGTACAGCATTTCCATACATTTTAATGCTATTTTCGTGGTTTTTTTTAAACATATCCAAACAGCTCTTAGAATGCTGATCAAATCTATTGGGTGTGTATGGGGATCTGAATCTTCTCCATTCACTTCCTGGATGGCCATCATCAGATCACACCACGTTTAATCCTGGGCGGAGAACCAATGCTTCAAAGTTACCTCGTTTGTATGAAAATAGACCTCTGTAGTACTTAGTTTTGCAGGCCAGTGTAATTATTTCGGTAACTCTCAGCCACTAGTACTTCAGCAAAAATAGAATTACTTTGACACCACTTAAAAGCGGTAGAGATGTACCTACACTTCACAGAAGGGTCACCTTAATTGACAGAGATAGTTTTGCATTAGTAAAAAAGTTGTTGGTGAGTTATTTAAGGGATACGGATTGACAACTGTCATAGTAGTCATCTCTTAACAATAGGACCAAGACCAAAATAAAAAAGTGCAATTGATTCATTAAGTATAGTGTGGTCACTTAATGGACGCTTCTGACACCGACAGGAACTCGTTGCCATCCTTCATCATGCTACTTAACGCTACCGAAAAGTAGTTTTACGCAGCGGCACTGCATCATCAGGGAAATGCAGAGACACAAAGTTGCGTAGGAGGCGCAGATCTGCAGTTCTGCACGTTCGTGTGTTTTCTGCGTCTATGCGCCGCACATCAAATAATTTTATGTTGTCATCTTTCAGAAACATTCTACTTATAAATTGACGCTCACGAAAAGTTCCTTTAGGACCATCTGACCACCAAATCCCACCTCCAGTGGTTGGTTGGCACTTCAATTTCTCAACTGACTACCAGTGGCCAAATAACACAATGTCACTCCCATTTCCCATTTCACCCACCATTGGTGAAAATTATCCCATTTCATCACTGGTGAATTTTATTGGGTATAAACAACAGATACAATATAGAAAAGTATAACATCGACTCGACTATAATGCATGGAACAGCTGATTTTTTTTCGCGATTTCGTGGTTGGCCCCATAGTAAAAGTTGTTCATTAACGTGGTCTGAACACCCCATTTCATTTTTAGATATACTTTAAAAATAACCGTGTATAGATAGTTTATAATAAACTAGCAACCTGCCCTCGCTTAGCTTTGGTACAAAATTAAATACTTTCAATCACTTGCGGCTCCAAAGTACCAGGATCACATAAATATGGAGAAGGTTATGGTGGTTAAATTATGGTTTAATAATAGGCTTATATAGTTTTCAAAAGGTCATCGGTAGTCAGTTAAAACAAAAAATCCCACTTCATCACTGATGATAAAGATAAAGATAAAGAGATAAAGATATATTTATTTGCAAAAAACATGAGTACATGAGTGGTGTAATATGGAAAATAGATCTTACATGTTTTGCCGGTCAGCATGCAAAAATTCATCATATAAAACATAATTATTTCACTAAAATTACAATTAATTCAAATTAAATAACAACAGTAAATACAAAAAAAAAAAATTCATTAAGTAGCTGTCTAGAATAAAATATTATATTTATCAAATTCAAATTCATTTCATGTCATAAATAAATAACAAAGTCAAAATTCAATAAAATTATGTAATAAAATAGAAACAGTCAAGCTTATATTTAAAAGGTTTTATCATTTAAGAAGTCTTGTACACCATAATAACATTTTTCAACTAGAAAACTTTTTAGTTTAGCTCTAAACAAATTTTTATTAAGATTTTTGTAGCTGTCTGGAATTTTATTGTAAATTTTCGGAGCCATACATATTACACTGTTTCGTAAAAGTGTTGTCTTAGCAGCATGTATACACAGCCTATCACCATGACGCCTATTACGTACAACTATAGATGATTGACGCGGAAACAGATGTGGAAAAGTTTTAACAAAAAGGGCCATTTCTAATATATATAGTGACGGAAGTGTCAAAATTTTATATTTTGTAAAATACGGCTTACAACTATCTGTGGTTTGGAGACCAAAGATTGCCCGTAGGCACCTTTTCTGCATTTTAAAGATAATGTCTTTATCAGTAGAATTGCCCCAAAATATGATACCATATCTAAGAACAGATTCAACCATGCCATGGTATGCCGTCAGAAGGGTGTCAGTATTCGTCGAAAATGAAAGTCGGTACAAAGCATATGCCAAACTACTTACTCTTTTACTTATTTCAGCTATGTGATTTTTCCAATTAAGTTTTTGATCAATCTGTAGGCCAAGAAAACGCGCAGTTTCAACTTTCTTTATGCTGTTACCACTATATTCAACTTTAATGTCATGAGCAAATTGAGTCCTTTGAGAAAAGTGCATAATATTTGTCTTGTCAATGTTTATTTTCAAATTATTATTTTTAAGCCAGTCAATTATCAATGTCAAGGTTTTATTAACGTCAATTTCATAAGTATTAATGTCAGTAAATTTAACGGAAACCGTACTGTCATCAGCAAATAGTGTCATTGGTTGATCCGTTGCATTAGGCAGGTCATTTATATATATTAGAAAAAGAAGTGGGCCGAGGACACTTCCTTGAGGAACACCGTATATTACATTACGAGTGTCCGATCTGAAAATTACCTCGGTCCTCGTTTTGTTATTAAATCTTGATATTTCCGTTATTTGTTGACGATCACTTAAGTAAGACCTGATTAAATCTAAAACGTTGCCTCGTATTCCACACGCATCTAATTTTTTTAATAATATGTTGTGATCTACATAGTCGAAAGCTTGTGTCATGTCACAAAATATTGTACAAACGGGCAAGGTTTTATTAACATTTGACATAACAATTTTCAAAAACTCAAAAATCGCTATGTTTATTGATTTTTTCTGTCTAAAACCATTTTGTTCATTACAAAATATGTTGAATTTTTCTAAGTATGCGTATAGTTCTTTATAATAATACTTTTCTAATATTTTAGAAAATATAGAAATTAAAGCAATAGGTCTATAGAATTCCATTAAGTCTTTATTATTTTTCTTAAACAATGGTTTTATAATACTCAATTTGAGATCCTTAGGAAAGATGCCTGTTTCTATGCTAAGATTGATAATGTGGCATAAGTGTTGACATATTTGACCACTAACATATTTTATTATTTTTGTTGATATTCCATCATATCCAACACTACTGGTATTTTTTAGTTTCGCTATGATTAATTGTACATCTTGTGGTAGGCAAGGAGGCATAAACATAGACTGCTGTTTTCTATCTATGTGAGCAGTTATGTTTCGACCACTCTCAGGGATTGGTTGAATTTTATCTATAAAATAATCATTAAATGCATTTGCGATTTCTAAGGGATTACTAATATAGTCATCATTTAATTTAATTTTTGCAATATGTTCCTTGGGTTTGATAAAACGCGATTCATTAATTATTTGCCATACAGTCTTAGATTTATTATCAGATGTTTTTATTTTATAATTATTTTGAGCTTTTTTTGTCAAACTTATAATTCTCTTAAATAATTTTGAATATGTTCTGTATTTACCCTTATTTTCATTTGAGGGTTTTGACTTTGAAATCCACAGCAAATGTCTTTTTCTTTTGCTACATATTTTTAAGCCACGCGTTATCCATTTAGCCTTCTTATAGATATTAATTGTAATTTGTTTCAAAGGAAAACATAAATCGTAAAAAAGCTTAAAAATGTCAAGAAAATTATGGTATGCAGAAGAAGCATCAGTAGTGTTGTATATCTCTGGAAATGAATAGTTCTCCAAGCACATTTTAAATTTTTCTTTATTTTCTGGGCAATAGTCTCTAACATGTTTACGCCAAGATTTTACTTTCGGAACATGTTTAACAGGAAATGTTATGACTTGTGCTGTATGATCCGACAAACCGAATTCCATCACTTCAGCCTTACATTTTTTTTTACAATTGTGAGCAAAGTTATCTATACATGTTTTGCTCCGCAACCTGGTAGGTTGTCTTAATGCTAATTTAAAGTTAAAATTTAGAAGTAAACATTCAAGATCTAGCGTTATGTTATTTGTTTTTAAAATATCAATATTAAAATCACCAGCTATTAAAATATTTGAATATTTCTTTTTTGAAATATAAGACAGTACTTTTTCTAATTTGTTTAAAAATATAGGAAGGTTACTTCGTTTTGGTACTCTATAAAAACAAATGATAGCAATATTATAGTCTGTCAACTCAATAGCACAGCATTCAAAAACATTAATTAACGAAAATTTACTAATTTCTGAGAGCTCTCTCCATTTGTGTTCCTTTTTTACCATGATGCACGCTCCTCCTCTTCTAGACTTGTCTCGGCTGAAACACGCTGCTAAATTATAGTTATGGGTTTTCAGCAACTGCTCATCTCCCACCATCATAAAATGTTCAGATATACAGAGCACATCTATTTCTATTTTTCTGTCTATTAATTCATCTAAATGTATTTGGAGTATGTCAGATTTTGTTATAAGTCCTGCAATGTTCTGATGAAATATTTGTAAATATTTAGTTTCGAAAAAAAATTGAGTCATAATCAGTATCTTTGTCATCGTGCTTGATATTTTCCATTAAATAAGTGTCGTCAGTGTTATGATGGGATTGAATTTCCCTAATAAGGTCTTGAAGGGTTTTGAATACAATGCGCATGCCATAGTCATTAATAGTGCCAGAATGTTTATTAAACATTTTAAAGTCGTAATCTAAGTATCGATTTGAATCCAGTATATATGCATGTTCGTGCGTCATAACATCCAAATACAATAAATTATTAAAATTTTCAACTCTCCAGTTGAACATATTCTTTAGGTATCCGCATTTGTAGGTTGGGAGGCAAATAATGACGTTTGTATAATCAATATGTTTCAAGGTTTCTCGAATATAGTAAATGATGCTGAAATAGTCTTTGGTAGTTTTAAAATCTTCATCACCAAACATAATTATGCAATAGTCATCTAGTGTAAAATTTACCAACTTTTTGTGGATATCGTTCATCATTTGTTCGATGATGAATTAGGAATAAAGTGCTCCCAATTCACCTCCAGTGGTCAAATGAGAATTTTTTTCTCTCAACTGACCACTGGTGGTGGGATTTGGTGGTCAGATGGTCCTAAAGGGAAAAGTTACGCAGCGACACTGCATCAGGGAAATGCAGTACCTAACACGCGAGCCTGCGTAGGCGCAGATTTGCAGTTCTGCACCATCGTGCGGTGTTTTTTGCGTCTACGCCGCACATAAAATGATTTTATTACATATACCCATTGTTTTAATTTATAATATTGCACGGTAACTATTTTTTTCCCATGGTGCAATGCGATACGTGGCAGTCTGAGATACGCCGAGTTTGCACTGCTCAGTCGATTTCATACAAGTTGCACTTGCATTATGCTGCGACAAATACATATTTGTCATCCTTTTAATGTAGGTATTACTTAGCGCAACAAAAAACTGGTGCAAACTTATAGTTTTTTTTTTAAATAATATAATATTTAAGGTCAACCGCATGGCTATTTATAAATATTGTAGACATTTCCGAAACACTCATTATGGAGGCACGTTATACAAACCTGTTTCGGTGGTCATTTCTCAACGCGTTATCTAACCACGAATATTATTTTAATATCAAACTATTCCTGACCTTATTTCTTTGAAAATAAAGATTAGTTTCGGTTCCTCTCGCGGTTAAGTTATTGATTTGGCTCCATAAACCGTATATCAAATTGCATTGGTGATTTTTACAGCATCGTCTTATCATGCGGCAGTAATAACCCGCAATGTAATAGGTATAATAAAAAATATTGCATAATATTATTCTCCTTAACTTGTCAAGATTATCGAACCCACTTTTTAGGGTTCCGTACCCAAAGGGTAAAAACGGGACCTTGAACCGTGATAGCTAGACAGTTGAAATTTTAACAGATGATGTATTTGTGTTGCCGCTATAACAACAAATACTAAATACAGAATAAAATAAATATTTAAGGGAGGCTCCCATACAACAAAAGCACAGAATACATAATAGTACAAACAAAAGTGTTTTTTTTGCTGTTTTTTGGTACGGAACCCTTCGTGCGTGAGTCCGACTCGCACTTGGCCTTGGCCGGTTTTTTTATACCGACGCCGCGCCGCCAACACGTGAATTTAATGCCTAATGTGATTTTAATGCAAAACCTTTTATTTGCGGGAGTGGCGCTAAAAATGCATATAATATGTTTGGCTTTTAAAGGCAGATAATATGATCAATTTTATCGACAAAACCCCCCACATGTTTGGGTCTATCCCCTCTCCTGATAGAATGACGGGCATTTTAAATTTGACTTTTTTATTATAGATGGCCCTGCCGAAAAATATTAATTTCTCTGGATTTAAAAGTTCTACAGTTACAAAAAAAATACTTTTCGAATGCTAATAATATCTCCTATCAAGTTAAAACATTAATTATGTAAACTTTTAACTTTAATACGTAATAAAAAATTACTAAAGTAAATTTTAATCCGAAATTAGTGTGCTTTTTATAGTTTTTCTCACAGATCTCAAAAACTAGGAAATTAATGTGCAATTTTTTTGCATTGTTATAATACACAGGAATATTATCTACAAAACGACATCAAACCCATTGCTCTGAGTTGCATATTTCGAGAGTTATTGTTGTTTGAATATGACCCTAGAGAGATAGTTAAGTGATTTGAATTTACTTTTTGTTTTGAAAAGAAAATCACTAAAAGTTAAAAGAGTCCCACTTGTTTTTAATTGGATGTAAATCAATTAGTTTGCCATCCATCTTCATTGACATATCAATTATGTTTAGATCTACACTTTTATTCCTCTTAATAGGTAATCTTAAAAGAGATTATTATCTACTAGCGACCCGCCCTCGCTTCGCTTCGGTGTAGTGTGGAATTTAACACCATATATTATACATATAACCTTCCTCTTGAATCACTCTATCTATAAAAAAACCGCATCAAAATCCGTTGCGTAGTTTTAAAGATTTAAGCATACATAGGGATATAGGGACAGAGAAAGCGACATTGTTTTATACTATGTAGTGATTCAAATAAAGACTTGTAAACCTGAGAAGCAGATGTATGCAAGCAAATCTCACACAATGCAACTCTTATCTCAACTATTGTGACTTGTGACATAGTTTTTACAATATAAATATATTATTATAAATACTTGTTATCAGTCAATACTGAAAAACTTACTAGCTTCAATGACACCCAGAATCATGACATGCAAGAGAAAGATTAAATTCATTGACCTGCTGCATCGGTCCAGTTGGGATGACACTAATAATGATGCTTGTAAGACTAGACGACTCTCAAATTGCGTATCAATTGACTAGTTATCTGAAACGGCTGTAGGTAGACACTTTGTATGACATGTATTGTATGTATAATAAAGCTGTTTGATGTTTAACAAGAATGCTTTCTCCTTAGATGACCTCTATGGTCGAGTAGTTTGCACACCAGTTTTTAAGGTGTCGCCATTTCTAAGGCACCAGGTTCACTCCCCAGCTGGGTCAATTTAGAAAACAAACTTTTCTAATATTGGCTCAGAGGGTCTAGCCAAAGTAACATTCGCAAATCTTCGTTATCGTTTCGCTTTCGAAAGATGTATGGAATTGACATAAGGTTTCGTTAACAATCGAATTTTAAAACGTCAAATCCATACATGTTTCGAAGCGAAGCGATAGCGAAAATTTGCAAATGTTACTTTGGCTAGGGGGGCTGGTCTGGGTGTTTGTAGTTCCACCATTGTCTCTAATTTCCATAACACAAGTGCTTTAGCTACTTACTTTGAAATTAGAGCAATGTTTGTGATGTTGTCTTATATTTATTTGTACTATTAAATTATAGTACACAAAACTATATATTTTTTATATAATTATGTTTCAAAAATAGACTCCGGCCCTATACACTTTTTCTGTGGCCCTAACAAGAGTCGATGCAAACTGTTTACTATACTGTAAACTTTTTTTTATAATTATCACAAAATCCACAGCACTTAATACAATAATTATTTTTTTACAAATTTTGCTTAATGCCAATAACGGATTTACATTTTATTTATTGAACATATGACATAACATGAGAAATAGGCTGAACACCCATGCAATAAGAGCAAAGTTATAAGTCTAAAAGAAAATTAAAAGTAGGTACATAATTATGGTCATAAACAGTAAAATCTAATTATATTATATTTATATGTGTGAGTACATGTGTATGTTGTGTGTGTGTGGGGGGGGGCTACTTTTTGTTATTGCTATTATTATCTATCTGTTTAATCAAACCAGAGCGGAAAGTTTGCTTACTACTATTAAAAATATCCACAGAATTACTGTGTTTATTGTAAGTTCGAAGGGTCCTATTGACATGAGAATTGTGTGCATAGCTCGTTTTAGAAGACGGTAGACTAAACATGCTAATATTCTGGGTTCGATAACCAGGCGCACAAAGTAGGAGAAAAATTGGTCAGCTCGGTGCTATCTACATATACCTCCAACTCCAACCAAACTATCATTTTCTCTCTTTAACTCGCATTGACTGTGAGCAGTATATCCAATACTTTTCGGTAGCGAAAACAGTTTGCATCAACACTCATGGTAGAGCTACTATAGTTTTTCTCTTCTTCAATACTATCTAGACTTACCGATAAAGACTTACCAATCAACTTGAAGCGGCAGTGCTGCCCTCTTGCTTCTTACAAGTCTTTCCTTAGTACTATTCTTATGGGAATCAACACTATGATAGTGATTTCTTTGCCAACTTCTACCATACAAGTTGGGCGACTTTGCAGGCCTCTCATCAGATAAATGTATTTGTTTATATTCAAGTGCAGACATGTCTGATAGTTTTGTGGGACCATATCGTGCCCTGTACTGATCTGGACCTCTAGATTCAGAGTTAAGTCTATCAATTTCTTGCATTGATGTCTGAAATTAAAAGTTAACTTTTTCTACTCAAAATCAAAGAAATAAAATTAACTAGCACCTACCCTTATCTTTCTTAAAAAACTTACCAAAAAGTGCTGGAACCTTAATTCGTACTCTACGGGGTTGTTTTTATAACTTTTGTTGAACTTTTCAATGTATTCATCGAACATTGGCTTCATTTGCTCTTTATTCTTACCAGAATAACTTATAGGAATTGCAATAAATAGCAAACAAAACAAGGCAATTCCTATAATCCAATTCCACCATTTATTCATTTTGATTCAAAGGATTTAATTAATTTAATTCAGTTTGGGTACAATTCGAGATAATCAATCAACTCAACAAAACAAACTGTCTGCTGTCACTAACTAGGCATGTATGCAAACATACATCGATATTTCTGAAACATCGATATTTCAGTAAAAAACATAGATGTAACAAATCCCTTCGGTGTAAAAAAACATCGATGTTTGCTATGGATGTTCAGTATTTCAAAACATCGATGTATCGATGTTCCTTTTGATAAATCATTACCGGACTATTTTAATTCTTCTTTTAAAAAGTTTGTGATTGAGTGGCTGTACTGTATCAGTTGGATTATGAATCCACAGAGAATATAGGTAATTATTGAAAGTTTGTAGGTTCTGTTGAATTTTATATTTTTCACATTTATTTACATCAAGAATCAATAAATGATGTAGGTACCTACTAGAAAAGATCTTGATTTGCATGTTAAATAAGGTGTCCTTAATTAAGAAGTTTATATTGTAAACAGCAATATTTTTTGCTATTCTCAACGAGAAGCCTGACTCTCATTACACAGGGAAACCTTAAATAGGAGCAGTCTAGCATTTAATTCTGTAAATGGCTGTTCAAAAAAAGAAATTTTATTTATTTATTATTTATTGGCTTAGGTTTAAGCAAGCACCAGATGTTAACATAATATTTCAATGCACCAGATATAATGAAATATAACGCCCAAAAAATCGTAAGTACTTACCAGAATTTAATCCCTATTTTAATATAAAATTATCACCAATAAAAGTAAAGTCTGCTAACCTAAAAAAGGCAAGTATCTTCAGAATAATTGCTGAGCTACCCAAAAAGGCCACGCATGCACCAAATATGTACTCGCATTTTATTTAAAAATTTCATCCAAATATGTTACACAATTTTATCCTAATAAAGTAAATGAATATACAAAAATCATTGTTTACCCAAAAAATATAAATGAAGTTCTAAAGGTTTACTGATACTACCGTAAAATGTTTACTAAAGGCTGAGCTTCCTAGAGCTTTCAATGAAATAACGGCCCCTAAAAAAACATTAGTTTGCATTCATTTATTAATGGCTACCATTTAAAGCGGCAGTTTACATACAAATAAACTTAAAACTTAATAAGGCAGCTGGCAGTCCTTAGTGTAATTTTAAAATTTTAATGAAGTTGAAGAGTGGATCTTCAAAAAACTTAATTTTAGTGATAAATGAGTCTTCAAACAACCAACATTAAAACAGTCATTTGTATGGTCATAATTATTTAAAAATATTAATGAAGAATCAGTCTTCAAATAACATAACATCACACTCCTTAGTATGGTAACAATTGTTTTAAAATCTTAACTTATGTAGCGACGGGTGGGAGGGGTGTCAATAAAGCCGCGAGACTCAACCAATTTGCCATCAATATAATATACTTGGTTATATCCATACATTTTATGGCAAACGTAGTGATATATTTGGGTAGTAGTGACACAAAACTTAGCTAGTTAAAATTTGGTGCACGCGTGGCCTTTTTGGGTTATGAAAAGTTTTTGTAGTGCAGGCATGACTTAAATAGCTTGAAAGATTTTGGTACAGGTTTCCTTTATTTGTACATATTATATTTTTTTTGGATGAGGCTGTTTAGGGTAACGATTGCTTTTTTGGTGGTCATTAAATTTCATCCCTTATTTATTTACTAGCGGCCGCCGACGTCTTCGTCTGCGTGGAAAGTTTTTTTGCTATCCCTCGGGAACAATACTTTTTTTAGGGTTGAAAGGTACCCTATGTCCTTCTCTGGACCCCTGACAACATGTATGCAACAGGCTGATTATCTAAAATGAGCGACCGAACTCGATTCCTGAATTATTTCGAAATCGTCGCGCGACCGAGTCACTGATTTGGTATTATGTATGCGATCGCTGATTAGTTTATGCTCGTGAAGATCTATTAGCGTATAGTTGGCAGACTCACCATGGAATTAGAAGGTTTTGACTAAGTCAAAAAATTGTTAGTAAATAGTGATAAATAGTGAACTATAGCATATAAATAGTGATACTATGGTTCAAAAGATATTTGAGTATCTTGGTGAGGCTGCAAACTTGACGTCAAGCTGGCAGACACCCTAAGAAATACAATTCGTATCAATGTGATTTATATGCCAAAAAATTGTTAGGAAATAGTGAATCGTATACGCAAAATTTCAATAATATTGCTTCAATACAAGCCGAGATATTACGGTCTCAAAGTGGGCTGCTAACTTGACGTTTCTGGCGATGGCGATTCCAGAGAAACTGGTACAAGTTTAAAACAAATAAATATATCAAAAAATTGTTAGTGAAATTGTGATTCTTACGATATAAATAGAAAAAGAATTCTTCATTGCTATTTTCTAAAAATCGAATGTTATCTTCTACATAATACTCTGAATATAGGCTGTCGATCAATATTGAACTTTGCTCAACAGTAATAAGGTTTAAACTTGATTGCAATCATGAGGTGAGTACTATCAAGCAAAAAAGTGAAATTTATGTTTTTTGACTGTGTCAATGGGGATGGAAACTGAGGAATGAATGGCGCCACAAGCGGTTGTACCAAAATATTTGATTGGTTGTTTCAAATATCAAATGTCATTTGTGGCATATTTTAACCAATCAATGTATTGATAGCGGTTAGATCGCCGCTGGCGCCATCTGCGATTAGCTTTGCGTTGCCAACCCCATAGTCATATCCTCATTTCAAAGCTATTGATTTGACATAAACAAATATTTTTCAACCCACTTCTTTTTCATTTTTTTAATAAATATTTTTTTAATTTTTATAAAATTTTGATTGTGAATACTCTACTCTCAGTTCATTTAATTAGTTATTTATTCGGGAAAATCTATTAATATTTTATACTTATATTATCTACTTCCTTTCCTACCTACTTACCTACCTACTGATACTAATTTTATTATAAATCTCACTAAATAGGTACCTAACGTTAAAATTATAACTAAGAGATTGACATTATTTTCCGAGAGATGGCGCTATTCTTATTGTTTGTTATTAATGAATCTTATCTAACCGCTATCAATACTTTGATTGGTTAAAATATGCCCCAAATGACATTTGATATTTAAAACAACCAATCAAACGATTTTAGTACAAACGCTTGTGGCGCCATTAGTTCCTCAGTTTCCATCCCCATGGACACAGTCAAAAAATATTTTCACTTTTTTGCTTGATAGTACTCACCTCATGATTGCAATCAAGTTTAAACCTTATTACTGTTGAGCAAAGTTCAATATTGATCGACAGCCTATATTCAGACTATTATGTAGAAGAAAACATTAGATTTTTAGAAAATAGCAATGAAGAATTCTTTTTCTATTTATATCGTAAGAATCACAATTTCACTAACAATTTTTTGATATATTTATTTGTTTTAAACTTGTACCAGTTTCTCTGGAATCGCCATCGCCAGAAACGTCAAGTTAGCAGCCCACTTTGAGACCGTAATATCTCGGCTCGTATTGAAGCAATATTATTGAAATTTTGCGTATACGATTCACTATTTCCTAACAATTTTTTGGCATATAAATCACATTGATACGAATTGTATTTCTTAGCGTGTCTGCCAGCTTGACGTCAAGTTTGCAGCCTCACCAAGATACTCAAATATCTTTTGAACCATAGTATCACTATTTATATGCTATAGTTCACTATTTATCACTATTTACTAACAATTTTTTGACCTAGTCAAAACCTTCTAATTCCATGGTGAGGCTGCCAACTATACGCTAATGAAGATCTCCATAGAAACTAGCGCCTCTGGCAACCGGTGGGAGCGACTGAAAGATGAAGAAGTAGATGAATCTCACAAAAAATTGCGCTACGTGGCCGTTTTTTTGCTATAAACAGGCAAGGATTACAAGGTTACCTGGATAAACTGACTAAAAGTAGCGCTGCGCGGCCATTCCCTTTGCTGTGAATGAGCAAGATTACAAGATAAGTGAATGAAACTGACTAAAAATCGCACTGCGCGGCAGTTTTTTTTTTTACTATCAACAGACATAATGGGGTGTATCACGCAAAGCTAAGCAGATGGCGCCAGCGGCAACCTGGCCTCTTTCAATGGTTTTGATTGGTTAAAATACGTCAGAAATGACATTAGACATTTGAAACAACCAATCAAATTATTTTGGGACTGTCGCTTGTGGCGCCATTAGTTCCTCAGTATCACACCCCATTAAAGCGCATTCGCTTAGATAGTGTCGCCCTTTCATCGCGCCGCCTTTGCACGTGCCGCTTCTTGTCAAAGGATGCCGCCGCATAAACAAAGGATACCGCGTGCGGCGTACACCCGCAAGTCAATTTGGATTTTGGCAGTTTACATCGAAGCGCCGCGCCGTAGTGAAAAGTTGTGTTTGTTGACTCTGCTACGTATACTAAAAATGTTTTTCATCCTTGGGAGGACAGTGAAGTGCCTCAAGATGAAACTTTAAGTGAACCAACGAAAAAAAGACGGGTGTTTTGTAAAACATGTAAACACAAAAAAAGTGTAGATAACGCAATTAAAAAAGAAAATCGATATTTTGGTATGAATGGGGAATGTCCGAAAAAAATCAAATTAGCTGAATATTTTTCTATAGGTAGGAATAAGGTCCCTTAGTAATAGAAAAAAGTTTCAGAATTTTCGGTTGGGTAAAAAAGTTTTTAAAAATCAAAGTCTCTTCGACTTCACAAATGTATGAAAGTAACAGCAGAATGGAGATTATACCTTTGCCGCTAACTGCCACCAACACAACACGTATTTAAAAAAAAAAGTTTTGACGTTTTGTCTTGAAACTTTTTTTAATACCATGTTGTGGTTGTGGCAGGTGTTGGCAAAGGTACAATCTCCATTCTGCTGTTACTTTCATACATTTGTGAAGTCGAAGAAACTTTGATTTTTTGAAATTTTTTCACGAAACCGAAAATTATGAAAATTTATTCTATTACTAAGGGACCTTATTCCTACCTATAGAAAAATATTCAGCCAATTTGATTTTTTTCGGACATTCCCCATTCGGAACGTGATGAAGTTGGATCTATTATTGTAAATACAGGTGATAATGACTCTGACACTTCAAGTGATGAAAAATAGTAGGTAGTCTTATTTTTTTTATTTAATTTTTCATTAAAATTCTCTTTCCACCTCGCTTGTGTGTATTATTTGTATTCGTATTTTTTTTCAATAAACACAAGTAGGGACTGACACCGTAATCTTTAAAAAAGCACGACGCCCGCCCCCCCTCCCCCGCCCGCACACTATGGTACAACTTAAATAATTATCGACACCGATAACGATATTGTTTACCGTTATCAGTAACATTACCAAAAACTTGCCGGTATGCCTGTCTCTGAACACATTTGCTTGCGGGTGTACCGACACTATCTAAATGAACGAGCTTTACACGGATACTTTTTTTTTTCTTTTTTTTTGCTAAGGAAAACCGCATTTACGCGCTTCCCCCCCGCAGGTGATCGGGGAGGGGGCATGTGGGACTCGCCAGGAGGGGACCGCAACACTCAGCGTTGCGGCCCCCTCCACGACTGCCTCCCGTGATCCCACCCAGCCGAGTGGCTCGGCGGGAGGAGGGAATACCCACCAAAAAACCCTAGCACTTACCCTCTCACTGCCATTGGTCGCCGCCGAAGCTAACGGGGGTCCACGGTGGTAATCTCCCCAGATTACAAGGATACCTAAATAAAACTGTCTAAAAATCCGCGGCCCTTTTTTGCTATTAACAGGCAAGATTACAAGATAAGTGGATGAAACTAACTTAAAATCGCGCTGCGCAGTCATTTTCTTTACTATAACTATGACACAAGGGGGTCGCCAGAATTTTTCAACTTGTAAAGGGGTCGCGAAACCTTGGCGAAACCAAAAAGGTTGAAAACACTGGTATAGATAATAGATATACAATAAAATTGTTAACTATTTAATAGATCATAAAAAAAATATAAAAAAACATCGATGTTTGTTCCAGAACATCGATGTTCTTGCTTTCGATATTTTCATCCCTAGCTGTCACTGTCAAGTAAACAGCTGTCAGCTGTCATGTGCTCATACGTCACTGACATCAAAGAAGACAAAAGAATCTATGTCCATGCAGACTATTCTTCACTTAAGTACCTAATATATATTCTGTGGTAATCTTTTTTTGTTCGGATTCCATTAGAAAGAATGCGTTCGTATGGCATTCTCATTTTTTGGAGTAGGTATACATCAGCATGTCAGGCACATTGTGTCCAAATACTTTACCCTGTGGTACCCGCTCTAGAGATGGTCACTCTCTTTGGATGTACTTGCAGTAGTTCCACTGACGTCCACTTTGTATAATGGACGTCAGTCAGTAGTTAGGTACCCTTCTTGCCAGTAGTCCACCTATTAAGTTCACCTGGGTGGGTCTACTACAGGTAGTTTTTTCTTCCTTTGACCTGTTACCACTGACATGAAATTTTTTTTCTATTACAAGTAGGGAATTCGATCCCGGCCCTTATTTCTGATCCCGGGATTTCGGGATTACACTTAGCCAATCCCGGGATTGAAGATTAAAAATAAAAATTTGGAAATCTTGGAAAAATTGGCTCTGAATTAACAAATTAAAATAGACAAAAATAAACCTACTTAAAATTTGGTCAAAAATCGACTTGCTTAATCAAATTTTTGACAAAAACCAACATATTTTACGTTACAATACACACCTAGCTAATCTAATCATTCTAATTAATCAAACTTAGAGTCAAATTAAGTCTAAATAAGCCTAACCAGACTGTCCGGTTAGTTTGACATTCTTTAATCTTTATGTTAAAGTTATTATTTATCAAGAATGAATGAGATCTCTTTCAATTTCAGAAAATTGAAAAACATTTTTTTGACAAAGTATGCAAATAAAGAACGGCAATAACCTCTCTTATAACATCAACCAAATAGTTGGCTTTCATGTAAAAACCTAGTTATTAAATAATAACAAATGCAAATTCTTTTTGCAAAATTTGCAAATGCAAACCTGCTTAAATGAAAAATATAAGGTTTTCTTGCATTTTATATTAATATTGAAAGACAAGCAATTCTATTGAGAACACTGGCACTGGGGGCTTACCATCAGCAAATAAGAAACCATCCTTAAGCCGTTCAGTTCAGAAGCAGGCCCTAAACAAAATTGCTTAAATCGGTACCATGACCGTCTTTTAGGTGGACGGCTTAAAGATTGTTTTGACTCAAGGTGAACGGTTAGTTTGTCTCTGGTATGCTTTGTCACAGATCACTAATGCTTTGTAGACGATGCGAAAACGAGCTAGCCTATACAAATCGATGGGTGCATTCTATAAGACAAATCTCTGAGTCATCGATCGCCATAAATTTGTTAACCTTGGAAAGTAATTTTTTTAGAATATTCATTTACTTTTCATGGTTAAAATGTACTTTATGGCGTTCGATGACTCAGATATTTGTTTGCTGACCCAATTTATCGCTTATTATCCCCGCCAATTGGTAATGCACCTGGCGGCGCGGCCATGTTTTTAACCTCAAAAACGAAAAACAATTTGTAAATTTTTGATATACCTAGACCCTATCTTACTGAAAATAATAATTCAATAAATAATAATTATATTAGATTACCTATTAAGAATTTTCTTATTTCATGGCATTTTTAGTTGAGGATCACGTCGATGTGGATGTTAATGTGACAAGGTTCTTGCGAATTACCAATTTGCGGGGATAGTATATCTCTGTCTGCCGCGACGTTCTAAATTGATGAAAAATAAAATACCGGTCACTTACTAGTTTTTTTTAATGAGAACATTGCAAATAAGTATATAAGTATTTATATAGTAAGTTGGTCATGTTTATTTTCAAGTGCGATTTACTAGGTGCGTGCTCTAATAAAATGTCGCAAGTCAATAAAACAAATTAAAGTTATATTATTTCAGTTTTTTTATTTTCAATATCATTTCACACCATTAGTTTGTTAATTACATCGATCCTTACTAATATTATAAATGCGAAAGTCCGTTTGTTTGTTTATTTGTTTGTTTGTTTGTTACGCCTTCACGTCGTAACTACTGAACCGATCATCATGAAATTTTGCATAGACGTTGTTGTGCAGAAAAGGACATAGGGTACCTTTCATCCAGAAAAAACGTGCAGTTCCCGAGGGATAGCCAAAAAACTGTCCACGCAGACGAAGTCGCGGGCGGAAGCTAGTATAAAATAAATCATTTTCTTCTTTATTTGATTATTATTATTCATAAGAACATAAAATGTAATGCAATTTAGGTACTTATTTATGGGGTCTCATCTCTCATCATTTCTTTTTATTTTAGTGATATTCAACAACAAGGAAGTCGTCGCGTTGCCTTTATCAAGTTACATAATTCACTGTTAAATAATAAACATTAAAAGAAATTCACAAATCTTAAAATTCTCACACCAAACTTATCTCAATACACTAAACAATTTTGAAAAAGCTGATCACGTAGGAACTTTTTATGAATTGCTTTATTTGACATTACAGACGCTATAAAACAGCTCCCAAACTGTCAAACCGTGGGTCGTGGTACGCTTCGTCCATACATAAAAAATGGTGAACGGTTTAAGAGCGTGTATTAAAGCAGGCCCTCCGCAGGCCTGCTAAATCGAGGTCATGGTACGAAAAAGTAATGCCATTCAGTATAAGTCCTGCTATAAGAGCTCATAGTAAGGCCCCGAGCATTTCGCTTCACGCAGCATATTTTGCAACTTTTTTTCAAATTATACCAATCCCGAAAATCCCGGGATTAGGAACACTCAATCCCGAAAATTTCGGGACTGAAAAACGGTCGGGATCCTCTAATTACAAGTCAATGCTTGTTATGGCCGGTATACATTTTGATTAGTGTTTAGTGCGAGTGGCTCGTTTAGTGTTTAGCGAAAAACAAAATTCAAAAAATTCAAAATTCGTTCGGACAGTCTCTGTTTAGTGTTAAGTAATTGTTTTTTGCTAAACACTAAACACTAAACGAGCCACTCGCACTAAACACTAATCAAAATGTATACCGGCCATTACGCTTCGTACACATTATCAGACTGGCAAAAGACCAACCAAAAAGCGTAATATTCATATTCTTAAGTTTTTTTAACACTTTCGAACTTGCCATCATTGTAAAGCCTCGATTACATATCCCGATTTAGCATACCAATTTAGAGTTGCCACCCGTATAAATAAGTTAAATTTTAACAGTGAATTTGCACAAATAAAGGTCAACATTTTTTATGATTTTTTATTTTTTATTCTCATCTCCAATCTTATACAATGTTTACTTTTCCGTTATATTGTAAATTCAATTTTAAAATCGAACTTATTCTACAATATTTTATTGTCAAGTACGGGTGGCAACCCGAAATTGGTTCCTAAAATCGGCGTATGTAATCGAGGCTTAATAATACTTATAACCATAGAGAAATATAATGTCAAAGAACAGGGTTGCGTTCAGAGCCTTAGTGCGCGGTTGTTTGGTTGTTTTTTCACTCACTCTAAGGTTAGGAACGACCAAGAACTTTAAATGTCAATGTCAATACAAAGTCTTCATTTTCCATTTGGAATACGAATAATTTAAACTTTTCTTTATACTAAATCAAATAAAATCCGTTTTTTGAGCATCTACCATGATTATTTTAAAAATTAGACACAAAAACATCAAAATACAAAATAATGTCAAATGACATTGACATTTTTTCTATAGACAAACGTCAGAGCCTTTTACAACCATCAATTTTAATGTTTGTTTGGTTGCAACGCTCTGGGGCTCTATTTTTGAATCGCTCGTATGACATAGTTTTGTCGCATGCGACTTAAGTCACACTCGTCTTCCAAGTCGCATGACGCCGATTTTCCGTATTTTTGAATCGTTCGTTTCCGTGCTGCCAACATAATACGAAATATTGGATTTTATCCGTTCCATACAGAATTTAGATTAGCGTATAGTTGGCAGACTCACCATGGAATTAGAAGGTTTTGACTAGGTCAAAAAATTGTTAATAAATAGTGATAAATAGTGAACTATAGCATATAAATAGTGATACTATGATTCAAAAGATATTTGAGTATCTTGGTGAGGCTGCAAACTTGACGTCAAGTTGGCAGACACCTTAAGAAATACAGTTCGTATCATTATGATTTATATGCCAAAAAATTGTTAGAAAATAGTGAATCGTATACGCAAAATTTCAATAACATTGCTTCAATACAAGCCGAGATATTACGGTCTCTAAGTGGGCTGCCAACTTGACGTTTCAGGCAATAGCGATTCCAGAGAAACGGGTACAAGTTTTAAACAAATAAATATATCAAAAAATTGTTAGTGAAATTGTGATTCCTGCGATATAAATAAAACAAGAATTCTTCATTGCTATTTTCTAAAAATCTAATGTTAACTTTTACATAATACTCTGAATAGGATGTCGATCAATATTGAACTTTGCTCCACAGGAATAAGGTTCCAACTTTATTGCAATCATGAGGTGAGTACTATCAAGCAAAAAAGTGAGATTTATATTTTTAGCCATATCCTCGAATTATTATTACACTTGTTTTTATTAATTAAATGTTGGTATCAAACAATAACGGTATTCATTAATAACAATAATATTTATTACAATAGCGCCATCTCTCGGAAAAGATTGTCAATTTCTCAGTTATAATTTAAAGTTAGGTGCCTATATATGTATTAGGTATTATTTTACTTATTTATTTTTGAAATTCAAAAAGGCAAATCATAGCGTGCAAACCACTTTTAGTCGTTGCGTCAACTGTCTATTTTTACGAACGGTGGCTTTTGCGCCAACAATAAAGGCGATGATCGACTGTATAAAGACTACTCTTTAGTAGGCTGTGGGCAATACCCTACTCTTAATTCAATATTATTAATTCAGGAGAAACTATTAATAATTTCTACTTATATTACTTCCTACCTACTCACATACCAACTGATACACATTTTACTATAAATCTCACCAGATAATAATAATAATATCTTTATTTTAACTCATACATAAATAGGTACCTAACGTTAAATTATAACTGAGAAATTGACAATCTTTTCCGAGAGATGGCGCTATTGCTATGATTGTTATTAATGAATATCGTTATTGTTTGATACCAACACTTAATTAATAAAACAAGTGTAATAATACTTGGAGGACATGGCTAAAAATATAAATCTCACTTTTTTGCTTGATAGTACTCACCTCACGATTGCAATAAAGTTGGAACCTTATTCCTGTGGAGCAAAGTTCAATATTGATCGACATCCTATTCAGAGTATTGTGTAAAAGTTAACATTCGATTTTTAGAAAATAGCAATGAAGAATTCTTGTTTTATTTATATCGTAGGAATCACAATTTCACTAACAATTTTTTGACATATTTATTTGTTTAAAACTTGTACCCGTTTCTCTGGAATCGCTATTGCCTGAAACGTCAAGTTGGCAGCCCACTTAGAAACCGTAATATTTCGGCTTGTATTGAAGCAATGTTATTGAAATTTTGCGTATACGATTCACTATTTTCTAACAATTTTTTGGCATATAAATCATAATGATACGAACTGTATTTCTTAGGGTGTCTGCCAACTTGACGTCAAGTTTGCAGCCTCACCAAGATACTCAAATATCTTTTGAATCATAGTATCACTATTTATATGCTATAGTTCACTATTTATCACTATTTATTAACAATTTTTTGACCTAGTCAAAACCTTCTAATTCCATGGTGAGTCTGCCAACTATACGCTAATGAATTTAGAGAAAACTGGTAACTACCACAACGAAAACGGAACGTAATATCTATGTTTCTATTGGCTGTTAAACAAAAATCTTTGCTTTTAAGTAGAAAAGAATATCGCTCGCCGTGCCGTATCGCTCGACTGTAAACGAGTGGGTAGGGGCACTCGTTGCGGTCGAGCGATTCAAAAATATGGAAAGTCAAATGTCGAACGAAAATCAGTAGAAACGAGCGCTCGACGCCACGTCGAGCGATTCAAAAATAGGGCCCCTGACGTTTGGAACCCCGATTATCTAAAATGAGCGACCGATCTCGATTCCTAAATTATTTCGAAATCGTCGCGCGACCGAGTCACTGATTTGGTATTATGTATGCGATCGCTGATTAGTTTATGCTCGGTTTATGCTCGTGAAGATCTCCATAGAAACTAGCGCCACTGGCAACCGGTGGGAGCAACTGAAAAGTCTTTTGACCGAAAGTAGTCTGTGACTGTGTATGTGTCTGACCATATGTGCTCTGTGAACATAACGTTTTTGTTTTCGCTTCGAATTTTGTTTACATTTTTTCGTCTTCAATATTGCAAATTCCGTGTAGGTATTAAAGGACAGGCCTTTTGTTTTACATTATAGCAATTTTATTTAATTTTGGTCAAAGGTAAGGCTAAGAATTTAACGAAAATCAATCAGAAATTACGTTTTGTCTGGTTTCTGTTTGACAGAAGAAATTGCGAAATCGTCGCGGTCGCGTCGCGGTTTCTGAGTTAGATAATACGAATTTCGGAGCATTTCCTTGCAAGTGCTCGTATATTTTAGTTCTTTAGTTGTCCGTTGGAGGCAGCACTCGTAGAAACTCGATCGGCAGGCTGATTATCTTATTAAAAACCACCTAGCGACCGGTCATAATTACGAAATCGTCGCTGTCAAACTCGATTTCGTACCACCGATCGAGTTTCTACGAGTGCTGCCTCCAACGGACAACTAAAGAACTAAAATATACGAGCACTTGCAAGGAAATGCTCCGAAATTCGTATTATCTAACTCAGAAACCGCGACGCGACCGCGACGATTTCGCGATTTCTTCTGTCAAACAGAAACCAGACAAAACGTAATTTCTGATTGGTTTTCGTTAAATTCTTAGCCTTACCTTTAACCAAAATTAAATAAAATTGCTATAATGTAAAACAAAAGGCCTGTCCTTTAATACCTAAACGGAATTTGCAATTTTGAAGACGAAAAAATGTAAACAAAATTCGAAGCGAAAACAAAAAGGTTATGTTCACAGAGCACATATGGTCAGACACATACACAGTCACAGACTACTTTCGGTAAAAAGACTTTTCAGTCGCTCCCACCGGTTGCCAGTGGCGCTAGTTTCTATGGAGATCTTCACGAGCATAAACCGAGCATAAACTAATCAGCGATCGCATACATAATACCAAATCAGTGACTCGGTCGCGCGACGATTTCGAAATAATTCAGGAATCGAGATCGGTCGCTCATTTTAGATAATCAGGGGGCGGTGGTACGAAATCGAGTTTGACAGCGACGATTTCGTAATTATGACCGGTCGCTAGGTGGTTTTTAATAAGATAATCAGCCTGGGGATGGTTGTGTCAACCGAACGCTTAGAGAAGGGAAGTAAGGGGAGCAGGCATACCTACGAAAAAAGCGTGCATACCTACTTCATTGTTCTCCATTGTAATGGAACAAAACATGGCGGCTTAGCTTAGTGTACACCTTATGTTAACAGCATAGAGTTGAAAATTGTAACATGTGACAGGAACAAAATATGGCGGACATGGCACGCGCCTGACGTCACGAATGCTTTGTTATTGCAGTTTATGCTGCTCCCCTTACTTCTCTTCTCTAAGACCGAACGTCACGCTCTAATGTTTGGAACGCCGTTAGCGTTTGGTTGTGGATAGGTTGCACTCGAAGCGTAGGGGAGACTGGGGAGGGTTGATCCCCCCTTTTCATTTTGGTCCCTAACTTTTTTACTATTCACAGTATAAGGATTTTTTTTGAGTTATTATATTAAGAATTTATCTATTTACCAGATATATGAAAGAGGGTAAGGCTCGGTTATATTTGGAATTATAATTTAATTTAATGTCGTATGGTAACTTTTTACCATGTGTCCCCTATATAGGGGAGACTTGTTTCCCACCAGTTGGAAGACTTGATCCTGGGGTTCAAGTCTACCACACATCGGGGACACACGGTAACAATATTGGATTCAGCCTCATATATCCGAAAAGAGTAATATATCTTTAAATATAAAAAAGGATCAGAGGCCGTATTACAAGCTCTTAAATCCTGCCAGGCTTATAAATTGCTGTAGTGACGTCTCTTTCTCGTCGTATAGCAAATAAAAGAGATAGATTGATAGCCAGTCAGAAAACTGCCTGGAAATAAGAGGTCATAATACGGCCCCAGTGCTAGGTACCAAATAATAAGTAAATCTGTAATCAAATCACTTTATGCTCATATGCAGCTCAATTTTGAAAAGGGAAACAAATATGAAATAGTTTTAATCTCTTTAGAACAATGTAATTAATATTCGGACTACAAATTAAAGCAGTCTAGATACAAATATCCATAACAAACCAAAACGTAATTAGTGATCATCTTTACTTTTTTTTATTGTTATCCTTACTAAAATTATTAATGCGAAATGCCGTTAGACTGATTATTTGTTTGTTTGTTACGCCTTCACGTCTTAACTATTGAACTGATCATCATTAAATTTTACATACACGTTGTCAGGGTACAGAAAAAGACATAGGGTACTTTCATCCAGAAAAATAAAAGAATTGTTCCCAAGGGATGGCAAAAACCTTTACCTTCTAAAAATCTTGACTAAAATGTCTCACAATATCTCAGATTCAGAAAAGTAGGTAGATTAAAAACATTAGAGTAAATATAAAAAGACTTCTCTTGTATAAAAAAAAGATAAAAACTGTGAAAAGTCTTTATTTTACTGACAAAAATCTACATAGGGTAGATTTGATCCCTTATAGGGGACACATGATCCCTGGGATCATTCCACCCCCAAAGAAAAGGACCAAGTCTACCCATACATATTGAGGTTAGAAAACATGTTTTTTTGCGAACCAATTTATCACTTATATCATGGTAAGTAATGTTAATCGGCAGAAAAATAAACATCTTAAAAGATAAAAACATTTCCAGGAAGCAGTTTCAAAGCATCATATTAAATTAATCAAGTCAAAACTTGCCATAAATTAAATATTTAAACACAACAAATTTTTGGCGGCCACCATTTGTAAACCTTTGATATCTGTCAAACGAAATCATGACATAAAGTGATCATTGCCATAAACGAATAAGTGTTGCTAGCCTAAAGAACTGTAACACGTTTGGTAGATTCGTCAATCAAGTTTACCAAGTGTCCCCTAGGGAACAACTGTACCCAGCTTCCCCTAGGTTCTGAACGCAACCCAACAATGTCAATAAACAGAGGCTTAATAAGCTTAATTTTCTAATTTAAAAATCTATCGCAATCGGTGATCCGAAAACGAATGCATACATTTTATATGAGATACGTAAAATATGACTTAGATTCATAAAATATGACTATATATGGCAAAGGAAATTTAATAAACTATGTTTCATACTGTTTTCTTCGTCGATGAATGAATAAATGTAGCGAAATTTGGTTTTAGAGAAATGTGTGGCAATTTCTTATTTACCTGTGAAAAGTGTGATTACTTGGATTATTTCTTTTTGTCACATCACAATTACTTAGAGCACAAGACACCATGGCTCCACGATACCTTTATTTTAAATTCTAATTAAGATTAACAAACTGTGATTGCTCATTTGCTAGGCGGGACGCTATGGGCTCTTACTGTAAAAAATGTTGGCACATGTCACTTGATCCTTTGTCTCTTTTTTACATAGAACGTGTCCGTATGATGTTAACTTCTCTTTTCCACGCTTTGTTGGTCTTCTTGAGCACAGCGAAAATTTTTCTATGTCTATGCTTATAACACTCCAAAAAAATTAAAACGGGTAGTTGAAAAAAAAAAGCACAACACATAAAATTAATCCTTTATTTCCAAACTCTTAGTTTACAAATTTACTTATTCCTAGCATTTATCTCCTCTACTCACTATCCCTTATCTTAAATATTCTTAATAGCGTCAAATACAACATATTCCCATTTATGGTCAGTTTTAGAACCATATCCAGGCGTTTTGCAACGAAATATGTCAGGGTAACGCTGCAGAAGTGTGACGATCGTATTGTGATGGACACCAGGTATCATGGACCTCACGTAGTCCGTTATATAATCTGCGTTGGCTCCAAGAGGGTGCACAAGGAGGAAGGCAGTTACTACACTGACTAGTTTGGCGTCAGAGGTTGAGAGTTGGCCGGATTTCATGAGCCGCATGTCGTCGGGAGTGGGGGGCGGTGGTTCTGGCTTTGGCCCCTTGGTTGAATCCATGATTACAGGCATTGGCGGCGGCGGGAGTGGGGGGAATACCTGATGGATGGAAAATACCATTAGAATACTATACTAAAATTATATCCAAAAAGTCCGGAATGGGTGGTTCTACTTTACTCCAGCCAACTTGCGGAAATAATGTTTACAAATAGAGTCTGTCAAAAAAGTCAGTTTACCTGAGAAATTATTAAATTATTTAAAAAAAATATACTGGTAACCCAGTTAGTGCTGTCAAAATTCTAATTGTAAAGCCTCAATTACATACGCCGATTTAGCTTCCTTACTGGGGATCCAATTTCAGATTGGAAACGATGCCCCGAATTGGATCCTAGTTGGGGAATTTAAGGGTTGCCTCCCTAGCCAAGGCTATATAGGTAAGGCAAATGAAACTTTGATCATGCAGCAAGTCTTCAGTCATATTTTTTTCTTTAGTTTGCATTTCTGCGGGTGTATTATTACGGGCACGTAATTTGGCAAGACAAAAGATGCGCAGCAGCTACAAACACTAAACTCGGTGCATCTTTTGTCTCATCTTTGTTTTACCAAGTTATTTATGCCGGTACCTATATCACATTATAAGTAACCCCTAGATGATCAAGCATGGCTTGTCAATAATTTACATTGCATTACCACCACCACTATCATTTGAGTGCGTACCAAAAATTCAAGATGGGGGCCAACTTTTTTGTTTTTGGCCTGATTTCGATTAAACTCGGTTTTTGGTACTATTTTGGCAAGAAAATAACAACTCAATTTTTCAAATAATAAAAATCCAAGATGGCGGCCATCTTTTTTGTTTGTGGGCTGATTTCGATGAAACTCAGTTTTTGCTACTATTTTGACAAGAAATTAACAACACAATTTTTCAAATACTAAAAATCCAAGATGGCGACCATCTTTTTTGTTTGTGGGCCGATTTCGATGAAACTCAGTTTTCGCTACTATGTTGACAAGAAAATGACAACACAATTTTTCAAATATAAAAATCCAAGATGGTGGCCTACTTTTTTGTTTATGGGCCGATTTCAAAGAAACTCGGTTTTGTTACTACTTTGACGAAAAAATTACAACGAAATGTTGAAAATAATAATAAAATCAATATACCAGCCAACTCTTTTATTTATGGGCCGATTTCTCAATTTTTCGATTTCGATGATGATGATTATTGTTACTTTTTAAGTAGTTAGTACCAAAACCCAAGTTTTATTAAAATCGGACCACGAACAAAAAAATAGGCCACCATCTTGGATTTTTAATATTTTTAACATTGCCTTGTTATTTTCTTGTCAAAATAGTACCAACAACCGAGTTTAATCGAAATCGGCCCAATAGCAAAAACGTTGGCCGTCATCTTGAATTTTTGAATATTTTTAACATTGCGTTGTTATTTTCTTGTCAAAATAGGACCAAAAACCGAGTTTTATCAAAATCGGCCCAAAAACAAAAAAGTTGACCGCCATCTTTTTTATTACAGAGTTCTAGTGGCCTTTTTCCGTCCGGCTTCATCATCAAAACATTTCCTATCAGAGTACTCATCAAAACCTACCTTTACATTTCCGTTAATAGTGAAAACTCATTGTTTAATCTATGTACAATAATGTTATTGTCAAGTACTGGTGACAACCCTAATCAGTGAAATCATGTCCTAATTGGGGCATAGTGTGATCGCTACATCCAATTTGGGTTCCAAGATTGGATCCCCAGTAAGGAAGCTAAATCGGCGTATGTAATCGAGGCTTTAACATTGAATTTTGAAACACAACATAGAATTTTGACAGCACCAACAGGGTTACCAGTATAAGTTAAAAAAAAATCTCAGGTAAACTGACTTTTTAGGCAGACAATAACGCCCATACTTTAACCTCACTTATTATTAACGCCCATACTTTAGTACTTTTATAAGTAGAATAATTTATGGTGTTAATTCATTAAAACTTAAAAGCGCACTGAGCCTCCACTAGCGCCGCCAATCAAGAAAAAACATTACAACGAAATAACTGTTACTGTTACTGTAATCCCGAGCGTAGCGAGGGATACAAAGGACCGAGATGAATTTTTTTTTTCACGAGTTGTGTACTCTACTTTTTACCATTGACTGCGAGAAAACAAATAGGTACCTAGCAGTACTTTATACTTAGTAAGTATTTATAGTTGACCATTGCTGGGGCACAGGTCTTCCTTATGGGTGGGAGGATGGGCCATAACCCACCACGCGGGCCCAATGCGGATTGATGAGTGTTAAAGACTGCAAATGCAGCCGGGACCAACGGCTTAACGTGCCTTCCGAGGCATGGAGGAGCTCGAGATAATACATTTTTGGTCACCCATCCCATGACCGACCCATGCGGGAAATTAGAAGTTTTCCAATGACATAAAACAACCACGCTAAGAGAGAGATTACATGATCAGTCTGGCATCAGTCCATTTCATCAGTCTGTTTAGACTTTGTCTTTTTGCAGACTGAATATCGTACCAGACTGATGGAATGGACTGATGCAAGACTGAACATTCAATCTCCCTCTAACTTGGACGAATTAACCACTGGACGCGAAATGACAGCCATATTCGCCTTTACCCCTTAGCCACTTACTGTGACCGATAGCCTCAGTAAACGATATTGCGTTGTCAGTGTGATGCTAGAGCTCGTGGCGAAACATTGGTACAAAAATGGGCAAAATGCTCCGCCTTGTTCAGCAAAAAAAATAGCGGGCAATCAAGAAATCTTTCTTTTCACGTATAAGCACAATTTCAACCTATTATAGTAGCTATTTTCCGTAAAATAAATAAAATTTGGTATATAAACAAAGTAGGGTGACTTAGCCGGTTTGCCGGCCCCCTTTGGTTTTCGGCCATTTCGGAAACATAACCAGGCCTCCTTCACTTGCTCAAGGTCGCGCGGATAAGGACTTCAACAATTTATTATGTTTAAAAATGTTGACCTCCTCTAAATCTATGCTACCCTGGTACTTTGATAATGTGATTTAAAGAAGTTAATTAAGTTTATAATGGTAGTGTGTCGTGGGGAATGCATATATTTATTTACCTACGATACTACTGGGCCGCTAGTGTAGAAGGGAAAAAAATACCCACGACACTACCAGTAGTGCGCCTTGGTAGTGTCGTGGGTAAGAAGGGCGAAAATTGAAAGGTAGGTGTGTCGTTAAAGTAGCAAAAAAATTGTGCATGTGAGTTTTTTGGAAGGTAAGTTACAATATTGTTTACGGTTTGATACACATAATTTTTATTACTGACACTCAATTGCAAGAAAGATTTTTATCTTTTTAGTGCCACTTTAAATCCTAATGTTTCATTAAAGTATTGTAGGAAAGAAAAGAGGTATAATTTTTAATGGGTCGATGACGGGCCATTAAACCAATTTCACATCGTGTTTACTTTGTATTTTCGCTAAATACGTCGTTGACCGACCAGCCTATCGTCATTATCGGATCCAGAAGATGTTCCTTGTCGCCACCAATAAATTTATTCGAAAAACATGACGGAGAAAAATTCCGGCTGCGCTCCCGAATTTCAAAGGAGGCAGCACTGCTGCTTCGATACCGCCTCAATTTGGAGCCACAAACCCTGAGGAGTAAGGCCGTTTGTGGTCTTATCCAGCTTCTGATCGCTTTGCGGTTCTTCGCGACAGGGTCCTTCCAGATGGGACTAGCTGATTTGGTGAACAAAGACAGTTCTACTGCCCCTGGTACATCACATCAAAATGACACATCTGTGCGATCAGCCCTTGTAAACACAATATCGTGACAATATTCTCCTAGTATGTAGATGTTGATTTTTCTCTTATATGTAGGTATACTAAGAAATAAAAAAACATTCAGTTATAAATATTGAGTTTTATTCAAAGGTTAGGTAAATAAGTTGTCAAACTATACTATGTGTCAAACGCGTTTTTTTGGCCATTTTATATACAAACTTCGAATACTTTTCAAAACAAAACTCAACCATTCGGTCATCCCATGCATTTTTTAACTTTATTATTGGCAACAATGTTTAAGGCTCTCATTAGTTAAAGGATTAAGTTTTTAGCCTAAAGTAGTTTGATGCAACAAACCTTAGAGTAAGACGGGCTTCTACAGAAAGAGAAGCCATACGAAGCGTTTCCCCTCTGCCGAAGTACAAGCCCAAATGGGCATACACGTTAGTAAAACCAGTTGCGCCCGGATTTCTTTCTAGACCGAGTCCAGTCGCGCATGTGAACGCTGCTCTGTTTAAAATGTCGAATTGATGAGTTTTTTGCTGTTAAAAGAGATCTTGAACATCAAGTATACAAAAAGACGGTTTTACATTTCACATAAAAGTAATTTTTTATCGTATTATTGCTATTTGTTTACATTTAAACATTAAATTCGTATATTTTATTCTTGATTAGTTGTCAAATTTGTTCAGTGACATCAGGTCTGCTAGTCCATGGCTCGTCCGTACAAATTTCAGATCTGTCGCTAGATAAATCCGAGTTCTCGCCGATGGGCAACTTAGTGATGTTACCGTTAAATAATGTTTGTCGATAAAGTGTTGGTCAATCTGGCCCTGATTTTGCGCCAAATTCATTTGCGAGATTTTTGCATGATTTGCTCTGCACTGATGTGATCGCGACAGATATCGCGAAATAAATGTCGAAATAGTAGATTATACAACAAGTGAATAAAAAGAGAATTTAGTTCGAGGGACTAACGGCCGTCTCTCGAGCAAGATAATTAGGCGCATGATAGCTGCATGACAGCTAAGTTCATGACACCGTTTTAATTTGGTCGAGTTGTAGTTAGGAAAGACTTATGCGATTCTTATCCAAGCTGAATACTGACCGTAAGTAGTACTGTTAAATAAACTATATTCAAATTAAAGCAAATAACACTGCTAAGAGCTGAATAGTAGCCGAAGATTCAGCATCGCTCTGTATAACTTAAAATCGCTTATTATTCACTCTTATGGTTGAATTAAACGCACTTTTAGAGTGGCGATGGTAAAAAAGCAATTATTCAATTATGTAACTGTGATCAACGTTAAGACGGGGAGCTATCACCGATTGTTGTAAATTCAAATTGTTGGGTGTGCAGATGGCAGTACTGTCATGGAGCGATGATCAGTGTCAGCAGCCTGAGCCCAACTTCCCTGGGTACACATTAGTCCCAACCCAATCACCTACACTCTCGAGCTTTTTGTATAAAGCTCGAGCGTATAAAAATGACCTCTTTGTTGTTATTCATTCCATCGTAAAATGATTGAGTTTGTAATCTTTATTTCTTTTTCCGTATCGATATTGCTGCATCGACAGTTGAGCCCAGCCCTTTATGTCAAAAACCTGTCATATTTTGATGTGTGACTCATCCGTACACAAATTTTTGCTGTTTTGTTTTATTTTTTATGTGTGAGTGTCGTCATTACAGTGTAGTTTTTGTATGTGCGTATGCGGAACTGCACTTGTGTGCATTTTCCCCCCCCGCAAAAAATGCCAGAATAATTTGAATAGAGTAATATCGCTAAGGCTTCTCCCTTCGTGACAAACGAAGCCTTTTGTTGCTCGAAGCAACAAACTAATGAAATCATTATGTTAATGATTTCATTAGCGATAAAGTGGCATTAGCTAAAGAAGATATAAAGTGAAGCTTCTTGCAATTGAGTGTGAGTATGGTAAATTTGTTTTAGTACTGTTATTTTGACTTAAACGCGTAAAGTATTCGGTGTGGTATTATTTGGCCGGCAATTATGGCCGAAAACCGGCTAAATCCCCCTATAACATTGTCATTATTTGACAAGTGTAATCCCCCCTCGCCCCGCAAAAATTGGTTGAACGTGATTTCATACATTTTTCTTACGTTACGTGTCCAGTGGTTGATTCGTCCAAGCCCTCTAATAGATAGAAAAGAACCCAAAGATAAGACACTAAAAAGAACCTAATAAAATTTGGCGGGATATTTTTTTTTCTTTAATTTTATTGTGTAACTATGGCTCTATGGAATAGCTCCATAGCCAGCCAGTAGGTATAGGTACTTTTTTGTACTAATTCATGATGCGCGCTTGTTCCAAATTCAAATTACTTTTATTCACTCGGTGAATAAAATCGCTTTTTATTCACTCTATTATCGTTGAATTAAACGCACTTTTTAGAGTGGCGATGGTAAAAATGTATTTGTGTAGTTACAATCAGGATTAACGCCTAAAGTGGCTCACTTTATGCGTTAATGCAGATTGTAACTACACAAATAAAAAACTAAGAATTAACGCATACAAAAAAAATAGTTTATTTATAACTAATACTAGTTTTTATATATCTTAGAATTTTAATAATCATAATTATTTCATTGTAATGAGTTTTTCCTGATTGGCGGCGCTAGTGGACGCACGATGCACCCTTAAGCTGGGTCTCCTGCGCCGTGTTTTTGTGTTTTCAAACATCAAAACAATGTTTTGAGGGGCGTGGCCTATCAGTTTGGGGCGTGGCCTATGAGTTTTGTTTTGCAAAATCACAAACATTGTTTGCCGAGACGAACGGAAAACATCCCCCGCTCTTGCCTGCGGGGAGGGGAAGTACTTAACTCATTTTGTGTTGGCGCTCACTAGATGCAGACGCCTCGCCTGCGTTTGTGTGCTATTGTGTGATACGTGTAATTGTCTTAGTGATGGAGTGGAATAAGGAGAATACTTTATTTTTAATTGGGTTGGTCAGAGAAACACCGCTACTTTACTTTACTACCCGGAATCTGTTTCTGTTTCTTCTTTGGAGAACTAAATCCACTATTGCCATTACAGCTACCACGTCTTCTTTGTCGGAACTCACTTTCGAAACTGAGCTGTGATTGGACGCAAATTTTCTAATAAAACATGTTTTCAAAACAAAACCTAGGCGCAGCGGACGTGCGGTTAATGCAAATGTTTTGAAAATAATATTTTGCTAACAATGTTTTGTTGAAAATATAGCGCAGGAGACCCGACTTTAACGTATGTGTGGAATAATTACGAAAAATGCTCAAAAGTTTTGTTTACTAACATTCTTTCCGTAAGATGGCTGGAGTTTACAATACAACAATAAATTAAACTGTACCTGTTTCGGATTCTGCAGGGCTTGCTGAGCTATGAACTGCGCTTTAAACTTCTCAAACTTCCTCTCAGCCTCGTCCTTGGCCAGGTGCGCCTCGTTTCTGTAACCTTCCAACTCGTACGTCAAGTTCTCATGCTGTGTCTGCGAAACAAACAAATTAAACTAAGCTTTAGAATATACAGGATGTTTATATAAAAAATTAAAAAAGATAATCAACTTCATTATTGGCCAAAAGAAAAACTCAATTTAGGTCCAGGGTTGCCACTATGCGGTTTATCATAAATAGAAAAAAAATGATTTTCAAAAAAGTTGTGGTTTTCGGGGTTCATAATCATTTTCCAGGGTTGTATTGCTGTTGGTTTGTACCCTATCTACCATATTCGGCTTTTGGTTTTTTTTGTATCACGTTGTATATAATAAACTTAAACTAAATCCTAAATAAAAAATAGAATGCTGTCATTTTCACAAACGATATAGCAGCAGGTTTTAATAATAAAAAATAAAATTGTGTCAATAAAAAAATATTATTATCAAAAATCTCTGATTTCTATATGATTTCAGTATCGCAACACCCCATAGCACATTTGTTTCCAAATCTATTCGGCAGCCTACCTGTTTTGTAAAGCCCGCCGGCAACGATCAATTGCGATTGTCAATTTTTTCGTCAATGCCATTGTTGTAGCAATTGACAATCGCTTCAATCGCACGCGTAAACGATCAATTTTCGCATCAATGGGCGTCAATGACGTAAAAATTGACAATCGCGAATGATCGTTACCGGCGGGTTTAAACATCTCAAACAGAATACAAGTCATTGCTCACCTTTAGTTCCTCGTACTTCTCCAGAGGGACAGCATTTTTCCCAACTTTTGTCTCTGTCTCTTCTTCTTCGAAGTAGATATTATATTCTTCCTTTATATTATCCACCTCCTGTAAATGTTACTTATTTGATTAAAGAGCAAAGTCAGTTTCTCATTTTTATGATAAATCTGGTACAGATTAAACCCGAGATGCAAAATTAAATAACTTCGTTAATGTATAAAGGACAAAATAATAATGCTTTGCAATTCAGCAGGATGAAACTAACTTGATGTTTTAAGTTTGCCAAGCAGCTGATTATGATTAGCAAAAGACACTCGGTGAGATGGTATTGATCGTTAACACTTTCGGCAGATTATAATATCACAGAATACTAATAAGTACATACAAATGTGGGTGGTCCTATACCGATAAACTAATTATGTACCTAAAATAGCTTGTGTGGAATGATTCTTCAGTCAACACTGTTCCGGAACTGGAGGCCTTCCATCGTCGATCATGTCTTGAAACTCGCTCTGATATTACTTAAAAGTACGATCTGTCAAATGCTTTACGTATTTATTACAATTGTCTGTATTCTTCAAGTTATAATCAGATTTTTACGCGATTTCATCAATGAAAGTGATGATTTAGACTTGTTGCAGATACCTTATCAAAATACTCTTATATCTAACCACGTTATAAGAAGTTGGACAGTACAAATAAACCTAACCAATTAAGGATGCATCTGGACACCTCAGGATCTGTCTCCAACTTGTCGATCTTCAAGCGGCTGAGTTTTACAGGAAGCGGCAACAATGACGACCAGTTGTTGCAATCGGCTAGGCTTATTTGTCACTTTGAAAGCAACTAAATAAGAAAAACTTTAGCTTTCGTCCACTTGTTGTATAACGTGAAAAGATAATGATGACGCCGAAGTTATTTTCTTCTGCGAAGCGAAGCGTTGCAGCGCGAAGTTTGATGTTCAGCAGCTGACCGAAGAGTGAAGTACAGGAACACAGCATACCAGGAATCCAGAGAGAATTTGATAAGGATTCTGCACTATAAACTTTTGTGACAGATCGTACAAATCAAACCTTGAGTTGCAGAATCTTCACCACTCCTTCACGCTTCAGGAGTTTTTCCTATCGTAGTCCACTTGTTTTAGTACCTAATCCTTATAAACTAGGTATTGATAGTTAAGTTTTTGCTACAGTGAACATTTCTATAACGAAACTTCTAACCGTAGGTATGTTGTTTGTCAGTGTGTGCATCTGACGCTGGAGCCACTCAATGCATGGGTTGACCCACAATCTCTCAGCACAAATAGCATTTTTTTAACTCGCAACCGAGAAAGAAATCGTGAGTGTTATCGCGCGCGGCCGCATCGGCAATGCGCTGCACTCTTGCTCTATCATATGTTCCCGAGTTGCTGTCAGATGTGGGTCAACCCAAGTGTGACTCAAGCATATTAAATAGATATCAAACAATAGCGAATAAAGTTCGTAAAACAACTTTTTGTAAGTATATGACTACATGATGAAGCAGTGGAGTCGGGATCCAGATGTCAACGTAGCTAATGTGTCCATTCTTCTATGATCCAATCTCGCCGAGGAGGGCATGTCTTGATACTTACTAAATGCCGTTGATCCACAGCACAGTCCTCGTAGCTCGTAGTAGGCCTTTTTAAGTGAACTATATTATAGTCATAAACTTACAAATTGAAATGGTACAAATTGGGACACCAATGCTATTCGCTATTATTTGATTAACTTAAACGTTACATTAAAACTAGTTTTACAATCATGGGTATACCCTTATTTGAGGTTTAGGACTGTAGCACATACAGTATGTCCGTTCTTGAGCGTTGAAGACACAGTTCACGTGAGCCAGTAATGTATCAAAGGCGGAATGCAAACTCCGATGGTTTAATTTTAGACTTTGATGTTTGATGATTCTTGGGAAATGCAAATCTGCATCTACAACTCACATGGACTGGAACTGTAAATGGTGTGCTCCAGTATTTAATAACGTCTGTCTGTTTTATCAAAAAATTACTTTGTAAAATTTTATTATCATTCAGAGGTTATTTAAAAAGAAAGGAATAATAGTTTTTTTAGATAAGCTCATATTATAATATGCACATCAGCCATTTAGGCTCGTATTATAGAATCGAACTCAAACTCAAATCTCTGCTTGAGTACAGTTAGAAAGGGATAGCGCTTTATGCGATGAATAGCACCATCCTTTTCTAACTGTACTCAAGCAGCAAGCAGTGCTGGAGTCTCGTCCTATAATACGGACCTTAATGTCCCCACTGTAAGGTCACGGGCCTTAGGCTACGAACACACCGACAAGTGCCTAGATATATCCAGGTTACTTGCTAGGAGACACGGGGACCGCATTGGAAGGTAAGTCGCTAGGATATTCGCCAGTCTCATAGTCTTTGGTTGAAGCCTCGAGCCTACGATACATTCTAGCTAGGCTGGATGTATCGAGGCGCCTAGCGCGCAGTGCGGCCGGTTGCGTACATTCGTGAACGTTCGTTTTACTTGGATACATATCTAGGCTTTAGTTAGGCACTAATCTAGGCACCTGTTGGTGCGTATGCGGCCAGGGTGGATAAGAAACGTGTGCCTATAATATATCAGGTGTTATTTACCCTGTACTATACGAACTTATCTAAAACGGGTATGCCCAGGATAATAGTGTGTACGCACCTCGGTCATTTTCAACCACATTTCGATGTTGCGCCGCTGCTGCTTCGTGAAGTGATCTGAGACGCGCTGGTGTTTCGCCGCAGTTAGAATTTTTGCAACCTGCTCGACTGTTGTTTACAAAACAATATATTGCAAAGAAAAATAGATAAACGCGTCGATTACGAAAATATTCAACCGCATCTGTGGTTCGCCCACCCGTGTAAGACGCAGGGGTCCCGGGTTCGATTCTCAGGAGGGGGGTACAATTTGTACTCGGTGTGGTTGGTGGCAGGGCTAATTTCCAGTCCGCCTGGCTAGCTACCACCATCTTACCTAAGTCTGACGCCATAACAACAATTTAAAAATTGTTGTGTTCCGGCAGTTAGATGTAAGATAGCCAATTCCCCAGTGGTGAGGAATCCACATGTAGTGCGCTTACACTTTAGGCCTTTTCGTCACTAACATCAATAGTGGGTGAAGGCGGAACACTAATCTTGTTGTGGATAAAAAAAACATTACTCAGCAGCTAATTTCTGAATTAAATGAAACCCATGTCCTTTTCGGTTCAGCAGTTTAGACGTAAATGGCGTAACAAACAGGCTACTCAATTTCGCATTTATAATAGAGTTAAATAAGATATTTTTCTGTATATCTCATCACTATTACATCATCAACATAAAATGGCCAATTCACCACTGAACCCTTTCTCATATACAATTTTTTTTTTAAGAACTCAGGAGTCGAACCCAAGACAAAATGCTGTCGTAAATCAATGGTACCCACCCAGAGTAATTTTATGCCAGAGGTATACTTAAAAATAATACCAACCTTGTTTATTTCAAGACTACATTTCTTAGCGCAACCAGTTGCTGATGAATTGATGGCTAAACAGGGTGATTTTAATTAAACAGTCTACAAATTTTGTGTTGTGGCTTAGACTATCAAACTGAACAACTTTGCATGTAGTCGCGTAGCCAGAGAAAAATTACCTTCGATAATACTAAAAGTTTTCGTTTTTGCTGAGTGTATAGATTATGTGCATTGTGAGCTATTGTTGAAAAGTTAGAAGTTTTATGCCGGTGCTTTAGGTATAGTTTAGGTATTTCGTAATATTTCGTTTAACGTAATATATATAGAATTAAAGTTTGAAATGTTGATTGTTTCATAATAAGAACTATGTTATCTTCGTGTTGTAAAATATTTAGAAAGTTATTATGTGTGGAAGTGCGTAAATCACAAAATCACTCTTTTGTGTTCGAATAAAATTTTAAAATTTCTGAAATCTTATTTTAAGACTTTCAGTGGTTAGATATACCAGTTCAACAAAGTTTAGAAAGTTAAGTGGTGTGCTTCTTTGATATTTTCATTTTTCCTTTATAACATACGGAATAATGAATTAAAAATTGATAAGATCGCTCTTACAATACCTTTTCAATGCACTTATATACTACACAAAAAATTAGAAACATACATAATGTGGGTTTTGTTTAAATTACGGATAAATTATTGCGCTAAAATATGAATTATACGGGACGCGCGAGCGGGTGCATGCAGGGGCCGCTGACTGCCACGCGGCGCGCGGGCGGGCGCGGGGCCACAAACAATAAGCTACTCTCGTTGCATGGCAATAAAGTACAATTTCAAATTTCACAGCGCTGCGTGCCTGATATTACAAGCACCTACGAAGCGCCACTCTTTTTGTCGCGTAATCGATGAAATTACACAGAATACTTATAAAATAAAATAAAGCTACCTACCTACTAAATAAGCTGATCATAATTGTTTTTCTAAGGTAGTTTGGCGAATCAACTTTTAAGGCACTCCTTTCAGAGCATTTTGAAACAGAAAACAAAAATAAATTTAATTGAATTTACAAGAATTTATATTCGAATTTATATCATTTATCTAATTTTTAGATTTTAAAGGTGGCCACGAATGGCCACGATGTTTGACGTTTAGTTTTTGAGATTTTTGAGAATAACAAAAGATCGTCTTAAAAATTTCCCCTCTGTTACCTATTTTGTGTTTATTTTTGTGAATGAAAATGATACTTCTAAGAAAATCAGATACCGTAAACTGCTGCAACTTTGCACGAAATTTAAGGTTTTTTTAATATCTCTTCAAGTATTTATTATCTGTGTTCATTTTTACATTAGCGCGCAAATTGGAGATGTATGTCATATATCTTAAGGTTCATAACGCCGAAACGGCTGTTAGATTGATCTCCAGAAACCGTCAAAGTCGTAGGCAAAGTTGTGATAAAATATCCCAACTTTGCCTAGAAGATTACAAGCAAAAATACGAGCCGCATTTTAATTATAGAGCCATACAAATTGCGTTACCATCGAGATGTGCATGGATTACCACAATAAGCATCAATATTTTTTTCTGGCAAGCAGGCGAAGTTGGGCACATGCAGGCAAACTTTGAGCAGTATCAGTAAATATTTCCATAGTAAATTTGGAGCATACTACGGGTTGCCACAAATAGAAAAACACAAAATTTAAAAGACTTACTATAATTTCAATAAAAATGGGTAAATCCGGACGTAAACCAACTAAATTCACAGGACTAAACTAATTTCATTTCATTTGTTATAATTTCTTTATTTTGAATTTATTATTTTATTTTGAATTTATTTTTATACACCGTCATTTTGTAGTCGTTTTAATTAGCTTAAGGGAGTGTTCTACTAATGAAAATAAACATTTTTGCCAAAGAAACATGGGTCGAAAAACGACAAAATTTTTTGACTTTCCCATACAAATACAATGTTTTAGCTGTCTAGTTAGTATGGGAGGATCAAAATTTTTTGTCGTTTTTTGACCCATGTTTCTTGGACAAAAATGTTTAGTTTCATGGGTACAACACACCCTTAAGTTAATTAAAACGACTACAAAATGACGGTGTATAAATATTAAACCTTTAAACATTTATAATTACTTTTGTAAGATTGTTTTCTATTTTTATAGCTGTATATCTTTTTATTTAATTACTAAACAAAGTAAACATAGACTGCCCTCCAAACCGCTTTACTGTCGTTGAGTAAGTAGTGGCAACCCTAGGGCTAGGCAAACTTGAGTCACTAATGCTCGAGAAGCCTTTTACAACATTGTCTACCGTGGTTCTAGCCGTAAATGATTGACATTAACAAGAAAAACCCTAATAAACAGGAGAAAGAGCATATTTGCTTACCCTATCCCTTTCAAACCCACGCTGAAACCGTGTGGTAATAAACAAAAATGAAAATGGTTCCTGGGTATTTTGGGGCTTCTAAATCCATATCTGGGGTCAGCTTTTCCATTTTCAGCCGCCAGTTTGGAAAATTTTAGTGCGTACAATTGTGTCAATGTGGGCCTTACATCATGGTGCTACCCCATGTATATCCCTGAAGTACTTAATTCCCGTCCACTATTTCTCTTCAAATTTTTTTTCAAAAAGTTCTTTGATGAAGTATCGTTGGAGATATTCAGGATTCTCAACTGAATCTCTTGAATTGAACCAAAAACTAGACTTCAGTTTCTTTACCTTGAGGGACACTTTAGCTTGGGAACCTTTGCCTCTTCCATGAAAGATTAGACAAAGGGACATTGTCGTCATCTAAATGATCGGAATTACTATTAGAATCACTCGAATTTTCCTCCTCTTCGTTGTCCTCATTCAAAACCTCATCAGCTAAAATTGGGTGTAATTCTCCTTCTTCGTCATTGCTAACTTCATTTCCAGATTTTTCTAGCATATGCCCAATATCAGCATCTCTGAGAGACCAAACCATGATCTAAAACCCTTTAAAATAAATAAAACGAAAAGCTGATAATAACTCCATAAGTGAATGAAAGGCCCCAGCCCCCACAATTGTGTTGAAAAAGTTCGGTGAAACAGTTTAGGTACCAAAACCACTAGAAATCTGTTGGAAACCCATTACATTCATCAAATAACTATCCTATTTGTCAAAAATCTGCAAACCAAAGTCTTAAATTACAAAATAATACTCATAGTAGTCCAAAACACCCAAAAATCTGGAGCATGCCACAACCACGATGTTGACAAGTCCATCATATTGGACGACTGACCTTAACTTAAAAAAATCTGTTAAATAGTTGAACTATGTTTATCGCGCAATCGTGCGGCGTTCGGCCCGTCACTATACCACTCTTAGTTTTTGAACAAAATTGAATCTTAAGACACGCACAATCGATTTGGACGGGTCTGAAAGGGCTATAAATACTAAGAGAGCTGAAATTCTCGATTTTTCCAAGGAAAAACTAAAAGTTTGCGACCGTTGACAGCTGACAGACAAAAAAGTAACGGTGTTGCCACTTTGAATAATAATGAAATGGGTTGCCAATAAAACGAAGGTATTTCTCTCATTATCAAAAGTAAAAAATAGATGGCGGTTATGAAGTAATGTTAGTTTTACTAGATTAGGCAAAATTGAAGCAGTTTACGGTACTTACATTTAGTATTTAATACAACAAGAAAGTATCCTATCAAAATAATGTATCTATGTTTATAGTAATAGTTTCTAAGATTTAAATGATTTTAACTCCACTGCGTTACCTTGACATAAATGTATGTTAAACTTTAAAATAATTTGATATTAAACAGCCACTTGAAACTTACGTCTATGTCAGGCAGTACCTTTCTTTTCTTTATACATATTACGTTCACTGTATTGTTTACAAGTATAATTGAATTGTATAAATTATTTATACATAAAAACCTTCGATTAAGTATACCCTAGATAACGCTTACGAACTAAAACAGTATGCAAACATAGCACCTCAATAGCGTCCCACTTACAAACTTGGCGCTTATTTTGTACATGATCACCTCTTATTTTGTACAAACTCACATTTTATATCACTTATTTTGCACAAAATAATTTTATTTTTTTACAAAAATACATATTTTATCACTTACTTTGTGCAAAATAAGCACCCAGTTTGTAGTGGGACGCTATTTGAGGTGCCATTTTTGAGACTCTGACCGGACATCTAGGGTATTCTTGATCAAAGATAAAAGTAATCAAAAATTAGGGGACACCAGGATAACACTAGAGAATATAGTAACTCCAGAGAAAAGAAAATAATTAGAGAATACTAGCTTCCGCCCGCGACTTCGTCCGCGTGGACATTCGAGAAAACCCTAAGGGTACCTTCAACCAGGATACGAAGTATTCTATGTTCTAACGTTCTGCCTCGCTAGGCAGTACGCTTGGTGTGGACGTACCTCGCTTGCAGGCAGGGCGTTTGCCACTTGCGCGTGAGGATGCGGCCCGATATCGCACTCGGTTGCTATAGTACGCGCTTACCAGCCAGAGGTCTAATGCGCGCAAGGCACGTTCACACCAAGCGGGCTACCTAGCAAGGCAGGATATTAACTTTTTATCCAGGTTAAAGGTTCCCTAAGGATTTTCTCGAATGTCCACGCGAACGAAGTCGCGGGGGGAAGCTAGTAGTATAAAATAATATAATACTTAGAAAGCGGGCTTAGATTTTACTGCATTCACGTGCATTTTTTTTCTGAGAAATTACAAAAGACAGACCCCAAAACTCGACACTTTATTGTTTACTTTTAAGCCATTGACCATTTTACCGTGCCAGATGTGGGAACACCAGGTCCAGGTAGTCGTCGTTCTAACAGTATAGTTCCCAAAAGATATTGTTACAACGAATTCATCGTAAACTCTTCTTAAAAACTTAAAAGTCGTATATCTTTTGATTGAGTGAACCGATTGCGATGAGATAAGGATCAAATAACTTCGCAAAATACATAGTATATTTTTATGTAAACATCATTACGATTGAGTTAGCGTTTTTTAAGTTATTAGCGCACAAACATACAGATAAACAGACAAACAGATAAAAAGGAGACAACCCTAAGGCGTCAGAAGAGATGAGCGCTACGCGATAGAAAGAGAGAAATGGTGAATATAACTGTAGGCGCTGTAGCAGTGTGCGATCTGAATTGCGTCTTATTGAGTCGTAGCAAGAGTCGCTATTTAATTAAATGATGTTGCAGAATGCGGCTTCTGTACTTGTACTATTATGTATTCTGTGACGGAGTGCACGTTTTTTAGGTGAGTGTTAAACTTTTAGTTTTTCCTTGGAAAAATCGAGAATTTCAGCTCTCTTATTATTTACGGGGTAAGCAAATATGCTGTTTCTCCTATTTATAAGGATTTTTCTTGTTAATGTCAATCATTTACGGCTAGAACCACGGTAGGCAATGTTGTAAAAGGCTTCTCGGGCATTAGTGACTCAAGTTTGCCTAGCCCTAGGGTTGTCACTACTTACTCAACGACAGTAAAGCGGTTTGGAGGGCAGTCTATGTTTACTTTGTTTTGTTATAAAAAAAAAAGATATACAGCTATAAAAATAGAAAACAATCTTACAAAAGTAATTATAAATGTTTAAAGGCTTAATAGTTATATAAAAATAAATTCAAAATAAAATAATAAATTCAAAATAAAGAAATTAAAACAAATGAAATGAAATTAGTTTAGTCCTGTGAATTTAGTTGGTTTACGTCCGGATTTACCCATTTTTATTGAAATTATAGTAAGTCTTTTAAATTTTGTGTTTTTCTATTTGTGACAACCCGTAGTATGCTACAAATTTATTATGGAAATATTTACTGATACTGCTCAAAGTTTGCCTGCTTGTGCCCAACTTCGCCTGCTTGCCAGAAAAAAATATTGATGCTTATATGTGGTAATCCATGCACATCTCGATGGTAACGCAATTTGTATGGCTCTATAATTAAGACCAGTTTTTAAATGCGGCTCGTATTTTTGCTTGTAATCTTCTAGGCAAAGTTGCGATATTTTATCACAACTTTGCCTATGACTTTGACGGTTTCTGGAGATCAATCTAACAGCCGTTTCGGCGTTATGAACCTTAAGATATATGGCATACATCTCCAATTCGCGCCTTAATGTAAAAATGGACACAGATAATTTATTATCTGTGTCCTGTGTGTGAAGTATTTATACTTCAAGAGATATTTAAAAAAAAACTTAAATTTCGTGCAAAGATGCAGCAGTTTACGGTATTGATCAAAGTGTTTAAACCAACTAACTTGTCTTATTTATCTATGTAGCTGCCTACATCTGTGGCTAATTTCATAAAATTACTGTCGTCTTTTAGGGCCTTCTATTTTGTGGCAATTGTATAAATTAGGTAGGTAGGTACATTAGTTAGAGAGCTAGGTAGATTAGAGTAGCACTATCCATACTAATATTATAAATGCCAAAGTCTGTTTGTTTGTTTGTTACGCCTTCGCGTCATGAATACTGAACCTATCATCATGAAATTTTACATACACGTTGCCAGGGGTATAGAAAAGGAGATAGGGTTTTATCCCGAAAAAAGTATGGTTCCCGAGGGATAGCAAAAAAACTCCACGCAGACGAAGTCGCGGGCGGCCACTAGTGGAATCATAATAATATCATTTCGGGATAAGAGCTAGGTCAGATAGGAGTCGACACGTCTTGTAAGTAGCCGAGCGTAGTAAGTAGGTAGCTGTAGGTAGTGTAGGTACCTTCATACACTTCGCGCGCGAGCATAAAGGTGGCGACTGACCTGTAACATTTCATCATAACGTAACGTTACGTTACGACGAAATGTTACAGATCAGTCGCCACCTTAATAATAATTTATTCTTATTTATGGCGCGAGTGGGCCTGGGGCCCTATTTTTTTTTTAATCACTCGACTGGCGCCGACCGCTCTTTTCTATTGATTTTCGTTCGACATTTGACTCAAATGTATGGGATGTCGAACGAAAATCAGTAGAAACGAGCGCTCGACACTAGTCGAGCGATTCAAAAATAGGGCTCCCTGGACTGGCGGCCGGCCGCCGCGCGCCGCCAGCGGCACCGGACCGGCGCAGGCGGCCTGTAGCGACAATACTACATATTTTATCCGTAATTAAACAAAACCCACTGTATGTATTTTTCTAATTTTTTGTGTAGTATATAAGTGCATTGAAAAGGTATTGTAAGAGTGATCTTATCAATTTTTAATTCATTATTCCGTATGTTATAAAGGAAAAATGAAAATATCAAAGAAGCACACCACTTAACTTTCTAAACTTTGTTGAACTGGTATATCTAACCACTGAAAGTCTTAAAATAAGATTTCAGAAATTTTAAAATTTTATTCGAACACAAAAGAGTGATTTTGTGATTTACGCACTTCCACACATAATAACTTTCTAAATATTTTACAACATGAAGATAACATAGTTCTTATTATAAAACAATCAACATTTCAAACTTTAATTCTATATATATTACGTTAAACGAAATATTACGAAATACCTAAACTATACCTAAAGCACCGGCATAAAACTTCTAACTTTTCAACAATAGCTCACAATGCACATAATCTAATACACTCAGCAAAAACTAAAACTTTTAGTATTATCAAAACTTCTTTATGAAATTTAATGTCCCACGACCGGACTAATGTGGGACCAACTTAATCAAAGCAAAAAAATAATCAGCTTTTCCATTGAAAACGTCAATATCTACTCGACCAAAATGTATGGAACAGCTGATATATTTTTACTCTGATTAAGTTGGTCCTATAGACAAAGATGTTCAGTTTGACGGTCTTAGTCACACCACAAAAGTTGTAGACTGTTTTTGATTTAACCCTGTAGAATAAGGGAATGTACCCATACTATGTGACCCATTTTTCACAATTTTTGACTCCCCTCCCCGCTTAACAGGTCACGTAGTATGGGTACGTTCCCTAAGGAGCTTCATACAGTACCTTATTATGAAGATGCTGTGATGGTTCAACTCGATAGTTTACTCACCTATAGCACAAGGTATTCTTTCCTTGTGCTTGTAATAGTAGCTATTATTGGTGGTGCAAATTAAAATTATCACCTGGTTCTGTATGTTCAGTAGCAAAAGTATATCTGGATTATTTTTTTCTTCTGCCGTGGTGCATTTTCTTTTATAATCTAGATTCTATATGAAGCTGAACTAGTCCATAGAACTTTCACATAAAATATTTTTCATGACACACATGATAAAAAAATAAATCATCATTACGATTTGGGTTACTTGTATTCCTTTGTCCAATTGAAAATTCTATGGACTATTCCTGAGTATTTACAGTTTCCTGCAGTCTCGACGGACGTGAAGAAGCTGATCACTTTTGAAACGCTGTTGCTGGTTCGCCTATACCCAGCAGTGGGTGTCTTGCGGTTGATGAGTTTTCGCTGTATGGCTAAAAGGCTAGTAGAATCCAATTTCCAAGTTCCTTGCAGCTAACGCTCCTCTTAAATGCAAGATAGTAGATAGCAGCCTCTCACTTGCTCAGTACTGCGGTCGGTCAGTCGCGCTATAGTAGTCGCAATATCTCTCTGCACGCGGGGTAATAAAGGGTTTTGTTCGTTCATTCCGTCCAGTGCCAAAATGTACACTTCCAAAATGTACAAGTGTACATTCACACTCTTTTTAAAATACCAGGATCACATAAATATGGAGAAGGTGTTCGCTCTTTGTAGCACACTTCCGCCGCGAAACAATATCAGCGAAACCGCAGTAGTTCCGGCATGAATTCTCTCCTATCGACGATATATGACGATCACATCTCCATAGCGGTTTCGCGTCATTATTTTCGCGGCGGAAGTGTGCCAAGCCAACGCAAAGTCCGAGCCGATCGGGCGGAATCACGCGTGAAAGAGACAGCATCATAGTTAAATCTATGCGTAAGAACAACTTGTTGTTTAAGAACTGACAAGTCATGGCGGAACCTAGGTACAACCCGGTCGAGTTAACTCGGGACCTGAAGTGCGATAGACCCTTCTCGTTTTCTCCTTTCCTCACGCCACCGTCGTAAATTTTTTGAAAGTTTTCGATAGGTTATCGATAAATTATCGCTAACGAATGTACTTACGCTATTGGCATGACGACAGTGGCGTGAGGCAAGGAGAAAACGAGACGGGTCTATCGCGCTTCAGGTCGCGAGTTAACTCGACCGGCAGGCTGATTATCTAATTAGAAACCGCCTAGCGACCGGTCGCAGTTCACAGATGAACGTAATACATTGCTACTTTTCTTTGGGGTAAAAAAAAACATACCAAAGAAAAGTAGCAATGGATGTCAAATGCAACCGGTCGCTAAATAGTTTATTTTTAGATAATCAGGGTGCCGGTTATATTGTTTTCGCGGCGCGGCTGAGGCGTGCTACAGGCGTTCTTGCCTCGCGTGCAGCGAGATATTGCGACTACTATAGATAATATATAAGCAAGCGACGAAATCAAACTTTTCTGTTTCTCCTGTGTCGTTGCTCCTGCTCGATCGTTTGCATTCGCCCGTTTCGTGCACCTCGCTGTTATGTAATTATCGCCAATATCGCCATGTCGTCGTATCGCCATTGCTCGACCGTCGCAAATTTCGTGGTAGCAGTCTAACGTGAATTCTGTAGACTTAGGAACATGTGCACCTATATTTATAATGCCACGGCGAGTTTAAATAAGCGACGTGCGCTACGCAGAACTTTTCAAATCTTTCCACATAACTTGGTCTCCTGACTCGATGATAATGTTGATTAAACCTGATTAAACTGCAAGATTTACTCACCATTATTTCTGATGACATAATATTCCAATGATGTTTTGACTTACCTTGTGCAAACCTTTTCTTGACGTAGTAAGCTGATTAGACCGCACTTTTGACAGAAACCTTGATATTAAAAAAAAATTACATCCTGCAGATTCCTATGTTGTAATAGTCAGCAACTTTCCCATTCTCTTGTTTCTTCGTCAGCATTTAACTCGATTTAATCAACTTATTGAATAATAGAATAAAATGTAACAAGTAGACTTACATTGAGTAATGATTTTCAAATATTTGTCCTTCACTGAGTTCTTGACCGTTTGAAACTCCTCATCGATTTGCATCTTGTCGTTGAACAAGCGACGAACTTGATTGTTTGAAGCTTGTATCAGAGAGTAGAATGTATTGGCATACTTTTTGTTACATTCCCCACGCTCCAGCCACCCGTGTAAAGTCTAAAACAAAACAACAAAAGATGACGCACTGTGCCCGAGCAGAGTCCAAGCTACGTTGGTTGCGGCAACATTCTGTATTTATTAGACACAAGTGTTTGTTGAGCGTCGGTTTACCCTGGCTTCTGAAGCCACAGGGCTCAAGATGCATTGGTTTACTATGACTGTGAGACATCCTTAATATGTACTTTTAAGTGATCCATCTTTTTTTACCAAACTTGATTGATATTTGAAAAAAAGCTCTATCCACTTAGTTGTACTTTTCGTGTGGTGTCATTTTTTGAGCAGAATGCTTATTTATTCCATAGATTTTAGTTCGCTGCTTCTAACATCGTATTTCTCCTTACAATATGGAGTTGTTGATTGTTGTAGATCAGTTCGGTATCGTTTTTATTGCTTTTAAAAAAGTGTTTTTAACCCTGATTGGGGTTTTACGCTGCATGGGACATTTCACATATTCGGACTATTCCCGTTGGGACGTTTTCCGTTGGATTGACGACCGGAGTCACTTTCTACGCACAACGCACGCACTCGCGCCCTAATATCAATTTGTGCCTTGTGGTCCACCACCATCCGTCGCCGACCACCTTCGCAACGAAGCTGGCAGACACAGGGAAGTGCCGATCCGCGGAGCACATATTAAGGGCTCTATCTCCTATAAATAGTAGGGAAGTTTATTATTATTATGAGTAAGACGGTTAGTTATTTGTTATTAAGAGATACTCACCGGAGCCACTTCTATGAAATTCTCATCACTCTTGATCTTTTCACTGATGTTGTTGAGTGTAGTAGGGTTGAACGGCTCAATGCGAGGCGGCGTTGCTTCACGATGGCGCTTGTTTCTCTCATATTCATTCTGGTCATCTCGATTCTACAAATAAATAATCAAAAAGTACAATGATTAAGCCCTCTTATGCACTAGTGATGGCAGTTGACCGCCTTTTTATATTTAATTTTATATACTATTATTATATCCAACCGCTGCACCTCCACATCCAACAGGAGGCAGCCAAAACAGCGTTAAGACTAAAACAACTGGGATCTCTAAAATTTGAGAGGGTAAAACATCTCAGTGGACTACTGGAGGACTGGCTGAACACCCCTCTTATTGAAGCACCATGCGACAAAGTTAAGCCAACCCTCATTTTCGACAAGAAATACAGAATACACCTGATAGACGACATCAGCTCTAAGAAAAGACACAAGGCTCTCCTGATTTACACCGACGGCTCCAAGACCTCATCGGGCACAGGGTCGGGTGTTTTCTCAGAGGACCTCAACATACAAATTGCATCCCCCTTAAGCTCATACAACACGGTCTTTCAGGCCGAGTGCGTGGGCATAATAATGGCGGCTCGGGCAATCGAAACAAGAGAGGTAAAAGACCGCGACATCTTAATTCTCTCTGACAGCAAATCTGTTCTACAGGCTCTCCAGGGCAGTCGCATCACATCGAGCCTTTTACTTGAGTGTCACCACGCCCTAAATACAGTAGGTACACTTAATACTATTACTATCCAATGGATCAAAGGTCACAGTGGATCACGGGGAAACGATGCAGCCGACGAACTGGCTAGACGCGCATCTGGTTCGGCGCCTACTGGCCCAGAGCCGATCGCGCCTATCCCGACCAGCTGGTTTGCAAGTAAGATCCGTGAACATACCATAGAACTACACCAACAGAACTGGAGCTCGCTGGACTCGTGCAGACAGGCGAAACTCGCTCTACCGCGCGTGGACGCTCGTCTATCCAGGTCCCTGATACAACTGTGCAGACCGCAACTTCGCCTAGTAACAGGTGCTATTACTGGTCATGGACAATTTAACAGACATCTTTTTAACTTAGGTGTCACGGACAGTCCCCTATGCAGAGGATGCATGGAGGAAGAAGAAACAGCCGCCCACGTTCTGCTGGAAAACAGAGGGGTGGCCCCTTACCGGGCGAGGTACCTCGGTTCGCCGGGCAGCGTCCAGGAAGCGATCACGAACGTGAAAGCCCTTGGAGCGTTCCTGGCTGAGCTGGGCTGGCTGGAGTGATCCGGCCGCACATCCTCCGACGCAAAATAGGCGCTATAGACGTCGAGTTGCGGAAACCGCCTGCACTGACAAGAAGAAGAAGAAGAAGATATCCAACCGCTCATGATGGTACACACTTGCGGTTAAGTAACCACTATGAAATTTCATATTAAAATGGAACATATATTTTTCATCAATTTCAATCATTACTTTTGTGTTTTAGGCAACACTAAATTAGTGTAAATAAATCCTACTAATATTATACGTGAAAGTTTGTGGGTTTGGATGTTTAGATGTTTGGATGTTTGTTCCTCATTCACGCAAAAACTAATGAACGGATTTGGTTGAAATTTAGCACACAGATAGTAGATAGCCTAGATTAAAACATAGGATACTTTTATCCCGATATTCCCACGGGAATGGGAACCACGCGGGTGAAACCGCGGGCGGCCGCTAGTTAAATATAATTACCAATGCATAATCAACAAAGATCGTAGTGGCTTCATGTTCAGTTTGGTCATGTAGTTTGAACCTAAATCCAGAGACCATGAAAGATTGCTCAACGCTTTGTTGGTTGTCGAAGCGGACATGGCAGACCCCCTGCCTATGCAGACGCACATTGGTGATGGGACCAAATCTTTGGAATATTTCGGTAACAACATCTTCGTTTATCATGGTTGGTAAACCTCCAACAAATATGGTGCGACAACCTAATGGTTTTTCCCTCCTATTCGGCATAGATGTGCCGGGGAGTGGTGGTAAGAGAACCCCAGAAGAAAAGTATATTGGCTGATTGATTTGTTGTTGATTTATCATCATCATATTAGGGTCTCTCATCATATTAGGGTCTCTCATCATGTTAGGGTCTCTCATCATGTTAGGGTCTCTCATCATATTAGGGTCTCCCATCATATTGGGCACCATGCCCATCATGTTCATGCCCGGCATCATGTTTGGCATGTTGCCCATATTCTGCATGTTACCCATTTCCATGGGCGGTTGACCCATCATTCCATGGTTCATCCCAGGGTTCATCATGTTATTGTTCACCATCATTGGCATCATACCTAAAAGTGAGAAATAAATTGCATAAATTCTGAGAAAGATACAAAAAGTGGATAATCAAAACTCTTTTTATTTTATTTTGATTAACCCATCAAGCTAATTGTAAAAAAAATTGGATACACTACTATACTGCCATATTAAAAACAAGATCAAAGTTCAAGACGTTACTTATAATAGAAGTAGGCTCAAATAGCGATGGACAGGCCAGATGATGAGGGGAAGGGATAGCGGATAAATGAAGTAAAATTGTTATGTGATGGTACCACAGAATATACAGGGTTATTTGTAAAACACCAACAACCTCGCAGGAGTATTACCATCATCATTTACAACAACATTTGTTCTACGACTTTTGATAATTCGTTAGATTTTACTTTGATACAAAAAAAAATATCATTATAATTAACTGTTCGTATGTTCATAACTCTACGCGCGGCGCGAGGAGCGACTAATGTTCGCGACCCGCCCACCCCGCCGCCATCCACAGACGTAAAAAGTGTCGAACAGTACAATAAAAACTTGAAAATTCATTTTTGGTGAATGTATTGAGTTATGATAAAAGTCGTAGAACAAATGTTGTTGTTTATGATATTGGTAATCTACTCCTGCGTTGTTGTTGGTGTTTTACAAATAACCATGTATAAAAGTTTTTGCAAAACAGTAGAGGAGCTAACGTCACTTAGGCCCTTTTGTCATTGCACTCCGTCGGATCGCTAGGGTTGGCATTATCCGGCCGTCTCATCGAATGCTACTTGTGAATGCTATGTGAAAACAAATGCGACGCGATGTGACAACCCCAACTAAAATATTGCGAACTTTGCTTACAGCCGTCAAATTCGAACGTTTCCTTGGAGCTCCATTACTGTTTGAAAAAACTTATATATGGGTGGTTCTACAGAAGTTGGGCAACTTTTGACCTCATTTTGTTCATGTGGTTTTTGGTGACATATAAGTACTATTTTGCTATGAGGACATAGGTAATTAATAAAACATACTGTTCCAGACTGAAACAGTCACTTTTTAATTTTAATTTTTTTTCCACCGGGAACTGATGAATTATCAGTACCTTCCATAGTAATTTGCAGTCCTCTGTCAAAATATTGGACATGGAACTGACGCCAGGGAATTGATGAACGAGGCATAATTTGAGGCTATAATTCAAAATAATGTTTTTACCGGTATTTTTCATAAATAGGATTCTACATTTTAACAAATCACATTTAGAGTAATATAAATGACAATGTAAGAAATACACATATGTAAGAAAAAAGCAACTCGCCATAGTACTGAGATTTTGACTGGAACTACACGTGCACACACGATAAACACGCCGCTTGCTCCGTTTTCAAAATGACTATCATTGAAATGGTGCGCTCAATAGTCATCTATACTAACAGCAATTAGAACTGAACAAAGCTTTGATGTTTGAACTTTGAGGTTTTGCAGGAATTTTAAATTTTAATAGTGCACAGAGGACTGACAGAAAAAAGTGAACACAAAGTTTGATTTTTTTTTTATAAATTTCTTTATTATGATTATATGGTGAAATATGTAAAATACATTACTACCTTTTTCATAGTTTATAGTAAAAATCACTAAATTACAATAAATTAGTAATATTTTAAAATATAATTACTCTATTATGTGATTCGGGAGTTGTGACACACCAAGGTACTGACGTTTCTTACATTCTTTGTGTTATTTTACTAAACTGCTTTTGAAAAAATACATCAAAATTGGGTGGACAGGTAAAAGGGGCTTTAATCTTTGGTGATTTAACAAAATATTTAAAAAAATACTATATGGCCTTACTGTATTGAGTGATGACATCGAGTTGCCCAACTTTTGTAGAATCGCCCATATATACTGTGATGGTACCCTAGGAGGGACATAGAAGAAGAGGTCGACCACAAAAAAGGTAGGAGAACTATAAAATAGAAATTGCAGGAGTGACTTTGAAAGTCCTTTAATTAAACTCGAATCGTGATTTTCTTTTCTAAGTATAAAATTGTGAGAAGTATCCTACCTACTTAAAAACGTACTTCTGGCTTCTTGACTCGACGACTTGATATGGGTAGCTTTAGTATGTCATGCTCACTTCAAACATTTCTGCGGTGGTGTCGTGTGAGGCGGGTCGTTACGTTCCCTCAAATATGGTTGAGCGAAGCGATGGCTGGTTCATGCGTCATGCTCGTGAACGGGTGCTGCCAGTGGGAATGGGTCTGCTTCTGTCTGCTTGTATTAAGGGCGTCGTATAACTCGTATATAAAAGATCTGTTTTATATTGTCTGTATGTATGGCACTTCTTACTCAAAAAATATAATTCCTAATAGCTTACCTTGTTTTGATTTATTTAATTGCAATATTTTTACTTTCTATAGTCAGTAGTTTAGTGAAAGACCTATGAAAAGCTTTTGGATATAAATTTTCAATTCGATGCCTTAACATAGGTAGTCTTAGTATGTCATGCTCTCTTTAATCATTTCTGCGGTGGTGTCGTATGAGGCTCAAATATGGTTGAGCGAAGAGATGGCTGGTTCATGCGTCATGTTCGGGAACTGGTGCTGCCAGTGGGAATGGGTCTGCTTCTGACTACCTATCTTAATGCATATTGAATTGTATGTTTTTCTTTTATTTTTATTTATTGTAACAGCCTAGACTGAATAACAAGTTCAAACTTTGAATTTAGCTTAAAATCTGTAAATTGATTAAGAAATTTGAAACTCATTAAGAAATGAGCTAATTCAATAATGTTATTTATTTGTTAATCTTTGTTAATATAAAGTCTGGAAACGATATACATATTTGTAAATATCGTTCCATCTGATTGATAAAGCTGACAAGTTTTTTGCGCCCATTTTTCTTGTCAGTTAAAAGACGTCATAATGGGTGGCAGGGTAAAAGAATTGACGATTTAAAAATGCTTATTATGTGAGCTTATTTAAATAAAATATATTTCACTTTCACTTTCACTTTCAATAGTGACGGAAAACTGGGTTGAATGGAAAAGGTTGGAGGAGGCCTTTGCCGACAATCAGACCTGCAAAAAATAAGCAAAGCCCAAATACTGAACTAAAAACAAAGAATGTCTGATGCTAAGGCCCTTTGGTGCAAAGGTAGGATCGCTGCCATTGCACCATATGGCCGTCAAATTAACAGTTTACTTATATTTATTTCACTTGACCATCAGCCATTTTTGATGTCCCCACTGCTGAGGCACAGGCATTCCTTATGGGTGAATAACGAGGATGAGCCATAACCCACCACACAGGCCCAATGCAGTTCGGAGGGTTTTAACAACTGCAAATCCTTGCCTACCTACCTACGGCTTAACGTGCCTTCCGAAGCACAGAGAAGCTCGAGATAATAAATTCATGGTCATCTATCCCATGACCGATCCTAGCGAAACTTGGTTAACCTCCGCAATCGCTGGGCTCTAAACCACTGCGCCATCAATCTCCCCAATATTAACTCAATTATCTAACTTACCAGGCATCATCTGCATATTATTCATTTGTGGCACAGGATTGTCATCTTTACTCCACTTGGACGGCCTGTCCCGTCTCCGATCGTTTCTATTTGAGGTACGGTTCTCATTCCGATCTTGATCCCTGTTCCTGTCACTTCTAGGATAACGGTCGGCGCGCTCGCGTGATCTCGATCGGCGTCGAGACCGATCTGTGTTACCTCTGTCGTTACGATCTCGCCTATTATTGTCCCTGCTACTATTCGACCTTGGCTGTTCATTTTTTTTCTCTTGTGAAATAGCTTCCTGCTCATTCTTCTGTTCGGAAACATCTTCCATTATTTCCACGTCGTTAGAATGCATACTTGTATTATCAACGGGAATGACAGGCCCGATCAATGGAGCCGGTGTGGGCGCAGGGTTTGGGTGTCCCATTTCGGACATCATGCACAGCGGAGGGACGAGAGGTTGCACCATGTTTGGCATCATGTTCGGCATATGCGACATCGGCGGCATGCCGTATTGATTTGGCATACCATAATCGTTTCCCCAAGAATTCATGGCTAATAACGGCTGCTTGCTCAGAAAAGGAAAAACAATTTTTTTTCACAAAGACGCCGTACGAACGACTCCACTCTCCACTACAGAACTCATAAGTTACTCTATGACAGAACTGACATGAATGCTGTGAATTGCTGTGTCTCCAACTCGCCGAGTCAAAATTACGGTGTTTCTTGTCAGAAAATACGGTATATTCCAAAAAATTACGGCAGATTTAATAAATCATTAGAATCACTTATTTTTCGATAGAATAATCAAACACCGACCGAAATTACAGTGTTGCTAGTCTGAAAGTACAGTAAAATATAAAATATTTCGGCAGATTTAATAAACAAGTAGAACACGAATTTTTCGATAGAATAATCAAAATTCACGGAATATGACTTACTATTAACAATGTTATCGATTTTTATTAACTTTGTCAGTGATAATAGTGATTTAGACACTCAACTGTCAAAATTAAGTGTCTTTTGACAGTTAAAAGCGGTAAATCGCTATAAAAGTTTAGCTTATTCTATGAGGAATGAAATTACGGTAGAATGTAACATGTCTACGGTAGGTGGTAGATTCATAAAAAATACGGTAAGTCTACCGTAATTACGGTGCAGTTGGAGACACTGCATGAATGAATGAATGACACTAAATACTATAGTTCGAAATCACGCCAACAGCACTGTTAGCGTATAATCCATTAAATTAAGAAGTTAAGAAGGTACACAAATACCCTATTTGTGTAATATTTTGTGACTTTTTAATTTGGTCGGATTCGCGCTAACAGCGCTGTGAGCGTGATTCGGAACGCGGGGACGGGGAAAGTAACTTGTAACATGAATGACAGACAGGACAGAACAGACTAGAGATGTGTAAGTACTGTGAGTAATGCAGTACGCGTAAAGCCTCGATTACATATACGCCGATTTAGCTTCCTTACTGGGGATCCAATCTAGGAACCCAAATTGGATGTAGCGATCACACTATGCCCCAATTAGGACATAATTTCACTGATTAGGGTTGTCACCAGTACTTGACAATAACATTATTCTACATAGATTAAACAATGAGTTTTCACTATTAACGGAAACGTAAAATAGGTTTTGATGAGTACTCTGATAGGAAATGGTTTGATGATGAAGCCGGACGAAAAAAGGCCACTAGAACTCTGTAATAAAAAAGATGGCGGTCAACTTTATTGTTTGTGGGCTGATTTCGATGAAACTCGGTTTTGTTACTATTTTGACAAAAAATAACAACGAAATAGTGAAAATATTAAAAATCCAAGATGGCGGCCAACATGTTTGTTTGTGGGCCGATTTCGATGAAACTCGGTTTTTGGTCCTATTTTAACAACAAAATAACAACACAATTTTTCAAAGACTAAAAATCCAAGATAGCGGTCAACTGTTTTGTTTTTGGGCTGATTCTGATTTCGATAAAACTCGGTTTTTGGTCCTATTTCGACAAGAAAATAACAACGCAATATTGAAAATATTAAGAATTCCAAGATGGCGGTCAACTTTATTGTTTGTGGGCCAATTTCGATGAAACTCGGTTTTGTTACTATTTTGACAAAAAATAACAACGAAATGGTGAAAATATTAAAAATCCAAGATGGCGGTCAACATTTTTGATTGTGGGCCGATTTCGATGAAACTCGGTTTTTGGCACTATTTTAACAAGAAAATAACAACACAATTTTTCAAATACTAAAAATCCAAGATGGCGGTCAACTTTTTTGTTTTTGGGCCGATTTCGATAAAACTCGGTTTTTGGTCCTATTTTGACTAGAAAATAACAACGCAATATTGAAAATATTAAGAAATCCAAGATGGCGGCCAACATTTTTTTTGTGGGCCGATTTCGATGAAACTCGGTTTTTGTTACTAATTTAACAAGAAAATAACAACACAATTTTTCAAATACTAAAAATCCAAGATGGCGGTCAACTTTTGTTTTTGGGCCGATTTCGATAAAACTCGGTTTTTGGTCCTATTTTGACAAGAAAATAACAACGCAATATTGAAAATATTAAGAAATCCAAGATGGTGGCCAACATTTTTTTTGTGGGCTGAATTTGATGAATCTCGGTTTTTGGTACTATTTTAACATGAAAATAACAGCACATTTTTTTAAATACTAAAAATAGTAGCAGTTAGTACCAAAACCCGAGTTTTATCGAAATCGGACTACGAACAAAAAACTACGCCACTATCTTGGATTTTTTAATATTTTTAACATTTCCTTGTTATTTTTTGTCAAAGTAGTAACAAAACCGAGTTTCTTTGAAATCGGCCCATAAACAAAAAAGTTAGCCGCCATCTTGGAGTTTAGTATTTAAAAAATTGAGTTGTTATTTTCTTGTCAAAATAGTAGCAAAAACTGAGTTTCATCGAAATCGGCCCACAAACAAAAAAGTTGGCCGCCATCTTGGATTTTTAGTATTTGAAAATCTGTGTTGTTATTTTCTTGCCAAAATAGTACCAAAAACTGAGTTTCATCGAAATCGGCCCACAAACAAAAAAGATGGCCGCCATCTTGGATTTTTAGTATTTGGAAAATTGAGTTGTTAGTTTCTTGTAAAAATAGTACCAAAACCAGAGTTTTATCGAAATCGGCCCAAAAACAAAAAAGTTGGCCCCCATCTTGGATTTTTAGTACGCACTCAAAATGGTAGTGGTGGTGGTAATGCAATGTAAATTATAGTAACAAGCCATGCTTGATCATCCAGGGGCTACTTATAATGTGATATAGGTGCCGTCATATAACTTGACAAAACAAAGATGAGACAAAAGATGCACCGAGTTTAGTGTTTGTAGCTGCTGCGCATCTTTTGTCTCATCTTTGTCTTGCCAAATAACGTGCCGGTAGTAAGTAATACACCCGCATAAATGCAAACTAAAGAAAAAAATATGTCTGAAGACTTGGCTGCATGATCAAAGTTTCATTTGCCTTGGCTATATAGGTATATAGCCTTGGCTAGGGAGGCAACCCTTAAATTCCCCAACTAGGATCCAATTCGGGGCTTCGTTTCCAATCTGAAATTAGGTCCCCAGTAAGGACGCTAAATCGGCGTATGTAATCGAGGCTTAATATAACACGACCGCGTACTGTAACAGTACCTATTACCCGGCAAAATTTAGCATGGCACATGACACTAAACATGGCGTTGAGGTCCATGAATTTTGCCATTCCTAAGCCAGAAACCGCTTTTTAAGAGATTAGAAGCATCTTTTAATCAGGGATTAAGTATGAAGGGAAATCAACAGTCAATGAAGCTTGCGTCGTACATTAGGCCAAACTGAGTTATGCTATAATGCCATATTACACAGTACGAAACGTCTTGAAATCTGGCATTACTTCATATCATGAGTACTAATTAGAGTACTGTACCGAGTAATGCTATAATGCCATATGACGCGGTATGAAATGTCATGCAATATGGCATTACTTCATAGAGACGGATCGATACAATGGGATGCGATCCATTCGATTTTTGTATCGATACAATAGCATTCGATCCTTTGGTGGATCGATACACATGCATAGAGGATCGGATCGAAAGAATCGTATTATGTATATCGTATTAATAAAGTAATTACTCAGAGAATATTTTAAGTTCAACGGAATATTTAGTCAAAATCCATATTACGATATTTAATAAACATTCCTCTAATTACTTGGACACTTTTTGCGAATGTTGCCATATCATATTTCAATGTACTGTCAACTTCGTCATAAGTCATAACAAATATAATGTTTAGTTTGAGAAGAGAACATTTTTATTTCGTTAGGATAAGTACGTTTTGTTTGCTTGGACCACGAGCAACTTTTAATTTTGTTTTTGGGTACTTTAAAATACAGTGTGTTTTTTTAACAGTGATCAAATTTCGTGGTGTTGCTTAAGGCGGGTCCATAGCTCGTGTTTTGCTCTACACAATCAACAAAAACATCTACACAAAACATTGTTTCGCGAAACATTTTTGTGTAGAGAAACAATGTTTTTGCTTTCCATGCCCGGTGGAAAACACGTACACAAAACATCAGTGTGACCAGATTAAATTTTACGAAAATACCGAACCACCTCAAAAAAATACTGTTATGTATACAAACTTGCACATGCAAAATATACCGGTAAAAATATTGATTCTCAGAACAGGTTTTATTAATTTATCATCACAATAAATGTAAAATTGTACCTATTTTATAAACATTCTATCTATTCGAAGGCAAGACTAGACATGATTTTCCGGATGGATGCGTCAAGTAAAATAAACCAAAGAAAAAAAAACACGCTCTACCTAAATCTCCTAGCAAAAATGTAAACAAAAAAAAATGTCACTGTCAAACTGACCTTGATAGTTATATTTTCAGATATACCTAAACCTTTGGTCAATTTTATTTCATACATTTTCTAGTCATGTTAGGTACTATCCCCGTCAATTGGTAATGCGCCTGGCAGCCATGATTTTAACCTCAAAAACAAAATATCAATTTTTATATACCTTGACCCTATTTTATTGAAAATAATAATTCAATAAATATTAGATTACCTATTAGAATTTTCTTGTTTCATGACATTTTTAGTTGCGGATCACGTCAACGTGGATGTTAATGTGACAAGGTTCCAGCGCATTACCAAATTGACAAGGATTATAATATAGGCTAACATAAAATGCTAAATTGGCAACTCAGTGTTGTTGCCAATTTAGCATTTTATGTTACACATGTGTAGACATTTTGTATTGTACAGATATTCTTTAACAACTCATAAAAAGCAATCGTGTTCAACAAAATTACGGACATTGAGGACTTGTGAGGTAGAGCCACGGTGTTTGTCTGAGCGATAATTGATTTGGTCTCCCAGGATTGCCGCAGGAAAGAAATACGAGTAACCAATCAAAATAAATAAAATAAAATAATACAAAAACCATATTGTTGCCAAATTATCTGAAATTAAAGCTATCTTTTAACAGTTGGGCACTATTTGCAAAATATTTGTTGCCTGAATAAACGCTCTCGCTTCGCTAGTGTTCATACCTCAGTCCTAGCTGTCACGTAAATGGACAAATAATTGATTCTAATGATAAACACGACGTGCGAAGTCATTTCGAAGAGCACTTGCATTTTGCTGATGTGACATTGGAATAATGATGTCACAAAAAAGCAAGAACGAAACAATTCATTAGTACGGGAATCTCTGTTGATGTGTTGAATTTTTGCTTGTAAAAACAAGCAAAAATTTAACAGTAAGTTGTGACTTTCTTTATTGATATTTAAAGCAATATTGAATATAAAAAAAAATAGTTTCTTATTGGCCTTATGGCCAAGTGGCTTTCTACAATTTAATATAATAAAATAGAAATCAGTATGTAATTGACATAAGATGTCGCTGACCATAAACAATCACAGCGTCTAGAATAATGTCAATTTCATACTCCTAATTTGTCACTTCTATTCTATTCGAATAATCGTAAAGCCAAGCATAGGCCCGTTAGTTTTTTTTTTTGGTTTGTTAATAAATAATTGGGAAACATTTGATCCTGAAAGACCACAGTATAGCAAAATTTTTGCTATTAGTGGTTTTTGCTTATAGCAGTTAACGTATAATCATGCATAACCAACCTTCTCACCGATTAATTAAAATCTCTTAATTAGTATTCTGCATCTTTCAATTGTTCCATTCCTTTACAGTTTCAATTTACAAAATGTGTTTTGTCTACACAAGCCACGCTACCGCTATGGACGGCGTGTGTAGAGAAAAATGTTTCGGAAACCATGTTTTGTGTAGATGTTTTTGTTGATTGTGTAGAGCAAAACATGTGCTATGGACCCGCCCTTAGACCATCAAACTGGCCAACTTTGTCTATAGGACCAACTTAATCGGAGCAAAAAATAATCAGCTGTTCCATACATTTTGGTCGAGTAGATACCTATTGATGTTTTCTATGGAACAGCTGAATATTTTTGTGATCTGATTAAGTTGATCTCTAGACAAAGTTGTTCAGTTTGATGGTCTAACTAAGCTAAACCACAAAATTTGATCACTGTTAAAAAAACACACTGTATTATATTGCCATTATTTTTTAATTTACCATATACACCGTTATTTTTGAAGTATATCTAAAAATGAAAAGGGGTGTTCAGACCACGTTAATGAAAAACTTTTACTATGGGGCCAACCACGAGATCGCGAAAAAAAATCAGTTGTTCCATAGAAAAGTGGTGGAAACGTGGTCTGAACATTCGTTTTCATTTTTAGATATACCAGGTGTTTGGTAAAAGCCTTATAAAGCCGAATATGGTAGATAGGGAACATCAAACTGAACAACTTTTACTATGGGACCAACTCTGAAATCATTAGCGTATAGTTGGCAGACTCACCATGGAATTAGAAGGTTTTGACTAGGTCAAAAAATTATTAATAAAAAGTGATAAATAGTGAACTATAGCATATAAATAGTGATACTATGATTCAAAAGATATTTGAGTATCTTGGTGAGGCTGCAAACTTGACGTCAAGTTGGCAGACACCTTAAGAAATACAGTTCGTATCATTATTATTTATATGCCAAAAAAATGTTAGAAAATAGTGAATCGTATTCGCAAAATTTCAATAACATTGCTTCAATACAAGCCGAGATATTACGGTCTCTAAGTGGGCTGCTAACTTGACGTTTCAGGCAATAGCGATTCCAGAGAAACGGGTACAAGTTTTAAACAAATAAATATATCAAAAAATTGTTAGTGAAATTGTGATTCCTACGATATAAATAAAACAAGAATTCTTCATTGCTATTTTCTAAAAATCGAATGTTAACTTTTACATATAATACTCTGAATAGGCTGTCGATCAATATTGAACTTTGCTCCACAGTAATAAGGTTCAAACTTCATTGCAATCATGAGGTGAGTACTATCAAGCAAAAAAGTGAGATTTATATTTTTAGCCATATCCTCGAATTATTATTACACTTGTTTTATTAATTAAACGTTGGTATCAAACAATAACGATATTCATTAATAACAATAGCGCCATCTCTCGGAAAAGATTGTCAATTTCTCAGTTATAATTTAACGTTAGGTGCCTATTTATGTATTAGGTATTATTTTACTTAATTATTTTTGAAATTCAAAAAGGCAAATCATAGCGTGCCAACCCTTACACTTTTAGTCGTTGCGTCAACTGTCTATTTTTACGAACGGTGGCTTTTGCGCCAACAATAAAGGCGATGATCGACTGTATAAAGACTAGTAGGCTGTGCTGTGGTCAATACCTTACTCTTAATTCAATATTATTAATTCAGGAGAAACTATTAATATTTTCTACTTATATTACTTCCTACCTACTCACATACCAACTGATACTCATTTTACTATAAATCTTACCAAATAATAATAATATATTTATTTTACCTAATACATAAATAGATACTACCTAACGTTAAATTATAACAATCTTTTCCGAGAGATGGCGCTATTGCTATGATTGTTATTAATAAATATCGTTATTGTTTGATACCAACAATTAATTAATAAAACAAGTGTAATAATAATTGGAGGACATGGCTAAAAATATAAATCTCACTTTTTTGCTTGATAGTACTCACCTCACGATTGCAATAAAGTTGGAACCTTATTACTGTGGAGCAAAGTTCAATATTGATCGACAGCCTATTCAGAGTATTATGTAAAAGTTAACGTTTGATTTTTAGAAAATAGCAATGATGAATTCTTGTTTTATTTATATCGTAGGAATCACAATTTCACTAACAATTTTTTGATATATTTATTTGTTTAAAACTTGTACCCGTTTCTCTGGAATCGCTATCGCCTGAAACGTCAAGTTAGCAGCCCACTTAGAGACCGTAATATCTCGGCTTGTATTGAAGCAATGTTATTTAAATTTTGCGTATACGATTCACTATTTTCTAACAATTTTTTGGCATATAAATCATATTGATACGAACTGTATTTCTTAAGGTGTCTGCCAACTTGACGTCAAGTTTGCAGCCTCACCAAGATATTCAAATATCTTTTGAATCATAGTATCACTATTTATATGCTATAGTTCACTATTTATCACTATTTATTAACAATTTTTTGACCTAGTCAAAACCTTCTAATTCCATTGTGAGTCTGCCAACTATACGCCAATCTGAAATCGCGAAATAAAATGAGCTGTTTCATACATTTTGATATTTTCGTTATTAATTTTTGTATGAAACAGCTGATTTTTTTTCGCGATTTCAGAGTTGGTCCTTGGACGAATCAACCACTGGACACGTAACGTAAGAAAAATTTATGAAATCACGTTCGACCAATTTTTGCGGGGTGAGGGGGGATTACACTTGTCAAATAATGACAATGTTATAGGGTGATTTAGCCGGTTTTCGGCCATAATTGCCGGCCAAATATTATGGATTGTGAAACTCCAACATTGATTCTCGGCCAGGCGGCCGAAAAACAAATGACCTCCCAAAAATGCATTTAGTCACCCGGCCATCAAATTTAAATGTATCACACCGAATACTTTATTCGTTTAAGTCAAAATAACAGTACTAAAACTAATTTACCATACTCACACTCAATTGCAAAAAGCTTCACTTTATATCTTCTTTTGCTAATGCCACTTTATCGCTAATGAAACTACACTCCAGAAGAAAAAGCACTATTGGCTGATCTCATAAAACAGTAAGTTTCAATACTTAAAACTGAATGTTTTTTTTTTATTTCTTAGTATACCTTTATATAAGAGAAAGATCAACATCTAACATACTAGGAGAATATTGTCACGATATTGTGTTTACAAGGGCTGATCGCACAGATGTTTCATTTTGATGTGATGTACCAGGGGCAGTAGAACTGTCTTTGTTCGCCAAATCAGCTAGTACCATCTGGAAGGACCCTGTGTCGAAGAACTGCAAAGAGATAAGACCACAAATGGCCTTAAACCTCAGGGTTTGTGGCTCCAGATTGAGGTGGTCTCGAAGCAGCAGCGCTGCCTCCTTTGAAATTCGGGAGCGCAGACGAAATTTTTCTCTATCATGTTTTTCGAATAAATTTATTGGTGGCGACAAGAAACATCTTCTAGATCCGATAATGACGATAGGCTGGTCGGTCAACGACGTATTTAGCGAAAATAAAAAGTAAACAAGATGTGAAATTGGTTTGAGGGCCCGTCTTAATAATCTTAATTATTAGGATTTAAAGTGTCATTAAAAAGATAAAAACCTTTCTTGCAATTGAGTGTCAGTAATAAAAATTATATGTGTCAAACCGTAAACAATATTGTAACTTACCTTCCAAAAAACTCACATGCACAATTTTTTTGCTACTTTAACGACACACCTACCCTGTTCAATTTTCGCCCTTCTTACCCACGACACTACCAAGGCGCACTACTGGTAGTGCCGTGGGTAATTTTTTTCCCTTCTACACTACCGGCCCAGTAGTGTCGTAGGTAAATGAAAAATTCCATATATGCATTGCCCACGACACTACCATTAAAAACTTAATTATCTTCTTTAAATTACATTATCAAAGTACCAGGGTAGCATAGATTTAGAGGAGGTCAACATTTTTAAACATAATAAATTGTTAAAGCCCTTATCCGTGCGACCTTGAGCAAGTGAAGGTGGCCTGGTTATGTTTCCGAAATGGCCGAAAACCAAAGGGGGCCGGCAAACCGGCTAAGTCACCCTACTTGGTTTATATACCAAATTTTATTTATTTTACGAAAAATAGCTACTATAATTGGTTGAAACTGTGCTTACGTGTGAAAAGAAAGATTTCTTGATTGCCCGCTATTTTTTTAGCTGAACAAGACGGAGCATTTTGCCCATTTTTGTACCAATGTTTCGCCTCGAGCTCTAGCATCACACTGACAACGCAATATCGTTTACTGAGGCTATCGGTCACAGTAAGTGGCTAAGGGGTAAAGGCGAATATGGCTGTCATTTCGCGTCCAGTGGTTAATTCGTCCAAGAGTTGGTCCCATAGTAAAAGTTGTCCAATTTGATGGTCTCTATCTACCATATTCGGCTTTATAAGGCTTTTACCAAACACCTTGTAGTGTATATTAGTCACTTATTATCATGTTTCTATTAGTGTAATCTATTAAGTGATTAAAAATCCGACTTTTCGAAAATATTTTATTCGATCCATGATCGATACAATGGATTACGATCCATTGCGATCCGGAATATCGATACAAGGCACCCGGATCGAACATCCCTAATTCCATGGTGAGTCAACATGGCCTGTACCTTGATTACGTAAAGCTGTTGCTAACAATTCTCGATTGAAATCGATTGAAAGCGCGGTTGCATTGCTGCTTTAGTTAAGATAGTTGTCACATTGGTTCTTACTAAAGCAGCGATGTAACTGCGATTTCTGTCAGAGTTGATTGCAACAAAGATACGTAATTACCCCCCTGCTCTATACATAGTGATCTGTGCGACAACGTAGTATCTTCTTATTCGTCTGTGGTGCGACATATTAGCGTATAGTTGGCAGACTCACCATGGAATTAGAAGGTTTTGACTAGGTCAAAAAATTGTTAATAAATAGTGATAAATAGTGAACTATAGCATATAAATAGTGATACTATGATTCAAAAGATATTTGAGTATCTTGGTGAGGCTGCAAACTTGACGTCAAGTTGGCAGACACCTTAAGAAATACAGTTCGTATCATTATGATTTATATGCCAAAAAATTGTTAGAAAATAGTGAATCGTATACGCAAAATTTCAATAACATTGCTTCAATACAAGCCGAGATATTACGGTCTCTAAGTGGGCTGCCAACTTGACGTTTCAGGCAATAGCGATTCCAGAGAAACGGGTACAAGTTTTAAACAAATAAATATATCAAAAAATTGTTAGTGAAATTGTGATTCCTACGATATAAATAAAACAAGAATTCTTCATTGCTATTTTCTAAAAATCGAATGTTAACTTTTACATAATACTCTGAATAGGATGTCGATCAATATTGAACTTTGCTCCACAGGAATAAGGTTCCAACTTTATTGCAATCGTGAGGTGAGTACTATCAAGCAAAAAAGTGAGATTTATATTTTTAGCCATGTCCTCCAAGTATTATTACACTTGTTTTATTAATTAAGTGTTGGTATCAAACAATAACGATATTCATTAATAACAGTCATAGCAATAGCGCCATCTCTCGGAAAAGATTGTCAATTTCTCAGTTATAATTTAACGTTAGGTACCTATTTATGTATGAGTTAGAATAAAGATATTATTATTATTATCTGGTGAGATTTATAGTAAAATGAGTATCAGTTGGTATGTGAGTAAGTAGGAAGTAATATAAGTAGAAATTATTAATAGTTTCTCCTGAATTAATAATATTGAATTAAGAGTAGGGTATTGACCACAGCCTACTAAAGAGTAGTCTTTATACAGTCGATCATCGCCTTTATTGCTGGCGCAAAAGCCACCGTTCGTAAAAATAGACAGTTGACGCAACGACTAAAAGTGGTTGGCACGCTATGATTTGCCTTTTTGAATTTCAAAAATAAATAAGTAAAATAATACCTAATACATATATAGGCACCTAACTTTAAATTATAACTGAGAAATTGACAATCTTTTCCGAGAGATGGCGCTATTGTAATGAATATTATTGTTATTAATGAATATCGTTATTGTTTGATACCAACATTTAATTAATAAAACAAGTGTAATAATACTTGGAGGACATGGCTAAAAATATAAATCTCACTTTTTTGCTTGATAGTACTCACCTCACGATTGCAATAAAGTTGGAACCTTATTCCTGTGGAGCAAAGTTCAATATTGATCGACATCCTATTCAGAGTATTATGTAAAAGTTAACATTCGATTTTTAGAAAATAGCAATGAAGAATTCTTGTTTTATTTATATCGTAGGAATCACAATTTCACTAACAATTTTTTGATATATTTATTTGTTTAAAACTTGTACCCGTTTCTCTGGAATCGCTATTGCCTGAAACGTCAAGTTGGCAGCCCACTTAGAGACCGTAATATCTCGGCTTGTATTGAAGCAATGTTATTGAAATTTTGCGTATACGATTCACTATTTTCTAACAATTTTTTGGCATATAAATCATAATGATACGAACTGTATTTCTTAAGGTGTCTGCCAACTTGACGTCAAGTTTGCAGCCTCACCAAGATACTCAAATATCTTTTGAATCATAGTATCACTATTTATATGCTATAGTTCACTATTTATCACTATTTATTAACAATTTTTTGACCTAGTCAAAACCTTCTAATTCCATGGTGAGTCTGCCAACTATACGCTAATGTGCGACATGCCGTTCGTGAATGACAGTACTGTTTAAGGCCGCGTTCCGAATCACGCTTACAGCACGATGAGCGCGCTAACGCCCGGACCGATTCATGCTAACAACGCTCACGTAAGCTGAAGTGACGTCACAGATGACGTCATCGCATGTGCTAACGACGCTCAGCGTATGATTCTACCAAAGCACTGTGAGCGTTGTCGGTGTAGCTGTCAAACTTCCTTGTCAAAGTTCATTATTATTAAAATTTGTGGTTATAATTTGAGATTTTTAGAAAATATGGCTGAATTTATTGATCTGCAGGTGTTTTGCGAAGCTACGAACGAAATACTTATAATAAATTGATGTTGAGAGAGCTAGCAGTGGTAATAAGTATTTTGAATCTTTGATAGTTTATAAATTGGTAAGTAAATAACTGGGGCCCTATTTTTGAATCGTTCGGCTGGCGTCGAGCGATTGGTTTCTACTGATTTTCGTTCGACATTTGACTTTCCATATTTTTGAATCGCTCGACCGCAACGAGTGGGTGAGGGCACTCGTTTGCAGTCGAGCGATATGGCACGGCGAGCGATATTCTTTTCTACTAAAAAGCAAATATTTTTTTTAACAGCCAATAGAAACATGAATATTACGTTTCGTTTTCGTTGCGGTAGTTACCAGTTTTCTCTAGATTCTGCGTGGAACGAATAAAATCCAACATTTCATTTATATTGGCAGCACCGAAAACGAACGATTCAAAAATACGGAAAATCGGTGTCATGCGACTTGGAAGACGAGTGTGACTTAAGTCGCAAGCGACAATACTTGATTCATATTCATTACTGGTTTTGTATTTACTTATCCCATAGAATTAATATTTACTTTATCGAGATTACCCCTTTTGGAGGTTACGTTGTTAAAAGCAATCCAACGTTAGCGGTGTGAGCGCTCTCACGAGCGGTCCGAATCAATATTATCGTGATCGTGGTACAATGACGTCACACGCTGTAAGCACGCACTGTTGGCGTGAACAGGGGCCGTAATCTTAGTACTGTCAACCTGGAAGCTTATTATTGTGAAAGTTGCGTAATTCTATCTCTAGGGGGCTCTTTACTTATAAGATAGTTCATTTAGTAATTGAATAGATGGCGCCACATCAACGTTGAGACGGTGAGATATTAGTATGGTTATGGTGCGGATCAATATAATGATAAAATTCGACGTAAGAACTAATGACTAGCTAGCGTAATGGATACCAAATCAATGTATACTTGACACTACTACTGTGGAGGTCTGAGTTCAATCCTATATGAGTGCAAAGTGGTTTTGTGTTTTTTGTTTTGAATTATCCTTTTTCATTCATATTTTGCTATAAATAAAGAATAAATAAGTCACCCATAAGATTAATAAAATAAAATTTTCTTATACAAAAAATACGAACATAAAGTTTCATACTTCAATCGACAGATGGCGCTAGTGAGATACTTCCATAAAAATGTTCGAAGATTGGTCTCTATTTCCTATTATAAAAAAGTACTTTGTGCAGTGTTGCCAGACCGTGGGCAATTGCCCACGCCATGGGCAATTTTATGATTTTTTTGAAAAAAGGGCAAAAAGAGCGGAAAGGTCTTGGAACCGGTAAAATATGGGCAATTTCGGAAATCACGGAACTCACTAACCAGAAATCACAAAAACACCTGGCACAAAGTACAAAAACACAGTTTAGGTTGGGTATCCATAGACGTTTCTTCCTATAGAACCATGTAGGAACGAAGCCCAGCACCTGCGTTTAAGATTTCGCAGATAAAAATAGTTTTACCGATGAAGATCGACTGGGCTACATTTTTTGCCAAAATTTTTCGATCGACCATAGTCGCCCAGACGTTTAAATGACTAAAGGGCGGGAGCTTCCGAAAAATTAAGATTGTTCTAGGTACAAACAGGGGCGTATTTACCCTAGGGTCCAAGAGGGCCATGACCCAGGGCACCAGGCTGCGAGGGGCGGCGTGAACCGCCCCTCGCGAGCTTCGGGACACCTTTTGAAATTATTCGCGAGAAGGGTTACAATTTTTTTACAACAATTTAAATTACCTTTAATTTAAATTACAACGATTTTTTTACAATTGTTTTTACATAGTAGATGAAACTAGCTGTAAATGGCGCTGTGCAGCCGGTTTTTAAACGTTTTTACAATAGAGAAGCAAGACTACAAGATTTGTGGATGAAACTGACAAAAAAACGCGCTGCGCGGTCAGTTTTTTATAATAGACAGCCAAGATTACAAGATTAGTAGTATTTTTTCATTCGTGAGTAGGGTTCCTGTTTTTTACAATAAATAGCGTCAGCCGCCCCTAGGGCTTAGCTTTAGGGCGCCTTTCATAATTAGTTATATCAATCATTTATTGACGAACTGCAGTGCAGAATGTTCATTTTCCGTTAATGATGTTACGTGATTAGTAGATAAAACTGATTAAAAATCTAGCTGCGCGGCCGTTTTTTTTGTTACTTATAGTCAGGCAAAATTACAAGATTAGTGGATGGAACTGACAAAAAATCGCGTTATTAAGTACCTACTCATAGTCGGGCAAAATTACAAGATTAGTGCATGGAACTCACAAAAAATCGTGCTACGCGGCCGATATTTTTATTACTTATAGTCAGGCAAAATTACAAGATTAGTGGATGGAACTGACAAAAAATCGCGCTGCACGTCCAATTTTTTTTTACTAGAGATTGACAAAATTACATTGTTTTTTGATGAAAATGATTAAAAATAGCGCTGCGCGGCATTTTTTTAGTACACACAAGCATCCTCTTCCGCTCGCACGTAATCCTAGGGGGCGGCATACCTTATTGGTCCAGGGCGCCGTATCTTAAAATACGTCCCTGGGTACAAAGCGTGTCATTATACGATAGTTTCCCCTACAATATGTCGTTGTTTTAACGATTATGGGCGATTTTGTGTCGGAAAGGGCAGTTTTAACAACCTGTGTGGGCAAATGTGTTGATCGGGTCTGGCAACACTGACTTTGTGGGCGTGAAACGGAACGCGGCCTACACGTATTGTTTGTATTGTATTTAAATTGGTTTAGTTGGTTTTCTTTTTGCTTAATGCGAGGCAAGTGGTAAAAATAAATTCAAAATGTGGTCTTTGAGGTAAGTGAGAAGCATAAAATTATTTTGAAAGACGAGCGAGACTTAAAACATTTTTTTTGCTACCTACTCTTTCTTTTTGTTCTAGTACCAATGCTGCTCCTGAAAATTTTGAAAAGACGGCAGAAATAATACCTTTGTCCACTTATGGTTTAACAACTGTTGAAGAATATCGCAAAGCAGAAAGTGACCAACATCGTCAGGAGTGGTTGAGAAAAGCAGGTTTAACGGATGAGGATATAACATTGTACATTGAAAATCAGTGTGGTTCTCTCCATCGTCACAGCAAGATTGAATTAAATGTACTCCAAAGTAAACTTCTAGGCATTGACAACAAAATTAAAGATTTCCGACACACAGTTGACTGGTAAGACGTGTCTATTATTACAAACAACATGAATTAATCAACATCTCATTGTAAGTTTAGTTATTTATTTACTTGCTTTCAGTATACCACAAACTGAATTAAACGCATCAAGCGAAAACCTCAATGAATATTCAATAAATCACCATAACAAATCTACCGTTATGTATCCCGAAGGGCATCCTATGCATAAGCTTAAAGAACTTGAGGATAGCTTATTTGGACATCTAAACAATGATAAGCTATCATTAACGAAGCGGAGAAAGATATTGCGCCGTCTAGAGAGAAAGAAGGAAAGACTAGTGTCGCAAAAAGTGCATGTACCCTTTAAACCTAACCCTGTGCCTCCAACAAATAAGCCTGGAAGTCTCTGGGACGTAAGAGACATACCACCTAAGAGTAAAGTACATTCTCTGCAGGAAAGGGAAGAAAAAAGTAGCAGAATAATAGGCCCTAAGAAGCCTACAATGTATACTGTAAAAGACAATAAGATTGTGAGGCTGGAGCCTTTAAATAGACAAGATGAGTTTAAAGCAGTGGATATTGTTGTACCAGTTAATCCAGCGGAGGCACAGCTGCTAGAGGGAACAAAAATGTCTTTGGATGATATCAAGAAGATTGACAGATTTAAAGACTATGACCCAGGAATTCCTTCTAAGGTTTGTTTTGAATAGTCCATAATACTTTTTTCTGTCAAGCGGTTGTTTTTAAATATGAACCAAACTGGCCTGGCTATGCCCAGGTTGTGATGTATTTTCTTCGTATATTGTTACTGTAATCAGCTTTTTTTTTAAAATCTAAAATTAACTATGGCTAGTGGTGAGATAATGGCAAAAGTAAGCCTTTCTAAAAAAAATGTTATGATCTGCATAGTGGATCGTTGGGGTGGGATTTCTAAAAGGTAAGCCGATGGGAATCGGCTTGTATGGACTCTTCACCACTGAAATTACTAATCATTCCAATTCTACTATTCTTAATTACATATTTACTTTGTAGGTGCTCTATTTGAAGAATATAGCGCCATCTGTGACGGAAGACAAGCTATCATCAGTCTTTAACCAATTTTTATTGGATAACAGAGGGCCTATAGATGTGCGATTGATGTCAGGGCGCATGAGAGGGCAGGCTTTTGTAGCATTTCAGAGTAAGTACCTACATCAATTTTATTAGCCGATAGAATAGAAATATAGCATGACGAATCTGATATTTTTTTATACAGGAGCTAGAAGTTGATTGGGCTGGCTTGTCCCAATAGTTAGAGAATAAGGTTCTTGGTAAACTGTGGCCCTACCATAAGTTGATGCAAACTGTTTACGTTACCATAAATTATCGGAAATACCGATTATTCCCAGGAGTCCCCTCTAACACTGTCACCCGGGGTGACAACTGGGATCTTTTTATCCCAGTCGTCACCCCCGTGATGAATGGGACGAAAATTTCTCAGATGTTTCCTTCAAATTCGTGCCAGAGGGGACAACTGGAACTTTTTTGTAGCAATTGTTACCCGTGACGGACCTACCGATTTGACCTACTGGTAGGACCACGGTATACCACATGTACTCGTGGTCCTACTGGACTAGAGCTTTTTAGAATATTGTAGAATTGAAAATATGTAGAATAGGTATCGAATATTGATAAGTAAATACAGAACTATTATTCCAAACCTAACCCGAAATCCTATATCTGGTGTCAGGGGCGACAATTAGAAAAAAAGTGCCAGTTGTCCCCTCTGGCACAAATTTGAAGGGAACATTTGGGAAAAATTTGTCACCCCCGTGACAACTGGAAAAAAAAATCCCAGTTGTCACCCTGGGACAGTGTTAGAGGGGACTCCTGGGAATAATCGGGAAATGCTGCTCACAGTCCAAGCGAGTGAAAGAGAGAAAACTATAGTTTACAACAACGTAACGTAGTGTAAACAGTTTGCATCAACTCATGGTAGGGCCACTGATTTTGATTGGGGTGGTTTTAAATTAAACAAGGTGATTTACTAAAAGGAATTTATTTACATTCCAGATGAAACTGTCGCAATACAAGCTTTAGAGGAAGTAAACGGCACCATCCTGAGCGGTCGGCCAATCATTGTACAATTTGGAAAGAATAGCAATCGAATACAACCTGACGACAAAAATAGATAAATTGTTTATGTGAAATGTTACTTTTATTGTAAATAAACTATGTTATTATTCGAATCACAAAACATGTCTATTATTTATTTTAAATTCATAGATTTATTTAGTGTTATTAATTTTGTATATCCTATATTGTTTATTTATAACTGAATTTATCTTATCAAGATTAATTTTCTTGTCCACCTACTATTAAATATTTACGATTACTATTTTTTTCCTTATAGAGAAATAAGTTTATTTTTATGACTTATAATTACATCAAAACACTTCACTTAGAAAAGTGAACAATATATTTCGAGCTTTATTCTATATCCTCATCTCATGCTATTGGAATTATAATTCCTTTTTACGAAAACGTCCATAGATATTTTAATCACAATGCTATCAACCAAGAAGCTTATACCCACAATAGAGATTGCACGCCTAGTATCATACTGAAGATTGAAAAAAGACTTTAGTGACGTCACGGCGTATTGCTATCTCTTTTCGTTTTACAATACGTTTTCGTTTCTCACGAACGAACGAACACGTATTGTAACACTAAAGAAAGAGGTTGCAATAAGCCGTCACGTCACTCAAGGACATTTTTTTTATCTTCACTATGACACTGGCCGTGCAATCTCCATTGGAAAGAGGTATAAGCTTCTTGCTATCAACTTACTGTTCCCTTAAATCAGGGGTCTCCAAACTACGGCCCGCGGGCCAGCTCCGGCCCACGAACACCTGTTATCCGGCCCGCGAAAGCGGCCCGGATCCTATCAACATATTATAATTTACAGTATGTTGGTGCGGGGAGCTAGCTAGGTCCTGGCCCTTGGGACTTTGTGGAAGAGATAATCTGGCCCTTAGGCTAAAAAGTTTGGAGACCCATGTCTAAATAAACACTTTCCTTCTATCATCACTACACTTTTTAAGAAAATCATATCTTTTCCCTAGTCAGCAGGGGGGTTACTCACGATTGTCGGAAACCAACTTTCCGAATCGAATCGGAAAGTCTAGTCTTTCGTCGGTCTTATTTTCTACCTTATGCTACCAAATTTGGTAAATGCATTGCGCTTTTGCGTCGGAAAGTGAATCTAATGCCAGTCGCATGTATTTGTGAATACCTATTGTAATATTGGAGGATCCGGATTCGAATCGAATGCCCTCGAGTAGATTTCCGACAATCGTGAATAACCCTACAGAGGTACAAACTACTGCATTTCAATCTTTATCCTCTGGTCATGTAATCCTCTCCTAAGTTTCAGAATTTCATTAGGTAAACACTTTACCTAGACAAATAGAAGATAAGATGTGCAGGTGTTTAGGCACGTGAGACCGCGATTTTACACAACATTTTCCAAAAGTCCATGTCACTTTATATAGAGAAGTAAGTCTTGTATGAACACACGGTGAGCACGCGGGCGTTCTCAGGGGGCGTCCTTCGACGAGGACTTGCGCCGTCGCTTGACGACGCGCTTCGGCGACGATCATTCATCCTTCTTAGCAGGTGGCTCATCCGCTATGGAAAAAATAGTAGATTATACAACAAGTTAAAAAAAGGGAATTTAATTCGAGGGATATATGTACTCTACTTTTTTACCATTAACTGCGAGAAAAAAATAGCAGTATCTAACAGGTGTAACAAGACACTCGACGAAGCCGAAGTCCACGCATTCCGCCCATCATCGTCAGGATCATTGTTGTCTTTTAGACTATACCTGGGAAACCAATACCTACGAAGTTATTGAAGGTCAAACTCAATTTTATTTTTATGAAATCTTATTTTATTCGTTATTTCCTAATTTTTGTCTACAGAAACATTATCAAAACGTTATGTATTTTATAACAAACAATGGCTTCAAAACGTCATCACTCAATGTATTTCATGAGCACACACATAATATAAACGTTGCCTTTCAACTCGGCCACACGCAGCTGTATAGCATACACTCGTCGCAGGCGCGGTCTGTTGTACACGTTATTACATTACGTCACAGAATATATACTCTAACGCGAAAAGAAACGACACTCGCGCATGTATGCTCGTAAAATCGCTCGCGGCTATGTGTGCGTGTCTGGAGGCGCGCGGGGGCTGCGCGCGGCGCGCGGGGAGTGCAGCCGCTAGTCGCCGACTTACTCGGGCAAGGGTTCTTTCTACTTTCGCTCGCCGCTCGCTTGTCCCACCGCAATCCGTATTGTACCGCATTTCGCACGGATTGACTACGCGTTTAATTTACATTATTTAATTGTTAGATAATTAATCATGCCCGGCGGTGGGCGTTATTGTTGTGTTTATGGCTGTGGCAACAACCAAAAACAAAATCCTGATAAAAGTTTCTTCGTATTGCCCAGTGATCCAGAAAAGTAAGTACCTATAGAGTAAGCGATAAATTTATATCTTATTTTAAAATAACAAAAATATGTCAAAGTTGCCATAGTTGAAGGGACCTACTATTGCAACTTTACCATATTTTGAATTTTAATAAAATAAATATTTATCGACTATTTTATAAGTTAAAATATACGAAATATTAGTCATGCCCTTACCGTTCCTTTAACCTGACTTTAATTATAACAAAAAGCTCTGAAAATAAGGATTTTAGACGATTAAACCTCGTAAACTCGCAAGTAGGTAAAATTGTCAATAAATAAAAAAACCGGCCAAGTGCGAGCCGGACTCGCGCACAAAGGGTTCCGTACCAAAAAACGGCAAAAAAAAAAAAGGACTTTTCTTGTATGGGAGCCCCCCTTAAATATTTATTTTATTCTGTTTTTAGTATTTGCTGTTTTATCGGCAACAGAAATACATCATCTGTTAAAATTTCAACTGTCCAGCTAACACGGTTCATGAGATACAGCCTGGTGACAGACCGACAGACAGCGGTGTCTTAGTAATAGGGTCCCGTTTTTTACCCTTTGGGTACGGAACCCTAATAAAAATGATTATAAATCAAACCTTTCCTTCATTAACACGTTAAGAGATTAAAAAAATGATTATATGATAAATAACAGAAAATAAAGTATAAAGGTTGCAATTTATGATGTGTACTTACCTTATATAATTAAAAGATTACAAAAACTTATTATAAATCAAACCTATCTTTCATTAACATGTCCTTGCACAAGTTTATTTCCTAACATACCTACTATGTAATTTCCTTTGCCACAAGTCTAAATTCCATTTCGGTATCAACCCTAGCGCTTACACGCTCTGGCTCAAGGTCGCTGGCGCTCGAACTCTCATGTACAGAGTGTGTCACGGCTGTGATTACGTGGTAATGTATGCAATGCCACAGAATAATAGTACAAGTACGCCGCATTGTAATTTAAATAAATAGCGACTTTTGCTCCGACACAATAAAGTGCGTTTCAGGTCGCGCAATGGCCTGCAGTATAGTTTATATTCACTTAGTAGTTGCCTCTCTTTCTATCGCGTGCTCTTACCTTTTCTAATGACGCAACGTTAGGGTTGTCTTCTCATAAATGAACTTCGTAGCATATATCATAATTTGAAAAACGACAATTGTTTATTGGTTTTTTGATTTTGACATCCGTACACGGCACAGTAATGTCGACTCGACATTGTTAATACTATAAAGAGACAATACCTACTACACAGGTAGTAAGATTCCGCGCGACTACACAGGCGGGCGTGTGGCGGCCCTCTACTCACTTGTCCCGCCGGCGAAGCGGTAGGTGCTTATCGCGCGACCTTGAGCGAGTGATGGAGGCCTCAATGCTTTTTTAACACCAAAAATTAAAATCGTTTCCCAGCAATAATTTTGAACAGAAATGGTCCTGATGATGGGCAGAATACGTAGACCTCGGCATCGTTGAGTGTCTTGTTACACCCGGTATACCAATGGTATTTATAGTTATTACATTTTATTATACAAGTAATCGGTAATATATAAACTTTATAGTGAAATTCGAAGTTTTCCAATGACATTGCAGATAGTGGTCGGGTAGTATAGTAGTCATAATGAGGTAGTGTAGTGGTACGTTACGGCGGACTCACGTTTGGCGTCGTGCGCGGGCGCGGGGGCGGGCGCGGAGGCGGGCGCGGGCGCGTGGTGGTAGTGGTCGGGCGGCGCGCCGTAGTAGTGCGCGGGGTAGCCGCCCGGGAACCCGCCCGCGTACCCGCCGTAGTACCGCCCGCCGTAAGCGCCGCCGTAACCGCCTACACACCATTCAATAAAAACTTAGTGAGGACATAAAATAGAAAGACTACAGAAGTTAGAGCTCATACGAACCATGCGGTTACTAGGGTCGCCCCCTCTTGGCCATTTGAATCCGGGAGATAGAAAACTTCAAATAAAAAAAGAATTTTTACACATTTTCCTATTTTTGAACTTAGTATTTTTCATTTGTTTTTACAGATTTCAAAATGTCTGGCTTAGATAGAACTCCATACTCTACAAACTCTCTACATTCTATTCGAAAAATGGCAAATGTCTGGACTTCTGCCTTAAAATATTCTTCATTTTAACGTTTTCTTTCCTTTTCCATATATATGAAAGAACACGACACTAAAAATGCGCTCGCAACGCAAGAGTCGCAAGAACTCACAAATCGAAAAAAACATACATTCCTTTCGAATATTATTTAAAATTCAGGGATAATTTAGATATTATCTTGAAATAATTCCGGGAGATTTTTGTTTTCAGCGCAAAATTCCGGGAGACTCCCGGAAATCCGGGAGAGGTGGCAACTCTAGCGTTTACCCATGTAGGATGCGGTTGCGAATGTGACCGGCAGGTTGATTATCCAACGAAAAACCATCTAGCGACCCAGTAATCATTACGGAATCGTCGCTGTCAAACTCAATTTCGTACCAGCAATCGAGTTTCTGAGTGTTGCCTCCATCGAACAACTAAAGAACTAACAAAAACGAGCAATTGTGCAAGGAAATACTCCAATATTCGTATTATCTAACTATGTAACAGCGACGCGACCGCGACGAACTCGCGATATCTTCTGTCAAACGGTTTGACAGCGACGATTCCGTAATTATTTGGAGGCCCCATTTTTTTAACACGTTTTTATTATTAGGTTGCTTTCGCGTTTGTTTGTTTGTGTGTTTCTCCACAAAGTTTGCGAACGATTTTATCCTAGCTTCCCGATGAGCTAGAGACTTGAAACTTTGAACGTAGGTTAGAACTGGAAGGCAATGCAATATTATGGTGTCATTGAGCTGATCTGATGATGAAGCCGGAAGAAGGCCACAGGAACTCTATGATGAAACCATACAACCCCATCGTGTTTGGGCTCGTTAGCATCGTCTTGACGAGTACTCTAATGGGAGACGAGGTCCAGGGTCTGATGATGAAGCCGAAAGGCCATGCCATAGGAACTCAATATTGAAACCGTGCAACCCCATCAAATTTGGGCTCGTTTGAATCGTCTTGACGAGTTCTTTGTTGGTAAATAGTTTCCAGGGTCTGATGATGGAACCGGAGGAAGGACACAGGAACTATTTAATAAAACCACGCTACCTCATCGAGATTGGGCTCGTTTGAATCGTCTTGACGAGTACTTTGTTGGGAAATAGTGTCCGAGGATCTGATGATGGAGCCGGAGGAAGGCCATAGAAACTCTATGATGAAACCATACAACCCCATCGTGTTTGGGCTCGTTAGCATCGTCTTGACGAGTACTCTAATGGGAGACGTGGTCCAGGGTCTGATGATGAAGCTGAAAGTCCATGCCATAGGAACTCAATATTGAAACCATGCAACCCCATCAAGTTTGGGCTCGTTTGAATCGTATTGACGAGTACTTTGTTAGGAAATAGTTTCCAGGGTCTCATGATGGAGCCGGAAGAAGGCCACTGGGACTCTGTAATAAAACCATGCAACCCCATCGAGTTTGGGCTCGTTTGAATCGTCTTGACGAGTGCTCCGATAGGAGATGGTATATATTTAGTCTTAGCTCGTTAACTAAAAAGCAGAAAATAAAAATTTACTGAAAAAAAAACTTTTTTAAAAACACGTTTTTAAAACGGACTAAATTATTACAAAAAAATCAGACTAAAAACATTAAAACGGACTAGTAAAAACAGACTAAAAAGTAAAAATTATTTTTTTCTGTAAATATTTATAACCTACAGAAATTTTAAATCTAAAAACGTGGGGCGCGTGCTAAAGACAATAGGATGAAAAATTTTACAAAATGCGCCCCACGTTTTTAGATTTAAAATTTCTGTAGGTTATAAATATTAACAGAAAAAAATATTTTTTACTTTTTAGTCTGTTTTTACTAGTTCGTTTTAATGTTTTTAGTCCGATTTTTTTTGTAATAATTTAGTCCGTTTTAAAAACGTGTTTTTAAAAAAGTATTTTTTACAGTAAATTTTCACATATATCTCGGAAACTATGCGTTCAAGCGACCTAAGACTTTCTACAAAATGAAAGTTGATTAAATTTGCTACAAGTTTTATTCGATCAAGTTTTTCGATATCTTGTATAGTTTTCGAGATATCCGCTCTTGAATATCTGTCAACATGGTTAAGGTGAAGCCTGAGGACAATCTGCCGTACTATAGGCAACAGCGTCGCTTAACCAGTTAGCAACAAAATTCATGTGCGGGGCGTATCTCCCCTGCACGAACTAAACGTTTGTTGTGACGGCCGCGGGGCGTGCAAGCGATTTTAACCTTAGGAGTGGCTAAGCGACGCTGTTGCCCATGGAACATAAACTATAATGCCAGTAACCGATCTGAAACCGAATTTGACCTTTTAGTAGGTACCATTTGACATAGGAAAAAATGCACCATTCCATTGTCCTCGTGTTGTCCTTGTGCAACTTCAGTAGACTTTTTATTCAACAGGTTTTTTGTCTCCTGTAAAATTTTGTCTGATGTTTGGCTCTTCCTAAAATAAACGTTTTTTTTAACCTGGCGGTGGCGGGGGGCCGGCGTGGGGCGCGCCGGGGTGCGCGGGGGGAGTGCCCGGGTTTGGAGGCATCATCATCGCTGGAAATAGAAGAATATTTATTGTAGACAAAACAACTAAGTATTGTTCTCAATTTATGTTTAAAATACATAAAGATAAAATGAGAAATAAACAAGGTCTGGCTTAGTTTGTCCCAAATCGGTCCCGACTCAGCATAATGCTTGGCCTATGACCAAGCGTTGATCTTCGGTCGGAACCAGTTTGGTGATGCTACGGAACAATGACCGACAAAATACACTAACTATAAAAGAAAACCATCTAAAAAAACAATGAAAACGAATGCTGTATGTGTAATAAAATAACATATACAAGGTCATTTTGTATTCACCATCCATATTTTGTTGATGTGTTCAGTCATAGCCTTCTATATCTTCCAAGCCCTGAAGTTGAGCAGAACGGCAACATCGCATGTGGTCAAGCACATAGTATAAAACTATTTTAATAATTATTTATTATTTGTTTTTCCTATATTATCTATGTTTAAACTAGTTGTAAATTGTGATGTAAGATTATTTCAATAAAGTTTTATATTTATTATTATTATTATTTATTTATTAGAACATAAGGTTTGAGTCAAATTATTTGAACTTTTCGGGGGTCCTTTAGTACGATGAGCATTTTAATCTAAGCCTCCTCTAGCAATAAATCTTACATCATTGGAAAGGTATTTAAATTTGAAACACTTTATTGCAAAACTATAAACGTCAACTATTAGTACTTTGAGAGTTATAACGCTCTGAACTTGACCAATTTTTTTAACATTAATGACCTAAAACTCCGAAAATACTAGCAATTAATAGAAAGTATGTTTGAAACAAATAGTCGTCATATAAAAACCTTTCTTATGATATATCATTTATTTCTATAGGTGTGGTAGATCAACTCCCATAGACAATAAACCACTTTTATAATTTAATAACCTTTAACTCCAAAAGTATTAACAATTGATATAAAGTATATCAACAGCAAATATTTGTCTTTAAAAGACCTTTCTAATGATATATCATTTATTGCTAGAGGGCGTGTGAATCAACTCCCTGCTGAAGAAAATCAACAAAAAAGATGACATCTTTGACAGGCATTTTTTCCTGGTTAACATTGATATTTTTCTAATTGTTTAATATACAAAGCATTTCAATAAAAGAACTAAATTATTTTCATATTTTGAACCTCACACGATTAATACGAAAAAAAATATCGACCTCTTAAAATTGAAATATTCCCATACATTTAGTATGGAGACTGGCCGACGACATGACCACGAACTGACAGTAACAGACGTTGCCAAACTTATGTTCACGGCTTGGAAATGAAGAAGGCTATGGTTCAGTCCATGAAACTTAACAACTTTCTCTGAGAAACACGGTCAATAGTAATTTATGATACAAGGTTGGTAAGGAGTTTTAAAAAACCTTAACAACCGTGTGCCATACTACGTTTTTCAATACATTTGCGAGAAAACATTATAGGTACTACTGAAATTGTTATCTATGCATATAATAAAACTGTAAAATCTAAATATTTGTGCGAGAATTACGCAAAAACCGCTAAACAAATTTTGATGGATTTTTCACAATTTATTAGATTGAGATCCAACTTAAAATCTAAGCTATGTTTCATCAAATTCAGGTGGGTGAAACCAGGGAACCAGCTTGAACTCTCCGTAGTACCAGCTTTCATACACTAAAGGGATCATTTTAAACTGGTTGCAATATGTTTCTACTGTCTACGCGGATGAAGTCGCGGGCGGAAGCTAGTAGAAATTAAAAAAAAAAACGTTCGTAAACAAAAACGCACGGCGCCGGCGTGCGGTAAAATCAACTTTCCGCACGCTTTACTAATCCGTAAACAAAAACGCACGGCGTGCGGTAAATCAACTTACCGCACGCTCGACTGTCATCGTAAACTTACATTTTCGAGCAACTGTATTGAAAATATATAAAATAAAAATTGACTTTCCATAAAAATCGAAGAGATCACGTGATCAATTTAGTATGGGATGACCAACATTTTTTGGCGGAATTTGACACATGTTTCTTAGAGAAAGTTGTTTACTTTCATGGATTGAACAGACCCTTAAAATTTGGATGGTATGTTCAAAATGACCCGATATATTAAAGTTGATGTATAATGATAATAAAATTATAATAATTTGAATAGTTACTGTGACTGTAAAACACTAGTAAAATCAATATTTTCTTGTTTATATTAAACTAGCTGCTGCCCGCGACTTCGTCTGCGTGGACAGTTATTTATCTATCCCTTGGGAACAGTATCTTTTTTCGGGATGAAAGGTACCCTATGTCCTTCTCTGTACCTTTGACAACGTGTATGCAAAATTTCATGATGATCGGTTGAGTAGTTAAGACGTGAAGGCGTAACAAACAAACAAACAAAGAAACGGACTTTCGCATTTATAATATTAAGTAAGGATTGTAATTATTGCTAAGCTTTATTGTTAATTGTTTATTTTATCTATTTCTGTATGTATTATGATTTATTTAGCAATTTGTAAATAAAAATTACGAGTTATATTATTTTTCTGTACATGATAAATTGATTATTGATAAAATCAACATTTTGACTGGTCAAAAATGGTCATCCTTTTTTAACACAGATAGATTATAACCTACCCCTTGATTACGGAATGGTAACATTTCTGGTTTGAAATCGATTGAAACCATTTGAAATCTTTTGAATTTTGAGTTTCAATTGATAATAGTATTGTGTTAGCTCCTGAACTGTAAAATCTCATTAATTTCAAACGGACTAACCCCTAGACCAAATAAACAATCCACAGATAGGGATACGCCTAATCCAGATTAGTTGCTAAGCAATTGTCGTTAATTTTTTATTAATATCAACCGCTACATAGCAACTAATCGGGATTAGGTCTACCCTTATTTATGGTCGATTTCAATCGATAATTTTTAACAGTTACGTAATCAGGGGGACTGGATTAAAAATAGGATACTTTTGATCCTGGGATCAAAGGTCCCTTAGGCGTTGGTCTGCAACAAACGCCGATCGTGACGCTGGAAGCCGCGTCCAGCGTCCCAGACGCCGGACGCGGCTTCCAGCGTCACTGCGATGGTCACTCGGAACAGTTTTTAAGTTTCGCATACGCTCAATGTAAACGGACGTGAGCGATTAAAATATGGGTGACCTGCATACCCACTTTAGGCACTTACCAAAGTAAAGATAGTCATGATGTCAGTTACTAAATATTTAGAAGATTTTTATCGCATAGTACCTACGCAAGGTAAATAAATACAAAACCTTAAAACGAAGTACCTAGGTACATACCTACACAATACAAAAACAAAATAGGTAGGTACCTACGCAAGTGAATAAAACGGATTCTCACCTGGTTGACCAACATCCAAGCTTATTTCTTCCCAACGTTTGTGTTTCAACACATTGTTTATTTGCTGGCATCATAATAATATGTAACTATGTTTCATTTAACTAATTTTATTAGTACTCCGTCTTGTTCCTACCTAAATTTCCTAAATTTCACCATTTCCAGAGTGACCGCGCGACAAAAACGCGGCGTCCGTGTACGCCAGAATGCTCCGAAATGACTGCGTAGGCGGCGTACGGCCTACGGACGCGGCGCACGGCGCTCGTGCGCCGCGTCAGGCGTGCGAGAGACCACACTAGTACATTTCCATAGTAAGCATTCGTAGGCCGCGTACAGCGTTACGCCGGACGCGACCTACGGCGTTTGTTGCAGACCACCGCCTTAGGTGTACGCGGTAGGTGTCGTGTACTGACGGTGGTGCGGCGGCTCGGCGGCGTGCTGCAGAGGCGCGTGCGGCGCCACGGGCTCCTTGGGCTCCACTTTCTCTATCCTGTTTTCTTCTTTGCGTTCCCCTACAAAATTATAAAAATATTCAATGAGGAAGGCAACTTTCAAAATGGCGCTGCGTACGCTTGTTTCACGAAAGTTATCAAAACAAAGGACTTTTACTTTAGAAATCGTTTTTATAGCTATAAAAAGCTTTAAATGAAAGCTCTAAAAATGTGTAGGCTGAGAGATGTTGGCACTTACAAATTTCCGAAAAATCTGGATATTGAATAAATTCAGTAAGTATAAAAACGCTTAATATTAGCTTTGAATTTCGGCACTTGCATTGTAGAATAGTCTTTTATATCCATTTTGGGTCAATGGGTCTTTTTCGGTAAAAAATACCACAAAATAAATACCTTTTTATTTTTGTTCTGAACGTCTACTTCTTAGGAAAAAGCGTCCGCAGCGACATCTACAATTAAGTTTGCGTTGCCATCCCATTGGGCATGCATGACAGTGTGAAAGTTTAGCGATCAGTTAATGATGAATGTCTTTTATTGACACGAACAAGACGCACATTTATTTTACGTTTTTTGAGTAACAAACTATCCACAAATCATTTAATTAATTAAATCCCAACAATGAAATATAATATTGTTTCACTCTCATCTCTTCTGACGTTAGGGTTGTCATCTTTTAAATGAGCTGCGTATCACATCTTAAAAGGAAAGTGATTGTACGTACAACATGGTTTAAGAAAAGCTTACAAAAATATTGAAACATTTTTGTTAGACATCTTAAGCGATAAACGTACTTGGCGCGCGACAAGCCCGCCCGCCGCGTTGTTATAGCTTCATACCTAAAGTGCGGAGTGTCACTGGCCTGCCGCTGATCTCGATCTTGATTTGAGTGGGCTCTATGGCGCCCCATATTTCTGTTCATTCATCGTGCCCCGTATAACGGGTGTAACAAGATCCCTCAACGAAACCAATAGCTACGAAGTTATTGAAGGTCAAAGTAAAAACAAAAATCAAAATGTTTATGAAATATTATTTTTTCGTTATTTTCTAATTTTTGTCCAAAGAAATATAATGAAACTACAGTAATAAAGGTAAACCACTTTTACTTTCTTCACTGGAATACACCATGAATATTATTAACTAGGCTATAGCAACGATACGTTAGCAGTTTTCCCTAACTACTTCGCTTCTCGACGGTTGGACAGTGACTGAGCCCGCAACTGACTTTCGTCGACCGTTCTGCCGCCTATCCCCACCGCTTACCTCCCCATTCCACTACAAATGGCGGGAAAATATGGCGGGAAACGGCGGAGCTAAGCGGCGGTGTTGCCAGGCTATTAAACTAAAATACTACTATTATCCTTTCAATTTGATTCAAAATCATAACAATAAAATGGATTAATTACTATCAAACGACAAAACGTCACATTCGTCCATCCTGACCTCGTGCATGTCCTCGTGCACGGTCAACTCAACAATATTATAGGTTATAATTGTCAACTCAATACTTTCATAATAATATCGTCACATTCGGCCGGTTGTATGTTAACTAATACCGCATTCTATTAAACAAACTTATTGGGTTTAACGTATTGTTATATTTTTTTAATTTGAGAATTCTCATGTTAATTGTTATAATTAATTTTGTGGATCAATGAATGCTAAAAAGAGAGAATCTACTGAATCTGCCACCATTTCAAAAATGGGAGGCCCCTCCAAGAAAGAAATGGCGAAAGAAAACTTGGAGAGGGTTGTCGACCTCCGTCTTTTATATTTAATAATTTATTTACAAGAGGAACTAACTGTTGTAACTTATCGCACCTAGTATGATCATCAGATCATAAAGCTATAACATTTTTAAAAGCCAGTAATATTGTGACACAAATATTAACTCTTAAACATCTTAAAATTATTACAATTTTTTTACCACAATAAGCAATCAAATTATTTATGAAAGTACAACATTTCTTATTAGTTCTTTCTACTAAATTATAAATTTTATCAAAATATTTAATAAGAGAAAAGTACAAAAAGTAAATATAACAGTCGACAGCCTCTTTACCATGAAAGGGTAAACAAATTCAATTACAAATTGTCGACTTTTGACAGATAACGTGACGTGCTGTCGACTACCTAACTGAAATTATCAATGATATCAACTTATTAAACCCACAATAGGTATACAATTTTAATTTACTACACCTGCTAGCTATGTAAAAGGCAAGGTAATCGTTTAATTATTAAAGTTGCATTGCAACAATCATTATGAGAATGTATTATTTTTATTTATTTCACAATTCACACCATAAGCTAAGTACTTATAATATTTAATTTAGCTAGACTAGAACTACCTATTTTAACAGGTTCTGAATAAGATTTAAATATATTTGATAAATCAATGCATAGGAATTTGGGTCCGTTTCTATGTTCAACCAGATAATTGCAGCTGAAACCTATTAGCCGTCGCAGCCTGTTGTCATCGTGTCACAAAAACTAGGATCGACCAATAACGCAACAGTCGTTTCTACCATCCAGTCACGCGTCGCACATCGCGCCGTCGTCACCTTAGCGACATATAACGCATCGGCATCTTGTCAGATGCAATATTTTTCTGAAATATATAAAACATAAACGACAGTAACCGTCCCTAAATCATAGGACAAACGTCAACAAAATAAAACATTAGAGTCAAAAGGAAATATATTTGAATCTATTCATGAGAACTGTTTCTTTATGAGATAAGAAAAATATTATGTGACATTACACATTCACATACTTATATACATAATCATATCTAGTTGCATAGTTATTAAACATATTAATTTATCATGACAATTTATTCATTTTATTCCACAATTTGTGGTTCTCTTGCATTTTATTATGTGATGTCAATATAATAAGTCTATGTGTAATGCGCTCAGTTTTAGTAATTGCTAATGTAATTAGTAGATGCAATAAATAATTATGAATATGAATGTCATTACTCGCGGGGCCACCGTTTGCCACTATGTGGACACGGCCTGTCAAGACGTTATATTCAAACCAAAGCTATAACTGAGGACAGATATGGCCCATAGACGCGACACACTTGGCCGCTTACTAAGTACTAGTACCACACGTAAGGACACTTGGCCCATAGACGCAACATACCTAGTCTGGCCCATAGATGCGATACACTTGCCGCTTACTAAGTACCACACTTAAGAACACACTTGGCCCATAGACGCAACATACCTAGTCGCCTAAACACCACACTTAAGGAAAAATGGTTCATATAATAGTAGCTTACGCACTGCTAGGTACCTAATATTGTAAGACTTATTTTCTCAAACATAAATATAATTTATTCAAATTAACCATAACTACATTAGCATCCAATTGCAATAATATATTATAAACCAAGAGATAACCAAGTAAAATGAAGTTGTGTCTTAAAGAAGAACGCGGACTAAAGTCAACTTATTTTTTTGATAGATCTTCGTTCGTAATTGACTTCTGATTGTTTGTGAAAGTACTCCAATATTCAAGGGCCTGTGCACTAAGCTAAACAACAACAACTTAAATAATCGTTTGCAGATGACGATTCAAATATGAAATTGAAATCGCATTATGTAGTCACATAAACATCTACCTAATATAAGCATATAACAACCTAGCCTTGTAAACCGCTAGCGCTTCTAGCCAAACCGCAGGCGCATCTAGCCAAATCTCAGGCGCATCTAGCCAAATTAAAGGCGCATCTAGCCAAAACATAGGCGCATCTAGCCAAACCATAGGCGCATCTAGCCAAACCATAGGCGCATCTAGCCAAACCATAGGCGCATCTAGCCAAACCATAGGCGCATCTAGCCAAACTGATGGCACATCTAACCAAATCATAGGCGCATCTAGCCCTGTAAACTGATGGCACATCGAGTCAAACTGGATTTGCATCTAAATAATAAACAAATCATTTATTTCCCAGAATATGGTAGTATACATTGATGACATTATAATATAACAAAATCTGTATAATTATCCTGCCTTTGTTAGGCGTACAAATCTGTCATTAGCTAGGTGGTTATAAAATTTAAATTTGAAAATCGATAATCATTAATTTTTACAACTACTTTTCATTACCCATCATTCCAATAAATAATTTAAAATTCCCATAAAATAAATGTTAAACCTTAATGTCAAATATGATATATGACATTAATAATTATAATAATTGCCTGCCAGTACAATGTTAATTTAAATTAAAGCAATAAGATATTAATTACGACTAGCCAAACCCTAGGCGAATCTAGCCCTGTAACCTGATGGCGCATCAAGCCAACCGAAGGCACATCTAGTCAAACTGAAGGCGCATCTTGCCAAACCGAAGGCGCATCTAGCCAAAACAAAGGCACATCTAGCCAAACTGATGGCGCATCTAGCCAAACTGAAGGCGCATCTAGCCAAACTAAAGGCGCATCTAGCCTTATAAGCCGCAGGCGCATCTAGCCAAACCGCAGGCTTATCTAATCATATAAAATGTTGGCGCATCCAACGTTATATAAAATTACGGCGCATCTAAACTTATAAAATGAAGGCGCATCTAAACTTATAAAATGAAGGCGCATCTAATCTTATAAAATAAAGTCGCATTAAACCTTATAAAATGTAGGCGCATCTAACCCTATAAAATGAAGGCGCATCTAGCCAAACTGAAGGCGCATCTTGCCAAACCGAAGGCGCATCTAGCCAAAACAAAGGCACATCTAGCCAAACTGATGGCGCATCTAGCCAAACTGAAGGCGCATCTAGCCAAAAAGAAGGCGCATCTAGCCTTATAAGCCGCAGGCGCATCTAGCCAAACCGCAGGCTTATCTAATCATATAAAATGTTGGCGCATCCAACGTTATATAAAATTACGGCGCATCTAAACTTATAAAATGAAGGCGCATCTAAACTTATAAAATGAAGGCGCATTTAAACTTATGAAATGAAGGCACTAGCCTTGTGATTGTGAAACGAAGGTGCATCTAATCTTATAAAATGAAGGCGAATCTAATCCTATAAAATGAAGGCGCATCTAACCTTGTAAAATAAAGGCGTATCTAACCTCGTAATGAAAGCACATCAAACCTTATAAAATTTCATTCATATAAATCTCAATTTTTTTTATCATTCTAGTATCAAGAGTTATACCTTATTATAAGTCGAAGGCGTGTTTAGCCTTACACGTTGAACGTGTGCCTAGCTTTGAAAGTAAGTTGTACATTTTCATTCATATCATTTTTTTTATACTAGAAAACCAACAGTTAATAAAAAAGGCGCATCTCAGCTTGTAAAATAAAGGCTTACCTAACCTTATAAAAAAACTTAATAAACTTCACCCTTATAATTTCTCAAACCTCTTCATACAGGTACCTTACTTAGTCGAAGGCGCGTTTAGCCTTGTCCTAGCCTTACAAACTGAATGTGCATCTAGCCTCGAAAGTCAATGTTATAATAAATTTTCATTCATATAAATATCTAGTATAATTACATAGGGCTGGGTGAAATATTTAGACTAAGTTTCATTTTAGTTTGAAACATTTCATAAATTTCATATAAGTAAATTCAAATATAATTTCATTGAAATTTTCACTGAACCCATCCCTATGTATTATAGCAAACCAAAAGTTAAACCCTTTTGTAAGCCAAAGACGTGTTTAACCTTGTAAACCGTAGCCACCTAAGGGCGTAGGCCTTGTAAACCAAGTTGTAGCACAGTCTGATACCCTAATGAAATAAAGATTAATGACCTTAACTTCTAAGTACTTTTGAACGTTTATTTCTTATCACTAATTTAAGACCTTTTTAGCTGAGAAAAAGGACAGGCGCAATAAATTTATCAACTGCATCAGAAATCGGGACTAGGAGTGACGGTATTTACAAATATTATGTACATCTTTAATGTAGGTACTTAATTAATACAACATAAATAAACCTTATCTTGTAAACTAAAAGCACGTCTAGCCTTGTAAACCGAAGGCGCATTTAGCCTTGTAAACTGAAGGTACGTCTAGCCTTTTAAGCCATAGGCGCGTCTAGCCTATCAAACCGAAGGCGCGTCTAGCCTTTTAAACCGAAGGCGCATCTAGCCTTGTAAACCGAAGGCGCGTCTAGCCTTTCAAACCGAAGGCCCATCTAGCCTTGTAAACCGAAGGCGCGTCTAACCTCGTCTCAAAAATTTATAGAAAACAAATATGTCTAGAATAGAAATACCTAAGAGCCGGTTCTCTTTAAATAAAATTTCAAAGTAGCGAAATATTTTCTACCAACAACGATTAGTTTTAAAGCGTTATATTTTTTTACAAAACTAAAAAAAAACATTTAGGAACATCAAAATGACATCAAAATTATTACCTTTTACTAGTAAACCGAAGTTTAAGTTATATTTCTTCAAAACTAAGAAATTAGGACAAATAATGTGCTTCAAAGTAAACTTAAATCATTCATTTAGGAACACATAAATCAAAATTATAATCTTTTACTAGTAAACATACTGCGCATCACCATGGAAAAAATAAAAATAAACCTAGCTCGTACACCAGATCTTTCCTATTATTTTATTCATAAAGATAAGTAGACACAGTTTTTTAACTCTAAGATCACTTCTCTGAAATCACGTTTATTAGTGAAATCGGCAATTTTTGTGAACGGCCTCTTAATAGAATAAGAATTAACTTCTTGAATTATAATAAAACTCTTTAAGGGTCCATCATAGGAAAACATGGTTTGCGGGGGTCATACCATACCCTTATATAGAGAGCGTAAAGATGTAGCCACAAAAACAAACAAAAAGAAAACACGAGATTTTCTAGTAGCTAGAAGTATCAAATTGCGTATGAACCTCACAGACAATTGCAAGAAAAATAAGGATATCATCAAAAGCGCTTGCGTAGGTTCACATTTTTGGCGCAAATAATAGCGGAAACGTACTGAATTCTACATCAAAATACACTTTAACATACTGTGAAGTAGCTCCATTAACCTTTATATTAAAAAAAAGATAATTGTGATAAAGGTGATAAAAAAAACACAGAAAAAGTACAGAAGTGAGGCTACCCTCCATATTCTTTACACGTAAAGTAAAAGACAGACAAATGCTTACGCGTAACCGAGCTTTAAACTACGACTATAGCGTCATGTCATGGTACTACTAAAACCCTTTTGAAGATCGACATAACTTGGTGCCAATTCTACATAAAGTATCACGTTATCCGTTTTATTCTCCGTAGCCGTACATCCCCAGGGTAGTGTCAAGGTCGACTACTAACGACAATTACAATGGTATGAAATATAAAAAAATAACTTAATAACCTCTGCGGAACACATTGTCCGAAATAAAAATACGCAGTAACATAGATAGGTACTTAAAATATACACAGTTCTTATTTTCATAATTCATTATGTAATGCATACCCAGAGTTTAAATCACGAAAGTTACAGTTGGGCAGTTAAGATAAAAAACTTTCATATCATGACCTCGCTTACAATCATGGACATTACTATTCCAATATCAACGCACTATTTCATCATGCTGACGGCGCTGAGTGTAGTTTTGTGTGCATGTGCAGTGTATGCACGACCGAAGTGTAGCCTCGGCCACGTGCAATGATTGTCGAGTGTGTATGCACGATCGAAGTGTAGCCTCGACCACGTGCAATGACTGAGTTGTGTATGCACGGCCGAAGTGTAGCCTCGGCCACGTGCAATGAGTGCGAGTTGTGTATGCATGGCAGTGCAAATTGTAAAAGTAAGAATTCTCTTTCAATGCAATAAAATTTGAAACTACCCAACTGAATTTCGTAATTTTAGCTCGGTTTAAAACGTTAAAAATCGTGAGCGTACATACCTTGGTTCTTCCACTGCTGATTTATAATGAAACTACAGTAATAAAGGTAAACCACTTTTACTTTCTTCACTGGAATACACCATGAATATTATTAACTAGGCTATAGCAACGATACGTTAGCAGTTTTCCCTAACTACTTCGCTTCTCGACGGTTGGACAGTGACTGAGCCCGCAACTGACTTTCGTCGACCGTTCTGCCGCCTATCCCCACCGCTTACCTCCCCATTCCACTACAAATGGCGGGAAAATATGGCGGGAAACGGCGGAGCTAAGCGGCGGTGTTGCCAGGCTATTAAACTAAAATACTACTATTATCCTTTCAATTTGATTCAAAATCATAACAATAAAATGGATTAATTACTATCAAACGACAAAACGTCACAGAAATATTAAATAATTTTGTACAGAAATGGTCCTGATGATGGGCAGAATACGTAGACCTCGGCTTTGTTGAGGGCCTTGTTACACCCGGTATGTATGGCTCACCTTCCTCGCTGGGTGGCTCGGGCTCCTTGTGGTGACGTTGTCCACCTGCGTGGCTCGTATATGCCCCGTACATGTATGGCTCACCTTCCTCGCTGGGTGGCTCAGGCTCCTTGTGGTGACGTTGTCCACCTGCGTGGCTCGTATATGCCCCGTACATGTATGGCTCACCTTCCTCGCTGGGTGGCTCAGGCTCCTTGTGGTGACGTTGTCCACCTGCGTGGCTCGTATATGCCCCGTACATGTATGGCTCACCTTCCTCGCTGGGTGGCTCGGGCTCCTTGTGGTCGGTCTTGTTGAGCTCGGTGGTGACATTGCCGTCGGGCTTCACGTCGGTGGTGGACACTTTGTCCACCTGGGTGGGCGGATTGGGCCCGTTGGCCTCGCTCTTTATTTGACTCGGCTCCGTTTCCATTGGCTAAGGGAATTAAGGGGTTATATGAGAATAGTGCAGGCGAGATTACAAAAGCCTGTTGATTTCGGCCAGGTACATGGACGAGACGCTCTGGCTTTTGGAGTAAATTTTTTGACTCCAAAAGCCAGAGCGTTTCGGCCAAGTACCTGGCCCAAATCAACAGGTTATTGGAGTATTTTTTTTTGAAAAAATTGTACTACAAAAGCCTGTGGAACTCGGCCAGGTACTTGGGACGAAATCAACAGGCTTTTGCAGTGATTTTTTTACTACAAAAACCAGAGTGTTTCGTCCAGGTATCTGGCCGAGTTCCACAGGTTATTAGAGTAATGTCACAGAATATATACTCTAACGCGAAAAGAAACGACACTCGCGCATGTATGCTCGTAAAATCGCTCGCGGCTATGTGTGCGTGTCTGGAGGCGCGCGGGGGCTGCGCGCGGCGCGCGGGGAGTGCAGCCGCTAGTCGCCGACTTACTCGGGCAAGGGTTCTTTCTACTTTCGCTCGCCGCTCGCTTGTCCCACCGCAATCCGTATTGTACCGCATTTCGCACGGACTGACTACGCGTTTAATTTACATTATTTAATTGTTAGATAATTAATCATGTCCAGCGGCGGGCGTTATTGTTGTGTTTATGGCTGTGGCAACAACCAAAAATAAAATCCTGATAAAAGTTTCTTCGTATTGCCCAGTGATCCAGAAAAGTAAGTACCTATAGAGTAAGCGATAACTTTATATCTTATTTTAAAATAACAAAAATATGTCAAAGTTGCCATAGTTGATGGGACCTACTATTGCAACTTTACCATATTTTGAATTTTAATAAAATATTTATCGACAATTTGTAAGTTAAAATATACGAAATATTAGTCATGCCCTTACCGTTCCTTTAACCTGACTTTAATTATAACAAAAAGCTCTTAAAATAAGGATTTCAGACGATTAAACCTCGTAAACTCGCAAGTAGGTAAAATTGACAATAAATAAAAAAACCGGCCAAGTGCGAGCCGGACTCGCGCACAAAGGGTTCCGTACCAAAAAAACGGCAAAAAAAAAAAAGGACTTTTCTTGTATGGGAGCCCCGCTTAAATATTTATTTTATTCTGTTTTTAGTATTTGTTGTTTTATCGGCAACAGAAATACATCATCTGTTAAAATTTCAACTGTCCAGCTAATACGGTTCATGAGATACAGCCTGGTGACAGACAGACAGACAGACAGCGGAGTCTTAGTAATAGGGTCCCGTTTTTTACCCTTTGGGTACGGAACCCTAATAAAAATGATTATTAATCAAACCTTTCCTTCATTAACACGTTAAGAGATTAAAAAAATGATTATATGATAAATAACAGAAAATAAAGTATAAGGGTTGCAATTTATGATGTGTACTTACCTAATATAATTAAAAGATTACAAAAACTTATTATAAATCAAACCTATCTTTCATTAACATGTCCTTGCACAAGTTTATTTCCTAACATACCTACTATGTAATTTCCTTTGCCACAAGTCTAAATTCCATTTCGGTATCAACCCTAGCGCTTACACGCTCTGGCTCAAGGTCGCTGGCGCTCGAACTCTCACGTACAGAGTGTGTCACGGCTGTGGTAATGTTTTTGCACAATGCGATACTACAAAACCCTGTTGAACTCGGTCAGCTACTTAGACGAAATCAACAGGCTTTTTAAGTTAGAACAAACTTTATATCTACTATACTCTATAAAGGACTTTGTTTGACCTTAACCATGTACTTGACCTTGTATCTGACCCTGTATCCGATCTTGTATCTGACCTTGAATCTGACCTTGTATCTGACCTTGTACCTGACCTTGTATCTGACCTTCTATCTTACCTTGTATCTGACCTTGTACCTGACCTTGTATCTGACCTTGTATGTGACCATGTATCTGACCTTGTACTTGACCTTTAATCTTACTTTGTATCTGACCTTGTATTTGACCTTGATCTTGTATTTGACCTTAACTTTGTATTAGACCTTAACTTTGTACTTGACCTTGTGCTTCCCCCTTACTCTCCCCTCCCCCTATCCCTCAGTCTTCCCTTACCCTCTCCTTCTCCCCATTCAGTTTTGTATAACCTGACGTGCTGCTGACTGTACCCACATACGTAGTTAAGAGTAGTAAGAGTTAGTTAAGAGACATGAAAGCGTAACAAACAACGCGCGACTCGGCCGAATCACTCTGGGCTTTAAATTATTTTGCTCCAACTTAAAAAGCCTGTTGGTTGATTTCGTCCAAGTAGGTGCCCGAGTTCAACAGGCTTTTGTAGTACCACTTTTTCAAAATTATTACTCCAATAACCTGTTGATTTCGGCCAGGTACTTGGCCGAAACGCTCTGGCTTTTGGAGTAAAAAATTTTACTCCAAAAGCCAGAGCGTCTCGTCCATGTACCTGGCCGAAATCAACAGGCTTTTGTAATCTCGCAGTGCAGTTATAAACTGTTTATTCGCGATAGTCATTGTTGTCCGTCGGCTATGCCACGCCCCCCGACCAATCAGCAATCCCAATATTTAATAAACGTGAGAATTTGTTACATGTCATGGCAAATTTACAACCATTGCGTCAACCAATTTAAAGATAGATGAAACTACTCATAGCTACACCGCAATGTAAACAAAATTGTCACGTTATTAAAGCCAGCCACATTACAGACGGATTCCCGATTCGGAATTCCGAACATATCGATAATGTATGAGAAATCCGTACGGAAAAATCCCGCATACACATGGTAGGGCCATAGATTTGTACGGATTAGCTGTGTTCGGAATTACGTATGTACGGAATTCCGAAACGAGATTTCGGCTCAGGTTATGTTCAAGTTCTTAGTGAGCAGTTCAAGGGCAGACGTCCGTTCAGTACTTCAAGATAAAGAATGGGCATCGGCTAACTTCGTGTTTTTGCTTTTCGAAATGACGTTGACATTTATTTCACAGCAATAAAGTTAAAATTGTAAATAGCTTTTAGCTACTTTTTGATAATTGTCTTGTTAATGAGACGATTGTTTCCGAAGTTTTCGAATGCCCTTTTTTTATCTTGAAGTACTGTACGAAGCTTAATAGAAAAAAAATCTTCTCCACTATAACTTTATAAATCTACTCTAACAGTAATAATAGATAAATATTAGACACAATCCCAAACATTGCTCAGATTCCTAAGTAGCTTGTGTTATGGAAATTAGAGGTGGTTAATATAGCATCTAGCGCCATATTATAGCGCGCTATATTTACATAGCGCACATAACGCGCTATGTAAGTAGACGCTATGGCGCTATGAATATCGCGCGTGACAATAAGTAGCATCGTTGGCCGGACGGGGGCGCGGGCATTTTTTTTTTTTTATATTGAATGGGTTTGCTCTTGACCCCAGTCTTGCCCAGAAAGCAAAGACAGGGTCTACGATGGAGCGAGCTTGCCCAGAAGGTGCTTATTCACTCTGGCCTTGAATAGAGTCAGGTTGTATGCGCTCGGAAACACAGACGCCGGCAGGGAATTCCATTCCATAGCTATGCGCATTATGAAAGATGATGAGTAGCGTTTGGTACGCAGAAAAGGTATATCAACTAAGAACGGGTGGTAACCTGCAGTGCGTCTGGATGTCCGATGGTAGAAAGGAGAAGGTGGAATGAGTTCATGCAGTTCTTGAGCACACTCACCGAAGTACAATCTATAAAAGACCGATAGGCAAGCAACTTTTCGGCGGTGAGCTAAACTGTTAAGCTTAGCTGCTACCAGTTCTTCATCGCCTATTAATCTCTTGGCTCTGCGTTCCACCGAGTCCAGTGCAGCAAGTTGATATTTCGCCGAGCCATCCCATAGGTGGCAGCAGTACTCCATGCAAGACCGGACTTGAGCTTTATAGAGAGTTAAAAGCTGCCCAGGCGTAAAGTACCATACATACATACATACATACATACACTCACGCCTGTTTCCCATGGGGGTAGGCAGAGACTATGGATCGCCACCTGCTACGATCCTTGCACACTTCTTTCGCTTCATTCATATCCATCAATCTTTTCATACATGCCCTGCGGTTTTTGTCACTGCGTACACCAGCCTTTTTTATAATAACCTCTATTTGGTCCGCGTAGGTTTTTCTGGGACGCCCTCGTGCAATCGTTCCTTCCACATTCGCACAGTATATCTCTTTCGTGATTCGCCTTTCATTCATCCTCTCTAAGTGACCAAACCACTGGAGCATTCCTTTCTCAATTCTTGTCACTATATCATCTTTCAGACCACACCTTTTGCGAATCACCTCATTGCTCACTCTATCACTTAGTTTTACTCCACATATTTTCCTCAACGATCGCATCTCTACCGCATTTATTCTGCTTTCATTCTTCTTCTGCCATACCCAAGATTCACTTCCATACATCAGTGTCGGTACCAGCACTCCGTTATGAATAGCCATTCGCGCCTTTGCAGAAACGGTTTGGCTACTCATAACCGAGTGTATAGCACCACTCACCGAATTTCCTTTCTTCACTCGTCTTTCTATGTCTTCCTCACTCTTTCCGTCCCTTGTGAACAAACTCCCCAAGTATACAAACTCACGGACTTGTTCCACTTTTTCGCCACCTAACATTACCGTACAGTCAGTCATTTCTTCATCTCTCTCAAACACCATCACTTTAGTCTTAGTTACATTCACTTTCATGCCTTTTCTCACAAAATCTTCATTCATAACCGACATCATTTCCTGCAACTCTTGCGCAGAAGACGCAAGTACCGCTTGACTTTATTTAGGACGCTCAGCTTCCTAGCTGCAGTTTGAGCCTTGGACTCGATGGAGGTGCCGAAGTTGAGATCAGAAGATAACTCCATGCCAAGAAGCTGGAGAGAATCGGTTACTTGAATAGATGTACCACGGAAAGTAGGAGTTAAGGTAAATGGACTCCTTTTCGCGGTGAACAGACATGCCTGCGTTTTAGAGGCATTGAAGCTGACGAGATTTTCATCACCCCATTGGGAGACGAGACTTAACGTCAAGTTCAATCGCTCAATCATGGCCTCTCTCATTATTTTTACCTCATCTCCACCGGTATTCGCGCTGGACAGATATCTCTCCATGACGGTACTGTCGTCCGCATAGCCAACAATGCCCGATATTAGTAGGTCATTGATGTGTAGCAGGAAAAGCGTCGCAGAGAGCACCGACCCCTGAGGAACTCCGGCATCAATCGCCATGAGGTCAGAGGAGCAGCCGTCAATGACTACTCTGATCGACATTCATCGCGTGCGCGCTGTTGCTACCGGACGCGTTACGCGCGTTTCTCTCGCAGCACGCTAGGTACGAGTATGATATCGCGCGCGACCTTATATTGTTTTAGTTCGATTAGGACTTTTATGACACAACTAAGGGCTGATTTTTCAATGCCCAGATAAAGCTTTATTCGTTTGATAACGTATTATGCCGCCAAATTGAAAATGATTGTCATATGTTTGTTTGTCAAATTTTTGAAGGACTTTTATGTTATTCGGATTTTAATTTGTCTGACTGATATCTGTTATCTGAGGATTGAAAAATCAGCCCTTAGTCAGTTAGTTAGTATTATGTAAAAGCTATTTAGCTAAGCAAAGTTAGGGGTTGATCCCGCGCTCTACCATATTTATTTATTTATTTATTTAACTATCTTTATTGTACAATACAGAATGGTACAAGAGGCGGACTTAATGCTAGTAGCATTCTCTACCAGTCAACCTTTGGGAAAAACGATATTCGCGAATGCGGTACAGAATATATATAAATATATAATATATATAAATATCTACATATACATACAATATAATTACAAAAATATAGATTATATACATACCTACATATATAAATACATACAATAATATACTATATAATATTATAACCAAAAGAAGTAAAACACGATGACATTACTTTTCACACTATGAGCATAATTCATTCAGGAGAAAATCATGCACTTTTTTTTTAAAGGAAAATTTGTTCGGAGATCTTCTGATTGGTTCAGGGAGATCATTCCATAGGCGCGAAGCTTGCAGAGCGAAAGAATCGGACATGTAGCCAGAGCGGAAGAGGGGGATAGAAAGCGAAAGAGAATTGGCGGAACGGAGTTGAAGATCATGAGAGTCGCGGAGATATTGAAACTTACATTTCAAGTACTCTGGAGAATGGGGATTATTGAGGATGGAGTAAAGCGTGCAGAGCAACCTTTGCTGCCTACGCTGACGTATTGGAAGCCATTTAAGCTGTGACCGGTAGAAAGAAATATGATCGTACTTACGGAGGCAGAAAACAAAACGGATGGCGTTATTAATGAGGCGGTCAAGCTTATTAAGAAGGTCCTCATTCAAATCAGGAAAACAGACATCAGCATAATCTATGAGAGGAAAGATTAGTGAAGTAACAAGCATGACCTTCGTACGAATGGGGAGAAAATTTCTAAAACGATTCAGGAAACGTAATGAGAAAGTAACGGCACGACTGACTTCAGCAACCTGCGTAGTCCTGCTGAGCGATGAATCGATGTGTAGACCAAGGTTTTTAACGCTGGCGCAGAGAGGGATGGTAGTATTATTCAGTACAATAGGCCGGACCAAACTGTTAACTACCTTAGCAATTTGTTTAGAGCCCCCAACTATTATCGCCTGGCATTTAGATGGGTTCACCGCTATCCCGAAATCAGTCGACCAGATGCAAATGGTGCTTAAGACATTATTTAACAGCGTGATAGCAGTGTCGATTTCATCGACTGGCGTCTGTACGTATATTTGGAGGTCGTCAGCGTAAAAATGGTAAGAACAGCCAAGAGAGGAAGAAAGGGAGTTAATAAATAAGGAGAAGAGGAGAGGTGAAAGAATGCCACCCTGTGGCACACCGGCAGAGAGATGGTTCCAATGAGATACATCCCGTCCCACCCGCACCGCCTGCTGGCGACCGCGGAGATAATTAGAAAACCACTCCAGTGACAGTGAGGAGAAGTTCAGAGACTTTAGAATGGCAAGCAAGATATCGTGGTCGACCATATTGAAGGCATTAGAGAAATCGATAAGGACAATGATGGTGACCAGCTGATTCTCCATGCCATGTCTAACATCCTCGGTTACTTTAAGGAGTGCTGTCGTTGTGCTGTGTCCAGGGCGGAAACCTGACTGAAGGGGAGTGATAAGGGAGTTGGAGTAGATGAAGGAGGAGACTTGCTTGTGAGCAGCGGCTTCTAAAATTTTGGAAAGAAAAGGGAGGATAGATATAGGCCTGAAGTTATTTAAAAGACGAGGGGAGGCAGTTTTAGGCAGAGGAGTGACGAACGCTTTACGCCAGAGAAGAGGGAATTGGCCAGTCTCGAGGGAGTAATTTATGATGTGAACTATGATGGGTAGAATTTGTTCTAGAACACAGACAATCATTTTCCGGCTAATTTCGTCACACCCGACAGCATTGGACTTGAGAGAGGAAATTATCTTACTAATCTCATCAATTGTCACTGGAGAGAAAGAAAAGGAATCGGAATGCAAAGGGCCTGTGGAAGCAATCCTGGTTATGGTTTGGGACTTGATAACAGGGTCTAATGAAGGAGTTGAGGAAAAGTGATTATTAAAGTCATTTAGAGAAAAAGGGTAAGAATTAGAGTTAGGAGAAGCTTTACCAAGGCCAAGGGACCGAAGAAACTTCCATGTATTGGCCGGAGAGCTGTTGGAAACGTTATCAAGGAAATATTGACGCTTAGCTGCTCTCACCATTCTGTTGCACCTGTTACGTGCTATCTTGTAGAGAGCCCAGTTCTCCTCAGTCCTATCATTTTTAAATTTCCTGAAAGCGCGATCCCGTCGAGTCATTGCCATGCGAACACCCCGCCCGATCCAAGGAGCAGGCGGCCGTTTAACTCGGACAGCTTTTTGTGGTGCGTGGGTATCGAAAATTTGAAGTAGAAATGTATTAAGGTAAGAGATTTTGTCGTCAACTGATGATAACCCAAGAATTGCATCTAAGTCAAATTTGCTGGCATCCTCCCTTAAGCTGTCGAAGTTGAGCCGAGCGAAATTGCGCATCCAAACAAGGGAAGGTTTGGGCTTAGGAGGTCTTAAGCGATATTGAGCAAAAATAAGGTCATGTTTGGAGAAGCCCGGTGCAGGTATCTGACCGAAGCTCGAGACGTTATCTGAAGAAGTTATAATTAAGTCAAGCCAAGTGTCACGAGCGGAGGAGTTATGATGTGTTGGTTCCAAAGGGAGAACAGAGAGATTGACAGACTTAATAATATTCAGAAGTTTAAGGGACTGGGGTGAACTGCAGGAAAGATCAGTAGGTATTGAAATCACCCATGATAATGTGATGTCTATAATCCGAGGATAGAGGTTCAAGAACAGACTCGAGATGAGATAGGAAATCTACAGTAGGGGGACAATAGACAACTGCAAGGACCGCTGACCGACCATACGCTGCAATGTGTCGTGTACAATGGTACACACTACACTAGTACACACCTCGTCCTTCCTCTCGGCCACGTTCAGGGACAGTGGCTGCGTGGCGGGGTTGATCCCGCGCTCTACCATACGCTGCAATGTGTCGTGTACAATGGTACACACTACACTAGTACACACCTCGTCCTTCCTCTCGGCCACGTTCAGGGACAGTGGCTGCGTGGCGGGGTTGATCCCGCGCTCTACCATACGCTGCAATGTGTCGTGTACAATGGTACACACTACACTAGTACACACCTCGTCCTTCCTCTCGGCCACGTTCAGGGACAGTGGCTGCGTGGCGGGGTTGATCCCGCGCTCTACCATACGCTGCAATGTGTCGTGTACAATGGTACACACTACACTAGTACACACCTCGTCCTTCCTCTCGGCCACGTTCAGGGACAGTGGCTGCGTGGCGGGGTTGATCCCGCGCTCTACCATACGCTGCAATGTGTCGTGTACAATGGTACACACTACACTAGTACACACCTCGTCCTTCCTCTCGGCCACGTTCAGGGACAGTAGCTGCGTGGCGGGGTTGATCCCGCGCTCTACCATACGCTGCAATGTGTCGTGTACAATGGTACACACTACACTAGTACACACCTCGTCCTTCCTCTCGGCCACGTTCAGGGACAGTGGCTGCGTGGCGGGGTTGATCCCGCGCTCTACCATACGCTGCAATGTGTCGTGTACAATGGTACACACTACACTAGTACACACCTCGTCCTTCCTCTCGGCCACGTTCAGGGACAGTGGCTGCGTGGCGGGGTTGATCCCGCGCTCTACCATACGCTGCAATGTGTCGTGTACAATGGTACACACTACACTAGTACACACCTCGTCCTTCCTCTCGGCCACGTTCAGGGACAGTGGCTGCGTGGCGGGGTTGATCCCGCGCTCTACCATACGCTGCAATGTGTCGTGTACAATGGTACACACTACACTAGTACACACCTCGTCCTTCCTCTCGGCCACGTTCAGGGACAGTGGCTGCGTGGCGGGGTTGATCCCGCGCTCTACCATACGCTGCAATGTGTCGTGTACAATGGTACACACTACACTAGTACACACCTCGTCCTTCCTCTCGGCCACGTTCAGGGACAGTGGCTGCGTGGCGGGGTTGATCCCGCGCTCTACCATACGCTGCAATGTGTCGTGTACAATGGTACACACTACACTAGTACACACCTCGTCCTTCCTCTCAGCCACGTTCAGGGACAGTGGCTGCGTGGCGGGGTTGATCCCGCGCTCTACCATACGCTGCAATGTGTCGTGTACAATGGTACACACTACACTAGTACACACCTCGTCCTTCCTCTCAGCCACGTTCAGGGACAGTGGCTGCGTGGCGGGGTTGATCCCGCGCTCTACCATACGCTGCAATGTGTCGTGTACAATGGTACACACTACACTAGTACACACCTCGTCCTTCCTCTCAGCCACGTTCAGGGACAGTGGCTGCGTGGCGGGGTTGATCCCGCGCTCTACCATACGCTGCAATGTGTCGTGTACAATGGTACACACTACACTAGTACACACCTCGTCCTTCCTCTCGGCCACGTTCAGGGACAGTGGCTGCGTGGCGGGGTTGATCCCGCGCTCTACCATACGCTGCAATGTGTCGTGTACAATGGTACACACTACACTAGTACACACCTCGTCCTTCCTCTCGGCCACGTTCAGGGACAGTGGCTGCGTGGCGGGGTTGATCCCGCGCTCTACCATACGCTGCAATGTGTCGTGTACAATGGTACACACTACACTAGTACACACCTCGTCCTTCCTCTCAGCCACGTTCAGGGACAGTGGCTGCGTGGCGGGGTTGATCCCGCGCTCTACCATACGCTGCAATGTGTCGTGTACAATGGTACACACTACACTAGTACACACCTCGTCCTTCCTCTCAGCCACGTTCAGGGACAGTGGCTGCGTGGCGGGGTTGATCCCGCGCTCTACCATACGCTGCAATGTGTCGTGTACAATGGTACACACTACACTAGTACACACCTCGTCCTTCCTCTCGGCCACGTTCAGGGACAGTGGCTGCGTGGCGGGGTTGATCCCGCGCTCTACCATACGCTGCAATGTGTCGTGTACAATGGTACACACTACACTAGTACACACCTCGTCCTTCCTCTCGGCCACGTTCAGGGACAGTGGCTGCGTGGCGGGGTTGATCCCGCGCTCTACCATACGCTGCAATGTGTCGTGTACAATGGTACACACTACACTAGTACACACCTCGTCCTTCCTCTCGGCCACGTTCAGGGACAGTGGCTGCGTGGCGGGGTTGATCCCGCGCTCTACCATACGCTGCAATGTGTCGTGTACAATGGTACACACTACACTAGTACACACCTCGTCCTTCCTCTCAGCCACGTTCAGGGACAGTGGCTGCGTGGCGGGGTTGATCCCGCGCTCTACCATACGCTGCAATGTGTCGTGTACAATGGTACACACTACACTAGCACACACCTCGTCCTTCCTCTCGGCCACGTTCAGGGACAGTGGCTGCGTGGCGGGGTTGATCCCGCGCTCTACCATACGCTGCAATGTGTCGTGTACAATGGTACACACTACACTAGTACACACCTCGTCCTTCCTCTCGGCCACGTTCAGGGACAGTGGCTGCGTGGCGGGGTTGATCCCGCGCTCTACCATACGCTGCAATGTGTCGTGTACAATGGTACACACTACACTAGTACACACCTCGTCCTTCCTCTCGGCCACGTTCAGGGACAGTGGCTGCGTGGCGGGGTTGATCCCGCGCTCTACCATACGCTGCAATGTGTCGTGTACAATGGTACACACTACACTAGTACACACCTCGTCCTTCCTCTCAGCCACGTTCAGGGACAGTGGCTGCGTGGCGGGGTTGATCCCGCGCTCTACCATACGCTGCAATGTGTCGTGTACAATGGTACACACTACAATAGTACACACCTCGTCCTTCCTCTCAGCCACGTTCAGGGACAGTGGCTGCGTGGCGGGGTTGATCCCGCGCTCTACCATACGCTGCAATGTGTCGTGTACAATGGTACACACTACAATAGTACACACCTCGTCCTTCCTCTCAGCCACGTTCAGGGACAGTGGCTGCGTGGCGGGGTTGATCCCGCGCTCTACCATACGCTGCAATGTGTCGTGTACAATGGTACACACTACAATAGTACACACCTCGTCCTTCCTCTCAGCCACGTTCAGGGACAGTGGCTGCGTGGCGGGGTTGATCCCGCGCTCTACCATACGCTGCAATGTGTCGTGTACAATGGTACACACTACAATAGTACACACCTCGTCCTTCCTCTCAGCCACGTTCAGGGACAGTGGCTGCGTGGCGGGGTTGATCCCGCGCTCTACCATACGCTGCAATGTGTCGTGTACAATGGTACACACTACAATAGTACACACCTCGTCCTTCCTCTCAGCCACGTTCAGGGACAGTGGCTGCGTGGCGGGGTTGATCCCGCGCTCTACCATACGCTGCAATGTGTCGTGTACAATGGTACACACTACAATAGTACACACCTCGTCCTTCCTCTCAGCCACGTTCAGGGACAGTGGCTGCGTGGCGGGGTTGATCCCGCGCTCTACCATACGCTGCAATGTGTCGTGTACAATGGTACACACTACACTAGTACACACCTCGTCCTTCCTCTCAGCCACGTTCAGGGACAGTGGCTGCGTGGCGGGGTTGATCCCGCGCTCTACCATACGCTGCAATGTGTCGTGTACAATGGTACACACTACACTAGTACACACCTCGTCCTTCCTCTCAGCCACGTTCAGGGACAGTGGCTGCGTGGCGGGGTTGATCCCGCGCTCTACCATACGCTGCAATGTGTCGTGTACAATGGTACACACTACACTAGTACACACCTCGTCCTTCCTCTCAGCCACGTTCAGGGACAGTGGCTGCGTGGCGGGGTTGATCCCGCGCTCTACCATACGCTGCAATGTGTCGTGTACAATGGTACACACTACACTAGTACACACCTCGTCCTTCCTCTCAGCCACGTTCAGGGACAGTGGCTGCGTGGCGGGGTTGATCCCGCGCCGCATCTGCTCGAGGGCGCGCTCTACCATACGCTGGAATGTATCGTCGTCTACCGCCGGCTTGCAATGCTAAGTAAAACAAAATGGTAGTGAAAAACTTTAGGAAGTAATGTTTTAAGGCAATAATTAATCCACAGATTAAGATAGGCCTGATGCAGATTAGTTGCTATGCAACGTTTAATATTAATAAAAAATGTTCGATGGTTGCCTAGCAATCCTACTAATAATTATAAATGTTAAAGTTTGTGGGTTTGGATGTTTGTTCCTCAATCACGCAAAAACTACTAAACGGATTTGGTTGGAATTTGGCACACAGATAGTAGATAGCCTAGATTAAAACATAGAATACTTTTTATCCCGATATTCCCACGGGAACGCGAACCACGCGGATGAAACCGCGGGCGGCCGCTAGTCATTCATAAATTAATATGTCACTGACAAATGTCAACTTGGTGAAATAGGGACCTGTTTGCGCAGAATCATTAGATACCTTTTTAAGCTCTTCCTGGAAGGTCTCGCTGCTCTCAATGAACTTGCGCTTCTTTGCCTCGAATTTTTCTTCAATTTGCTGCAGTTCATCTTCTAACTTTTTCTGATGCATCGTAAGAGACTGGACTTGTTTTTTCAGGATCTGTTAAAGAATTTGAAAGCATGTTTTGTTGTCGCCTACTATTTAGCTTAAAGGAAAAGTTAAAAGTATAATACTGATAAATAATAATGCTTTATTATGTTTCTTTGACGTTTTTTTAGTGTTTCGTAGCCTAAATAGCAAAAAACGGAACCCTTATAGATTCGTTATGTCTGTCTGTCTGTCCGTCCGTATGTCACAGCCATTTTATTCCGAAAGTATTAAAATTACACAGTTGAAACTTGGTAGGAAGATGTATTCTGTAAACCGCTTCACGATTTTTACACAAAAATAAAAAAAAAAACAGATTAAGCTCCCCATACATAGAATTGAAAGTGAAAAATATATTTTTTTATCAAACCAATACGTGCAGGGGTGTCTTGAAGAGCTATCTAATAGCTCTTCAAAAATTACTTTGAGGTTTCAAAGCCTATTTTTTCTCAAAGTCAACCGTTTGAAAGATAAACACTGCCAAAGTGGTAAAATGTGTGTCCCCCCCCTCCTCTCTAACTTTTAAAATAAGAAAGTGAAAAATAAAAATATATGCTATATAGATCTTAATGAACACTTTCGACGAAAATTGGTTTAAACGAGATATAGTAATCAGTTTTCCGAGATATAGTACATTTTCCAAAACCGCAAATATAACTTTGTCATTCATCAAACACTGTGAAAAACAAAGTTATTTTTGCAGACAAAAAAATATAGTGGTATTAAATATGGTACGGATAAAGGTAAACAAGTCTATTGCCTAGTTCCAAATCACGCCAACAGCACTGTTAGCGTATAATCCATTAAATTAAGTAGGTACACAAATACCCTATCTGTGTAATATTTTGTGACTATTTAATTTGGTCGGATTCGCGCTAACAGCGCTGTGAGCGTGATTCGGAACGCAGCCGAAATACCTGCATTCTCGCAGTGGTGACGACGGACCTAACATCCGGTACCACGGTATCGGAGAATATCTCGTTGATGAGTCGGTGGTTGCGCAGGTAGCGCGCGTACGCCACGTGCTTCACTGACAGACCCTCGTCTTGGTCTACACCAACAAATAACCAAACAGAGTTAATTTAAATAAAAAACAAAACAGTGTTAATTGAAATAAATAAACAGAGTTAATTGAAATAACTAAACAGAGTTAATTGAAATAACTAAACAGAGTTAATTGAAATAACTAAACAGAGTTAATTGAAATAACTAAACAGAGTAAATTGAAATAACTAAACAGAGTTAATTGAAATAACTAAACAGAGTTAATTGAAATAACTAAACAGAGTTAATTGAAATAACTAAACAGAGTTAATTGAAATAACTAAACAGAGTTAAGAGGATTACAGCGCTACACTAGCGCCGCCAATGGAAAAAAAAATCGTAGTGCTAATAAAGACGAAATTGTGTTCTTCTAGTGTACTCCGGAGAAGTTTTGTTGTACTTTTTATCGTTTAAACAATATTTTATAACCTGTCGTTTAGTTGTCGTTTAGTTTATTGCTAAAAAATTGTTTAAAAAACAAAAAAACCGACTTCAAAAACCTGCCTATAAAAAGCAAGAAATAATATTCAAATCATTAGATATGCATTATCATTGTTATAAATTTAGGGCATGCACCCGGTTCTACCCGGTTCTTTAACGATATAAACAGAACCGGTTCCGGAAGGAGCAAACCCGGTTCCCCCGGTTCTTAAAAAAACTGAAAATTATTATATTTTTTTGTTCAATTCAAACTGAATGTGAAGAAACCAAAGGTGGCTGCAGCGTGATGATAAAAATTGGCAAAGAAATGAAGTCTTTGCACCAAAAATGCATTGTGCATTCAATTCAGCTAGAGCTCTCAGACGTCTTTTACAAGAAAACCATGACTACGGTACGGATGATGGTAACGAAATTGTTGAACAACATGACTTGGATGACATAACATCTCTCCTTGATCTTAGGATCGACTGACTCGCGAGCAACTACTCTGTTCACGCAAAACCCTTCTCCACGTTAGTCCTCCAGGGCTTTGCTGGAGTATTTGCTACTACCACTAAGATTGCACCAATGGAGGCTCCAAGTGGGCTCACGCCCAAACCCTTCTGCACTCTGCGCACCTCCTACTCGTTACGGCTTAATGACATGCACTTGCGTACATGCCTCACATAACCGTAACGGTAGTGTATAGGCGAAATGCTTCAGCCCCATCCATTTTCAGGGTTGGTTGCTTCGGCAAGTAAGTCGTTGCATACTCCTTAGCGGATTCCAACTTCCATGGCCAACGTCCTACTGTCATGCATGACTTCATGAGCGACCAACGCCTTTCATAAGCGTTTTTAGGCGTCTTAACACTACGTTTAGTTTATCCCACAGCACCAGTTCTGCTTACCAAAATTGGCCCACTTGGCACCATCATCAGATCCCCGGCTTCATCGTTCTAGTAAACCGGAGTTCTTACCCATTTATAGGTTGAGGTCGTGTCAGCATCAGCACCAATGCCTCTAATCATTTGCTTTACCTGATGAGACTATTCGATTCGACGAAAACTATTCTGAGGGAAACTCGGACGGAACCACCTACTAGCTAGATGTTTCGATTAGTATAGCCTCTATACCCTGTTCCAACGAACGATTTGCACGTCAGAATCGCTACGGTTCTCCATTAGGGTAGATATGAGCGCCGCGCTGGCGCGCCGCCGCCGCCGCCAATTCTTCCGCGCCGCCGCCGCCGCGAAAAGGCAACGGCGCGCCGAGCGAGAGGAAAAATTTAATGAATCAATGTGAACGAGCTCGTTGTTATTGTACGATAGGACGCGTTACACGTTTGCGTCAAAATGGCCACGCCTGCATCGTCGTCTCCATTAGAATAACAAAATGTAGGCGTTTTTAAAACGAAACTAGATAAAATTATCATGTCTTCGCTTTCCTAATTAAAGTCTACAGTTACTGTTGGAACTTTTACTTGGCGTTCGTGGTCTATGAGAAAGCCTTTAATTCGATAGAAACTTGGGCGGTGTTGCAGTCTCTCCAGAGGTGCTAAGTGGACTTATCAAGGTGTTGAGGTACTTATTCGAAAATGCCACCATGTCGGTCCGAGTACAGAACCAGAGCACAAACCCCATCGAACTGCAGTGAAGTGTGAGACAGGGAGACGTTATTACTCCGAAACTGTTCACAGCTGCGTTGGAGGACATCTTTAAGCTCTTAGACTGGAAAGGACTCGCTACCAACATTAATGGCCAGTACCTAACACACCATCGTTTTGCCGATGATATCCAACTCGGATGGGCCGCATTCGATTCAGAAAGCTTCGAAAAATCTTCGCGTCCAACTTACCTCAGTGTCTCAAGACTGAAAGTCTATGATGTAGTGTGTGTTGCCAGTGATGCCAAGGCAGTGAAAAGTGGTCGCTAACTATGGGTCTTTTAAGAAGGCTCAAAATCACCCAGCCAGGCCCGCCGCAAGCGGGCGTGCAAGGCGTGCACCGTAGAGATGGGTAGGTTCGGTTGGAAACGCATCAGTGGACCTGCATCACATGCCACAGTGATAGATGTACATCCAACGACCAGTTGGATTCCGCTCACCCCGGAGCGGATTGCACAGCGGTTCATAGAGTAACTTATCGGTTATGGAACTGAATCACGGGATAACGGACCAAGGGGGGAGGTGCGGTGCAGCGGGGCGGGGCGGCGGCGGGCCGGAGTCGGACTCGTGCGTGGGGAGTTGCATCGTTCTTTCGTGCGGGTGGGAGTGATTCAGTTCATTTCAAATGACTCCTGTTCTCAAATTATCTAGCTTCAAACTTGTTGTTAGGCGTATTTATTTTGGTTTTTCGTGATAAGTATTTTTCAATTGGTATTAGGTAAGGTATTAGATTTTTCAATTGTTATCTACTTTTCGTTTATGTTTGATCATTGGATTTTTCAGTTATGTTACCAAATTAGGCGATTTTTGTTTTTTTTTTACTTTTTAATTAGAGATTATAGGTAATTCATGATTATTACAAAATATATATGAGACTGATTTGTCCCATACTACTTTTATTTATCCTGCTCAATCCGCATTCCGTCCCAATTCCGACTCCGCCTTAGGAGATAGAGGTTCACGATCACGACCGATGGACAGTTAGTCTGCCGCCGGACCCATATGGGTCCGACGGACACGGGACCTGGATGTACATCACCAGAGCTGGATGTACATCCTGATGCAACTCCTAATTAAGAGCGGACCTACCCATCTCTAGTGCACCGCAGGCGGGCGGCACGTCTAGGGAGGCGGCAAATCAACCGATTCAAGCGACGAAGCTAGGGTCAAAGAAGGGTCATGACATGAGCGCTCCTGGCAAAATTTGAATTTTACGCCCCAAAACAAATTTCTAGGATAATGAGCGCCCTTGGCAAGATTTGAATTTTGCGTCCCAAGACATAGACTATTTTCTAGCAATGGGTCAGCAAATTGAGTGTTGCGCCCCTGGCAGACGACGCCCCCCTTGCCAACCCCTTACCTAGCTATGACGCCAGATCCATTACGTAACAATAAACGTATTCAGGAAGATTGAAAGATGCCACTTTCCTTGTACCCACTTGTGAAGAAGCGGCAAACCGCGGGTCGCGAGCTGCATGCAGCTCTTTGGCTCCCTCTGTGCGGCTCTGCCGAGAATGACCTATAGCTAAATAATTTATTAGATTTTTCCTCGCGCTTAGACAATATCATTGCACCGACATCCATTGATTGTAATGATTTTGACCATATATAATTTCCGCATGTCCTGGAGCGCGCGGCGCGCTAGACTTCTACATAAGGAGTGGGTGCAAATATAAAGACTTCTTTCAAGAAATCACCCACTTGTGATTTCATACAAAAGCGCGGGAAGAGTTAAAATTAAGTTTAGCTCTCGAAAGCAATCATTTCTTTTTGACAAGCAGGTAGTCGTGGCGTAGTAGGGGACGGCATAATCGAACTTGCACGCGGGTGCTCAAACAGCTAGAGCGGCGGGCCTGCATCCAGCGTTCAATGGAGAGAGCCATGCTCGGCGTGTCCCTACGTGATCGAATCAGAAATGAGGAGATAAACTAAAGTAACCGTCAGCGCTCGAAGGATTGCTGGGCTGAAGTGGCAGTGGGCGGGACATATAGAGAGAAAAATGGATAACCATTAGGGCGGAAAGGTTTTTGAATGGCGACCACGCACCGGACGAAGCTCCGAGGGTAGGCCCCCGACAAGGTGGACGGACGTTAGGGTGAAGGTCGCGGGAACCCGCTTGATGCAGGCAGCGCAGGACCGATTGTTGTGGAGATGCTTGGGGGAGGCTTATACCCAGAAGTGGATGTCATGCGGCTGCTACGATATGCGTTTTTAAAATTCTAATAAAAATAAGTATTTCTGATCGAAAAACTATGTCTTTTTATTATTTCCTGTCAATAAATTAAAAAACACCATTTAGAGGTCACGCCGCCGACGGCGCCGCCGCCGCCGAACCAAAAAAGTCGGCGCGCCGCCGCCGGCCTTTTACCCATCGGCGCTCATATCTACATTAGGGTTTCCCATGACATCGACCTCACCAGGCATAGTTCATCATCTTTCGGGTCCCAACATCTGCGCTCAGAGCACATTCACGCACGGATTTTAAACGAGACGCCTCGGGAGTGTGAAAGGTCGACCTAAACCGACGCTCTATTCTCCCTGAGCACGCGACAAGTGCGCGCCTTCATTTTTATTGTGCCTTTCAGTTTAAAATCTTAATGGCTCGCACACATGCTAGATTCCTTACTTTTGTTATCTTTTAAATTAATTCTTATTCTAAAATAGTTATATAGTATTATCCCAATGACGACTTAGGGCGTCCGCTGCATTAAGCGGGATCCCGATGCTGGGCGACATAGATTAGAGCTTACTCATGCACTGCAACTGCAAGCATCTGTCCGCCAGAAAACCAGCAATCTATATTTCCGCGCCGTGTACCCGCGAAGGGATCCCGCTTAACGCAGTAAACGCCCTTAAGATTGAGACGAACGAGAATACAACTAACCTGCTGGCTGAGGATAAAATACGTACGGGTACAAAAACGCTGAATATTCTAGAGACTTTTTCTTTCTTTACGTTTTTCGACTCTTTTGTTAACTTTATTTGTGCGAGTATGTTGTAATAAGTTTTTTTTTTGATTTTATTAATTTATGTTTTTGAAGTGTTAAATTAAAAGATTATTCGACGATTTTGGTTTTCTAAGGCTAATAAGTTAATATACAAAAAATATATAAAGGAAAGTAACTAAAAAAATACTGATTTGTTACTAAATAAAGATTGATTTAATGTTTAAGTTCTAAATATTATGATGATTAGACAAAATTTTAACAATTTTATTTCACTCCTTATAATAGGTATTAGCTTATCCTGTTAAATTATCTATGATTTACAACATTTGAATGTAAAAATAAAAAAAAACTTGCTGGAACCGGGGGAACCGGTTCCCCTGGTTCTAACTGTCTACGAGAACCGGGTATCAAAATCCTGGAACCGGACACGGTTCTGCATGTCCTAGTTATAATAAAAACACGTCTATTGAAGTCGGGTGGGGCTTTTAGAATAAAAAAAGGAAGTTGTACTGCAGCCCCACCCGACTTCAATAGACGTGTTTTTATTATAATTAACAATGATAATGCATATCTAATGATTTGAATATTATTTCTTGCTTTTTATAGGCAGGTTTCTGGAAGTCGGTTTTTTGTTTTTTAAACAATTTTTTATTTTTAGTGTAAGTACCTTCTGTATTAGGTACATTATTTAGGTAGAAAATCGACTCGGCCAAACGTGAGATAATCGCGAAGAAACATACTTACTTACATACTGAGAACCTCCTTTTTTTGAAGTCGGTTAAAAAGACTACACTAAAGTATCCCTTTTCCAACAAAAAAAAACATCTAATTCGGTTCATAAATAAGAAAGTCGTCAAGGTAGTTGATGCAAAATCATAGTATTTTCAGGATTACTTGAAAACTACCCGACCGATTTGAAAAAAAATAAATGGGACCATCTCGCAAGCAAACTCAATCGAACAAAAAAAGAATCATCAAAATCGGTATGGACCGATTTTGATGATTCTTTTTATGATGGTAATGTCGAAGATACGGACGAAAAACGATAAAAAAACATACAATCGAATTGAGAACCTCCTCCTTTTGGTGAAGTCGGTTAAAAAGTGGTCACTTTTAGCAATAAAACTCCATTAAACTAAACGATAGACTAGAAAATATAGTTTAAGCGATAAAAAGTACCACAAATCTTATTCGGAGTACACTAGAACGCAATTCATAATTTCGCCTTTGTTTAAGCTCTATGACTTTTTTTCCATTGGCGGCGCTAGTGTAGCGTATAAACCCTCTTAATCCGGCGTGCAACTCGCACGAGACCAAGAAGCGGAGATTGCACGCCTAGTATCATAGTGAAGATTGAAAAAAGACTCTTTAGTGACGTTACGGCTTATTGCTATCTCTTTCTTTTCGTTTTACAATACGTTTTCGTTTCTCACGAACGAACGAACGAACGACGAACAACGAACACGTATTGTAACACTAAAGAAAGAGGTTGCAATAAGCCGTCACGTCACTCAAGGACATTTTTAGGGTTCCGTACCCAAAGGGTAAAAACGGGACCCTATTTATTACTAAGCCTCCGCTGTCCGTCTGTCTGTCTGTCTGTCACCAGGCTGTATCTCATGAACCGTGATAGCTAGACAGTTGAAATTTTCACAGATGATGTATGTCTGTTGTCGCTATAACAACAAATACTAAAAACAGAATAAAATAAATATTTAAGGGGGGCTCCCATACAACAAACGTGATTTTTTGCTGTTTTTAGGGTTCCGTACTCAAAGGGTGAAAACGGGACCCTATTACTAAGCCTTCGCTGTCCGTCTGTCTGTCTGTCACCAGGCTGTATCTCATGAACCGTGATAGCTAGATAGTTGAAATTTTCACAGATGATGTATTTCTGTTACCGCTATAACAACAAATACTAAAAACAGAAAAAAAAATATTTAAGGGGGGCTCCCAGCTCCCATACAACAAACGTGATATTTTTGCAGTTTTTTGCTCGATATTGATAACGACTACAGGTAGACAGTTGAAATTTTTACAGATCGTGTATTTCTATTGCTGCTACAACAACTTATGCTAAAAATGAAATAAAATAAATATTTAAGCGAGCCCCCATACAACAAACATGATTTTCTGCTGTTTTTTTGGTACGGAACCCTTCGTGTGCGAGTCCGACTCGCACTTGGCCGGTTTTTTCTATCTTCACTGGCACTGGCCGTGCAATCTCCATTGGAGGGAGGTATAATCTTCTTGCGCGAGACTTAAAGCAACATTATAATTATGCAACACTAGCGCCACTCCCGCAAAATAACTGAGGGAACCCTCGCAAAATGTCAATTGTTTTAAATCTAGCCAAAAGTGGCCACTTTGAGCTGAAATGGATTTTAAAACTTACAGAAACAATGAAATCTTTAGAAGAGTTATTCAAAAATATTAGAGGCAATTTAAGAGGGCATGATCTTAGCTTTTTTTATATATTTACGAGTAATAAAAACAAATGAATTGGCGGCGCTCTAGTAGTGGATAGTAGGGCGCCTTAAAAATATAAACTCAAGATAATTAATATTAGAAAAAATACTAGAAAAAATCGACTCACCCGTAGCAGCTCAGACGGCATTAAGTACGCTGAATCGATTTTTTCTAGTATGTTTTTTAATATTAATTATCTTAATATTCAAAAATAGCATTGTGAATGCCTAAAATATAAAAATTCAAAAAATATAAAGTTAAATTAAATAAGTGTACCTTCTTCGTCTTCAGCGGGCTGTATGTCAATCCTCCTGTCTTGCTGCTGCTGCTCCTTCTGGGAGCTGCCCTTCTTGCCAGAGGTCTCCTCTTCCAAGTTGCCTACTACTGACCATACTCGTTAGTGATATATAAGGGGAAGATATTTTATATAGAATTTAAACAGCGAACTAAAATCTATGGAAGTGTAATTGCAAGCAAATATTGTTTAAAAACAAGTACCCTTCACAATTCACATACCTAGTCTAAATCACAAAAGGCCGTAAACTCAACAATCAACCAAACATACCTTATAACAATGCGCGCACAATCGGTATTAGGTAGGTTGTATTCTGGCGCATATGACATTTTGTATTGTATTGACTAAGCAGATTTAAATTTTTAAGCCCCGCCTACTTGATTGTAATTTGCGTGGTTCTATTTTTTGAGAGGAATGTTTGTTCCATAGATTTTAGTTCGCTAAATTTAAATTATTTTTAGTGAGGAGAAATCGAGTTAGTATTTTATACAAAGAAAATAATTTAATCTAAAAAAGATGTAATAAAAAAGGCAGTCGTATAGTTTTAATGTTGCTTTATAAGAAATGCCTTTAAGTTGTTACTTAACGAATTACTGTTTTAATGAAAAAGAAAGAGTTATGAGAAAAGTTACAAAATTATAGCACAGATTAATAATTAAACTGTTATCATGATATTATTATATCTCATGGTTATGAACTTATGACAATAATAATAGTCAGGTAGTATGTTGCAGTGCAGATGTGCATGTGTGTTAACCATTTAACCAAAAATGAATGTAGTGATTTGGGTCACAACTAAGTTCTATTTAATCAATATGTTAAAGACTTGTGGAAAGTAGTGATATCTGTATACTCCTTTGAGGGGAAAAGGAGTGATTTTATTTACCCCTTTTAGGGAAAAGGGCAGGACTTTATGTATGAGTATATCTTAGACGTGCCCCAAATACCACACCAAGAAGCGACATACAAGCAAACCACTCGGACCTTACCTACTGCCTTATTTTTCGCAGCCACATACGCCAAGTATGCCGGCGAATTGTGGTACGTCTTCAAACTTTTCTCATACTCCGACTGCCCGAACGGAAATGTGTCCCATCGTGCAAATTAACATGGAGTGGTGCATGTGGACGACAAAATTAGCGTTAGGTACTTGTTTGGGTTAGTCACATGGGGGCGGGGGCAGTGGCACGAGCTAGTATGTAAACAATTAAGGTAAGGTCTTACTTGAAAACTTGAACACAATGTTGAAATTAGCATTTTAGACACTAGGTTTTATTTGATTGAATGATTTGGTCAAAGTAGGTGCATTTGTTTGGGGGCTACGATGCCACAGACATATGTCTGACGACGTATGTGTGTAGTTTATCTGATACGGCTAATACCCGAAGGCGGCTAAACCTAGTTTTAGCCGGCTAAATAATTGTTGATTAAAACTAGGTGTAATCAATCTGATTTACTCCTGAAGGTCCCGAATATAGGTTAGAAATTTAGAGGTTGTTTTTTTAACAAACAACAGAAATAACTTTCTTAATACCCCATGCCAGTTAGACCTAGTTTTAGCCGGCTACATCTAGTATTAGCCGCTAGCAAATCGGCTACACCTAGGTTTAAACATGAACGAATGGTTTAACCAACAGCTACCGGCTACACCTGGTTTTAGCCAGCTAAAACTAGGTTTAACCGCACTTCGGGTATTAGCTATAACATACCTACACAAATACACAACACGTCAATCTTTTTAACACCCCTCTTTTTGCGTCGGGGGTTAAAAACTAAAAAATGGTAACCAAATTTAATTCTGTAAGATTATAACTTCATAAAAATTTATGTTTGTTTCGCTTGAGGAGAGATACTAAAGCGAGACGAAAGTTATATAAGGAGCTTCTTCGTGATCGTGAGTTCTCAAGTAGTACCTCACCTTAAGTTCGCGGGCTAATCGTTGCGGTCACCCCTGTGGCACAACGATTTGCGAGCAAACTATGTAAACCAGTACTACACTCGACGTCGGAAAAATCGCACATCTTCAAACATAAGTTTAGACTTGGCCACCTGCTATTGCTAGCTAATATTTTATTGTGTAAATGTTGATATCTATTGAAAGTACATTTATGAGCTCTCAATTAATAATAATTGTTTGATTTAATAAACATAACAGTTACCATAATTAAACGCTTGAAGCGTTATTGCTTGCGCCGCCATTAAAGGGAAATAAAAGGGGTCAATTCAGGAAATGCGGGTAAATTCGCTATCGAAATTATGGAGAAAACACACTTCAACAGTTCAATTAAAAAAACTGGCCAAGTGCGAGTCGGACTCGCTCATGAAGGGTTCCGTACCAAAAACCGGCAAAAAAAACACGTTTGTTGTATGGAAGCCCCCCTTAAATATTTATTTTATTCTGTTTTTAGTATTTGTTGTTATAGCGGCAACAGAAATACATCATCTGTGAAAATGTCAACTGTCTAGCTATCATGGTTCATGAGATACAGCCTGGTGACAGACAGACAGACAGACAGACGGACAGCGGAGTCTTAGTAATAGGGTCCCATTTTTACCCTTTGGGTACGGAACCCTAAAAAGGAATAGCCAAGATGGATACTATTACCCATGAAGTTGCTGAAATATTGCAAAAAAATGAGGCAATGTAATGTTGCTCAGAAACTGAATATCAGTAATTGATTCCGTTCAATGAGTATTACAACGGTTTCTAGAGACTGTTGGTTATGTCCGAAGGGGAAGGAGTATATAGCACTTACCATTAAATTAGGATTAAATTAACTTTGAAGAAATTTTTGAAAATGTGCGATTTTTCTGACGCCGAGTGTAGTTACATTATGATCTTTAATGATATTCTGAAGTGTTTACAAATTGGCAGTTTGACTGTACAATGGAGGGATTCCAATGGGTAAAGTGATGTAGCATGGTATTATAGATACATGTTCTCAACCACTTCTCAACAAATGTTTGGTGCTTATTTTCTACAAAACTTTGAGGATTTAAAACACTTTTTTACCAAAATATAATAAACAACGACTAAAATACTGTGTCGGTTCTGTGCTAATACTTTAGTACCAACAATTATTTTCTGACTTGGTGAATAATGTGAATATTGAATCCCTGTGCAAGTGAAATATACAGTGGTTGAAAAACCCACTTGAATAGCTTTATACTGTGTCCATGGCATGATTTTGAGGTTTGGGCTCCAACATAGCTTTATGTAACTCCATAACACCGTGTTAAAAAAGCTGGTGATGTAGGCATGGTTATAAACAATTTGTTCCCTCTTTGCTCAAACATAGTCTAAATTAGGATGTACCTCTGGATTTGTGCGCCAGCCATTGAATGTAAGCGGGCGACGATTGGTAAGTTTTCAACATTTCTGTATACTGCGCCTGAGCCCAAAATAAACTTTATTTATGAACATTTTTATGACATACAAGTCTGATTACTTAAATCAACATCTGTGCTGTTTCAACCAGTAAATTTTTCTTAACTATAAAAATATATGATTATGTATTGAGACTCCCTTCTTCTTCTTCTACGGAATTTCTATGAACCAATGTGCCAGTCGCCACCACTGGTGTTGAATGGGAATTTTGGATGGAAACAAAAACTTAACATACTCGTAACACTGGTAGGTGTTCTCTCATACATATTATCAGTATAGTACCTATAAATATTGTTTCAATTACAAGTGCTTTTAAATCTTAAACGCTTAAAATTAACATTTTAGTGTAGCACCCATATCTGCCGAAAGCATGGCGCCGAGTCAAAGACAATTCGAGCTTATTTGTCCGAAAATTCGGCGCTGTACTATCGGCAGGTGTGGTGCTGCAACTCATATACTAAAAATACTAAATGAAGTAACATTACCTTCTCTGCTTCATATTCATCAACAAATCCCGCCTTTTCCGACTCAGGCAGGTCCCTCCACATGCCTCCAATGATTCTGCCGATTTCCCATAGCTTCAGGTAAGGGTGCGCTGCCTTCACACTGTCCCATACTCGTCTGGAGTACCTCATGTACGGCATCAGGGGCTTTTCTGGGGGCTTTGGCGGTTTTGGGAGACCGGCACCCTAGAATGATTGATACCCATGTATTTTTACAAGAGGGTACTACAATAGTGGCGGTCTCATAATGAGGATCAGTAACAGGTTTGAATCCTATAGATTTATTGATATAATATAAACACATATTGATAGCTATGAAACCTAGTGAAATAATATTTGAAATCTGTTTAAAAATGGTTGAGTTAAAAGGGTTTGAATCATTGCAATATGTGCTTTTTTACGTACGACATAAGGTTCGCGACTCGCGTACGTCGCGATGACGTCGTAAGGACTCCCAAAAAATCAGTATTTTAGCTCTTATAACTTATAACTTCTCAGGTTTAAGAGATATCGTAAAATTTTTTTACAGTTAATCATGTGGTGGCATAAGCTTTCTAATTAGCCACTAAACAAAAATCGTTACTGATCCTCATTAAAGACACCAGTCGATTTTTTAACAAATGAGATACCTAACTTTGAAGCATTGGTTCAACGCCATGGATTGACCTAGCTGTGATGCCTGTGATCTGATGAATTAGAATGCTGATCAGATCAGTTAGGTGTGTATAGCGATCTGAACAGTGCCGGATTTTAAGTCTTGGCCGCCCTAGGCCGAGTAGTACCAGCCGCCCCTTTATGAATGGCGTTGCTGGTCTGCCGCCCCTAGGCCGCGGCCTATACGGCCTATTGACAAATCCGGCACTGGATCTGAATCTGCTCAGATTACAGCTAGGTAAATCCTTGTGAACCTATCTGTGATCTGATGATGGCTATTCAGGGAGTGAATAGAGGAGATTCAGATCGCTATACACACCCAACAGATCTGATCAGCATTCTAAGAGATTAAGGATATATTTAAAAAACCGCAAAATTAGCATAAAATTTATTTATTAGTTCCTTATATCTTTTAGAATGCCAATCAGATCAGTTGGGTATGTATAGCAATCTGAATCTCCTAAATTCACTCCCTGGATAACCATCATCAGATCACAGCTAGGTCAATCCTTGGCGGAAAACCAAGGTTTCAAAGTTATATTGTATGTATGAAAATCAACTGGTGTCTTTAAATATGTGACCACCAATGTATCTATTCTGTGCTAGAGGTTACAAAACATACATAAATAAATACTTTAAAACTCCTCAATTAATATGATCATTAACCTCAGTGATAGTGATAAATACCAAAGTAATTCAGACTGTCTCTTTGTTACATCTTCATGCTAGTAAACATAAAAACTGATGAACCAATTTTGTAGAGATAGATTTTGGACCTTTATTTAAAGGCTTTAAAAGGCTACTGTTATTCTGGAAATTCTCAATGGAAAACAAGATACTGCATGGACAAAAACTTAGTTTTCTAAAAACTATATCATTTGTAAATGATGGTTCCAACTTACTGCACCAGCTCCTTTGCCAATCTTCTGCGGTTGGAATCCAGGGTGTGAATGCAAAGTAGATACAAATGGGCTTGTCTTATCATCCTTCGCCGCCTGGTTGGCCTGGCCCCCCGCCGACCCACCGGTGGCCGCGCGCCGCGCGCTCTCTGCACCGAAACGTGGCTGTTGCGCTTGGCTCTGAGGCCACCCTCCGTACCCACCCGGGTGGGCCATCTGACCACCCTGGTATTGTGGGTGGTAGTGGTATTGGTTATGGTGCGGCGGCGGTGCATTCATACCGCCTTCAAGCCAAGCAGCGGGGCGGCAATACAATGAAAGAAAAAACAAAAAGCATAAGGGATAGGACAGGATACGGGCAAGGGCAAAATAAAAGATAACAAATCGACGGGTCCCAAGAATAAAGTCGCATTACTAGAATTCTAGTTGACAGATCGCAGCTGTTTTGTTGCATGCATTCCATTAGGTATAGCTAATGTGATAACAAAATTACATTAGATAATAAAATGTATTGTCTTATATATCCATAAGATTTTGTTCTTGGGACCCGTCGAAATATGCGACTAAGTTCTAGTTTTTAATGTAATGTTAATCGTGAAGTTTAGTATTAGCGAGCGGTAAGTACCAGCGCAAAGTAATTTAGTAGGCTCAAAACAGCAGAGTACAGAAAATATTAAACAAAACAAAGAAAATAATAAGTTTAAAAATTGCAAAGTATAAAAAATATGGCTTGTGATGTGGAAACGAGAAAATATTGTGCCGATAACATAATATTATAAATCCCCAGAGTACCTAAATCCACAGATGAGCGGGTGAGAACAATTTTGAAAACAAAAAGTAATATAATCAGAGAGTCGTATTACCTTTCATCATACCGAAACTCATTGGGGGCCCCGCAATCATGTAGTCTGTTTCGACATAACAAAACATGAAACAAAACCAACATAAGAGAACAATGTAAGTCTAAATGCAAGGAAATTTGAAATTAAACAGAAACAAAAGATCATTCCTGCGAAAACTTCTGAAAAAGCACAGTCGGATTCATGCTGAGGATCAACGCAGTTAGATAACGGCAATACCAAGAGATCAGCGCTGCTAAGCTTGCAACGGCATATACTTGGCACTATTGCATTTTAGTAAGTTAGTATCTAACATTCTAAACAACAATCACAACAAATTCTTTAAAATGATGCAAGGTTCTAGTAATCTATTTGTTTACTTTTTTACATATTTTTTATCAAAGGATTTCAGTTCTATTTTTAATTATGTAAACACTCTAAAATACTGCTACAACTATTCTAAAGTCTAGTCTAATTTTAAAAGATTAAAAAAAGAATACAAACGCGGATTGCTTTGAGGACTTGGCATCGACATTGATGCGTTTTGTTTGTAACTGTTTGGTGTTGCCATAACAAGTCCAACCTGTAAAGATTATTGAGTATGATAGAGTAGAGAATCATATTTATAATCCTTACTAATATTATAAATGTGAAAGTCAATATGTTTGTTTGTTAAGCCTTGTCTTAACTACTCAACCAATCATCATGAAATTTTGCATACGTTATTGTCAAGGGTACAGAGAAGGACATAGGGTACCTTTCATCCCGCTTTGCTAGATGTTATAGCAAATATTTGTTGATAAGTTTTATATCAGTTTGTGATAGAATGTAAGCAGTAGGTATATGCTCAGTCTTAGAAGCACTGACCACTTCAGAATCATCTCACACTAATTCTCACGTTCAAACAGTAGGTAGGAATACCAGTACCACTTACTGAACAAGCCTAATAATTGCTGTGTCAAAGTAATTAAGTAATTGGCTACTTCTGAAGCTGGTTGTACAAAATAATTTGTGTCTATTGCTACTTCTTCTTATTGAATAAGGATTAGTGGTCACCTCTGGTGTATGAGTTTATCAAGATATAACAACCGCCGGGACCGTCGGTTTAACATGCCCTCCGAAGCACAGAAATGCTCATTTGTAATGCCACTTTAACGGTCAGCCATCCCACACTTAGCTGGACCGAGCGTTGTTTATCAAACGTGACGCGAGTATAATCAGTCTGTCAAGTTCTGCCATGAGCACTTCTTTAAACCTGACTCGCCGAGTTAGTCAAATTTATTTTATCTTTGTAAAGTAGATAGAATCTTTTTAGATTTCAAGTCAAGTATTCCAACTGCCAGTTGGAGTCAGGTTCCGGGCCCACCACGAGAGCCCTATTGGTGTGTGATACCAACTGATACCGATACAATACTTTCAGATTAGCTCCCCTGATTTTTTCAGTTTGTGGTTAAGTTTTGAAAGTAATTTATATTTCAAATTGAAACTTAAGTACATACATCTATACAATGCAATGATATTTACACTACCAGTTAACAGAGAGTCGTGTGTAAAAGAGTAATTTCGCTAAAACTAGTCTTGTATTGTATCGGTGCAGTTACCGTCGTATTTACATTTACCAGTATGTTAATTACTAATTAACAATGTTCTGTATATCTTACCTGGACTAAGGTACTCTTGCTCAAGATAAAATTATAAAGATTCAATATTCTAAATAATAAAAAACCAAGCGTCCCTTTCACAAAGACGCCATACTTTTTTTGACATTTGGTTTTGGCTGCGTTCCGTTTCCGCCCGTCATTTTTTGGGTTTTAAAGGCTGCATTCCGTCGCTAGAGGTTTTTTGTTTTGGCAATCTACTTTCTTTTTGAAAGTAATTTTTGCCAGTGTCAAGTGTTGAATAGTTCAGTGGTAGATATCTGCTTGCCGTGTATGTGCCGGCCTAGAATAGCACTACCCCCTATCATCCCGTGGGTGTCGTAAAAGGCGACTAAGGGAGCATAGCCTTCAAGAGACGGGCAGCAGCGTCTCCAAAAAACCTTGGCCTACTGCGATCGCCAACCCGCCTGCCAAGCGTGGCGATTATGGCAAACCCCCCCCCTCATGCACAATGGATCAAAAAATTGGCCCCCAGTCCCCAGCAGCCCCGCTATTCCTAGCTACGGTAGCGGCTACGGTAACGGCGGGGCAGGGGGTGCTAAGAATCCCCGGGTGCGGCTCGGCTACCAAAAACGACGACAACTGCACCTGGCAACCTATAACACGCGCACACTAAGGGAAGACGCGAAGTTAACCGAGTTGGAAGAAGTTATCAGCAAGGTACACTGGGACATTATCGGGTTATCTGAAGTCCGAAGAGCGGGAGAGGACTCGATAATCCTCAACTCCGGTAACTTGCTTTACTACCGGGAGGGCGACCAACAGTCCCAAGGTGGTGTCGGGTTCATCGTCCACAAGTCCCTTGTCAACAACGTGATTACCATCGGAAGTGTGTCGACCAGGGTGGCGTACCTTATACTCAGAATATCCAAACGGTGTTCGCTGAATGTTATACAGGTTTACGCACCGACCTCGACACACCAAGATGACGAAGTGGAGGCTATGTATGAGGAGATCTCTAAAGCCATGCATAGCTACAAAACCCACTACACTGTTGTGATGGGGGACTTCAATGCAAAGTTGGGGAAACGATGCGGTGATGAGCTGAGAGTGGGGCAATTTGGAGTTGGGCAACGGAATGACAGAGGCCAGATGCTGGCTGACTTTATGGAGAAGGAGAACCTCTTTATGATGAACTCCTTCTTCAGAAAGCCGGAAAGCCGGAAGTGGACCTGGGTCAGTCCGGACGGTAAAGTCAGAAATGAGATAGATTTTATCATGTCGACGAAAAAGCAAATATTCAATGATGTCACTGTGATCAACGCTGTTAAGACGGGGAGCGATCACCGATTGGTACGTGGCACATTGAATATCAACCCAAAGCTGGAAAGATCTCGACTGATAAAATCAACAATTCGACCATTGCCGGCCCATATTCAAAACCCCGAGAGCTTTCAACTCGAACTCCAAAACCGCTTCGAAGCCCTTGAGAACAGCATAGATGTGGACGATCTAAACAACATGGTGGTGGATACTGTCCGTACGGTAGGGTCCAAGCTCTTTAAGACCCGCCGTCCCAAGATAAAGAAACTCTCCGACCACACACTCCTACTCATGGATCAGAGACGTGAAATGAGGCTCCAGAGTTCAGTAGATGCTAATCGTTATCGGCAGCTTAATAGACAGATATCTAAGTCTTTGACGAGCGACCTTCGCCAATTTAATACGAATCGTATTAAAGAGGCTATCGAGCGGAATAAAGGCTCCAAAGTGTTCGCGAGAGATCTGTCTATTGGGCAAAGCCAGATGACGAAGCTGAAAACTGACGACGGACGCATCATTTCATCAAAGCCTGAAATCCTGAGGGAGATCGAGAGCTTCTATGGGCAGTTATATTCCACGCAGACACCTGTTGAAAGCAAGGCTAAAGACCCCAGAGCCAAGCTTACCCGACACTATACTCAAGATATCCCGGACGTCAGCCTGTACGAGATTAGTATGGCTCTCAAACAGCTGAAAAACAACAAGGCGGCGGGTGACGATGGAATCACTACAGAACTTCTGAGAGCGGGCGGTAAGCCGATACTCAAAGTCCTCCAGAAGCTCTTTAATTCCGTCATCGTCCAGGGCAGAACGCCAAAGACATGGAACATAGGTGAGGTGATCTTGTTCTTTAAAAAGGGTGACAAGTCCCTCTTAAAGAACTATAGACCCATCTCGCTTCTGAGTCATGTCTATAAGTTGTTTTCGAGAGTCCTTACGAATCGTCTCGCTCGCAAGTTCGACGACTTCCAACCTCCCGAACAAGCCGGGTTCCGAAAAGGCTTTAGCACCATAGACCACATCCATACGCTGCGGCAGGTTATACAGAAGACCGAGGAGTATAATGAGCCACTTTGCTTGGCGTTCGTGGACTATGAGAAAGCCTTTGATTCGATTGAAACCTGGGCGGTGCTGCAGTCTCTCCAAAGGTGCCAAGTGGACTATAGGTATATCGAGGTGTTGAGGTACTTATACCAAAATGCCACCATGACGATCCGAGTACAGAACCAGAACACAAATCCTATCCAACTGCAGCGTGGTGTGAGACAGGGAGACGTTATTTCTCCGAAACTGTTCACAGCTGCGTTGGAGGACATCTTTAAGCTCTTGGACTGGAAAGGACTCGGCATCAACATTAATGGCGAGTACCTAACACACCTTCGTTTTGCCGATGATATAGTCCTTATGGCTGAGACCATGGAAGACCTGAACACAATGCTCGAAGATCTCCGTAGTGCTTCCCAAAGAGTGGGTCTTAGGATGAACATGGAAAAGACGAAAATTATGTCAAATGCCCATGTTGTACCCTCTCCAGTTCATGTTGGGAACACTACACTTGAAGTTGTTGACCATTACGTATACCTAGGACAGGCAGTCCAGTTAGGTAGGTCCAACTTCGAGAAAGAGATCTCTCGCCGAATCCAACTCGGGTGGGCAGCATTCGGGAAGCTTCGAAAAATCTTCGCGTCCGACTTACCTCAGTGTCTCAAGACGAAAGTCTATGAACAGTGTGTGTTGCCAGTGATGACTTACGGCAGTGAAACGTGGCCGCTAACTATGGGTCTCATAAGGAGGCTCAAGGTCGCTCAGCGTGCAATGGAGAGAGCCATGCTCGGCGTTTCCCTACGTGATCAAATCAGAAACGAGGAGATCCGCAGGAGAACTAAAGTAACCGACATCGCTCGAAGGATTGCTCAGCTGAAGTGGCAATGGGCGGGACACATAGCGAGAAGAACCGATGGCCGTTGGGGCAGAAAGGTTCTGGAATGGCGACCGCGCACCGGACGACGCTCCGTGGGTAGGCCCCCGACAAGGTGGACCGACGATCTGGTGAAGGTCGCGGAAAGCCAGTGGATGCAGGCAGCGCAGGACCGATCGTCGTGGAGATCCTTAGGGGAGGCCTATACCCAGCAGTGGGTGTCGTGTGGCTGATATGATGAGATATCTGCTTGGAACATTTGGCACCAAGTATATCAAGACAGTTCACTCGGTTAGTTCTGCCGAGGTAGCCACCACTACTATAAAAGTCTCAGCTTCACACAACCAAGATTAAGGAGGAGAAAAATATGAATTGTAGGTACAGGTAGGTAGTATGAGATGCGGGATTTGCCCTTGGCGACGCCCTTAGGCCAATTCATAAAAGATTAGTTTTACTAAAATAATTTACCATCGTTGTTATAATGGTAGAATTATTTTTCTTATTAATTATAAAACATAATTCTACTCCAATAAACTACTACTATAGTAAATTATTGTACTTTTTAATTCTTTTACTAATGTATATGTATATACATATATATACACATTTATACATATATTATATTATATATATCATATTATAACGGTGAATATTAATTTCTTTATGATAGGGCTTAGTGTATTAGAATAATGCTTTTTTCTTTTTCAGATTAAAAACGCATCAAACTTCGAAAAGTCTGCCAAGCTTCAAATTAAAACAGATAAATCGAGCCCCAATCGGGCCAAAATGGCGAACCCTAATTCATGATGTCACACGAACATCGATATCTTCCAAACACAGACCATACAACAAGTAGGTACTACGTACCAATAACTTCAGCAAACTCGGCTAGCTCACCGGCTAACTTTTCGAACTTCGGCGGGTCTGCCGAGCTTCAACTTAAAATCGAAGTAAGGCCCTCCGCTGCCTTGAGCGGGACACGCGCGCGGGGCGACATAGATTAGAGCTTACTCATGCACTGCGCAAGCATCTATCCGTCAAAAACCAGCAATCTATATTCCCGCGCCGTGTACCCGCGGCGGGATCCCGCTTAAGGCAGCGGACGGCCTAAGGAATTTCGTATCGAACTATTTGCCGAAATTATTTGGAAGCTCAGAATAATAATTATTATGCGTTATTATAAGTTTGGAAGATATCGATGTCGTGTGATTTATCTGTTTTAATTTGAAGCCCGGCAGACTTGCCGAAGTTTGATGCGTTAGCCGGTACGGCCTCTGGCTGGCTTTGGAGTTTTGTATACGGCTGGTTTCTGAATTGAGAAATTGAAGTTGAGCACTACTTTTGCATGCGTAAGTAACATTTGTGTAGTGCTCAACTTCAATTTCTCAATTCAGAAACCGGCCGAGTCTTTGCCTTGGACCTTCGGGCATCAAGAAATTGTTTGATGCGTTGGGATGGGTGGCAATTGGCATATCTACTGTAAAGTAGGCTTCGATCACCGGATCTACCGTGTAAGATATTGATATGAAGTTCATTACCTACTTAAATGTTGACATTTTAAGACCCTATTTTTAGGGTACGAACATACTATAAAAATTGCGGGCTAATGTCAACATATAGGTACAGTCACGAGCAATAAAATGTACACACTTTAGAACTATGTCACCTCATATCTGAGTGTGATAATGTTATACTAGGTTATTCAAAACATAATGTAACAAAGTTCTATGGTGTGTACATCTTATTGGTCGTGACTATATCTACATGAACTGTAGAGCCAGGTATAATAAATACTTAGATGATTTAAATTATGTAAGTGACTTTTAACTTTTCCACTTTTCTTCCCTTTCTTTTCGATATTGTTGTACCCATGAAAATAAATGGAAGTACCCTGTCAATCATAGGTTGTACCATGTTTTGGGTGATTACCACCCATGGCCCCCCGTATGACCAACCGGTGGCGAGTGGGCAAGTGCCGTAGTTTTTTAGTGGGTATTCCCTCCTCCCGGGATTCCATCGAGCTTTGACTTGGTGGAATTACGGGAGGTAGTCGTGGAGGGAGCCACAACGTTGAATATTGCGGTCCCCTCCTGGCGAGTCCCACATGCCCCCTTCCCGATCACCAGCGGGAAGGGAAGCGCATAAATGCGTTTTTCTACGGCATATAAAAAAAAAATGTACCATGTTGTACCTTTTTAACGTGATGTAGGGCTACGCAAGTGCGGAAGTTGGCACACACACTTCGGATTCAGCTACTGTGCGTGATAATTTGGCACTCAGGCGGCGTTGGCCAACAAAATGTCGCACTTATTGCGAACTGCGTCCGATTGCCATATGCGTGTTCGTATCGGAATCCTTTGTATTGATTCTTTGTTGAATGATCTTTCTTTCAATAGTAACATTGTCAATAGAATTTATTATCTGTAAGCTATTCAATTTTCCTCCGAAATTTATAACTTTTCTAAAACATTTAAGTTGTACTTTTTTTAATAACAAATAACTAAATTAATGATTACTCATTTGAGTAGAGTTCTGTTTGTTTCAATAGTTTTTGTTCGAGTTTTCAAGTTCCTCGAACTTTATTCAATGTTGAGTGATGCGTTATGCAGCTTTGCGGTATAGTTTATGCAAGGTACATTTTGATAAGATCGTATTATCCACGTTTCCACCTATCACCCCCACTTTGCCTAACACAGCTTCCACCACAGGGTTATTTGTAAAACACCCAACAACCTCGCAGGAGTAGATTACTAACACCATAAACAACAACATTTTGTTCTACGACTTTTCCGAAACAGACAAAAAAAAAATCACAGTCCCCGCAAGAATCGGAGCATTGAAAATGAACACAAAATTTACGAAAAACCAAAATCAAATCAAATGCAAAGTCCTATTATATTTTTAATGTTACCTAGGTTAGTACCTATTTATTTTTACGATTGTGACACAAAAGCGCCCGCTGACTGCCTCGACGCAGCCGAAATAATATTAACCAATTTTCAAAATTCCAACGAATGCACTTCTCGTCTGCTTCTGCATCTTTTAACACCATGACCATGACGATCGGTCAATAATCATAGAAGCTACATCACTTTTTATGTACGGAAACAGCCGTTTTTCTACAATTCCAAATCTAAAGGGACCACCTACAGGTCACAATTATAAACCGATTTTCAAAATTATTTCGCCATTTGATAGCTAAACTAATACCCTAGGACCCTTTTTTTTCATTTTTTCTTAAGTCGGTTTTTTTTCCGAAATATTTACAATTTAGTAAACAAACATCCCCCAAAAAACCCGGAATTTTCGGAATTTCGCAAAATTCCAAAAAAAGTTACCAGTAGATTTTCAAAATTCAAAAGTTCACACGTGTCTCGATAAACTCCTCAACTTTTGGTAATATTTTCATTTCGATCCTCTTAAAATCCTCGGAGATATGGCCAAAAATACGTCTCAGGCGATTTGCATCTGATAACCATTTTTAACCGACTTCACAAAAAGGAGGAGGTTCTCAATTCGATTGTATGTTTTTTTTTATCGTTGTTCGCGCATATCTTCGTCATTTATGAACCGATTTTGATGATTCTTTTTTTGTTCGATTGAGTTTTCTTGCGAGATGGTCCCATTTAATTTTTTTTCAAATCGGTTCAGTAGTTTTTGGGAAATCCTGAAAATACTATGATTTTCATCAACTCATATGACGACTTTGTTATTTATGAACCGAATTAGATGTTTCTTTTTGTTGGGAAAGGGGTACTTTTAGTGTAGTCTTTTTAACCGACTTCAAAAAAAAAGGTTCTCTCTCAGTTTGACCTGTATGAATGCAACGAATCTTAGTTCGTTGTATGAATGTATGTTTCTCCGCGAATATCTCACGTTTGGCTGAGCCGATTTTTCTACCCAATAATATACCTATAATAATATACCTAATATAGAAGGTACTTACACTAAAAATAATAAAATAAAAAATTGTTTTAAAAAACAAAAAACCGACTTCAAAAACCTGCCTCTAAAAAGCAAGAAATAATATTCAAATCATTAGATACGCATTATCATTGTTATAACAACATACGTCTATTGAAGTCGGGTGGGGCTTTTAGAATACCTTTTTTTATTTTAAGTTGTACTCCAGCCCCACCCGACTTCAATAGACGTGTTGTTATAACAATGATAATGCGTACTATCCCCGTCAATTGGTAATGCGCTGGAACCTTGTCAAATTAACATACACATCAACGTCATCCGCAACTAAAAATGACAAAAAACTGTTAAATTCTAATGGGTAATATAATAAATAAATTATTTAATTCTTATTTTCAATAAGAAAAGGTCTAGGTATATTAAAAAAATACAATTGTTTTTCGTTTTTGAGGTTAAAATCATGGCCGCCAGGCGCATTACCAATTGACGCGGATAGTATCTAATGATTTGAATATTATTTCTTGCTTTTTAGAGGCAGGTTTTTGAAGTCGGTTTTTTGTTTTTTAAAACAATTTTTCAATGGTAAAATCGTTTTTTTTTGTCGTGTCGAAAAGTAGAACAAATGTTGTTGTATATGATGTTAATCTACTCCTGCAAGGTTGTTGGTGTTTTAAAAAAATAACCCTATATACAAGGTGTTTGGTAAAAGCCTTATAAAGCAGAATATGGTAGATAGGGACCATCAAACTGAACAACTTTTACTATGGGACCAACTCCGAAATCGCGAAAAAAAAATCAGCTGTTTCATACATTTGGATATTTTCGTTGTTATTTTTTGTATGAAACAGCTGATTTTCGCGATTTCAGAGTTGGTCCCATAGTAAAAGTTGTTCAGTTTGATGGTCCCTATCTACCATATTCGGCTTTATAGGGCTTTTACCAAACACCTTGTTGTTAAATCTAGATACAAAAGGGGCCAGGGGCTAGAATTTTTTTGGGGCGCTATAATCGCGAGATGCTCGCATTTGTCCCTTCGTAGCATTATGTACCTACCTACAAATACGCAAAATGTGCACTCTGGTTTTTCTAGTAACTAAAAGCAATTGTAAGTAGGTACCTAGTTCCCGTTAAAGTGACTTTATTGATAATTACTTAAGTGTTATCTGCTCGAGGAAGAGTAAAGAAAGAGTTGATCTTACGTAGCAACACTATCTTATTCATTTCGTTTCCCAAACAACGAAATGTATGGTGGGCGTGCAATTTCGCCAAAACGTACTATTATGTATTTTGTGCCAAAACGACCAAATTGATATTACTCCTACCTCCTCGTAGTTTTATTATTGGCACTCTAGATTAATCTAGCATTCTAGCCCTTTCAGAGTAGCAAAGTTGGCTCTGACACTATAGTGTTTTATTACGAAACCAATATTAGTACTTTGATGTGTTGTAACAAAGCCAATGGAATTACGTGTCAACGATTCGAATGCCAAAGGTCAAGAGTAGCACAATAATTATGGTTTGCATGAGAATATTCAACCTATACTCGTACTTTTACCTAGCTTACATTAGATATCAACGTGTGTATACTTTTCTCTATTCATTATAATCATCTTCCGGCCCTATTATCCCATTTTTTTATGCACAACGGGATAGTGCTTGGCCTTCACCTCACCTAATGTTAAGTAACGATAAGGCCGAAGATGGAAGCGCACTACACCGGGAATCCTCATCACTGAGGAACTGGCTATCTTACCTGTAACTGTCCCAACAACGTTTTTTTAATTGTTGTTATATCGTCAGGCTTAAGTAAGATGGTAGTAGCTAGCCAGGCGGACTTGAAATAAGCCAAACCAAACCGAGTACAAATTGTACCCCTGGGCGTCGAACCCGGGACCCCTGCGTCTTACACGGGTGGACGGACCACTGGACCACATAGGCGATTAATTTAGTTGATTTTATTTAGGGTCAGCTCAGTGCATCTTTCTCTTCTATCAATAGATGATTGAAGATTTTTCTCTCTCATTCTTTCCAGGCAATCGTCATCTCATAATTTACTCCCTTCACATTCAATATCATTCGGCGCATAGCACTGTAGTGTGTAAGTATTTCATATACTTTAAAGCCGTGTCTTAGTTGTAATAAAGTCAGTATTTATCCAGCATTCGGTCTTTCAATATACCTCTCCTATATCCCGCCTTATAGCACACAATCCATCCATCTTTTCTGTGGTCTTCGATACTGAAAATACAGGGTGGTATATACAGGGTGTTTGGTAATAATAGCCTTATAAAGCCGAATATGGTAGAAGGGACCGTCAATCTGAACAACTTTTACTATAAGAGTTATGAGACCAACCCTGAAATCGCGAAAAAAATCTGCTGTTTCATACATTTTGATATTTTCGTTATTATTTCTTGTATGAAACAGCAGATTTTTTTTTCGCGATTTCAGAGTTGGTCCCATAGAAAAAGTTGTTCAGATTGATGGTCCCTATCTACCACATTCGGCTATATAAGGCTTTTACCAAACACCATAAGAATAAATAAAACCAAATACCTCGTTTCTACCTAATAGGTAGAAACATTTTCCACAATCTGCTAAAAAATATCTATTTTTCTTTCAACCGATGCGCAATTACAACGTGATCACAACGGCAACAAAAATGTTTATGTTAGTAAAAAATTTCATACACAGTTGTGAATGAAGACAAAGACGTAATGTAGTGTTGACCCAAGGGCGCTACCTTGTGGGATTCCCGGTTCGATACGACAAAAGTCATGGAATCACCACACTAACGAACTAAATATATTTTCTAAGTACCTACTGTACATTCTATTATGTATAATCCTATCCCGATGCTTAAAATTAGACTAAACAGTACTATATCTGTTCAGTGGATAAAGTGAAAGTTAAACAGTCAGTACTATTATTTATTTTGTGGTATAACTGATCCATGATAGATGGAAAATAGCAGCTTCGTTCACTTTAGTTCATGTGTGGGCGTACAAGGGTTGTATACTATACTCGTTTCACCTATGTATTCTGCGAAGTGCGCAGAATAACATAGGGGGTGAAGCTATAGTCTACCTACAGACAGGCTACCAACAGGCTACATCCTTGGAGCTGGAATTAAGGCCGTGTCTACTATACCACAGAATATATAGTGACTATACCATAGTGTCTACCGACCTTGCGCTCGCCGGTGACGCTGTTCGGTGAGCGCTACAATGATGAATTTCAAACAAACAACAATACACGTGATCGGCACGCGCTACAAGATGGAACGAAGGTGACTCAGCGTTTCCTGCTACTATTATCACAGTTTCAGTCCAAATATGTAATTACAGTTAGGTAGTTCGCAGTGAAACGCTTCTATTGAAATTTATAGCACCAAGAAGGTACTCAGGGGGGCTACTTAAATGGCCAGTTTTCTATTCGTTCGCTAACTTAAAAATTAAAAATAAGCCATAAAATCTAAAATTACGTGTCGTAGGCTTGTCATTCATTTCCATACAATACAACATTATCTGTGATTTACATAAACTTGCGATGTGCGACTTGATCGTCTAATTGCATATTTTTATAAGCTTTAAGTTAGCGAACGAATAGAAAAGTGGCCATTTGAGTAGAGAGGCTTTTAAGGGCTCTATCTATGGCCTAACTTACATTGCTATCGTAATCGATATGACAATTGACACATGGATGGACATTGCTAGGTACTTTTCTTTGGTAAGTTTTTATTTGTGTCAAAACGAAGTAGCAATGTATCACATCACATGCATCTGTTAAATTAACTTATTGTTTTTAGCTGTAGGTGCTCTTATAAATAAAGAGTTAGAGACGCATTTAATTTATTAATATCAGCGACATCACTTATTTCCAGGTACTGTTAATAACATGACGATGTCAACACAACTTATATTGATATTAAGTACACTAATCTTGATTAAATTGTATCTTATGATTACGAAAGTGATACATTGATTACAATTACAAACTAGAAAGATCTGAAGATTGTATTGTAACATTTGTAACGAACATTTATTTGCGACTTAAAAATGCTGTCTAACCGTAACCACTTTTCCCGGATTTTTTTCCATGAAAATTTTAGTGCAATGAAAAATCGCAATGAGTAGGTCTTGAAGGCCTAAAAGTAGATTTCATTTTTTTTATCATAAACTACGTTGTCTTACCTACGTAGTTTTTCATAAAAAAATTGATTATATCTACGATTTCAAGGACGTGTTTTATGTATTATACTTAGCTGTCATCAATTTTCAATTTCTTTTTGTTTCAGGGTTTATAATCACCGTTTAACATCACATTCAAAGACAATATTTTATGAAGATATAATCGTAGTTTACTGAATAGCAACTGTTCTCTGATCTTAAAATGAAAGGAAGTGTATCGGAAACGGTAACTGCTATTCTCGATAACAATAACCAATATTTACTGTGTTACGTGGCAAGGAGGCGTTGCTCCAAGAGTTGGCAGCAGAATATGTTTATAAAGTCATCGTGATGTCTAGAACGGCATGTTTTCATCCGTCTAAAAATATTTATCGCTGCACTAGTATAGTAAGGCCCTGAGCTGCGTAGCGAGCGCACGTGTGGTAGACCCGACAAAATGTTAGTGAAATTTACTTTCCCCGCGCAACTGAAGGCGTATCCCGATGTGGATATGCTGAGGTGCAAAGAGATGAACAACTTCGCGACCGAGTGCGTGATCCCGAGGAGACCGAAGAGGTCTTTACCTCCCTTGCCAGAGGACAAAGAGTGCAGCAACACCGAGCTGAAGAAGTGCACAAAACAGTCACCAAGGAAACGCAATCGGCATAGGGGCCAGTGCCTGTTGCTGCCATCTCTTCCGGAGTACGATGAAAGTTGAATATTTGGCGTCGAATTTTTGTTCAAGTGACGGTTTTGGCTCGTGAAGACAATCGGGTTCTAAACTGGATTGCGCAGTCACATTTCTAGTGCAGAGGTCGTTGTTTGATCAAAATGTATGTTGACCTCACTGGAAGTCAACTAGTGTAACACGACAGGGCCGTGTGATCCATGTGAATGACGACTTAAAACCAGTTGTTTTTTTGTTGCGTGTTGAAATAAGTATGAAAGTTTACGGCGTAGTGATGATTTGAAATTGATACATTATGTATGAGTGCTTTTAGAAGTGATAGATGGTAAAGTAATTCAAACAATTATGAAAGATTGTAATTTTGCACTTTATGTAAAGTAAATGTTATATAGTTTGAACTTCTTTCTAGTACGTTATGTAACATAATCACTTTTCCTATTAAATAACACATTGAACTTATCGATCGAGACTATTTGCATTTTGCATCATGAAAGTGAATATAAATTAGTTTTATTTTACACTATACGAATTAACATGTCTGTTAGGTACCAAAATAAAAAAATTGTTAAGTAAGTAACTGATTTTCAGCAACCTAGGTAGGTATTCCTAGTTTTAATAGTCTTACACTTAAGTATAAAGTGTATTTAGTTTTAATTAATTTAATTAACTTGGCAGACAATTTTATCGATAAAACCAGAAGTTATTGTATCCAGAACCTATGAAATTGGACTCAAAGAATATATAAAAATGCATTCAATTTGAGTTTACATTAATGATCGATGGTGTAAAAGATAAAAACAAAATTACCTAAGTTTATGTAACTTATAAGCATAATCATTAGATGATGAAAAACGTGTAACGTTTAAGATATTATGTAATAGGGTAATGTTCTACTAAAATCTATTATCGTTAAGGAAGATACGTTAATAGTCATTATTTACTGTTTGCGAAAGTTGAATTGCTCGTTTATAGTAAAGTTTTTCTCCGTGCAACTTTTTTAGCAAACCAGCCTTTATTGTGTTAAATATCCTATAACATTGTTTTCATAAAAAAGTAAGTTTCAACAAAAATAATAGCTGCAATTAAGGCAAAGCTTTTTCGTTTAAGATAAAAGTGACATTAATGTAACAATAATAATTATTATACTTGTGCCTCGTCCTCGAGATTAGTATACTTACCTTTTTACCTTTACGATTATATAATATGTAGTAACGCCTAAGTGTTGCCACTTCCAGCACTATTTTAGAGATGTTGTGTCATTTCCGGTCTAAATATAGATATATTTAGGGCTGCCATCCGTCCGGGTTTCCCCGGATTTGTCCTAGTTTGGAGGGCGTCCGGGGAGCGTCCGGGCGGAGTTCTGATTGTAGTCCGGGTAAAACCCGGACTATAATTAAAGTCCGGGTTTTGGATCTAACTCCGCTCAAAATACAATATTCGAATGAATAAATAAATAAATATCACACGCGCTAAAAACCCGCACAAATCGTTTTTTTAAGTTATAAACAAGCACTGCGCACCCCGCAAAAAATCTTGCTGCGCAGCCCATTTTTTTACAATAAACAAGCACCGTGCACCCCGCAAAAAATCGCGCTGCGCGGCCCATTTTTTTACTATCTACAAGCAAGATTACAAGTTTAGTGATGAAATTGACTAAAATAGCGCTGCACGGCCATTTTTTTTAGCTCCTGGCTATCTGTAAAATGTATTTTTTAACCAAGCTAAAAGTGAAATAAAAAAAAAGTCCGGGGTCAAGGCTCCAAAGTCCGGGGTTTTTACGCTTCTGGTCCTGGGTGGCAGGTTTTAGAGACGGCAGCCCTAGATATATTAGACTGAAAATGACTAACTTTTTAATACATTTCCGGTTGAATGTCAACGTCAAAAAACGGAAATTATGTTTTCCCGCCAATACCCACTCCACCTCCTAGCTCGCAGGCGCCATTGCCGTCATTCGCTTTTTAGTGCACAGCCACTTCGCACGTATTACAAAAAAAAAATTGTGTTAAAAATGCCTAAAAGGAAACATAACGATGATTCGTTTCAATATTTAGCCGATAAAATCAAAAAGTTAGAGAAAAGGTTAAAAGTGTCAAATCGCCATCGTCAGCGATCGTTATCTGAATCAGATGATGATTCAATAGTTCAAAAAGTGCGTCTACAGCAAGCTCGAGAGACTCATCATTATAATATGATTCTATTATAACTAGAAAGATAATAAGAAATAGATTTTTTATTACTGAAAATTGTTATACCTACAGACTTTTCATCACTGCCTTTTCCAAGTTGACTGTAATATCTTCGATCACCTATTGATCGAAAATAAATATGACCAAAGTATGATAATGTAGAAAGGTTATAAAAATTGGAAATCTAATTTAAATTATATTGACCGATGTATTTATGTGCGTAGTTATCAATCTGTGATATAAGTCGTAGTTGTAGAATAACTAAGTATGTTGAAATTAAATGTTTTTCTTAATTAGTACCTTTTTAATTTATTTCTTACCTATTTTATATAACATTGAATATTTTTTTGTATTCTATTCCGTTATCATCATCAAGGCGCCCAATGACGAGAAGAGGCCTCCCCCCAAAGAAATACAGTACCTACCTAAGTAAGTGAGAACCTACAACCAATTTTTCTGATATAAACAGTCAAGAGGTATTTTTACAAAAGTTCAGGTTCCACCGAGATTTGAACTCGGATCGCTGGATTCAGAGTCCAGAGTACTCACCATTACACCATGGAACCAGTTAATTAAATGTTTCATTAACTAAGCTTTAATTGGGAAAATACATAAGTACCTATAGAAATAGTGTGTAATGTTAAGCAATTTGTTAATTTATCGCTTTGTTTGCACAATTGCTTCTTTATTGAAACCACTCAGGTCAAACTTGGTAAATACAAGATGAACATCATCGGTTCCATGGTGTAATGGTGAGCACTCTGGACTTTGAATCCAGCGATCCGAGTTCAAATCTCGGTGGAACCTAATTTTTAACTACCGAAAATCGAGTTTCTGGTTTTAGCTGTTTACGCGTATATTCGTCCAAGTCTATTACCTCTCTAATCTACTCTCTACTTACGTATCCTATCTAGATTTTGTAATTTATAAGTTTTTTAAATCTATAATCAGATGATCTAAGGCTTTAGTTGTAACCATAGACTTAGAAAATTTTAAACTTTTAGATTTTTGCATTCACAATGCTATTTTTATATTAAGATGAATAAATAATGAAAAATATTAGAAAAAATCGGCTCACCCGTAGCAATCCGTCTAAGTTGCTACGGGTGAGCCGATTTTTTCTAATATTTTTCATTATTTATTCATCTTAACTTTGAAAATTTTTCGCTAGTTGTAACTTAACCGATACTTATTTTATTCTTAAGACATGACGTGGAATTAGTTTGGTGTTTAAACATCTGTGCATAAGTTTTAAAACATTTGCATCCACGGTTGTTAAATAAATTAAGAAAATTAATAGGTACCTATGGAAAATGCAAATTCTTTTCAAATTCTCCGTACAAAACAGTAATTTCATACTTAAACAACAAAGAATCCTACTAATCCTACTAATATTATAAATGTGAAAGTTTGTGGGTTTGGATGTTTGGATGTTTAGATGTTTGGATGTTTGTTCCTCAATCACTCAAAAACTACTGAACGGATTTGGTTGAAATTTGGCACACAGATAGTAGATAGCTTGGATTGAAACATAGGATACTTTTTATCCCGATATTCCCGCGGGAACGGGAACCACGCGGGTGAAACCGCGGGCGGCCGCTAGTATTATAAATGTGAAAGTTTGTGGGTTTGGATGATTGGATGTTTAGATGTTTGGATGTTTGTTCCTCAATCACGCAAAAGCTACAGAACGGATTTGGTTGAAATTTGGCACACCGATAGAAGATAGCCTGGATTAAAACATAGGATACTTTTTTACCGATATACACACGGGAACAGGAACCACGCGGGTGAAACTGCGGGCGGCCGCTAGTCCTCAATATATCGACGTAAATTAACTTCACTATATTGTAATAACGCAAAAGGTTTATAATAGGTAGGTAGGTACTAAGCAAAATTAGATTGATTCATTACTCAGAATTTTCGAGACCTCGCTCGCTTCGAACATTTACGTAATAAACGTTTTATAACTGCAAGGAAACAAGCTCTCTTTATAATACAGTTAAGTAACGTTTTCCACAACAATCCTTCATTAAATCGATAGTACCATGTCAAATAGACTGTTCTATCTACAGGAAATACCTAACTATTTCCGGTCTAAAACTATCTATTGTCTGTATACCGAAGGGATGTGCTACATGGCTACATCTATGATTGTCTGTCTAAAAAGTCTGTTTACATGAGAAATTATTAAAACTTATACTGGTAACCGTGTTGGTGCTGTCAAAATTCTGGGGTGGTTGGGGATTTAGGTGGGTAATTGTTTTATTGTTTTGTTTATTGTTTAAGACATATTACATACAGATTCTATTATACATTTACTCACTGGCAAAACCACTAGGGTTTGTGTGCCTATGAGAGTTCGCAAGTTTGAGCATAATATAAATCAAAACATGAAAATAGAAAAGAAAGCATGCATAAAATTACCTTTGAAATTACCCATGTAAACAGACTTTTTAGACAGACTCTACGCTAAATAGAAAACGCACAAACTATACCTATAAATAAAGTTTAAGAGTGTTTTAAGTAGGTAGTTACTTACATCAATTTTAACAATGGGCCCTATTTAATAACGTGACAATTTGTCAATTGTTATTATGACAATTTGATTTACATTGCGGTGAAGCTATGAGTACCTAGTTTGTTCTATTTTCAAATTGTATGACGCGATGGATATTAAATTGTCATGGCAGGTAACAAATTGTCACGTTCAGCAAGAGATCATCTCTACATCTCTAGATTCACACTGACTGACCACAAATGAATTCTTTTTTATTGACTTTACATTGGAAACGAAACCATAAGAATAAATAAACGAAACACCGGGTTTTAAAACTTTGGACTTAACTTTCAGAAATTCTTTGTTTTTTGGATATACAACTGTTACGTAATAAATATCACAGCCTGCACATAATATTACATCATATCGAAATTCAGTCATAACTTAGCTACATTTGAGGTGCATTTCTAGCTTAGCTACATTTCAAGCTTACACGAGACATTATTTTTTATATTAAAAAAATACCTAAGTATGTAGGTATTGTAATGATCCCCCCCCCCTATTTAAATACTGATACAAATGATAACTACTATCTTGATTTCCTAATGATACCTGGTGATGGGATTTTATTGGATTCTAGTTCTTACTGTTTTACTATATGGATCGGTGATATTCTAACCCTAGCATAGTTAACCTAACGCATACCTAACTACAAATCCCATTCATGTTGATTAGCCGCTAGACGGCTTCCGAACTAACCATCCCTACTTGTGATTCCATTAAATGTTTTATCTATGTTTAGCCTAGTTTATTTTCCCTAACCCTATTTTATTGCATGATAGAATAATCTAATATTAATGCTTTTGTAAGTGTGAAATGAGCGCGTGATTTCTAGTGGTATTTCCCAAGTTGTAATCCGTAATTACCCTAAGTTCTCGAATATTGCTGGGTGGATATAAATATTAACTTTACATGACTAACTTTAATTATTTATGCTTCGATAGATAATGAACTAAGAACCTATTACTAAAAGAAGGAAATTACTTTGCCTGATTTTCCTACAGAATAGAATTTAAGATATTAATTGCTCATTCCAAGTTGATCCAACTTCATACTAATCTGTTACTTTGTTTAATGCTTAGAAATAACTACGTTTATCAAATAAAATACCGATCTATTTTATTACGGAGGACCCTAATCCATTAGATTTCTACCTTATGATGTCATGGTCATGCTATATCAACTTTATTGATAAATTTATTACCAATTAGTTATAACTTCAACAATGAATTACTAGTGACCGCCTGCTGTGTTAATGAAAATTTGAGAATTTACCTATTTTACTACTATACTATCAGTTATAAAGAATCTATTATCTATGTCAACAATGTTTTAATTCATATCTTGAATTTACTTGACAAATTTTAATATCATAACCGGCCCGACCGCAGTGTTAGAAAATCTCCAGACTTTGTTAATTTTCTAACTTTAAAAGGAATAATATTATATAAATATCTTGGAAAGTATCTTAGGGTTGCCTCTCACCTAGTTTTCTATGTTAATGCCAAAACCAATACTGAAATTATATTATGAAAATCTGAATGTTTTGCTTTTATGATTTATTTCTTTATTTCTATTCGTCTAATTTGATGTATAGATGTCCTAGCTCTGAACAAAGGATATGGAACCAACGCTTTGACTACAAGATGAGTTTAGTAAGTATGTTTTGTAACATTAAGTATGTGCTTAAACAAATGGGCTTCGCTCATCGCTATTGGATTGTATAGTTGGTCGTTGCCTATCTTCAGTTTAATGTGTTTATACCCAAAGAAGAATATGATCAGACGGTTTCCTAGTTAATGGTATTGATTCCTCATCTTACAACAAAAGTACTCGCTTTTATCACTAGGTCTCAATCATTCCTGTTATTACAACTATTACTTAATAAAATTACCACTAAATAGATATTATTACTCTTTTGATACAACCAGGGAAACAGAATTTAAGTTTGTAATTTTCCTAAATAAGCCTACTCCAATCTCATACCAATTCTTAATATTTGTTACTATACCATGGAGATTTTAATAGTCCTCTAGCGATTAGAAATGGAGATACTATAGGAAAGAGATAAGCGTTTCCTCCTACATTCCGCTGAATGAAGCAAGTACGAACAATGTTGATAGAAATTGGTCAAAGTGAATTCATGAGTTAATTGGAGTATTGTTATAAATTAGTAGGGTATAAGAGGGTATATCGAGCCATAATAGACAATAGGGTAAAAAGAGGTAACTCGAGCTATAAAGAAAGTTAAGTTTGGGTAATTCTACTCCGCTACCAAATATTAGTTTATTTGTCATATACAACGTTATTCTAAGTAATGTAAATTATCCAATGTCGACTTAGTTTATCAAGATAAGAGAGGTAATTTGAAGCAAGTTAAAGAGTTATAGTCGCCTAAAATCAAGGTATGGATAAACCCGTCTTCGTCACTGATTTAGAATTTATTTGCTATCTTTAGTGTTACTCAAAATATACAATGTGGCTTTCCTGGCTAGATAAAGAGCCCCTCCTCCGCTCAATATGGTAAGCCTCGTCATCCGAACTGGGCAACTTTCCCCCAGGAATCCAGCCAATTACAATCTTTCTTTAAATTAAGTACTATAAAGTATATGATCAATAGTCTATGTTTGTCTGTAGTCTTTCCAACAACAAGAGGACAAGCAAACTGCTCCAAGCGATTTCCCAGTTTTTCACAACTGAAATATTCTTATTTCAGTGTGATGGCTGAATTCAAAATTAAATGTAATTTTTTTTTTCTTTTTTTTTCTAAATTCTGATTTATCTTATATCAACATAAATTCAATCTTACAATTTATGAACTTAAAAAAAGGGAATAAGTACTGGAAAATCTAGGGATTTCAGAAGGAAAGTTTATTAAATTTAGGGACATATAATAAATAAATATTTGCGTTAAACCTTTCCTACTTTTGAACAATAGCTTGGATTGCATTGTCAAAATGGCATTGAATAAATCTTCTTATGATTATTGTGTGATAAACTTGATATTGATTTCCTTTAAATTGAGTCGACTGTTAAAATTGATTTAGAATATTTAACTCAGAGAATACTTTGATTCCAGTAATCGTGAACTTAACATATTCACCAATTTAATTGATACTTTCATAGTATATAAATGTTGGTCAAAGTATTGTTTAGTGCTACACACCGAGCATTATTTTGTTAATTTGCGGAAGCTTACTCAATATTGTGTCTTGTGATATTAATGAGTTGGAATTGACATGGCTCAAATAATATCACGGGTCAACATTACACCCAGACTTTTATTTAGCATTCATCCACATTTATTACCAAAATATTTTATTTTATTTATAGTCAACAGATTGAAACATGGTCAAAATTAGTAAAGTCAGCCCAATTCAAAGATATTACTTCTATTATGATTTGATAATCTATTAGTTAATTAGATTGTGCGTCCAGCTAGCTTTAGCACAATGGTAGGTAGATATTTTTCATTCACTGAAATTTATTTACAATGCCACTTCACAACACCCATAGATGCCACTGAGAATTTAAGATAACAAATTCACTAACACATTCCCATTAAACCCTCCAACTTGCTCGCATTTACCTGCCTTGACACAACCTAAAAATTGTCATACATTTTAATTTACTTTGGTCATGATCCGCCATGTTGTTTATCAAAATTAGCTTGGATGAAATGCATCACTTAGAGAACCAATAGCGGCCATTTTGTAATGCACCTTTGCAATTTTCCTATCGATAAATAATAATTCGGCCATTTTGTTGAATTTATGCCTAACTTATCCTACAACAATTTCGAGTCTAGAATGCTAATTTTACATTGTGACGACCTACCTAACTAGATTTTTGCTCGTTCCACATGCCTGCCTAGCAGATTATGCGCCTATTCCGCTCTATTGACGACGATTCACAACACCAGTATCACAAACCCCCCCCCAGGTTTTGTGATACTCTACCTAATTTTCGCGCGATTAACCCTACAATTGACCTATGATTTTACCTGCCTAGTTCAGACTACATGAGAATTTCCTATGCCAATTTTTGTGGTTCTTACCAGCGCCACACGTCGCCCCATTCCTGTACAGTTTTGAGCGGCACTCACCTAGCATAACCTATCAACCTTTACGTGCCAGAATCGGAGGGGAAGGAGCCGATTCCGGGGCCCTAGCTCAAGGAATAATGAAAACCTGCCCTCGGGGCTTAAACGGAAAACAGAACTACGTTCTAACGGCAGCACTTGATGAAGCCTTTTTCCATATTAAGTCACGCAGGCTTACATTATGTGACTAACTAGGCAGACCAACGAATTGGCCGCCCGTTTATGACGCCACAATCATAAACTTCAATTTTACCTAGTACCCCCCTCGAAAGTCCATAGCGAATCGCCCCAGTACGACACAATCCTATTTTTAATTATTCAAGATAAAAAACTCCCTTTCCCACATTTCATTTCATATGAAATTAGTTTTAGAAAATCTATTTTCACTAATTCTTGAATTTACTTGATACAGCTACGTTAATTTGATGTAAACTTCACAACCAAACTATATATTTCAGTCAGGCTTTAATTTTACCATTTAAAGCTCATCTGAAACATTTCCCCAAAGGTTAGAAACTTGCCCGTGCAAGACCTATACACATAGACTTTCGTTTCTTTCACTTATTTGCTGACTATTTCGGTCTTGAGTTAAATAAAAACTTGTTCAGCAGCCATCTTACAGAGGGAAGTGTGCTTGCGTCTTCTTCGGTGGCAGTCAAGGAAAGAGGACCGGCTCCCCCGCGCCCGGCCTTATATACATGCGGAAAAGTTACCTCTGCGAAAATCTTGATGACGCTTAATCTTATTGGTTCTTAATTTTTTAGAGAGCCCTGTCACTAATTTTTCTAATTTACCCAATAATGGGGTAATTTCTCCCTGAACTAATCTACCTATCTCGCGAATATAATAATAGGAACCCGTAATTACTTCGATACTCACGATAGTTATAATTATAAATATAATTAGTTTTGCTTATTCTAGAATTTACAAAACTCCTCACATACGCAAATATTGTTCTAACTTCCTAATGACACAATCGATTTAACCTTCCCTGTACGTTTGAAACATCTTTTGGTCTATCGCTATTCTAACCTCCCAAGAAAAATCTTATAATCAATAAATATGTTATCTGACCGCTTTTATTATTTCCAATCGACGCATAGCTTTATTTAATAATAGCAACGAATTGATAACAAGAACCCAATGATATTATGCTTAACCAACCAAACTTGGGGTATAATAACGCTAACAACGAAAATTACTCACATACGTAACCTACTGTTGTATGTGCCCTATTTTGTCGCCTCATCTTACAATTTGCCTCTTCAGTCACTGAATGAGTTTATCTACATACTATGGTATTTTAAAAATATTTCAAACCCTCTCTGTCTCTAACTTTTCTTTCTTGTGCAAAAGTAATGGCATCATTTTTATTTCTTCATCTATTCGCCGTTTCTATCGTTATTTTACTGAAAGAGTCACTTTTACTGAAAGGTAACCGTTGAATATCCTTCCACATAACATTTAATCTATTCATATATCTATTATTGTGGGTAAAGGATTTGTAATCTCCAAATATTATTCAGAAAATATAAAATCAATTAATGTTTTTATTGTATTTGCAGGTTTACTATACTGAATATATGGATATCATATTTCTTACTGTAAGATAATCAACGTCGTTTATAAAATCTAAGCATATATTTTCATCTATTCAAAACAAAGGAACATTTGATCGCTTATTGATGAATCGAAAATACACCAAATCTCACAATTTCGAATATACTAGCCTTAAGATGAATCCAGGCCTTAACACCCCCGACTCATACATACATACATACGCGACCTCTTTTGCCGTTCCCCTGGCACGGAACCTTGCTCTCGAGTCCGACTTGCACTTGGCCGGTTTTTTTCCCATATTATATTACTAAGGGTACTTTATAGACTCTAACTGGTAACATTTAATTTTACACGTCACTATTGCGAATTATGATTGGTTACTTTAAAATCTGGCGCCATGTAGCTTAATCTTAGGAAAATCCACGCCCACACAGATTCCGAGCTCTCGATTGGCTACCACAACATTTTCCCTTCGTGTTTTGTTTATGAACAAAGGAAAGCCACGATCCATTCTACGGTAGATTGTTTTTATGTCTAGTTCCTTTTACAACTTTTTACTAGTTATCGTTTCTATTTAATGTTTATTTATTACAAATATAATCATTCGTATTCTTCCTTTACTTTTAATATTAAATGATTTTACTTTATTCATAATCCCAAGCTTAATTTACAAATAATGTTTTTTGATTTTTGCTGAAAACGAAACGCGATATGTGTTTACAAAGCATGTCACGTCACCAAACCTAAACATTATTTTACACATTTAGAATAACTAAATTATTATTTGTTTATTTTAATATTTTATAATCATTCGACTTCCTTTTACCTTATAAATTTTAAATGATATAATTTTACCAAGGATTATTTCGTTCTCTTTTTTTTTCTCTTTAAAATATAGAGTGATTTTTCTCTATGGATTATCACTTTAGTTCCAAAAACGGCCACCAAATGTCAAATGCATTTGTCTATGTAAATGTCAACCTATTGTTTATTATTGTCGAACCATATTTTCAGGTTAAAGAAATCCCGCAAAAGTATCCGTTTTTTATATAGAAATATGATATTTCGTGTATGTTGTATTTGCAAATCGCAGTCATAGCCTACAATTATCTGTGATCAAAGAGTTTGTGCTACGAGAATACTTTTGTAATTGCAGTAAATATCGTAAAGCCAGACAACATTTAAAGACATCCCAAATTGCATAAACAACCCCTTTTTTATTAAAATGAGAATAAACATCCCTTCAGGTAAGTTATTCAACGAGTTTATTTATTGATTCAATCACATAACTTTATTTATTTATTGTTTACAACTATTTTTTCCAACCCTGGACTTCTTTGTACCTCGCAGATTTACAAATTATCACTAAAATAGAAGTTAATTGAAAGAAATGGAGTCTCCAAGGCGATAGAAAAAGGTAATACATTGGAGGCGATGGGATTATTAAGGAGCAACAAAATATCTTTCCCAGTGCCGGTTCATAGGTCAGTAACCCCTCTTATTTTTATTTTTATTAAATATTTGAGAAAAAGATAACATGTTCAATTTTGAACTGTTACAGCTCGACCCCAAAATTTATACATAGGTGACTAAACTACGTATTGGATCCGAAGTAAAATTTTCTTCTCAAATCTCAAATATTTATATTACCCCTTCTACTGTTGTTTCTTTAATATATATATATATTCGAATCTTCCCCCCTCTTTCTATAATCCTAATCATTATTATTTCTCCAAGATCAAAGAATTGTTGGGTGAGCCCTAGTGTAAGTGAAATTTAAGATTGTAGAGTGTATTTAAACCAAGACCATATCAAAAATTATTAAGCGAGTTTTAAGTGTCTGTTGCTTTTGCCAATTCCGTCGTATGCATATTCAACACCAGAGTCGTACAAAATCACGGTAAGGTGTGGGTTGTGAATCCACAGCTCCTAGTAAGCCTACATGGACAAATAAGACCTTTCCTAACCTTATGAAAAAGTACGCGCATTGCGCTTCATATTTGTGCATTGTACCCCTCCGCAATCAAATATTACTCCTTCCAAACCAAAGGTTTAGCGGCGAGCATATACAATGACCATATATTTCCAAAAGCTTACTTAAGACTCTGGAACAACCCTAATACAGCCTTGGAGAGTGTGCAGTTGCCGAATATCAATTTAGCTCTTAGCTTCTTGTGTAGTATGAATTTTGGACAGCTGTTTACACCAGGACAATAACAAACTTCAACTGTGTTTGTTTCTCTTTTTTTTTTTTATTAACCTAACACCAAATAGTCCTACTGTACAAAATTCAAGTTTGTCAACTCTAGACGCCGGCCTGGCCGCAAGCACAGCCCTAGCGCTAAAGCAGTGTGATGGTCCTATCTCTTGGAAAGATAATAAGCCTGCATTCAGGTTTCACATATGTTATAATCCAAAGCCCTCCTATAGAATCTATATTTTAACTAACGTTCCTTTCTCTCAACAACTTTCATTCTTTCATTCTCTTCGCTCATCACTCTATTCCTACTTCTATCCTATTTTAGATTCTCATTTCGTTCATCTTTTCTCATCACGCGGCACCCACTATCATCATTCACTAGCCTACATTTACGCCACCCAAGATTATATCATAGCTACAGACTGAATACAAAATTTATACAACTAACGATGAATGATTTTGAATTATATTTTCAATGATAAGATTAAATACGTCGTCTGTCACCATATGGAATTCTACGCAGATTGCATTAAAATATCTGTTAATTAGATTGCAAATAAATTACGCAATAGTAATTACGCAATAGTAACGTCTATACGCTTTAGATTCGCTTATCCCTAAACATTCCCCCAGTACGCATCTCTACTTTACGCAACTCTCCTATTTCACAACTATACGCCGCTCCTTTCGTTAATAAATATCCCTGTTCAAACTAAATGTATTTCCTTTTATTTCCGTAATCCTGCTTTTATTAATTATTAAATTTTGAATACCATTAGCAGTAATACCTGTAATTCATTTTATCTGTTTAGTCATTTATATTTATATATATTTATTCATGTATATATAATTGCATATATATTAATGATTCATAAATTGAAGAAATCTCGTACATTCTCGATTCCATAAGCGTCTTTCCCTTATTAAGATACCCTTTTTTTTTTTTCCAGTATCCCTTAATAATCTAAGATTATGTTAATAGTAAATCGTAAAAGTTAATTCTCTTGAATATCTATACTTACTTATGAAGAAAATTCCCCCCCGAAGAAAGAAAAATGTGTGTCGGCGGCTTTTCTTTTTTTTTTATATACCTAAGTCTTAACCTATCTCACTATTTGGTTCGACCCCACTATTCAGATTTTTAATTATTTCGCCTATTTCTGTATCATCCTGTTGTAATTTTGCCAAATTCTTTAATTTGTCGCGTAATTCTTTATTATCTCTAATTTCAGTATAAAATATCCTCGGTGAATTAGTTTTATCCTCTTGTAATAAATCTCCTTCAGGCTGATATCTAGATAACACGTCAGCTACCACATTATCCCTACCTTTTACGTGTTGAACCTCATATTGAAACTGCTCTAAATAATTTATCCATCTAGTTACCCGTGCATTATATAACTTACAATTCTTTACAAATGTTAACGCTTTATGATCTGTTCGAATTATCACTTTCGCTCCTCTCAAATAAGTTTCAAATTTTTCTAAACAACAAATTATTGAATAAAATTCCTGTTCCGTTACCGTCCAATTTAATTGAGCCCCCCTTAATAATTTACTGTGAAACCCTAAAATTTTTATGTCCCCTTGACTATCCATCTGGTATAAGAACCCAGCTAACCCTATTCCTGAACTGTCGGTCTGTAAGTAATAAGGTTTAGTAAAATCCGGATGATTCAACTCTACGGACCTAATAAAAAGTGATTTTATTTTCTCAAAAGCTTCTTGCTCCGTTTGTCCCCAATTCCATTTCTTGTCCTTTTTCAACAACTCACATAAAGATCTAGTATGAAAACTATAATTTGGTATAAATTTACGATAAAAGTTACAAAGCCCTAAGAATGCCCTAACTTGCTTTAGCTTCTTTGGTACAGGGAATAATTGTATGGACTTAACCTTTTCCGGATCAGTGCTAATTCCATTAGTTGAAATGATATAACCTAACATTTTTACTTCGGTACTTAAAAATTCGCATTTTTCTAAATTACAAGTTAACCCTGCCTCAGATAACTTCCCTAGCACAATGTTTAAATGTTCTAAATGTTGAGATAGCGTTCCTGTCGTTATAATTCCCAAGTCGTCAAGATAATTAACGCAAAATTCCCTAACCTCATGACCTAGGATGATACTAATCAAACGGCTAAACGAACCGACAGAGGTCTTCAAACCCTGTGGGAGTACATTATAAACGTAAGACTTCCCATTAAAAGAAAACCCTGTATATTTTTTACTAGCTTCTGTTAACCCTACTTGATAGTAAGCATTTTTCAAATCTACCTTACTAATGTATTTTGCCCCTTGAAAAGAATTTAAAACATCTAATTGTAATGGCGGTTTTTCGGTTTCTGCTATCATGTACTTATTTATTTCCCTGGCATCCAATAACACACGAATTGACCCGTCTCTTTTTAAAGTGAACGTCAATGGACTACAATATGGCGTGGACGAACGACTAATGATCCCTTGCTCTTCCATTTCCATTAACTTGGCTTCTACTTTGTCTCTATACGCATAAGGTATTGGATATGTTCTTTTTACTACAGGTGAGTGAGGCTCCATAATAATTTCGTGTTCATAACAATTTGCTCTCCCTAATTTGGATGTAAATAGATTTTTATGTTTCATTAAAACTTCCTCTAAAGCTCCACGTTTATTTTTATCTAGATTTGACTGGTGAATCATATCTCGAATATTTTTTTCTACGTTCTCTTCAACTACTGTTTCAATATTAAAATTTGTTAACGGATTACAATTACTGAAAGCATTCTCGCCTTTATAAAATTTAAATAATTTTTTCTCATTCCCTATGATAATTTCTACCCCTTCTTCCTCTTTATTAAGTTTTATTGACGCTTGATTTTCTTTCATCCAATCAAATCCCAATATCAAATCAGCACTAAGACCCGGTACAATTAAAACTGTTAAATCACATTCAAAAGCCCCTATTCCTAACGTGACCAAAGCAATTTTTTTTATTTCTACACTTTTCTGACCTACTGCAGTTTTAATAAGAAGTGGTTTAATAGGCATAGTGGGTATCGTTGGCCTTTTCTCTTTTAACCTATTCCAAAACTCTTCTGATACGCATGTTATATCACTACCTGTATCCAGCAAAGCTACTAGATTTTCATCAAATATTTGAACTAATAATTCAGACTTGAATGCTGGAGTATCTATCCTATTTGTGACTTCCTCATCAAAAATTGCGTGTACGCTATTGTCAGTATCGACCAAAAGTTGTTCTATTTTTAATTTTAAAATCTCTACTATTTGGCTAGGAATGTTTTGAACTAAACCCTCTGGCTCACTATATCCTAAACCCAATTTTAAATTATTTTCTTTCGGATACGTACAAATAGGTATCTTAATTCCGGTATTATTTCGCCCTAAAGATTCACCCGGACACCAATTCATTTTAACCATCATATTATAATTTAGGTCCCCTGTAGTTGAAGCTGACCTGGGGACTAAAGCATCAGCTTCCGCTAGTTTAACATTTCGCTACCATCTACATTAACATTATTATTATTTAAGCTAACCGCTTGTATTTGATTTTCTCTTGGTTTCTGCCATTGCCTATAGTTTTGCTGAAGGCCCCTCTTCTTCTGTTCCCAATCCTTAGAATTCTTAGCTGCCGAAGTGCTCGGTGCTTCTTGCTTCTGTATGTTGTCCATACTTCTTAAAAATTCCGCCGCTTCTATTATATTTTCTATCTTGTTTGTCACGAACGCTTGTTGAATAAATTTCGGATAATGCCGAATGATATCGTTAATTAATTGTTTTTCAGGAATGTTGTAGCTTAACATCTGCGCCTTGACTGTCAGCTTCAAGAAATGTTCCACCATGGTGGGCGTCTCCGTCCTATTCCATACGCCTTGCACTATCTTCCTTCTCAACTCATTTTGTTCATTTTCTCCCCAGTATGCTTTTAAGAAATCTACCTTAAAATCAGCCAATCCTGTCCATCTTCCTTTATATACTCTAAACCAGTCCTTCGAACTCGAAGTTAAGCAGTCTTGTATTAGGCTTAATTCGTTTTCAGCCTTTCCCGCCTTTTTTAAGTAAATTTCTAAATCTTCAATGAAATCGACTGGATGTATCGACGAATCCCCAAATTTAGGTCTATCTAAATTTATATTTTTGACGTTACAAATGACGTACTTCTGAATATCTTCCATCGCATTAGGCTCCTTAGTCTCATTCCTATTTTCTATTTCCACATCGTTCATCGGCGTTACTTCGACTACCGGCGATTTTTCGACCTCGCTAGTATCCTGATTAGAACCTTGAGTCCTTTTGACTTCTTCACTTAGGTCATCTATCCTCTTAGTTAACACGCCTACCGTGCGATTCAACATTCTTTGTATTGTCATCAATTCGCGCGATCGCGTTACCTTCGGTTTCACTATCGTCTTTACTAGCCGCTGTCGCACCTCTACCGGTTGAGGCCCTCTATTTTCTATAACCTCGGATTCCGACTGTCGGGAACTATGTGGACCCTCTACTATTTCCGCCGGCTCCTCGGATGATTCATACCGCTTTGGCGCACGACGAACTCGGACCGGTTTCCCCATGGCGAGTTTTAATTGTTCGTTGCCTTCAGTGTAATGTCAGATCTATATAAAATATTAGCACACATCCTTATTTAGCTTGGTTTTATAATATCCAAAGATTGGATACAAAAAAACCATGCTTTCAAATTTTTATTTGTTCGCTATAAAATTTTTTTTTTGTTTGGGGTATTTATTTTGGTTTTAACATTGCAGCTAATTCTAATTTTCTACCGAATTATCTATTTGGTTAGTTTTAATTTAATTGTTTGTATTTTTTTTTCCAATTCTTTTTTTTTTTGGTAATTTTCTACCTACGCCTTCCCCATAAAATAAATTATAATGTAAATAGTTATAGCCACATACGGATAAGTTATTTTTATTCTTTTTTTTTTTTTTTTTTTTTTTTAACAAAATAAAACTCTACGCTAACTCTCAAAAACCCCTTTCTCATATACCTCGAGTCAAGAATTAAAAGTTAAATTTAGACCAATGCATACAATAGTTCCCAAATAAATCTAACATTTAGTCCATATCTAGTCGTAGACGGACACATCAAAAGGCGCCATAAATCTAATTGTATTAGTCTATCTACTTATATTTTTTAGTAACAAAGCAATACAAGCATACTTGAATGATTTAAAACCGTACACTAAACAAAACCTTAATAGCAGGACCTTTCCTCAGACGTGCCGTTTGCAATGTCATCACCACGGGAAACAAATGTCTAAAGTAATTTTGTAACGTACATCCAAACTTGATACTTTAACATGTCTCTATAACTGTCAGCGATAACCTAAACAATTCACTAAGAAATTATTCCTCCGTAACTCTAGTTAAAAAAAAAGTCGCGGACTGCTAATAGTCGCTGTTTAAAGTTTACCTGAATCTTCATTGTTACTGCACAATTTTATTGAATTTTTAATTTTGACTTTTATAACTAAACATTACCTACTCAATATATACATACTTTGGCAACCTGACTATTTCACTAAGTATCTACTATGGATTTTTTTTTTTTTATTTATTTATATTGAAGAACCAATTTTTAAGCCCTTGGCTCTTAGACTAATTCTTCTATTCCACAATAACAGCTAGGCTACCCCGTTAGCCAGATATCCACATCTACAATAATAATCTCAAGATATGTGTCAACGCTCCGTCCGCTAAAATTATTTTGTAAAGAATTTTTATTTAACTAGCGGCTGTCTTTTAATACTAAGGTTGCGTAGAAGCATCTGTAAGCAATTATCTAAGTTCATTTGTCTGCTTTAAAAATGCTATACAACCTCTTCTTGAATTAACTTTATTCCGTTAGCGCAAATCAAAATGTTTAAAAATTACCCCTTCTAAAAACCACAATTAAACCGTCTCACTTTATATGATAATTGCTATACTCTCTTATCAACATTCTCTTAAGTATTCACTTCTCTTAACTGTACTAGTTGACAATTAACCAGCTGAGTTCTAGTCGACTAGACATGTTCCGCTCACTTAATTTCTGCTTTTAAATTTACATAGTTAATTCGCGACCCCCCGTTGTCAATACATCTGCCTGTTTTATTGTAGTCTCAGTAAATCTCACTTTGATATTTAAGTACAGTTATCTGATATTTTTCTTCAATTGACATTACAGTCAAGTTAAAGATTATGTTTATTGTAAACCATTTTATATTTCCTAGGCAACTTTATCAGAAGTTTCCCTATAGCTCTAGTCAAATCAATAAGTATTTTAGGCATAAGAAATTACTCACAATCAGTTATTTTCTCAATTGCATACCGGCTCCAATCTCATTATTATTGTTTACACCTTTAAATTTTTATCACATAATCACAATGCAACATTTATTCCACATTGACCCACATAACCTTTATATCATCATCACAGTCAAACTTTCACTAAACTTGTTTATTTAACCATTGTTTTTCAATAACTAACTTTATTATAACCTCTTTTTCTGTTTGTTGACATCAGACTAGTGTGGCCAGCTTCTGAACGCAAAACAGACTAAATTGCAGAAAAAAAAATGAAAATTTACCAGTCTCATATGAGAAAAATTACACCGGTGAAAAACTAACTCTCGCAACATGTTTTTTTTTCGCAATTGTCATTTCGACAAACGTTAAAGTCGTACTACAATATTTTAATTGAAACCAACCTAAAGGTAATTATTAGCTACGCTTAGCAAATGCCGATAATTTTATTACTATGGAAACTCTAATGAAGCTAAAAAAGCAATTTTACTTAATTGTCTTAACATGACATCGACACCGTTAGCAATAATTACTTATATCCGCCAACTTAATTACCAAATCTCTATGTCCGAACGGTCGCGAAATTAGACGGAATTTGTGTTAAGCGCTCTGAATCTGACCACCCTATAGAGTGACTTTTGCCGTCAGGTTGACGTTGACAATTGAATGAAGTTCTTAGTTGAATGACAATGAAACAAAACCCCGTCCGTCTGCTCATCCGGCATTCGTTCTTCTATCTGACATTCGTTCTTTATTTTCTAATTTCTTTCTTTAAATGAAACCGCCTTAAATGTCTTTTTATCGTAACCCAGACGATCCCTTATCCTTACTAAATTCTTTATATTTATTCAACCCATAAAATCTATTATTTATCAATGTAACAATTTTTTTTATTTCCATGACTACAAGTCTTAGTTTTCCCTAACGCCATCTATGATATTTTTCCGTAGGCCTATTTCATACTAAGGCTACGTTCACGCTTGTCGTATCTCAGAAATAAGAACAGACAGTGCAACTGACATCATAACCTGAGCCATTTCGAAGAATATTAGCTTATTATATTTTACCCTATTCATTATTCAGTTTTCTTAATTCAACCGACCCCAATTCCTTTCAAGACATGAGCTCAGTGTTCATCATGCTATCAATATCATAATCGAAATCCGGCGGTAATAAAACGTTCGACAAAACCCGTCTATTCTAATAATTCCCGAAATAGCATAAAGAAAATAACAATAACGTTTACGCTAATAAAATATTTCTAGATAAGTACATTTCCTGTTTCTTTTATCGATTGCTAGTAAAATTTTAATTCTAGATTTTATTTATGAAGTCAACTTTATAAAACTGAATTCTAACCATTTGCAATCAAGAAAACGTTCATTTAAACGGCCCAACAGGACTGCTTAAGCCGTAGTACGAAGGTAAGGCAGTTCAATATAAATCCCGCTATAAAACTCGTCAAGGCCCATAAACAATCACACACCCGTTTCGATACTCAACATTTGATTTTAAAATCGCTATATGGGCCGCCGTGGGCCAACGTGCTAACATGTTTTAACTGTCAGATTTTTTTTCTAGTCTGTTTATTTGACAGAACCCCTCTTTCTATCAGAATCCTAAGTAATCTTTGTCACGACGTGATTTTCTTATGTTTTTAACCTAAAATTCACGATGTTTTTACTCAAGAATAAATTTGTACTTGTTGTATTTGTACACAATAACCAAAGGAGAATGAAAATAGCGCTTTTTAGTGGTGAATTTCATTCCTACTACAAAACTTCTTGTAAGTATAAAATTTTCGGTTGGCATTTTTTTTGATAAAATTTTCTGTTTTCATTGTGAAACCTTTATGGAGTAAAAATGTCCATAAAATCAATGCCCCTCTACCAGCTCAATGTTACTTTACCTCAATCAATAAGAAACCCTTTCTCAAACGCTAAAATATAACTCCAAAAACATTAATGTGAACTACATAACCTATTTTGATATTTTTCTTTAATTTCAGCTATAACCAAAAGGATTACATAACAGATCGCACGCAAAAGATCAAAATGGATGCTACACTACAAAACAAGGAATTTTCAATCCACAACCAGCGATATCGTTCCTATTTTCTCAGCAGCAAAATGTGACCAAAATCATCTTATCTGTATTTTGATCACTGCATTTCACATTACAAAAGCCTGGAATTCGTTGAAGTGGAATCTATGCTAAAAGTATGTAAAAACTACTAATTCTGGTCACGGCATCTCACGATGTAATGATCCCCCCCCCCCCTCCTATATTATTATATGATGATGATAACTACTGACTACTAACTTGACTGATGTGTGATACCTAACTTACCTAACTTAATTACCTAATGATACCTAACTTAACTACCTGGTGATTGTATTTTATTGGATTCTAGTTCTTACTGTTTTACTATATGGATCGGTGATATTCTAACCCTAGCATAGTTAACCTAACGCATACCTAACTACAAATCCCATTCATGTTGATTAGCCGCTAGACGGCTTCCGAACTAACCATCCCTACTTGTGATTCCATTAAATGTTTTATCTATGTTTAGCCTAGTTTATTTTCCCTAACCCTATTTTATTGCATGATAGAATAATCTAATATTAATGCTTTTGTAAGTGTGAAATGAGCGCGTGATTTCTAGTGGTATTTCCCAAGTTGTAATCCGTAATTACCCTAAGTTCTCGAATATTGCTGGGTGGATATAAATATTAACTTTACATGACTAACTTTAATTATTTATGCTTCGATAGATAATGAACTAAGAACCTATTACTAAAAGAAGGAAATTACTTTGCCTGATTTTCCTACAGAATAGAATTTAAGATATTAATTGCTCATTCCAAGTTGATCCAACTTCATACTAATCTGTTACTTTGTTTAATGCTTAGAAATAACTACGTTTATCAAATAAAATACCGATCTATTTTATTACGGAGGACCCTAATCCATTAGATTTCTACCTTATGATGTCATGGTCATGCTATATCAACTTTATTGATAAATTTATTACCAATTAGTTATAACTTCAACAATGAATTACTAGTGACCGCCTGCTGTGTTAATGAAAATTTGAGAATTTACCTATTTTACTACTATACTATCAGTTATAAAGAATCTATTATCTATGTCAACAATGTTTTAATTCATATCTTGAATTTACTTGACAAATTTTAATATCATAACCGGCCCGACCGCAGTGTTAGAAAATCTCCAGACTTTGTTAATTTTCTAACTTTAAAAGGAATAATATTATATAAATATCTTGGAAAGTATCTTAGGGTTGCCTCTCACCTAGTTTTCTATGTTAATGCCAAAACCAATACTGAAATTATATTATGAAAATCTGAATGTTTTGCTTTTATGATTTATTTCTTTATTTCTATTCGTCTAATTTGATGTATAGATGTCCTAGCTCTGAACAAAGGATATGGAACCAACGCTTTGACTACAAGATGAGTTTAGTAAGTATGTTTTGTAACATTAAGTATGTGCTTAAACAAATGGGCTTCGCTCATCGCTATTGGATTGTATAGTTGGTCGTTGCCTATCTTCAGTTTAATGTGTTTATACCCAAAGAAGAATATGATCAGACGGTTTCCTAGTTAATGGTATTGATTCCTCATCTTACAACAAAAGTACTCGCTTTTATCACTAGGTCTCAATCATTCCTGTTATTACAACTATTACTTAATAAAATTACCACTAAATAGATATTATTACTCTTTTGATACAACCAGGGAAACAGAATTTAAGTTTGTAATTTTCCTAAATAAGCCTACTCCAATCTCATACCAATTCTTAATATTTGTTACTATACCATGGAGATTTTAATAGTCCTCTAGCGATTAGAAATGGAGATACTATAGGAAAGAGATAAGCGTTTCCTCCTACATTCCGCTGAATGAAGCAAGTACGAACAATGTTGATAGAAATTGGTCAAAGTGAATTCATGAGTTAATTGGAGTATTGTTATAAATTAGTAGGGTATAAGAGGGTATATCGAGCCATAATAGACAATAGGGTAAAAAGAGGTAACTCGAGCTATAAAGAAAGTTAAGTTTGGGTAATTCTACTCCGCTACCAAATATTAGTTTATTTGTCATATACAACGTTATTCTAAGTAATGTAAATTATCCAATGTCGACTTAGTTTATCAAGATAAGAGAGGTAATTTGAAGCAAGTTAAAGAGTTATAGTCGCCTAAAATCAAGGTATGGATAAACCCGTCTTCGTCACTGATTTAGAATTTATTTGCTATCTTTAGTGTTACTCAAAATATACAATGTGGCTTTCCTGGCTAGATAAAGAGCCCCTCCTCCGCTCAATATGGTAAGCCTCGTCATCCGAACTGGGCAACTTTCCCCCAGGAATCCAGCCAATTACAATCTTTCTTTAAATTAAGTACTATAAAGTATATGATCAATAGTCTATGTTTGTCTGTAGTCTTTCCAACAACAAGAGGACAAGCAAACTGCTCCAAGCGATTTCCCAGTTTTTCACAACTGAAATATTCTTATTTCAGTGTGATGGCTGAATTCAAAATTAAATGTAATTTTTTTTTTCTTTTTTTTTCTAAATTCTGATTTATCTTATATCAACATAAATTCAATCTTACAATTTATGAACTTAAAAAAAGGGAATAAGTACTGGAAAATCTAGGGATTTCAGAAGGAAAGTTTATTAAATTTAGGGACATATAATAAATAAATATTTGCGTTAAACCTTTCCTACTTTTGAACAATAGCTTGGATTGCATTGTCAAAATGGCATTGAATAAATCTTCTTATGATTATTGTGTGATAAACTTGATATTGATTTCCTTTAAATTGAGTCGACTGTTAAAATTGATTTAGAATATTTAACTCAGAGAATACTTTGATTCCAGTAATCGTGAACTTAACATATTCACCAATTTAATTGATACTTTCATAGTATATAAATGTTGGTCAAAGTATTGTTTAGTGCTACACACCGAGCATTATTTTGTTAATTTGCGGAAGCTTACTCAATATTGTGTCTTGTGATATTAATGAGTTGGAATTGACATGGCTCAAATAATATCACGGGTCAACATTACACCCAGACTTTTATTTAGCATTCATCCACATTTATTACCAAAATATTTTATTTTATTTATAGTCAACAGATTGAAACATGGTCAAAATTAGTAAAGTCAGCCCAATTCAAAGATATTACTTCTATTATGATTTGATAATCTATTAGTTAATTAGATTGTGCGTCCAGCTAGCTTTAGCACAATGGTAGGTAGATATTTTTCATTCACTGAAATTTATTTACAATGCCACTTCACAACACCCATAGATGCCACTGAGAATTTAAGATAACAAATTCACTAACACATTCCCATTAAACCCTCCAACTTGCTCGCATTTACCTGCCTTGACACAACCTAAAAATTGTCATACATTTTAATTTACTTTGGTCATGATCCGCCATGTTGTTTATCAAAATTAGCTTGGATGAAATGCATCACTTAGAGAACCAATAGCGGCCATTTTGTAATGCACCTTTGCAATTTTCCTATCGATAAATAATAATTCGGCCATTTTGTTGAATTTATGCCTAACTTATCCTACAACAATTTCGAGTCTAGAATGCTAATTTTACATTGTGACGACCTACCTAACTAGATTTTTGCTCGTTCCACATGCCTGCCTAGCAGATTATGCGCCTATTCCGCTCTATTGACGACGATTCACAACACCAGTATCACAAACCCCCCCCCAGGTTTTGTGATACTCTACCTAATTTTCGCGCGATTAACCCTACAATTGACCTATGATTTTACCTGCCTAGTTCAGACTACATGAGAATTTCCTATGCCAATTTTTGTGGTTCTTACCAGCGCCACACGTCGCCCCATTCCTGTACAGTTTTGAGCGGCACTCACCTAGCATAACCTATCAACCTTTACGTGCCAGAATCGGAGGGGAAGGAGCCGATTCCGGGGCCCTAGCTCAAGGAATAATGAAAACCTGCCCTCGGGGCTTAAACGGAAAACAGAACTACGTTCTAACGGCAGCACTTGATGAAGCCTTTTTCCATATTAAGTCACGCAGGCTTACATTATGTGACTAACTAGGCAGACCAACGAATTGGCCGCCCGTTTATGACGCCACAATCATAAACTTCAATTTTACCTAGTACCCCCCTCGAAAGTCCATAGCGAATCGCCCCAGTACGACACAATCCTATTTTTAATTATTCAAGATAAAAAACTCCCTTTCCCACATTTCATTTCATATGAAATTAGTTTTAGAAAATCTATTTTCACTAATTCTTGAATTTACTTGATACAGCTACGTTAATTTGATGTAAACTTCACAACCAAACTATATATTTCAGTCAGGCTTTAATTTTACCATTTAAAGCTCATCTGAAACATTTCCCCAAAGGTTAGAAACTTGCCCGTGCAAGACCTATACACATAGACTTTCGTTTCTTTCACTTATTTGCTGACTATTTCGGTCTTGAGTTAAATAAAAACTTGTTCAGCAGCCATCTTACAGAGGGAAGTGTGCTTGCGTCTTCTTCGGTGGCAGTCAAGGAAAGAGGACCGGCTCCCCCGCGCCCGGCCTTATATACATGCGGAAAAGTTACCTCTGCGAAAATCTTGATGACGCTTAATCTTATTGGTTCTTAATTTTTTAGAGAGCCCTGTCACTAATTTTTCTAATTTACCCAATAATGGGGTAATTTCTCCCTGAACTAATCTACCTATCTCGCGAATATAATAATAGGAACCCGTAATTACTTCGATACTCACGATAGTTATAATTATAAATATAATTAGTTTTGCTTATTCTAGAATTTACAAAACTCCTCACATACGCAAATATTGTTCTAACTTCCTAATGACACAATCGATTTAACCTTCCCTGTACGTTTGAAACATCTTTTGGTCTATCGCTATTCTAACCTCCCAAGAAAAATCTTATAATCAATAAATATGTTATCTGACCGCTTTTATTATTTCCAATCGACGCATAGCTTTATTTAATAATAGCAACGAATTGATAACAAGAACCCAATGATATTATGCTTAACCAACCAAACTTGGGGTATAATAACGCTAACAACGAAAATTACTCACATACGTAACCTACTGTTGTATGTGCCCTATTTTGTCGCCTCATCTTACAATTTGCCTCTTCAGTCACTGAATGAGTTTATCTACATACTATGGTATTTTAAAAATATTTCAAACCCTCTCTGTCTCTAACTTTTCTTTCTTGTGCAAAAGTAATGGCATCATTTTTATTTCTTCATCTATTCGCCGTTTCTATCGTTATTTTACTGAAAGAGTCACTTTTACTGAAAGGTAACCGTTGAATATCCTTCCACATAACATTTAATCTATTCATATATCTATTATTGTGGGTAAAGGATTTGTAATCTCCAAATATTATTCAGAAAATATAAAATCAATTAATGTTTTTATTGTATTTGCAGGTTTACTATACTGAATATATGGATATCATATTTCTTACTGTAAGATAATCAACGTCGTTTATAAAATCTAAGCATATATTTTCATCTATTCAAAACAAAGGAACATTTGATCGCTTATTGATGAATCGAAAATACACCAAATCTCACAATTTCGAATATACTAGCCTTAAGATGAATCCAGGCCTTAACACCCCCGACTCATACATACATACATACGCGACCTCTTTTGCCGTTCCCCTGGCACGGAACCTTGCTCTCGAGTCCGACTTGCACTTGGCCGGTTTTTTTCCCATATTATATTACTAAGGGTACTTTATAGACTCTAACTGGTAACATTTAATTTTACACGTCACTATTGCGAATTATGATTGGTTACTTTAAAATCTGGCGCCATGTAGCTTAATCTTAGGAAAATCCACGCCCACACAGATTCCGAGCTCTCGATTGGCTACCACAACATTTTCCCTTCGTGTTTTGTTTATGAACAAAGGAAAGCCACGATCCATTCTACGGTAGATTGTTTTTATGTCTAGTTCCTTTTACAACTTTTTACTAGTTATCGTTTCTATTTAATGTTTATTTATTACAAATATAATCATTCGTATTCTTCCTTTACTTTTAATATTAAATGATTTTACTTTATTCATAATCCCAAGCTTAATTTACAAATAATGTTTTTTGATTTTTGCTGAAAACGAAACGCGATATGTGTTTACAAAGCATGTCACGTCACCAAACCTAAACATTATTTTACACATTTAGAATAACTAAATTATTATTTGTTTATTTTAATATTTTATAATCATTCGACTTCCTTTTACCTTATAAATTTTAAATGATATAATTTTACCAAGGATTATTTCGTTCTCTTTTTTTTTCTCTTTAAAATATAGAGTGATTTTTCTCTATGGATTATCACTTTAGTTCCAAAAACGGCCACCAAATGTCAAATGCATTTGTCTATGTAAATGTCAACCTATTGTTTATTATTGTCGAACCATATTTTCAGGTTAAAGAAATCCCGCAAAAGTATCCGTTTTTTATATAGAAATATGATATTTCGTGTATGTTGTATTTGCAAATCGCAGTCATAGCCTACAATTATCTGTGATCAAAGAGTTTGTGCTACGAGAATACTTTTGTAATTGCAGTAAATATCGTAAAGCCAGACAACATTTAAAGACATCCCAAATTGCATAAACAACCCCTTTTTTATTAAAATGAGAATAAACATCCCTTCAGGTAAGTTATTCAACGAGTTTATTTATTGATTCAATCACATAACTTTATTTATTTATTGTTTACAACTATTTTTTCCAACCCTGGACTTCTTTGTACCTCGCAGATTTACAAATTATCACTAAAATAGAAGTTAATTGAAAGAAATGGAGTCTCCAAGGCGATAGAAAAAGGTAATACATTGGAGGCGATGGGATTATTAAGGAGCAACAAAATATCTTTCCCAGTGCCGGTTCATAGGTCAGTAACCCCTCTTATTTTTATTTTTATTAAATATTTGAGAAAAAGATAACATGTTCAATTTTGAACTGTTACAGTATATTCGTGAAATCTGTAAAAAATATATAAGTACCTAGGTAGCTCTTTATAGATTCAATTAAGTAACCAATCCTAAAAGTAAAATAACTACCTATACAATCTATTTTTTGTCCGAATTTGAAAAATCAGTGGAGCTGAAATTTAATTGTTGCGAACTTTGCGAAGCCCAAGGTTTAATTAATTTAATCGTTAGATAGGTCATTAACCCGTAGGTTTCTAGCTCCATATTGTCTAGAGAAAATGGAAAAAGAATACCTACTTAATAATTGTGACGTTCGCCTGTATTTTAATTAAAAAGTGTCAAAATCAGAGACTGTAGCCAAGCTATCGCTTCGCTCTAAAAAAAGTATGGATCTGACGTTTTAAAATTCGATAGTTAACGAAACCTTATGTCAATCCCATACATGTTTCGAAAGCAAAGCGATAACGAAGATTTGCAAATGTTACTTTGGCTAGGGGTCTGATTTTCGAAAAAGAAAACTTTGTAGTCTTTTAAAAATGTCCTTTCTGCTATAGGCAACTTACCTTGCATGTCTGAAAAACAAATTATCTGACCCGGTTGAAAACTGCCCTTATTCCGTCTACGTAACTATTTTTCATAACTCCTACGAAACATGATGTAGGTAAGTATTTTTTCTCGTTTAATAACTGGTTATCAAAGAAGAATTTGTTTTCCGCCTTTGTAACTTTTATTCCATTTATTTCATAACTCCTCCGAAAAAGGAAGTATTTATTCTCGTTTAATAACTAGTTATCAAATAATAAATTTTAATTCAACTTTCATAACTGTTAAATATTTACTGTTTCATAACTAGATAGATTTTCAGGGATTCTTTTTTTTCGCATAATAGTTTTATACCTAATTTGATTTGGCATAACGGTTTTGGCATATTGTTTTTTGTCATAATAATACTTTGGCATAATTGTTTTTTGTCATACCTACAATTTATATTAGCATAATCATCATTTAGACTAATTTGTTTGCGCATAATGTTATTAGGCATATTGTCTATTTGCCTTATATTATTTAGACATAAAAATCAAAAACAATAAGAATAAATATTTTACGTAAGTACTTATTTATTTTCATGCAAAAGGGGTATGTATTAAAATGCCGAAAATTCATAACATAACACATACGACCGAAATATCGACGTATGAAACACCTATTTTCAAAATACCGAAAATTTTTAATGTCGATATCCGATAGACCGAAACTTGAAAAATTGATTATTAAATGACCGATAGTTCGAAATCCCGAAAGTTAAAATGCCGATAGTTCAAAATCCCGAAAGTCTGTTTAGGTCCGCTACGCTCGCTCGTCGTCGTACCTAATAAGGTACGACGACAAGCGAGCGTAGCGGAACGAGCGAGGAGGTTAGGTTCGATGCGATGTCGCGACCAACAGCGCCAGAAACGACCTGCTGGCACATAATTTGTTTATGTACAAAACACTATTTTTAATTAATAACCAGTTACGAAACCGTCATATTTGGTAACCAGTTACTAAACGAGAAAATACACTTTCTTTTTCGTAGTCGGTTACGAAAAGTTACAAAGGTGGATAAAATAATTATTCTTTGATAACCAGTTATTAAACGAGAAAATAAACTTCCTTTTTCGTAGTCGGTTACGAAAAGTTACAAAGGCGGACAAAATAATTCTTCTTTGATAACCAGTTATTAAACAAGAAAAAAACATCCTTTTTTTGTAGGAATTATGAAAAATAGTTACGTAGACGGAATAAGGGGAAAACTGTAGGTAATAATTTCTGTTGGAAAACTTAATTTGCGAGAACCGACTCCCTCCTCTCGTAACGACCTTTTTATAGTTTGCGGTAAAACAGATATAAACTACAATTAGGACAGTATTGTGTTGCCTAAATTTAGACGGGGTCAGGGCACGGGCGTAGATAATTGGAAATCCGAAACGAAACCTATTCGTGTAAAGTTTGGAAAACTTTGCCTTTCGCGAAAACCTGAAAACGTGTTATTGACACGCCATCATTAATGTTATACATTTTATACTACAAAAACAATTCGTCTGAAACCATTCAGATAGGAGAAGCTTCTTAAAAACAATACAAATATATATAGCATTGTGAATGCAAAAATCTAAAACTTATAATACTGTAAATTATCAGAATCCAACAAACAAACAACAAACTTGCACATAATATTAGTAGGATTGTAATTATTTAGTATTTAGGCATTTGTTACTTTATATGAGTAATTGAGTAGGTAATTAGTTTTTTACTAGGCTATTCAAAAACTGCATAAAAATTATTAGGTATACCTACCGCTATAATATAATCGGCAACTGGCGCTAAAAAAAATCATTCGAATAGATAAGATTAAACTTATAATTTGTGTCAATGTTGTTTTGCAAAGGAGTTATTTGCAGTTTCGCAGAACTGTTTAATAAGGAGTTATTTGCAGTTTCGCAGAACTGTTTAATACTTGAGCTTGACATACCTACCTACTATCACTTTTTCAAAGAACTGAATCATTAAATGAGATTAAAAGCTTATAAATAAACGTGTAATAAAATTATTTTAATAAAATGATAATGGGTAAAACTGTATTCACTATCAATTCATATATTATGTTTTGAAAATACGTTATCTGAAAAAAGCTGTATAATCATATGACTCACAGGAAACGATAAGTGACCGCAGGTGATTGTTTTAACTTTTTTAAATATTTATAGTTATCTCTTCTCTAATTCGAATGTCACATTGTTTTATAGCATTGTCTTATTAAAGTTATGGAACAATTTTTTTCGAACTTCAGTAGGTATCCACAATTTAAGTAGGTAAGTATATTGTTTTTCCGTGAAACTATCTCGGATTAGCTGAATATACAACTTGTTCATGAATGAATCAAAATCGGAAAGCCGCTTTTTCGGACCATCAAACTGAACAACTTATACTATGGTACCAACTTAGAATAATTACACCTAGAACGATAATTCCCTACAAAATGCGCTGTCAAAAGTGAGGCAACTAAAACAGCAAAAATGGCACCGTTTTCAGATTTTTATTGTCCATTATTACATAATCATACCTAATAAGTACAAAACAGTTTCGATTTCCCTACCTTAAAGAGATTAATTGGACTTTAGTTACGATTTGGTAACGTATGAAGGATATAAATCTGAGAACTGAGCTATTTTGGCTCAGTATAAGTTGCCTCACTTTGCATACGCGGACACGGCTTCTAGGTGTAATTATTCTAAGGGTACCAACTCTAAAATCGCGAAAAAAATATCTGCTGTTTCATACAAAAATTAATAACGAAAATATCAAATTGTATAAAACAGCAGAATATTTTTTCGCGAGAATACTAACTATTACTACGTACTAAACTTGATTTATTTAGGGCTGATTTTTCAATGCCCAGACATTTTTCATACACAGGTAAAGTCTTATTATTCTAAGGGTAAAGCTTTATTTGTTTGACAATATGCAACCAAATTGCAAATCATTGTCATACTTATTTTTGTTTGTCAAATTTTTTGAATGACTTTTATGTTATTCGGATTATATTTTAACTGACTGATATAGTTATGACTTTGAGGCACATGAGTAAATGTTTATTTACTCATGTGTCTGAGGATTGGAAAATCAGACCTAAGTGTAAGTACCTACCTACAAAGTTCCGGATAGCACAAACGTGGATCAATTTTAAATGGAAGCCCTTAATAATGGAAATTGCCTGGTTATGGCTATTAGGTATGTCATTGGCTGACAACAGAACTAGCATGGAAACCGACATTGTTTTCAGTGGCAGTTCTCACAACATCTATTGATACTGTTTCATACACTCGCAATAAGTGTTTTGTTTAAAATCTGCTGCTTGCATCGCACTCGGGTGTTGTAAGGGTTCCGCACCCAAAGGGTAAAAACGGGACCCTATTACTAAGACTCCACTGTGCATTTGTCTGTCACCAGGCTGTATCTCATGAACCATGATAACTAGACAGTTGAAATTTTCATTGATGATGAATTTCTGTTGCCGTATAACAACAAATACTGAAAACATAAAAAAATATTTAAGTGGGGCTCCAATACAACAAAAAACATGATGTTTTTTTTCTGGTTCGGAACCCTACGTGCGCGAGTCGATTCGCACTTAGCCGGTTTTTTTTATCATTCGTTTTAATGGAATAAAAATGTTGGGTGATTTTTCATAAGTTTCAGAACTATGTGCTATGCTTTTTGTCTTAAAAGTTGTGTTTAGCGAAAATATTTGTGTCCAAAATCTTTTGAAAATTCAGTCATTGCATTTTCTGAAAACAAACATATTATTGCTTGCAATTATAGCATTCCATAATGCAAATAGGTATAGGTGCAGCGTCGTAGTTTAGGGGCCTGGCGAGTTGCATCACACACTTGGTGCAACTCACACTAATGAAGCGATCTTTTGAATGGAGACCCCAACATTAAATCCTCAGTCGATGAAACTTTGCAGGTGTAATATACTTAGTATGAACCAAAACCTATGTACAAATATCAAAAAACCATTTGGACTATTTAAAAAATATGTTTCATTTATAATACCTTAGCATACTGTAAAGTTTCATCTACTGAGGATTTACTGTGGGGGTCCACTACCTTCCTTTCCTACCGTAGAAATAAAATAAGTCTTAAAGGTGCAAAATTCAAATCTTGCCAGGTATAGGTGCGTGTATAAATTAGCTAATGTTAAAAGATACTCGTGTAGTATAGAATTCTGCGGAAATGTTTACGTTGTTGAACTAATATTTACCCAGGCTAGTCGGATTTAATATATCAGTTGGTTTTAGTGGAATTCTGCGGATTTCACTACGTACGTTCATACATTACTAGAACGTGGAACTTTTATGAGCGGCTTTAATATGTAAACAATGATGTTATTTAAAATCCGATCTCTATACAACGTGTTAATGAATAAACGCAAAACCTCTTAGGTGGTGATTGTGCTCATGAATATGAACAACTTTTACTAAGGCTCCAACTCTGCAACTCAACAAAAAAAATCTGCTGTTTCATACGTTGTTAAGTTGTCAATACCTTCTCGACTAGAATGTATGAAACAGCTGATTTTATTGTTGAGTTGCAGAGTTGGCCCCATAGTAAAAGTTGTTCATATTCATGAGCACAATCACCACCTAAGAGGTTTTGCGTTTATTCATTAACACGTTGTATAGAGATCGGATTTTAAATAACATCATTGTTATGCATCATATGATAAAAATGTGTATATATCTATGAGCACAATTATTTTACCACCTAAGAGGTTTTGCGTTTATTCATTAACACGTTGTATAGAGGTGGAATCAAACCATTAAAGGTGATAGTGTTGCATAAACTGAAGTATATACTTAATTAGAAAAAAAAAATTTATTCTTTCCATAGTATATCGTTCAGCTGACTAATTTTGTATGGGAGAATGTTTTTTTTTTCGTTTTTTGACCACGTAGGTCCTTGGAGAAAGTGCTTCAGTAGGTATTGTTACATAATTTGGTTCCACCTTATAAAATAAAACTACTTACTTATCTAATGTATCGACTGTAAGTACACAAAATATAGAGAGTACAGAAGTTTAGCTCCCGCGTGACCTCGAAATCCATACCTAAACTCGGGCGTCGTGCTAGGGTTGTCAACTCCGACTAACGTAAAACCACAGAAAATACCTATATATTACAGAATGTGGTAAAAGCTTGTGATGCACAGGATTGATTATTTGTTTGTTTAAGTGTTTTTAAAAGTGTAATTTATCTTTGAAATTTTAATTTAAAATTAATTATCATAAGATTAAGACATATAGCGTAAGGAATAATATTGAATAATATTTTTGGTAGGTATTTAAACAGTTGCTCTTGTTTGGGTTGTAAAAGTTGTCACGGAGTTAAAAAAAATTAAAATACCTCGTAATTGCTACTATTTTATACCTAACTAGCTGAAAATTTCTATTTCTGATTAAAGTATTAAAAAATAGGTATAGATCAGTAGTACCTATCTACCAGTATACTTAATATTTTATTAGGTAGGTACTAGTACCTTGTCATATTATCTAACTTATCTGCATATACCTAAGTATACCTACACAAGTTTATTATGTTGATTAATGGGTTGAATCGACAATTAATAAATTTAAAAACATTTATTTATGGGATTAATAAATTCTTTTCACTTCTCATGCTCGTAAATTTCGTGTTTATCTTGGGTATAGGCTGCATAAAATCGTTTTTTATGCTCTAGTGCATAAAGTAAAATCTTCGTCTAAGTCTCAGACTTTAAGACAAAGGTCAGGTAAACAGCCACACACGCAATTTAACTTCGTTGAATTAACTTGTTATTTCATTATGTTTCTTTATTTTTTGTACTTTTTTTATTTTTGAAAATAGGTATCAATTTTTTTGAAAGGCCTTGATATTTTCTTTTTCAATTTTTGAATATGGTTGTCAAATGAAAGGCCTTGATGAGCACATTCCACAATAATATTTTTTTTATAAAAAAAAGTTATTTTTCAATTTTTGAATATGAGTATCAAATAAAAGGACTTGATGAGCTCATTCCAAAAGAATATATTTTAAAAAAACTTTTTTTTTTCAATTTTTGAATATGGGTATCAAATGAAAGGTCTTGATGAGCACATTCCAAAAATATATAATTTGTCAGTAAAATTTAAGATTTTTTTTATTTTTTCATTATTGCTGTTTAATTTCCTCACAATCGATATACATATAGGTCTCGGGTAAAATGATGCGTTTTATGCACTTGTTGTACAATCTACTATACTTTACTATTAAAAATTAAAAAAATACTTTGATACCCTATCTCTTAACAAAAAAACATAGGTACTAAACACCAAAAAAAATAAAGTCTAAAAGAAACAACAATTAATGAAAACTGCCTTTTATTTAACTGCGTATTATACGCTGAAATTTTAATCATTTGGTTCCCGCCGTGGTGTGGTTCCACTCATGATTACAAGCAACTTTTACTATGGGGCCAACTCTCCTGCTCGCAAAAAAAAATCAGCTGTTCCATACAAAAGTGCAGTACCTACTCGACCTTAATGTATGGAACAGCTGATTTTTTTTTGCGAGCAGGAGAGTTTTTTTGAGTTCGAACCAAATGATTAAAATTTCACCCTGTATAGTCAAAACAGCTATTACAAAATTCACTGTTTACTTACCTTTCTGGGTCCACTGGTATCGTAAAAAATTAGTATTCTGTATTTAAAGTCGAGTTTAAGCAATTGCTTACTAAGCAATTATAGGACGTTCTATTTTTGCCTTTAATTTTTACCGAGTCTCGCAAAGCGTACAAATGACCGACGCGGGGGTCGGACGTGCTGCAACTGCGTCACGTGGCACTCGCGCGTGAAGTGTTTTGAGCGTGGCAAAAATTCCGTGTCGGTGAGAGGTGTCTATGGCCCGTATCTATAAAACGCTCTCAACGTTGAGAGCTATCTTGAGATCATACTTGAAATGTTGTTCCCATCTCAGACCAAATAAAAAAAGTAAGACGGAGTCTTCCGAACGAAGCGGTGAGGCCAGTAAAACTACGCCATGGCTGTGTACATACACAGTTCACGCACACACGTGTAGCGAAACTACGCCGTGGCTTTCCATATAAAACCCTGCCGCCCGGCCCCCGCCCGCCCCCTTGTACGCACACATGTACCATCAAAAACCGGCCTCACTTCATTGTTCGCAACGCTCCATCTTTCTTTTCTATTTGATCTGAGGTTCCTATAAGAAGAGCATCTCAAGTATGATCTCAAGATGCTCTCAGCGTTGAGAGAGGTTTTATAAATACGAGCCTATGTGTGCGTTGCTCGAGCGCACGAAGTACTAAGCTAAACTACTGTACTCTCTCTATATTGTGGTAAGTACCTACCTATTTAAAAAAAATATAAAAGTATTTATTAAAAAAAAAGATTAATTATGTTATTTCGTTTTTTAATATTGTTTACCTGCTGCAAAAGACTGCAAAAGTGGTATGGATGTTGTTGATCTTACTTATAACATCAGAGTAGTACGTCATTATCAAATCAACAATGACGTTATCGCAAAATCGTAATTCAATTTTTAATGACGATGAATTTCAGAAGCACCAAGCATAACGTATTTAATTATACATTTTGCATGGCTGCAGCTAAAACCAGCCGTCATTACAGTGCATTCGTCACAACAGCTACACAATCTTACACGAGCCAGCCAGCCGTATTGTTGATTCATGAGTTCATGACGATGACGCATAACGTGTGTTTATGGACCCTTAAAGTTACATGCACAATATGCAATATCAAATGTAAATTGAGAATGAAATTGAACTTCTATCGAGAAAAAAACGTGCGTAAACGTGCTCGATAGAGTAATTGTCATAAATTTCATTTCGCTTTGGCGATGTAAAAAATTCCCATAGAAAGTCAATCTATCGAATTATTTTACGCGAGTTTTTTTCGATAAATTATCGTGCTACGCCATGGCTACGCCATGCTACGGGTCTCGTAAATTTCTGTGATAAGGAATATATTAAACATAGATGACCTATATTACAAAAGTAACATAGTTCTCTTAAATATATTTCCCATAAAAAAATACACGCGCATTTTTTTTTCGATGGCTGTTCGTGCTACGGTCACTGAATTAATCAAACCGAGCCTAAATGGGTTATATCCGCAGATCTGTAGAATCATGAATTTAGTAGGTAATAAACAAGGTTTCCGAGCCTATAAAATTAAAATCTGAAAATCTCAATTTTGTAGGTAAGTAGTTTTATATTTATTTATTTATAAGTCTATCCTCTCTGTGCCAGTAAGTCTGTCCCGTCAAAGTAATAATAATATTTAAATCCATGGTCCCGTCACTTAAATATTTTCCGTTTGTTTGTTTAAAAACATTGTCAGAAATTAATTTGGCTTATACAGCCATTATGTATGATTATCTAGCGCATGCAACACGTGCATGCAGTCTCAAACTTTGGTCAGACCATTACCAGTTATACCATCAGATTTAAAAATGACAATAAAAACCTCAAAAGATTTGGTTAGCACATCTATCCAGTAACCACTTGTCTAATATGACGCAAAAACGTGACACTGCTGGAAACAAAATCTGGTTAGATCCGAATAAGAATTTACAAGTCTCTTCGTATATCACAAGTTGAGTGCCAAATATAACGTTAAATAGGATTTCATGAATAATGATTTAATGCTCGTGTGTACTTATGTTTAGGCAGCGTTTCCACCGAGATAAATATATACGAATGCGAGGAAATAAACCTCGCTCAGCGTGCAGAAGTTGCCGAGTCGCAAAGGATAACCAGCGGAAGGAAATTTTTTCAGACGTGTCAAATGTATGGCCCATGTTTCATATTTTAAATACATACCTACTCCTTTGCATACTTACTTGCATATTTTATAAACTTTGGCAACTTTTGCAAGTAATGTTTGTGTTCAGAAAATTAAAAACTTGCATTAAAAAAATCTAAACTCAAACATGTTAAAGTATTAGCACATTGATCTGACACTTTTGTAGAATCACATTCATAAAACTACATTGTTTGTTAATGCAGCTTCATCATTCATCTTCGAAGTGGTAAATTCCTTGCATATTTCTGTGAAAGCGTTTATTATCAGTTTCATATATAACGCTTTACCACTTCTTATGATGAGAGGCACTTTTATAATTATATTTTTTGTATTCTTTCTCCAGTCGATATCTCGTATATCTGTCGTAGAAACCTAGCATTAGTCGAATCCTAGGGATGTCATTAACGCCTTTCTGTTTGCATTTTCTACGTCAAATACGATAATGTGATAGGTGTGGTGTGTGATTAACCAATCGTCAATTTTAGCATACGTAATGTTACATGCGCAGTGGTCATGATAACTTTAGTTTTGACTTTGTTTAAGTCTGACTGTTCTAAAGGAGAATTAGAGAACCGAAACCACTAAACAAGGACATGTCCCATCGCGCCTATGTCATTTGCCCCACCATTCTCAAAAAATGAAAGTCTGTCACGTCTTAATGAAAGTAGTATGTCAGAGTTGAGAGTAGGTATTTTAGTCTAGAATCAGCTTGATAATTATTTTCTGCATTAAAAAGTGGAATTTTTAAGTTAAAACGCTTTTAAATCACAATTTTTTATCATTAGAGTACTATTTACTTACATTTTTTCACAAAATACTTCAGAAAACAACTTAATGTTTTTGTAATAATTGTTTTTCTAAATATAAAACAATTCTTGACTGATACTATACCTAAATAAAATGTAATTAGCATTTTTTAATTATGAAACTAATTAAGTAAAATGAAACTGGGGCAACGCTGAGACATCTCTTTTGGTCTTAAGATCTTATGTTCCGGAGGGACAGAAACATCAATACCATCATCAGAAAAAAATTTTAGACCATCTAGTGTTCTAGTGATAACCGTCATCTATGGTCCCGCGAGTAAAATAAACACTAAGTGAAAATTAACTACAGTTTAACTTTTTAAGTAACTATAACTAATGAGAACAAAGATTTAAAACAAAAGCTGTAATACAATATAGGACGTCGAATAAATAATGTAAGTAATTTGTTCAGTCTGTTTGATCGTTCCTTTCAGTTCGCCTATTCGTAGTGTTTTCCTATTTGTATTAGAAGAATTGATGAAACTACGTCAATAGATTTTTCGGGTCAAGGCGAGTGTGTCCATTATGCCAGTAATCCTGTTTTTCTTGTAGTGGGCGTACGAATGTAAATAGTCTACCCCATTTCGACTATAATCGGACACTTTGTGTAATAGGTAGGTGATAGAATTGATCTAGTGCGAGTCGTATTTTCTCTAGTATATTATTTAGTAAGGTAATAAAATATTTTCAAGTGTTCAGGTTGTCTTCGTAAAACATTTGTTATTGTTATTGAAAATCTTTCTTTTCTCGATTTTGTAAACAACTCCAAATTTCAGGTTTTCAAGTTTGTTAACTCGTCAATACATTTTTGTATTGTTGTCCGGTCGCCGGAGACCGCTCGGGCGTTGATGAAAATATGCACAGTTGTATCACCATTTTGTATCGAATTAACTAAGTTTTTAAAATGACTGAATCATTTCTTTCTTGAATTCTGTCTGGGATATTCGGACCATCTGTAATCATTTGTCGCTAAATAGATCTTGAAACCGCTCACCGAATTAATTACTGAAAAATGTTTTTCAGTAGCGGCGTCTCATTCTTTAGGCATGATCTTCTCAGAATCCTTATGTTCTTAATTATTTGAAGAGGCTGAAAAGCGATGACACATTTCAGCGAACGTAGGCAAACCTATTATCACTGGTTTTATCCACATACATCTACTAAAAATTTCATTACATACTTAATCAACAGTGACTCATATTCATAATCGTGTTTGTCGTTCGTTTGATCTGCCTTTATAACTACCTAATTTGTGTTATTATAAAATTACTGGAGAGATAGTGATAATATTTTTAGTAAGGGAAATTTTGTGGGCACTATTTGATTACACTTAAGATAAGTTTTTCTGACTACTAATATCAAAATGACTTACCTACCTATGAAGGCATTTAACAAGTGTTTTTACTTCTAAAAAACTACATTCTAATTTTTTTTAGGAAAGGAGAGACCCAATAGAACGCTACCTAGTTGCTAGTTGGATCGAATTTGGACGATTCTTCAATTAAATCCGTTTCGATCTGGTGTAGACTGGACGCCCGTCAATCCATCACAATTACTCCATTGAGCACACTGTTTTGTTAAATTAATACTAACGGCAATGGCTCTCTAGTATCAGAAGCCAAATATTTTAATTGGAATGTATCTATCATCATCATCAGCCATTTAAATTTCCTCACTGCTGATATGCTGTATATTCACGTTCCAAATGATCGAAACAACGTTACGTTAACGTTATGAAGAACTTTGTAAATTTCTATTAAATTATTAAATAGATGGATATCAAACCACGAAATACATTAGACAAACACCTCATCATTCCTATAAATAATAAATGCAAGTAAAAAAACAATGTTAAAGTGTACCTACCGATTTGAGCATGTCATTTTCTCTGTAATTAAAATATATACTTAAGTATATATTTAACTTTTCCTCGATAGTGCACTTCTTATTAACATACAATAAATGAAAAATCAACTAAAATGGCGTATTCTTATTTGATACAGTTACAACTGAAACATTCGTGAAAAATGGAAAATTTGAAATTTCACTTGAATCGTCTTAGTTTAAAAAAACCTGTTATAATTATGTTTTTCTCTTTATACGGCACCCACTGATTTTCTTCCTAAAACTAGTAATACTTTCATTCTTTAAATTTAGTCTTTGGAAAAACGCTAATTTCGTTTGAAATGCAGACAGTTTCATGGACTGAACACATCCTTAAAATTTAGAGAATGAATAAAAACACACCCTACGTAGGCCTTCAACTTCGTAGTGGGAAATCAAATAATAAATCACTTTCAAATTATTTTTAAAAGTGATTAATAGCTGGAATATTTTCTGGAAAACATGTTTTTATCAAAGTAAGTAAACAACTTGGTAGCACGCTTGGACTACGTCGAAGCATTTTGACCTGGAAAAAACCCAATAAATTAAAGGGGTCTGATTTCTAAACTGGACTTAAAAAAGTTATTTTTTATCCACATTTTGTGATAGATGACAATGGTGACATCATGAAAACCGGTGAATTAGTTATATGCCTTTCTTATTTCCGATGAAAAGCTAAAACGATTGCTTAAGTAATCATTGATGAACATTTACTCCTCTTGGGGATAGGTTATACGAGTATTAACAAAAAATACTTGTTAAACGGTGTTGACTAGTTTCAGCCGCCAATCATGTAGTGGCCGCATGCTTTGATTAACGACAGCTAACTGTCCGCATCCGCCGGGCACCAAGGACCCAGCAGCTGGCGTGTGCATGCATGTGCATTCATAATTAGTGTCGTAGCTACTACTGTCGCGACGATCGCGAGCCTATACATATAGTGTGGAACCGCCCTAAGTAGACACTATGGTATGCTCATTATAGTCTGTGGTCTATGGTTGTTGTAACATAGCCTGGATTTGTAGTAAAGTGATCGCCGCCATTTTATATGGCGTCGGCAGTCAACAATGGACAACGCGGTGTTTTCACGTTGAGGGCGGCGTCAAGCTGGTGCAACAATATGAGAGCTAAGTGCCTTGGTTTGATTCCTTAATATGTAATTGTCGCGAGACTAGTTGAGCTAAGTATACCCAGCTATTTGTACAACCATATAATGATGGTGAGGGTCACGGAGAATGCGGGCTTCGACGCTTGGGCTGCCGACCGACGCCATGGCCTGGTTTGTATAGCGGCGCCGCTTCTACTTAGCATGCTATGTGATAAGAATACGATCGTTGGCCATATGATATAAGATGTTGGGCACTCAAAGCTCTACGTAGAGTGTACGAGGGAATTGGCTTCCCCTCGGGGAGGGACGACAGGACGTAGGAGTCCTGACGTCCCCCTCGCGGGACACTATAAGACGCTGTCCTGCTAGCCCCCCTGATAGCCCTCTGGCGGGTCACTGTACTGTTCGAGGGAATTGGCTTCCCCTCGGGGGGGGACGACAGGACGTAGGAGTCCTGACGTCCCCCTCGCGGGACACTACAAGACGCTGTCCTGCTAGCCCCCCTGATAGCCCCCTGGCGGGTCACTTCAAGTCGCTGACCCGCACTCCGCCCAGGGGTCCATAGTAGACACCCTCGTTTCGTTCGTAATCACGGAGAGTCAGACGGATTTAGCGTATGATTGTGTTGTTATATATAATCTTAGCTCAAACAGATTCGGTGATGGTAAGGCACGGCGAACTGATCACTCGTCGTGTCGTGCTATTGACTGAACATCCGCGTGTCTATGTAATACTAAGGCACTTAAGTGATTCCAGTTAGAATCAACCAAAACCTATTTCTACAGATGGTGTAAGCGAAGCAGTTGAGATCCGCGTACGTTGGAGCCTGGCGTCAATCGGGCGTGTGACGGAAAGGGCTACGTGTCCACGCGGAATTACGTCTCTCCAGATTAAGGTACGAGCCATAAACGTTACGCAATATTCTCATCATGATGTCGTGGTACCGACCCGATTCAGTTTCCCCCAATTCACATTTATGCACGGTAATCGCCACGACAACTACATTGATGACCTCTGTGGTCAACTTGGTCTGTTGTGCTGTGAGAAACAATGTTTTGCCGGATTCTAAGTTGAAGGACGATTGAGATAATTTAAATTTTAAACAAGACCAACCCCTCTACTCAAATGGCCAACTATCTATGCGTTTCAACGCTACGCTTTCTATTTAAAGCTTTAAAATAAGCAGTGAACTACTTATAAAATTACGCACCGTAAGTTTGTCAATTACTTACAATCTGTGATTTAGATAAGTTGCGACATGTGATTGAACTGCTCATATTTAAGCTTGAAAGGTAAGCTTAGCGTTCAATTCAAACGTATAGAAAATGTCGGCCATTTGAGTAGGGGGACAGCCCCTATACTCAAATGGCCGACATTCTATTCGTTCGCTAACTTAAAGCACAGAAAAGACATATGCTTAAAGCTTAAAAATAAGCAATACAGCCGGTTTCTGAATTGAGAATTTAACGTTGAGAACAACTTAACCACGACTTAAATATGACTCAAATAGATTTTAGTTTTCGAATTAAGTTTAAGTTTAATTTGAGCATTTCAGTTTGAGAATTCTCAAATGGTTTTTTCACTTCTCATGCTCGTAAAGTTCATCTTTATGTTGGGTATAGGCTGCATAAAATCGCTTTTTATGCTCTAGTGCATAAAGTAAAATCTTCGTCTAAGTCTCAGACTTTAAGACAAAGGTCGTCAGGTAAACAGCCACACACGCAATTTAACTTCGTTGAATTAACTTGTTATTTCATTGTTTCTTCATTTTTTGTTGTGTTATACTTTTTTATTTTTGAAAATGGGTATAAATTTTTTTAAAAGGCCTTGATTTTTTTTGAATATGGTTGTCAAATGAAAGGCCTTGATGAGCACATTCCAAAATTATATTTTTTTTTATAAAAAAAAGTTTTTTTTTCAATTTTTGAATATGGGTATCAAATGAAAGGCCTTGATGAGCACATTCTAAAAATATATATTTTGTTACAAAAAATTAAGAAAAAAGTTTTTTTTTTCAATTTTTGAATATGGGTATCAATTGAAAGGCCTTGATGAGGACATTCCAAAAATATATATTTTGTCACAAAAAATTAAGAAAAATTTTTTTTTTTGCAATTTTTGAATATGGGTATCAAATGAAAGGTCTTGATGAGCACATTCCAAAATTATATTTTTTTTTATAAAAAAATAGTTTTTTTTCAATTTTTGAATATGGGTATCAAATGAAAGGCCTTAATGAGCACATTACAAAAATATATATTTTGTCACAAAAAATTAAGAAAAAAAATTTTTTTTTTCAATTTTTGAATATGGGTATCAAATGAAAGGCCTTGATGAGGACATTCCAAAAATATATACGTTGTCAGAAAAAATTAAGAAAAAAATTTTTTTTTTCAATTTTTGAATATGGGTATCAAATGAAAGGTCTTGATGAGCACATTCCAAAAATATATAATTTGTCACTAAAATTAAAGAAAAAATGTTTTTTTTTTATATTTTACATTATTGTTGTTTAATTTCCTCACAATCGAAGTGAAAAGCAGAGTGTATAACTCGTACATAAAACCCATTTTACCCTCGACTTGACTATCCACCCTCGCCTGCGGCTCGGGTGGATATATAAGTCTCGGGTAAAATGATGCGTTTTATGCACTTGTTGTACAATCTACTATTTTACTTGTAATGGAACATCTAAGTATAGTTAGAGAAAAACTCAATTAAAAGTGATTTGAGAAAAACTAGATATGACGAGTGAAACGTAGGAATCGTCATCAACTATTTGAGCAAAACTTAACTGATTTCCACTGAAATGCTCAATTCAGAAACCATCGGTATGACGATCAAAGTCACATTTCGCAAGCTTATGTAAATCACAGACATTGTTAAAGTGACGAGCCTTTTAGAGTTTATGGCTTAGTTTTAATTTTTAAGCTAGCGAACGAATTGAAAGTTGGCCATTTGAGTAGGGAGGCAGGTGTACCCATGTGTCTTGAATAAGAATTCTGTCAGTTTATTGTGGTTTTAGCCAAATACGTAATTTAGTTATTTGTCCAGATCGTGCAGTTGGTTGGTCGGCCTTGAGCCGAGTCACGCTCAGTGCAGCGAGGGCCGCCTTTATTTAGCATATATCACAACAAATAATCGCGAGCGCGCACTAACTATAAAAGAAAACAAGTTGGCCAGATAAGAGGTAATAAAATATTGTTTTTTTTTTTTATTTTTTTTTATATATTTTATTAATAGTGGGATTTTTGCATTCCCCGACGACGTTTCGGTATACCTTTTCAGTTTTGCAGTTGACGAAAGAGCTGACGTGACCACGGCTAAGTAGGTAGTATCCGTAAAAAGTGTTTTATTTCAATAGATAAAAGTATATTTATAAATGAAAAACTGCAAATTGGACAAAAGAACACACTTTGTAAATCTTTTTTTATAAAACTCATGTTTAGTGTTTACTAAACTTTTCAAGACAGTCCAAACTTAGGCCAACGCCGGCTTCGTCCCGAAGTCCAAACTATTGAATCATTTTTGACAGTTTCGCGGTTAACACATTTAAACTCGGACATTTTACTTTCGGCAAGAAAGTTAAGTCTATTTTACGATTCATTATCCTTACTAATATTTACTATTTACTATATAATATTATAAATGCGAAAGTCCGTTTGTTTGTTTGTTTGTTTATTTGTTTGTTACGCCTTCACGTCTTAACTACTGAACCGATCATCATGAAATTTTGCGTAGACGTTGTTAGGGGTACAGAAAAGGACATAGGATACCTTCTATCCAGAAAAAAACATACAGTTCCTGAGGGATAGCAAAAACACTGTCCACGCAGACGAAGTCGCGGGCGGCCGCTAGTAATATTATAAACGGCCTTCAACCTGCCTCCATAATTTTATACCCTAGGTAGGAGTTAATCTTATTACGACCCGACCTACTTTTGAAGTACTTATTTGATTACACTCGGCTAATAGAAATCGATAAATAAATGATGACCACCGTCAGTAGATCCTTGAGCTGAATTGCCCTGCCCCACATTCAACTCATGACATGGCCCTATAATAAAGGTTGCGCCGAAGGAAACTTGCCTAGACGTGAATTATTTATCACTCCATAAGGCCAATCACTATGGGGAAATAATAATACTTATGACTTATGCAAGTACGGATCGATATTATTTCCAGAATGCTCTTTGAGTACTTACTGTATTGCACGAGGGTGGATTGATAAGTCCATGACTTTGTAATGAAGAAACACTTTTTTCGGAATATTTTGTTTTATTTCTCTACATAATATCTTATTGTAGCTCTGCGTATATTCAGTCCAAAGAAATTGCTACCTCTTTAACCCATCATTTCTTTCATTGTCTGAAAACTGGTAACTGAAATGAGGGTCCATTTCAAACACCACCTTTTGGCTTGATGAAAATCTTTGCCCGCCAAGATATTTATTCATGTTTGGTAGGGGAAAAAATCTCAGAGGGTTGAATTTAGAGAATAGGAAGGATTCGGATCTTCATTCGATGAGTTTTGATGTCATGAGTGGCGCCGAGAGGGTCGACAGGGTCATTAAGAAAAGTCAGAAATTGCTTTCGAGCTTTTTGTTTCCAAAAGTAATAATCTTTTGCCGAATTTGAAAAAAATTTAGTGTTACGATTCCTTAATTAGTTTCTTTTTAAGTTACAAAAATAAATTAGGAAAAAAAAGTATATCTTCTTTTCAAAGTCATGGACTTATCAATCCATCCTCGTCTACTCTATACTCTATGCAGGTGATTCCTATTTTATTGTATAATTCTTGATAGACAAATTATAAAACTTAGAAGTGAGGCACCAACTTGCTTAGTTGTAATACGAAGTAGTTATAGTTACTTAACTCAAGTATTTTAAACTCCGTTTTTTTGTCTCAAGGTGAATTAATAATTTATAAATTGTTTTTCATAAAACCCGAAGTTAGTGAGAATTTGTAACGATACTTACCTTAATAAAAAGTTTCAAACTATTTTACTTCAAATATTAGGTACCTACATATATAATTATATATTCCAAGCACATGTTTTCTCACGTGAATTATAATTTATAGATGACAGCATACTTACTTAATTAAATCAACCATAGCTTTCGTAACCACAATAATGATCGATAATATTTTTATCGACCTACCTACCTATTTACATAGGTTTGCAGTGAAAATAAAAAGTGAATTCACTATTAGTGGAAGAAAATGTTCACTAAAATTACCTAATTTTCCACTAAATTTCCACTAAACCTACATTACCATGTTTTACAAAATCTGTTAACTATAGGCATTATTTGAATAAACTATGTCGGGATTTACACCATGTACCTGGGGCCGTACCGGCTAACGAATCGATTTTCATAAAAGTCTGCTGGGTTTCAAATTAAAACAGATAAATCGAGCCCCGATTGGGCCAAAATGACGAACCCAAATTCATGATGTCACACGAACATCGATATCTTCCGAATCACGTCAACAAAAAGTACAAAACGAAATTGCTTACTTTGATTTCTCTGTTTTAAGTTGAAACCCAGCAGACTTTTATGAAAATCGATTCGTTAGCCGGTACGGCCCCTGTTTATTTATGAGACTCCGATATTTCGGCGCAGTTACATGCGCCATGATCACGGAAGAACTGTCGATTGTTGCGTGCGGGTAGATGTTATTGGCAGATGAATCGGTCTACCCTCCGTCTAGTTCTTTTATTACTACGTTCGATACCGGTACCACTGTCTGCAAACTCACTATTCACTCGAATTTGTTCTCGACACACGACACTCACTGTATCTGTACGCGGAACGGCACTTTTTCTATTTTTGTTGTTTTTACACAACCGGACTACTGGATTCCAGACACTCGACAATTTAAACCCATCCTCACGATTGAAATTTTTGTATTTGGTAATTTCAATCGCTTCCCTGACCATTCTTGGTATGTAGTGGCGTTCTGTTGAAATAATCTGGGGGTTATGTAACTCGATCCAGTGATTTGTGTCCGAATGAATTAAATGTTCAGCAATGGCCGATTTTTGCGTATCGTTGTTTTTGACCGCTTTTATGTGCTCCTTTATACGGCATGCTATTGTGCGTTTAGTTTGGCCGATATATGAGCTACCACAACTGCAGTCGATCTTATAAACGCCAGGTTTCTCCAAAGGAAAACTATCTTTCGGGGACCGTAGACATTGCGATACCTTTTTCATGTCTGGAATCCAGTAGTCCGGTTGTGTAAAAACAACAAAAATAGAAAAAGTGCCGTTCCGCGTACAGATACAGTGAGTGTCGTGTGTCGAGAACAAATTCGAGTGAATAGTGAGTTTGCAGACGGTGGTACCGGTATCGAACGTAGTAATAAAAGAACTAGACGGAGGGTAGACCGATTCATCTGCCAATAACATCTACCCGCACGCAACAATCGACAGTTCTTCCGTGATCATGGCGCATGTAACTGCGCCGAAATATCGGAGTCTCATAAATAAACAGGTACATGGTGTAAATCCCGACATAGTTTATTCTATTAACGTCAATTACCATGGAAATTTAAAACAATATATAGGCATTATTACATTGAAAAAATGCAAACTACGTTTTGTATGATTATTATCTGTCTTTTTTTGCTTACTTGTGCTCAAGGAAGCAAGGTTGTGACAAATTTTATCATTCTAGGTCAACGGGAAATAGGTAAGTAAGTACCTCATGGGTTTAGATTTGCATGAGCGCCGAAATATACGACATCAATAGACGCATTTTATTATTGAGTGTACTTAGAAGCTTGACACTTCTTATTTTATTAGACATCCAATAACGAATTTTTCAGGCTCCTGTAAGTAGGCTGTATCCTAGTAGTTTTTCATTTCTGTTATATTCATGATCATGAAAAATAACGGTTTCTACAAGAAACAATCTAAACATAGATTTGTTGGATAACGTGTGTTATGCCGGGTCCATCCATAGCGAATGTTTTCTCTACACAATCAACAAAACATCTCAACATTCAACAAAATCCTCATACTTTTTTTTGTTGTTTAAGATGTTTTTGTTGATTGTGTAGAGCAAAACAAGCGCTATGGACCTGGCATTAGACTAACATACAGTCAACATTTTTATTACCCTGTTGTCAACGTATCTACGACCTACGTATCTCCTAACATGCAGTGAGTCAATCCAATAAATTACTCACTTCCCTAATTGATTTGAGCCCGCCTGCGGTGCGTACACGCAAATGTGAGCCTAACCTAATGCCCGGCAATCATCCAATCAAATCGATGCTCTTTCATCTAGAAACTTCTAGGTGTGTTTCTATTGGTGAATAAAAAGGATGAAAAGAACCTCTTGGAACAAGCGAGAACTGGTTTTGTACGATAATACCACATAATACGTATTACTCCACACTCCTCGGTTCAATTCTTCAGAAATTAATAATCAATCCGAGTAAATTGAACCACTCACTCCACTCTACACTTTGCATACAAATATTTTTTCACTCCTCTTGCTCAAAAAGTCCGTCATTGTAAGGTACAAGAGTCAGGATAAAATAGCATAAATACCCCTAGGGGATAAAGTTTTTTTCTTTTTTAATGTTTGTCTATTACCAATGAACCTACTAAAACGAAAAAGTCTTTATTCATAATTACGAATAAAAACTCGCTCGATTTTTGAAAATGGAACTAAAAGCAGCGATCTCTTCGGTGAAATCATAGACTTATTTATACTCTGTGACTTTTAGTTTAAAATGCGTGCAAATTAAAAAAGGCACTGGCGCGAAATCTTTAGAATTTTTCTCTAATTCCAAACTGATTGAATTGTGTGACTGTAAGTAAGTGATAGGATAGAAATTATCCCTTCTTCGTCTCTGAGATTTAATTTGTTACAAAGTATAGTAGCTCTGCTACTCGTTCGCACTCTGTCGCACGTAGTTCAGCGCCCAAGCGGGAAAGAGAAAGCAATAGCCTTCCCCTCCCCGCCTCCGACCATCGCTGCCCGCCGCCGCGTCAACCTCATTCTTTGTTGCGCGCGCGCGCAAGGCGCACGTAGTCACAAAAATGTTACTTTTTTGTTTAACTATAGTCTTAAAATCAGTGAAATTATAGACGTGAATTAATTCGTGAGAAACGGTAAAATACCGTCACTATGCAAGTGATACGAATGTTGAAGGTAGACTCACAATTATCTTTTCTCTTAGTGATGAAAAGTATGCAAGTTATTCACAAAGGCGAACTGCCTTATATTTGCCTCGAGTCAATACGAGATATTGACCTATGGTACTTTTTTCCCGAGTCAATACGAGATATTGACCAGTGAATTTTTTTTCCCGAGTCAATACGAGATATTGACCAGTGATACTTTTATGAGTTAATACGAGATACTAACCATCATTTTACAATAAACTGCCGAATACTTGCCTCGAGTCGATACGACATGCTTTTGTGAGTTAATGTCTTCGGACGAATCCTTCATATATTATGATTGAACTCAACTTACAGGTAAGTTCGTTTAATCATTATTAACCGCTTCATATTTAACAAAATATGAATAGATTTGCTGGAGTTAACTGCACAATATTTGCTTTGAGTCAATACGACATACTTGCTTTTATAAGATATTTTTTCCCGAGTCAATACGTGATATTGACCAGTGATACTATTTTGAGCTAATACAAGATATTAGCCGTAATTTTATAAAAAAAATATATACCTAGATTTGCTGACGTAAACTGTAGATTATTTACTTGAAGTCACTACGAGATAATTTTATGTGTTAATACGAGATATTAACCGTTATTTTACAAATATTAATAAAATATTTGCTATCAAAGTTGAAGGCCTAATAACCTTTTTAGTAAAACATCAAAATTGTTGTCACTGATACAGCTATGTACATACAAGTACTTTTATATGTTTTCGGTTTTCTCGAACAACATTATAAAACAAAATTCTGATTCCTTCTTATTTTGTTTTTCATCGTGAAAAAATCAGCAATGATGTTGAACATCAAAATACACTCCCACAAGTGTTAAAGGTGTCCTTAAGATCAGTAAAGTTTAAAAAAAAAAAAATTATTGGCAAACTCATCGCCGATTCGTTGAAAATGAATCATGCGATTATCATGTATTGTGCCACTACTGAAAATCGTTCGTATAGTGTCTTTGAAGACCGTCAGCGCGACGACACCTACTGCTCAGTCCTCTCTAAACTTGGGGTCTGCCACAACAACCATAACCATATCTTGGAACACAAGCAATTTGGCCGAGGTGACGGACAGCAACCAGCAGGACCAGTTTAACGTGTTTCATTAGCCTTGCGGCACCTACCTGCAGCTTCCAGCTCCAAGGGCTACCTGTAATCACCACCGTCGGCACCGTCGCGCTACTGGATCAGAACAAAAGGTCTGTACCTTGTCTGTATTTTTAGCTGGTCAGCTAAAATACGTTCTCGATTCGAGTAAAATTTATCACAAACGACCGTTATGTGCTTTCCAATACTAATCCGAAGTATTCAGTCAGTTAAATTAGAAAATAAACAAATATACATATTTTATTTTCTTAACAAAAGAAAATAGAACATGTGGGTACTTTCTGAACATTTTATGGAGGATGCTAGAACAACAATAAACTCATAACATGTGTCCTGATAATGTCATGGCACAACTATTAGTCTTTGAGAACAGTTGCTTTTACACACAGCGCAAAAAGCATTTAAGACTAGCGGCCGCCCACGGCTTCGCCTGCATGGAAATGTTTCTTGCTATCCCTCGGGAACAATATTTTCCTTTCGGGATTAAAGGTACCGTATGTCCTTCTCTGTAACCCAGACAACGTGTATAAAAATTTCATGATGATCTATTCAGTAGTTAAGATGTGAAGGTGTAACAAACAAACAAACAAACAAAAGGACTTTTGCATTTTTAATATTAGTAAGGATGTTATTTAGACAATAAACTTCATGAGTTTTGGGTCTTATTCTTTGGCTTTTGCACAGCACTACACATAATCATCATCTTTACTGAATGTTTTAAACCAATAATTTTAACCATTAATTTTCAGGCTTCAATGACCTATTAAGATGACACTTATGTCTGGGTATTAATTACCAAAATTTCTCAAATTTACAAGTATTAGAAACTATAAAAACAATGATTCAAATATTTAAGATCCTCATTAACTATCAAGAAAGTACTATTACTCCCAGCCAAACATGTAAATTCTGTGGCCTTGTATTGAATTTCTAAAATTAGTAGTATATTGACAAATAAGGACAAACAAAATATTTTTAGAAGAAGCTATTAAAATCAAATAAAATACATTTTAGTGACTTTGTCAGATACTTAGGAACTATTACAGCAGTTTGTACTGCGGTAGCATTACTATTTTAACACTTAAAATTGTAATATTGGACAAGCTTAAGGCTTGTACAAATTGAGCATAAATGTTTAACTATATTTAAATGATTAATATAATAATTACGTTTTATATCGTACTATGGACCTTTTTAACTTTGTATTGTATGGTGAAAAAATAATATATTTCTTTTCCTGATACTTAGACCAATATGATAAACGAATAGTTTTCAATACTTTCTCTGTTGCTTTGACAATGGACTGTGCAGCAGCCGGTCAAAGTGAGACAATATAAGATTTTGCACAAACGAGGAAAAATTGCTGCTCATTAATGACCTGGATCTGCTTTTTTGGTATACAATCCTTCGCATACCGTGCGTATACTAGCACTGATGGTCTGTTACCCGATGGGCGGCGCCTACCACTGCGGCTGCGCTGGCTACAGCTGGGACGTGCACCACGCCGTCTGTCTGCAGGTGCCTATACTGAAGTTTTTTGTTGTATATTAATAACACCACTGCCATTTCATAAATGAATCGAATTAGTGGTGTTCATTGCTTGCAATTAAATCAAATTGCTAAATTGCTCGCGAGAAATGGCAGTGGTATGATCAACAATAGGCGTAATAACGCCTCCCCAGCTTTCTTTTTCCTCTCTTATTTTAAAAGAACAACTTTATTGTATATGACAAAGCCAAATGACTTAATAGCTATCATGGCCATGGTTTCTCAATGAAATGAAAAAAAAAAGGTTTTTTATTTTCTGCAATTACACAACACATTAAATACACTTATATTATTGAAGCTACCTAGTAAACATAATAATATACTTGTGGCAGGCAACTCCATTCCCTCGTTGAAACCTTAATCAACTTGCTGTTAAAGAAATAGCGGTGGTAAAAGTCACATCAAGCGTTAATTTATTTTCATCTGTTCGCAGAAAGAAACATCATCCTCGCTCTCAGTTTTCTCTGGCTGCATATTATAAGGCAAACGTTCCTTATTCAAGCGTTAGAAGTGTTTATTGATATCTTGCCTCAGTATTTGAATAATACTGCGAGCAAATCTTTATTTTTATTGGAACTATTGCCAAGAAATAATATCTTGTTATATACTAATTAATGTCTTAATAGGTTTTCGAAACAACTGTTTTCTAAATGAATCCCACTAAACAATCATTGCTCAGATATCTCCCATTTTTTTTTTAAATCTACATCACCGGCAATGATAACCTAAAAAATATATATATATATAAAAAATATGTTTGTTACAGTATAACGTTGGATCTCACAATAGTTTAAGATTACCTGTTAAACTTCCTCCCAAATAACTTACATTTTGAACAATTAAGCACCCATTGGTCACCTTGTTAGCCTTGGCTACAAGTAAATGAATACAAATCATGTAGGTACTTAACTCAATTAAGCAACTCAGATCATTTTATTATATTATCTGAGGTAACACAGTAAGATTTGACGAAATAATTTATTATTTAAAATTTAAATGACAGATGTTTAATCACATCTTCTGTAAGTCTCAACCTGTTGAACTTTCCATTCTTTAAGTTTTTATTTCTGTAATAAAAGTATTTGTGTTTATTTATATAAATATCTTAAATATTCTCGCCCTTATGAACTAATACAAACCCCAAAAAAATACATATCTTATTATCAAAATGCCTCGTCACAAACATTCGGCAAAATTTATAATGGAGGAATGTTACACCCATTTTTTTTTTATCTCATTACCTGTTTATCATGTTGTGTAACATGTGGTCACATCGGCGTGGCGGCCAAGTTGCTGCCATTCGTGACGAAAAATTTGTGCACTTACTAGTCTTTGTGCCGGATTTTTTGAGGATGCTTTTCGCAATCTGTTATTTGGACTGGACAATCGACAATATTTGCGTGTTTCCAGGCATGGAACTTTAATCTCACAGATCCGACATTATAATAAAACTACTTTTTTTTGTGTTGCAGTTGCAGGAGCACTGACTTATTTTCATCTTATTTAACTATTAAAAATAATTTAATGTATGTTCACTTAACCCTTGTTTATTTATATAAACAAACAAGGCTTTCCTCTAATAACATTGATATCTTCTCTAAACTTCCTACTTTGTAACAAATTAAATCTCAGAGACGAAGAAGGGATAATTTAATGATCAAACGAACTTACCCTAAGTGAAGTTCGATCCTAATTATCCCTTCTTCGTCGAAGAGATTTAAAGTCCCAGCCCTCCCTTGCTAGTTGTTTGTTCAACAACCGTATCCCTATAATAGATGGGGATATCAATGTATTTCCTTACTACTCCAAACTGAATGAGGTTGACGCGGCGGCGGGCAGCGATGGTCGGAGGCGGGGAGGGGAAGGCTATTGCTTTCTCTTTCCCGCTTGGGCGCTGAACTACGTGCGACAGAGTGCGAACGAGTAGCAGAGCTACTACTTTGTAACAAATTAAATCTCTTCGACGAAGAAGGGATAATTAGGATCGAACTTCACTTAGGGTAAGTTCGTTTGATCATTAAATAATTTTAATCTTTTGCCGTCAAGCACAAATCATTTATTTAAATACTGTATGAAAAGTTTATGAAGTGGAGGATAGAAAAACGAGTGGATTCGTTTACGGAAGTATAAACTATAGGTATTTAATATTGGATTTTATTTTTTCGCAATCGTAGTGAAAAGTAGAGTGTAACACACAACGCTAAAACCCATTGTAACTCGGTTTCTATTTATTCCCTCGCTAAAGCTCGGGAATAAAACTACCTCGTATGCAATGGGTCATTTTAGCGTCTTGTATCACAATCTACTATTTAACCCTGCACTGGGGATCTGAAATCCGATAGTATTGTTAATGTATAAAATTATATAAAATAAAACGGATTTTCAGGAAATACGGTATTATAGATGCGGATAAATAGTGAACGGTTAAGCTAGGGTTTCCTAGGATAGCGGCGTTAAATGTTGTATACGATACGGCGATAACATAATGTCAGAAACCGCGCCGTTTTGTTTATATAGACAAAGTTTTACGCCGCTAAATTACGGCCGTAATATGACGGCACCTTCATCCTAGGAAACCCTAGCTTTACATAGCCTCCTTTTGAACACTTTTCCTGAAATATATGTTTTAATTTTTAATAAATTTGAGATTTTTGCATTTACAATGCAAACTTTTATACAAAACTAAATAATATATGTTGTATGTGATGAAATATAAAATCAATTTTAACTGATCTTAAAAAAATGTCGCTGGATTCGAGAACCTATAAATAAATAACCACATACTCATAATACCACAGAATACATAATTTTAACATATTAAGATATACAATACTAAATAATATATTAATTGCGTCGGGGGTTAAAAAAATACGACTCGCACCAGATCAATTCTCGGACGGGAATCGAACCCTCGACCTTTGGATGTCCGGTCCAATGCTCTGACCACTGAGCTACCGAGTCACTTGACTCGGTAGGTATATTATTATAGGATGAAGTGACTCGGCAGCTTAGCGTTCAGAGCATTGGACCGGACATCCAAGGGTCGCGGGTTCGATTCCGACCGAGAGTTGATCTGGTGCGAGTCGTATTTTTTCTAGTATTTATTTAGTATTGGATATCTTAATAATGTTAAAATTATAAGTATTATAAGTATGTGGTTATTTATAGGTTCTGGAGTATTCTCGAATGCAACGACAATATTTTCAAATGACAGTAGTTAATAATTATTGTTTTTATCTTTCATCACATACAACAACAATACAATACATAGTAAGTAAGGAAACTTCCACAAATATGGCGTAATTACTATTATTGATGCAGTCACAGTGGCTAAATCAACTCTTCATTGAAAAACATAAGTATCGTTGTTTGATTGTTATGGGAATTGCGACAAATCACGTGTCTTTTCATGGCCATCATGATTGGTGGAAAAGATTGATCATTGTATATTTTCACGTGAGCCATAGCCTTCTTTATTTCCAAGCCGTGAACATAAGTTTGGCAACGTCTGTTACTGTCAGTTCGTGGTCATGTCGTCCGCCAGTCTCCATACTAAATGTATGGGAATATTTCAATTTTAAGAGGTCGATATTTTTTTTCATAGTAATCGTGTGAGGTTTAAAATATGAAAATAATTTAGTTCTTCTATTGAAATGCTTTGTATATTAAACAATAAGAAAAATATCAATGTTAACCAGGAAAAAATGGCTGTCAAAGATGTCATCTTTTTTGTTGATTTTCTTCAGCAGGGAGTTGATTAACACGCCCACTAGCAATAAATGATATATCATTAGAAAGGTCTTTTAAAGACAAATATTTGCTGCTAATATACTTTATATCGATTGTTAATATTTTTGGAGTTAAAGGTTATTAAAGTATAAAAGTGGTTTATTGTCTATGGGAGTTGATCTACCACACCTATAGAAATAAATGATATATCATAAGAAAGGTTTTTATATGACAAATATTTGCTGCAAACATACTTTCTATTAATTGTTAGTAATTTCGGAGTTTTAGGTCATTAATGTTAAAAAAATTGGTCAAGTTTAGAGCGTTATAACTCTCAAAGTACTAATAGTTCACGATTATAGTAGTACAATAAAGTGTTTCAAATTTAAATACCTTTCCAATGATGTAAGATTTATTGCTAGAGGAGGCTTAGATCAAAATGCTCATCGTACTAAAGGACCCCCGAAAAGTTCAAATAATTTGACTCAAACCTTATGTTCTAATAAATAAATAATAATAATAAATATAAAACTTTATTGAAATAATCTTACATCACAATTTACAACTAGTTTAAACATAGATAATATAGGAAAAACAGATAGAAAATAATTTTTAAAATAATTGTATACTATGTGCTTGACCACATGCGATGTTGCCGTTCTGCTCAACTTCAGGGCTTGGAAGAAATAGAAGGCTATGCGTGAGCATAATCGTGCTCGACAATCCTTCGCTTTTCATGATACTTACTTTGACATTTTATGACTTTATGTCAATTTACAAAAATCTTAAAAAGTTTGGTGGTTAAAAATTAAATGAGTTATACATTTAGAAGAGAAAACTTTACCAAACAATACCAACTGAACTAAAAAATGTGTTCTGAGAGGGTAAGAAAATTCTAAAATCATATTTTTTCCAAAAATCCTATTTTTGTCTCAAAAGGTCCTCTTCGGTGGTCTGTTTGGAAACCAACTCGGCTTTAATTTATGATCTTTAAACAACCCATATTAATAAATTTCGTTACCATTCAAAAATCTAAGACTGTAATTTATCCATTAAACATTATCCAGCAATATACCATTATTAATTATTTTATATTTTCATAGTTTAATTTTGTTCCGAAGATTGAGATCTTTTCGGTTACCCTATGAAATCAAAATATTATATTTTCCTGAACGCATTATAATCTAAATTGAATAGCAGCTTAACTGTGAACGCATCAATAATTCGTAGTGCGAGTGAGAGCACTGCTGCAAAGATAATCATGTCGAAAAGGAACAAAACAAAAAAATTGTCAAAGATGACTTTACTTTTCGGTGACAGCTGTAAAAAGTTAACAACTTACTAAAAAAAGTCGGTTAACTACAAGGTAACTACATGGGTCTACTTGATTATTAAGCCATTTTACTAATTTCAAAGGGCTTTTATGATTATCCTCAAAAAATTTGGTTTTATGATTTTTTTAGTGAGGAAAATCCATTCGGTGGTCCTCTTTTCGGTGGTCTTTTTTCCATACTTTTTTTAATTTTACTGTATCGACCTCTAATTTATGTTGATTTAGATTGCTAATGTTCCAATGGATATAAATAAAAACAAATTTCGTTCAATTTTGGACTTTTATTTTTTTTTAATTTTTTGAGCCCCGTTTTGACAATGACCCAAATATAAAAAAAATATTAAACTAGTACGTGGAATTTTTAAGACTCAGTCTAGTGTTTTTAGAAGGTATCATTATATTCCCTCGTAGCATAGCCTTCTATATCTTCCAAGCCCTGAAGTTGAGCAGAACGGCAACATCGCATGTGGTCAAGCACATAGTATACCTAAAGTTATTTTAAAAATTGTTTATTATTTGTTTTTCCTATAATATCTATGTTTAAACTAGTTGTAAATTGTGATGTAAGGTTATTTCAATAAAGTTTTATATTTATTATTAATATTTATTTATTAGAACATAAGGTTTGAGTCAAATTATTTGAACTTTTCGGGGGTCCTTTAGTACGATGAGCATTTTGATCTAAGCCTCCTCTAGCAATAAATCTTACATCATTGGAAAGGTATTTAAATTTGAAACACTTTATTGTATTACTATAAACGTCAACTATTAGTACTTTGAGAGTTATAACGCCCTCAACTTGACCAATTTTTTGAACATTAATGACCTAAAACTCCGAAAATACTAACAATTAATAGAAAGTATGTTTGCAGCAAATATTTATCATATAAAAACCGTTCTTATGATATATCATTCATTTCTATAGGTGTGGTAGATCAACTCCCATAGACAATAAACCACTTTTATACTTTAATAACCTTTACCTCCAAAAGTATTAACAATTGATATAAAGTATATTAACAGCAAATATTTGTCTTTAAAGGACCTTTCTAATGATATATCATTTATTGCTAGAGGGCGAGTTAATCAACTCCCTGCTGAAGAAAATCAACAAAAAAGATGACATCTTTGACAGGCATTTTTTCCTGGTTAACATTAATATTTTTCTTACGGTTTAATATACAAAGCATTTCAACAAAAGAACTAAATTATTTTCATATTTAAAACCTCACACGATTACTATGAAAAAAAATATCGACCTCTTAAAATTGAAATATTCCCATACATTTAGTATGGAGACTGGCGGACGACATGACCACGAACTGACAGTAACAGACGTTGCCAAACTTATGTTCACGGCTTGGAAATGAAGAAGGCTATGCTCGTAGTCATTGATTTGTAGTAGATAGCAAATCTGCTAAAAATGGCGAAATTTTATAAAATTACAGGTCAACATCCTCAAATGCTTAGCTAGACTCCGAGAAGTTCTTTTTTGTCAGATAACAAATTAAAAATTAATTTCAAAATAATATAAAAGTCCAAAATGTCTCCCCTATTTTTACGATGTTAATGTTAATTAAAAATAATGATTTTAATAATAATAAATTAAATAAATGACTAATTTACATATAACAAATGACTAATTTACAAATAAAAATAAAATATATACTCTTTATAATAAAAAGGAGTTGGATTTTATTCGATATTTGCAGTTTTTTTTTTTTCAAACTGGATACTTATAAAACTATGAAAATTCAAGCTATGCAAAACTCCTTGGTCAAACATTTTTTTTTCTCATAAAATGATAAGATTCATTTTGAAAGCGCCAAAAAAGTAGGGTAAAGATCCAGACCGAATATACCCCGAGTCACTGAGCAAGTAATCACTACGTTTTACCCCGAGTAAGTTTAATAATATTAATTAATTCTGTAGTTAAGGTTTTGAAACTTGAAACAAAAAATAAAAACGTTATGTGTTACTTACGTATTGCAATTAAATCTATATTGGTGTTATAACCTACTTTATACGAGATGAAACTGTATCCATCAGTATAGATTTATGGACGAACCGAACAGTAAAATTACGCCATAATACTTAATTAACAGTTTGTCCGATCTTTATAGGCTCTAAAATAGTTATTGGCCCAATAAGATCATCCAATAAGCTCAAGCTACAGGGTTGTTCATGTTTTTTTGGAATGGTAATCAAGTAGGCATAGAGATTAATAAAAATAAAGCAGTTAGTTGATGTCTAATATTACCCGAAGCAAAGATTACTTTCTTTCTTACCTTCTGACAGATACATTCATACAAACCAACTCTAATTCATTTCTAAATCAAGAAGATTGGTGCTGTCCCTTCGCTCTTAAAAGTTGGAAAATTATTATATGGCAAATTTCTTAAAAGTAGCACCCCTATCTATCTACAAAAGTAGTAACATAATACAACATTGTTTAGGGCTGCAACCTCCCGCACTCGCAACGAGTTTATTGAACCCCGGTTGTTTTCCCTGCGCGCGCATTAATGGCGGCGACCGGGATACGGGACCGATTTCCCCCGGGACTCATGGGGAAGAGGGATTCGGAAATTATGAGCTGGATCCGCGGATTTGGGGTCACGCTTTGTGACATTTATACTTGGAAAGTTTCTCGACGTAGGTAACTGTGTTTCAAAGAGAATTTCTCTTGGAAGGATTCGAATATTTATTGAACAGGGGTAGGTACCTATGATATTATTTGAAAAAGACTTGTCAATAAAAAGTTGCGAAAGCATTTTATGATTGATGAATTAAATAAAACTCTATATAATTTAACTGTGTTGTCGAGTCACAGAATAACTAATATGTTGATATTATGAACTAGCTTGTCAAGAAAATGTGGTATTTTATTAACACGTTTTATAAATTATGGTGGTTATCACTAACATAAATTATTATACAACATCAAATCTTTTTAATTTCGTTGGACGAATTCACCTATTGCCTAGGTTCTTACTTATACCTAACATTACAGTATAAAGGCCTGTTTTTCGGGAGGGGTCGAGGTAGGGACGTAGCTACCGCCGTATCAGCCATATCAATTATACGGGGCCCCCGGGCCAAGGGGGCCCCATATAACGTGCGTTAGCAAAAATTAATAAAAACTTTTTTCAGAAATGGAAAAAGTAAAAAAAAAACTATTTCTCTTTTTCCCGCGTAAAGCGTGTGAATTCAAAAGTTGGCAACACCCTAAATCAGTAATCACGGGCTGCAGAATTTCCCGTGACTTACATTTAATAAATAATTTGGATTAAATAAATAAATTTGACAACATCACATACATTGCTCCAATTCCAAAGAAAGTATTAGCTATAGCACTTGTGTTATGGAAATTAGAAACTACGGTGGTATGACAAACACCCAGACCTTTCTACATTGACCCAGCCGGGGATCGAATCCGGGACCTCAAGAGATGGTGACACCTTGAAAACCGGCATGCAAACCACTCGACCACGGAGGTCATCACTGAATTGTTTGTAAAAATATTTTCGAAAAAGTGAGAAATAGATAATTATAATAAATAAATATTTCTTTTAATTTCATGCAAACTTTTTTTTCTTTCGAGAGAAATCTTTAGGGTCCCTTAACAATTTTTTATACGGGGCCCGCCAAGGCACGCTACGCACCTGGGTCGAGGCTGAGGTAGATTTTGGAGGGGTCGGTCGGTATGCAAAAAAAAAACGATTGACAGAAAAAGGATTTTACTAAGTAAGTCTTGATTTCGGGGGGGGGCTGTGTTGAACCCCCAAATCCCCCCTAAATACCCCCATGAGTCATCATAATAATTAAGTGAAAATCTGTTCTCAATATCAGGGATCGCGTTTTCGAAGTGACACCATTCGCCAGCGGTCTTTGAATGAGTTTTCTCGCAGTTTCCACAGATTAGGGACACCACCGCAAGGAGTTGCGTCACGAACGCCCCAGATCCCGCTGGGTAACGAACCCGGAGTTGTCCAAGGATGGGCGACGGCACTACCAATGTTAAACTCGATATATTATCACTTGCATCGATTACAAAGTCGATTGATTTTCAAATTATAGGTATCTTACCATAACTAGAAGCGCAGTCTGGTCGCTACTATGTGTGTAGGATCAACTCAATGTACTATAGAGTTTAAATAAAATATTGGTATAAAACAGCTGTAAATTTTTTCGGGTTGTATCCATTCAAAAGTTGTTAATAATGATCAATCTAAAAATATTGTTTTCATAGTTTAGAATTACCTTTCGACAACCAAAAGTACCATTGACTAAACGCAAAGCACAGTAATAGTAGTTTGTTACACAAGGGACGTAAGTGAGCTATTACAGAACAAGATCCAATTTGGCGCCCGTGCGAGCGCAGCTCGCAAAGGGAATATAGTTCGAGGGTGTAATAGCTACTTACAACCGAGGTAAGCATACTACTTTACATCATTCATGCGAGGTAAATTTAATAAAAATAAAAATAAAAATAAAAATAAAAATAAAAATAAAAATAAAAATAAAAATAAAAATAAAAATAAAAATAAAAATAAAAATAAAAATAAAAATAAAAATAAAAATAAAAATAAAAATAAAAATAAAAATAAAAATAAAAATAAAAATAAAAATAAAAATAAAAATAAAAATAAAAATAAAAATAAAAATAAAAATAAAAATAAAAATAAAAATAAAAATAAAAATAAAAATAAAAATAAAAATAAAAATAAAAATAAAAATAAAAATAAAAATAAAAATAAAAATAAAAATAAAAATAAAAATAAAAATAAAAATAAAAATGAAAATGAAAATGAAATCGAAATCGAAATCGAAATCAAAATCCAAGGAGTTTTGCATAGCTTGAACGGAAATGAAATGCCGCCATATTTAGTGTTTTTTTTTCAGTAAAAAGTTTCCACAGTTTATAATATAAGAAAAGAGATTGGTTCACTAAGGAGTTTTAAATGCTTGAATTGTAAAGTGTACTTTACAGTTTAACTTAATGCTTTAAGCATTCACCATGCTTGAATTGTAAAGTGATTTGAAAATGGAACGTTCTATCTAAACAATGCACTGTGTTGCACATGCCAACTTACACGGCCTCTTACTATACTAGTAAATCCTAGTTGCCGAGCAGTATGATGTAAACAGTATGAACATCTGCCTGTTGCTTGCGTCAATGCAATATTACGTTACGGTAATGTTTAACCTAGTTGCGGTGTTTTACTTTACATTTAGGTTATGGCTATCCTACTTATTTACTTGCAAAATTCATCATCACATCTGCCCGACGGACGAGGTCCGTTACGGTTAGACATAGATGTCTTTCCCAAGGAAGGATTTATATGCAAAGATCCGCGCTGCCCTCATCCATTGGCTTTCTACGACCTTCAGAGGCCGTACTCCGAGCTCTTATTAGCAACCTCAAAGTGATGTTGTTATAGAGACAGAGCTATACATCGCGTATATCACAATCCATCCATCTCAAGCACAACATCGATCGCTTGATATTAATATTGACAGACATTGTAAGGGGCAGACCATAGACATAGAAAAATTTTCGCTTCTATTTCTATGGGGCAGACCGACAGTCGGTCCACGTTGGAGACCAAGTAGAATATGAATATAAGATTCTTGTTAGAGACCTATAAACGAAGCACCCTTCTGTCTATGGGTCGCCATTCGATCCTTTCTAGCCCAAACTGCAATCGGTTCGTTCACCCACTGTCACTTCAGCTTAGCAATTCTTCGAGCGACGTCGGTTACTTTATTCCTCCTGCGGACTTCGCTCCTACTTCTTTAGACTCCAAGTTGCTGAAGTACTTCTAGTGTAGGTCATCTGAAACAAAAGTTCCGAATATCAAATTTTTTCTTTTATTCTTTGTCTTGTTAGTATGTGCTCGCACACCGCCTCTTTTTAATAAACAAATCCTTTGTAACAAAGGTTTGCTTGGAAGAGATCGCTCCCAGCGATAAAGCCGCCTTTGCCCACTGTAGTTTTAATGTATTTGTAGTTTTTTCCTGTAATGTGTGAGCAACAAAGAGTTTTATCTATCTATCAATTTTATTATCCTATTCCAAACAAGACAGACTATTCACGAATCGATCTTTGATGGCGCCACCAGGTTTTCAATTATGATGGATTTGAAGTATTGTTTCCTCTACAACAACATCACATCTCATGATAGGTAGTGTATCGCCCGATAACTTATATCTTTACAGATTATAAGAAATAGATTATTAAAAGACGATAACCACGTTATGAAGGAAAGTCATTTATCCATCCGCTTATCATGTAAAGACATTGATTGTATACAGTCTCTATGAATACTCGTATCTATATTTATTTATTCATTATACCAACAAATATAATTTATTACACTTTAATGTTCAAATATAATGTAGGTACTATCTATACACACAGTGACATCACGTGTTCAGTCACATGGATATTCAGGACGCGAAAATCGTAACACTCTTTAGATAAAGCCTTGTCTACAGAATATGTAAGAGTGTATTTGACACATTGCTGCATACTTTGATTAAAAGTAATGTAGGAAAATAAAAAAGGAACAATAGATTTTCTTTAGAATATCAGTGATTTACGGAATTGAAGTTAGTTTATTCATAAATTAGCCTAATTTGAGAAAATTGTAGGTATATGATTAAAGGCTAAATACACCTAAAACATAATTAAATTAACTAGAAGTCAATTATTAAAATTAAAATGTATGTCTTATCGGTAAACTTAAAAAGGCCTAAAAATTATCTCATGCATATCTAGTCTTTCTTCTTAAGTTGTACCCAATTTAATGAAACTGCACATGTGTTGTACGTTCATAAAAAATAGCTAAACTGGATAAATAGAACAAGAACAAATATTTTTCTTTTCAGTATATTTTATACTTTAAATACCCTTTATTTTAGAAAAGTTTCGCAACGATATGTACACAAGACGTGCTTATTATTACATGTTCTAATCAAGATGAGACGATCGCATAAATATTTTACTTCCTCATTACCATTCAGGATGTACAACATAAAGCAAGACGACCAAAATAGACCTTCTCTAATTTTAGACAAGGATATACCTAGTGCAAATATTGGACAATAGATACGCGACTAGAATAACTATTTAAAGACTGGCTCTATATACAGTGTCAACACCGAGATAAGTACAAAAATAAACTGCACAGGTTATTTTTGAATCTTTCTGATTAAATAAAGAAGATGGTGTAATGAAATTAGCGAAACACGCTCTTCACCGGTGGAAATGTATCAGTGAATGAAACAATACATTTTATTAAAAATTTTGGTGACTAATTTTACAATGAATTTTATCAAAAGATAACACTGTGTTAAAATTTATAGCTCAGTAAATACATACAAAATAATAAAAACGAAGCGCAGGTGGATTATAAAATGTTGTCATATTTATTTTAAGACGTTACCAAGTAAAACGTAATAAAATTGATTAATTAACTTGTAAATCCATCAAATTATTAAAATGGCAATATCATAAAAAACTATCTAGCAAGCTGCATAATGTGTTATGTAATATGTCAGAGGAAAAAACAATCAAAACAGTAAAATTAAAATGTTAATCATAGGATTCTATTCTTGTAAAGAGCACACGTAAAATGAAAACAGGTCGTCATGTATACTTTCCCAATGAAAAATCTAATAAACAAATGAAAAAACAATCTAAATATCTAAAATCTTTAGTAAAAGTGCGTTATCCGAAAAGTGTTTTTTATGAATGTGAGTGCTTAAATTGAGCAACCGAGGTGATCAATGTGATCTCTGCAGATTGATTAATTCGTGAAGCCAATCGTATCATCAAACGAGGCCACACACCCGTAGCAACTTTGGGTAACTATAGTCTTATACTATACCTATAGTTATCCAAAGTTGCTACGGATTTTTAAGTTTACAAAATTTTTACCGTCTACGAAGACTACGGAATTTCGTAGCAAAAGGAAAGGAAGTTTTCGGTTACTTCTACAAATATTTGGTTTTCAATTTTTAATGGTTTATAGAGGACTAGCTTCTGCCCGCGATTTCGTCCGCGTGGATATTAGAGAAAATCCTTAAGGAACCTTCAACCAGGATCCAACCAGCCATTTTTACGCGATTAGGCGGATCTCCACCAAGCGCGCTACCTCGCGAGGCAAAACATTTGCCGCGTGTGGCGGACCTCGTACGAGGCTTCCCGTTCCCGTTTTCGTTCCGTTCCCGTTCCCGTTCCCGTTCAAGTTCCCGTTCCCGTTCCCGTTCCCGTTCCCGTTCCCGTTCCCGTTCCCGTTCCCGTTCCCGTTCCCGTTCCCGTTCCCGTTCCCGTTCCCGTTCCCGTTCCCGTTCCCGTTCCCGTTCCCGTTCCCGTTCCCGTTCCCGTTCCCGTTCCCGTTCCCGTTCCCGTTCCCGTTCCCGTTCCCGTTCCCGTTCCCGTTCCCGTTCCCGTTCCCGTTCCCGTTCCCGTTCCCGTTCCCGTTCCCGTTCCCGTTCCCGTTCCCGTTCCCGTTCCCGTTCCCGTTCCCGTTCCCGTTCCCGTTCCCGTTCCCGTTCCCGTTCCCGTTCCCGTTCCCGTTCCCGTTCCCGTTCCCGTTCCCGTTCCCGTTCCCGTTCCCGTTCCCGTTCCCGTTCCCGTTCCCGTTCCCGTTCCCGTTCCCGTTCCCGTTCCCGTTCCCGTTCCCGTTCCCGTTCCCGTTCCCGTTCCCGTTCCCGTTCCCGTTCCCGTTCCCGTTCCCGTTCCCGTTCCCGTTCCCGTTCCCGTTCCCGTTCCCGTTCCCGTTCCCGTTCCCGTTCCCGTTCCCGTTCCCGTTCCCGTTCCCGTTCCCGTTCCCGTTCCCGTTCCCGTTCCCGTTCCCGTTCCCGTTCCCGTTCCCGTTCCCGTTCCCGTTCCCGTTCCCGTTCCCGTTCCCGTTCCCGTTCTCGATCCCGTTCCCGTTCCCGTTCCCGTTCCCTGGATGTGCATGTCCAGGTCCAGGTCCATGATGTGTCATGTCTACCGCGTTGGACTTCAAAATAAATCTCATTTTCGCAATCACCATCCCATAAAACCTCAAGAACGACATCCATATCGATTTTTATGTTTACTTATCCACTTACCCTCTAAGGGGTTGATTTTCAAAATCACAAAATATATATTATTTTTAGACGTGCTCCTATGAATTTTAAACTTGTAATTTCGATTTTATATTCATTTTCCATACAAAATTTGAACCCCATTTTTACCCCTTTAGGGGTTACATCATATCCACCGTGTTGGACTTCAAAATAAATGTCATTTTTTGCAATCGTCATCCCAGAAAACCCCAATAACGACATCTATATCGATTTTTATGTTTACTCACCCCATTTACCCCTTAAGGGGTAGATTTTCAAAATAACAAAATACATATTTGCCTATTTATTTTTAGATGTGCTCCTACTAAGTTTAAAGTTGTAATGTCTATTTTATTTTTCCATACAAAATTTGGACCCCATTTTCACCCCTTTAGGGGTTAAATCATGTCCACCGTGTTGGAATTCAAAATAAATGTCATTTTTGCAATCGTCATCCCAGAAAACCCCAATAACGACATCAATATCGATTTTTATGTTTACTCACCCCATTTACCCCCTAAGGGGTTGATTTTCAAAATAACATATATATTTACCTATTTATTTTTAGATGTGCTCCTACGAAGTTTAAAGTTGTAATGTCTATTTTATATTATTTTTCCATACAAAATTTGGACCCCATTTTCACCCCTTTAGGGGTTAAATCATGTCCTCCGTGGTTGGACTTCAAAATAAATGTCATTTTTGCAATCATCATCCCACAAAACCCCGATAACGACATCCATATCTATTTTTAGGTTTTTTTTAACCCTTTTCACCCCCATTTCATCCCCTTTGGAGTTGAAATCCTAACAAAAACAATATACGTTGCTTTAGATTTCTATCCATAAGCCTAAATTATAAATTTAGCGATTTTTACTTCGAAAATGAAGGATTTTCTTTAATACACAACTTCATCCCCCTTTTGACCCCTTCGGGGGTAGAATTTTGAAAAACGCTGAGACCCGTATTTATTAATTTTCAATCGTCAGCCTAAACACAAGATTTGAAGATTCTAGCTTCAAAACTGAGGGACTTTCATACAAACTTTCATCCCTTATTTCATCCCCTTAGGGATGGAATTTTCTAAAATCCTTCCTTAGTGGATGCCTACACTGTATAAAGTATCTGTGTGCAAAATTTCAAGTCTCTAGGTCCAGCGGTTTGGGCTGTGCGTTGATAGATCAGTCAGTCAGTCAGTCATTCAGTTTACGATTTTATATATTAAGAAAAGAAGAAGAAGATTGCGGAAAATTAATGTTTCACTTAACATTTTCGTGAAAAACAAATTAAAGGTAGCTAACAAACACCATATAGTCTTATACTATAGTTATCCAAAGTTGCTACGGATTTTTAAGTTTACAAAATTTTTACCGTCTACGAAGACTACGGAATTTCGTAGCAAAAGGAAAGGAAGTTTTCGGTTACTTCTACAAATATTTGGTTTTCAATTTTTAATGGTTTATAGAGGATTGTGGAAAATTAATGTTTCACTTAACATTTTCGTGAAAAACAAATTAAAGGCAGCTAACAAACACCATATAATTTGTTACTTTTCCTTTCTTTTGCCGTTGTTAATTATACTGGAACCATAAATTATCATGAAAACTGTGTTAACTTTTCAGGTAAAATTAGTTTCATGGAAGCGATGTAATCTAACTGGGGCAAGGTTACCATACCCCGCCCATGGACCTCGTCATTCATAGTACGTTTGAAAATTAAACGATACGCGCGCAATATGGCCGCCAGACACCCATTTACACTGTCTGTGGCTCATTCATTAACTGTAGTTATTACTGGGAATCCGTTGTATTGTACCTACCCAATGGGAATAATTATGGCAAACTAGTTTCCAAGTAGTGGTGGAAATTAATTATACTGAAGGCCTATTCAATTGAGAGTTACTTACTAGTAAGATTACTTCTAGTGTTATCAGGTTCTATAGAAAAAAATTCATTAAAATTACTTATAAATATACTGAAAAATAAGTGGCAAGATTATTAATTAAGAAGGATGAGGGTAAACATGGCAGAAATCCATACATTTTGTATTTGAAAAACATAGGTTAATAGGTTTCACCAAGGGGACATTATAAAGATTTTTTGTATCCTATTTTTTACTAAAGATTTTTCTATTATTAGTGACTCAATAACAATAGTTACTGAAGAGTCTGAAAGTATTGCTAAAGAAATGTCAACCTATATCATTGTGAGAAAATAACTGTTCAGTGTTATTGGATACATCGTAAACGCTCCCACGGGTTTTATAAAAGGATCGAGTCACTTTTATATAAATCTTATTGAAAAAATTGATGTCATGTCACCTAGAGGTAATATCAGATATGTTTCAATACATTTATAAGAAGGTACTTGTTCATCATTATGATAGATAGGCAAGCACTTGCCCGCTATCACAGCTGATGGTAAAGCTAGGGTTTCCTAATATAGCGATGCCGTCATATTACGGCCGTAATAAATTGGCGTTGAATGTTGTCTATATAAATAATACAGCGACACCCTAACGTCAGAAACCGCGCCGTATTGTTTACATAGACAACGTTCTACGCCGCTAAATTACGGCCCTAGTATGACGGCACCGTCATCCTAGGAAACCCTAGCTTAAGCGATGATGCGACCTACGATGAAACGCTCTTGCCTAGAAGATACCTATTCACTTGCGACTTGAAGGTACCCAGATTGTACTTTTCGGGAAACATATGCATGGAGTGCCACTCTTTAACGGTACCAGATGATAAAATTTGAAGCAAAACCACATAAACGTTTAGTGCGAGTCTCGTCTTTGGATCATCATAAGTTACTTAAGTTCTAAAATTCTTTTACTTAGATTGGTGAGGGAGCCATGTCGAATTTTATCTCAAACCATGACAATCTTATAGGTTCCCTGGCAGTTAAAGTTTTTTACTGGAATACCTTAGTAAACCGTCTTTTTATTTGAATTTCAATCAATATCTTGATTTATCATTCAGACATGTTTGACAGTCAACAATAATGATTCTCCCAGATTTCGGGTATTGCCGTATTGGCAAACAGCCAAGACCTCTTCTTCGAAGTGATGAGGGTTACGAAGCGATATAAATATTTATATGTCTATCTATATTAACAGCTATCTATAGACGCTTGAATTTCATTTTACTTCATACGGATAAAAATAAATTAAACGATCAAAGAGTACACTTAATCATAATTAACATTTGGTCTGATCGTAAATTTATCAAACTAAAGGCAATTTGGAGAAAATCATTGTAAGCAAAAAATGGCTGCCTACTTGAAATGTATAGGGATTAGGGATGCTGGTTATTATTTAAAAAAAATGCAAAGTACTAGCTACTAAATTGTGTACTTGACGACGAAGATTGCTATCAAACTATAATAGAGTCACAACGTATTAACATACGTATTTATTACCCATAAGTAGGGTAATCAATGTGTTAGTGCGTAGTGAACTACTTAGAGTACTAGTCTACAAGATTAGTAGGAACCATGTTGTACCTTTGTCATTTTAATAATTTACAGTTCATTGTTAAGGTCAATGATATATAGTATAATTAATTATGTAACTGGGATAGCACCTAATAAATAGTTTAAAAGTATATCTATGGGGTTTCTATCAATAAATACCAACACAACTATACTCAATTGATTGATACTCGACCGAATTCTACGTGCGTCAGTAATCGAAAAGGACTTTACTTACATACATTATGTATATCAGTGAACGCTCCATTAAATTCCGAATTCAGAGAAACGTGCAAATTAAAAAAAAGTTGTATCGCAATTTTCGTACTAATAAGCGTTCAAGTGATATGTTAACACACGATAAGGGCAAATAATTAACGATGTGACGATTCCGAGAACCGCACCTACTTGATGTGTATGTGTGTGTGTCTGTGTGTGTGTGTGTGTTTTTTTTTTGTCATATATTTTTTGCGTTTCGGGAACTCGCATATCGTTCACCACGCGTTTTTCAACGGACTCGTTTGGAGTTTTTCCTTAAGCATGTACCTACGAGTATATTTAACCGAAGCCATTGACCTTTGTATATCTACGCTTATTTCTTTGGCTTTCGATTGTGAACGACGAATAGAGTTTTAATTTTTGTCTAAACCATGTTGTGGTTATTTCCTATTATCTACTTATGCAATGTTAATCAAGAACTGTCACTTACCGTTCTTTTATTTGTTTTCCTGTTCAATGATTAGTTGTCTGGTAGCTTTGTTACTTATTCCGTAAAAAGTAAGTTATGTTTTTTAAATCTAAATTTATAACAAAATAAAAGCTCCTTTTTTCCCCTTTATTTACCCTCGCTTTTTCTCTTATAACGCAAAAATATGGACGACATTGATAAAATACTTCTCGGAGAAAGGTATGAAAATGCAATATTCATGTAGCCTTTTATCATAATAAAATATTCCCGGTGGCGCAATTTACGTTTTATGGGTGCAATAAAATATGCATAAAGTGGATGATTCGAATTTGGCCTGCAAGCCAAATAAATATCAAATCTAACCCAAATGTTGCCTGCATCTGAATGTTCCAACTTTATTCATCTTTTGGAGAATCAAATAAGGGGCGTAAAATCATAAAGACTGAATTCCAACAGATGGGCTCTAACCATCGAAATGTATAATACATTTCGATGGCTCTAACAATAGTTTTAATTAGATTTGCGATTGCGGCGGTTAAGCAACTTTCGCAAGGACCGGTCATTGGATGGGTGCCCAAAAATGTATTAGGTATCTCGAGGTGATCTCGAGCTCCTCCGTGTTTCGGAAGGTTCTTTAAACCGTTGGTCCCGGCTGCTTTTGCAGTCGTTAACAACCAACTGACCCACCAATCCGCATTGGTCCTGCGTGGTCGGTTATGTATGGCTCATCCTTTTTTACCCACGATGGACGGAACGGAACGGAGGCGGTATATGCGTTTGGGGTTAGAGGTTGTGCGTTTGTTTGTTTGTATGTTTGTCTATTACCATTTTCCTTGGAAACTACTGAGCCGATTACGATGCGGTTATTTGCATTCAAAAGGTTTCATTTTATACACCTAGATAAGGAAGGCCGTGCCCCAGCGCCGTGGGAACTTTAAAATTTAAGATGCCCGGCCACTTTTTGTGACTATAATATAATTATACAGGATATCCCAAAATGTTTCCACACGGAGGGAAATAAGAAATTTTAATGAAAGATGACAGTTCACTTCATGTTGTTTCAAAGATAAAAAAAATGATACGATTCGATACAAACGTAATACTAATTTCATGGTCTTTCTTTTGTTTAAGATGCTGTGTTATATACTAAAAAAAATATCCTAATGAAATGAGTAACACTTTAGATCAGTATCGTAAAAATACTTAAGAGATTGTTTTTTTTTCATATTTAGTGGATTCCTGGCGGTTAGTAAAGCTGATTTTTACAGCTGATTTTTCTTTTCGCGATTTCAGAGTTGGTCTCATAGTAAAAGTGGTTCAGTTTGATTGTCCCTATCTACATATATAGCATATTCGGCATTAGAGGTTATTTTGTAACACGTTGTAACCTTAGAATAATTACATCTAGAAGCCGTGTCCGTGTATGCAAAGTGAGGCAACTTATACTGAGCCAAAATGGCTCAGTTCTCAGATTTATATCCTTCATACGTTACCTAATCGTAACTAAAATCCAATTATATAATAATTAATCTCTTTAACGTAGGGAAATTGAAACTGTTTTGTACGTATTAGGTATAATTATATAATAATGGACAATAAAAATCTGAAAACGGCGCCATTTTGGCTGTTTTAGTTGCCTCACATTTGACAGCGCGCTTTCTGTACGTATTGTGACATTCCTGAAGGTTGTAGAGAAAGTATATTAAGGTCGATAACAAAATGTTTTTCTGGAACGCATCTGTGCGTCAGTCTTCGATATTATCGGAAAAAAATGTTTTGCATTTAATTTAATATCTACCATTTCTAAGAAGAATTCACCTATAATGCGTTGTAGCTTTTTTACTGTAAATAAGGAAAATACCGGTAAAAGAACCTACAACGCTATATAATAAAGGTATCATATTTTTTTAAATTAAAGTATACTTAGTAATAATCTCTTAGGTATATTTGTTTTAAATTTTTTTAACGAATCAACCACAAAATAGTGGTTTGTTTAAATCATCTACCTACAGTATTAAAAATACATCTGTCGAACCAACGAATCAAGTTACATTCTAAAACTTTTACTTTAACAAATAGAGGCTACAATCGATTGAATCAACTGCAATGTAATGAGTCACAATTCGATACAAGTGTTGTTATGATTAGGGGACATTCCATTTCGTGATCGACGTGACCGCCGCAGATCGGCGGTCAGACTGGGTCCGATTGTCACAACACTGACGCACGGCTTGGAAATTAAATCATCTGCGCAGTACTTTTATGTAAGAGTAACAGCACAGCATTGGCTGGCATTGATTGAAATTGAGATTAGGTACCTACTTTCTTTTGTCGATATGGTGAACTGGTTTAGTTATGCAAGCTCTCTGAAAAGGAAATATCGTGCTTTTGATGAAGTTTGACTGACATTGTTTCGGCATTCAGTTCGGAGGTCCAATAAAACTGGCAATCAATACCTATCTCCGTTTGAGTATTTTTTTTCGGTACTGCTCTTACCCAGGCATCGTTTAACATCATTCAGTTTGAGGATCAGTAATAGGTTTTTCACACCACATGCTCGACAATGCCGAATTATATGTCATGTAAACCTTACCGAAAGCAAGACATTATATCTCTTGGCTTTAGCCGGGTTATAATGTTCTATTATAACCCGCTGGTCAATAATGTGATTTTCACTTTCATAATTCTTATTGCTATGTCCATAAAGTCTAATTTCACTAAACAGAATGTGTCCTCAGCGGGCGCGGCCAACTCGATTTTCGAAGACCGAGGCCGTGGCCCACTAGATTCGCACTGAGTCGAACTTCATTTGTTTGTCAAATCGAGTAGGCCACGCCAGCTGAAAAAAGTTGCTAATCAATTTGCACTTTTAAGATGCTGTAATAAACACTATCTACTAAGCCTGGTTTTTTATTGTCTCGCATAAAGTGAGAAAAGTAGAGTATACACCACCGGGATAAAACTGTTTTTTTCTTGGGCCCTTGAATCCCTCACTGGACTCAGGACTCAATCTTAATTCCCTCGCTTTGCTCGGGAATTAACTTATAACACCCTCGCTGCGCTCGGGAGTTAAATTTGGAGTCCTTCGTTACGTTCAGGATTCAATGTAGCGCCCGTGACATAAAACAGTGCTTTATCCCCTTGGTGTATAATCTACTATTAATCTTAGAGTTTTATTGATAAGTAGATATAATATAAAAACATATTCATAGCTATGAAACTTAGTGAAAGATTTTTTGAAATTCGTTTAGAAATGGTTAAGTTATAAGGGTTTGAAGGAAATGCCAAACTCAACGCAATATGTGTATGCATGCGCATATTGCGAATATTATGTATGTATGTATGCACTTTATCACGTACGACATAAATAAAGGTTCGTGTTCGTGTACGTCGCGGGTGACTGACGTCATAAGGACCAAAATAACAGTTTAAAAGATATAGTAAAAAAAAATTCACAGTCAATCATGTGGTGGCATAAGCTTTCTGATAAGCCTATAAATAAAAATCGTTACTGATCCTCAAGTTTTTATTGAGAGCTCATAAAGGACAAGGAGTATATTGTACACCTCGGTCAATGACAATAATGTAAGTACTAAGACTCGAAACTGTTGGCGCATTAATTAACATTGAAATGAGAAAATTATTAGAAGTCAATGCCTTACATTGGGTCATTAACTTTGTTGATTAAGAAATAGATAGGTACTGAATTGGAATAGATTAACCTACGAGTTGAGGAGCTCGATGGCGCAGTGTTTTAGCGCCTGGCCCAGCGATTGCGGAGGTTAAGCAACTTTCGCAAAGGCCGGTCATAGGATGGGTGACCAAAAATTTATTATCTCGAGCTCCTCCGTGCTTCGGAAGGCACGTTAAGCCGTTGATACCGGGTGCATTTGCAGTCGTTAACACCCACCAATCCGCATTGGGCCCGCGTGGTGGGTTATGGCCCATCCTCCTTATCCATCCATAAGGAAGGCCTGTGCCCCAGCAGTGGGGACATCAAAAATGGTTGATGTCGAACCTACGAGTAGGTACCTACGTTTTGAAATGTTTTTTTAAGGGAATACCCGCTGGTGTTATCACTGACAGAATATAGAATAATGTCACTTTGTTTATTTATTATTTGTTTGTGATACATGCATGCGGTGCCTATGGTTAACTGGGTACCGGAATTAAAAGGTTGGGAACTCGTGAGTCTCGTGACTACCATATTTAAAAGACGGTAGGTACCAAGGTAAGCAGATTCCCATCGGCTTACCTTTTAGAAATCCCACCCCACCGATCCACTATGCAGATCATAACATTTTTGTAGAACTTTCACTATAATTGCATTGCACCCCTCGTCACTGGTACACTTGAGGATTGAATAGGTGCCATTATCTTAATTTAAAGGAAATCAGCGCCCTGCAACAATTGTGTTAGCATAAACATGATACTTACTCATGAAATTACAGATATTTTTCTTCTGCACCTATTGATATGACAATGAATGAAACACTACCTTAGTAACTTCAAACGATTGTTAGGTAGGTACCTACATATTATAGTGTTAACAGAACAAACAACATAGAAAACAAAAGAACATATTGCATTAATATTATTAAGACAAAAGGTCATCAATTCATGGCTAGTTTAAAATAAATCGGATAATTATAAATACTTTCATCTTGCGAAAGTGGAACAAGAACAAAATTACACATCAGTTCAAAGAAAACGCGAATATCTATCAAGCTTACTAAACTGACAAGTCAAACATCATTCTGATATTCAAAATACACATCTTAGAAATTCGAAAGAAAATCGGAGGAAGTACGACAAGGTCCAAATTTGTTTCAAATCTTATGGTTCCGTACAAGCTATACCCAGCGTTCGTGGCTAGGGGCTGGCAAGGTGGGCGGCTGCCAGGGGCGCAACCCTCAGGCGCGCACTCTGCTGACTCATAGCTAAAAATGCAAGCTGAAGTGGCAGTGGGCCGGCCATATTAGCCGTAGAACCGATGGTCGCTGGGGCAGACGAGTTCTTGAGTGGAGACCGGTATGGGCAAACGTAGTGTGGGACGCCCTCAGACAAGGTGGAGCGATGCGACGACCTTCGCAAGGTGGCTGTCATAAACTAGATGAGTATAGCCGCGGATCGTGCTCAGTGGCGTGCACTTGGAGAGGCCTATGTTCAGCAGTGGACAATGATAGGCTGATGATGATGAGCTAGAAAATAAGTATATAAGTCTTGGGGCGCAAAATTCAAATCTTGCCAAGGGCGCTCATTATCCTAGAAATATGTCTTGCGGTGAAAAATTCAAATCCTGCCAGGGGCGGATTGCAATACAGATCGTTTCTGCAACTAGTTCGCCTATTTTGCGTCAGCAGTCGGGACTAAAAGGTCAGTGGTTCACCCAGAAATGCTCCAAGTTGCTGGTGGCTTTTGTGCAAGCCGAGTTCATTAAATTAATAATTTCCAAATACTCAAGTAAACCGCTCAAAAGGGGATGTAGATAGAGAGCGCGCCGAGCGGGCAACTAAGCTATTCCTTCAGAAACTTAGGTATTTAGTTTAGGGTGCTTAGTGAGTGAACATACTGAATGTCCCCTCGTCTAGGAGGTGAGCAGGAGTGGCAGGAGGGGGATTTAAAGTATGAAGGTTTAAATATCTCCAAAACTTTAAACCCGGCGCAAGCGCTCTAAACAACCCATTTATTGACTGGACTAAAATTCGAAATGATGATTGAGCCACGGAACGCTTGTAATGTTACACACAATTTGTGAAATGCAGCTTTTTCCCGGTGAATATATATCAACGTCACAATGATGAAGTGAAAAAACTAAGCTTTGATCATCGGCCTTTAATGTAATGAATGTTGATTTCGTGGAAACTATTGGCACCACTCCATCTGTCGGTGAACCCTGGCGACTTTCCGTCTGCTATCTAAACACTATAAAAATGAACGTGCTGAACGATTGATTATACAATAGTAGAAACACAAGGCAAAATCTTCTGGAAGGAAACGGAATACGAGGCTATATATTTATCTTTGGGGACAATATTTCTATCATCATATCTGCTGCATGACACCCACTGCTGGGTATAGGCCTCCCCCGCAAATCTCCACGACGATCGGTCCTGCGCTGCCCGCATCCAGCGGCTTCCCGCGACCTTCACCAGATCGTCGGTCCACCTTGTCGGGGGCCTATTATTTCTATTACCAAACTATATATTTGTCACCAAAAGTATCACCAAATTAAAATATTTATTCCTAACACAATATATTTTTGTCATCAACTAATTAAAAATGGTCTCCAAGTTCGTACCATCAAATTAAATATATTGGTGTCTAAAAATACCTTATTTATTGCTGGATTATAGGATCTGTCTCCAAAATAGTGTTTTCTGTCGCCAAAATAGTAGATCTGTCGCCAAATAAATAACTTTGTGTCTTTATTCTATGAAAGAGAGAAGCGCGATTTCAAAAACATAAATAAACATGTAGTATGTTTGGAAAGTCTTAGTACCTTTATGTATTTACCTCCTTAAGGCCAAAAGTGGCCACTTTTTGCTCTTTTTCTAACTAGTACTACAGAGAACTATATTTTACTGAGCTTATATATGATTTTCGGCACTTTGCGAGCAGTTAATTTAATTATGACGAGGGCGCCACTTAAGGGTGATAGTTGCCTTAAGAAAAATATTTGTATTGTATTCTGTAGTATTGTTATTGTCAAGTACTTGAAACGGCTAACAAACAGTTGCTGTGTAGACTATTATAGTATGTAAAGTTAAAGCATCTACCTATCCCAAAACATTTTTCAATAACTGTCGAGTAAAAACACCATCCATTAATCACTTGAACTCGAGTGCCACTTGAACCGAAATAAACCATTGGAGAGACTGCGCGGCGACCTTTTGCTTCAGTATAGATAGCCTGTGACGCATGTGCACATCCCGGTTGTAACAGGGCAGCCCCCTACTCAAATGGCCAATATTCTATACGTCTGAACGCCACGCTTACTATTAAAGCTATGAGCAATAAGTAGACGATTAAATCACATGTCGCAACTGCTTAGTAAGCGTAGCGTTCAAACGCAGAATGTTGGACGAAATTCTATTCGTTCGCTAACATAAAGCTTAAAAATAAGCGATTTTAGACGATCAAATCACACGTCGCAAGTTTATGTAAATCACAGACATTGTTGTATTGTATGGAATTGACAAGCCTACGACACGTAATTTTAGAGTTAATGGCTTAAGGGCCCTATCACATTTTTTCGTCGAAATTTCGATTTTGATGGATTTTAGCGATACAACCTAGAGAAACCTTTGGGTCTACTAAATACATTTATATGTGTCCGCGAAAAAAAGTAATATGATGATTCACTGGAAAGTTAAAGGGTTAGAAAGGAAAATGAAAGTGGGTGAACGATTTCTTAGAGTCAACTTTGAACATACACAGAAAGACAAACAAGTACAAACAACAAATAAAAGTATGAAATTTGATTTTTTTACGAAGTAAAGATTATTATGATATAATTTTTACGTAATAATAATAATGCATCTAGGAGAAATCCACAGTTAATTCTGAGCTTTTTTAGTAGTTTTTGGTTTTCTGATTGGGATTTTTTTTCACATATTCCATACATAACTTCAAAATTCCGAGGCCGCTATGAACCATTCGACTATATAAGAAATAACATTTTTTATTTTTTTATTTCAATTGTTTAGCACAGTTGTTCAATCCATGAGCTCAAAAAAGTGCCTTCGCGCATTTTATGAAAATCTTTCTCTGCAATTTCAGGTTTAATTATAAAGTTTAGCAAATTTTCAAAAAAGCGAGGCCGCTATGAACTATTCCAATAGCTATTCTACACCATTCAATAAGTCAAAAGTGTCAATGTATTCTTGTTTCCGAGATCGATAACGCCAAAATTGGCCATTTTACGCAAAAATCACAGTCGAAATGTAATATGCCTCTTAAGGAGGGCTCCATCACTCCGCGCGCGAGTTTGAAGCGCTCGGCGTCCTCTCAGAGGACAAATTTCATACGTCAGAAAGGATAAGACCTACGCTATAGAAAGAGAGGCAACTACTAAGTGAGTGTTTTGGAGCAAAGGGAGCGCTGTGCGACCTGAATTGCACTTTATTGTGTCGGAGCTAGAGTCGCAATTTATTTAATCGATTCTGCGGAGTGCAAATTCTGTACGCTAGTGTAGCCCCCTGGTCTTGTTGACGCTTGATTGAAGAATGGTCACCATCCATTTTCAATGTCCCTGCTGCTGGAGCACAGGCCTTCCACAGATGAAGAAAACCATATTAAACCCACCATGGGGTCCCGATGCGTATTGGGTTAATTACACCTAGTAAACGTATGCAAATGCTTCCGAGATCGATGGTTTAACGTGCTTTCAAAAGCACGGAAGAGCTCGAGATAGTAAACTTCCACTAATATCTTTTCTGTGCTTCTAGTCTCACACCCCTACTTGACCGACTCTTGCGCAAGTTGCTTAACTGCCGCAATCGAAGGGTATGCGCTAACCAACTGCGCCATCGACTTCCACGAGCGATGAATGGAAATACCGACAAATCAGTCCGACCGATAGAATAGAGTTTGAAGAAAGATACGATATACATGATACACACTACACACACATATTACATAAGAAACGGAAATAGGTATAAATATTGCTCCATCTGATAAAGCTGACAAGTTTTTTGCGCCCATTTTACTCGTCAGCTAAAAGTCGTCATAATGGGCGGTAGGGTAAAAGAATTGACGATTTAAATAAAAATGCTTAAATCTGAGCTTATAAAGAATATTTTCAATTTCAATTACGATCGAATCTTCTATTATAATATAAAAATACTATTTTTCAATACTATGTTCCATACAACAGTGTTTTTGAATACAATTTTGTCAAACAAGAAAAAGAAAACCTTATAAAGTGCCATGCCAACCCTACTGAATAGTAAATAGTGCCCCTGAAACTGCTATCACAAGTCGTTTACCACTAAATATACACAAAAAACAAACCTTGACTATTTTAGTGAAATGATCTCGGCGCTTAATCGCCACGAAAAAGTATTGCGTAGCATAGATACAGTTAATACAAAGACACAATGTTTTGAATAGAAAAAATACGTTTAATAATAGTACCTATTACTAAAGTTTGAAGTTGGTAGCTACATACTCACGATACTTCTTGCAGGACTTCATATCAAATTCCTTAATTTAAATAATCAATCTACTTCCAATCGGAAACAAGATACCCTAGTGTTTTTATTGCTAATTAGTATTCAATTTCCATAAACATTTGTAGGTATATGTCTGTCTGTCTCATAAAATGAGTCTACTATGTTTGATAAACAAGCATACGGTAACAGCAGGCGTCAGCAAAACAAACGTGACACCTTTAGTAAACTCGCACGGCAACGAGATAAGTTTGGCAGACGCTACGCAAACACCAAACCAACCAAGCGGTTATTTATCAAAATGTTAAACAACTTATAAATAGGCGACTATTTTGTTTTCGAGAAAATGATGTCGTGTGACGTAACGTAACGTATCGTCGGAGAACCGAGTGCATAAGATTCGTGTTTTTAGGTCATGTTAACGAGGAAAATGGAGTGATGAAACGCGCTTTCCACCTGGAATGTAATTCTCTCGGAAATGTAGCCGGAAATTAAACTCGTCCACTTAGACGGCCAGAATTCTCGACTTTTTCATGACAATGGTAAACGGAAACCGCATATAGATGCAAAGTGATGAAAGAAAATCAACTAAATGTTTACGATAAAAACACCAATGAATTATAATTTCATCTGTAGGTGTTTAAGCACGTTGAATATCCGGAACGATTCTCGAGAAATGCAACAAAAAAGGCAATCTTTAGATATCTATAAACTGAAAAGAAAAGTATTTTCTATGCTACTTCTACGTGTACGACACAACTTCAATACTTATGAGCATACGTGTATAATGAGTACGACTTTATGAAATACATCATACTAACACAGATTAAATACGTGTTACTATTTGTTTTTTTAATGTAAATTATATGTTGCGACAGTAATTTTTATCTGGTAACGTCGGCGTCTCGTGACGATAGGGTTTTATCAGAGGATCTAAAGAAAATTTAAAAACAATACGTTATAATTATAATTTAATGCAAGTAGGTGATTATTGGGCGTTCTGGAACACATTCACTCCAGGTCTCTCACGTCCGTTCGATCCCTGTCGTGAAGTGTTCCAAACAGCCCAATAATCACCTCGATCGCTGTAGTAAAAACTGTTTCAGGAAGACCAGTTAAATGTATGAAAATATGGTTAAACTCCCTAGTTCCTACCTACTCGCGATGAATAAATATAAAATATACTTTATGTAAAACTTACATGCTGCTAAGCTCACTGCACACCAAATCATTTGTATTGCACTCATTATAATATAGTAACACTGATTTATGCACGATGCTTAAACCGATAATGGATCACACTCGGCGGCTGACATTATGGAACTTATCGTTTTGTTTTAGACTGATTGTTCGTGTCAGTGGCCAAATTTGGTCGATGGCACCTGAAGTCGAATTTCGATCATAACGCTTAGGAAAATATCATTCTTCGGCCGATTGCTCATGCCCATCGCCCATTGGCTGGTGGCACCTCAGAAATGAATTTCCATCACGATACGATACGATTAAGAACATCGGATAATAGTCAATGCCAAAGCTGAGGAAATTATCATTCTTCGGCTGATTGCTCGTGCCGTTCACCTAGTGGTTGTTGGCACCCAGATATGATAATTCAAAAGATAAGGCAAATATACCTCCAAAGAACTCAACAGGTAACTGGTGCCGGTGACCAAATTAGGTTGGCGACACCTAAAACAACGAAAAGATTACCACTTTATGCTGCCATCGAGAGATGGGTGACCGCCCATCTATCCAGTTTTCGGGTTTTCTCATAACCTGCACTGCACTGTTCACTTACGCGGACGACAAGACTATGACTCGAATGCAAGTGCATTGCGTCATGGTTCAAACTGTGTGATTGAAAAAAATCGCACATAATGCATTGAGTTAAGGAATGGTTTAAATTGAATATTATAATTCACTTATCACGTTTATCTATGCAGTGGTATTGACTTTTGTAAGGTAAGCAAATAGGTAAGCCACATTACCACCGTGAGAATAAATTCGCAACATAAACTAGTTAGAGCACACGGTTTGTCTCGTTATTTTTATATTTATTATCTTTTAAGGTTTTTGATTTAATTTTTCATGAAATACAATCATTGATTTCATAAACACATATTCTCTGAATATCGTCAAAAAGCCCAGTTAATAATAAATAAAATAATCAGTTTCGTTAAAAGTGTATTTTTTTCTTTTGGGCACAAATTGACTTTTAGATCTCTTGTAAACCGAAATAACAAAGGTTATTGGGCATATTTGACCCACTTGATGAATGTTTGCGTACAGAGACCAAACCAGTTTCAAATTGAAGTTTCAATCCCACTTTTCAAAATATGTATTATTTTTTTATGTACCGACCGGCAGAAAAAAAGTTATTTTACATTAAGTGTTTTATTGTATGTTTAATGTTATTAAACTTTTGTTAATAAAACAGAAGTTTTTACTTTAAGCATTGTGAAAATGTGTGGTACAAGCATAATAAACGTTTTATTATCTTTATTTATTTTATTTTTAATTAAAGTGCTGTGACATAATGATAAAAAATTAAACGTGTCCTGCAAGAATGTGACCCATACCACTGAGTAGCAGACACATTTATCTACATACCTAGCCCGATTTAGTTTGTGTACGCTGTAGGTCAAATGTTCGAACAAAATGCCCAATGACCTTTTTGTTATAAGTATGAAATATTTATGCAAAACATCAGAATAAGTTAAACAAAGTCAATAAATTAATCCGTTGATCCATTTTTTTTTACATAATACTTTTGAAAAACATAAGTTTTTGTCATTAAGGTACATAAAGCTTAGTAAACTGTGCTAATTACTGAAATAAATATTTTTACTTAAACTTGCTTTCTGATATCAATAAGCTAAAACAAACGATGACAAAAGCGCAGCGAACTTAATGATAATTATAAAATATATAAAACATAGTTTCATAAAACATCTCAACTTTTCTGAACCATTATTGTAATATTATATCTGAGGGAATCGAACCCGTTGAAGTTTAATTTACTACCACCGCTAAGCCAGTCGATTATAACCAACGATGCAGATTTAGACCTTAGCTCTGATAAAGCCGTGTGTACACAATGCAGCTTTGTTTTGAATTACAAACCTATTGTAATATTAGTGCGCTTACGGATATTATTATATAGTTTCATAAAATTAAACATGCTTCTGGTGTTTGATTTTATTTGATGATTGCGATAAGTCGCATGGTTATTATCTCTGACTTAAATGCATGCTGTGGGTTCGAGTTTGTGGGGATATTTCGTGATGAAGATAAAATTTTGCATTTTTTAAGTAGTCATTGTTTTTAGATAGGTAGTTATTTAAGGATGGCTCACGTTGTTTTAGTAGCTTCTTAGTTTTTAAATGCCTACCTAATCATTCAAAACTTCATTACTTCAAGAACTACGAGAAATTCATACTTATTTAATTTAACTTTATTTAGATATCATTACAAAATAATCATTTAAACTATTCAAATACCTCAAATACACAAATGTGAAAATAAATCAATAGAGTAAGACATTACCATTTTAACCATTATGTACATAGCCTTAACTACATATTGTCGGCTTATTTGAATATCAAGTTTGCGACATTAAACTGATACTACTTCCGTTCCGTAATATAAAATGTTTATTTTGCAAATACTTAATAATTACAATTAACTTTGGTAAAATATGTAATAACGATTTCCAGTGGTTGTAAACCGTCACGTATTTATATTTAATACATTATATTTTAATAGAAAGTTTGGAACTAAATAATCCTGAACAAATTTAGTTTGAAGTTTAACTTAAGTATATCATTATCACATGAGGAGTGACAAGAACCTGTTTCAGTTTCAGGTCCAGTTTATTTTATAAATTTTTGTGGTGCTCTGTCAAATAAAATATTTAATATTAAAAAACAACAAAAAGTTTCGCATTTTTTTACTTACAATATAATTTTCCATTAAACTGAAGATTTTTTAAATAATAAACACACGAATATAATAAAATGTTTTTCAATCCTGATTAAGAAATTATTGAAGATTCAGCAAAAACAACCTATTTAAAACAATTTCCGATCAATAAGTGTTACAAATTGTGGTGCTGCTCCGTCACTATTAGCAAAGACACTCTGCCTCTCCGTCACCAGCGGTTTGCCAGTCATCCATCCGACTGCTCCATCCTCTCTCTGCGTGAGCACTCTGCCAGCCCCTGCCCAGCGCCAGCGCCCCGCCCGCCCACACGCTGACCATCAGCCAGCTGCTTTGCCATCACCGCAAGCTCACTGTACAACTCACACGAGCAAAACGAGGATCCGTGCTATTGCCATAATGTTCGTAAGTTGTTATTTTACTAAATGATTTTCTAGTGATGAATACTAATCCGATAAGGTAAATTTGTAAACGTGCTTAAGTTACTATCGTGTTTGTGTGAAAAGTTTTAAATCTCGATCTTATTACTTTACCACAATGATATCAAACGCGATGGTAACGTTTGCATATTTGCAAACTTACACTCGGCCCTCTGTTCAATTTGAGTTTCAAACGTAACAAATAAAAAGGAAATATTTTTTTATCAAATCTAAATTCATTCGGGAGTAAATTTTATCTTAAATTCTGTAAATTATTAATTATCTAATGTTAGTAATAATAACTTGCAGGTCGGACTCCGAATACTATAACAATAAGCGCAGCAAAGGCGCCAGAAAACAGGTCGTGGAAGATTTCGTCGAATCGGACACCGATGGGGAAACGACTTCCAAAGTAACGTATGTATTAATTAAACTTACTTACACTTTAAAATTTAAGTCTTAGATTGTTATTATTAAAATATCACTTTTATAGTTACATTTACAACAATTACTTAGGTACTTATATTTTTTCCTTTACATTTTACATACTTACTATTTTATGGCTAAGTTTATTCAACATGTAATCTTGACGTACACTATATTTTAAGAGTTATGATATGATATGTGATGTGTGCGTATCTTTGGTCGTTTATTTATATCCAGTTTTTTTTTAGTTCCAAGAAAGAGCCGAAACCTGCAAAAGCGGTAAAAAGGAAGGCGCCAACATCAAAAAAGTCATCTGCACCGGCTGCAACAAAGTCGATGGTAAGTTGCTTTTTAAATATAAGTTGAATGTATTTACACAATAAATATAGGAATCTGTTCGCTTTTAAATATATGACTCATATTATTTGTTTCAGGCCATGTCAGTGAACACCGAGCTTCTCGTAGAAGACCTGCGCTCACCATCTCCGGTCTTACAAAACGCGCAGGACCCTCTAGAAGGATGGACGCAGATGATCCCGCCTTGGGTTGTAGAGCCACCACACGAAGAAACGCCGTTGGAGCTCAAAATACGGAAGGCGGCGTATGACACGCAGAAGAGGAAGCGAAAGAAGAGATCGTCCTTCCTCAAGCACTCACACAACACGCAGCAGTCCTTCGTGGTGAAGAGCCCGCCGAAGAAAGGACGACGTCTAATTAAAATTGAGATAGTAGACCTAGAGCAAGAAGCGCTGGGTGACTCGTCGGAGGATGCCCTACTGTCTGCGCAGTATGTGGTGTCGGAAGACATGGACCAGATTATGGACCAGGCGGAAGGTCTAATAAGCAACATATCAAAAAAAATATGTGGTTACAGCTATAGTTTTTAAAGCTTTGAATCAAATTATTTTTGTAAATTAAAGTTCTCATGTAGGTTTTATGCGTAACATCTCTAGTTACTTATAAACCTATAGAGATACATTTAAAGATAATACCTACTTACATTTAAAATTTTTGAAGGCTAGATTTAGTTGTACAAATGTAAAATCATTTTTTACTGTGTAATTAAGGTTTATTAAATAAGAATGTAATAAAATTACCTTTTAATGAATTAAACTTTAAAGGAATTATGTCGTTTTATTTCTATATAAAACGTAATTAGGTAGGTAAATGAAAAAAAGATTTTAAATGTACACTTATTTATTTATTGAAAAAATCATACATTGGTATTTTATTTTCTAATATCCATTTTCTTATACAAATTACATTTTTCAAAGCACAATATTTTATATGGTTAAAACAATTGTATGCAAACATATCTTTACAGTAAAGTTTACTTAGAGTTTCTAGATTAGGTATACCCTTAACACTAATATCTAAAACATTTTCATGACCACATAATTCACGCACCCATTTAACTTTCTCTTCTCCTTTCACTATGATTTTGCGTTCTCTAAGGTAAGGTTTAATGAGTCTTTTAAATTCTCTGTAGTCAATATATCCCTCACTCCATCGGTATCCTCTGTTTCTTTCTATCCACCAAACATGTTTCCTTTCTTCGAGAGTCAGTGTAGAGAATGGATATGGAGGTTTAATTAAAAAGATTTGAGTGTGTTCAGATGTGCCTATAACTAATTCTTTTAATATGAATTCATTTTTATCATTTTTAAAACCTTGCACATCCACTATTATAATATCTTTATTCATGATAGTTTTTTAACGATGTTACTCAGAGGCTTATATTCAAATATGCAGTCGTTCAGTATAAGGCAATATGCGGCGGTCTGATCAGGTATCTCTTGATCTGCTTCTATTTCCACACGAACGTCAATTGATCCCTTTAGCGTTTCGTGTTGGCGAGAACAGTCAACAACAAATAAGGGGGAAATTTCTTTGAACTCTTTCAAACTCAACAACGGCTCTGGTCTACGACCATGATAAGACTGCTGAAATCTTGCATACTGTTCGTATATTAACGAAAACTTGTTGTCAGCAAAATTAATATTCAGTCCTTCATAAGGGTAATATGATGAATTTAAAAATACTCTTACATCACGAATAAAGCAATGATCGAACTCTGCCATAGACTCTTTCGCATTATGTTTACGATTAGTTTGAAAAGCAATAACTACAAATCGTGGTTTTTCAACCTGTGATGAGGTTTTAATAGACCAAGCGTGTTTACGTGTTTTGGGTAGTAATGGATACTCATACAAGTCCCAATTACGAAATGCTACTGTAATGGGACGATCTTTTTCTAAATGCTTTAATAAATTAATTCTTTCGCGGTCTGATACTTTAATGTGCGGAACTCGCCAGACAATTTTATTTATTATTATATCCTCCACAACTTCATCGGTATTTAGTTTTAAAGCATTGAGATTTGTATTGCTTCTCAATAGTACTAACTCATGTTTACAGTTAATTATAATTTTTTCATAATCTTCTGCAAAGCCTAATATTTTGTTCAGAGGTATTGATGCAGAGAATACTCCATTGTTGACATTGGTCGTACCTGTAGGTGACCAGCCCCAAACTTTTGCACATTTCGATTCGTTTTCATTCAACGAAAGATAAGATTTTATAGTTGTAGAAATCCCTGCATTTTTTACCTTATCTATTTCTACACCATTTAATTCATAACGAATATCTTGAAAAAGAAACAATGCTGGGTTATTAACAAAATGCACACTTGTCACTCTTTCTTTTTGTTTAGTAGTACTGTTATACTTATACACATTGACTACGCCCTCAATGTACAAACTACTGAGTGCAGGTAACACATACAAATCTTGCTGATTAATAGGTATTCGTATTTCATCGTTCTTGTTAAAACTCGTTACATATGGTTTATACGAATGATATTCGAAACTTTCAATGCTGTTATCGTACGATGCCGGTTGAGTAATATTTAAAATATTCATTTTAACAAGCCCAGTAGTTTTAAAAAATCCTTATTGCTTTTGGTTAGCTTCTTATTTAAACGAAGCGGTGTTCTTTTCTGAGAGGATCTTTTAGAACTGACTTGAACAGTAGATGCGGATGGGGTTTTATTAAAATTTATCATTTTTTTCTAAAGTGTAAATACAGCTGTACTTCTTCACCACGTAAGTTGATCTGCTTATTTTCAGCGTCTAACAACCTTATGTTAATAGCGTTGATTGAACTCTGATTGACGGGAAAATAAATTAAGTTTTTAGGTATTTCGATGATTCTATAACCTGGTGGTACGTTAGGCACAAATTCGTAAATAATGTGACTTGCTTTCCCGTTCACAAATGACCCGCTGATGACATCACATTCGATGCGCACTACAGTTGTTGATAAAATGCTGACAGGATACCGAGACTCAGTGCTTATATTAGCTTTTATTGTATCCATACCAAAGCCCAAAATTTTACCAAGAGAATCATTTTTATCGAAGTACACATTTTCGGAACAGTATATACAAGTTTTTAATGTATTATTATTGCAAGTTAATTTTAGCGCAGCATTTTTAATGTTACTTTTCAAAAAATCACAAATATCTTGAAGTTCATAGGACCCTTCAGGTATTTCGATAACTTTATCACTACCGTAATAAAATTTATTATTTCTTTCATCTATGTTCGGGATAGAATTAAAAGTTGAAAAATATAAGAGCCCACACTCATATTCTCCGCGTAATTGCAAGGTTGGCGAGTAATTTGTTATTAAAGATTCTCCTCTGCCAGTTATTGACACAGTGAAAGAAATTTTTGTACTGATAAGTTTTTTAATTTCATTATCAATTTAAATGTTATTTCCAATAGTCTCTTAAAAATTTTAAACAAAGATGACCACAGTTTACAGCTCCAAACTTTTGATACTGTACATAATTATAGTTTATAGACATGTACCTTAAATAATTTATCAATTCTAACGGTGGCTTAAGATTGCCAAAACTATCAAAATATTCACAGTAGTCATTATGCTTAACGTAGGCTACCCAATGGGTTCCGGGATTATCAGAACTATCTAAATTTATTATAGCACACTCGATCTTTCGTGGTTTTAAAGGTAGTGCATCTCTCATGAAAACTCCTCGAAAGTGTGGAATATCAGAAGCATGCTCTAATATATCTAAATTAGTGAGAGGGCGTCTGGGTAGCCGTTTCATTCGTTTTTTGAAGGATTCAGATATAAACCAGCTCCTTTTTTATGAGGCTTGATATACAGTCCTTTTCCTAAAGCTACAGCTTCCATCATCTTGTTATGCCGTTCAGATTCTTGAAGATTTTTCTGAGCAGCCTTGTAATCATTGACAGCCTTTGCTATACCTGCTGCACCTCCAGCAAGTGAACCTAGAGCTGATAATCCAGCGAAGATTGGAATAAGAGGTAAGAAACCTCCACTTTTTGGAATAGGAATACACCGTGGCAACCGTATTCCTTTTTTATTTGTAAACAATTTTTTGGCGGCTGCATGTGCGTATTTTATAGCTGTACGATTGTCTTTAGATTTTAATTTTTTTATTTGTGTTTGTATTTTTTTTACAATTGACATAAAAGATCGAACACCAGCACCAGCTTTAAGTTTTGCTTTCATTGCATTTTTTACAATCCATGAAGCTACTTTTTCTCGTTTCCCAGCATCCTTTGATTTCAATCTTTTCTTAGCCATATTCAAAAGTTGTAAATCAGCTTTATGTCGAACACTCAAATCACTGTTATTATAGGCGATATCGTGATACATACAAGCTTCATCTAATTTATTTATACCTCGATCACCTCTTAGTAACCGTTTTTTAAGTTTTGTTCCGGGGCCACAAAACTGATAACCAGGGATATGTAACTCAAACGGTAAGTTATTTATTAAGTCGTTTATAATACCACTTCCTTCCTTCATTGATGTTCTTAAAGTGAGTTCAATCTAATTACATCGCTTCATTTATATTACAAAACTAGCGCATTTTTATCAACCCAACTATTCTCTTTATCGCTGAGACCTAACCATTTTACAAAAAGTTTTCTACCTTTTCTTTTTATAACTTTTTCGATGAGATAAAGATCAGGAAATTTAGTTCTTTGTAATTCATATTCGTAGAAAGATCCTAAAATCCTCTGTTTGTGTTTATCTTCTAAATGGTAAGTAGGTGGATTCGTATGATTTACCTTAATTATTACAAATATCTCGGTGGACCAGTTAGGGGTGTAACCCTTGTAAAAATCTCCTTTATATTTACTAATACGAACATGATCACCAAGTTGAAACTTAGGTTTGCGATCTATCTTAGGTCTTTGTGATTTAATAATGTTAGACTTTATAACCATCTGGTTTTCTTTGTTGACTTCAATAGGTTTAAATTTAGTTATACGGTGAGTAGAATTATTATAGTTTTCTACAACTGAATTTAAATTTTGCCCCAACCATTGGTAATGACCGTGCAAACTAAAAAGTTTGTAAATTTTATGTTTTAAAGTACGTATTACTCGTTCTACAATAGAAGCTTTTTTTACAGAGTAGGTAGAATAATGATTTATATTATATTCTTCTAATAATTTTTTGTAAGTATCATTATAAAATTCCTTGCCTAAGTCAGTTTGTAAATATTTAGGTTTTCGTGATGAATTTGTTAGTATCTCTTGCAGCGCATGTGTCACACATTGTTTGTCTTTTGATTTTAAAGGATTTACCCACACATATTTTGATAAAGTATCTATTACTATCAAAATGTATTTGAATCCTTTATTGGAATGTGCAAATTTCTGGAAATCCATAAGGTCAGCTTGCCATAAATCATCTATTCCTTTTATGATTGTACATCGCCGCGGGAAATTTCTTCTTGCTGCTTTGTGAAGTTCATTGACGATGTCTTTTTTACTCATTTTTATTTTTTAGTTTAATCAAATTATCTATCTCTGTTTTAGTATAATATAAATTACCCAAACGATTTGAAGTCACCTTTTCCAAGTTATTGAGATATTTTTTAACATCAAGAGATACTTTTTTTATTTCGTCTCTTAGTTCATGAACTGTTTTATCTAAATAAGCTTTATTTACTGCTTCGTCGTCTTCGTCTGGAGACGTTAAACCTTTCAATTTTGATGATTTTAAATCGTAGTGTCCTGTATCTGACTTCACTAATGTATCGCTGAAGGTATCAATATATTCTGCTAATCGTAGACGCTTATGAACATGATGGCCAAACTTGTCAATGTTCATTGCTGCTCTGATGACTTTTTCATACTGATCCATTTCCCTGTCAAGCGTTCTTTATATTTTAAATTCTTGATTATTCCTGCTTCCCACAGTTCTTCAATAATTGCGACAATTTCATTGTCTAAGCCAGTGTTACCCGCATCTCGTGAGGCGAGTAATATTTTTAATCGTTCTACTAACTCATTCGGATCATCCCAATAAACCAAATCAGTATTCTTTTTAACTTTTTTTAGTACCTTAATACCTTCTCCATGCGAAAGACTTTCCACACTTGTAGTTGCATTTCTAGCAAACTTAAATAGAGGTTTTATGACGTTCATGTACTTAAAACCTTTATTGCTGTTTATTGGTTTGGATGAATCATAATTGCGTCTGTGTGCATTGGTTTCTAATAAAAGTAGTTTATAGTTATGTAAATCTTCTTCAGTAGTTATATCTAAATTTGGTTTCTTTTTAAACAAAAGCTCTTTCAATCCATCTGTTTTATTCAATGTGTACGTTCCTATTTTTAAGATGTTGCCATCATCATAGACGCGGGTTTTACCAAGCATCAATTTTCCGCGTTCGTTTCTGATTCCAAAAGGTATATTACCCATTACATCCGAAGATGTTGACCACGATAGTGTATGTTCTTTAACGTTTGGCGATGACTGCAAAGACTTGAATGACCCCTCGCTGATATTGTGAGTTTCAGAAGGCGATACTGTAAGCGTTTTGTTTTCGTGTAAGTTGTTATCAGAATCTATTTCATCTTCTTCACTGTAATCTTCATGAAAATCTTCACTAGATGAGGACGAACTATCGAAATGATCTTTCTTATTTTTTTTCACAGAAGGCATAAACTGTTTTTCATTCCCTTGATGCTTTTCTTCATTTTTATTTGCTAACAAGTTAAGTGGTTCGACTATGGGCTTAAATATGGTTTCCAGGGCAATATTATTCGAATTTTTTGCTTCCTTTATCATTTCAACTTTTCTTTTTACAGCCGCAGCAGATTTCACGATTTTTTGCTTCAGATTTTTCTCCATTTTAGATAGGATACTGCTTGGTTCTAAATCACGAATGAGAGTGATTTATTCGTAGTGTAACAACCTGTTATGTATTTTAGTCCAGTATTATAAATGTATCAAATGTCAATCTGTAGCATCCGTTGTTTCTTTCACAATCCTTATTTATCACAAGATAATTGTAAGGCTTATTCCAAACAGCTGAGCACATTTTTCGAAATTGGGCCCAGGACATATCAGAACCAACATGTTCATCATAAACATGTTTTAAATTAATATCATCTTGTTTAAATAATATAACAAGATTTGCATTGTCCCTTACAAGCTGTTTGGGTATTTTAGTATAAGTCTGATTTATATAAAAACAATCAATGTTCTTATGACGTCCCATTGCAAAATAATCCCTTATGTTACTTTGATTTTCACAAGCAACGTCGTCGAAAATGATAATAGAATCAGGTAAAGCCTCATGCGGACTCAATATTTCACTATTATGATTATATTTATTATATGATATTTCGGGCACCCTATCTAAAACTTTTTCTAGAAATAAGTATTTTGTCTGGTACAAGGATTTTGAATAAACATACAGGTTTCGAAAATGAAGACCCTCTTTATGCAGCAATAAACTTATGACTAAATTTGTTTTCCCACAGTTTGATGGACCACAAACGACACAGCGTATTGTATTTGGTAGTAATGTACCATGTCGATTTGAGTCAGTCGGTAACGGAGAACATAGGCACTCTAACTTTAAAGATTGTTTTTGTTTTACAAACTTCATTATCAGCTGACAGTTCTACAAGACTATAGAGCTACGAGGTTTGCAATTGAATGCGTTTAAAATAATGATGCATAGATATTATATAAACAGACGATCTAATTTCACAGAGGATGCCAATCGTGCAGTTTCACTAATCTTTTATAAGAGCTCGTGGAATTAGGTGATGTGGCATGGAAATATTATAGAACAGGCCTTCACTGGCTAACACGATTTTTAAAACTGATTACTGGGCTTCCTGAAACAATTTTTACTACAGCGATCGAGTTGATTATTGGGCAGTTTGGAACACTTCACGACAGGGATCGAACGGACGTGAGAGACCTGGAGTGAATGTGTTCCAGAACGCCCAATAATCACCTACTAATGCATTATTGTTATTCATTATATGAATAAATACATTGTTATTATTATAGACACAGACATGAATTGCTAAAATTGGAAATAACTACGATAGGTACCATGAGATAACAACGCCGTGAAGACATTTAACCACTTCTTCTTCTTAACGTGTCGACTCGGTATATGTAAAAATATATTTGTGAGGACCAGAACTCAGCCACTGATATCGCATTATCAGTGGCCTTGTAAAGATCCTCGCGTGTGCAGGTGTTGGGACACGCAGGGCATGACAGAAGATGTGCCATTGTCTGGGAGGAAATATCACACAGACATGCGCTCTCCGAGCTGTAGCCCCACCTGAGCATGTTCTCCCTGCTTCGGCCTACTTGAGTCCTTAGTCTGTTTAAGGACTTCCAAGTTGCCCAAGGTAAATAATGGTCGGGGGGAGTTGTTCCGTCAGCTCAGTATTTGGGTCTGTGAGGTATTTCTCCTTCCAGAGCTTTAATCGGGTGTCTTTAGCTTCCCCGTCAAGAGGAGGAACTTCCTTGATGAAGTTGTGGCGACTCTTAAGGCTCTGGGTCACCGGCACTTTAACCACTGCAATTTAACCACTGCGGTATTGTTTGTCGCTGTTTTATTGAAAAAAAACAATAAATATTTTGTTGATGTTATTCCAATGATACTAGTAATTAAATGCGTAATATACAGTGACATTGCATTTTATTGTTTACAATGTCACAATCTAAGAAACACCTGTATAATCAGTAGATGAATTATGTATAAAATATTGCAGTTAGGTGGTTATGTCAATGACAGTTTATTGTTATGTCTTTTGCAAATAACATAATATAACACGTGATAATATTATGATATTGATAAGAAGGCAGACATGCTGGATTTTTACACGACTGTAAAAAAATAAGGGGTAGTATTAATCGGGTAACAATAAATTCCCATTTTGGGTATCAAAAACTGTTTGAAAAACAAAAAAACCGACTTCAAAAAACCTGCCTATAAAAAGCAATAAATAATATTTAAATCATTTGATATGCATTATCATTGTTATAATAAAAACAAGTCTATTGAAGTCGGGTGGGGCTGGAGTACAACTTTCTCTTTTTATTCTAAAAGCCCCACCCGACTTCAATACACGTGTTTTTATTATAACAAAGATAATGCATATCTAATGATTTAAATATTATTTCTTGCTTTTTACAGGCAGGTTTTTTGAAGTCGGTTTTTTTGTTTTTCAAACCCTTTTTTTTTTTTTTTTTTTTAACTTAAGTGTAAGTACCTTCTGTATTAGGTATATTATTTAGGTAAAAAAATCGACTCAGCCAAACGTGAGACAATCGCGGAGAAACATACACACATACGGGTCAAACTGAGAACCTCCTTTTTTTGAAGTCAGTTAAAAATACTACACTAAAGTATCTCTGTTCCAACAAAAAAATCATCTAATTCGGTTCATAAATAAGAAAGTCGTCGTAGTTGATGCAAAATGATAGTATTTTCAGGATTACTTAAAAACTACTCGACCGATTTGAAAAAAAAAATAATGGGACCATCTCGCAAGCAAACTCAATCGAACAAAAAAGAATAATCAATAATCGGTCCATAAATGTCGAAGATACACGCGAACAACGATAAAAAAAAACATACAATCGAATTGAGAACCTCCTCCTTTTGATGAAGTCGGTTAAAAATACTGAATATAGCGTAGGTTGAAATATTAAGTGAGCGACGCACCGAGGGCGACTACAATATAGAAAATGGGTGACTTTAACTATTTCTATTTGGGCGACAATCTTAGGGCACACAAAACATAAAAATTGGCATATATTTTATTTGAAAACGGCGGCTTTTAACCTTTTCGAATAGTTACTACTTGCTATAATTGTTGCCCACTCAGTATTTTTGTCACTCATTTAAAATGTTCGCTGTTAACTTAAGTCTCTCACAGGACATGTAGTTGTTCCTTTTAAGTATTTTTTGTAATCCACAGTTTGTCGCCCGTTAGGTTAAGTTACGAGTAGTTTAGGTTATTTTGTCGCAAACAAAATAAACCGCTGCAGGGTTTAGTATTTAAGTATCCCAATATCCCAATTAACAGTCGCCTTTATTATTTCCACTCACTCAATTAAAAATATCGCAAAAAGAAGAGTGTATTGTGTTCAGGGTCCGTTTATTTGTGTTTGTAAGTATGTGAGTTTCTTTATTCCACCGTAACTTCTAAATTCCTGAACAGCCCCCCTAGCCAAAGTAACATTTGAAAATTTTTGTTATCGCTTCGCTTCGAAACATGTATGGATTTGACGTTTTAAAATTCGATAGTTAACGAAACCTTATGTCAATCCCATACATGTTTCGAAAGCGAAGCGATAACGAAGATTTTTAAATGTTACTTTGGCTAGGCCCTCTGGTTTGGACGTGTTAGTAGGTATCGTTATAATCCTAACATCACTCTGGGTTTTGGAAAAAATCTAGCCATTTTGTAATGTGAAAAAAAATATTATAGCAAACATTTGACGTACTTATAGGTAAGTAACCCTAGTTAAATTATTTTAATATTTTCACCAACTAATTTCACAAGCCATTGCTTTTTATCTTGTTCTCTTAGGCTGTCAAAAGAAAAGTGTTAATTATCGCACAAAGCCTACGCTATTGCTAGTTCTTGGAAATCACCGGTCTCTTACTGATAATGGTAAAAACACCGCAAATGGGTTAACGAAATGTACAAAACACGAATAAATTAAAAGCATTTGTCACTGGTGGGCGGTGACACTGTTTTGTTGTGAAAAACATTGTGAAAAGAATAGTACCAACTGCGTATAAGTTCTGTGTACCTAATATTACTAATATATGCAAATTTGTATTGACGTAAAATACTCCGCACCTTCTTGAGGAGCTCGATGGCGCAGTGGGTTAGCGCATCGGCCTGCGATGTATAGGTTAAGCAATTTTTGTAGGGGTCGATCATGGGATGGGTGACCAAATATTCATTATCTCGAGCGAGCTCCTCCGTGCTTCGGAAGGCATATCCATTGATGTCCCAGTTGTATTTGCAGTCGTTAAACACCCATTGGGCCCGTGTGGTGGGTTATGGCCCATCCTCCTTATCCACTCATAAGGAAGGCCTGTGCCCCAACTAGGGTTGCCAGATTGGCTGGACTTGGCTGGATTGTCCAGCTATTTCACACGTTGTCCAGTGTCCCGGTTTTAAGAAAAATGTCCAGCGAAAATGAAGCTGAAAATTTAAAACAACCAGTATTACTGGTTTGTCCACCGAGTTGGCAACACTGGCTCCGAGTTGGTCTCTCGCTATCTATGCCCGGGAGTTTCCCGTCCATCCGACCCGCCCATCACCCACCTCCCTGATAAATGATAAATTATGGGCTCATATTTTCAAAAACTGTAGGTAACGAAGATTTGTCAAATTTGAAAAAACTGATTTGTTTTGTGCTGTCCATACCTACTAATAAGCAATGTTTATTGCGAAAGAGTCTTTAGCCTTTTGAACAATTTGTACACTAGAGATAGAAATCGCATGTCATTTGATTTAATCAAATCAGAGTTAATAATTCGATTGAACTTTGACGAAAATTGTACTAAATTTAAATCTTTTCTAAATACAGATAAAGGTTCTAAAATGATAAATGCGGCTAAAGAAAATGATCAATGCGGCTAAAGGAAATGCTAAATATATGTGGCAGAAAAAGTGATTTCATATTAATTTTGTTTGATTAAGGTTCATCTGTTTTGTAATAGTAAAAAAAATGTATGATATAATGCTGATTAATGTATGTGGCAAAAAAGTTATTTCATATAACAAAATTATTGTTTAATTAAGGTTCCTCTGTTTTGTAATAATAAGAAATTTTTATAGTTATGCTGATTTTTTTTGTCCAGCCAAAAATCCTAATGTCCAGATATTTTATAATATTGTCCAGAAATTTTGATTTCTCAATCTGGCAACCCTAGCCCCAACACGGGGGAAAATAAAATGGCTGATGCCGAGCTCGCATTTTCATAAGTTCGACCTAGCTAGAGACCTAACATGAGTTAGGATAATATTCTTGGATTGAAAATGGTAACTTTTGACGTTAAATGAATTAATATGTTGGCACTTTTGACAAGTAGGTATATAGGTAACATAAAGGTTGATGAACTGTCAAAGGTACATATTTTAAGTTAAAATATGTACCTTCAACAGTACCTATGTACCTAATGTAATGAGTTAGGATAATATTCTTGGATTGAAAATGGTAACTTTTGACGTTAAATGAGTTAATATGTTGGCACTTTTGACAGGTAGGTATAAATAGGTAACATAAAGGTTGATGAAATGTCAAAGGTTAAAATATGTACCTTCAACAGTACCTATGTATGTACTGTACTACTGTAACATAAATTTATTTTGTACATAGGTACTTGCCTTTATTTCAACAACGGAATTTGTCACGATCCTCCATCGTTACAGGAAATATTGACATAGATTTGTAGTACAATGTAAATTTTTCAGTTGAACTCGATCTGTTTAACCGTGATGAAACATTTGACAATTAGATTGAATCGATGGGATTGGTTCTCGTTAACATTTCATAGCTTCGCGACCCGATACCCCCACTTCTCATTGTCTGAAATTACAATGGATGTTACATCATGTGTCTGAATTGAAATAACTCTCCAATGTGCCCACATGACTACCGACCGAAGCTCAATTGAACACGTGAAAGTGTGATCATGATCATACTTCGGTGATCAGTTTTTCACAGCGTGTTGATTGTGATCATATGAATTTAATCAAGATCTTTATTGCTACAAGGTCATAGGTTGTTTGTTCTGATGGTTATTGACACTTACTGCGTAGCGTACGTATATGCCTCGAAATTTTAAACTCGTTATGGAAAACGTGTGACAATAGTTTTCTTCAGTAAAACTAGGAATTTCATAATATTCTGATATTTTCCCCTGAAATATTACACTGATAGACATTAAAAATCTACTTTTAATTAATATGTTTTCAACTTCAAGAACGTCGATAAATTATAAAATGGTAGTAAGTATTAAGACACACCCAGAAAAATGTCTGAAAACTGGATCACAAGGGCGAAGTCCGTAAAAATACACTAATTACGCCCACCCATCCCGACGCTAGTCACGCGAAACCAGTCATTCGATGTACATTGTAAAATTCCATTTAGGTATCACGTGGCACACATATAAACATTGCAATCACAAACTTATAGTAACAGTTCTAAAAGTTATCTTTTGCAATTATGTCGCTTATGTACTGTAATAATGACACTCATATGCCAACACCCGACGGCAAAAAAACTTTGCCAGTGACCGGTGCCAAGAAACTGTCAAAATATGCCAGTCTGTCGCTCGCTGGAACCTTGGCCCCTCTTGAAAGCGTCGGTTCGTTTAAATACCTGATTCGGTATTGTTTACTTGAATTGAAGTGGTAAATTTAGAATACTGCGTTGCAAATTTGTCTGGTCTTGAATTACTTTCGGAAATCTTTGTTTTCTGCCCAAATTAATTCGGTCGGTATCTTTATACGGTTTTGTATTTCAAATTGAGATAGGTAAGTACATAACTCTTATAAAACTCTCATCGACAAAAAACAGCATTGCAAGTAAAAGGGATCCAATCAAAAACATTTTTATGTAAAATGTAGCCAAGACGCACGCTCGCAATGTCAAAAAGTAAAAAGTAATACTGCAATTAGACATGGCAATAAGTTAGGCACCCAGAGACCTCATGTAGAGCCAAGATTCTAACTCTACACGCTAAAAGGGATTTGACTATGATCCTATTAAAATACTGTTTCTCGAAACAGTCTACTCAATATCGTAGTAGAGAATTCACGGCATAAGTAGGTATAATAACTTTGAAAACTATTTTTTGTAACATCCAAATCATCAATAATCAAAACAACGTTCTAATTGATATGTTTGCTAGAGTAAAGTCGTTATCATACCTTTATAAGTGATATAGTTAACAGAGGGCCTATTACAAAAAAGCATCGCTATAAGCGAACGATGTTCGTCCCACTCCGTGGCCCTAATGACTCACGAATAAGGTTCAATATCAAGTAAATTAAACGACGAATTGCGTCCGACTATCATGATTCTCTTTTGTAATAGGCCCTCACCCCCGTTTAGTGTCGAGCTACTGTGTTCAGTAACTGTGAAGCGCAGCCAACTGCGTAGCGAGCTATCTGATATGATCCAGATGTGTGCGGGTCGCAATTGATACACCCAAGTACGTACTTATAGTCCATCACAAATACTCAATCATTACGGCCCGGCCACAGCCCACAGCAATTCATTTACGTCTGTCTACAGAGCCAGTCCAGAACAAAATTTCTATGAAATTATCTAGAACAAGGTAAAGACTTGACAGATAACAGGCCCGCCCCTGATGTCCGGAGGTCTCCAACACTTCGAGTATAATAAGCTTGTTGAAAGTATCTGGACTTAGCACTGGTCTTCCTAGTTTTTAGACCGTCTTCTCTCTGGATTAAAAAAAGGATCAAACGTATAAAGGTTCACTCAATTAATTGCACAAAACAAGATAAAGAGTAATGTATTGGTAATGCGTCGTTTTATTTTTAATTGCGACGTAATTTTTAACCAACGCAAAATACTTTATGTAGTGTACTGTATTAGCAATCTCGAAAGTTTATTTATTAGGTATATACCCTTTGTTTGATTAAAGTAGGTACAGTCACGTTTAAAAATATGTATACCTTCAGAACTTTGTCACTTTGTTGTATCTAGTTGTCATTTGTCATTGATTTCTGTTTTAAATAGTAATAGTTTACGGCTTTTAAAATATTATGCCGATTTTACTATACAAGCTAGGCCATGATGCGCTTTGATGAAATTACTAAAATACTATATATATAGTAATTTTATAGTGATTGCGTGGGAAGAATATCATTAAAATATAATGCGGGAAAAAAGAGAAATCTCACTCTCAAGGAGCCTTTTGGGGGTATAATTGTTTGACATTTTCCTATTAAATGACATTTTCTTATCTACCCCTTTTTGACATGACATGAGTCTGTCACAGATATGTATGGTTGCAATGCGCATCATGGCCCAGAATGCGGCATGATCCTTTACCATTTTAAACGCGATTAAGTCACTAAATGTCGTAACATAAAAAGAAAAATTGTTACTATAATTGAAATTTATGTAATAAAGAATAGGTACCTCGTAAAATCTTGTATAACAATGGAGCTGGTGAAATCGATTTGATGAAACTCGACGATTAAACTAAAATACGCTAAACGGGATTATTTGACATTTTGGTGAAATCATGACATACTACAAAAACATCATTCTTCTAAATAGCTAGATTTTATTTAGCCTCCATTTTTTAATTTCCCCATAAATTTATTCGATCACAGAGCTAATGACTTCTTCGTCCAGAGGATAAAGGGTTCATGAATCTCACAATCTGTTTCAGAATTGATGAGCTATAAATTTGCATTCAGAGACACACCCCTGTCCGTCCAGCGCGCGGGTCAATGTCAACTCTTCCTGTCCCGCTCTAAAAATAACGCCCGTTCCCACGAACCTGCTGCGCACGAGTCGATAGGGCTGACATGACACACACAAATTCTTACTTTTTACAGTATAGGCTATTAGTGCTGGATCATTATATGAAATATACAGGATGTTTGGTGATCGGCTTATAAAGCCGAATATGATTGATAGGGACCATGAAACTGAACAACTTTTACTATGGGACCAACTCTGAAATCGCGAAAAATATCAGCTGTTTCATAAGTACCAAAATTCTTAAATCGAAATTATTGAGAAACAAAATTAGGTTTTCAAGTCGAAATTGCTTTAAATAATGTTTATCATAAACAATATTTTTATCATAAATGACAAATACTTTTCTATTTTTATTATAAGAAAATGAATCATTTCCTATTTCCTACAATGTGAAAACGTACCTACCTCTTTGCATTCTTTGATAAGAAATAGTGAATAAAAACAATATTTTTATCTTATATTACAAAATATCATCTATTTTTATTCTAAGAAAATGAATCATTTTCTATTTCCTACAATGTAAAAAACTAACCTCTTTTCTTTGCATTCTTTGATAAGAAATAATTCAAAAAATATATTACATTTTAGTATGAAGGTAATAAAAAAGTTTACCCACTTTATTTCAGGCTAATATTATACATTGTTATAAATCTACATTAATTTTATCATTCATTGTTTTGAAAACTTATGCGCAAAAGTAACATAACAATGTATTATGGATTAACACATTTCTTAAAGCCCCGTTTTAAAATATGTGTAACTGTAATCGTTACTGAATAATTTAATGGTGCCATCTGGCCGTTTCAAAATAAAAAGGAATACTTATTAAATGGTCGCACGAATTCAAAAGTAGCAACATACGTGCAGAAATAGAATACTGAATTCGTAAACATATCTTTGAATTAATGTAAGAAATTTAATCCTTATGTACCTAACAACATTTAAAATGTGTGGTAATCATAAAAAAATATTATTATTATTTATGGTATTATATCCACGTGTTATTTTTTTTATTAAAATTCAAGCAAAATAGGTATAAGTACTAAAAAATTACACACATTCATTTTTATTTCTTTTATTTTCTTGATTCGTAGCACAAAGTCTTTCATCTACCATTGATCTTAACCATTGACTTATTATATTACTAGATATAACATACCTTGTGTTTTAGTCTCGCAAGTTATCTTTGCTCTTTTTAGATTATGGAAATAGAATAAAAATTATCGTGTCCTTTTATAATTCAAATCTCTTAAAAGTGCTCAATCTCAACTCAGCAAATAGAACTACATCATAAAATATTTACAATAATATTAAAGGCTGTAAGTATTTAATTTTGATGATGAGATATAGCCCTGTCTCGAGCTATTTTTATATTATCATTTATAGTCACCCTATTTCTGTAACAATTGGATGATCGTACAGTTATTGTTTAACTTCTTTGACGTCACAAGGCGTCCCGTCTTTAGCAGCAATAAATTGCCTGAATGACTTGCATTTATCCCACTCATACGTACTTGTTTCAAAAAATAATATTACGTAGGTAATCGGAAAAGTTCCCGGCCTTTTAGTACTAAAAATAACAAAGATACGACAGCGAGGAACATCATTGTCATCAAAATTTCAAGACCTGAAGCTGTTGAACCATTTTACCATTGAAAATGGTTATCAGATGCAAATCGCCTGAGACGTATTTTTGGCCATATCTCCGAGGATTTCGGGAGGATCGAGATGGGAATAGTACTTACCAAAAGTTGAGGATTATCGAGACACGTGTCGACGTTTGAATTTTGAAAATCTCATCGTAACTTTTTAGGAATTTTACAAAATTCGTTGTATTTGTTTAATAAATTGTAAATATTTCGGAAAAAAACAGACAAGAAAAAATTAAAAAAAGGGTCCTAGGGCAAAAAAAACTTTGAAAATCGGTTAATAATTGAAGACGTGAAGCGTAGAGGGGCCCAATCGACAACTTTAAAATTAATGTAACTGATTTTTAAAATTAATTTTCATTTTAATTAATTTTTAAATAAATTTGTTATTTTATTATGTATTCGTTTTAAGAGTATGCTTCAAAATAAAAAATAAAGTAATGCATGATTTTGTTTCATTTTTCAAATAAACAGTTTTTTTGCCCCTCCTGTAAAAACTGTTATTCTGAAAATGGGCCCCTCTTCGTTTCGCCTCTTCAATTGTGACCTGTAGGTGGTCACTTTGAAAAAAAAAATGAAAAAATATTTATTTTCTACCACAAAGTTTACATGGTACATACAGTTTTAAAGTTAGTTTCATTATGAACTATAATTAGTTATCTAAAGTAATACTTTGTGGGAGACTGATGCCTAAACTAGACATAACGGGTGGCGCAAAAGTAAAGACCCTATTTGGTTCAGCTATAACATTTTTTCTAAATTAGAAAACTAGATTTAGGTTTTTTTAAATGTATATTTGTGCCATTAAATTTCGTACCATTAGGATTTAAAGATGATGTCTTTTAAATGGTGACCTCCAGAGTTGATACACATTTGAGCCCTATTTATGACATTTTGCATAACTTGCCGTAACACTTCCTGCGATATGTTCGTTATTTCTTGACGAATGTTTTCTTTTAGAGCTGCGAGAGTCTGTGGCTTGTTCACATACACCCGAGATTTCAAAAAACCCCAAAGAAAGAAGTCTGGACTGGTCAGATCGGGTGATCTTGCAGGCCAAGGCAAATCGCCAAAACGAGAGATAACTCGGCCTGGAAAAGCGTCCCTCACTAAATCCATATTTATTCCACGTTCTTGGGGAGTAAAACGGTCCATGTTTATTTTCAGTGTATTTTATAGGTATTTGTTCACTACACAATTTTCAACAACAGAATGACAGAAAATGTCATATAAAAAAAATAAAAGTATTTTCTTTAGTGCCAGTAGTAGCGCCACCCGTTATAAATGCCTGTATGTCAGGTCATCAGGTTCCCAACCTCTCGGACTAGCTTAGTAAGATTATATGTATACATGTAGGTGAATACTTTAGATTTGGAATTGTAGAAAAACGGGTGTTTCCGTACATAAAAAGTGATTTAGCTTCTATGATTATTGACCGATCATCATGGTAATAATGTTAAAAGATGCAGAAGCAGACGAGAAGTGCATTCGTTGGAAATATTTCGGCCGCTACCTACCTAGGTAACATTAAAAATATAATAGGATTTTGTTTTGATTTGATTTTGGTTTTTCGTAAATTTTTGTAAGTATTCATTTTCAATGCTCCGATTGTTGTGGGGATTGCAAAATCTGTAAATAATTTAGCAGTAGTATTCGACAAAGCATCTTCTTCATAAACATTACAAACCATTTTTGAACACTATAGCAGCATTCATTTATTTTTTCATTAAGGACAACCTTATCGAAAAAAAAAACAAAAAGTATCGTAGAATAAAATTATTAAAAATATGAAAAAGCAATTTGTTTTAATTTTATCGCTATTACCAAAAAGTCAGCTGTCAAACAATATTATACATTCCCGCCTAAGTATTGTACACGCAAAATTAATGCTTAGTACTAATTTGTGAAAATGTTGATGCCATGTTGATGCGAACATAACAACACATTGTTTGTATACGAGTAAAACTATAGCAGACCTACCTAGGTAGTTTAATTTGATAAAATTCTGGTATACGTGTTAATTAAAACCACAGATAAGCGAGAATAATTTTGTCAACGCGTGGGCGGTAAATGTTGATAAGGTAGAATTAATTTAAAACCTAAAGTAACTGCAGGAAAAACCAAATAAAAGGGCTGTTAAAGTACCGATATTACTTAGCTATAAATATAGTTTCACCGTAACTAGTTTAATAATGTGATTCTTTGATAACGATAACAACCCAGCGATATTTAAAGCCCGAGTGAATAGGCTTCTTCTGGGCAAGCTCTCTTCATCTTCGGCCTCTTGTTAGTCTTGTGGTTCTCGAATGTGGCCAAGAGTAAGCCCATTAAATGTAAAAAAAAACGTAAAATCTAACATCATAGTTAAGTATTTTTTTCACTCGGTAACGAGCTAGTTTCAGTGTTTTAATATTAATGATTTCAAAAGTAAGTAGTTACGTAGTGTATTTGTATGAGTTTTCTATTTTCCTACTTTTTCAGACTAGTAAAATATTATAAAATGTATAACGAAATTGTTGCTATTTACCTGTGAATGCAATTCATTCACTTAAAATCACTTGTGATTTACAACAATTTCCGAAGTGCGTCACAGAGGCGCTCTAATCTGATACTAGATATCCTCCAGACGTCATCGCAGGTCCTAGGCTAGACTAAGATCGATCTTTAACGTGACGTAGGAAAAGCCTTTAGCCCAAACATACCGTACCTACCTACTAAGGTTTGAGGAAAGCAATTTTCTAACTATCAAATATATAACTCTCTCTCGTTGATAATAGTAAGAAAACAAAAATTTTTTGGGTCGCGTGTTTGCTTTTAATTTATTGAGAAATTGGTATATACTTAGGTAAAATCGTATTTCAATTTTCAATCTCAACAATTTTCCTTTCTTTGTACCTTGTCTAAGTTTTCTTTAATTCCCTTCTTCGAAGTGATTAAAGTTCAATAACTGTCATCCGACAGTGTAGTGTAGCGTACCTAATTAATTATTTATTATGGAATTGTATCAAGTTGACAGTGAACAACTTACGTCATTAATACTTATTTATATTAATTCAGGTCAAAGAATAATGTTTTTGCAAATAGCACAGCGAATAAAGTTCATTCCATTTTACACCTCGTTATAAAAGTATGACAAATCGAAAATTTTCAGACAAATAGAAACGTATCTGTTACGCGAGGAAAAAATCTTCTTAAAAATACTTAGCAAGTATCTAACAGATGATATTTAAATACCAATTGGTGTGTAAACCCACGCTTACCTACTCGGTGGTCAAATGTCAAGTGTTGCTGACCTAGTTTAATATTCACTCTTGTAGGTATTCTAACGTACGTGGAGTGGAGGCCTAATTACATAAATCGATGATTTAATCTTATTTTTTTTTATAAATAGCAACATGATTTTAAAAAAGTTTTTAACGTTAAGTTTGTATTTTCTTAAAATAGTTAAATAAAAAGTAAAACTTTTCCGATACATAATAACGTGAATTATTACTTCGAGTCACCTACAAGTTTGATTATTTCCCTGATCCTGATGTTTCTGAGAAGGTTATTTGTGCAGAGGGTTAAGCTAGGGTTTCCTAGGATGACGGTGCCGTCATAATATTACGGCCGTAATTAAACAATACGGTTACTAGTATTAAACAATATTTCTGACGTTACGGTGTCGCCGTATGGTTTACATAGACAACATTCAACGCCGTTATATTACGGCCATAATATGACGGCACCGCTATCCTAGGAAACCCTAGCTTCAGGGTGAGTATTATTCTAACAGTACTTAACAGCCCCCCTACTCAAATGGTCACAGGTATTCGTTCGCTAATTTAAAAATTACATAAAAATTAGCCATAAACTCTAAAATCACGTGTCGCGTAGGCTTTTCAATTCCATACAATACAACAATGTCTGTGATTTACATAAACTTGCGACGTGTGGTTTGATCGTCTAATTGCTTATTTTTAGGCTTTAATTTAGCGAACGAATAGAAAATTGGCCATTTGAGTAGGCCATCAGGTATTATAAAAATACTTACATCTAATTAAATTAAATGACGAAATTACGCCATTTCTGGCAAAGCGCTCCAAATTGGCTCCAAAGCTGGTAAGATGGTCATGTTGACACAACACTTCATTTTATGCAGTGTTGCAAAACTGCTAATTGCATCCATTATAGTTATCAGTGTAATTGTATATTTCCTACTTTGCTAATCACTACGATTTGTATTATTCATGCCACCCGGTAAATACACCTATATTAATTGACTTATCGATGAATTTTGTCATAGCTAAACTACAAATTGTGCAGAAAATTGTACTTTACTTACATTATAACTCAAGCCACTACATCCATATCAGCCCCCCTACTCAAATGGCCAACATTCTATTCGTTTGAACGCTACGCTTACTATTAAAACTTTAAAATAAGCAGTAATATAAAATTACGTGCCGCAACGTACCTAAGCTTGTCAATTCCTTACAATACATCGTAAGTCTGTGATTTACATAAGTTTGCGACACGTGTTTTAATCATCCATTGCTCAAATTTAAGCTTTAAAATTAAGCGTAGCGTTCAAACGAATAGAAAGTTGGCCATTTGAGTAGGGGGGCAGATAAGACTATGATTTCAATTCTATCAAGTTTATTTCTAACACGGTACATCCATTCAGTATGCAGATCGGAAGCTTGAATTCTATTCTGTATTTCGAACCAATTCCTCTTTGGGAGAAAGGAGGAACAGCTAAGATGCTAATGATTTCAATCTTGTATCAAAGATCAGACACATCATGACTCACGATTCGTTAACCATACTTTCAGTTGAACAACATCCGTTTAAAAAGTTATTACAACAGGTGCGAAGTGACGATAGTTCTCGAGAGTGCGCAAACGCTTCTGATACGACAAAGCGCACCAAAAAAGGACACAAAGAAGCTATTGAGCCGTTTTTAGAGCTGCCTCGGTGACTTGCACTGGTCAACATTCACCGCTCAACCGAAAGACCTTTGGCAGTTCAATCAAGGCAAGCAAAATATTTCAAAGAGCAGTAAACAAAAAAAACGGCACATTTAACAAAATTGACAACATCAGAGTAAAATATCATTTACCTACCTAAAACGTAAATTTTTTTTATGAAGCATTTCTCGTAATAAATTGGTAGTAAGATACAAAGAGAATGTAAAAAACTAGCGTGTAAGATTACTGAGAAATTAAAAAGTTTCTCACATTCATAATAATATCCGTCATTTTGATGCATTTCATACTTTGTGTCTTATACTCAACCAAATTATTTACAAATGCTTCTAACTACTTCGTAATACAAAGCGATATTTAGGTACTTCTTACTAGTTATGTAGGTGGCCTCGGAAATAACCCACAAACTATTTGTATCTCAACTGCGTATATTAAAAGTGTAATAATTACAACACCAAACTTATTGGCTACCAAACTTATTTTTCTGGATAAACAAACACCCCATTAACAAAACTTATCGTGAATATCGAAATCAAAACTTATTGCGAACATGTACAGTCTGTTCGCTTTTGGAAAATCCAAATCAAAACTTATTGATCTTATAAGACCCTTCACTTTTGCATATCCAAATCAAAACTTATTAAGAACATGTACAGTCTGTTCGCTTTTGGATATTCAAAACAAAACATATTTGCGAACCGAAACTTATTGGTCTTACGACCGTTCGCCTCTACTGCCCGATCCAGAATCCTCCATCAATCGTGCCGCCAAGCTGAACCTTACAGTTACCACACTTTTCATTCGTAAATTACAGTTTTAAGGATAATTGTCAACTAATTCTCTATTTACAATGTTTTCAAATATTAATTACGTATCAACAAAATGACTAAACCACCACAAATAATATGAAACATAAAATCTAATTAAATAAAGAAGTTAAATATTTCCTCAAGTATTTCTTTCAAAACATTAATTGTAACTTCTCCATTTTAGAGCCATTATTAGCAAATATCACCGCATAAGTTATTAGCGTGAAATTCAAACAATTAGCAACGTTAATAATAATTGTGATTTCGCAAAACTAATTTCGTTAACCGTCCAATGGTCACTTCGTTTTGTCTTGACCTCAAAAGCATGGCAAATAACATTAGTGCCTCCTCCAATGTCATTTGACAACCGACAATGACAAACAGATACTCATAATTACATCTTCTATGTTGTATATCTACCTATATATAGGTAATTGGTTATTTCTTGTTTCTCTCGATTCTTCTGAAAAAAATGTCATTATAAAAAGCCAGCAAATCGTTTAAAAGGGTTGTCTTCACTGACCTCCATTAAACAAATAAAGGTCAGTGGATGTCATTAACTGCACATCGAACTAACCATGTTTTTGGTTTGCCAACTCAATGTCTATAATAAAAGAAAAGTAACCAAAGTTTCTCTATATGAATGATGATAATAGTTATTTGTAATACAAGTGACCAAAATCAATTTGTGCTGCGAGTGCCGACTTTAAATCACGAACTAGCGAAGTAGTAATATAGACTACTGAGCACAGTAAGTGATTTAAAGTCACGAGGCAGAACAAAAATTTGGTCTCGTGTAAAACATACAACTTTTCACCTCGAACAGCGAAAAAATTTTCACGTGACTTTCCTGGTAAAAAGCTAAATTCAGCATTAGAAACTTGTTGTCTCTACTCTTTTGGAATTAGACAACTATCTTCATCGCTGGAACCACGTTTTGTTTTTGTAATAGGTACTTATAAGAGTGATTATTTCCTCTATGCTTATAAGTATCACAAAAATAGTTCGATCGTTTTGTTTTAAATTACGTTGTGTTTTTCTCTTATTTAATAATATCCCATCTTATTTATTTCATTATAATCATAAAACACTAATTTGTTAAGTAATTTAATTATTTTTTTCTATTTTATATTTATTTCATACATGCGACCTTATTTCGTCCATACTCTTTATTTCGAATTATCAACCTTCTTTTTCCTTGGTATATCCGTGCATTTTACTTTTATACTTTTTAATTCATGTATGACAACATAAAGCACTCTATCTATCCTTTTCTCACATATCAATTTTATAAGTATCATCCTTGTCACTCTATTTCTTTTTACTTTTTATTTCAAAAGTTGGTGTTAGAAATTAAAAAAGCACTTTGCCTCACGCTCGCAGCAAAAGTGGATTTTGCTGCGAGTTTTTACGCGCCAAAAGCGCCCTTTTCGTGCTGGAGAGGTGAAAACAAATTTTGCCCCTGGCTAGACTTTGTCTAGACAAAGTCACAAATTTTGCAAATCTTCGTTATAATTTCGCTATCAAAAGCTTTCAAAAGATTTTTGACGTTTAAAATCGATGGTAGAGAAAACCCGTACATCTCCCGATAGTTAAAATTTGCAAGAGTGACATTGATAGCAATTAGATTTTCCCTATTTGTAAAAAAAAACAATGATACAATGCGATTAAATTAACAATAGACAGTGATCCACAACAACTTCACTCGAGAATGAATGGCAAAGAGAAACTTTAACAGATTAAAATACGTCGTTTTATACCGCAAACGCTCTGACGTTGGTCACTTCTCTTGGACACTGTAGTCTGTCTTTAAATAGGTACTTCATGCATATATAGGTAGACACCAGTGGCGAAGGGTCCATACAAGTCGATTCTCATCGGCTTATACTTTTTAGAAATCCCACCCCACGGATCCACTATGCAGGTCATAGCATTTTTGTAGAGCGGCTTACCTTCGCCGTAATTTCACCCCTAGCCACTGATAGACTGATAGACACCATCTTATATCAAAGGCTAGTTTCGCCAATAGGCGACGACTACACGCGTGGTAAAATTTTAACCATGGAAAGGAAAATATTGAACATTCCGTAAAAATACTTTCCATGGTTAAATTTACTCTATGACGATGGATCACGATCTATTTACCACGCGTGTAGCCGTCGCCATAGACCTTAGTTAGGTCACCCACTCCACACAACACCCAGCGTGCCAGCCACGTGGTAGTTCGTTAATACGGTTATAGCCAGGTGTTATGACGTATAAAGGATCGCCGAACGCTCAGCTGTGCATGGGGTCGTTTACCCACGGCCCAGCTGATTCTGCCATTATTGATTTTTTTGGCGGGACCCGTAGCGTGCTACAATGGCCCCTGAGAATTTCTGCGAATCAACTCCCGTTGTGAATGCATGGATATTTTGTTTTTTTGTTATCTTACAGGTAGTCACAGTTGGAGTAAAAGTTAAATAGACAAGTTTTAATATCATCAAACGATTAAAAAAGAACCGAGTCGTTATAACAGCTAATTACACAGACATCTAGAAAATCATTTAGAAAACTTGTTACTTATATTGTAGGGTTTTATGTAAACTGTAGGTTTTAAGTAAAGGCAATGGAATGTCCACTAAACCCTATTTTATCAGAAGGATTATTATAAATTAAATACGTTTCGTTTACTACTCCGTATAATTTACTGTGCACAACAGCTACAAAAATAAAAGGAACTATCGTATATTCGGTTATCACAAATGACCGGTGGGCACGCGTGTAGAGATGCGACTATTTAAATGAAAGACTATTGACGACTGCTTAAGGTAAGGACTGTCTAAGGACTGCTCGAGGACTGCCGTGGACTGCACGTGGACTGACGTGGACTGCCCGTCAAAAGTGAAGTCCACTGATTTTATAGCTACGCTACGACGCTCCGCTACGGCCACTACGGCTACGGATATTTACCGTTAGCAAACTGTGTCGCTACAAAACTGTGTCTCTACACACGTCCCTCCCTTTAAAAAAAATATAATACACATACAAAGTTACATTCTAAAATTATCAATTGCAAATTACATTGCTGTTAAAGTATCCAAATATATTTCGGGAAATGTGACGTCCACCAAACATTATTTGCGTAATAGCATAAATGTTGAGACAAAAAACTTTCCCACGCTTCAAAAATAACAAAACGTTCTTTACACAATAGTACAATCATGTTAGGACAAAAATGTTCAAAACCTAATAAAGTACTTAACAAATATTCAATACACAATAGCACAGTCCTGTTAGGAACAAAAAAAAACAACAAAGCATAGTTATTACAATACAAAAAGGTTCAAAACAATAAACATAAAGACACTAAACAGGACGAAAACTTTTTAACAGCTAATAAAGTAATAAAGAAACGGAACATAACGGGTAACTTTTTACAAAACAAAACGTTAGTCGATATCCGGCCCAACCTTTAAAAGTATTCACAATAGGTTATGGCCGTTTGTGCAACGTTACATCATTATCCCTAAGTATCGTAAAACCATTTGGCTAAAATCCTAATAACGACCGGAAAGACATTAAAAATACCGTTTTACAATCTATTCTGTAAGCTAAACGAATCTTTGCGTAATTATAACTTTCACGAAACATGACAAAAAGAAAAATAAAACTGAGCTAGGGCTCATGGTTGTTATTGTCTTTTTGATAACAATAGCTACAGATAGTCATAACAGTATTCCAAACCTTTTTTTGTAGAGTCCTACTACCTAGTAGAGTTAAAAACTGAATTTGTTATCATGTCAATATTATTAAATTGATGCATACATTTATACAGTCTAGTTTAATTCTTACATTCCTAAAAGTTTTCTTATAAGTACTATATTTACTATACACCGTAGTTTTTTTCAAAATACCTATATCACTAAAGGAAAAATAAAAAAGCTAGTTACATTTCAATATTTAAGTTTAAAATAATTCTTCAATTACAAAGTTAATACATTTTTAATTATAAACTCCCCTATTACATTACATATTCCCGGTTCACATGGCAACGAACCTATAATAATTGTATTACATAAAACCTAATACTGTCTAACTTTCTGCACGCTAAATTTATCGTCAACTAGATATTTATGGTGCGAAACGTACAGGTGTACTGATAACGCGGCCACTGCGCGTAGTTCTCGGCTGAGGAATTTTGCTAGGAGTGACCTCGTTATCTAAACTAGAATCACTATAATTACTAGTACTATAATCAAAACTATTGTTCACATCATTATTAATAACAAAAGCGGGTTTCAACCTTTCTATAGATATGGTTGATGTCTTATCACCTATTTTTATATCAAAAGTTTTGTCTCTGCGAACTATAACATCATAAGGTCCATCATAAGGCGGTTGTAAAGATTTCCGCATTACATCATTTCTTACAAATACACTCTTACAAGTACTTAACTCACTAGGAACAAATAAAGAACGCGAATTACCATGACTTGGCGGTCTAGGCCTTAAGCTCTTGATACAATCGCGAAGCTTTTGTAAATATTCCGAATCCGTGCAATTCACTTTAGAGTCTTCATAAAAATCGCCTGGCAAACGAATTGTTTTGCCATAAGTTAATTGAGCTGCACTGACGCCACTATCACTGCGAGTTGCAGCTCGTAAGCCTAACAAAACGGCTGGAAGCTCGGCTACCCAGTCACTTGAGCAATTCAAACGTGCCGTAAGGGCCACTTTCAGAGATCTGTGCCATCGTTCAACCATGCCGTTACTCTGTGGATGATAAGTTGTTGTACGCATTTTTGTAATACCCAGATACTTCATTAGCTGACTGAAAAGATCACTCTCGAATTGTCTACCCTGGTCGCTTGTGAGCTTCGATGGGCATCCAAAACGAGATATCCAGCCTTCAAACACTACCCTGGCTACTGTTTCAGCTGTGATGTTATGCACTGGAAAAGCTTCCGGCCAACCGGTACAACGATCTATCATTGTTATGCAGTATTTATGTCCATCTGCCGAAGTTGGTAAAATTATTATATCTATATGCAAATGTTGAAAACGGTCTGCACGCTCGAATTCTCCTAACCCAGCTACTGTATGTCTATTTATTTTAGCTCTCTGACAACTTAGACAAGCTCTGGTCCATTCGGTTACATTCTTATCCATATTAGGCCAGAAGAAGCGTTCTTTCACTAAACTTTTAGTAGTTTTAATACCTGGATGGCCTAAGTCATGAACCGAATGGAATGCTTCCTGTCTAAAGCTGTCAGGTAAATACGGTCTAATTTTGCTTGATGAAACTTCGCAATAAATAGGTTTCCCACAGTCCGGTAACAATACTTGCTTAAACAGCAGCTTACTAACTGAGTTATCCGAATCGCGCAAGGCTTGCTGTAAGTATTCGTCGCAAGCTTGTTGTTCTGCGATATCCGTGAAATTAAGAAATGTGGGACAACTAACGGTTTCTATCCGCGATAATGTATCCGCGACTACATTTTGTCCCCCACTGACATGTCGAATATCAGTGGTAAACTCACTTATGTACGAAAGTTGGCGAATTCTCCTAGGGCTTTCTTTATCACTATTTAATTTCGTAAATGCGAAAACTAAAGGCTTATGGTCTGTGTAAATAGACAGTACTCGGCCTTCTACTAAATTTTTAAAATATTTAATGGCCATAAATACTGCTAACAATTCCCTATCATAAGTTGAATACTTTGTTTCCGCTTGCGAAAGCTTCTTAGAAAAGTAACCTAACGGTTGCCAACCGTTACTGCTCTTTTGCTGTAAAACAGCACCCACGCTATTGTTTGAGGCATCGGTCATCAGCGCTAAATTGGCATCGGGTAAAGGATAAGAAAGTGTTGCGGCGCTTTGTAGGCTTTCCTTACACTTCTTAAATGCTTCAACAGCCTTATCATCCCATTCAATTAAAGTTTTATCGCGCTTCTTTGTGTTGTGCAAATATTTATTTAATTCAGATTGATAATGTACGGCGTTCGGAATGTGTGCACGATAAAAATTTAACATACCGAGAAAACGGCGTAGTTGCTCGACGGTCTCGGGTTTCGGAAAATTAACAATAGCCTGCACTTTGTCCTCAAGAGGTCGCGCACCTTCCGTGGATACCTCAAATCCTAGGAAATCCAGTTTTGACTGACCAAAGACACATTTAGACACATTGATAGTGATTCCATACTTGTCAAACCTTTCGAAAACTGCCTTTAGATGTTCTTTGTGCTGACTTTCACTTTCGCTCGCGATAATTACATCGTCAATATAGGTGAATAAAAAATCTAAGCCCTTTAGTACCACGGTATCCATGAATCGCTGGAATGTTTGAGCTGCGTTACGTAACCCAAAGGTCATACGCGGAAACTCAAACAGTCCAAAAGGCGTTATAATAGCAGTTTTCGAAATATCCTCCGGGGCCACCGGTATGAAATGGTAGGCACGATTTAAATCTAACCGCGTAAAAATAGTTTTCTTTCCCGCTAATAAATATTTAAAATCGTGTAATCTAGGAACAGGGTAGCGATCCGGTTTTGTTATTGCGTTTAATTTCCTGTAATCACCACACGGCCGAATATCGCCGTTTTTCTTTGGCACCACATGTAATGGACTGGCCCATTCACTGTTAGATGGTCTACAAATGCCTAATTCCATCATGTGACTAAACTCCTCTTTAACTTTCCTATAACGGTCAGGCGGAAGAGGTCTGGCTTTCGCGTATACCGGTGGGCCCTTAGTTTCGATATAATGGCAAACCGAGTGTTTAGGTGTGTCTTTGTACGATACTAATTTCGTCAAGTCAGGGTAATTAAGCAATAATTCATGCCACATACTATTACCTAAGACAGTTTTAATTGATAATTCACACTCATTATGACTAACTAAAGAGGCGAGAACATTTAAATGAGTAAGTTGATCTATTAATTTACGCGAGCTTATATCGACCAACAGCTTATAGTGGCTTAAAAAATCGGCCCCTAAGATAGGCTGTTTAACGTCCGCTAAAATAAAATTCCATTTAAATGCTCTCCTCAAATTAAAATCTAAAACTAATGTTCGCATACCATATGTTTTGATTTCTGTCCCGTTAGCTGCGTAGAGTTTATAACTGTCACTATCACTAAAGTTGGACACGCACTTTTTCGACGCCGGAATAACCGAAACGTTCGCACCTGTGTCTATCAAAAATTTCAGTCCACTATTTCTGTCTTTCACACATAGGCGGTTATTCGATAAACCGATAACAACCCCCGCCTCCGGCTGTATCGCACTTAGTTTTCCGCCGGCGCTTGTGGTTTCTGCTCCTTCCAATTGCAGGGATCAACGCACTTTGCAGCATTGTCTCCGTACCGATGATGGTAAAAACACAGCCAATGAGGGTTTCGTCGTCCTCTCCTGGAACCTCGACCCCAAGATGGAGTTCGATAATATCTTCTACCATTGCTGATGCTTCTGCCTCTGTACGGCTTTCCTCGGTAGGTCTCTCGGGAACGCCTTAACTCCGCAACCTCGACGCTTAGTTGTGCTACTATCGCCGCCAGATCAGACGAAGTCGATCTTGTATCACGCGCCGCAGTATTGTTTGCACCGGATATGCAGTATGGGATGCGCGATTGCTGAGTAACACTTTGTGGAAACGCGTTTTCCGTCATTGTTCAGCCTAATATTAACACTTTAATAACAAGAAAAAGTAATAACACTATACGATAACGTTAAAAAGTACTGTTCAACTCGGGTCACCACTGTAGGGTTTTATGTAAACTGTAGGTTTTAAGTAAAGGCAATGGAATGTCCACTAAACCCTATTTTATCAGAAGGATTATTATAAATTAAATACGTTTCGTTTACTACTCCGTATAATTTACTGTGCACAACAGCTACAAAAATAAAAGGAACTATCGTATATTCGGTTATCACAAATGTCCGGTGGGCACGCGTGTAGAGATGCGACTATTTAAATGAAAGACTATTGACGACTGCTTAAGGTAAGGACTGTCTAAGGACTGCTCGAGGACTGCCGTGGACTGCACGTGGACTGACGTGGACTGCCCGTCAAAAGTGAAGTCCACTGATTTTATAGCTACGCTACGACGCTCCGCTACGGCCACTACGGCTACGGATATTTACCGTTAGCAAACTGTGTCGCTACAAAACTGTGTCTCTACATATATAATAATTAATAACAAAATGCGATTATTGTAAATAATTCCTTTTCAGCAATTTAATAACTTTATCTAGGTATATGAAGTCAGACAATTTCATATTCTTGCAGAATATTGTAAATAAGTAAGTACATAAACATTTCTGTGATTAGCATGAAAATGGAACAAAGTAAGAAAAACGAATAAGTGCCTTCATTAAAATTTTCTGAGAACCAAAGATTGAAAAAAAAAGATATTTTATTTTTTATAATATAATAAATTTTCATGAAAACACGAACACATTTTATGAACATTTTCGCTTTTCGAAGAAATATCTTTATTATGTGAATAATTTACGCTTTAATCGCAAAGTTCCAGATTAAATAACTATAAAAATCATTACTGTGTCAGGGCGGCTATCAAACTGTCTTCAAATCGGTTTTGTAGTTGATTTTTTTATGCTCCAGTCGACATCAAATAAACGATCCGGTACGTATTTTAATCATTAACTGGTGAAGTGTGAGAGGAGTTCAGTACCTTAAGCCGCGATTACATATCCCGATCTAGCATCCTGTTGGTATTGGTATTGGTGATAGGCTCTTTTCTCCGCATTTAGACTCCCATTTGGTCCGTTATGCGTGAACACAGCATCGGTATGGCTAGTCAAGCCATCCCAGCTCCTTCCAGAAGCGCAGAATCCTCCTGGGGCGTTCACAGGCTTCTTGGAGCGACATCACGTCTTTTCTGCCCGGTGTGTGGCCAAACCCACGCACTCCAGGATCACTTGGGCGGCTGTTTCCTCTGCGTCCAGGCATCCTCTACATAGGGGACTGTCTGTCGCATTCATGATGTATTAGATTATAATACAATACTAGCGACCGCCCGCGACTTCATCCGCGTGGATAGTATTTTGTCTAGCCCTCGGGAACCGTTCCTTTTTCGGGATGAAAAGTACCCTATGTCCTTTTTTGTACCCTTGACAATGTGTGACAAACCCATACAAAATTACTCTATCGAATGTTTATATACGCGCGTTATTTTTTTCGATAGCTGCTCATGCTACGGGTTCAGAAATTGTCACCAAAACCAGTGACCAAAACACTTTATGCGGTTTCAACTTCCGCCCGTGACTTCTCATGTGAAACTGTGAATTTTCAAATATGTTTCGCAGTCGGATTGGAATTGAAAAAACAATCTATAAAAACGAGGTTCATACAACCATTCAGCAAAGACTAAACTACGAAATAGTCTCTACTACGAAAAAGAATCGCAAATAGTCGACGGAGTTCATCATTCATTTTACTTAATTTTGGTCCTTGTTCTTGAGACAATCACGAAGCGGAGCATTCGATTTTCAGGGTCAATTATTTACTGTACTGAAACTTAAATACACCTACCTACCAAATTGAATGATATGTTTTAAACCTTATAACGTAGTCTACCTATTGAAACTATTGAAAGATCTAGGTCAACATGAACCTTAGCTCAGCTTGCTACATATTTCTGACAGAGTTTTTGGTAATTATTTAAATAATCTTAAAAATGTTAAAAGTTGCGTACAATAAATAACTTCTCAAGTTGTTCAAAAGTTGAAATTTGCAAAGTGAAACCTTTTCTTCAGAACAAAACTTTTCTCAGAAAATCTGTGAAGTACCTATTCGTTAGCTAAATAGTCTAGGATAGTAATGGGGTCATTGTGCTAATAATAATATAGATATAAGCGAAAACACTCTCGCAAGCCAGATTAAACCAGCGTACAGTACTATATCTAGGCGCATATATGTATAATTTATCGTCAAGTAGGTACTTTTATCATAAAATATTGTTTTTTCTCTGACGTCGAGATAATATTTAATGTAATGTATTATCACGACATAATTGAATATATTTCTCTCGTTCTCATCATATAACTTTCTCTCTCACACACAACAATAGAAAGTTAGTACCCACAGATTAGAATTGAATTGTTTCAACGTATTTTCAAGAAAGATGATCTTGTTAAAGTTCAAAAGCTTCCAAACCACAGAATATATACTCTAACTTCGATAATTCCTGTACCTGCTTGCTGCTTCTAAAGAATGATTTTATTTTAAGGCAAGGTACCTAGGTACCTACGAGTTTCAAATAATAGGTTTGCTATGCTATTACTTGAAACTCTTTAGGAAGCATTGTTCGAACCGATAAGTAAAAAATACCTTTTACCTAAGTAGGTATTAACTTTTTTCTGTGTTTCTTGTTGTTACAATCCTATCGGAGATGGGACAGCATCATCATGGCAATCTTGACTGGATATGTGTTATTTTGTGCTATATTATTAAAAAATAAAGATTAAAATAACAAAAAGAATCAGCCTTATTTCTTTGCGTTGGAATTATAAATTAGAACTTCACCTTTGCGCCACGCTTGCCAGAGAGTGAGTAAATCTTATTGTGTTTACATAGCTATTGAAAACACTTTGTATTAGGTCATCGTATGATTATTTTCAGTTTTGTTACAGTGAATGTTATGACTGATTTTCGGCTGGTATAGCAACAGATTTTTTTTGTAAGCTTCTTTACACCTAAATGATCATTTTTACTATCAATTTCACGATACGAATATATTATGCACTATTCTTATTCAATGTCTAGACGAGAATCTAAATCATCATAATATCTTAATGTTCGTAAACTCATTTTATAGAAATTAGATTAGAAATTGTTTTCAAATATTTTTATTGAAAGTAGGTACCTAATCAATAATTAACTCAAAATTGCAATACTGTTAACATCAAACCTATCTATCGATTATGGTTTTGAGGTTCGTAAAGGAAAAAAAATATAGAAAATCATGTTTTAAGTATCAGTCAGTACTTAGGTACTGACTGTGGTTGAGAAAATATCTATAACTGAAATACTTCCAGAAAACATGATATGAAAATTTATATTGTTTATAAGAAAAACTAACTTTTATGTTCGTATGTTTTGAGTTCGCAAGATAGTTTGTCTTAAAAAATCTATTTAAATTAATCTTTGGATACAGACGGGTCCCAAATGTGTCTATTGGATTAAATTATATACAAATACCGAACACAACCTTGACATCAAGGAAAACTAATGATTATTATATTTTAATGTCCTCTAGACAGCATCTAGAAATTTTGCTTGCTTCACCTGCATTTAGTAATTTTTCGATTTGGTGTTGTTCTTCTTTTTTTCACTATCTTAACTTTGAAAGCCTAACGAATTTCAGCATTTTTTATCTGCTATTTGATTAGGTACTATTTTATTAACATGCAAATGAAGGCGCAGAAATCCCAAAAATCCATATTTTCCTACTACCAAAGTGTCAAATGTAGAGCAATATCTCAGATAATTAATTAAAGGTGTATACGCTGTGAGGATTCGTCATCATGCGTGTTATTGTGTGCTCAAAGACCTCGACCGATGAGTTCACGAGGGCTCTTGCAATGTGCTCATATTGTGTACTTTAAGATAATATTGAGAAAAATATTTATGAAGGCTTGCGCGAGCTTGCACGATTGCACCACTATCAACATAAAAAAGATATCTCAAAAGGTACATACCGTAAGGTTCAAATAAAATCAGAAAATTGGTTATTATATCACATATTTTTATTTCTTTCAAACATTGTAGAGTTAACAAAATGACTTATCAGCTACGTTCTAACAAAATATTTGGCGTAGAGCCTTTGGTTGGTTTCACTTCACTAGATTGACACAGTTATCCTCACATTACGTGTTATCACTTAGTCCGATCGCAGCGTTGAGGTCGAGCTATTGTTTAGGCGATGGCTGGCTGGCTGACTCCGACTCCCAGCTAGCATTCAGGGCCCGGCATAACGAATGGCAGAAGCCGAGTCGGGGCCTCGATTTCACTTCATTCCTTGGCAGCACTGACGGTGTTTTCAAGGCTCCTCATCTTCGGACAGGGAAGGCAGCACCAATTGACGGCGAAGTCTCTCGCGGCGTTGCGGGGATATCGACTTCTGCCTCCTCAGACTCTCCGTGTGGATGATGAAAGGGCGCTGCTCCGGTTCGAAAACATCCTCAGACTCGTCTTCAACCAAAGCCGGCAGCGCTGACCGGCGCAACTTCTGCCTCCTGGGGCAGTCCGCTGTCATGCACTCCATGTCTCTCCTCGACTTCGACAGCACAGGGTAGACGTCAGCGTACAAAGCGGCGACAGATTCTAGTTTGACAACCATGATGATTGGGTATTCGATTTTTGTTAAGGTTCTCAGACGCGTGTTCACTCAGTGAGCTGTCGGCGCAGAGTGGCGGCGCGGCGGGTCGGACGCGTATTTATACTCTCGCAGATATTTTATAAGTTGGTTTGTATGATGCGTCTGCTGGTCTGGCTCTGGCGTCACGGCTAGGCGGGCGTGCACTTGTGATTATTCCCAATAGGTAAAAAAAAATATCGCCCATGTTAACCTCTGGGCTTTGTTACCTATTATGGTTTTTGTAATGCCAGTTATAATGTGCACGTGACCCAGCAGCTGGCTATAACGGACGTTTTCGCAAATGGCACGTGTCGGCGACCGTTCGTCTAGCATTAGAATTGGTTCAACAAATTCATTGTTTTACTATTCCAACTAACGGTGAACCTTTATTGGGCTTGTTTTCGTATCCTTTCGAGTTTATGTTATCATTAGCAAGTCGAAGTTTCACGAAATCAGGCCGCCCGCTGAATGAAACGGTGTATTTATGTAAAACATGTAGAGCAAACTGTAAAATGGAAAATTTAACTAAAATTTTACTGAAAACTTTTCCAAGTGACTGATATGGAAAACTGAAGGAATATAATTAGTTTTTTAGGGAAAGTTTTCTTTTTGTGTTAACAACAATTTTGTATATTGATATATTGATGATTTCAAATCATTGGTGACCTATTTATTTGTACATGCATAATAAAGGTAGTGTAAAATAACAACTTATTAAGCAGAGTTTTCTCAATTTCCCGCGAACAAGGAGGGAAACTTAGATAAATGAGTTTCCTATTTAGGTCACGAATTGGTGGTGAAGTGGTTTCAGCACTGGTTTCAGAGTTCAGACCCAGAGGTTCCGAATTCGATTCCCAAGGGTTATCTGTATTTACTTGGTTTGAAAAGCCCACTTTGCCTAGTCTCTCGCCCTAACAACAAAAATGTATTTATTCCGGTACCTAGTTAGAGGTTACATAACCAGTTTATTAGGTTAAGAATTGCAGGCGTAGTGTGCCACCTTCAGTTTATTAGCCACTTATTATTTGAGGAGAAGAAAAAGAAAAAAAAGCCTTACTAGTAGATAGCTAAATTTGTGATAAACAAAAGGTTATTTGGACAAAAGAAGGACATTGTTTTTATATAAAGAAAAACGCAAGTATTTTTACTTTTTGGGGCGTAGTTTAAGAAGTATGTAGTACCTATAAGATATAAGAACGACTTTTTAATTGGTTCGTAGAAAAAGGATTTCCAAAACAATAAGTAGTAAGTACCTAATTTGATATAATAACAAAACGCCCCGGCGCCAAGTCGGATAAACATGTTTACAACTTTAAACGAGGAACATTGTGAAATGAACGGGTCATTATCTCAGCTGGTGAACTTAATTCTGTTGTTGTTAAAACACAAAACATGTTTTGCTTTAAATCAAAACCACAAAAGGCTAACACTTGTACTATTATGTATTCTGTGGAATAACACTCTACAATATTATTGTTGTAGGTAATATTTATAGCAACAAACGCAACTAATGAATATAACATTGTTAGTATTTTAACCCCCGACGGAAAAAGAGGGGTGTTATAATATAAGTTTTTATTTACGAGGATGTCAAATACAGCCTGACGGATGAAAACATTTAAGAATATTTTATTGTGTCATGAAAAAGTAGGTGTTAGCTTAACACTTTGGTTGGTGGGTTTCCTAGGATGACGATGCCGTCATATTACGGCCGTAATTTAGCGGCTTAGAACGTTATCTATGTGAACAATACGGCGCGGTTTCTGACGTTACGGTGTCGCCATATTGTTTACATAGACAATATTCAACGCCGCTATATTACGGCCGTAATATGACGGCACCGCTATCCTAGGAAACCCTAGCTATATAAAAGGAACATTGCACTCAACAGCGAGTCTATCGGCTAAAATAAAAATAAAAATATGCAAACTGTGATTTGTCAATTTTGACAGATGTATTTAATTTATGTTATACAATGCTACTTTGTTTTGGCACAAATAAAAACTTACCAAAGAAAAGAAGCAATGTATTACAATTGCAATCAAAATGATAACGATGTTAGCCGATAGAACCCCAGATAAAAAAATGCAATATATGCAACGCCACCTGTATAAAATAACGACGTTGCTACAAATATTGAACAAATGTTTTTTTACTTACAAAAGTTGTATATTACATTAATTTAATTCACGTGCCATTGCATGAGGAAAATTGTGTGTGATGATGGGTTTTGTGATGAGATTTATATTTGGAAAGCTATAATTACCAAGCCTACCTGTTTTTACAATACCAACCAACCGTTTTTACTATAGAAATTCTACGGATGGTTATTACCTTAAAAATAACCTAAAAGAAAACAAACTAAGGCAGGAGTGTAAAAACAAAGTATGATTTAAGTATCTTTATGTTTTTTTCCTTTCAAAATAAAAATATTACGTTGAGGTAAAATCCTAGTTAATAGATTAGATGGTTAATAGCTTTTCCGTTTAATCTACAGACAGACGTCATAGTCTTTCGCAAAACATAAACTTGCCGTTCTCAAGAAAACTGCTTTGATTGCAAAATATGCAAATGATTATTAGTGATCGGTGCGCGTCACTGGAAAATCCATGACCAAGATGCATAGAGTTATATATTCAGCTTCAAACTATTGCTTTTTAAAATTTAGTACTTATTCGCATACTATATCCAGGTCTAAGGTCCGTTAAGTCACTCTCAACGTTGAGAGGTATATTGAGATTAATACTTGAGATGCTCTTCTTATAGGAACAGCATCTCAGATATTATCTGAAGATAGCTCTCAATGTTGAAAGCGGTTTATAGATACAGGCCCTAATTATTATTTTTCCTTCAAATGTGTTTGTCGAAAGGATAGGTATCCACACCTTAGGATGTCCGACCTGTCCGATAGCAACAGCACGTCTTTACTTTTAGAGTTCAATATTATACGTTTATATTATAAGTTTACTTAGTAGAGTTTATTTTGTACAGGCATTTGCATCGAATGAATGAATGAATGAATAGTTTATTGGCCAATATCACACGCACACAAAAAAGTCACAAACAGGAAAAATGGAGGAAGAAAATAATATATAAACTAAGTAGGTACTTAAACTAATTTAAACAATAAAAAATAGGGTGTGTGACGCGCCAACCAGGACCTTGCCTCAGCTTAATGCTGTTGCGATGCGAACATTGCTCACACCGCAACAGCGCTGGTATTCTGACAGGGCCTGGTACGAGATAACGTTCATCCTACGATTATAAGTTTACTTAGTAGAGTTTATTTTGTACAGGCATTTGCATCGAATGAATGAATGAATAGTTTATTGGCCAATATCACACGCACACAAAAAGTCACAAACAGGAAAAATGGAGGAAGAAAATAATATATAAACTAAGTAGGTACTTAAACTAATGTAAACAATAAAAAAATCGGACTAAAAATATTAAAACGGACAAGTAAAAACAAACTAAAAAGTAAAAAATAAATTCTTCTGTAAATATTTATAACCCTAATAACCTATACCTACCTACAGAAATTTTAAACCTAAAAACGTGGGGCGCATGCTATAGACAATATGGATGATACATTTTACAAAAGGCGCCCCACGATTTTAGGTTTAAAATTTTTAGGTTTAATATTTCTGTAGGTAGGTATAGGTTATTAGGGTTATAAATATTTACAGAAGAATTTATTTTTTACTTTTTAGTTTGTTTTTACTTGTCCGTTTTAATATTTTTAGTCCGATTTTTTTGTAATAAGTAATTTAGTCCGTTTTAAAAACGTGTTTTTAAAAAATATTTTTTTCAGTAAATTATTATTTTATGCTTTTTAGTTAACGAGCTAAGACTAAAAATATACCATCTCCTATCGGAGCACTCGTCAAAACGATTCAAACGAGCCCGATGGGGTTGCATTGAACTCGATGGGGTTGCATGGTTTTATTACAGAGTCCCAGTGCCCTTATTCCGGCTGCATCATCAGACCTTCCAGGGTCTATTTCCCAACAAAGAACTCGTCAACACGATTCAAACGAGCCCAAACTCGATGGGGTTGCATAGTTTAATTACAGAGTCCCAGTGCCCTTCTTCCTGCTCCATTATCAGACCCTGGAAACTATTTCCTAACAAAGTACTCGTCAAGACGATTCAAACGAGCCCAAACTCAATGGAGTAGCGTGGTTTTATTATAGAGTTCCTAAGGCCTTCTTCCGGCTCCATCATCAGATCCTCGGACACTATTTCCCAACAAAGTACTCGTCAAGACGATTCAAACAAGCCCAAACTCGATGGGGTAGCGTGGTTTTATTATAGAGTTCCTAAAGCCTTCTTCCGGCTCCATCATCAGATCCTCGGACACTATTTCCCAACAAAGTACTCGTCAAGACGATTCAAACGAGCCCAAACTCGATGGGGTAGCGTGGTTTTATCATAGAGTTCCTATGGCCTTCTTCCGGCTCCATCATCAGATCCTCGGAAACTTTTTCCCAACAAAGTACTCGTCAAGACGATTCAAATGAGCCCAAACTCGATGGGGTAGCGTGGTTTTATCAAAGAGTGCCTATGGCTTTCTTCCGGCTCCATCATCAGATCGTTTGAATCGTATTGACGAGCTCTTTGTTGGGAAATAGTGTCCGAGGATCTGATGATGGAGCCGGAAGAAAGCCATAGGCACTCTTTGATAAAACCACGCTACCTCATCGAGTTTGGGCTCGTTTGAATCGCCTTGACAAGGACTTTGTTGGGAAATAGTGTCCAGGGTCTGATGATGGAGCCGGAAGAAGGGCACTGGGACTCTGTAATAAAACCATGCAACCCCATCGAGTTTGGGCTCGTTTGAATCGTTTTGACGAGTGCTCCGATAGGAGATGGTATATTTTTAGTCTTAGCTAGAGATGAAACGGATATCCGGTAACTATCCGGTATCCGGACTATCCGGCGGCCTTAATACTATCCGGCCGAATACCGGATAACTACTATTTGGCCGGATAGGCATCCGGCCGAATTAAAAAAAAACTGGATGAAAAGGAAATATTTTTAAGTAATTATTTGCTTTATTTAGTTAGTCTTAACTTAAGAAATATAATAAGTTTTAAATTTTTAATCACACAATAGTAAATAAATGTAAAAGAAAATTAATTAATTTGTACTCATACTGCACTAAGGGCAAATTATGGTGAATAAATACTAATTTCTCTGCATTGAGAGGTAACAAGCGGTTTCGCTTCTCTTCATAAATAAGGCCAGCTTCAGAAAAAAGTCTTGTGTGTCCGCGATGCACCAAACGGCTAAGTTCCGCCGGATATCCGGCTATCCGGCCACATGGTTGGCTGAATATCCGGTATCCGGCCAAACTGCTATCCGTTTCATCTCTAGTCTTAGCTCGTTAACTAAAAAGTATAAAATTATAATTTACTGAAAAACATATTTTTTAAAACATGTTTTTAAAACGGACTAAATTTTTGCAATACATTTAATACAGGTACGAAACAAAATAAAAACAAAACAAAATGCAGAATACAACCAAATAGATTTACAAGTACTTACTTATGTCTAAAATATGAAAAAAAAGCAATAACAACAAAGAACAAAAAGCCACCGGAATTCGGACAGACCCCCAAACGTCATTTGTCTGAACGCATCAAAAGTCTGTGACCAAGTGCAATGACGTGGCATTTCTTCAATCTTCTGGGGTATCCACACCTTCTGATGTCCGACCAGTCCGACAGACAGCACGTCTTCGGATTTCAATATCGTATTAAGCTTATAATACCTAGTGTGCTAAACTTAGTACAGTCCGACTGCTCGGACATCCTAAATGGAAAGGTGTATTAAGAATTACTCATAATTCGAGAGATTCGATGCCATATAAAAACGCTCTCCATTGAAAGAAATCAAAACGCATCATTATTATAAACAATTTACCTACAATACAGTATTTATTTACAGTATCATGACAATACCAACCGGAACAAAGTATCAAACAAGAGTGTTGTGCACAAACAGTAGTCATGTCATAATGACACATCCGCAAAACAAATAATTATTTTACATTCATAAATTCATACATTCATGGATTCTATTTATAGCAGTTGTAGATTAGACGATAGTCCGCATTATGTTCTATAGTCGACATGATAGCAATCTAAACAAAAGTGACTATTCAGTTAAATATTTTTAGGCTGTATGCTCACTCACCCCTTTGTTCGCAAAATATTCTTGCATTGGGCGTGTAAAAAAAACCTGTACGCCTTTTCCAATAATTTTTATATTTTGTATTTGTTGCTGTGTGGTAAATTATTTTGTTTTTTCCTCGCAAATGTGTTGAAAAACGTCGTATGAAGCGTAAGTAATAAGCTCTTGCTTATTCTTGGCTGAGTTACGCCCTCTCGCCTACGGCTCGGGCTGCAATGCAACCCACAGCCTCGTGTGCAATGAGCAGCCTCGTGTGCAGTAAGCTAACTTGTCCATAATGTACTACCAAATAAGTTTTAGTAACTTGGTTGATCCTAGGGTGACGTGACATATTAAATCATGCAGCTATTTATTTTCCTTTCTTTCTTATTTACTATAATTTTATCTAAGTCGTCAGTTAGTTACCTACGTTGTCAGTAGAATAATTATAATTTCAGTCACGAAGCGCAGGCGCAGGGCTGTGGAGGAAATGACCTCCAAGTTAAATGGATGCCGAAGAAAGTTCTAGAACAAAAATGATATAAGGATTGTCACCAGTTCTCATCTATCTAAGCTGTGCTGTTTAATAAATATTTAATGTTCCGTATCGCACTGCAATTCTATGACTTAGGTATAGGTAAGTTGGCTATTCTTAGCTATTTAAAAGTGTCTTATCAACATTAAATATTTATATAAAGATTTTTTTGGAGCTTGTGTTAAGTACAAATCACACACACGTGATGAAATATTGGTATTATTTTACCTTAACTTCTTAATTTTTATAGGTAGAGCAATGAGAAGGTAAAAACGACAATTTAATAGGTAGGTACTTAAACCCCTAATAATATATGGCCATCTTATATCTATTCTGTGATTCTACTAAAAAGTTAACGCTAATAGTATATGATGATATGTCAATCAACAATACATTGTTATTCTATTCTAAGTGGAATGGCCCTTTCAATAGGCTCTCTAATCGTCGTCGTGGAGTTATCTTTAATATTTTGCAAAGAATATAAAAAAACCAAGTCATTTTCCCTTTTAAAATCATAATTTAGGTACTTTGACTCATTGACAAATTGCAAAAATGACACAAGATATTCATTTGAGTCTATCAAATGAATATCTTGTGTCATTTTTACGGTGAAGTGAAGGTTACATTTTACGTAAAATGATTGTGAACGAACGAAAAACATTTATGACTTGTGTACATTACTTCATTATTCAGCAGCTGAATAATTATATGAAAAACAAACAACAGTTTTGTAAAGACGTGTGTGAATGATTCTTCTGAGTACCTATTTAAATATTATGAAACTTGAAATGTGGTGACTTGAAAGAATTGTTATTTGTTATGCAACGCTGCAATGTGCGAGTGACCTCTATTTTCAAAGGCACGAGATGCAATATAACTCTGCTGCCGAGCGAAACACACCATTTTTCACCAAACAGCGAGGAGATGCAACAAAAACAAGTAAAACTCTTTTCACGCTAGCGAATAAAGCGCAATTTTGCGCGCTATAAAGGAATGACACAAAAAAAAAACTTTCCGAGGTGAAAAATGATTTTCCATATTTGAGAGTACAGTCTTCTATTCAAGAGTATTGCGCTCATGTTAAAATGATGACTGAAGGTGAATTGGGGACCTATTAGTAAACTAAAGGATACCTGGCCCTGTATCGTGACTTCAAAAACATTCGCAAGATCGTGCAAAAATCATCTAGAACAAATTGATGCCTTCGGTTTGATTTAACAATGTGAGTAACAACAATTTTACAATGACCAAGATACACAGACGTTTTGAAAACGCAGTGCAAAAATGTCCTCTGAATAGGTATATCAATCGAAACATTCTGGAAATGTCTATTGCATCGGCGTCTCATCGACAAACAGACGGGCATGAATAGTAATAGCGAATGCGCTTGACCTGAATCTAGGGATGAAGCCTTACGACCTAGGCTTCGCAACCTTGCCTCGCCTGCAGATGCGCTTTTACTGCGATTTCCTATCTGCGTCAATGTGACTCATCTGTTAAATGTATTAGCTTCAAACTGTCTTAAAGTCGCAGTCGTCATCCTCACACTATCTACCTACGTATTTACCATACGTGACTGCAATTTTTTTTTAATACTTATGGTTTATTAACAAAGGTAGGTACCAACTCCAGACTCCGTTTTCTACTTAAATATTTTAAAATATTCGACAAAATTCATTATCGCTTTTAACATAGGTACCTACTTAAATGAGAACTATATTTTTATGATTTAATTTTTTCAGATAATGATTTTCAGATTTTTCCCTGTTCTTGTAGTATTGCCAAATTTCATAGTTCTAGGACTTTTACGTAAGCTTAAAAGTTTAATTTTTTCACAGCTTCAAGGGACTACTACAGATTTGAGTATATGGTTTTAATTTCAATTCGATGCCTCTACGCTTTCCCGAGATAAAGGGTCTTTACAGACAAACGGACAGACAGACAGACGGACGACAAAATGATCCTATAAGGGGTTCCATTTTCTCCTTTTGAGGTACGGAACCCTAAAAATAACGTTAGTGGATATTAGAATCTAAAACAGTACCAGCAGAAATAATAGAGACAAATTGTTATTGTTGATAATATTTGATTATACTTATACATTTAAATAAACAAAAGCCACTTATCAATGCAATTTGTTTATTTGTTATTTAGTAACACAACACAACACAATACGAACTCATATTTGTCAACAGTGAACAGAATAAACAAATGTGTCAAGATAATTTTCGCCACGATTTCTTTCTTTAACACCCTTTCCGGTCGACTGTTAGAGAATGCCTTAAGGCATTAAGTCCGCCAATTGTATTTTTTTTTTGCAATAAAGTTTAAATAAATAAATAATTGTTTGAATTGAAAAAACACTAGATTAAATCGACTCGCCCGTAGCAGCTCATCTGGCTACGGGTGAGTCGATTTTTCTAGTGTTTTTTTTTTCAATTAAAATAATTATCTTAATATCAAAAATAGCATTTTGAATGCCTAATATAAAAATTCAAAAATGCGTTTAGCTTTGACTAGCTTGGTAACTAAAAAAAATTATCCACAACATAAGCTCTATTCTAATAATGTAAGAAAACTAGATATAGAAAATATTACTAAAGATATAATATAAGTACAAAGTGAATATTATTATGGTAGATAGGGACCACCAAACTGAACAATTTTTTCTATGGAACCAACTCTGAAAACGCAAAAAAAGCTATTTCATAAAAAAATTAATAACGGAAATATATCAAAATGTATGAATCAGCTGATTTTTTGGCGATTTCAGAGTTGGTCCCGTACTAATTATTTCGGTTATTATCGCATTTGGGTTGTATTATGTGATATTGCATTACACTTTCCTACGTATAGTACCTAGTTATTAGGGTTCCGTACCCAGAGGGTAAAAACAGGACCCTATTACTAAGGCTCCGCTGCCCGTCTGTCTGTCTGTCTGTCACCAGGCTGTATCTCATGAACCGTGATAGGTAGACAGTTGAAAATTTCACAGATGATGTATTTCTGTTGCCGTTGTACTATTATGTATTCTGTGCTATTACAACAAATACTAAAAACAGAATAAAATAAATATTTGAGTGGGGCTCCCAATCAACGAACGTTATTTTTGGTACGGAACCCTTCGTGCGCGAGTCCGACTCGCACTTACAAAATACAAAATGCTTTATTTTCGTTAACAAACCAAGTGGATTACAAAATTGAGATGACATTCCTAGTAAGTATAAAAATACCTGTATCAGGAAGCCATCGCTCTTCCATTTTCATTATCTGTCAGGTAAGTTTAATTAAAACAAAGCAATGGTAAAATGAATAAATAATGAAAAATATTAGAAAAAATCGGCTCACCCGTAGCAACTTAGACGGGATGCTACGGGTGAGCCGATTTTTTCTAATATTTTTCATTATTTATTCATCTTAATATAAAAGTAGCATTGTGAATGCAAAAATCTAAAAGTTTAAATTTGCAATGGTAAAAAGTAAACAAATAGTTAAGTACATAGCAATATAAAAGAAAAAGAAAAAAATTATATTATTTATAAAAAAATTTTTTTCTGCATGCATGCGCGCGCGCGCGTGTGTGTGTGTTCGTGTATGTACGCGTGTGTGTGTGTGTGTGTGTGTGTGTGTGTGTGTGTGTGGTGTGTGTGTGTGTGTGTGTGTGTGTGTGTGTGTGTAGAAGTGTGTTTGTTGAATGGTCTGTGTCTCAGATTTATTCATGCCAATCATCATTAATTAACCTACTAAAATTAATTTACATAATTCTTTCATTTGTTAATAATTTTTCAGTACTTATGCAATCGAGTGATTTAAGCCAAGCTGTTACGGTTTTTTTGCATTTAAAATAGTTTAGGGAAAAAATATTAAGCTGCTTATTAATTTTGTTGTAAAGATAGTTTACCTGTTTATCAAACTGTCTAGCTGCAAAGGCTGTGTTAACTGATTTTATGGGAATAGCTATGTCTTTTCGTCTTCTTTTGTTTATGTTTGGATCAAAATTTATCGATTTATGTAGTCTAAGTATGGAGTTTAGGACATATAGTTTTCTAACTGTCAGGAGTTCGGCAAGAGTGTATAATTGAACTGTTGGAAACTTGTAAGGAAGAGAGTACTTACTTTGAGTAAGGCCCTTTGAGTTCTTTCTATTTCCAGGAATTTCGTCTTACAGGCCCCACCCCAAACTGGAATACAGTAAGTTAGTACGGATTGCGCCAGTGAAACATAGATTCTGTTGAGTAGTTCTTTATTTGCAACGTGTCTAAGTTTTTTAAAGATACCCATAAGTTTTCTGATCTTAGTCATAATACTTTCTAAATGTAAATACCAGGATAGTCGTTGGTCAAGTATAACTCCTAAATATCTAGTTGAGTCAACCTTTTTAATTGTCTGACAAGAACATGAAATTGAACAAGAAGGATTTTGATGGTTGCAGCAGTTATGTAATTTTATTTGGAAATCATTTTTCGGTTGAGTTCTTTTGGTGATAGTGAAACATATGTAATTCGTTTTAGAGACGTTTAATGTGAGGAGGTTTGCAACCACTCTGCTACCGTACGTAACCCAGTTTCTGCAGTACTTTGCACTTCTGCCCATGTGTCTCCAGAAAACACAATGGCCGTATCATCGGCATATGAAAATATTGCGTTGTGTAGTTTTAAATTGCAAAGTTCATTTATGTACAGCAGAAATAAAGTCGGGCCCAATACACTCCCTTGAGGTACACCATAGGGTATGTTTGCTAGGTCACTAGTGTAGCTCCCCAGTTTAACTTGTTGATTTCTGTTATGCAAGTAACTTGTAACTAGAGCAAGTGGAGCACCTCGGAGACCATATTGTTCGAGCCTATCTACAAGAGTGGGGACAGAGACGGTGTCAAATGCTTTTTGTAGGTCAAGAAACACTGTGAGACATTTTTTACCACCGTCTACATGTTTTACTATCAAAGACGTTAATGCAGTAACTGCATCCTCAGTAGATAGTCCATTTCTAAAGCCGTACTGTGAATTCGACAGAATGTTGAATTTGTTTAGGTAGCTTATTAACCGTATATTTATGAGTTTTTCAAGAACTTTAGAAATGGATGTCAAAACTGATATCGGGCGGTAGTTACTGACATTATCCCTATCACCACTCTTGTAAACAGGTGTAACAATTGCTTGTTTTGAGGAGCATGAAAAAATTCCTAATTGAAAACAGAGATTGGCTAAGTGGCAAATGACTGGTACTAACAATTTGTGAGCTATTTTTAAGAACCTTTTAGATATATTATCCCATCCAGGGGAACTATCCGACTTTAAACTCATAAGCACGTTATAGACTTCTTTGGGATCTGTATCTAGCAAAGCAAATGAAGATGGTTGGGATAGGGACTTATTCATGTTTGATGTTGTCGGTAAATTAGTGCAACAACAGTTTTTTGCCGCAGAGTTAGACTGGGTGCTAGTATTATTTTGATCTAAGTGAGACGTCGCTATTTTTTCAGCTAGGTCCTTCCCTATACTGCAGAAATAATTGTTCACTGTGTTTGTTGACTCGTTGACAGTTGATTTTATTTTAAGCAGGTCAGTATTGGATTTTTTTCTAGGCTTAAAGTTCGTTATGTTGTTTATACTTTGCCATAGCATTCTAGGGTTCTTCTTTGTCTTTGAAAGTTGTTCTGCCTCATACTTACGTTTTAACTTTTTTATTAAATTGTTAATATAATTTCGATAACGTCTATATGTAATTTTAAGAATTTCATTTGTTGGATCAGCACGTAGTTTTTTCTGTAACTTATTTCTATTTCGGATACACCTTAAAATACCAGTCGTTATCCAGGGCTTACTAATCCTATTCTTTCTAGCTATTTTAGTTATCTTTGTGTTCGTATCTAAGGATTCTTTAATTAATTTTATCAGTGTATTAGTTAGGTAGTTTGGATCATCACATTTTAGTAGGGCAGTCATGTCATTTTGAGAGAGTGTCTTTAGAGCCTGTTCATAGTCAACAACGGTTTTAGTTTTCTTATAAACATTATTATTGATAATAATGTTAGAAAGATTTAATAGCACTAAAGCATGATCTGTGACAGTGGTCTCAATGACAGCAATAGATGCGCTCTTTTTATCAAGCTTCAGCATTACATGATCTAGGCAACTTGTTTCCCTTGTAGGTAGTATGTGACCAGGGAGAATTCCATGTGTTGATAACATATTAAGATAGTTAATACGGTTGTTGCGTTCTTGTGATTGTTCATTAGGCTTAGGTATAAGGTTTATATTAATGTCACCAGTCACAATAATGTTTTGAAATTTATCTATTGTATCTAAATGAGCGTTCAAAGAGTTAATGAATATGTCAGCGTTTTTGTTTGATGGTGAGCGATAAATACAAAGGATGAGAATATTGTATATAGTAATCTGTAGACATGAGGCATGTTGTAAAACTTGGCCGGTTTTTTGCTTTTTCTGTATTTCCTACATCAATACAATATCTACTAATATAATACAGTCTTCAGTCTTTTCTAGAACTTAATAAAAAAATAAAAAAAAATCATACATAGTTAATGTATGAATTTGTTATTTTTTTTCTGCATTTACGAAAGTCACGCAATAAAATTCAAGTGTGTAGTGTTCGTATAATCAGGTATAATCCCATGTAGAGTTTTCTTTAATTACGAAAAACTATTTTTTTTTACTTTTGTCAAAACTGTGCTTTCATGACCATTCTCATTCTCAATTCTCACTACAATTTACTTTTGCGAAAACTCTTGTGTTTTTTATTTGAATGACGATTTGATTGATTTTGTCAACTTATGCTTATGCTTTATTTGTTGTAGTAGGTATGCTATCGATTAGAATTAATAATTAAACATTCGTTTCTGGATCTTTGATAAGCAAAATTTATTTAGATTCTAGTTTAAATAGACATTAGCAAACGTGTCTTATCTAACATGTCGTGATTTAGGCAGCTTTTGTATGTTGTTTTAATAAAAAAACAATAAGTTGTGTAATTGTGACAATTTAAATTAAGATAACAGCAGAAGATCATTATGCTTTTGATTATCTTTTTAGGGTTCCGTAGCCAAAATGGCAAAAAACGGAACCCTTATAGATTCGTTCATGTCTGTCTGTCTGTCCGTCCGTATGTCACAGCCATTTTATTCCGAAAGTATTAAGATTACACAGCTGAAACTTAGTAGGTGGATGTATTCATTGTTCTATTTTAAAACAAAAAATAAAAAAATAAAGATTAAGGCGGGGCTCCCCATACATGGAACTGAAACTGAAAAAAAAAATGTTCTTCATACCAATACGTGCGGGGTGTCTATAGATAGGTATTTAAAAATGACATTGAGGCTTCTAAGACAATTTTTTCTCAAAGTCAACAGTTTGAAAGATAAACACTGCCAAAGTGGTAAAATGTGCCCCCCCCCCCTTCTAACTTATGAAATAAGAGAGTGAAAAATCTATAAATTGGTTTGAACGATATAAAGTAATTAGTTTTTGAGATATATTATATTTTCCAAAACCGCAAATATAACTTTGTCATTCATACCAACACTGGAAAACAAAGTTATTTTTGTAGACGAAAAATTATAGTGGTATTAAATATGGTATGGTATAAGGTAACTACGGAACCCTACAGCGCGTGGCCCGACACGCACTTGGCCGGTTTTTTTATATTAATTTATAAGACGATAAAATGTAAGAGAACGTCTCTTGGTCATGAGATCAGTAAATACTCAAGTAGGTAAGTGCTTGAGATCAATCTTGAAGTACAATAGTAAAAAATCAAATTGTTATCATTCCCCGGTTGTCAGAGATAAGCGGCAGACATGGCGACACTTCGCTGATTTGTTGAATGATATTAAAATACGCTTTTTTGTCAATTATACCTAGTAAGTAACACGTTCATCATCATAAATAAGGAAATTAGTCAGTTGTTAGAGCATGGTGGGACACTCTTTAACAACGATGTTAACCAACTAACAGCGTATGGTGAAATCGGCTATAAGTGTACGAGGGTGGTTTGATAAGTCCATGACTTTGAAAAGAAGAAATATATACTTTTTTTTCATAATTTATTTTTATATCTTTAAAAGAAACTCCTTAAGGAATCTTTACATTACATTTTCTCAAATTCGGCAAAAGATTATTACTTTTGGAAACAAAAAGCTCAAGCGACTTTTAACTTTTCGACTCTCTCGGCGGCACTCATTACATCAAAACTCATCGAATGAAGATTTGAATCCTTCCTATTCTCTAGATTCAACCCACTGAAATTTTTTTCTCCTACCAAACATGAATAAATTTGTTGGCGGGCAAAGATTTTCATCAAGCCAAAAGGTGGTGTCTGCAATGGGCCCTCATTTCAGTTACCACTTTTAAGGCGATTTAAGAAAAAATATAGGGTTAAAGAGCTAGGAACTTCGTTGGACTGAATACGCAGATCTACAATAAGATTATGTAGACAAATAAAACAAAATATTCCGAAAAAAGGTGTTTCTTCATTACAAAGTCATGGACTTATCAATCCACCCTCGTATTTAAATCATCTAATTGCTATGAATTGAAATAGAATTTATAAGCCAGCGTCACATACTCGACAAAATTGATTGATGACTTCCTTACCTGACGCCAGATTATCTTCGTTTTGCCCCAGCGATATTTGAACGGAAAACAACTTTTTATCAAGAAAAGTGAGGTTTACCATAGATATAACATAGAATTGTAGATTTCCTTTCCGCGCGTAGGTTTCCTCGTTGCATTGCGCAGTGCGTAGGTAATGTAGTACTTAATTAATAACGTATTACAATAACTTAAGCAATACACTGTGAATGCTATAAAAATAGGTTTATTAAGATTTAATTGTTCATTAATCTTCCGCACGCCGAAAAGGTTGCTCTTTTACTTGACTTTTTATCAGTTTTCCGAGAAAATTTCTGCCAGCTTTGTCTTAATAAAATTATAAGGGCACCTTTACACGGCCTCTCATACGAGTAACTATTTAAAAAGGTAACAATAAATTCCCATTTTGGGTATCAAAAATACTGAATATAGCGTACTGAAATGCTAAGTGGGCGACGGACTGAGGGCGACTACAAATATTGAAAATGGGTGACTTTAAAATACAAATTGAGTAACTAGTTATTTAGAACGGGCGACATCTTTAGGTCACACAAAACAGTTAAAATTTGGCATATATTTTATTTAAAAAAATGTTTTAAAAAACAAAAAAACCGACTTCAAAAAACCTGCCTCTAAAAAGCAAGAAATAATATTCAAATCATTAGATACGCATTATCATTGTTATCATAACAACACGTCTATTGAAGTCGGGTGGGGCTGGAGTACAACTTCCTTTTTTATTCTAAAAGCCCTACCCGACTTTAATAGACGTGTTGTTAAGTTGTTATTATAACAATGATAATGCGTATCTAATGATTTGTTTAAATATTATTTCTTGCTTTTTAGAGGCAGGTTTTTTGAAGTCGGTTTTTTTGTTTTTTAAACATTTTTTTTATTTTTAGTGCAAGTACCTTCTCTTTTAGGTAGTGTAGGTATATTATTTGGCAGAAAAATCGGCTCAGTCAAACGTGAGATATTCGCGGAGAAACATACATTCATACAGGTCAAACTGAGAGAGAACCTTATTTTTTTGAAGTCGGTTAAAAAGACTACACTAAAAGTACCCCTTTCCCAACAAAAAGAAAAATCTAATTCGGTTCATAAATAACAAAGTCGTCAAGTTAGTTGATGCAAAATCATAGTATTTTCAGGATTTCTTAAAAACTACTGAACCGATTTGGAAAAAAAATAAATGGGACCATCTCGCAAGGAAACTCAATCGAACAAAAAAAGAATGATCAAAATCGGTTCATAATTAATGTCGAAGATACGCGCGAACCACGATAAAAAAAACATACAATCGAATTGAGAACCTCCTCCTTTTTGTGAAGTCGGTTAAAAAAGGTAACTGCCATGACAAAAATACCATGTTGGGCAGCTTAAATCAGTTATAGTTACCTACTTGGTATAATAGTTGCCCACTCAGTATTTTTGACACTCATTTAGAATTTTCACGGCTAACTTAATTTATTTATGAAGTCGCCTGTTTTACGTATTTTTTAACCGACTTCATCAAAAGGAGGAGGTTCTCAATTCGATTGTTTTTTTTTTAATCGTTGTTCGCTCGTATCTTCGACATTTATGGATCGATTTTGATGATTCTTTTTTTGTTCGATTGTGTTTGCTTGCGAGATGGTCCCATTTATTTGATTTTTTCAAATCGGTCGAGTAGTTTTTAAGTAATCCTGAAAATACTATCATTTTGCATCAACTACCTTGACGACTTTCTTATTTATGAACCGAATTAGATGATTTTTTTGTTGGAAAAGAGATACTTTAGTCTAGTATTTTTAACCGACTTCAAAAAAGGAGGTTCTCAGTTTGACCCGTATGTATGTATGTTTCTCCGCGATTATGTCACGTTTGGCTGAGTCGATTTTTTTACCTAAATAATATACCTAATACAGAAGGTACTTACACTAAAAATAAAAAATTGTTTAAAAAACAAAAAACCGACTTCAAAAAACCTGCCTATAAAAAGCAAGAAATAATATTTAAATCATTAGATATGCATTATCATTGTTATAATAAAAACACGTCTATTGAAGTCGGGTGGGGCTCTTAGAATAAAGAGAAAGTTGTAGGTACTCCAGCCCCACCCGACTTCAATAGACGTGTTTTTATTATAACAATGATAATGCATATCTAATGATTTAAATATTATTTCTTGCTTTTTATAGGCAGGTTTTTTGAAGGCGGTTTTTTGTTTTTTAAACAATTTTTGTTAACCACAGTTAGTCACCCGTTTAGTTATATTGTCGCCATAAAATAAACCGCTGTCAGGTTTTTATCATTTTCAGTCACCCAATTAATTAATTCCCTTTAAAAAGTAAGTTGATAGGTAAGAGTTAAGTACTTACTACAATTCTTATTTTTATCAAACCTCCATGTTCGCTGGCTAGTTCAACTGTTGCAAAAGCACGGACTAACAATAATTTCAGCTGATCGTCATGTCGTAAAAGTTTATTACGTTTTCGTCTCTAAATTTTGTAGCTGTAATTGAACAATGATTTTGGCCTCTCACTGATTTCACGGACTAATAACATTGGGTATTTCTCTTTATCTCTTAATTTTCCTGAATCAGTCAGTCGCATTAAGTCTAAAGGGTGATTTTCTTGAACAGACGACAATTTTTGTGGTGTGGCTTTGACCGTCAAACTGAACAACTTTGTCTGTAGGACCAACTTAATCAGAACAAAAAAATATCAACTGTTCCATAGAAAACTCGACCAAAATGTATGGAACAGCTGATTATTTATTGCTCTAATTAAGTTGGTCGCATAGATAAAGTTAAGCCGGTCGCCTGTTTTCAATTCCACCCTATATATAAAGAAATGCTATGAAATTGTTGCTTCATAACTTGACCTTATAATCTTCAGGAAAATTATGAAATAACATTGGCTTTATTACGATTGCTGTAGGTACTTAATTGCGTAAATCTAACAGGAAAAGGAACCGTTTTCCTGCTTTATATTAACTAATGTTCCTTGTTAGAAGGAAAACTTTCCTTGTTAAACTTTTCTACTGATTTACCTTTACTTTGAAAATGTTGCCATACCTATCTACTGGTGACTTTAGTTCCAAAGTAGGTACTTTATCATACCTATGTATTTACCGTGACTCTAAATACTTATAGGTATACAGGGTTATTTATAAAACACCAACAACCTCGCAGGAGTAGATTACTAACATCATAAATACCTAACAAAATTTGTTCTACGACTTTTCCGAAAACCGATAGGTAAAAAAAATTCGACTCTCCATAAAAATGTCCCGAACAGCTGATCGAGTTTTCTATGAAAAGTCGATATTTTTTTGGCTGTTTCCGGGAAAGTCGTAGAACAAATGTTGTTGTATATGATGTCAGTAATCTACTCTTGCGAGGTTGTTGATGTTTTACAAATAAACCTGTATATGTATATGTTATAGCGTTGTGTAACTCACTCTTTTTTATTGAGGATGAGGGAGGACCTCATTTTACCTCGTGAGGTGCTCGCGAGGTACCCCTCATTTGAGGTGAGGTGAGGAGAATGAAATAAACGCAACAAATGAGTACGTAGCGAGGTGCGCGCAACGTTGCCATTTTTGCACAGAGTGAGGTAGGGAGTCGGTCGCTGCTGCGCGCGCAAAAAAAAGCATGCGTTGTTATATGTGAAAAATATTATATTTTTTACGCGGAATGAATGCCTTTGGTCATGATTTCATGAAATGAAAATATATATTTTTTTTATTTAGTTATCTTTACGTTTTCTTTTTTTTTAATTTCATTTTTCATTTCATTTTATTCATTAACCGACCTCAAAACACTCTATAAGAATTCTTATGTCAACTCCCTCAATCGTGAAACTCATTTCGTGAGTTAAATGAGTAGGTCTCGACTCAACCTTTCAATTCTTGGCAACTCACTAATCTGTTGCGTTGCGTGTCTGCTGTGTAATCTGTGCTCGCACCTCGTGCTCCAAGCCACGAAAGAGTGAGGAGTTAAATGAGGTGGTTCAAAGTTGAAATATGAGGACTCCCTCATTTTGTCGCAACGAGGAACTCGAACGAGGTACCTCACGAGTGAGGGGCTCATCACTAATATGTTACGGCTAATACCCGAAGTGCGGCTAAACCTAGTTTTAGCCGCACTTCGGGTATTAGCCGAATATAGCGGTGTGCTAGGCAGCTTCTGTAGATGGTTACGAGGTGGTCAATAAGACCACCGTCGCTCCACCTCATCAGCCCTGGAAAAATTCCATCTAGTCCCGCTGATTTGAATGGGAGGAAGCTGTTGATTGCCCATCTTACTTTCTCCAGGTTGACAACCTTGTGGGCGGTGGTCGAGTCGGTGAGAAGTTAAATGAGGTGGTTCAAAGTTGAAATATGAAGACTCCCTCATTTTGTCGCAACGAGGAACTCGAACGAGGTACCTCACGAGTGAGGGGCTCATCACTAATATGTTACGGCTAATACCCGAAGTGCGGCTAAACCTAGTTTTAGCCGCACTTCGGGTATTAGCCGTAATATAACATTTGAAAAAAACCTAAAAAATTTACACTCACACACATGCGTTTTTATTAACCCAATATCTACATAAAACGTTATCTGTAGAAAAAAACTTATAGTACGTTGCATTCGACGACCTCCACCTCCACGAACTCCGTGGTTGAGCGCCTGAGCGGTTTGCGCGCAGATTTTCAAGCTGTCGCCATCTCTGAGGTCCCCGGTTTGAACCCCAGCTGGGTCAATTTAGAAAACTGTAATTCTATTTAGGCTCAGGTCTGGGTGTATGTAGTTCCAATATTGTCTCTGATTTCCACAACACAAGTGCTTTAACTACTTTGGAATTATAGCAATGTTTGTGATGTTGTCTAATATGCGGCGATGTTGCCCTCATATTTTTCCTCGAGTGGCAGGATGTCGAGGGATGAGACGCTGGCCGATTGTTTGTCTATTGCTGTCTCTGTGTTTTATGTGTTCTCTTTGAACCAAGACATTGTCAGTCTAGAGAAATAAGTGGCTGGCTTGGGTTTTGGGGGCAATTCCGTAAAATTGATGAAGACCCAAATATTGATGAGGATGACAAACTTCAGTATTTAATCCAAGCGACAGAAGAAGGGTCTACGGCAAGAAGGGTAGTGGAAAGCTTTCCTCCATCAGGAAAGAACTACAAGAAAGCGGTGGAACAAATGAAAAACAGGTTCGGAAAAGATAGTTTATTAATAGAGCTGTACGTAAGAGAATTATTGAAGTTAGTATTGAAGAAAGAGAAGGAAAATTTAAGCGTACTATACGATAAATTGACAGCACAAATAAGATCCTTGGAAACGCTCAATGTGACAACGGACAAATACGCCGCTATGCTATACCCATTAGTGGAGTCAGCACTGCCAAGTGAGGTGTTGCAGACCTGGATAAGATTTCGAAGTACTGATTACGAGAACGATGAAGAAAGCTACAATTTAAACAGTCTACTTAAGTTTTTGAAGAGAGAGGTGGAAAGTTTTGAGCGATTAGAACTCGTGAAAGCTGGGATTGAAGAGTATCAAGAATCACGTCAAGAAATACCACCTCAGCAGCGTGCATTGTTGCAGGACAAGCTAAGGAGTTGGGAGCATGCGTCTGGTGTGACAAGCTATTTCATTCCAGTTCAGAGTGCCATACAGCAAGTAGAATGAAAGTAGAAGACAAGAATGAAGTAATAAGAAAGAAAGGTTTATGTTTCTACTGTTTACGCAAAGGTCATAGCGCAAAGAAATGTAGAGTCTTCGTGAAATGTTTAATATGTTCCAAGAGACATATGACCATAATGTGCAAAGACATTAAAGAAGGCACAGAAAAGAAGAAGAAGGGTAGTGGAAAAGAAAATGAATCAGCGTCTAACACTTTGCTAAGTCACAAGGACTGCGTCACGTTGTTACCGACGGTAAAAGTAGTAGGTAGTACAAAATGGAGGTACCATGCTTCGTGTCAGAGCCTTGATCGACTCGGGAGCTCAGAGATCATACATTAAAGAGGAGCTTGCGAGGAAATTAGGCTTAAAGGCACTGGAAACGGAGACGCTGGGTCATTATGTTTTTGGCGGTTCGGAAACTAAACAAAAGAGCCATAATGTATACAACATAAACGTAAAGAACATTGAAGATAGCTTATGTTTACAGATGGAAGTTCTAAGCACCGAGGAAATTTGTGGACCTATACCGCTTGTATCAAACAGGAAGTTGTTGCAGAAGATTGCTCAACACAATACGAGGGAAGAGGAAACACAGGAACCTCCTTATGTTACACGTGGGGGACGACAGATTAAGTTACCCAGTAAATTTCGATGATAATGTTGCCCTCATATTTTTCCTCGAGTGGCAGGATGTCGAGGGATGAGACGCTGGCCGATTGTTTGTCTATTGCTGTCTCTGTGTTTTGTGTGTTCTCTTTGAACCAAGACATTGTCAGTCTTGAGAAAATATTTTATGCGTTTTCGTATTATAAAGTAATTATCCTCGCCGCATGATATTTGTTTATTTTTGTATTATCCGTACAAGCTATTCTGTTATTATAATAATAATAAACTAGCTTTAAGCTGAGAAAAACAAAATTTAACGTAAATAAAAATAATAAAGACTCTGTTATTCTTATTTCTGCAAAAAAACATCACGCTACAAATGATCTTGGTATGCGCTAGGTCTTTTGATACCGGTAGGAGGAAAATATCCGAAAGTAGCTTAAACACAACTCCCCGAATAATTTCTTTGAAATAGTTTTCATCATCATCATATTATCAGCCGCACTACACCCACTGCTGGGTAGGCCTACCCCAAGGATCTCCACGACGATCGGTCCTGCGCTGCCTGCATCCAGTGGCTTCCCCACCCGATCGTGTCGGTCCACCTTGTAATGGGAATGGAAATAGTTTTACGATGTGCAAACTAACAGTAGGTACCTATTATCTATTAACACCGAACCCAAATTCACAAAAACAAGAAGGGAAACGTTCCAAGCGATTCCAACTAAAACTCAAACATCGCGAAAACAAGAAAATCATCTCCGAAAAACATAAGATTTATTTGCCAAAAGGTACCGTGAAATTGGGACGTCAATCAAGCGAGTCGGATTTACTGGGAAAATCGCGTTTTCAAGGAAATTCTCAGTAACAGAGCGTCTTGGCCCCTCTCCAACTTTACCTGAAACTGTTGAATTGTGTTTCTGAAACGGTTTTCGTGTGAAAACAAGAAAGGAAAACAATTTATGCGACCGATCGAGAGATAAAGAGGAAGGCACATTTGTTTGTGTTTTTTCTTCAATTGCGTTGAAAGCAAAGACTATTAACTTAATCTATTTTGGGATTGTAAAATGTAGGTACCTACCTTTTTATAAATTGAAATAACATTAGGTGGGTTAGGTATTATAACGTTTTTCCTGCGTTTTCTTTCTGCATCTGATACTGATTTTGGTTATTTTAGTAAAACGTCAGGATTTTCTTCTGAAAACAGCCCGTATAATAATTATAGGTACATTATTAACAAGATACCTTGTATAATGTGATGGTCCACGTTTAACTTATTCCATTATTTCTATAAATTCTATAAGAATCATAAAGTATGATGTGATGGCCGTCTTAAGATACCTTAATTATAAAGTTTCAACTTAATTAAATACCTACATATTCATAATTTTAAATGTGAATCATTAACAAAAGACAATGTAAAATTGCCGGTGTTAGGAAAGTCAACCATGAATCATGCATGTTCATCATCACAACAACGGATTTTCCAAATGTTTTTTAATGTTGCTAAATTACGAAATACAAGGTTGATCATTGAATTCGGTCATGCTTGCTGACAGTTCTATAAGAGCAAAGTTCATTTTATTTTATGTAAGCACTTAAATAAACTGTGACAGGTTGCTCTGTAACAGATAAGCTAATTATAACATTAGGTATATTAGTAAATATTTACTTCTATATTGCGTTTAAAGTAGGTGAACTTTGGCGCTTGTGGCCAAATGCATTCCATGCAAAATGCAATTTTTTGGATTGATTTTTTTTTGATTAGGTATATTATTCAAAATATATTTATGCTTATAACGAGGTAAATATATTTTTAGAATCTATTTATTTATATACCTATATATTAGCATACTTTGAAATAAGTTGATTTTTGTAACTAAGTATAAACAAACGAATGCGCAAAATCTGTTTTGCGTTTATACCTATCATTTAACAGTGACAAGTACTAAAATGTTAGCTACTATCGAGACCGACCAGCAACAAATAATTCTAGCATTCGAGTGATGCTGCAACTACAACTTTATCAAAGATACAGAAAATAACTATTTCTCAAACATGCTTGAAAATTCGAACATTAATTCGACAACCTTCTTCGTGCTAGTTACTGGATCGGAGTTACTGGACAGACCTAAACCGCCCCGGCAATATTTGTATGAAAATCCATTACTAACGTGTAATAATGGATTTCATACAAAAATTGCCGGCGTCTGACCGGCAATGTTTCTCATTATGAAAACTCATTACGCACGTGTAATTCAGAAATGGAGTGAACTTTTCAATGAAACACGAATATGGGTATCAAATGAAAGGTCTTGATATGCACATTCCAAAAAAAAAAAAATTTTCTTCTTTTTGGTTTCTTTACTTGGTTTGAATTTCCGCGCATTATTTGAGAAAAGTACTATACAAACCTTGGCCGCAACTAGGCATTGATGGACTCACGTATTGTGCCTCGGCTTCGCCTCGGCCCACATTTTCACGTTCGTCCTTCAATGCCTGTCTTGCGTGCCGCTGCAGTAATGTACTCGTTTTATTTAGTCTCTGAATCCTTCAAGCCCCGGAAAATGAGACACGATTTTCCATTGTTGAGCGCCCCGATCGGGCCACTAATCGGGCGTTGATAAATTAAGCTCACATAATTTACATGATAGGCAGGTATGTATAACGCTAGCTCAAAGTTTGAGGTAAGCTGTTATCAACAGTAATACTAATAAACTGCATTTGGGTCTAGGCATGGTCTAAGTCTAAGCCCTATATCTATATACAACTTCACACTTTTATAAACCCTTTGTCAAAAAACTTAAAAACCACCTACACAATTATATCGCATAAAGTAAAACAGATTAATAAAGTATTAATATACGTATAAATGTTGAAGGCACCAAATGACGTCGTTGAACCTTAAACAATTTATCTTGCTAACCATCAGGATTAGGTAAACGAAGGTGACGTCAAACCATAATCTGGCTGTCCTGTCACTCTGTAAACAAGTGGCAGTAGAGATGTTTTTAGTTCAGCCACCTAAAAAAAATTTATAACTATTTTAAGTATAGGTATTTATTAAAAAACTTCTTCCTCTAAGCCATTTTGCAAGGCTTGAAATCTAATCCTAAGGAGTAGCTTAGCTCAAAGTACCACTAGTTATTCTGTGACCTAATGTTGAAAATTTTCCTCCCGAACCGTTTTAACTTTACAGTAATACTAGCGGCCGCCCGCATCCTTGTCTGCGTGGACAGTTATTTCTCTATAGCTAGGGAACAGTACCTTTTTTTCGGGATGAAAGGTATCCATGTCTTTCTCTGTACCCCTGACAAAGATGCAAAAGAGATGTTCCATTTTTGTATGGAGGCTGGGCCCCTTTGGGTAAACCGTGGCCTACGGTCATAAAATTATATTTCATGGAAAGAGCACAAGATCAGGATCCTTTACATGTATAAATATATTTTTTTTATCCCTGCAAACATTAGTTTTTACAAAAAATAGTTGGTTAATTAAAGTTAATAAAACAGCAACCCAAAACTTTTTTTACCTTGGCAACATCGATTTTCTACTGTCATAAATCACATTGATGCTGTCAGATGTCAAATAAAATAACAAATGACATATCAACAGCCAATGTAGGCATTTTAATAGAAATAAAAATGCAAAGGAATAACCCTTAACAGCCGGTAGCCGCTCAAAATGGATTTTCAGGATTAAATCAGCTGTAAAATCTTGTAATAAGCATTAGAATTCTTTGATATACTCAGGAGAGTAAAATTAATAGTAAGGCACTTCAATTTTAAAGCGAAAACATTAAGAAATACACGATGAAAGACACCATTATTTGAGTTTTTAAATATTTTTTAATTTTTTTTTTGCAGGGATTAATATTTTTTTTCTTTTTGGAAACCTTGTCCCATGAGAGGAATCTACCAGAAAAAAAAATATTATGGGTGTAGAAAAATAAAAAAAAACTGGGCCCAGGAAAGAACGACTCCTTTTCATGATGATCGGTTGAGTAATTAAGACGTGAAGGCGAACCTATCCTTACTATCCTTACAAATATTATCAATGCGAAAGTCCTTTTGTTTGTTTGTTTGTTTGTTACGCCTTCACGTCTTAACTACTGAACCGATCAACATTAAATTTTACATACACGTTGTCAGAGGGACAGAGAAGGACATAGGGTACCTTTCATCCCGAAAAAAGTACTCTTCGCTAGGGATAGCAAAAAATCTTTCTACGCAGATGAAGTCGCAGGCGACCGCTAGCTGACTTCCGAATTTATAATATTACTAGCGGCCGCCCACGACTTCGTCTGCGTGGAAAGATTTTTTGTTATCCCTCGGGAACGAAACTCGGGATGAAAGGTACCCTATGTCCCTCTCTGTACCCCTGGCAACGTGTATGCAAAATTTCATGATGGTCGGTAAAGTGGTTAAGACTTGAAGGCGTAACAAAAAAACAAACAAATAAACAAACAAACAAACAGACTTTCGCATTTATAATATTAGTAAGGAAGTAAGGATATCAGCAGACCATAAACTCAATGTTATGGAAAGCTAAGCACATAGGTACCTCTTTAGGCATTTCGAGTTTTTTGTACACAAACAATAATCAATTTAAAAAATAATGGATTTGAAGAAAACCATGGAAAGGTATGGATACTTTTCTTTCGAATAAAATTTTCTTCCTTCAAATGAAAGATGTCATTAGAAATGTAAACTGTAATTAATAGTAGGTATTCAATTACACAAAGTAATATTATTGATAGTAAACTTAATTAATACGCAGTTAATTTTCCGTTTTAACAATCATGATTAATTGTGGAAAACTTTTATCTGGCTGTCAACAAATTATAAATTATCTAAAAGGGTTCGTCAATAAAATAATGCGCCACATTATTATTATTTTATCACTAATCCCATCTTAAGTAGAGTCTGTCTAAAAAGTCAGTTTACCTGAGAAATTATTAAATTATTAAAAAAAACTTATACTGGTAACCCTGACGGTGACAAAATTCTAATAGTAAACATATTTTTTTATTTATTTATTTAGATGGGTATTGGTGGGGTGGTTGGGGATTTAGGTGGGTAAAAAAAATATTTTTGAAATATCCCATGTAAACTGACTTTTTAGACAGACCTTACATATCTTCAGAAAACCGGTTTTGAACTGATTATTGCCTTTATGGAATATATGAAAATTTACTTTTAATCTGCTTTTGATTAGGATTTACATACCTCATTTGTTTTAAATATTAGAGTAAAGCGAAAATTAATTACAGCTGGAGATTAAAGTGTGTTTTACCACAAAGAAAGAAACAGAAAAATATCAAAGTACAAATAAATTATTCGGAAGCTAAAAGACGGTTAGTTTTGCAGTTTTTAAAGAAGATAATTATTAAAGATACTTACTAAGTAAATTCCAGACATTATTGTAAGTCGTGAATATTTCAAATCAAAGATGATGTTTGTTTTGCAAACGTTACAAACTAATATGATGACGACTACTTTTGTTACGTAAAATATGTAGGTATTATGTTGTAGAAAATTCAGTTTAAAAAGGTGCTACTTACCAAGTCACTTTTTTCATGAGGTTACAGCGTGTAACCAATTTTCACACTTTATGCGTAAGCATACTACGTCGCAAACTCGTCGTTAACAACGTCATTCCATTCGATTAATATTCTATCCGTACTTTTACGATTTTATCTTTGTGTTTTCGACTTGTTTGTATTAGCATGATGTGGATTATTTCAGAACATACAAACTTATTTCGTTTCGATTGAAAATTAAGAAGAAAGGAATTATGTTTTAAGACACTTTAGAATACATAGGCAAGCAAGCTTTATACAATTATTCTTAGAAAGGATTTTCCTTAATTTTCTATAAATCAAGGATGGCAAAATAAAATATGGATGCAAGTAACAAAACAAGGTAGCCTAAAGCTAGGGTTTCCTAGGAAAGCGGTGCCGTCATATTACGGCCGTAATATAGCGGCGTTGAATGTTAATTGTCTATGTAAACAATACGGCGACACCGTAACGTCAGAGACCGTGCCGTATAGTAGTTTACATAGACAACGTTCTACGCCGCTAAATTACGGCAGTAATATGACGGCACCGCTTTCCACGGCACCGTCATCCTAGGAAACCCTAGCTTAATGGTATAGAATAAACAAAGCTATTCACTGTGCTATTGGTAAGCTCAATGAATTATGTTATCTCCACGATAATTTCTTTGATTTGACCATCAGAGTTCCAAAAACCGAACTTGGCCAAGTCACAGAATATATTTAGTACAAGTCCAAGTTTAGTTGTACCTACTATAGAAAATATTATATACTGAATCGCTGGGCGGGTAGATTTTCCCTAAGTACCTACCTTGTATTTGTTCAGGAGGAAAAAAACTTTTACGGCATTTCTCAATTCGGTACAAGATACATTCTGCCTGTAAAAATTCACGTGCAAAACTTGTAAGGTGGATGTCGAAATAAAAGACCACTTTGTTAGGCGGATTTCAGTAAAACATTAACTTTGGAAACTCAGTCAAATGGTTTCTTTTCCCAATTTCGAAACTCAGCCAAGTGAAGCCATCACGAAAAAACTTGAATGTAGGGTTCATTTATTACAACAGCAAGAAATATTGTAATATACCTACTAAGAGCTGGTCCCGGAAATAGGTGGACAATTTACAGAGCGACGAAATCCCTCTAGTTAGAGTTAGTTAGCCAACTAGAAGCCGTGTCCTCGTAGGCAACTAATACCAAACCAAAATGGCTTAGTTTTCAGATTTATATCCTTTTTACGTTGCCTAATCGTAACTAAAATCCAATGATATACCTATAGTAACTAATCTCTTAAATGTATGTAGGAATATTGAAACTGTTTTGTACTTATTCGGTATGATTAGCTGTAATAATGGAGAATAAAAATCTGAAAACGGAGCCATTTCGGCTGTTTTAGTTGCTCACTTTTGACAGTGCGCTTTGTAGAGAACTATCGTTCTAGGTATTATTATTCTAAGGTTAGCCTTAGGTACTATCATTATTTACAGATCCGGGTTGTCACCCCGGGGGACAGTGTTAGAGGGGACTCCTGGGAATAATCGAGATTTTCAGTGGTGGGGGTGGGAGTGTTTGAGCAACAAAGGGGCTGAAAAGTGATTGTCTATCAGCCTTTTTTGATGTCCCCACTGCTGGGGCACAGGCCTTCCTTATGGGTGGTAAGGAGGATGGGCCATAACCCACCACGCGGGCCCAGTGCGGATTGGTGGGTGTTAACGACTAGAAATGCAGCCGGGACCAACGGCTTAACGTGCCTTCCGAAGCACGGAGGAGCTCGAGATAATAAATTTTTGGTCACCCATCCCATGACCGACCCTTGCGAACGTTGCTTGACTTCCGCAATCGGTGGGCCAGGCGCTAAACTACTGCGCCACCGAGCTCCTCGAAAAGTGATTGAAGGTATACAATACAATTTACAGAGCTCTGGATTTGATGTGGTGTGTTTTTAGAAATAAAAAAAAATTGTCTTCCAGCTTCACCCGACTTCAATAGACGTGTTTTATTAATAATGATATGCGTAACTAAAGATTTGAATAAATTATTTCTTCCTTTTTTAGAGATATTTAATTTTGAAGCTGTTTTTGTTACAGGTTTTTTGAAGAAGGTTTTTCTTTTTTAATATCAATCTTATAGAAATTAGAAAGAGTCGCCATCGCCAGTGTCTACTATTATATCCGCTATACGGACAATTATTATATGTATGTAGGAATGTGTGATTTACATACCGACACATGGCAACAAAAAATACAGTTTTTTTTCACTGCTTTAGACGTAGAAATTGCAAACGCGTGAGATATTTTTGCATCATTCTTTGTTCTCGTGGTAGGCGTTTTATAACACAGACGTAACGTAAACGTACTCGTAAGTTACTGAAAGTAATCGTTTTCAGTTTTATTGCTAAATGCTATCACACAGATCGTCAGAGCGGAAACCCGCTTCGTGACGCATTTTGTACGTCAGATCTTTTTGATGAGAAAAAGGTATCACGCAGATGTTTTTGTTGGACCAACTTCATTTTCCTGGTTCATTTTTAGAGTTTACCTTTCACTAAGCTGACGTAGGTTCATAAAAAAATATATGAGCGTTGGGCTCTGGAGAACCTACTTAGGTGGAGCACGGTCCCGGAGTCAACGGTAGGCTATAACCCATAGACTAGACTTATATATTTTGAAATCATTGCTAGAACCATAGTGACCAAATTTTTCGCGATGACACTTGGATGACACCATTTGCGAAAATGACTATCTGCGTCAAAACCCTATAATCTAAAGGGCAGAAAGTAGAATAGTCATATTTTGATTAATTTATTTACATAATTGTCGCTATTCAAGGACACTATCATCAGTTTTCAATCATGATAATTACGTAGCAGTGCTAAAATGTATTACGCGCCGGTATAAAACGTTTCAACTTTTTTTTAAATTTACTTTTCAATATCAAAGAACCTTTCCTTTCAAAGTAAAGAATATTGCATTTCTCAATGTTATTACAATCCTCAATGATTTTACGAGACTGACACGATTGTATATTTTTCTTTACAATTTCTAAATAATTATAAAAGCGTCTGTGAATCAACAATGCTACGTGCAAACACAGATAATATTATTATAACCTTAGATTAATAAGACCCAGATACCTAGTCCGCGTCCGCATGGTGAGGCAACTCAAACTGAGCCAGAATGGCTAAGTATGACTATTCGGCCCGCCATTTCTCAAGTGATATTCGTGTCGAACACAACTCCCGAAAATTTCAATAAAAATGAGGGTTTGCGCAATGAACGGATGTCACAATCAGGTCACATTACATCGAAAAAACACTAGAAAGATTGTAGATAACATTTCACGTCTAAAGGTCAAACCGCACTACAGCGGAGCGGCGCGGAGCGGCGCGGCGCGGCGCGGCGCGGCGCGGCGCGGCCAAATATTATTTCTATTGATTGCAATGATGCAAACCGCACTATAGCGGAGAGGCGCAGCGCGGCGCGGCGCGTACCGGCGCGGCACTGCAGATTTGGGTGCAAAAGAATATTTTGCCGCGCCGCGCCGCGCCGCGCCGCTCCGCGCCGCTCCGCTGCCGCTAGTGCGGTATAGCTGGCGGCGCGGCGCGGCCGAATATTCTTCATAATCGAGCTTCAGACTATAGAGGGTATTTGGAAATATCTATTTCTACCGATATTTCAGTGTACAAATTTTGATTAAATTACAAAGTGGTATTTTACGTGATCATTTCATAAATCATCATAATCATAACTCATCACAAATAAATAAATTAAAAATATGAGGATGTGTTGCTAAATCGTTCCTTGGAAATTCGTTCTAGGGAACGCGTGACCGAGCGTTCCCTTTTCGTTCGTGCGTCAAACTTCAATGAAATCTTGCCACGTCTGGCAATTTGAGCCGCGCCGCGCCGCTCCGCTGCCGCGATAGTGCGTTTAGGAGAGGCCGCGCCGCTCCGCTGCAGTGCTGCGCCGCGCAGCGCCGCTCCGCTGTAGTGCGGTTTGACCTTAATTAACGTGTTTTCACTTACATTTTTACGTAAATCATTCATCAAAAATAACTATATTTGTCACTTCATATTTTAAGAAAATGTTGCCAGTACGGGGAAAAAATTTCCCCCGCATTTACTTAGTTGATCAATTAAACACATCTCAATTACATAATTAAGATTCCACGCAATTCGACAACTACTTATCTACTAAAATGGTTGCTAGCATTGAAAAAACGCAATGTTCTCATTTGAAAAAAAAAATATATGATAAAAAATATAAGATGGTGGCCAACTTTTTTGTTTGTGGGCCGATTTCGATGAAACTCGGTTCGGGGTACTATTTTGACAAGAAAACAGCAACGCAATGTTAAAAATATAAAAATCCAAGATGGCGGCCAACTTTTTTTTTGTGGGCCGATTTCGATGAAACTCGGTTCGGAGTAGTATTTTAACAAGGAAACAGCAACGCAATGTTAAAAATATAAAAATCTAAGATGGCGGCCAACTTTGTTGTTTGAGGGCCGATTTCAATGAAACTGGGTTCGGGGTACCTACTATGTTGACAAAAAAACAGCAACGCAATGTTAAAAATATAAAAAAATCCAAGATGGCGGCCAACTTTTTTGTTTGAGGGCCGATTTCGATGAAACTGGGTTCGGGGTACTATTTTGACAACAAATCAGCAACGCAATGTTAAAAATATAAAAAATCCAAGATGGCGGACAACTTTGTTGTTTGTGGGCCGATTTCGATGAAACTCGGTTCGGGGTACTATTTTGACAAGAAAACAGCAAAGCAATGTTAAAAATATAAAAAAATCCAAGATGGCGTCCAACTTTTTTGTTTGTGGGCCGATTTCGATGAAACTCGGTTCGGAATATTATTTTAACAAGGAAACAGCAACGCAATGTTAAAAATATAAAAAATCCAAGATGGTGGCCAACTTTGTTGTTTGAGGGCCGATTTCGATGAAACTTGGTTCGGCGTACTATTTTGACAACAAAACAGCAACGCAATGTTAAAAATATAAAAATTCCAAGATGGTGGCCTACTTTGTTGTTTGTCGGTCGATTTCGATGAAACTCGGTTCGGGGTACTATTTTGATAAGAAAATAGCAACGCAATGTTAAAAATATAAAAAATCTAAGATGGCAGCCAACTTTTTTGGTTGTGGGCCGATTTCGATGAAACTCGGTTCGGAGTACTATTTTAACAAGAAAAGAGCAACGCAATGCTAAAAATAAAAAAAATCCAAGATGGCGGCCAACTTTTTTGTTTGTGGGCCGCTTTCGCTGAAACTCGGTTTGGGGTACTATTTTGATAAGAAAACAGCAACCCAATGTTAAAAACATAAAAAAATCCAAGATAACGTCTTACTTTTTGTTTGTGGGCCGATTTTGATTAAACTTGGTTCAGGGTACTATTCTGATAAGAAAACAGCAATATCAATATAAATAAAAATGTAAAAAATCGGCCAAGTACGAGTCGGACTCGCGCATGAAGGGTTTTGTACCAAAAACAGCAAAAAATACTGTTTGCTGTATGGGAGCAGCCCTTAAACATATATTTTATTCTTTTTTTAGTATTTTTTCTTGTAGCAGCAACAGAAATACAATATCTGTAAAAAATTCAACTGTCTAGCTATCACGGATCATGAGATACAGCCTTGTGACTGACAGACAGACGGACAGCGGAGTCTTACTAATAGGGTTCCGTTTTTACCCTTTGGGTACGGAACCCTAAAAATGACAAAGGGTTGATAGCGGTGAACTATGTTTTTGGGTTTATTTCGATGTAACTCGGTTGAAAAAAAAGAAAAACAAATAAGAAAAGCTCCCATACCACAAAAGTGATTATTTGCTGATTTGGTACGGAACCCTTCGTGCGCGAGTCCGACTCGCACTTGTCCGGTATTTTACTTTGCGTTGCTGTTTTCTTTTAAAAATAATACCCGAAACCGGGTTTCATCGATATCAGGCACAAACAAAAATTTAGATGCCATCGTGGTTTTTTTTTAACATTTCGTTGCTATTTTTTTGTTAAAATAGTACTCTTAACCGAGTTTCATCAAAATCAGCCCACAAACAAAAAAGTTAGCCGCCATCTTGGAATTTTTATATTTTTAACATGCGTTGCTGTTTTCTTGGAAAAATAGTGCCCTAAATCAAGTTTCACTAAAATCGGCCCGTAAAACAAAAAAGTTTGCCGCCATCTTGAACTTTTTATATTTGGAACACCGCGTTGCTGTTTTTTTGTTAAAATAGTACCCCGAACCGAGTTTCATCAAAATCGGCCCACAAACAAAAAGATTGACCACCATCTTGGATTTTTATATATTTTTAACAGTGCATAGCTGTTTTTTGTTAAAACATTGCCCCAAATCGAGTTTCATAGAAATCGGCCCAAAAACAAAAAAGTTGGCCGCCATCTTGGATTTTTTATATTTTTAACATTGCATAGCTGTTTTTTGTTAAAACATTGCCCCAAATCGAGTTTCATAGAAATCGGCCCAAAAACAAAAAAGTTGGCCGCCATCTTGGATTTTTTATATTTTTAACATTGCGTTGCTGTTATCTTGCTAAAATAGTACCTCGAACCGAGTTCCATCGAAATCAGCCCACAAACAAAAAATTTAGCCGCCATCTTGAATTTTGTATATATTTAACATTGCGTTGCTGTTTTTTGTGAAAATAGTGCCCTGAACCGAGTTTCATCGAAATCGGCCCACAAACAAAAAAGTTGGCCGCCATCTTGGATTTTTTATATATTTAATATTGCGTTGCTGTTTTTTTGTTAAAATAGTACCCCGAACCAAGTTTCATCAAAATCGCCCACAAACAAAAAAGTTAGCCGCCATCTTGGATGTTTTATATTTTTAACATTGCGTTGCTGTTATCTTGCTAAAATAGTACCTGGAAGCGAGTTTTATCGAAATCGGCCCACAGACAAAAAAGTTGGCCACCATCTTGATTTTTTTATATATTTAATATTGCGTTGCTGTTTTTTTGTGAAAATAGTGCCCTGAACCGAGTTTCATCGAAATCGACCCGCAAACAAAAAAGTTGACCGCCATCTTGAATTTTTTATGTATTTAACATTGCGTTGCTGTTTTTTTGTTAAAATAGTACCCCGAACCGAGTTTCATCAAAATCAGCCCACAAACAAAAAAATTTGGCCGCTATCTTGGATGTTTTACATTTTTAACGTTGCGTTGCTGTTATCTTGTTAAAATAATACCTTGAACCGAGTTTCATCGAAATCGGCTCTCAAACAAAAAGTTGTCTGCCATTTTGGATTTTATATTTTTAACATTGCGTTGCTGTTTTCTTGTCAAAATAGTGCCCCAAATCGAGTTTCATCAAAATCGGTTCATAAACAAAAAAGTTCGCACCATCTTTAATTTTGACATTTTTAGCATTGCACAGTCGACATCTTATTTAAAAAATATATATGAATATAGACTTTCTGTTTAAACCCTAGCCCATCTCTAGTTTTGAAAAAGCAAACTCTAGTTACATGTAAATGGTGAAATCTACACAATCGCAACTCTAAGTACGACGATGGTTTCAATATCCCTACTTTTAAGGGAAAATTTCATGTACTGGTAACATTAGTTTTTTGCTGTGTGCGTTTCGTCGAGCGTAAACACAAGCACCTTACGCACACATAAATTTCATTTTTGCCTCACTTTTGACAGACCGCCTTTTAGGATACTATCATTCTTGGCTTTATTATTCTAAGATTATAACTATATGCAAATAGAAAAAATACAGTTTTATCGGTTGTCAGTTTGTTATCCGAGTTCAAAAGGCATACAAAACTAATGGAATTTTACGTAGAAGTCGACCATTGTTGTGATTGTTAATGCGGTTTGTATTACGTCATACATAAGACTAGGCTACCTATGTAAAAACATAGGTGAAAGTCGTGCCAAAATATAAAAATATATAAGAGTAAAAAAGGGAATTTATTCAGAAAATATTCCCAAGTTATGGTATGCCTAGGGAATGATTGGCACCGTCATTAAAGTACCTAGGTTTTAGGTATGTTCATGAATAAATTAATTTTAATTCTAATTATATTACCGTGGGAGCATCATACGTCAAAACTTAAATTAGAATTAATTGCCCAGAAATCTTGTGCAAAAAATGTAAAATTATTAATTAGTAAAAGTGATTTTCAGCTGGTAATAAACAGATGAGTAAAGGTCCACCTCTCTTCGGATTAGACAAATATATGAACACTAAAATATATGGCCTTCTAATTTTATTAACATTCAGTAAAATTATCAACGTGACGTCATAAAAACTGTAAAGCAAAGGCGCAGTTTTTCAACCTACCTTGTTTGTAACTCGTGGAAATGAAAACGAGGTGTGGCCTTTATTTTTTCAGCTGTATTAGTAATTGGTGACGCAAAAACTTTTGTGTCGTTCTGAACAAATTGTGAAAGTTTTATGGATCACTTCTTGTTGAAAAACATATTATTATAAAAGTTGTTATGGAAAAATAAGAACCTACGTCATCCGTTCTTTTTCACTACCTATAAAAGTAATCCAAAAGTACTATGTTCCAAATCCAAAACCCTGTAAATGTCAAATTGTTAAATCATCTGTAAGGGATGTACCTATTATAAGAAATGAAAGAATCAAGAACATTAATGAGACGTTTATATATAGTATTATTCTTTAGATTATAAATTATATGGTGACGTTACCATTACCATTTTTATCAGTAGAAGGTACATCACGCCACGCTCTCTTATCTAGTTCTACGTGTTTATCAGTTGTTTTATTGATAAGTACACGACATTTAGTATTAATTCATTAATGTTTTAAAACACGTTATTATTAGGGTTACGTATATTTCGCAACAAAAAAACTGAATTTTCGCATAAATATAAATTAAAAATCTAAAATTATAAAAAAACTAAAAATATTTACAAACTCGTATTTATTACCATAATCATTAGAAATTTAGAATAACAAAATATTTATTATAGAAAAGTTAGTTAAAAGCTAATATCGTGATTGTCTTTATGTTTTCTTGCTTAAGCCTTTGCCTTCGGTCATTTATGACGACATTGTAGAGAGGTACTGAAATATCAGTCTTTCAGCATCTACAATGTTGACTGGGCTATGAAGACTTTGTATATAGCTGCCTCCGCGAACTTCAGGTAGAGTCTGTCTAAAAAGTCAGTTTACATGAGAAATTATTAAATTATTTATAAAATCATATACTGGTTACCCTAATGGTGCTGTCAAAATTTTAATTGTAAACATAGCTTTACTCAATTTTATTTAGATGGGTATTGGTCTTAGAGCATACAGAACGCTCTAAGGTATTGGTGGGGTGGTTGGGGATTTAGGTGGGTATTAAAATTGCTCTTGAAATTACTCATGTAAACTGACTTTTTAGACAGACTCTAAGCAACATTTTGATACAAGTATAATCTGCATGACGTTAACAGGAGTTTCTTGCTTAACCACATTGACGAGGTTTCTATGGAAATGAGCATATCCACTTAAGAGTTCATCCTGTGGTATATCCCTGAAAAATTGTATTTTGGAGTAGCTCTCCGTGAGTTGCGCTACGTGAGACTCGTAATAATAGAAAACTCTCGTGGTTATTTCGTTTAAAAACGTTTTTCAAGAATACAAGAATTGCTCGTTTAAAGGTAAGTATAAGATTATATATTATGTACTTAAATGTTTTTTTTTCTTCAAGACTTACATGAAGATTGTTTACCAAATAAGACAAGTAAGGATAAACAGAATGATCCTCCGTAAATTTAGTCTTTTAATTAAAAGCATGTTTAGGGGTTTTTGAAGTCTCCTATCTCTAAATTCCACCAAAGTAGGCAAAATCAATTATTCTACCTAGTTCCTCTGTATGTGTTTGAAACAAAAGGTTTGTTGGTTATGCCTTATGATCATGAAAACTTGAAAATTGCTTGAACTAGATATTCGTGAAAAGTCATTATACAAGGTGTTACAAAATAACCCCTTATGCCGAATAGATAAGAACCAAAGTTGTCATTTATTCCGCACATAGACAGTATTTTATCAAAGGCATAGGATATATCTTTGTTCGTAGTCATTTAGAATTTGCTAGTACTCTTTGGCATCCTTATTTTAAATGTCATATTGATAGAATCGAAAACATACAAAAGAAATTTTTAAAATCCTAAAGGTGCTCCCTCACCGGGAGCATTCGCGTGTAATATAACGTTACAGATTTGAGCATTACATCAGTGAAGGAGGAGAACCGAGCATTACAATGCGCACCTTGTAATTGACCGAGCGAGCACGAAGTGCGAGCGAAGCGTCTCTGCTTCAGCTTGGGCAAAAATTCTTTCGTATGTCTGTATGTTCTCTTCTACAGGTCGCATTTCTCAACCGATTATCGTGAAATTTTGTGAGCAGGTTTGAAAATAATATAGAATTTTTTTGTCACGCCTCTTTTTCGATTTTTTTAAAAATGGCGGAGATATGTAAAAAAAACATATTGCAGTCCAGCTTTCCGGCTCTGCCTTTTCTCCTCTACAGGTCGCACTTCTTAACCGAATGTCGTGAAGTTAACAGACATGTTTACGACTCATATCATAACAAACAAATTCACCAATGATCCATACAGCATAAGTAGAGTAGGTACTTAATTAGAAAATTAATAAGGAAGCTGCAAAACAAAATGGGTAAATATTTAAGTAGGTATAATTCTCTTTTGAAAAAATCCGTAACGCCCTACAACTAGGGTTGCCAACCCTACTATACACCGTCATTTTGTAGTCGTTTTAATTAACTTAAGGGAGTGTTCTACTAATGGAACTAAACATTTTTGCCAAAGAAACATGGGTCGAAAAACGACAAAAAAATTTGACTTTCCCATACTAATAAATTGTTTTAGCTGTCCAGTTAGTATGGGAGACCCAAATTTTTTTGTCGTTTTTCGACCCATGTTTCTTGGGCAAAAATGTTTAGTTACATTGGTACAACACACCCTTAAGTTAATTAAAACGACTACAAAATGACGGTGTATAATATAGTATCCTACTATATTGAGGGCTCGCCTACTATATTTTTGAAATAATATATAGTAGGCAAAACTACTAACTATATTTTTTCAAGTGAACAAATTAAACAAAAGCAACAAAAAATACATTACTTTAGTGTTATGCACATCAGTAATTGCATAATATTTTTTGTGATTAAACACTTGTCTTTATGGTTGTTGAATAAATTATGAAAATGTTAGTACTTAGGTACCTACTTACTTAAGTATGAAAAATGCAACTTCTTTAAAATCCTCCATACAAAACGGCAACCTACTATATTTTTTGGGACTTTTTCGCCATCTACCATATTTTTACACTATAAATCTTGAAACTACTATATTTGATCCAAAAAAAGTTGGCAACCCTACCTACAACTTACGTCACTGAGTAGGTACAGTTGCTATTTATTTAGAAAATTAACTCGATACGATAACGTTTCAAGTGTTCAAAAGTGAATTCGTGATGTTTTGTCGATGTCTCAAATTGCATTATCTCGTGTACTTTTCCAGAGGTCTGTTATTCATCTCAAAAACTAGGTAAGTACATTACATTACTTACAAAATTTGCGATAAGTAGGTTGGTTCTTGTTTTATCTTGTATGTTAAATTTAATTACTGTGCGTTCATTGACTTTTATATCATGACGTTACTAACGCACCTACTTACTTAAACACCTAAAGCTGGATATGGTACCTAGTAATAGTAAGGGTATATGCATGCATACAACTCCGGAAAATTATTAAAAACTTTGAAAACCGCCAGTTAAAAAAAATATTTTTTCATGTTGAACTGCATAGTGGTAACACTAGACCTAAATTGTGTTAGGAACGAAAACAATAATAATCTGTTTGTGTCAAGGGTTGCATGCAACTTTCTGTATGGAAAATTTAGTTTTTTATTTGTATAAATAAAAATAAAAAAATTACGGATTATTATGAAACATCCACTATAAGTAGGTACGCGTTAAGTAGGTACAAATGAAGTTGACATGCCTTTATTTTTTTTTGATAAATTGGGTATCTAGATTAAAATGCCTCGGGCCACAAAACTCATCAATAAATTGTGTTGTTAGGTAAAGAAAAGGTTTATTTCCACTTCTGCCTCCTGATAGGTCAAGCGATAACCATAATCCTGTTGTTTACGATAAAATGCACTGTTTTTGTTATGCACTTATCTACTTATAGGGCTATCAATATTTTAAAGAAGTAAATTCTAGTATAGGTACTGTAATCAGTAATTAATTCACCTATTCACATGGGTGACCCTACTTAATTCAACCAGGTGAATTAAGTCTACGACGACGGTTCTCCAGCTTAGTTAGGGTTTGCGAACCGATGGCGTAGCTTCTATGACATTCACAAGTGCTTGTAACAGCCTAGACATTTAGATTTTTTATTTAAATGCCATCAACCAAAAGACCATTGCTGAAAAGCGTGTACAACCCTTATTTCATGGTCCGACGAATTGACAACATTTCAAAATTTTTATCCTGTTTTTTTATTTGTTATTTAGAAATTACTGATGAAAGCATGAGACACGTATTTTTTTCTTTTCCAAAATTTTTATTTTAAGTCAACATAATATTCATTTGAAAACTTATTTATTCTAAAAGAGCGTAAGTGCCGTTTAAAGGATTTCTGGCGGACATTATCCTTTGCCCCTATGAATAAAAAAATCATTTTGACGTCAACCTGCCAACCTAATCTATGGACGCTAATGACGTTTGTTTGTTTATCTTTTGCTCGAGGTTGTTTTCCTTTATTGTCGCTATTTTTACCTTATTTTCAACAATAATAAATAAATATATACGTAAAATAGATTCCATAATCTCATGTGTAGTTCCTGCCTGCAAAAATACTGTGATGAATGCCCAAACAAACACTGTTTTACGTGCCAAACCAAAGTCTACACGTTTACAGGTGGTGTGTTGCTTTAAAGTTTTATGGAAATTGAAATTAATGCACTTCAAAACAAACTGTATATATTAAACAAGTTCAAAAGTACACAATATCTTTTTATTTCTAAAAAATAATATGTTTCGCAAAAGAATTCAGCTTCAGCAGCATGATGAAGTCCACTTTGGTAAGGTTGCGACTGTCTGCTATCAAAAATCCTTCAGAAAACTTGATATTATATTTTGATAGATGTTAAATTTAATCAAAATACTGATTTAAGTTAAAAATATCATGAATACATTCAAAACAAAACGAATAAAAGTGAAAAATATTTTGATTCTTGACACAGACTTTGACATACATTGTAAACTTGACAGCGACAGTTTTTATGATTATTATTTTTTAAGATAAAATCACACAACTTTTTTATGCAAAGGAGTTAAATTTTGATTATTCCTTTATCTTGATGATACAGTGTTTTTTCCACATATTTCGTTAAATAATTGATCAATAGCCCCGAAAAATTATGTACGGTGTCAGAAACTGAAAAACCTCGAAATGGTTTTCGATTTAAGGTACCTTATAAAAAATGAAAACATGTCAATTATACGTGCTGTGCTGTTATCCTATTCCTACTAATATTATAAATATGAAAGTTTGTGGGTTTGGATGTTTGTTCCTCAATCACGTAAAAATAAATGAACGGATTTGGTTGAAATTTGGCACACAGATAGTAGATGGCCTAGATTAAAACATAGGATACTTTTTATCCCGATATTCCCACGGGAACGGGAACCACACGGGTGAAACCGCGGGCGGCCGCTAGTTATCTATATTTGTCACTTTTTATAGGGCATTTGGAAAATTTATTACTTAACTATCGCGTGAGTTTCACGATAAAACGTAATGAATTATCTAAATAAAGTTCAGTACTTACTAACTGATATTTTTTGTATCGAAAATTCCAGTAGGTAAGTAGTAGTTACCTACATTTAGGTTTTTATTTTATTTCTGTGAGTATAGTTTAACTAAACTAAATACGGAATGTCAGTTTACTTACAACATAAAAGTGTGACAAAAGCAAGTAAGCAAACAATAAGGTTACTCAATCAGGCAGGATTCGAATGCGGGTCGCCTGCAGAGATTACTTTCCTGCACTAAATTGGTTTTTACTAAGTGTTTTTATTGTATTATTTTTATATAAAAAAGGTGTTTTTTTCACAGTACTGCCAAAAATAAAATTTGAAGACATTATTATAAAAATAATAAAATAAATAAAAATTCATTTATTTCAGTAATCTTAGGTACAAAAAATTGCTGAGACTTAATTCCCTGTAAGTAATCTAAAGATACTTGTGTTGGGAATGACCCGCAGTTACAAAATAAATATATCACAACAATAAAAAAAAACAATATTAACATTTTGGTGTTGATACAAGTAACAGTAGATCGAGTAAAAGTCTAATAAATAGAGGGACAATTTTATTGAATTTAACCTTGACTAATGTGATAAGAAAGTTACTTGACATTTAAACATTATTTTCTTATCGTTTGCCTCGTTACCGACTGGGAACATTCGTTATGTTATTGTCAAGATAGCCTTACCGACGTCACAGAGCCTTTGTTGCGTAGTACATACCTACACCTGAAAAATATTATCATTGAACATGAAAATTCGCTTTTGCATATCCTTATACTTACATATAATAAAACAGTAGAAAAAGTGTGTCTGCACATTACATTTAAAAAAGAAATATCTGGGGGAAATATTTTTTTTAAACATTTTTATTTATATTTTTTTTATTTTATACTTTTTATTTATATTTTTTTTTATTAATTTTTTATATTTTTTATAATCTGTTTTAAAAACGTGGTTTTAAAAAAAAAATTTTTTTTTCAATAATTTTTATTTTCAACTTTTTAGTCTATATTTTCCTACCACCCGTTCGAGACTTTTCGCAAGAAACTTATCAGCTTTATCAAAAATCAAAAGTAACATATATTTACAAACACATATATCCTTACCATACACATACAAAATAGGGCATGAGGGGGGCTCGAGGGGGCCTCGAGGGGAGGGCTCGAGGGGGGGCTCGAGGTGGCTTGGAGGTGCTTGAGGGGGGGTCGGGGGGGCTCGAGGGGGGGAGCCCCCCGAGCCCCCCCGAGCCCCGCTTCGAGCCCCCCCGAGCCCCGCTTCGAGCCCCCCCGAGCCCCCCCGAGCCACCCCGAGCCCTCCCCTCGAGGCCCCCTCAAGCCCCCCTCATGCCCCCCCGAGCCCCACTCAACCCCCCCGAGCCCCCTCAATCCTCCCCTCGAGCCCCCCCGAGCTCCCCTCGAGACCCCCCGAGCCCCCTTCGAGCCCCCCCGAGCCCCCCTTCGAGCCCCCTCGAGCCCCCTCAAGCCCCCCGAATCCCCCCTCGAGGCCCCCTCGAGCCCCCCCCCGAGCCCCCCCCCCTGAGCCCCCCTCGAGCCCCCCCGAGCCCCCCTCAAGCCCCCCCCCCCGAGCCACCTCGAGCCCCCCTCATGCCCCCCCGAGCTCCCCCGAGCCCCACTCAAGCCCCCCTTCGAGCCGCCCCGAGCCCCCCTCAAGCCTCCCCTCGAGCCCCCCCGAGCCCCTCTCGAGCCCCCCCGAGCCCCCCCCGAGCCCGATCAGACCCGATCAGACCCTGACCACTATTTCCCAACAAAGTACTCATCAAGACAATTCAAACGTGCCCATACTCGATGGAGTTGCACTGTTTCAATATTGAGTTCCTGTGGCATAGCCTTCCGGCTTCATCATCGGACCCTGGACCTCGTCTCCCGTCAGAGTACTCGTCAAGACGGTTGTAACGAGCCCAAACACGATAGGGTTGTATGGTGACATCATAGAGATCCTGTGGCCTTCTTCCTGATCCATCATCAGATCAGCTCAATGACACCATAATATTGCATTGCCTTCCAGTTCTGACCTATGTTCAAAGTTTCAAGTTTCTAGCTCATCGGGAAGCTAGTATAAAATCGTTCACAAACTTTGTGGAGAAACAAACACACAAAAAACAAACAAACGCGAAAGCAACCTAATAAAAACGTGGTAATAAAAATGACACCTTTGCAAAAGTTGTTCAGCCTGATGAGCATTTTTTATTGAGGTATAAAATCGAAGATCTGGAATACCTGATGCAGAACCAAGTTTAATTTACGTTAAAAAAATCGAAGATCATCTGATGTGGAAATCTAAGAGATCAGGTTAAAGATGTTTAGCATAATTAACCGACTTCATCAAAAGGAGGAGGTTCTCAATTCGATTGTATGATTTTTTTTATCGTTGTTCGCGCGTATTTCCGACATTTATGGACCGATTTTGATGATTCTTTTTTTGTTCGATCGAGTTTGCTTGCGAGATGGTCATTCAATTTTTTTCAGATCGGTCCAGTAGTTTTCAAGTAATCCTGAAAATACTATGATTTTGCATCAACTACCTTGATGACTTTGTTATTTATGAAGCAACCGAATTAGATGAAGTTCTTTGTGTTGGAAAGGCGATACCTTTAGTGAAGTAATTTTTACCGACTGCAAAAAAAATACGGTTCTCATGTTTCACCTGTATATAGTATGTTTCTCCGCGATTATCTCACGTTTGGCTGAGCCGATTTTTCTACCTAAATAATATACTTAGGGGGCGTCCATAAATTACGTGAGGCATTTAGGGGGGGGAGGGGGTCGAGCCTAATCTCACCCAATCTCACGTGGGGGAGAGGGGGGTCTCGGCAAATATCACGTAATTTTTTTTCTGCAGGAACAGTATCACGAAAAAACTAGGTTAAATAAAGTTAAACATTTTTCTTACCAAAATATGGCTAAATCCTAAACAATAATGTTTATTTAAATAAATGCAAAGCAAGCAAGCACAGATTAACGTAATCACACTAAAAATACACGTTTTGAAAAATCTCACGTGAGATTTATAGGGGGGGAGAGGGTCGAGCCATATCTCACGACATCTCACCAAGGGGGAGGGGGGGTCGAAAAATCGCCAAAATCACCTCACGTAATTAATGGACGCCCCCTTACCTACACTACCTAATAGAGAAGGTACTTACACTAAAAATTAAAAAATAAAAAATTGATTAAAAACAAAAAAACCGACTTAAAAAAAAACCTGCCTCTAAAAAGCAAGAAATAATATTCAAATCATAAGATACGCATTATCATCGTTATAATAACGTCTATTGAAGTCGGGTGGGGATTTTAGAATAAAAAAACGAAGTTGTACTTCCCGTATGTACGTACGGTACATTCGTACCCCACCCGACTTCAATAGACGTTTTTATAACGATGATAATGCGTATCTAATGATTTGAATATTATTTCTTGCTTTTTTTGAAGCAGGTTTTTTTTGAAGTCGGTTTTTTTGTTTTTAAACAATTTTATAACAACATAAGCTGGGAGTACTTACCTCCACGTGGTGAAGGCGGTAACAGTTTGGGCCTAATTTTAGGTATCGACTTGCCTAAATACGGGTCAGACGCTTAAAGCCGCTGGTGTCGATCTAAGGACTGAATGTTTTTCGCATGACAAACTTTATGTGGCTTTTCCAGGGTTAGTAACGCTTCAGGTCTTTTCATACTGGCTCCCGAAGAAGACTCCGAACATAGTTTATAATTTTTTTTAACTATGTTTACAATATAAAAAATAAAATATATATTTTTTTAACTTTTAACACTGCTACAAGTATTTTCTTATGTAACTACATTAGTTCATATTTATCTGCTACACTGGAGTCATAAAGTCCACGCGTACGAAGTCGCGGGCATCAGCTAGTATTTTCTAAAAAAAGTAAAGGCGTACGGAAAAATTCTTATGGTTCTACCCAGTTTTATTTATTCTTTTGGTAAAAGGTAGATGAGGTATACACAGCCAGAAAGGATTTCAAATGCGAAGGCTACAAGGACTGTACTTTAGGGTTCCGTACCCAAAGGTTAATAAAAACAGGACCCTATTACTAAGACTCCGCTGTCCGTCTGTCTGTCTGTCTGTTTGTCTGTCTGTCTATCACCAGGCTGTATCTCATGAACCGCTATAGCTAGACAGTTGAAATTTTCACAGATGATGTATTTCTGTTGCCGCTATAACAACAATACTAAAAACAGAATAAAATTAATATTTAAGGGGGGCTCCTATACAACAAACGTGATTTTTTTTGCCGTTTTTTTAGTAGGAACCCTTCGTGCGCGAGTCTGATTCGCACTTGGCCGGTTTTTATCTCCAGATTTGCAGGGTGTTAAAAAAAACCCGTAATGTCGAATAAAGTAAATAGGGAGCATCAAACTGAACAACTTATGGGACGAACTCTGAAACCGTGGAAAATTCAGCTGCTTCATACATTTTAGTATGAAACAGCGATTTCAGAGTTATTCCCACCTATAGCAAAAGTTGTTCAACTTGATGGTTCTTTTTTTATTTTATTTATTAACTAGCTTCCGCCCGCGACTTCGTCCGCGTGAATATTAGAGAAAATCCTTAGGGAACCTTCAACCAGGATCCAACCAGCCGTTTTTACGCGATTAGGCGGATCCCCACCAAGCGAGCAGCCTCGTGCGAGGCAAGACGTTTGCCGCGTGTGGCGGGCCTCGCACGAGGCTGCTCGCTTGGTTGGGACCCGCCTAATCGCGTAAAAACGGCTGGTTGGATCCTGGTTGAAGGTTCCCTAAGGAGTAAGGATTTTCTCTAATATTCACGCGGATGAATTCGCGGACGGAAGCTAGTTTATTACAACAGTCAGAATTGGGTCCAGATATATTAGTAGATATCCCGTTCCCGTTTCTTTACACTTTTCCGTTCCCGTTCCCGTTCGCGTTCGCTTTCCAGTTCCCGTCCCCTGGGGCTGAATCATGTCCACCGTGTTGGACTTCAAAATAAATGTCATTTTCGCAATCACCATCCCACAAAACCTCAAAAACGACATCCACATCGATTTTCATGTTTACTTATCCCATTTACCCCCTAAGGGATGATTTTCAAAACAATAAAATATGTGTTTGCCTTTTTATTATTAGACGTACTCTCACGAATTTTAAAGTTGTAATGTCTATTTTATATTATTTTACCATACAAAATTTGAACCCCATTTTAATCTAAGAGGTTAAATATGTCCACCGCGTTGGACTTCAAAATAAATGTGATTTTTGCAATCACCATCTCATAAAATCTCAAGATCGACATCCATATCGATTTTTATATTTACTTACCCCATTTAGCCACTAAGGGGTTGATTTTCAAAATCACAAAATATATGTTTCTCTATTTATTTTTAGACGTGCTCCTACGAAGTTTAAAGTTGTAATGTCTGTTTTATATTCTTTTTCCATACAAAATTTGAACCCTATTTTCACCCTTTTAGGGGTTAAATCATGTTCACCGTGTTGAACTTCAAAATAAATGTCATTTTCGCAATCGTCATCCCAGAAAACCCCAATTACGATATCCATATCTATTTTTAGGTTTATTTTCCCCATTTCACCCCCATTTCATCCCCATAGGGATTGAAATACTGCCAATAACAATATACGTTGCATTAGATTTCCATCCATAAGCCTTAATTATAAATTTAGTGATTTTTACTTCGAAAATGATGGATTTTCTTCTAAACACAACTTCATCCCCCTTCATTCCCCTTTGGGGGTAGAATTTTGAAAAATGCTGAGACACGTATTTAATAATTTTCAATCATCAGCTTAAATACAAAATTTGAATATCCTAGCTTCAAAACTGAGGGACTTTCATACAAACTTTCATCCCTTATTTCATCCCCTTAGGAATGCCATTTTCAAAAATCCTTCCTTAGTGGATGCCTACACTGTATAAGGTATCTGTGTGCAAAATTTCAAGCCTCTAGGTTCAGCAGTTTGGGCTGTGCGTTGATATCTCAGTGAGTCAGTCAGACAGTCAGTCAGGACTTTGAATTTTATATATATAGATGTATAGAAACAAACAGTCATACAAAGAATTTGACTTAAATAAAGTGTTAATTATAGACCTATAGTTTTTATAAAATCTATACGACTATATACTAAGAAAAGAGTAGAGTATGCTAAACAATGGCAGTGGTAACATTACCCAATTAAATTACTGACTGTTTTAACAAAAAAAAACTAATTTAATAGATAAGTTAACATTTTTTTAATTTAATTTAAGCATCCTTAAGTAAATCTTTCAAAGAGGCTCTAAACGAATCAATTTTGGACAAGTTTTCGTCATAATAATAGGTCTTCACCTATGAAATTGCCGTACTGCAGTACAGACTTTTTCAAACAAAAAAAAGTTTTGATTGGCTATGAATTCTAAATTCAAATTAATTTTGTTTTAAAAATATGACATTCTATTTACAAAATCAGTCTCTTGTTTATTGATTAGCGTTGTATTTTCATTACATTTCAACATTTTTCCTCATAATGGATACTTCGAAATTTCGTGTAATAGGGAATATGCATCATTTTTTTTTAATCTTAATCAAAAGTATAATGCTTGAGAAAATTAACTGTGATATTAAAACTTTTCTCTTGCGTTTTTTTCTCGTGATATAGTTACTTGAAATTAGCGCGCAGCAGCACCCGCCGAAAACGCTCCATACAAAACGGTGACGTCACACATCACGTTTCAGGTGTGTTTCGGCGCGTTTAATATGGAGTTAGCCAATAATCTTCAATTATCTCCCTAAATTTTGCGTTTAAGTACATAAGTGTCATACAAAATATTATTTCTTATTCGATATTCTATCTGACTGTAAAGTGCATTATATCCGAAAATAAAAATAAAAATTGTAGATGCAGGATATCTTCACCATATATTCAGCGAAAAGGGAAGTACTTCCACCGAGCTAGGTGACTGTGCTCGGGGACCGCGGTCCAACCGTTGATGGTTGGTAGTTGTATATATGCGAAGTCGCTGAGAAAACTCCGATAGCGAGATGTACGAATTCCATACTATTTCGTCGCTCTCCGTACTGATAGTCATTTCTTGCCGCTTCAGCCGCCATCTAGTGAACTCGATGTGAAACATTGTTGTACGGCGTGTTGTGTAGTGTGTGCGGCGCATGGTAGATGCCGCTCCGCTCAATATGCTTTTCGCTGCTCCTGCATTTTCTATGTGACGCCATAAAATAAATATAATGGAAATATTTCAACTTTAGCTTACTGAATAATACTGTTTACTATACATATACCGTACGTAACTTGGACTATGGTTCAACCCAACAAAACACTTTACAAGGGTTCCATAAATTATTACATATTGACTCCACTTGTAAACTTATGCTGAATATTGAAAAGTGGTATTAAAAATGCTAATAAATAAGAGCATTTGTGACACAAATAGCTCTCAATATTTGTTTAGTATCAGGAAACATTGTGTCAATGAGACATTTATCTTTGGGTTTGACGTGTAGAGTGCAATTTGAGGTTTTTAATTGCTTTAGAATTCTTGGAAGGTTGTGAGAAACAATTGACCATGGGAAAGAAAGGACTACAGTGGTAGGGATGACAGGAGACGCGAGAGCAAAGCGTGGTTTGGAGGATTCGGAGCGAGGTTACGGAGGAGGATGGAAGTGTCAGACAGATGTCATAGAAAATATTTAGTGCTTAGTGCTGAAGGAGCAAGTGATATTAAGCTATAAGTTCCCTTTCGGTATGTTTCATTTAATAACATTAGTCTACTTAATGATTTGCCTGTTGTTAATTCTAGCACTGAGGTGTGTCTAAATTAGGTTGGCTTTTTAGCTTGACTAGAAATGCCAAGTCGAAGGCTAGGAGTAATAGATCACCAACTAGTAAGTTGGTACCTCATTCGAAGATTAGGAAACGATAATAATCGTTTAATCCAGGGAAATAGATCAGGTACATCTTACAATAACTCTATGTTTGGAAACAAACATTTACTCATTCAAAACACAAACTTCACACAGGCACAGATTTGGTGTTGGGTTGGCAATAAGAGAGATCATTATGTAGCAGTACCTTTTGAAACTGTTATTTTAATAATATCAATTTTGTTAATATGCTTTTAATTGTATTATGCCAGTGGAGGTATTTTTGAGTCTGGGACGCATACCACAAAACAATGCGGATAGCATCTAGAATCTAGATTATGTCTAGAATCTAGATAGGCGGGGCATTGCTTCAGCCCCCCATAGAGGGGGTTGCTGGTGTTAATACATGTTACAATATTCATAAATAATCGTGCCATGAACTAAGGTTAAAAATGGAGAGTCACATTTTGGCGCATGTGACCAGGATCCCGTCATTAAATGTTTCAATAGCAATTGAAACAACGGGAGTAAAAAAAAAAAATACAACGTGGGGTCCATAACGTAACGATCACTCTCTAAAAATTATATTTAGTAAGTAGTTGCTATGACCATAGAACACCAGTATTTATAAAATTTTGATTTTATAATAAGAAAATATGTAGTGGTAAAATCAATAAGTTCTAGTCTATACCAGATGTAATAATTTTCAACCTTTCATTTGTTTGCTCTATTTCTGTACTGCTGATTTTCGTTCCAGTTGGCAATTTAAAAGCAACAACGAAATGCAATTATATAGCTCATATAATATTACTTCTTTATAAACGATAATTGATTAAATCAACATTTTGATAGGACAGAAATGGACATCAATTATTAAAAACGTAACTCACTTTTAAAAAAATATAACAGTTAGCCAGATGCTTACTATGTTGTTCAGAAATAGTCACAAACTTCGTTCCGTTTACAAAAAAGGGTCACTTTTTATACAAAAGTTTGGTCTGAACCAAACTTTTGTAGGTATAAACTTTTGGCTTACCATCAAACAGACACGTGGTCATTTTAATGGCAGAGACCTAACAAAACAAATGGTAAGTATAAGAAAGATTTTCGTTTAATGAAATATAAATCGATCAACGTACGAGCAATGAACGAACACAGCTAAAAATATGCCCACCTAAATAGGATGAGAAAAAAATTTACGATATTTTATTCATTGAGATCGTGTGCAAATAATGTGTTTATTAGATTCATTTTATAAATACCTTACTAATGGGTAAAAGTTATTGCAATAAAATAAAATATATTTAAATCTAATTGACATATGTTTTTATTTTTTGACATAGTTTAAATTAAGACCATTATATTTATTTTGCTAAAATACTTATACAATGTCTAAGTTATACAGTAAGTACAACATATTTTGCCAAACAACCTCGTATGCAAAACGCGAAATGCATTTTCAAATATTAAATTCATCATTCATTCACCACATTAAAACTAATTATTAAATCAATAATAATTATTATATCATGAAGTTAAGAAAATGAATATCTAATCGTATAAGTGAAGAAACATTTATTAATTAGCCATATTTTGGTAAATTTTATTTATAGAAGTTAAAACTGTCTCATAGTCAAGCTCGTTTTGGAACAACGGTAGAAACTTAAGTTGTGTTAATTCCAAATGTTGTTAAAATATTCGATCGAAAGTTCTGTAAAATGCATTGCAAAAGAAAAAAAAAAACACCACGCAGCTCGGCTGTTAGCCATTGTTTAAGAAGTCGGACTAACAGATGTGTAAAAAGTGAAAAAAAAAATGGCTTGGGTAAACGCAGCAAATTATATAAGATACAAAAGCTTTATGGCTTTTATTTAGGCATGAGTATTTACGTTAATTTTGGGAAACGTAACGTAACCAGTTATTTCGATAGCGTCACCTGTTTCGAAAAGCGTGATCTTTAAAAACTAGCTATTTCATCAAGTATCGACTATACTACGATAACAATAACTTTATCTTGAGTCTAACTAGTGACTACCTAATATGGCTGTCACCTATGAGTACGCTGTGTTAGCTAGCTATAATTATTTAGTCACAAGGAATAAAAAAATGTTTTACACGTCCGTGAATTTATCTATTTGCAGTTTGTCTTTCTAACTAACTAACAATAGTAAACGGCTCCAGACCCCAAAACTGAAAGCTATAAACCTCGGAACAATATGCCTTAAAAATTATTTTGAGAAAAACAATACAAGTTTATGTCATTGTCTCGGCCCTCCGTTCGTGTCACACGTGCGGCGGACTTTACTTTGTCAATGTGTGTTACTCGCACTACACCCAACCTCTTGCCCATAACGCCTTTGTTGATCGTTGCTATCTATTTGTCTAGTAACTGCTTATGTGTTAAATAACGATTCCTTTTTCTTCTATTGTCAGACAGAATTCTTATTACAAAATATTATAGTTGGGTGCAGGGTTCAATTATATTTTGCTTTATTAGAAAGACCATGTACATTTTGCATTAAGATCGATAATTCAATAGAAATAATAGTAAACATCATGAGATTTGAAGTTATTGACAACTTGAAAAAAAAAAAAGGGAAAATGCGTTTGTAACTTTCGCATTTTCCTGGCGCAATTTTAATTTCGTCAGGCACAATGTCTGACAAAATTAAAATCAATTTGAGTGCCAATGTTTGAGGGGGGCTTAAATAATATTGATGTAAAATAATTTTCCTAGGTTTCATTTTACGTGTTAAAATTGTCTAAAACTCTAATCTAATGAGTTAATTGATACTTATGTTTAAAAATAAGCTACAAAAGGTACCTATTATCATTTCAACAATCATAACATTATTTTTTATTACCTATTCCATATTATACATCTGCAAAAACGTGGAGCATCCATCACCTGTTTCCTGATTGTGGTGATAACTTCGTCTCAGTTCGTACCGTAGCGACTACAACAGCCAGGCTTCGGAGATGAGGAGTGTCAGAGCGAAGAAAAAAAAAATAAGTTAAGTGTTCAGTAGTATAATTATTATACAAACTTGAGTTTAAAACCCAAGAGTTTTACCATATTGTTTCAGTTTAACGATTGATTAAAATTTTAAAATCACTTTACATCTAATGTGAAACTTCAAGTTTTATGAAAGAGCTTATTGTTTATCGTTAAACAACTTTGATTATTTATTTCGACGGGTAAGTGCCATTGCGATAAATCAGCTACGTGAGTTAGCGGGTTCGAGTCCCGAGTGAGAGTGTATAATTGCAAAAATCAGATGTTCAAACCACATGCATACTATTATTACTATAAATATGCGGCATTCAGTAAGTACAGTTAACAAAGTTATAACCTTAACAGTTGAAAATAAATCGCTTGCAAGGATGAGATGACTAAAAGTTCGTCTATTACCTGCCTCCATTGTCTTTGTACAAAAGATGTTTTTGTGACTTTTGGGTAAATGCCAATCTAGAAATGAACCATGTTCAACTCAGCTTTGCTGATGACAAAATTATTTTCAATTATGAATGCATCAAAATTAAATTAATATTAAGACATTAACAAGGTTTTGATTGAGTAATTGAGTAAATAAATAATAGGTATATAATAGGTATAAAAAAATATAAAAGGTTAAATATTAATTAATGTAGATTAGTCATTACTCTTGGTATTGACAATACAGAAGTTGTAAGTAATGTGGGTATTACAGTTTCTTAGCTAGTTTCCTATCACAATTCCAGCACAAGTTCCGGGAAAATATTATGGCAGTCCGTCTCCGTTCGCAGAGCAACAATGGATTAGTGCAGTTTCTGAGGCAGATTGCGTCTTCATCGTGAAGACAGATAAGTACCGGCGCATGGTAGATGCCGCTCCGCTCAATATGCTTTTCGCTGCTCCTGCATTTTCTTCTTAATTTATTATGTAGCGTATGATCACGCCGCTACCAGGATCTCTTCACCATATATTCAGCGAAAAGGGAAGTACTTCCACCGAGCTAGGTGACTGTGCTCGGGGACCGCGGTCCAACCGTTGATGGTTGGTAGTTGTATATATGCGAAGTCGCTGAGAAAACTCCGATAGCGAGATGTACGAGTTCCATACTATTTCGTCGCCCTCCGTACTGATAGTCATTTCTTGCCGCTTCAGCCGCCATCTAGTGAACTCGATGTGAAACATTGTTGTACGGCGTGTTGTGTAGTGTGTGCGGCGCATGGTAGATGCCGCTCCGCTCAATATGCTTTTCGCTGCTCCTGCATTTCTTCCTAATTTATTATGTAGCGTATGATCACGCCGCTACATCACTCCCCCCCTTTCACCTCTTGAGAGACTTGTATAGGGCCAGTAACGCTCCAGTCCATAGAGTACTTAATATTCCCAGTCTCCTTCATGACGAACGTATCTGCTGGCTGCTCTGTGTGCGGTATGGCTACATATGCAGAACTGTCACGCCGATGTAAGCCCGATATCTGTCCGGCTAAGGCTGCCCGTGTCGCCGTCGTCCGCCAACCCAAGTCATCGCCGCAGGACCAAGTCGCATTCTTCTGCTGATCGTGGACCTTGATGGCTGCTCCAATCTTGATCGTATTGAGGGGTGATATACCTTGATGTTGCTCCATTGCTCCAGAAGGTTGCTGCTGTCCAGTGTCGGTGGTCACCAATGTAGATGCAGGATCTCTTCGCTAGGTATTCAGCGAAAAGGGAAGTACTTCCACCGAGCTAGGTGACTGTGCTCGGGGACCGCGGTCCAACCGTTGATGGTTGGTAGTTGTATATATGCGAAGTCGCTGAGAAAACTCCGATAGCGAGATGTACGAATTCCATACTATTTCGTCGCTCTCCGTACTGATAGTCATTTCTTGCCGCTTCAGCCGCCATCTAGTGAACTCGATGTGAAACATTGTTGTACGGCGTGTTGTGTAGTGTGTGCGGCGCATGGTAGATGCCGCTCCGCTCAATATGCTTTTCGCTGCTCCTGCATTTCTTCCTAATTTATTATGTAGCGTATGATCACGCCGCTACAAAAATATCGGTATTTTCCCCTGATTTCATCGTGTGATAAAACAAAAATAATACATTTTTTTATTTTTTTTCCTGGTCCATCATGTTTTTATAAGTGTCCGCAGCGATCAAGCTCAATTTCATCAAAATCGGTGACTTATGCATATTCCCTATTATGGAATATGAGTTCCGTCGTGGCACCAACGCGGCACAAACGACACGTAACATCAACGACGTTTACGGAGAGAACTGTACAAACGAACGTACAACCCGTTATTGGTTTGCTCGGTTCCGTTCTGGGAATTTTGACTTGAAAAATGAACCTCGTGGTCGTCCGGAAACTTTGGTCAACAATGATGAATTAAAGGCGATTGTGGAAGCAGATGAATCGCAATCTACAGCTGAGCTGGCAGCAGCTTTTGATGTTAGCATCAAAACAATATTGGTCCATTTGCGACAGATTGGCAAGATAAAAAGCTTGATAGATGGGTGCCACACTGCTACTTCACGACAACGCGCGACCCCATACTGCACAACAGACCGTCTCTAAGCTGCATGAGTTGGGTTTGGAAGCTCTCCCTCATCCGCCATACTCACCAGATCTTGCGCCTACCGACTATTACTTTTTCCAAAATTTGGACAACTTTTTAGCGGGAAAAAAATTCAATTCCCGAGAGGCAGTACAAAACGCCTTTGAAGAGTTTGTTGTCTCCCGTCCAGCTGATTTTTTCAAGAAGGGCATCCATAAACTTCCACAGCGTTGGCAAAGATGCATTGATTGCAGGGGTGATTACTTTGAATAAAAGAAATAAATAAGTTCGAAAAAAAAATACTTTAACTTTTTTCAAACAAAACGGCAATTTCATAGGTAAAGACCTAATATTTACAGGCTCTTCTGATAAAGCTATTTTGAACATAACAAGTCCTACTTCGAGGAATAGAGAATAAACGTTTTTAGTGCATAAACGCTCACATCTACGAGGCACTCGGAATGATATATTGTGCAGTAGTGCGGGTGCATCAACAAAGTTATTAACGATTTTGGATAACATTATAATGTCAAAGTAATTGCGACGTTGCTCTAGGGTCATCCAAATTGTGTCGTTCGGCAGCGGTGGAACTATCACTATAAGAAAAACCAGTTCTATAATCTAAAGGTGTTCCCTCACCGGGAGCATTCGCGTGTAATGTAACATTATAGATTCGTCTTTGAGCATTACATTACAATAATACCTCCCTGACTGACGAGCATTCACATGTAATGTAATATTATAGATTCGACTTTCGCATTGATGTTACAAGTTGTATCAAGATATTACATATTGTATCACTAGTGGCTCCGTGAGCTGTAGACCTCGCGAAAAAATAAAATAAAATGTCACCATGAAGTTTTCATAGCACACAGTAGGTACGTGAGTATTGCAGCTAGATGGTGCTTCTAATTTTGATAATTTTTCAAAATGGGTGAGTTTTTTATAAATTTGGAAAAATTGGCTTGACTGAACAGTTATATATAATTATCGAACCTACTCACAAAATTTCACCAGAATCTGTTGAGAAATGCGACTTGTAGAGGAGTTCAAAAAGCCGGAAAGCTGGAATGAAATATGGTTTTTTACATATCTCCGTCATTTTAACAAATTTCGAAAAACTGTCTAGACAAAAAAAAACTATATATTTATCAAACCTGCTCACAAAATTTCACCGAGATCGGTTGAGAAATGCGACCTGTAGAGGAAAAGAGACAGCGCCGGAAATACGGACTGAAATTTGAATTTTTTATATTATCTCCGCCATTTAAAAAAAAATTAAAAACTGGCTTGACATAAGAAATCTATACAATTTTCAAACCTGCGTACAAAATTTTACGAGAATCGGTTGATAAATGCGACCTGTAGAGGAAAACAGACAGCACTGGAAAGCCGGACTGAAATATGTATTTTTAACATTTCTCCGTCATTTTGAAAAATTTCAAAAAACTGGCATGACAAAAAATTCTATATTATTTTCGAACCTGCTAACAAAATTTCACGAGAATCGGTTGAGAAATGCGACCTGTAGAGGAGAACATCCAGCGTCAGAAAGCCGGACTGAAATACATTTTTCTTACACATCTCCGCCATTACGAAAAATTTAGAAAAACTGTCTCAACTTGAAAAAATTTATATGATTTTCAAACCTGCCTACAAAATAACCAACCATGATAAGTTTATCAGGAGGTCAAAAATCATTCAATTTGTTCTTTGTGCAACATTTAATAAACAAGGAGATTCCTAAACGTTTTAGCTAAGAATACCTAGGTCCTAGATAAAATATTTAGATAAAAAAAACCTAGTTATTTATGGGAATAAATCAATAGGGCGACTGGAAATAATTAAAGGTGACTGTTAATGGGATACTTCCCAAGTAACATTTTAGGTTCTAGAAAGGTTTTGAAAAGGTTCTAGAACCTTTGTATGAAAATCTGTTCGTAAGTCCTAAAAGGCGCAATAACGTTATAATAACCTCGTATTAACCTCCTGTGTGCAAAAAGGGCCCCAGTTTCAGAACCTTTTTGAGAGTTGCAGCAGAACTTATAGCTCAAATCCAGAACCATTCTAAGTGTTTACACAGAACCTAAATATAACCTTCACAACCTTAATTTAACGTTAATATAACCTTGCAGGGCAGCTTTAAGGTCCTAAATAAGTCTTGTATGTAACTCTATGACAACTTAAAACCTTTTTGACGGACTTGAATAAATGCCATTCCAGGACTCTCAAGTTTTCAAATGTTTCTGTATAAGATTTGTCTACACAGAAACTGTTTATAATGGCCATATAATGGCGACATTCGCTGACATTATACCAAATTTCATAATGGCAGGATAAGTAAGTGTTGTATTTATAAAAAATAATAAGTAGCTTGCTAAAGTCCAGAAAAATGATAAACATAATGCGACTGGCACTTTATTGTGACACTTTAGGATAATAGTGCTATATACGAGAAGGGCCTTTCGTAAGATGAAATTTTCAAAGATATTTTAATAAATAAAAATTATAAAATAAGATCATTTGTGGAAAATTGCATTAAAAATAAAACGTCTATTCATATAAAAACCATTTTTTTTAAATAGTACAGCACACGTTATTTAATTTTGCCTATTGAATGAAAATACATTGCTTTTTTGTTCCGATTTTTTTTATGTCAGTGAAAAAACATGGCTGACTTTAGGAAATTACCAGAAAGCATTAAAATTAACCTTTTCAGAACTGTAACAGCTAAAAGCTATTAATGTTTGCCAAAATAAGAGCTAAAAGTAATCTGGCGGAGCTATTTAGAACTACAAGGTTGTTTTCGCAGCTTTAGGGTTATCGCTAGGAGTAGTTCAAGACTTGCAAATCGCGAAAACAACCGTTGAGCATAATTAGTAGCTTTTAAGTTTTGGCTGTAGGACTTGCGTTTGACCCTGTGACGGTTGATCTTGCATAGGGATGGGATTTTATCCGGAAAAAACTAAATGTTGGAAAAATCCCGGAAAAATTACGAGAAATTTACGGGTCTCCACTTTCGGTAATTATTTTCTGGTTAAATTGTAAATAGAAAAGGATTTAATTTAAAAAAACTTTGAATTTTTGAGACCCGTAAGTAATAAAACTATAAGTAAATAGACTTTTTAACCGACTTAATAAAAGGAGGAGGTTATCTAACTCATTGGGTAGGTATATTTTTTTTAAAGAATGTACACATTGATTACTCGAAGACGGCTGAACCGATCGAAATGTTTCGAACATTATTACATCAGGTTTGTTCCCAAGTTGATCACATTTGATTTCATGGTTTTAATCAGGTTCCTATAATAATGAATATATATATTTTATACGGATGATCGATTAATGAACCGATTTAGATGATTTCTTTTTCGGTTTGAAAGAGGTTACGTTAAGGATGAGACCATATTTTAATTTGATTGGCACTTGACTTTAGTCATTTGGCATTGCTTTTGATTGTGAGTAGGTACTTTTCTCGAGAAATGCGATAGAATAAATTGGAATGAAAAAAATTGGCTAGTGTGGTCATCTGAAACGACCAGTCATGCAGCCATAGATTTTTATAAATATTTCCGCATTCTTTTGCAAATTTGATGAGGCTGATACCTACGTAGCTTCGTGTTTCGCACTTGTACTATTATGTATTCTGTGGTTTCGCTTCCGTACCATGCGCACTTGTGTTACTTTATATTCTATATTATCGACAACCATGAATTTTCTTGTGTAGAATTCTGAGTGCTTTATGAATTGTGATTAAATTAAATACGTACGGATATACTGAGAATTTGTTTTTTTTCTTACTACAAGTATGTACCTATTGATGGTCAATCGTCCATTACATAGCAAGAAGTGAAACCGAATAGGATCGTTTAAAAACAGACAACTCATTTAATAATTCCACCTAATCTCTCCACTAATATCCTTATTATTTAAATGATAAAATATGAACATATCCGGTACTTATTCGAATTTTTTCCCACTACCCATCTCTATGCAAGACAACTGATGTTTTTGAGGATGCCTCTAAAGCTTTAAAATATTCTTGTAGGACTTGAATCATGCCTTCAGCTCATAAAAATAGCTTATTGGTTTGGATTTTAACCACTCCGTCCTAATTTGTTTGCCTAGACAACTTTAAAACAGTCTAAAGGTTTTATGTGGGTTATAGAATTAACTAAAAAGTGATTTCTACATTCCATAACTTTATGGTTGTATCAAAGTAAAAAAAAATACCTTTAGCTCCCACTTTAGCATAATGCTAGCCTTTCCAGAACTTAATCAGGAGTCTACGAGAACTACAAGATCTTAGGACTATATCCTCTTGAAACACAGGTAAAAATAACGTAAATATAAACTCCTGTGAGCGGCTCCAAGGTTGTAATTATAAACAATTAGTTTTAGGACTTAAAAATCATTTTTAAGTACTTAATATGACCAGATGGCACAGCATTAACCTTTTTAAGTCCTTAATAGAACCTAAAGGCATTTTTTACAACCTAGGCCCCAATGAAATGTTACTTGGGTTAAATACTAAACTGGGCAGCAGTTTATTTTTTGGGCGACAAAATAACTAAACAGGCGACTAACAGTGGATTACAAAAATACTCAAAACAGGCGACTATTTATGGGTGATAAATAATTAAGTTAGCAGTTAAAACTCTAAATGGGTGACAAAAATACTGAGTGGGCAACTATTATACCAAGTAGGTTAGGTACCTAACTATATAACTAATTTAAGCTGCCCAACATGGTATCTTTAACACGTTTGCTGCTTTCTCGTTTGTTTGTTTGTTTTTTGCCATCTCGATTAGGATAATAGTCACCTTTTTAAATAAAATATATGCCAAGTTTTTATGTTTTGTGTGCCCTAAGGTTTTCGCCCAAAAAGTAATTTGGTCGCCCGTTCTAAATTACTTTACTATTGTGACAGATTGTGATTGTGAATGCGCGTTCTAGGTTTAATGCAATCAAACATAAAAACAAAGTAACAACTGCAAGAAAAGGTAATTTCAAAAGGCAGTTTAAGAAAAAAAAATAGTACCTAAAAGACGGCTAGATGTCGTTGTTCAACTAAGTACGTAACTTTTAAAGAAAAAAGCAAGAAGCTTATACCTCCCTCAAGAAGCTTAGGTATAAGCTTCTTGACCTCCCTGAAAAAAGCAAAGGACAATTGACAGTTAATTTTCTTCTTCTTATCTTTGTTATGGCATGGTTATGGCAGTCTACTCCTCTTCAGGGAGTAACTTTTGCCAGTATTAGGTACTTGTTGTATGGTCTGTGGCTGCTAGGAAAAATTAAAAAAAAACCTACCTAGTTGAATAACGCCATCTATCAGCATAAAAATAAACTAAAATTCTCAGCTGTCAGAAAACCGCTCATTACGAAACTGTTTTCTTAATAGTTTTAGAAGATCATCGCGATTTTTATCTTTTCTACTAATTTCAGTTTGCTGTTAGCGCACCTACACATATTTGCTGTACATTTTTGCGTAGGAACTACAGGAAATGGGGTTCTACTGTTCATAAATTCACACATAGTACCTACCTACAATACCTGTCTTTTCCAAAATATAAAACAGACTTAAAAACTTACATATTTAATTCATTTTTTCATAAAAAATGCTATAAAAAATGTACACGAGGGCAAAGCCTGCACATATATTTTCTCTCGCCCCTTATCTAAGAAATGCGAATGTCCATCAGCCATTTTTAATTTCCCCACTGCTGGGGCACAGGCCTTTCTTATGGGTGGATGAGGAGGACGGGGGCCATAACCCACCACGCGGATCCAATGCGGATTAGTGGGTGTTAACGACTGCGAATTCAGCCGGGACCAACGGCTTAACGTGTCTTCCGAAGCACGGAGGAGCTCGAGATAGTAAATTTTTGGTCACCCATCCCATGACCAAGGACCGGAACCGCTTACCGTTAAAGGGGTTTTTGATTGGGTATTTTATAGACTTTTTTTCAAAAACTCTATCAATACGGTAGCCTTATCAATACGGTAACCCTATCGAAAGGGTAACCCAGGTAAGCTTACCGAATACGAAAACCCTATCGGGAAAACCCTACGAAGGCTTCATGAAGGGGTTTTAAAACGTGTTCAAGCAATTTATACCTAGTCCCACCTGGGCCGAAGAACCGGAACCGCTTATCGTTTGAGGGGTTTTGATAGGGTATTTCATGAACCGCTTACCGTTAAAAGGGTTTTTGATTGGGTATTTCATAGACTTGTTTTCAAAAACCCTATCAATACGGTAAGCATGACGTCGACTGAGGCTGGCCCCAGACCTACCGGTTTCATTTCTTTGCTTTGCTGTTCTACCATGGACCGCCGGCCAAGAGGCTTATTTTCAATCTATCGCATATTTTGACCTGACCACATTGGCAAGATAGCCATTAGTTTGGTGTTATCAAATATCGTCGTCTGGGGTGCGATGAGAAGTTTTAGTTTTCGTTTTAAAAAAAAACTGCTGTTTTATTCAAAAATTAATAACTAAATTATCAAAGGGGAATATATAATTGCACTTTAAAAATAATGTAACACACTTTAAAATGTTTAGCTTCAAAATTTATTGAATGAACTTTAAAAATAATGGTTTCCACTATAAATATGCTAAGCTTTAAAATTAATACTTTGCACTATACAAATTAATTGTTTAGCTTTAAAATTAATACCTACTTTACACCAGGGGTGCCCAAACTTTTTCTTAAGGCAAAAAATTATGACTAGGTAATAGAGATCGATATTTTGACCGTTTAAACCACCAAATATTTATCAAGAAAAAAAAATGCATATGTTAACCTACATTGGGTGCAAAGTGTCAAATCTGTTATCCTTGGCGATCGACCGTATGGGCACCTCTGCTTTACACCATACAAATTAATTTTATAACTTTAGTACTGGTAAACAGACGACTAGGTGCAACGACGAACGGGCGCATCGAGAGGGGAGCTGAGGAGGAGGTTAGGTTCCATTGCGTTGCGACCAACAACGCTAGAACCGACTTGATGAGACTTGCCATCTCATTAGTCTGACATGGGTTGACAGAAATTAAATGATTTCGGAGTTGGGACACAGTTATAGTGCAAACCATTATTTTTGTAGTGATAATATTAATTATAGATCTACTATTATTTTAAAGTGCAAACCATTATTTTTGTAGTGATAAGATTAAATTATAGGTCTATCATTATTTTAAAGTGCTGATATACAATTTTATAGCTGTTTTCATCAAATTTAAAGTGCTATTAAATACATCCCATTATCAAAATGTATGAAAAAGTTCATTTTTTTTCGCGATTTCAGATTTGGTCCCATAGTAAAAGTTGTTCAGTTTTATTATGGTCCCTATCTACCATATTCAGTTTTATAAGGCTTTACCAAACATCTTGTATAAATAAGCGATCGAGTTATTTTTAACGATCGGAGTCCATGTTCAGGGTGGCATATCTCCTAAAAGCTTCCTACTTCGCAATCCAGGCGATGATATTTGATAAAACCAAGCTAATGGCTATCTTGCCAATTTGGTCTAGTCCCAAAATGCGATAGATTGAAAATTACCCTGGTTGGCCGGCGGTCTTTCAAGCAAGGTAGCACAGCAAAGCAAAGAAACGAAACCGGTAGGTCTGGGGCCAGCCTAACCCTATTGAAAGGGAAACCCTATCATTTGGTAAGCTTTTTAATAGGGTTTCCCTAACAATTGGCTTAACCAAAAAAAGGGGTTTTCCGGTCCCTGCCCATGACCAACCCTTGCGTACGTTTAACCTCCTTACGAACTTAACCTCCGCAATCGCTGGGCCAGGCGCTAAACCACCGAGCTCCTCGACAAAAAAGAAATGCGAATGGCAAATTATAAATGAAAAGATGCTGCTTAATATAAACAGTATAATAATAAATTTTAATAACAAGACGCACTTGGGAGTGCTGTACAAACGTAACGTTGCGCCCGCGCACCGGACGCGCCTTCTGTATCAACGACGCAGAGTCGGCACTGAAGATTTGACGCGTTGAATCTTCTTCAGCAAGATCTAGAAAAGATAAGAGAGAATTAGGTTCTCTTCCAACCACCTTATTGTCATCATCATATCAGCCGCACGACACCCACTGCTGGGTATAGGCCCCCAAGGATCTCCACGACGATCGGTCCTGCGCTGCCCGTTGAAGAACTTACGCACTAGACCTGAATTAACTATCCTTCGAGCTGATAAAGGTAACACAACGGTGGTTATGGATACGTCGGATTATAACGCAAAAATACAAGAACTTTTGAGTAATGAGAAAACCTACAAACATGTTAAATGTGATCAAACCGCCAAGATCCTTAATAATACGAAAGAACTCATCAAAAAACATTCAGAACAGTTAGACCTTGACGTCGATTATCTTATTCCATCCTGCCCTATACCGCCGAAACTGTATGGGTTACCGAAAATACACAATGACTAAGGTCCGCTACGTCCCATTGTAAGCCAAATTGACTCACCAACCTACAAATTGGCTAAACACGAAGCGAAAACACTCACACCACTGAGAGGTAGTACATCAGCGTTTGTAAAAGATTCCTACCAGTTTGTCAGTGAGATACAACATCTACATCTCGCTGATGATGAAACTATGGTTAGTTTTGCTGTTCTCCAGCGGCTTCCCGCGACCTTCACCAGTTCGTCGGTCCATCTTAGTCGCCTACCCACGAAGCGTCGTCCGGTGCGCGGTTGGCATTTCAGAACCGTATCTATTTTAACTTAAAAATATTTCCAGGCATTAGCGAAGCCACAGACAGAAATACACTGAATCTCACCATATTGTCGCGGTCAATCTGCCTCTGTTGGTTTTTCCTCGTTACCGCGGCAGAGGGCATGGGTTTCCGAGGCGGCTGTTCTCGTCCCGATATGGAAGACTTCTTGCTGTTCCTCGCGCTCAAGATCTTCGTCAGCAGAATGTGGTTGTGTCGCTCGATCTCGCGCAATCTTTCGTTCGTGAACGACATGTATATTCTACGCGTAGAAGGGACGGAGACCGAACTGAGGAGAACACGAAAACAGTAAGAACCAGTGGAAACGAATAAAGTTGTTTTAAGTAGTTTTCGTAAAAAATATCTGGACCAGAAGAATAACATCTTTGTGCAAAAACATTTAGATAGGTTAGACTATAAGAATAAAATTCTTATGGTTAGACCAAGTTATCCCTTTTTTTCAGGCTCAAGCTACAATATGATTTGTATGAGGTACTCGATATTTGTTCTCGGTTTAGTTGGTGGTAGCTAGGGCTTATTTCAAGTCCGCCTGGCTAGCTACTACCATCTTACCTAAGTTTGACGCCATAACAACAATTTAAAAATTGTTGTGTTCCGGCAGAAAGAGGTAAGATAGCCAGTTCCTCAGTGATGAGGATTCCAGGAGTAGTGCGCTTTCACCTTCGGCCTTATCGTCACTTAAAATTAGGTGAGGCGAAAGCCAAGCACTAACCCGTTGTGCATAGAAAATTGACTAAGCTTTGACTTAATACTTACCCGAAATCTGATCTTCCTGAAATGGAACCTGAGGGCTTATGTGACATACAAGACTGACTTTTGGAGAGTTTTACGGAAGACGGAACTGCCCGACTTTTGCTGTTTTCCTCAGCAGACTTCGCATGTGATTTGACGCTTTGGACGGACTCTTCTCCGTCACTCTTGTCCTCCTCAAATTCGTCTGAATAAGCATCTTCTTCTACAGACTTTGCTTTTTCTTCTTCTTCTTCTTCGGAGTCGTAGACGCATGTTTCGATACAAATGTTCGGAGGGCGTTTCACCGCATCCACGATGCATCCCATTTCTGATAGCTCCTTGGACAGCTCATTGACTTCGTTGTTGTTCTCTTCCTGATATTTAGTTTTAGCTCTATTAGAATCGCCGGAAGAATAATCTTCGATGAAACCACTGACGTCTACATTACTTGCCTGGCGTGACATGGTGCGGTCAAGCGTGCTTTATTGTGTTGTTAGACGCTAAAAAGACGTAAAAAGAATTTAAGTAGCTGATGTGGAATCTAATATACAATTAACTCTATGGCGAGGCTACACACATGGTAAATACTGTGATCCATCGCCTAAGATTAAATTTTAACCATGGAAAGTAATTTGTATGGAATGTTCATTATTTTACTTTCCATGGTTAAAATGTACTATATGGCGATGGATCACAGTATTTACCATGCGTGTAGCCGTCACCTATGGAATCTAACTACGTGTAAGTAGGTAGTTACCTACTGAAACTGGGGACAAAGAAACGCAATTAAATGTAATTATCTACTGCAAATAGGTACAAATTATAGTCCCTAGATTAGGAAAAGAATCAAGAAAATAATAAAATATTTAGCTAATGAAAGTGGCTTGACTAGGCATTGTTGAAGTACATAAAAAATAATTGCCAAGCAAGCAAGAATTACATAGAACTAGGTACCTAGGCGACCTACATAATAAAGAAGGAATATTATTGCCACTCATTATACTTTTGATTTTAAGTGATTTGTTGGGTATACTTTGTCAATTCTATTTTACCAAATAGACAATTCAACACCTTCGTTTGTCTCTATAATATCTACTATGCGTAAAATTCTACAAAGCAAACTGAAATACTTCATTACTTAAATAATTACCTACCGTAACGTAGTACCTACCCACTTATTTTATTAGAAATGGAAATTAAATTACACGATAAAATGTTAAGTATAATGTTTCAAAATGCCACTAATGTATGATATGACTTGCGTCAAATGTTTTGTTTTAAATCTTACCTACTTGTATTTTATTTGGAAGAGCCAGTGCTAACAACGTTCTGATATCCGAACTGGAAGCATAAGTATTTATGTTGAAATTGTAATAATATAAAAAGTCTTTCTTCAGCAATAATATTTTAGTAAAAAAATCAATAAAATTACTTGGAGATACAAACAAACAAATAAACGCGCCGTTCGTTGGTTGGAGTTCCACAAGGTTGGTTGCTAAGTTTGCGTTCCGTTTACATGTTAGCAAAATAATCTATTATTCTCAGTTTCATGATCTCAATATTTTTGATCGAATCATTAAAGGGAGAAAGTTTAAAATTATTGGTAACATAAGACTGATTTGCAAATGAATCAAATTACTTAGAAGTTAGGTAAGTTGTTCAAGCAACATTGCATCGAACGGAACGGTGTACTGTTTGACATTTGACATTTGCCTGACATTCCACTCCACGGTCGATTTTGTTTTGACATTTCGGTTCACTGGGAACTTCTAAAGTTCATTTCATTTTTCGATTTCATTCACAGAAAGAAGGAAACTTGAAATTTCATCTTGCGATTATGATTAATTGGTAGTTCCCCGTACTTAGCTAGTGTTTTACTAAATTTCTAAAATGGTTACAATTATAAAGAACCAGCTTCTGAAACATTTGTCTAGGTAAGTCTGAACGCCCTTTGATTCGTGTCTGGTTCTTGTATACGTATTAATTGAGTTATTTACATCATGATAATCACTTATTGTTCTATAAATAAGTTACTTACATTAGCTGGTATGTATTAGATTAATACATTGTTAGATTCCTTTGCTAAAAGTTCCATTGTTCTTGAGTGTCTATGCAAATGTTACATTTCTTATGTATATTTATGATTAGTAGATAAATATGGTAAAATTTTCTAAACACGAGAAAATACTCTTTGCTATGAAACAAGTTAGACATGATACCAATATTTTTCTTTGGAACGTGGTTTTAGTGATATTAAACTATGTATGATCCAAACAAAATATCAATCAACAATAACACAAGCTGTCGAGTTTAATAAAAAACAGATAGACAGGCAAGTACTTGGCCAAACGATGATGAGATCTACGATGAAACGCTCTTGCCTAAATATACCTTTTCACCCGCGACTTGAAGGCCCACAGATTGTACCTATCGGGTAACACAGTCTCAGGCAAGGAATACTTACTTGTAACTTGGTATTTTGTGAATCGCAGTACGATTTTTACACAAAAATAAGAAAAGATGGTAGGCTCTCCATACATGGAACTGAAATTGAAATTTTGCTTCAAACCTATACTTGCGGGGTGTTTAAAGATAGACATTCATGGTCTGACTATTTTTGCTCAAAGTCAACCATCCTACTAATATTATAAATGTGAAAGTTTGTGGGTTTGGATGTTTAGATGTTTGGAGGTTTGTTCCTCAATCACGCAAAAACTACTGAACGGATTTGGTTGAATTTTGCCACACAGATAGAAAATAGCCTAGATTAAAACATATAATACTTTTTATCCCGATATTCTTACGGGAACGGGAACCAGGCGGGTGAAACCGCGGGCAGCCGCTAGTTTGAAATAAATACACTTCCAAAGTGGTAAAATGTGCCCCCCCCTCTATCTTTTAAAATAAAAGGGTGAAAAATAAAAAATATAATTATTTCCTGTAGATCCTAATAAACACTTTCAAAGAAAATTACTTTAAAAAAACTAATTTCACATGAATTAAATTAATCTCAAAGATCATACATACAATAGAAATATGTACAAGTTTATCAATTAATTTAATCAAATATTGTCAAATGAGTATTTTCCCGGCCAACGAGTTTATTCCTGGGTTTTTTCCGAGTCGATTGTAAAAAAATCCGGAACTATGGAAAATTTCCGGGAGTAAACCCGTCCCTAATGATTAGCAATAATTAGATAACAAATGGTAAGTACCTTCTGCTCTACCTGCCGGTTCATAATATTAGTTTCAATAATCTTCATAAGTACATTTTCAACACCATAATTAACAATTCGGAACATGTTAAAATATTATCCTCCTAGATTACTTGCTTTTATGACTCATAAAAAAGTAAAAAAACAACTGATTATTCTTTGTATAACATAGCAATGGTCAATGGTTAATATTAGGTTGGTGTAAAGATTATCCATTGCCTTTTTTAACCATGTTTTTTCTCGTGACTACTTAAAAACATATGAATTAATATTATTGCCAGTTTATATCAATTTCAACTACTAAAATTTATCTGCAGATTCACAAAGAATCTGTCACCGGAACAAATATCGCTGTCGGCACTACGAGGGTCTGGTGAACTGCATGACCTCACCCTAGATGAGGATCTTTTGACGGACCTCCTCGAGTTGCCTGGTTGGGTGCGGCTCACTTCTGCTAAATGCAACCGTGCTACGTTCAGGATACAATGGACCAAGCTCAAGACGGTGCCCATAGTGCTGGTAATGGTTTAGAAATATTCACAAACATATTTTAAAATATTTTCATTGAATTTATCATCTTCAATTTAATGACTCAAAATTTACCTCCAGCAGAACATTCTTATAATGAACCTCCAATTTTAAGAAATTGTAATCAAAAGTTGACTGTTTTGTTCAGTGGTTTTATTTTTCTATAGGGAAATTAATAACATTCCAATAATATTAACTGTAAGAATCTAAACCAAACCATACACTAGAAAATCAAATGGTACTAAAAGACTTTGATGAACTAAATAAGTGAACTTTGATTAATTAATCATTAATGGTTATGTGATAAATAATTTAATATTTAAAGTAATATTTATTTAGCTAATAATAGTAACACAAATCATATCCATAGGACATCTTATATCTGTATTGTGTTTGACCCTATATCAGTTCCACAAATAATTATTTTGCCCCTAATTTTAATATGTTCTGTAGAGATCAAATTTTTACAAGTTAAGCTGTCACCTGGTGACATTATGGTAATGAAGATGTCTTCGCTGTTTACATATTCTGAGAATATTACTATTCATAACTAACTTCCCCATCTCATTTGAATAAGAAATTACATGTCCTATTAATATTCATCCAACTTGATTTGGGCTATAATGTGGAACATGACTATTGGTAGAATTGTGCGTTCCGGTGCGTTAGATCCACTTCGCATTTGTCCATTTTGCATTTGGTCCATTTCGCAGAATTAGGGTGTTTATTATTAGATTTTTTCATAATTTCTTCTTCTTTTCATTCAAAGTGTTGAATTAAGTTTATAAATGTATCTAATCTAGATATAAAAACAAATATTATAGCACAAACTACAAACCAAATCAAAAATCATTTAATAAAATCATGCTAGTAAAACATATTTTGAAATCTTCTACAAGACCAAAGGCTACCAGTATCTTTATCACATTGTATTCGATATAAGGGTACACAAAATCGTTGCTGAAACAATATCCGTCTTTTATCAGCTGAACTCATTGCAACCCAAAACCTTTGTCCTCTTCATGGTTGGGCGCCTCGTATTTTATTGCAGTCTTCTGACTGGCCTTGGTCTTGTGTGTCAATACCTCCTCCATCTTACAAATTATGTTTCAGTTTATGTAATTTGAACCTTACTTCGATAGAGATAAAGTTCAATATTAAAGACTGATTAGAGTTATCAATTATCTATGTCTGTAAAAATGTGTATTCTGTTATTATTTTCAACAATTATCAGTATGATGGATGACTCATTGGCCTGTAAATCTACTATGAAAAGATATTGACACTTGTCTTGTTTACATAGTTGCTTACTTAGGTGATATTGTAGTAACATAGTCGTAGTCTTCTTTTTCTCGATATTTGATTCGTGTACGTAGTACATGCTTAATTTGTCATTTGTCAAGGATAGATGGATAGATATATTATTCTTTATTGTTTACCATAATAGAAAACATTACAAGGAAAAATACAGTTTTAGAACAATTTGGCGGCCTTATCGCTAAAAAGCAATTCCGTAGGAGGATAAAGAATTACCATATTATGAGAAGAAAAATGTTGGTTTATCTAACTTTCCTAATTATCCTTGTTTTATTTCTATTTTTAGTGCTTAGTTTAAGCTCAATACAAAACATGTTAGGCATTCTGAATTTCAAAGCAAAATTTTAGAGTTGTATTCGTGATATCATAGTAATACAAGATAATATAAAAACAAGATAAACAATGATAATATAGTGATTAATCGAATTCATAAACAAATTACGTGAATAATGTAAGAATCGAAGGGATATGTGATTGGTGGCTATCTGATTTAGTTCTACTGCGAAATACTTTTGAAAAGTAGTTATTTATTTAAAGAAAGAAATGCGACTGACATACATAATGTCCTCGAATGACCTGACTAAAATGATCTTTAGTTATTTCAGTAGGTACAGTCGGCAGCACGTCAGACTATACAGGTTGACCTTGAGACCGCCTTTATGCCGTACGTAATAAGAGCTGTTTTCGTAGTTCAACTGTATAATCTAACGTGCTGTCGTGCGTACATAAAATCAAATCAAACCCACCTTAAGTCTACTGCGCATGTTTGCAGGCGCCCCGCATCACATCCCCCGCCGATGAGACCTAAAAATGACTTCTGCGCATTAAATGTCACCACTCAAGATCCGTGCCGAAGCCTGAACCCATGATACCAGTCGACCCTATTTACATACAATCATAAATCATTCATTAGAAAGTATATAAGACAGGGGTGCCCATTCTTTTTCATAGGAAATCGACTTGGCAAAAATGTATGACTAAGAGATCGACATTTTGACCAATTAAGCTACCAAATATTTAACAAGAAAAAATAATGCATATGCAAATCTCTTATCCTTGGCGATCGACCTTAAAACCTCTCGCGATCGACCGGTCGATCGCGATCGACCGTTTGGGCACCTCTGATATAAGAAGTATATCATCGCTAAAGTAGTTGAATCTCCTGTAAGATGGTGTCAAATGGGTCCAAATTCCAGCTATTTAACATCTCCCTAGGGCCTAGCTAGGATGTGCAGTGCAGTGCACTACCGGTCCCACGCATCAGCTTCATTTAGCTATAGATACTGCAAGCGATATCATGTTGTTTTCAAGCGATCGTCCCAAAAAAGGTTTTCTTTTTGACATGACTTCGAGACATTTTCCACAGAATCTGGACGAGGTGCGCATTGCCCTAGAAGTATGCGCGGAGCCGCGTGTCATGAACCCTGCAGCGGCCACCTCTATGCCTGTGCCGGGAAAATATAGCTACATACACAAGGTACTTTGGAAGTTAAGGCCATTCTATATATTCTCCATTCTATAGCAAGGCTCTTGTTCACCTTATGACACTGTATTCCAAAATTCAAAATACGGGCATTACCACTCATGCACTCGCCGCGTCGCGTTTTGTCGCGCGTGTCGTACGTTTCTCGCTTGATGTTTAAAAAATGTTTCAATATTATTGTAAGCTTTTCATAAACCGTAGTGCATACAATCGCTTTCCTTCCATGATATGCTACGCAGTACATTTAAAAGAAGACAACCCTAACGTCGTCAGAAAAGATGAGAGTACGAAAGAAAGACAACTTCTAGGTGAATATAACTGTAGGGAAGGGAGCGCTGTGCGATCTGAATTGCACTTTATTGGGTCGGAGCAAGAGTCGCTTTTTATTAAAGGATCTTGCGGAGTGGCCCTTCTGTACTTGTACTATTATGTGTTCTGTGGTATAGTAGATGTACCTATGTAACCGGATCAACGAGGCCAGGCTTATATAAGTTTTCAGATCTCCATGTTTTATATTATTCAAAAAACCCAACAAAACATTTGCTGATTATTTAGTGACGTTAGAATAAATGCGGATGTTCGCATTAGTTTTTATAACCACCCAAAGTTTATTCTATACTAATGATGCTGCAATTACAATAGTTACTTTTTGCTATTTGTTTTTTACCTACGTGAAATGACAAATCATATGACAGCTACTAGTAATAAAACACAATTGTTTTTAAAATAACTTCTACTTTTCTTAAACCCTACTTTTTGTTGCAGGTCATAGATGGAATCTCAGTGGCTGTGAATCATGTTCAAATAGACTTCAATTGTGATGCTTTCACCAGTAGTGTTCAGGTAATAAAATGTTTCGTTCAAAATTTTTTGAATGAATTATTAAAAAGGGACCAAAAATAAGGTACATTCGTCATCATGACTCCTTACCATGACTACACCAGACGCACGAATCAGCGCCATCGTTTTTTGGTGGATATTCCAAAGACTCGCACTAAGCTTTTTGCTTCAATTTTTAGTATCCGTACCGCTAGAGAGTGGAACTCCTTGCCTGAGTCTGTATTTCCCGATAGGTACAATCTGGGGTTTTTCAAGTCGCGAGTGAATAAGTATGTTTTAGGCAAGCTTGTTTCATCGTATCGCAACATCGCTTACCATCAGGCGAAAGCGTGATAGCCTATCTATCATTTTATTTATTTATGATTTATTCAGAAAATTAACAGCAGGTACAGATTGAGTGATTACATATAGTTAAGTCTTAAATAAGCCAATTATAGGATTCCATAGCTATAACAAATTTATATCATCATTACAAAATGGATGTTACAGATACCGTTACAAATACCAGAACATTGATATTATTGTGGGATTAAATTAATTGAATTCGTTAAGTACTTTAAATTGACAGAAATTGTTGCTTGGCAATAATAATCATAAAAAAATACTTTATAAAATCCTACTTTTGAGGGAAATTTTGTACCGGAAAGAAGTCGTAATAGATTGCAAGGTCTTTTCTGTTAAAGTTAAATTTTGTTCCAGATCACAAGGGTGACGGTTGAGTCTCGGACGCCAGAGGGTCGGAAAGGAGACTTAAGACTGACTAGAATCAAATCTCCGGACACCGGACAACTGCTTATATTTAAGGTCTGTTAATCATCATCTTTATAATAGCCCATTTTCACGGAATATAGTGCTAAACGTACAGAAGTCCATCTGCGCGAGGACCATCAAATAATAAGCTACTCTCGCTGTACGACAATAAAGTACAGTTTCAAATTGCACAGCGCTGCGTGCCTAATATTGTATGCACCTTCTCTTTTTGTCGCGTAGCTCTGTCTCAACCGACACACGACATCCCTCGTGCGTTGGCTCGACTGAGTGAGCCGCGAGCAATGCGCTAATATTAAAGTTCAAGGGCGGAGTGAGCCCCCTCTGCTATTACAGTCCACTTCAGGACATAGGCCAATCCCGTAGAAATATGTTGGAGCGCGAGCGGCGCTCTCGTTATTCTTCGGCGGCGGTCGGAGGTCGGGCCCAAAACCTGGGACCAAACGACGGACGGCCCCCCCACTTGGCATCCAACTAGCGCGCGAGCGGGCGACTAACGGCATTTCTCATACATTTTTGATTTGTACCAATATATTAATTGTACTACAGTCCGCTGCTTTCATTCCATAAAGGATCCATCATAAAATGGTCGTTTTAAATTAATCTCGCCGGAAAACCGCGATCGAGACGTCGTTTAATTGTCTGCAAGTAGCGCGGATCGCAAGTGGACTACGACCGTGCCAACGTGGGAACGTCACCACTTCGAACGATCACCGTCGAGGAAGCCCAAGTCACCTTACCTTCTGGGAGTATATGTACAGATAAACAGTGAGTTCGTTCCAATTAGTCCTTTTCTATCCCCATATTTCATATTTTTGCCGATTTAGAAAATCATTGTCATACCTACCTGTCTTAATTTTTCCTAGTAGCCACTATTTCTTTGTGTAATAGCACTAAAATAATTAAATTCATCCATTAAACTGCACATCATTCCTGCTTATTGCACAAAGCGAAACATACTTCCGCATTCGAGTACCGGCCACGTGCGCACGCACCTTGCTACTAAGCCGATCCACATTCCATGTCTTTTGTGCATCGATTGACAAAAGATCTATTAATAGAATAACTGCTTATCGCAATCAGCTGTTGACCCATATTTTTGTGCGCATTCCTTTGTCGCAGCTATTAAGTAAATCTATTCGCATTCATTGCACTTCGATTGCATTGTCATCTTCATTTCAAAATGGCTGATATTAAAATTTTAAACAAGAAACGCAGTTCTATGAAATCTAAGCTTACAATTTTTGACAAATACCTAAAATCAATTAAAGACATTTCACCCCTATCTCAGCTGCAACGTTTAGACTTACAAGATCGCTTTAGTAAATTTGAGTGCTTATATTCCGAATATGATGCTTTACAGACCGAAATCGAAATCTTGTTGGAAGACCCTCAGCCAGCGGTCGTTGAGCGTGAGGAGTTCGAATCGCAGTACTACGCGCTGTCAGCACTTGCGCGCAGCCTGATGAAGGTCACCGAGGTCGCAGGTTCAGTGTCGGGCTCAGACAACTTTTACTCAGGTGCACAAAACAATAAACATAATTTTATTCGTTTGCCCAAAATTGTTTTGCCTCATTTTGACGGAAGTTATCAGTGTTGGTTGGAATTTCGAGATACTTTTGTTTCATTAATTCATTCTAGCAGTTGCATTGATGATATAAATAAATTCCATTACTTAAGAGCTTCACTCAGGGGAACAGCAGCATTAATTATTAAAAACATAGACTTTCGGGGGGATAATTACAAAATTGCTTGGGATTTACTATGCGAACGCTTCAATAATAATCGTCTTTTGATTAATAACCACATCCAATCTATTTTTGATGTTCAACCAATATTAAAAGAATCTAGTATTTCTCTTCGTAACCTTGTTGATACCATCAATAAAAACATAAGGGCGCTTACAACTTTAAATCAGCCTACTCAATATTGGGACACTCTTCTTATCTTTATTATGGCAAAGAAATTAGATTCCGTTACTAGTCGCCACTGGGAAGAGTATCGCAATACTTTAACTGATGATCCCACTTTGTCACAATTTTGTACATTTATTAACAGGAAAGCGGACTTATTGGAATCGATTGAATCGAATCAAAATGTATCGAATAATACTATAGTTGCTCTTAATAATACGCACTATCCTAACACTAATAATCAAAAACAGAATCAAAATAAAACTAATAAATCAATAAATAAATCTTATACTATAAATTGTCCGCTTTGCTCCCAGTCTCACTCTTTATTTTCATGTGAATCTTTTCGTAACTTGTCCATTGAGAATCGAATCCAAAAAGCAAAGGATCTTAAAGTTTGTTTGAACTGTTTGCGTTTAGGCCACGGTGTTAAACATTGCAAATTAACACACTGCAAGTATTGTAAACATAAGCACAATACTCTGTTGCATTTAGAGTCGAATGAGGCTAAACCTCTAATAAATCCTTTGCCTTTGCCTTCTCCGTCAACCTCCAATGATGTCGCACTGTCGGCTAACTCTGTGCAGCTTGCTACTTCTTCGAATGTTTTACTGTCCACAGCGATGGTGCGAGTGGTTAGCGCGACCGGTGAGAAGTACACGGCACGGCTGCTGCTGGACAGCGGTAGTACGGCCAACTTTATGACTTCGAGTTTGTGTGATAAACTGGGTTTGTCACGACGCGGTACGAGTACCAAGGTCACAGGTATCAACAATCACGTATACACTAGTACACAGTCTTGCCATCTCACAATAGAGTCTTTATGCTGTGCGTACGTAACGGATATTCAGTGTCTTATTTTGCCTGAGATAACTAACGTTCTGCCGTCTTCTTTTATTAATATTAATCATGTCCCCATTCCATCAGGTCTTAAGCTCGCTGACCCGAATTTCAATATTCCGTCGGTCATTGACATCCTGGTAGAAGCCGAAGTATTCTGGAACGTCTTAGGTTCCAATTCTATAGAACTCGGTAAAAATCTTCCTCGTTTATGTGAAACCAAGCTTGGCTGGCTTGTTTCCGGTAGCATTTCACATAATACTCGTAATTTTACCTCTTCACAGTTCTGTAACTTCACAAATTCCTCTCCCGACCTTACAACATTTTGGGAACTCGATAATGTTCCATCTCATCATTCTTTGTCTTTACAAGAAAGAGCTTGTGAAGAAAATTTTCGAAAAAATACCTTTCGTAACGACGACGGTCGTTTTGTAGTCACGATGCCTCTTAAAAATGACCCAAGTGTCCTAGGGCATTCTTACAGTACTGCAAAAAATCGCTTTTTATCCCTAGAACGTCGTTTCCAACGGGAACCTCTTTTTAAGTCAAGATATTTAGAATTCATGCGTGAATACGAACATCTAGGCCACATGTCAAAGGACACTATTCCTCTTACTAAGTCCGACAATTCCCAAGTCAATTATTTTATTCCCCACCATGGCGTTGTTCGGGAATCAAGTTCAACCACCAAACTTAGGGTAGTGTTCGACGCTTCGGCCCCTACCAGTTCCGGTATTTCGCTGAACGACATTCAAATGACCGGACCTGTTGTTCAAAACGACCTTTTTTCCATTTTGCTTCGTTTTCGTCAACACAGGTACGTCGTGTCAGCTGACATCGAAAAGATGTACAGGACAATCGAAATTAATTCGGTTCAAAGACCTCTTCAAAAAATTATTTTTCGATTCGATCCAAAAGACCCTCTTTCTACTTATACTCTAAATAGCCTTACGTACGGTATGACCTCGGCTCCATATTTAGCTACCAAATGTCTGAGTAGTTTAGCAGCTGAAGCTTCCGACGAAAACGTGAAGTCAGCCATATCACGTGACTTTTACGTCGACGATTACTTGGGTGGAGGGAGCTCTATTTCAGCTACAGTAGAGGTCGCAAAATCTGTACAATCTATACTTTCAACCGCCAAATTCAATTTGCGCAAATGGCGATCGAATAACCCTGAAATCTTAGCTCAAATCAGTAATTCAAACTATAATGAAAGTAACACTTTAATTTTTTCAGAGCAGGGTCAAGTCAATACACCTTCAAAAACGTTAGGCCTTAATTGGGTCAGCGATACAGACTCCCTAACGTATACAATTAATTTAAAACAAAATAAAAAGGTTACTAAACGTGTAATCTTATCAGTGATCAGTCAAATATTCGATCCTCTTGGTCTCGTCGGTCCATGCGTCGTAGAGGCAAAAATAATCATGCAACGCTTATGGATCGAAAAGTATGACTGGGATCAAACTGTATCAGTCGAAATTAATAGTCTTTGGTCTATCTTTGAAAAAACTTTAATTTGTCTAAATTCTTTAAATATTCCTCGCTGGGTACTTTGTAATAATTCAATTTCTCATGAAATTCATGTTTTCACAGACGCATCCGAGAGGGCGTATGGAGCGTGTCTGTACATACGCTCTTTCGACGACTCGGGCGCAGCTCACGTACAGCTGTTGACCTCTAGGAACCGTGTGGCTCCGATCAAGCCAACAACGACAGCACGGCTTGAGCTTTGTGGGGCTCTTTTAGGTTCAAGACTGTGTACTAAGGTTCTAGAGTCGCTTAGTTTGCCTATTGATTCCTGTAGATTCTGGTGTGACTCAACCATCGTTTTGGGTTGGTTGTCTACTACAACCACTCAGTTACAACCTTTTGTACGCAACAGAGTACATGAGATACAAGAGAGTACCTGTGGTCATACCTGGAACTACGTACCGTCGAAGGACAACCCAGCGGATCTCGTTTCACGTGGTCTTAGAGCCGACATTATCGGCAACACTCCATTGTGGTGGACCGGCCCTTCATTTTTGTTACGTGATAAAAATGAATGGCCCAAAATGCCAAACAGCGTGGAACGGGATACGACTGAGGTAGTGACGCTTCATAGTAGTGGCGATAGTGCTAGTAGCTGTAGCAAAAGTAGTACGCTTATTAACATAGTGCAAAATTTAGTAGATAGGTATTCAAGTTTTTCGAAATTACTAAGAGTAGTCGCTTTTATTAGAAGATTTTTATTTAACCTTAAAAATAAATCAAACAAAATGTGTGGCAATCTCACAACTAAAGAATTACTAGATTCTCATAATTATATTTTACATTGCGCTCAACTTCAAATGTTTCCAGAGGAATATTCAATTTTAAAAAATAATAAGAAATTGCCTCGCAAGAATAGGTTAATTTCTCTTTCACCCTTTTTAGACCAGGACGACCTCATCCGCGTGGGCGGGAGGCTTGACAATTCCCCTTATGATTTTAATGCAAAACACCCAATTTTACTTTGTAGCAAGCATAGTCTTACTAAACTTATATTTCAAATGCAACATTTAAAATATTTACACGCTGGTCCTCAGCTACTCTTATCTTGTGTTCGTCAAAATTATTGGCCACTTAATGGCAGGAATTTATCTAAAGTAACTGTACATAAATGTCAAATTTGTTTTAGACATCGAGCCCAAATCGTGCAACCTATTATGGGGCAGTTACCTAGTTCAAGGACGTATCTTGAATTTCCATTTCAACATACATACGCAGATTTTTGTGGACCAATCCTGATAGCTGATCGAAAGGGGCGGGGCTGTAAACTAATAAAATCATATTTGTGCATCTTTGTTTGTTCCGCAGTAAGGGCCGTCCATTTAGAGCTCGCCATGAACCTCACCTCAGAGTCTTACCTGGCCGCCTTAAACCGTTTCGTGGCACGTCGAGGCAAGCCTCGAAGTATCACGTCGGATAACGGCACTAACTTTGTTGGTGCGGCTAATGAACTGCGCAAGTTTCTGCAATCGTCAAATGTTGCATCTGAGATAGCTCAACAGGGCATCGAATTTAAATTTGTACCTCCCTATGCTCCACATCTTAATTCCTTAGCCGAGGCAGCTGTCAAATCTTGTAAGCACCATTTAAAAAGGCTTTTACATCTTACTCATTTCACTTTCGAGGAAATGTCTACTTGTTTGTCCCAAATAGAGGCAGTTCTTAATTCACGACCTCTCACTCCTCTATCTTCTGACCCTAATGATTTTTCGGCTCTAACTCCTGCGCACTTCCTAATTGGACGATCACTTTTATCTGTACCACACCCACAGGTGACCACCAGCAACATCACCCGCTTGGACCGGTGGAAGAGGACGCAGTACATCGCGCAGCACTTCTGGAGGCGTTTTATTAACGAATATGTTTCTCTGCTGCAGACCAAATCGAAGTGGTTCTCATCCACAGGCGAGGTGAAGACAGGGTCTCTCGTCCTCATAAAAGACCGAACTGCGCCACCGCTGCTGTGGCGTCTGGGGCGAGTCATGAAGACCTATCCTGGCGTGGACGGCGTCACGCGCGTGGCTGAAATTAAAACCAAGAGTGGTACCATTCGGCGGGCCTTCAACTGCATCTGCCCACTACCACTCAATTGAAGTCATCATCGCTTCCCACTTCAACCCGGGGAGCATGTTGGAGCGCGAGCGGCGCTCTCGTTATTCTTCGGCGGCGGTCGGAGGTCGGGCCCAAAACCTGGGACCAAACGACGGACGGCCCCCCCACTTGGCATCCAACTAGCGCGCGAGCGGGCGACTAACGGCATTTCTCATACATTTTTGATTTGTACCAATATATTAATTTTACTACAGTCCGCTGCTTTCATTCCATAAAGGATCCATCAAATATGTTGGGAGTATTTTAGTACAAGCGGCCACTCGCGGTTTCACCCGCGTGGTTCCCGTTCCCGTGGGAATATCGGGATAAAAAGTATCCTATGTTTTAATTTAGGCTGTCTACTATCTGTGTGCCAAATTTCAACCAAATCCGTTCAGTAGTTTTTGCGTGATTTAGGAACAAACATCCAAACATCTAAACATCCAAACCTACAAACTTTCACATTTATAATATTAGTAGGATAAAAATATGTTGGTCCTACGAACCGGATACGATTTCATATTCCAAATTGTTTTTTATATGTCATAACTTCGTCATAAAGCTGCTATTGAATCCTAGTATTCACATACGTAAATTTACCTAATATTAACCGCTGCAATTATAAAGTCGTTATGTTATTGTAGGAACTGGAATGGCAAAGTGCGAGAATAGAGGCGAAAGCGCATGGCGTGTCAGCAGCCAACTTACCACCACTTCGGTTGCTTCTTGGCACTACGCATTGCCGTATTGTAATTAAGAAACGACTATCAGGTAAAAAACAGTACTTATACAAAAAAAAAAATATTAAAAAGAATTTATTATTTTTTAACCTATTTCAATTGCTTATTCGTTGTATGAATGTATTTTTTTTACTTCCACTTTACTTCACTATACTTCGCCAGCTGTAAACCGATTTTAATTTTGATTATATTTTTCCAAAAGCTGTGCTAAAATTGATGTCTAAAAATGTGTACTTACTTGTATTTAACATTAATGTAACTATTCGTTAGCACAATATTGCTCGAGTTCGTCCCAAAGATACAATACATGATACAGTAGCCGGCAAACATCTTGAAATCGGGTGGGGATTGTGCAGAACGCGTATTTTGGGTATGCGCAGCGGTGAAGGACACGGGCGGCGGAAGATACGCGCGCTATTGATCGCTCCCAAGTGCACATGCGAACTAATCCCTACTCCGTCGAAGCGTCAAGATGTTTGCCGGAATCTTTATCTTCATGCCTGCCTTTATAATCAAGTTGTTTGTTTTCAAGATTGCGCTGTGACCGGATCCCGTCTAGTGATACGGCCGGAGCCCTTAGCATGGGCGCTGACCGATGGGCAGCTGCGTGCAGCGCTTGCGTGCGCTGCAGCGCTCGCGGAGCCCGTCAAGAAGGCAACGGCCGCTGCTACGAGGGCCAAGGCACTGAGGAAGGTGAGGAGATATCTATTAATGAAATATATAGCGCTGCGCTGACTGACGACAGCTGCGTGCAGCGCTGGCGTGCGCTGCAGCGCTCGCGGAGCCCGTCAAGAAGGCAACGGCCGCTGCTACGAGGGCCAAGGCACTGAGGAAGGTGAGGAGATATCTATTAATGAAATATATAGCGCTGCGCTGACTGACGACAGCTGCGTGCAGCGCTGGCGTGCGCTGCAGCGCTCGCGGAGCCCGTCAAGAAGGCAACGGCCGCTGCTACGAGGGCCAAGGCACTGAGGAAGGTGAGGAGATATCTATTAATGAAATATATAGCGCTGCGCTGACTGACGACAGCTGCGTGCAGCGCTGGCGTGCGCTGCAGCGCTCGCGGAGCCCGTCAAGAAGGCAACGGCCGCTGCTACGAGGGCTAAGGCACTGAGGAAGGTCAGGAGATATCTATTTACTTAATATATAGCGCTGCGTACATCAAACTCGTACAAAATTCAACCTTATTCTCTCAGTAATAGTCTGCGGATTTGATTGGACTCGTCCGTCATTTACGCACGTATTCTTTGACATTACCAAATTCTGAACATTGAGATTGTACATAAATACTAATGCCAGTGCTGTATTACAGATAGAAGAGCCCCGAGAACAGATACATAGCCGGTCTGCGGGCGGCGACCGCGACATACTGGCCCGCATGTTCGCCAAACACGACGTGCGAGAAACATCCTACCACCTACTCGCGCCTAGAATAGACCTGCATCTGTGCGACGACCCTGGATGTGAGTTACATGTTTCAATACTACAATAGACATACTGGCCCGCATGTTCGCCAAACACGACGTGCGAGAAACATCCTACCACCTACTCGCGCCTAGAATAGACCTGCATCTGTGCGACGACCCTGGATGTGAGTTACATGTTTCAATACTACAATAGACATACTGGCCCGCATGTTCGCCAAACACGACGTGCGAGAAACATCCTACCACCTACTCGCGCCTAGAATAGACCTGCATCTGTGCGACGACCCTGGATGTGAGTTACATGTTTCAATACTACAATAGACATACTGGCCCGCATGTTCGCCAAACACGACGTGCGAGAAACATCCTACCACCTACTCGCGCCTAGAATAGACCTGCATCTGTGCGACGACCCTGGATGTGAGTTACATGTTTCAATACTACAATAGACATACTGGCTCGCATGTTCGCCAAACACGACGTGCGAGAAACATCCTACCACCTACTCGCGCCTAGAATAGACCTGCATCTGTGCGACGACCCTGGATGTGAGTTACATGTTTCAATACTACAATAGACATACTGGCCCACATGTTCGCCAAACACGACGTGCGAGAAACATCCCACCACCTACTCGCGCCTAGAATAGACCTGCATCTGTGCGACGACCCTGGATGTGAGTTACATGTTTCAATACTACAATAGACATACTGGCCCGCATGTTCGCCAAACACGACGTGCGAGAAACATCCTACCACCTACTCGCGCCTAGAATAGACCTGCATCTGTGCGACGACCCTGGATGTGAGTTACATGTTTCAATACTACAATAGACATACTGGCCCGCATGTTCGCCAAACACGACGTGCGAGAAACATCCTACCACCTACTCGCGCCTAGAATAGACCTGCATCTGTGCGACGACCCTGGATGTGAGTTACATGTTTCAATACTACAATAGACATACTGGCCCGCATGTTCGCCAAACACGACGTGCGAGAAACATCCTACCACCTACTCGCGCCTAGAATAGACCTGCATCTGTGCGACGACCCTGGATGTGAGTTACATGTTTCAATACTACAATAGACATACTGGCCCGCATGTTCGCCAAACACGACGTGCGAGAAACATCCTACCACCTACTCGCGCCTAGAATAGACCTGCATCTGTGCGACGACCCTGGATGTGAGTTACATGTTTCAATACTACAATAGACATACTGGCCCGCATGTTCGCCAAACACGACGTGCGAGAAACATCCTACCACCTACTCGCGCCTAGAATAGACCTGCATCTGTGCGACGACCCTGGATGTGAGTTACATGTTTCAATACTACAATAGACATACTGGCCCGCATGTTCGCCAAACACGACGTGCGAGAAACATCCTACCACCTACTCGCGCCTAGAATAGACCTGCATCTGTGCGACGACCCTGGATGTGAGTTACATGTTTCAATACTACAATAGACATACTGGCCCGCATGTTCGCCAAACACGACGTGCGAGAAACATCCTACCACCTACTCGCGCCTAGAATAGACCTGCATCTGTGCGACGACCCTGGATGTGAGTTACATGTTTCAATACTACAATAGACATACTGGCTCGCATGTTCGCCAAACACGACGTGCGAGAAACATCCTACCACCTACTCGCGCCTAGAATAGACCTGCATCTGTGCGACGACCCTGGATGTGAGTTACATGTTTCAATACTACAATAGACATACTGGCCCACATGTTCGCCAAACACGACGTGCGAGAAACATCCCACCACCTACTCGCGCCTAGAATAGACCTGCATCTGTGCGACGACCCTGGATGTGAGTTACATGTTTCAATACTACAATAGACATACTGGCCCGCATGTTCGCCAAACACGACGTGCGAGAAACATCCTACCACCTACTCGCGCCTAGAATAGACCTGCATCTGTGCGACGACCCTGGATGTGAGTTACATGTTTCAATACTACAATAGACATACTGGCCCGCATGTTCGCCAAACACGACGTGCGAGAAACATCCTACCACCTACTCGCGCCTAGAATAGACCTGCATCTGTGCGACGACCCTGGATGTGAGTTACATGTTTCAATACTACAATAGACATACTGGCCCGCATGTTCGCCAAACACGACGTGCGAGAAACATCCTACCACCTACTCGCGCCTAGAATAGACCTGCATCTGTGCGACGACCCTGGATGTGAGTTACATGTTTCAATACTACAATAGACATACTGGCCCGCATGTTCGCCAAACACGACGTGCGAGAAACATCCTACCACCTACTCGCGCCTAGAATAGACCTGCATCTGTGCGACGACCCTGGATGTGAGTTACATGTTTCAATACTACAATAGACATACTGGCCCGCATGTTCGCCAAACACGACGTGCGAGAAACATCCTACCACCTACTCGCGCCTAGAATAGACCTGCATCTGTGCGACGACCCTGGATGTGAGTTACATGTTTCAATACTACAATAGACATACTGGCCCGCATGTTCGCCAAACACGACGTGCGAGAAACATCCTACCACCTACTCGCGCCTAGAATAGACCTGCATCTGTGCGACGACCCTGGATGTGAGTTACATGTTTCAATACTACAATAGACATACTGGCCCGCATGTTCGCCAAACACGACGTGCGAGAAACATCCTACCACCTACTCGCGCCTAGAATAGACCTGCATCTGTGCGACGACCCTGGATGTGAGTTACATGTTTCAATACTACAATAGACATACTGGCCCGCATGTTCGCCAAACACGACGTGCGAGAAACATCCTACCACCTACTCGCGCCTAGAATAGACCTGCATCTGTGCGACGACCCTGGATGTGAGTTACATGTTTCAATACTACAATAGACATACTGGCCCGCATGTTCGCCAAACACGACGTGCGAGAAACATCCTACCACCTACTCGCGCCGAGAATAGACCTGCATCTGTGCGACGACCCTGGATGTGAGTTACATGTTTCAATACTACAATAGACATACTGGCCCGCATGTTCGCCAAACACGACGTGCGAGAAACATCCTACCACCTACTCGCGCCTAGAATAGACCTGCATCTGTGCGACGACCCTGGATGTGAGTTACATGTTTCAATACTACAATAGACATACTGGCCCGCATGTTCGCCAAACACGACGTGCGAGAAACATCCTACCACCTACTCGCGCCTAGAATAGACCTGCATCTGTGCGACGACCCTGGGGCCGTACCGGCTAACGAATCGATTTTCATAAAAGTCTGCTGGGTTTCAACTTAAAACAGAGAAATCAAAGTAAGCAATTTCGTTTTGTACTTTTTGTTGACGTGATTCGGAAGATATCGATGTTCGTGTGACATCATGAATTTGGGTTCGTCATTTTGGCCCAATTAGGGCTCGATTTATCTGTTTTAATTTGAAACCCAGCAGACTTTTATGAAAATCGATTCGTTAGCCGGTACGGCCCCTGGATGTGAGTTACATGTTTCAATACTACAATAGACATACTGGCCCGCATGTTCGCCAAACACGACGTGCGAGAAACATCCTACCACCTACTCGCGCCTAGAATAGACCTGCATCTGTGCGACGACCCTGGATGTGAGTTACATGTTTCAATACTACAATAGACATACTGGCCCGCATGTTCGCCAAACACGACGTGCGAGAAACATCCTACCACCTACTCGCGCCTAGAATACGAGACAAAAAAGTATGGAGACCTGACTCATGATATCGAAGTTTTCTAAGCACTTCACATAAATACAAATTCCAAAATCAAGCAGTTGGACCGCAGTCCCCGGGCACAGACACCTGGCTCGGTGGAAGTACTTCCCTTTTCGTTGAATATACAGGTGAAGATATCTTGCCTCAACCTTGTGTTGAGACTTGATAGTTTTTAGGGTTCCGTACCCAAAGGGTAAAAACGGGACCCTATTACTAAGACTCCGCTGTCCGTCTGTCTGTGTCAGCAGGCTGTATCTCATGAACCGTGATAGCTAAACAGTTGAAATGTTCACAGATGATGTATTTCTGTTGCCGCTATAACAACAAATACTAAAAACAAAATAAAGTAAATATTTGAGGGGGGCTCCCATACAACAAACGTGATTTGTTTACCGTTTTTGGTACGGAACCCTTCGTGTGAGTGAGTCCGACATGCACTTGGCCGGTTTTTTAATATTTTTTAGTTTTCTAAATGGCTATCAATGCGTCTCTCTCGCTATCTGTATAGTAAATACGACGCCTGCCGCAAGCAGCAAACCTCTGTTTCGCAAGCGAGGTACATCCACACCAAGCGTACTGCCTCACAAGGCAGGTCGTTAAAACAGATAATACTTTTTATGCAGGTCAAAGGTTTCCTAAGGATTTTCTCGAATATCCACACAGACGAAGTCGCGGCCGGAAACTAGTAGTCAATAAAAGAGACGCATTGATAGCCATTCAGAAAACAGACTAGTTTTAGAGCTTGTAATACGAAGGAAGGTAGTATAGTACAGTAGCCCGTAGTACATTTAAATTACGAAAAAGGTTACCGTTCGCCGTTGTGATATAATTATTTATTACAAAATTATACACGAAAATCAAACAAAGCTGTACACGACAATAGCTAAACCATGTTGTAAACCTCGAAAAATAAAAAATATCATTTTTGGAGATATACAAATATTTGTATATCTCCTATATAGCCTATATAGGTTACGGCGGGTTGCGATCTGTAAAACTTGGGTTAAAGTATATATAATTTCGTAATAAATAACTATACCTACATATTACAACGGCTATCGGTAAGCTTTTTCGTAATTTAAATGTACTACGGGCTACTGTACTAGTAGTACAGTTGTTATATCTCACGAGTGCGGGTCGTCTCTGAATGTTGTTAGGCGTGCACATGCACATTGTTTTAGTGTGCGTCTGCACGCTATCGTATTACGCACACTGTGCATGTGCACTTCTAACAACATTCATAGCCGAACCGCATTCTTGAGATAAAACATCTGTATATCCGTGCATTTTTGTTACAGTGGGTCGGTCAGAGAAACCATCATTGTCATCCGGCGGGGCGCTACAGTTGACGCTAGTGAGCATGCAAGCGGATCTGTTCCCTTATCACAAGGCGTCGTCTGAACGCAGCCATTGGCGAGGCTACAGGTAATTACTGAGGCAATAATCTATTACAGGAGCATAAAGCTTTGAATATTAGTGTATGTTCTAGACAGAATCGCGGCTCTGGCTGTATTCGAAAACACTTCCGTCATTTGTTTTGTTGAGTTATGGTTCATTTCAAATAGCAAAAGACATAGACTAGTAGTTCATATTAAAATTTTCAAGTTCAACGGCATTTTGTGAGCTATTTTGGCAACATGACTTTTCCGAAGTAAAAAAGCCTGCTGAATTCGGTTCTGAATGTTGCCAAGCCCAATTTTGGCTCCTTTGCCCAAAACTCAAGTTGGCGGCCAAAATGGAGCCTATCTTATTAGAACTCGATTCTAGTCGTGTGAGGTGTCCTGGCATAGGTTTTGGGGGTCGCTGAACTCAATTTTGATAACTGGAAATCAGTTGAAAATCCGGAATATAACACTTTTTGCTTTGCACTCTGAATGTGATGCGGCGGCAAAAACAAAGTTGTAGTACAAAGTTGTTTTTGCCGCCGCATAATGTTCACAGTGCATAGCAAAAAAAAATCACAGATCTCGTGCTCTACACGACTTGAAAGGGCATTGAAAATGAATCTACCTATTAAAGATTATTGAATTTTATTAAAAATATTCCTTTTCTCAAACATGCTTGGAAATTCGAACATTATTTTGACAACCTTCTTCGTGCTAAATCGGAGTTTCCGGACAGACCTAAACCGCGCCGGCAACTTTTGTATGAAAATCCATTACTAACGTGTAATAATGGATTTTCATACTAAAATTGCCTGCGTCTGACCGTAAAGGTTAGTACTGAAACTCATTATACACGTGTAATTCAGAAATGGAACGAAATTTTCAATGAAACACGACAGCCAATGAGGTCTGTGATCATCATCAATATTTAAAATTAGAACTGGCTTTGTAAATGGAAAGTTCCGAATCACGGTAACAGAGTGTCATGAGCGCAGTAACGCCCGCCCATTAATCCGTATTCCTGGTTACAAAACTTACGTGTAACATACGATTCGGACAGGCGGCATAAAAATAACGTTGTATTATCTATGGCTCTTGGCGCGGGAAGAATATTTTGTTGAAATTGTTTGTTGTTTTGTCAAATATTTTATATTCGATTTAAATTAAGTAATTAATCTATTATATAAATGAGTTCAAGCGACGAAAGTGATATTTTGACGCCACCTGAAATACAAGAAGCGGCAAGAACTGTAATAGAAAACATGTTGACTCCAAAATCAAAAAACATTAAGTAAACCAGATGTAAACCTAACTGCAATGCACAAAAGACAATCACAATGGTATAAATGTAGAAAGTCTGCATCAAACTTGCAAATTTTCTTGTCTAGCATCAGACAGTGTGTATTTGGATCCTAAAGTAAGTTTTCGTATTGATAAGTACCTAGGTACTACGAGTAATTTACCACTTTGTTTTAGTCAAACAGCAAACAACAGTTAAACAACACATCACAACTTTACACGTTCTTTATTTTTGTTGCAGGTTTGATTTTTGGCATTTTCGGTGCATGAATATGCAACGACATATATAGAGTATTTATGTGAAAGACGTTGAAACTCAAGACAGTGCGATTTTACTTTCAATGTAAGATTTAATCTTTGCTTTTAATTACTGTAATTTTAAATAAAAATTAAATGTTAGAAAAGTTACTACTTGGTTTGAATTTCCGCGCATTATTTGAGAAAAGTACTATACAAGCCTTGGCAGCAACTGGGCATTGATGGACTCACGTATGTGTGCCTCGGCTTCGCCTCGGCCCACATTTTCACGTTCGTCCTTCAATGCCTGAGTTACCTGCCGCTGCAGTAATGTACTATTGTTTGAATTAGTACTTACAATACTTTGAAATCACAGCAAAGCCATGAACAATTTTGGATCTACTTTTCTGCGATTCGTGTGTATGAAATTCCTATAAAAATATTTCGTTGTTATCAACATTACCTACTACACTGGCCTGCAAAACTAAGTACTACAGAGTTCATTTTCATACAAACGAGGTAACTTTGAAGCTTTGGTTCTCCGCCCAGGATTAAGCGGGATGTGATCTGATGATGGCCATCCAGGGAGTGAATGGAGAAGATTCAGATCTCCATGCACACCCAATTGATCTGATCAGCATTAAACAAAAAAAACCTTTGAGGTTTTTTTGTTTTTTTTTTTCAATTTTCGAAAAAAGTTTTAGACTTTTACGAAAAAAAATTTCACCATCTGAAAGCCATTCAAATTCTGCGTCTTTTGAGTGTTCCCTATGTATTTGCATAAAATTTTAAGGCATAATATGTCATAGCATAATATGATTTCGCCGAATGATATTTACGCATAATATTACTTAGTCATAACAGCTTATGCATATTTTTTTGGCATAACTAATTTAAGCATAACCATGCTTAAGCATAATATTCTTTAGCATAAATTTAAACACGCATAATGTTATTAACGCATATTTTTATAAAGAAAACAAAGAATACACTTCGAAACTTACACATATAAAAGCTATTGCTAAAAATTTACACTTGAAATAAATATAAATATAGTTTGTCACATGCATGGCTAGGGGTATGTATTTACTATGCCGAAGTTGAAAAGACCGAATTTTTCAAGACCCATGGACGAAACACCGAAAATCGAATGGTCGAACGGTTGTTTAGCCGTACGTTTAAAATCACGAAAGGACATTTTAACAAAAATTCTAAATCCCGAAGCTTAAAAAACTGAATGTTAATTGAGGGTTACATGCCAGCAGGTCGGTTCTGGCACTTCGCCGCCCGCTGCCGCGGCACGCTCACTTCGCTCGCTCGGCTCGTGCGTTGTAAGTCACAATGAAACTTAGCCTCCTCCTCGCTCGCTACGCTCGCTCGTCGTCGCACCTAATAGACCTAAACAGACTTTCGGGATTTTGAACTAATGGCATTTTAGCTTTCGGGATTTCGAACTATCCGTCATTTAATAAATCGATCTTTTAAGTTACGGTCTATCGGATATCCATATTTTGAAAATAGGTGTTTTATACGTCGATATTTTGGTCGTATGTGTTATAAATTTTCGGCATTTTAATACATACCCTTTTGCAAGAAAATACAATAAGTACGTAAAAATATTTATTCTTATTGTTTTTGATTATTATGTCTAAATAATATTAGGCGAATAGTCAATATGCTTAATAACATTATGCTAAAACAAATTAGTCTAAATGATTATTATGCTTATATAAATAGTATGCCAAAAAACAATTATGCCAAAGTATTATTATGACAAAAAATATTATGGCAAATCCGTTATGCCAAATCAAATTAGGTATAAAAACATTATGCGAAAACAAGGGATTCCTCTTTTGAGCCCTCATACGTACACTATATACCTCGGGGCAAACACACTTTCAGCGAAAATGGGGCCCTACCGTACCGGAGCGAACGAAAAAACATTTTCAATGTTAAAATTTATTGAAACGCAAATGAGTTTGTAATTGTGTCTATTATTATTTGAAATGAACCATACGAACTTTGCTAGCCCGGTTTAACCTGAAATTGCATGTATGTACTATCGACAATACTTCCGCTTTATCACTCCTAAGGATAAAATCGCTTGCACGCCCGCGCCGTCGCTCACATACGTTTAGTTCATGCAGGGGCGATACGCGCGCACATCGTGTGCTTTTTTCTGCAAAGTCGTAAAGCATGTGAGTTGCCGATCGTACGTATTATCTATGTGTGCGTGTTCAGAAAACCAAGATTTGTTCCGAACGGCTCTTCTGTCTACTTTATATTTTGTAAACAATGTTTTATCTTTGCATAGTTTATTATTTCGAGCGAGAAAATGGACTTTATGCAATCCATGCAAGCATGTATTCCCTTCTTCGTCTGATTACTGCGTTTGGCAGATCATCTCATACAGGATGCAAGCACAAGATAGACTTATTACTATTTTGTTTTCACAATATTAGAGAAGCTGCCACTCCACATCACCAATGGCTGTCCCAATCACTGTCTTCCTTCTGCACGACGCTACTCGAACATCTGGACCCAAGGCCTGTAACTTCTAGCAATAAGGTTGGTTTATTTACTGAATATACAAAATATTTAATATGAAACTTTACAAAAACTATATGAATAAATTATCTTTTTGAAAATCGAAATAATTAATGTTATTAACGCCTGTAACACACCTCCGCCGCGAAACAGTCACCGCGGTAGTTCCGCCATAGTTCCGCTATGAGTTGTCTTCTGTCGACAACGATATATGAGGATCACATCTACGTAGCGGATTCGCGTCATTGCTTTCGCGTGTGTCAACAGTCGGAGCCGATCGGGTGGAATCTCGCGTGAAAAATCTATGCATTATATAATAATAAAGATTTTTATTATGCCAGAATGTGGTAATTACATGTGGAGTTCTTAATTCTAAAAAGATAGAATACAAGAGGCTGTTTACATTTGTTTCGCTTGTCGAACTCATAACCTACTGCGGTGTTTCGAGGGCAGAGATGTGCTACGGTTGTAATTATTAAAAATTATAAATTGGTAGAATGTAAGGTTGTCTCATTCTTTACGGCCTGGCCACGGGACAGAGCGACTGAGCCGAGCGAATTACTAATATGTGGAGGGTGATGCGAATTAACCGCTATGCGTTGGGCGTTTCGACCGCGCAATAAATCATAAACAGTCATGTCTATGCGTACGCATCCGAGGGGCTTTAGCTTTTTAACTATTACTCTCCCTTTAAAATACAACGTGTTACAAAAACCCGTAATGCCGAATATGGTAGATAGGGACCATCAAACTGAACAACTTTTACTATGGGACCAACTCTGAAATCGCGAAAAAAAAATAAGCTGTTTCGTACATTTTGATATTTTCGTTATTAATTTTTGTATGAAACAGCTTATTTTTTTTCGTGATTTCAGAGTTGTTTGGTTTGATGGTCCCTTTTTTACCATATTCGGGATTACGGGTTTTGTAATACCCTGTATAATTATTTCATTCTCATAACATTTCGAAACGTTTATTTGTTCGCCGCGCAGTAAGTCGCTCTGTCCCGTGACCTAACCGTTTAATTAGATTTAAAAAAGTTCATTATTGCGTGGCAGCTTCATCATTCAGAGAAGCAAGAAGAGCCAATGTCCAACGGGATCAGTCCCCGCCCCCCGCCCACTGCCCCTGCGCCCGCGCAACCGCCCTCCGCTAATCCCTCACAAGGTAATTATAACAAACTATCCCCATAAATAGGGAACATGCATCAATTTGATTTTGTATCAAAATCAAAAGTATAATGCGTGAGATAATCAACTGTAATATTAAAACTTTTCTCTTGCGTTTTTTTCTCGTGATATAGTCACTTGAAGTTAGCGCGCAGCAGCACCCGCCGAAAACGCTCTATACAAAACGGTCAACATTTGTGACGTCACTCATGTCACGATTCAGGCGCATTATTATGGAACTAGCCATGAATTTTCAAATATCTCCTTAAATATTGCGTTTAAGTACAGTCAGTGGCACGAATCATGAAATCGGGTGGGGATTGCGCGAAACGCGTATTTTGGGTATGCGTTGCGGTGAGGGGCGCGGGCGGCGGGAGAGGGGCGCGCGCTATTAGTCGCTCACAAGAGCAGATGCGCGAACTTATCCCCACTCCGTCGAAAAATTGTCATGATTCGTGCCACTGACTGTACATATGTGTCTTACAAAATATTATTTCTTATTCGATATTCTATCCGACTGTTAAGTGCATTTTATCCAAAAATGAAAAAAAAAATCGCTATATTCACCTGTGTGATAAAACTAAAATATTATACTTTATTTATTATTTTTCTGTTCAATCACGTTTTTATAGGTGTCCGCAGCGATCAAGCTCAAATTTATTAAAATCGGTGTGTTCCCTATTCATAAATCTACCACTAACATTTTAAGTATACAAGGTGTTTGGTAAAAGCCTTATAAAGCCAAATATGGTAGATCAAACTGAACAACTTTTACTATGGGACCAACTCTGAAATCGCTATAGTCTGTTTATCCTTTCTTGTCTTATTTAGAAAAGAATAGAATAGAATAGAATAGAAAAACATTTATTCGAGACAAAACAAGAATACATTAAGAAATAAAAATTTAAAATAAAATAAACAGTGGCTATCTTAGTTTTGTCCCAAATCGGTCCCGACTCCCGACTCAGCATAATGCTAGGCTTATAACCCAACGCTGATCTTCCGTCGAAGTGAAAACAGCTGTCTATTATACTTTAGTCGTTATTTAAAAATATAGTGTCATGTTAAATTGTCTTTCATAATTGTATTTTAAAAATAATATTTCAATAAAGAGTTGGGTGAAAATTGTTTACCAAATAAGACGAGGATAAACAGACATTATATACAAATGATTTGAAACTTTCAGCCTCGCCCACAAGAACTAGAATCCTACAGCAGCTAGGGAAACTTATGACCACGTGCCTCGTACTTAGGATAGACGACTTTACGGTTTACAAGGTAAGTACGAATGGTAGGAATAAGATGTTTTAATGTTTGGGATTTTCAGTACTAAATTAATTAATATTATTGTGCTCTCAACATTTAATACCAATCTCCTATTACCCAACTCGCCTCGGTCCCAAAAACTCCTAGATATAATTAAGTCGACCAGCCTTCATGCCCTGCCTCTACAAGCCACTCACCATAACCTTGATGGTGATGATACATTGCTCGACTTAATTTTCACATCCAATCCTTCCCTCGTCCCATCACACGGTCAACATATAGCCCCTGGTTTTTCCCGTCACGACCTAATTTTCCTGTCCTATATCCTAAAATCCCCGAAACCTATCCCTAAGGTCCTGCACAGGCGCTGTTTTGCACAAATTGACGTTGCCAAGCTGCAGAAAGATGCATCCGTGATCAACTGGGACCCCTTGGTTCAAGCTACTTCTGTTGATGAGAAGGTCCGGATCTTCAACGAAACGGTCCTAGCCATTTATGATGTCCATGCTCCTGTTAAAAAGATAAGGCTTAAGCGACCACCAGCGCCTTGGATGACCGAAGGCATTCGAATGGCGATGAGGCGTAGAGATAGAGCTTTTCGCAAGTTTAGAAGGGATCGTCAGGAGGATAACTGGAATTCTTTTAGAGCTGCCAGAAACCGGTGTAATCAGATGATACGTAACGCTAAACGCCGCCATATTCTCAACAACATCTCATCCTCCTCTTCTGCTGATATCTGGAAGTTTCTTGGAACTCTAGGTATAGGCAAAGCGCGACATTTGGACCTACCTAGCTCAATTGGACTTCACGATCTCAATGTCCATTTCTCCACTTCATCGAAATTAGATCGTGCATCAACCTCACGTACCATTGCCTCAATAGCTAGTCTAACGCGTCCCAATATATCCCCGTTTCGTTTCTCTCCAGTTACCGAGGATGAGATCAAAAAGATTATCCTTTCCATAAAATCCAATGCTGTGGGTTGTGATGGCATAAGTCGCCGCATGATAGTGACTTTATTGGAACATCTACTACCAGCTATTACCCACATCATAAACATTTCCATTGATTCCGGTGTTTTCCCTAAACTTTGGCGGAAAGCCTATGTCCGTCCTCTCCCCAAAGTCGCTAATCCATCTCATCCCAACCAATTCCGTCCAATCTCCATCCTTCCCTTCATGTCCAAAGTGCTTGAGGCCTGTGTCCACAAGCAGTTCTCCCACTTTGTCCATCATAATTCCCTTTTAAGTCCTTTGCAGTCCGGTTTTAGACCCGGACACAGCACCGCTACCGCTCTCCTCAAAGTGACTGGCGATATTAGGGCAGCGGTTGAGGACGGTAAAGTAACCGGCCTGGTACTTATTGACTTCTCCAACGCCTTTAATACTGTCAGTCACGACATCCTTCTTTCCATATTGTCCCATCTTATGGTCTCTGACGAGGTACTGGAATGGTTTTCATCTTATCTTCGGGAACGTCAGCAAGCGGTGCAGTTCGATGAGTCAACCTCACCTTGGCTTTATTTAGATACTGGCGTTCCCCAAGGCGGCATTCTTTCTCCTCTTCTTTTCTCAATTTTTATAAATTTTATCACTCATAAACTTCAGTGTTCGTATCATCTTTATGCTGACGATTTACAAATATATGCCCAGGCTCGTGTCGATGATTTGAATTATGCTATCAATGCTTTAAACATTGACCTACACCACATTAAGCACTGGTCTGACTGTTTTGGTGTTGCCGTCAACCCTGGTAAATGCCAAGCTGTGTTAGTAGGTAGTCCCCGGATGGTGTCCAGAGTGGACCCTACTGATTTGTCTCCAATTGTTTTCGACGGCACTCCAATTCCACTAAGTCCTAGTGTGAAAGATCTGGGTTTACATGTGGATTCTAGGTTAAACTGGCAAGCTCAAGTAACAACAATTTGTCAGAAGGTCACAGGAGTATTGCGTTATCTCTACCGCCTTAAAAACTTCTTACCATCGAACATCAAAGCAATGCTTGTGCAGACCTTAATTTTCCCTATTATCGACTATGGTGATGTGTGCTACCTCGACCTGAATGCAGATCTACTCAATAAACTCGACCGTCTTCTGAATAACTGCATTCGATTCGTCTTTAATCTCCGCAAGTACGATCATGTGTCCGCACACCGATCGCTGCTAAAATGGTTGCCCATTCGGCAGCGCAGAAGTATGCGGGCCTTGACCACTCTATTTTCTCTATTAAGCTCCCCTAACGCTCCCTCTTATCTCACTTCGCATTTCCAATACTTATCTTCTTCTCATGAGAAAATTCTTCGTTCCTCTTCTAACCGTCTTCTTAGCTGTCCTTCTCATCACTCCGATACCTTACACTCTTCTTTCTTCGTATATCCTATTTCGCTATGGAACGCGCTCCCTGTTGACATCAGAATGTCCACCAGTCGGTACGCATTTAAGACTAAGTTGCGCAAATTCCTCACGGAGCAAGCAGATCGTTCCTAAATATTGATATTCGTTGATAACTTTTATATATATATAATTATATATGCTTATATATATGTGTGTACATATATATTATATTTATAATTATTTATATACTTTATTTATTTTTATGTTAGTATGTATGTTTATAATATGTTTTATTTATAGTAAGTAATTGTTGAGTACCTATTTTTTTTTTTTAACTATGTAGTTATATCATATTATTTCTTATTTTTCTCATTTACCCTGGTTGTGCACCCTACCACACAAAGTCTCCACATCACCCTAAGGTTGACTGGTAGAGAATGCCTAAGGCATTAAGTCCGCCATTGTACCTACAATTGTGCATAAAGAATTAAATAAATAAATAAATATGGTTATTCGAAATCTTTCACCCAATATTAACACGATAGAAATCTGTTTGAATATAAAGATTTGTTCGATTATTTATTATCATGTCGATAAAAACACAAATGAATCGAATACGAAGTAAGAGCAATATAATAAGCTCCCTAAGTTTGCGTCCTGAGACTCCTGAGTGACGGAACATCTTGCATGTGGAATCCGTGACGGACGAAACAAATACTCTCGTGTACACAGTAGCCGGCAAACATCTTGAAATCGGGAGGGTTTGCGCAAAACGCGTATTTTGGGTATGCGCAGCGGTGAGGTGCGCGGGTGGCGGGAGAGGGGCGCGGCGCTATTGGTCAACCGTAATTTTGGCCTTGGTACCTACAACATTTAAAACGAAACGACCATTTATGAAAATCCTTAACATTTTTAATTCCAAGTTCATCTAATTTGCTCGCAACGCAAGTGCACATGCGCTATCTTCCCCCACTCCATCGAAAGAGCGTCAAGATGTTTGCCGGAGTCTGTATGAACGCGTGCGGAGTGCAAGTGGGTGCGGTCTCTAGCGTGCACTAATGACAGCCATCTAATCTGCACTCTGATAAGACCAGCAAACTAAAATCTATGGAAGTATAATTGCAATCAAATTATGCTTAAAAAATGGCAGCAAGGGGGTAAAAAATTTCAACTCGCCCAGCGTTTAGTCGGGTCAGCCTCGATCCCGGTGACAGGCGTTAGCATTCTTTACATTATTGCACTTTATATTGTAAAGAAAACAGCGAAATCGAGAGTTTATTAGAAAAGACGTCCTGTGTAGTCAAATGTTGTAAAAGACGCAAAGAAGGCACTAAAAAGATGTAGAAATTACGTATCATATTTTATCGTTTAATTAAAGAAAATATCTATGAGTATACTAATTATGATCTGTTATATCCAAAAATTGTATCCCAAATTGCTGAATCTACAGTTTTATGCTGATGCAGCAATTTGGGCACCCACGAGTATCGGCGACTGCCTCTTCGAGTCAGTCTACCCATATCCCGCGACCGGTGTGGTTGTTTCCACAAAACTTATTAAAATCCACTAATTATCTGAAGGCCAATTTAATTCTTTAAATAAATCTTTTTACAGTTAAAGTTTATTTCTTTTTTTAAAAAGACTCCAAAGTTTTCCGGCCTAACATAGTGGTGGCAGCTCAAGGGGATTTTCAGAAATCCCTGGAACGCCCCGAAATAAAACAAAATACTTTAAAACTGCAAAGTGGAAAACTGTCGCAAGGTGAAAAGTGTACAAAGTGAAAAATATTATCCGGGTAGACTCCATCCATTCACTTCGAGATTCATCAATTGTTCCTGGTTCCGGAAGCTGACGGTGCCTGTATACTCCTGCGGTCTGCAGGAATCCTTTTCCTGAAATCCTGGTAATCAAGAAAATCATCCAAATGAAACTACAACTTGTTCTGTGAGTGATCTAATTAATTCATTATCAGTGCCGTGTATTCCCCGTGCTATCTCCTTGGCCGCCGTGACTGTGTTTAGACTATACGCCCACGTATTTCCGTCGCCTTATTCCAACGCTACTTAGTTGCAAGTGTTAAAGAATATTACAACTTATAATTTTAAGCACATGTTAAGAATATTTTAGTTATTCTTTGGGTACATTTTTACATTTAAATTCTGTGTTATTCTCTTTTGTCCTTTCACAAAATCCAAGATGTCTAAAGCGGAAACTCCCTTAAGTGCTATTTTGAAATTTATTAAGCCTTTTGACGGCTCTCGTAACAAACTAAATGCATTTTTGACAAATTGTGATAATGCCATCTCTCTTGCGTCTCCACAACAAGAAGACATCGTTTTTAAATTTATTTTGAGCCAGTTAGACGATAAAGCCGAAAGCGCATGTTCCATTAAAGAATTCGACTCCTGGAATTCTCTTAAAGAATTCCTAAAGAACCAATTTGGCGAGCGGAAACACTACGCCCATCTATTAACCGATCTACAAGAATGCAAACAAGGTACCGAATCCGTAAACCAATTTTCGTTACGAGTAGAGACGTGCTTATCAAAATTACTAACGGAAGTGACAATTTCAAATTCAAAGAAAAGTGAACTTGCGGGAAGGTTGGCTGCGATGGAAGAGTTAGCGCTTCACACATTTACCTTGGGACTACACCCTCGGCTTTCCAACATCGTCAGATGTCGTGATCCTAAAAACCTTAATGAGGCAATTAATCAAGCTATTTCTGAAGAAAAGATTCAACAATTTTACTTCCGAAATAACAATAACAATTCTAACAACACCAGACCTAGAACACCGAATCCTTTAATTCACAATCAAAGACTTCCATCGAGGCCAAGCTACACCTACACTAATAATAATAATAATCAAAATCCACCCAGGGACCAACCATTCTGCAGATATTGCAAAAAGGTAGGTCATGTCCTTGAAAATTGCAGACTTCGCCAATATAATAATAATAACAGAAGATTTAATAATGGTAGCCAACCATTTACTCCCGCTCAGCCTCCCACTTCGAATTTTAGACCAAGGACCTTCCCTCATGTGACCTTCCTTGAAGAAGGCCAGAATCAAGATCTTGACCAAAACCAAGTTGATAATAATAATTTAAACTATTAAGTGTCCCGTCAAGGTGTCGCACGGGACAAAGTCTAATAAACCTTGTCGACACCACTCCACCAAACACAAGTCCTCACTCCTCGTCGACCCATGGACAGGGTAACCAGCCCCAAACTCGTGGTCGCTCCTTTTTGACCCATGGACAGGGTAACCAGCCCCAAACTCGTGGTCACTCCTCGTCGACCCATGGACAGGGTAACCAGCCCCAAACTCGTGGTCGCTCCTTTTTGACCCATGGACAGGGTAACCAGCCCCAAACTCGTGGTCACTCCTCGTCGACCCATGGACAGGGTAACCAGCCCCAAACTCGTGGTCGCTCCTCATCGACCCATGGACAGGGTAACCAGCCCCAAACTCGTGGTCGCCCCTCATCGACCCATGGACAGGGTAACCAGCCCCAAACTCGTGGTCGCTCCCCATCGACCCATGGACAGGGTAATCAGCCCCAAACTCGCGGTCTCCTGGAACAGAAAGATAACATAATTAATAATCCTAATCCTAATAAAATATACGAAATAATAATAAGAGAAAAATACTTACCTCATATTAAAGTTGAAACCTCAGCCAGCGAAACACCACTTACCTTCCTGATAGATTCTGGTGCATCCGTTTGTGTGCTGAAAAAGAAAAGTTTGATAAATATGCCGCTACTTAATGATGATAAAATAGCTGTAAAAGGAATCGACACTAAAGATGAAACCATTAAAAGCCTCGGTTGTTTTGAACTGAAACTCCACCTCAACCAAGAACTTAATATTGTTCATAAATTTCATTTATTCGAGAATATTAACTTACCTTATGACGGTATTATCGGAACTGACCTTTTGATGCAACACGGCTGTAAAATAAATTACAGTACAAACTTATTGGAAATAAACGAACACAAGATAAAATTATTATTTAACGAACCAGTCTATATTATTCAACCACGTACAGAAACGGTAATTGAATGTACAGTTAAAAATCCAGAATTACAAGAAGGTATCATACTAGATCAACATATTTCTGAGTCTCTCTTAGTATCCAATTGTGTAGTTAAAGTAAAACCCAACAACAGGGTTAATATATCCGTTCTTAACGTTTCCGAGAGTCCAATACCTATAAGCTCTAACCTTTTGCTCACAATATATCCAGTAGAGGAAGAAAATTTGTATCTAACAAATCCTGAGAGGAGTGCATCAGAGAGAACAGAAGAAGTTCTAAACTTATTACGCGTGTCGCACTTAAATAACGAAGAAGCAAGTCACCTTTTTGGTGTTTGCGTTGAATATTCTGACATATTTCACTTGGCAGACGAAAATCTAACCTCTACTTCTGCTATTCAACACGAAATTTCAACCAGTTCCTCTATACCTATAAATGTAAAATCCTACAGATTCCCAGAAGTCCACAAGGAAGAAGTCAAATCCCAAATTGAAAAAATGTTACAAGAAAAAATTATCCAACCCTCTGTTTCCCCCTGGTCTTCACCCATTTGGGTCGTCCCAAAAAAAATTGATGCATCCGGAAAAAGAAAGTGGCGCATCGTAGTGGATTATCGGAAGCTTAACGATATAACTATAGGAGAGTGTTACCCTATACCTCAAATTAACGAAATTCTTGACCAATTAGGGAAAAGTAAATATTTTTCGACACTTGATCTTGCATCAGGCTTCCACCAGATTGAAGTGGCGCCACAAGACATACCCAAAACGGCATTCAGTGTCCCTGAAGGACACTTCGAGTTCACCAGGATGCCGTTTGGGCTCAAAAACGCACCCGCGACATTTCAAAGACTAATGAATACTGTCCTTTCCGGCCTACAGGGTATGCAATGCTTCGTATATCTTGATGACATTGTCATTTATTCCTTCGATTTAGAAACACATATCAAAAAGCTGCGTAATGTCTTTGAACGTATGAGAAAATTCAACCTTAAGCTCCAACCCGATAAGTGCGAATTTCTTCGCAAAGAAGTCACTTATTTAGGGCACACCATTAGTGAACAAGGGCTAAGACCCAATCCCGATAAAGTCAAGGCAGTGAGCCAATTCCCTGTTCCTAAATGTCAAAAGGATATAAAATCATTTTTGGGCCTAGTTTCTTATTACCGTCGATTCATCCAAGATTTTTCGGGCATAGCCAAGCCACTTACGAATCTTCTAAAAAAGGATATACCATTTGAGTGGAATAACCAACAACAACTTGCATTTGAACAGTTAAAAAATAAATTAGTAACTGCACCCATCCTATGCTATCCTGATTTTACTGTTCCATTTATACTCACCTGTGACGCATCAAACTATGCAATTTCGGCGATATTGTCACAAGGCGAAGTAGGGAAAGACCGTCCAGTCGCTTTCGCATCCAGAACGTTGAACAAATCAGAACTAAATTATATGGTAACAGAAAAGGAATGTCTAGCCATTGTTTGGGGGACCAAAATGTTCCGACCATATCTTTATGGTCGCAAATTCCAGATAGTCACTGACCACAAGCCTCTTAAATGGCTTTTTAACCATAAAGATCCTGCCTCGAAACTTATCAGATGGAGGCTAGAGCTAGAAGAGTATGAATATGAAATTGTGTATAAAAAGGGTAAAACAAATTGCAACGCAGACGCTCTGTCTAGATACCCCGTAAACCCTGTACAAAATGAAATACCTACCACAGAAAGTAATCCTGAAAATCCATCCGTTTCACCAGGTGCTGAAGTAGTCCCCGCCGGTGACGCCGCCATTGGTGATACTAACCTGGATGATGTTGATATTCCGCCTATAAATCCTGAAAGTCCTGGGCTGATTGACTTACCTGAGCTCCTAAACTTACCTGGTGGATTTAATCTTCCTGATGATTTCGAGATTCCCGATGACTTTGATGCAATTCCTCCTTGGTCTCCTCCAAGTAGTCCTAGTGATGAAGACACGTATTCCAAATGCCTGTAAACATTAAATAGTAAAACATTTAACTCTAACACTAAAATCGAAGAACACAACCAAAATTTATTAAAGACTGATGTAAAAAATATAGTTATACCTACATCTCTAGATCTTGATGAGTCTAATCACTATGTATCAGAAATTATTGCTAATAGCTTATTATCTGAAGAATCACTCTCTAAAGAAAGAGAATTAAATTCCTTTTTACCATTTGAAAATGAGAACATTAATTACTTTCTTCTTTTCGTTAAAGTCCATTATTTCGATAAAAGTAGCTATGAAGATCTCTTTAAAAGTCTAAAAAATCTGAAGGTTGAATTATTATCAAGAAACATCTTGGAATTTGCTATAACTGATTTTCGCAACCAATTTGATACTCACAATTTCATAAAAATATATAATATTATCACGTATCTATTCCACAACACAGGAATAACAGTTCATATATATAAAAATACTATTATTTACCCGAGTACCAGTGAGGTTCCGAGAATCCTAAAAGAAAATCACGACATACCCATTTCTGGTCACCTAGGTAGTAACAGGATGCTAAGCAGAATCCAAGAAAAGTACTATTGGCGTAACATGCGTAGTGATGTAGAAAACTATGTACGTAAATGTGAACAATGTCAAACGAATAAAGCTCTGAGAAAAGTTAACCGAGCTCCAATGCAAATTACAACAACATCAACGCAACCGTTTCAACGGGTCGCATTGGACATTGTAGGTCCTCTACCTGAAGCCGGTGGTAATAAACTTAAATATATCCTAACAATCCAAGATGACCTGACTAAGTACTCTGCTGGTTACCCAATGCCAAATGCAACGGCAGAAGAAACTGCCGAATGTCTTATCCATTTCATTTCTCAATTTGGCATTCCAAAAACTATCTTGACTGACCAAGGCACTAATTTCACAGCTGAGCTTTTCAAACAAACCTGCTCATTTCTCAAAATAAAACAGCTTTGGTCAACTCCGTACCACCCACAAACCCAAGGTGCTCTGGAAAGGAGCCATTCGACCTTGAAAGAATATCTCAAATCTTTCGTCAATGAAAATCAAAGTAATTGGCCCCGCTACGTCTACACAGCAATGTTAACATATAATACTACCGTCCATAGCACAACCAACTACACTCCATACGAATTACTGTTCGGGCACAAACCCTTTATTCCCTCTTCTGTTTATGATACTGCTTTAGAATCAACATACAGCGATTATGTTCGTGTTCTACAACAAAGACTGCAATTTTCAAGAGAAAAAGCCATCGAAAACATATTAAAATCTAAAATGACGTCAAAAACTTATTATGATAAACGCTCAAGTCCAGCAAAATATAAAACAGGGGACATGGTCTATGTTAAGAATCATCTGCGTCTCCGCAAAGCATTATCTCCAGTATGGAAAGGTCCCTATAAAGTTGTTAAAATCAACGGTAACAATACACTTACCTTACTCATAAATAGAAGACACGTCAAGTATCACTATGACGAAGTTAAACTAGCAGAAGTTAATGTTTAAGAAGTAGTAATATAGTAGTAGTAGTTAAAATAGGATTTAAATATAGTATACATAATACATTTGTAAACAAGTAAGTAGAATATAATTATATTAATATCGTATTTCAGAGTCGCTGTGGCAGGTTTTTGCTGGGTAATGTCCCAAAGTATTCAAGATGATGTTCAACAGATAACATCAGGGCCTGGAATACATTTTGATTATTTAGGTACTGTTAGAATTAAGAATAATAGGTTAAATGTCGTAATGCCCGTAGACATTTCGCATTTTAATATACATCTAGATAATATAAATTTAGCTTTAAGAACAGTTAAATTCCTATGTGAGCAAGCTAGAATTATGAAAGAGATAGAATGCAAAAATATTCTGGATCCACTAACGACACGATATTATGATATAATAAAACAGTTCGACTCTGTTTCTCATTTGCTAGAGAATAGGATGAAACGTGGCGCCTGGATAGGAGGAATAGGAAGTATTATTAAACAAATATTCGGTAACCTAGATGAAAATGATGGGCTAAAATATAATGAAGCAATAGAGATAATACAAAACGATCAGCAGAAATTAGCATCGCTAATGAAAAAGAATATCCTGGTTACTTCTTCTATAATTTCTTCTTACAATAAAACCTTACACCAAATAAAAACAAATGAAGCAAAAATGAATCAAGCTATTGAGAAACTTACCTTGAAACTTAAAAATATAACTGGTGTCTTCAATGTTCTGGAAACGCAATCTGAAATAAACCTTATATTTAATAGCCTAGAAACAGCACTACTTACCTTATCTTTCCAAGTAGAAGATGTAACTAACGCCGTCATGTTGACTAGTCAGAACATCATTCACCCATCAGTAATAACACCTGCAAAACTACAAGAAGAATTAACTAATAATTATAAACACCTTCCGAACAATTTGCAACTACCGATTCAATTAGATATTAATACTATAAACATTATCCAAAGAATATCTAACGTATTGTGTTATTATGTAAGAAATAAAATTGTATTTATATTACAAATCCCTTTAGTTACTATCGACGAATATAAGTTGTTCCAAACTACATCTTTGCCTGTACCCCATAACATAAGTGAACTTAATAGTTTTAGTCTTATAATTCCGAATGCAAAATATATTATACTAAGTAAAGATAATACTAAATATAATACCTTACAAAATTTAATAAAATGTGATGTACTGTATCCTAGCAATTATACCTAGTTGGTTACTAAGTTCTGTAACTATGGAAAACATGAATAATACTAAATTTACAAATAACGCTACAATGAATTATATACCAAATGAAAGCACAAATATTTAAGATTATCATGTATTAAAATTATTCGAAATGACCGCCTCTGGCATGAATACACGCCTTTAGACGACGAGGCCAGTCATCGATGGCAGCACGAACTACCACCATATCCAATTCTGCGACTGCCTTGAGAATAGCGCGCTTAAGAGAGTCGAGATTCATGTGGGGCTTAGCACATGCTTTCTCCTCAATAAGTTGCCATATGGCATAATCCAGAGGATTTAAGTCTGGGCTGGAGGATGGCCATTCTTCCTGCGCGATAAAATCAATTTTGTTAGCCCGAAACCATGCTTGTGTAGATTTTGCTTTGTGCGCAGGGGCAGAGTCCTGCTGGAAGACCCATGGCTGGTTTTGAAATAAAGTGTGGCTTAAGGGTTTGACAACAGGTTCCAGAACGGTATCTTGATAGACTCTAGCGCCAGTTTTCACACCTTTCTCACAGAAATGAACCTTACTTAGCCCTGAATAGGACACCCCCAGCCAAATCATCACTGATGAGGGGTGGTGACCTCGTTGGACCCTCGGAGCAATCATGCTGGCTTCTTTACTATTCTTAGCGTATACTCTATCATTTTGACGGTTAAAATTTTCTTCGACTGTGAAGATTTTTTCATCAGTAAACAAGATTTTTCGATGGCCGTTTTGTGCGTACTGCTTTAGTAGAGCGCGACTTCGTGCTAACCTCATAGCCTTCAATCGTGCGTTTAGCAGATGGCCCTTTCGTCTACGGTAAGCGTGAAGCCCAAGGTCATCATTGATAATTTTTTTAAGGGAACTTCTCTTCACAGTCATCTGTATTGCCAATAACTTTTGCTTCCGGACGGGATTTCTCGTGATTCTCGCCTTCACTGCCTTGATCACAGCTGGTGTCCGAACGGTGCGTGGTCTTCCTGATCTTTTTCGGTCATCGACGGTCAAGGTATTACTGTACCTATGGATAGTGCGATAAATAAATTGCTTGTTGATTTTCAACTTTTGTAGCAACTTGAAAATCATATTCGGTGGCTGCCCACATTTGTGCAGAGCAATTACAGCGACACGATTCTCCTTCAACCCCCATTCCATGGTGAAATAAACAAAATATGATATACGTGTGGTATGGAATTATAGCTTATAAAACTGTCAATAATATGTCATTTTTATTTTTTCTTTTCATTTGTTTTAATGGCCAGTAATCGATAAAGAAACTCAGTAACAGAACTTTTGACCAACCTGTGTATTTGTGAAGTACCAAGTTTATATGTGTCTGACGTAAAACCTAGTTGTGAGAGTGATTTATTAATAAAAGTTGTTAACAAAATCCCGAATGAATGTAAAACTAAATTTATAATTGGCAAACTAGACTTATGGCAACCGATATCAAATAACAAATGGATTTTTGTTCAATCAAATTCTGTAAAATTAACTTTAGATTGTTTAGATAAGAAATCTTTTGAGATTAACATTCGAGGAGTCGGAATTCTGTCTTTACCTAAATATTGTACCGGTTATACTAAAAGTACTGTATTATTTACCCAGAATGATATTTTAAATATCACTTCACCTGTATTGTTTACAGAATTTAGTCTTATAAATGATACATGTTGCAATTTAAACAAACTCCACTCTGTAATGGAAAATTGGCATTTAGAAAAACTAAAAAATATTGAACTTAGAGATATAAATTTAGAAAATAACAAGTTAAAAGATATTGTAATAGATATAGATAAAATACAACAGAGCCCACACATTGTAAAATACAGTACTCATTATTCTGTTATAACTATAGTGATAGTATTAGCTATTGTAAGTTTTATGTTATATAAAATAAGTGTTCTATTTTGTAAACGCGGAAACAACCACCCTATCAGTAATAGTGTTTTATTTAGAAAAAAGGAAATTGCTAAAACATCCGAATCAGGATCAAATCTCGATATCCCCTCATGTTCAGTCAAAATTATGAAATAGATTTGTAAAGTTTTAATAAACTTCGGAAAACTAACCCGAAGTTTATTCTTAAGGGGGGAGGTGTTATATCCAAAAATTGTATCCCAAATTGCTGAATCTACAGTTTTATGCTGATGCAGCAATTTGGGCACCCACGAGTATCGGCGACTGCCTCTTCGAGTCAGTCTACCCATATCCCGCGACCGGTGTGGTTGTTTCCACAAAACTTATTAAAATCCACTAATTATCTGAAGGCCAATTTAATTCTTTAAATAAATCTTTTTACAGTTAAAGTTTATTTCTTTTTTTAAAAAGACTCCAAAGTTTTCCGGCCTAACAGATCGCTATTATGCAACCAATGTTCAGTCGCTTTGTACTGCATAGTTAAATGCCAGCATTTTTAGCTCCACCTACTTAGTTGTAGTTTTCGTGTGGTGTCATTTTTTGAGCGGAGAATTTGTTCCATAGATTTTAGTTAGCTGGATAAGACTCAACTGCAATCTGCCAAGATGCGCCGCCTTTCATGACGCGCGCTCGTAGTTACTAGCATGCAGTGGCGAAGGGTCCATACAAGCCGATTCCCATCGGCTTACCTTTTACAAATCTTACCCCACTGATCCACTATGCAGATCATAACATTTTTCATATTTTTTGTAGAGCGGCTTACCTTCGCCATAATTTCACCCCTCGCCACTGCTAGCATGAATAGTTTGTGTGCGTAGGTATCAACGGGCTCGAAATCACGCGAGTTCCCGCGGCCGCTGGTGAGCGCGGAGAAGGCCACGCTGCCCGGCGACGCTGGATTATTGCACGCAGAACTCACTTATTTTTACTATCCAGGGGATGTGTGCTTCCCGGGTAAGTAAGAGGGGTTTATTACTGAAATACGAGTTAAATATTTTAATGGGATTTTTAGGGACTTGATATAGGAAGGAAGGAAGGAGTGCTGTGTGCCACTAGGCGCGCGGTCATAGATTTTCATACATTTTACTTGATAGCGCTGCGCCCCGTCCACGCATTTGAGACGCTCTCTAATTATTTCTCTTATTTGCGAAACAAGACAATAGTACTTCTCTTGAGAATTATCTGTATTGTATGTTTGTATCTTTTTTTAGCCACTGTTTCATTCTAGTGTATATCGTTATTATTGCATTCTTATTTTTCCTATTTTAAGTTCTGAACTTTCTGTACAGTGCCAGCTCCAAAGATGTACGTGCAGTTGAGTCCAGTTCGCGTGTCTGTGGACGTAGCTAGTATAGTGTGGCTGGGCGCGTTCCTGCCGCACGTAGCGCGCGCGCTGCAGCACGCCGCCGCGAGCCAGGACGCGGCCGCGTACATGGACGTGCGCGCCGAGGCCATCATGCCCAAGGTACGTAGCACGTAGTGTGGCAGGCGCGTTCCTGCCGCACGTAGCGCGCGCTGCAGCACGCCGCCGCGAGCCAGGACGCGGCCGCGTACATGGACGTGCGCGCCGAGGCCATCATGCCCAAGGTACGTAGCACGTAGTGTGGCAGGCGCGTTCCTGCCGCACGTAGCGCGCGCTGCAGCACGCCGCCGCGAGCCAGGACGCGGCCGCGTACATGGACGTGCGCGCCGAGGCCATCATGCCCAAGGTACGTAGCACGTAGTGTGGCAGGCGCGTTCCTGCCGCACGTAGCGCGCGCTGCAGCACGCCGCCGCGAGCCAGGACGCGGCCGCGTACATGGACGTGCGCGCCGAGGCCATCATGCCCAAGGTACGTAGCACGTAGTGTGGCAGGCGCGTTCCTGCCGCACGTAGCGCGCGCTGCAGCACGCCGCCGCGAGCCAGGACGCGGCCGCGTACATGGACGTGCGCGCCGAGGCCATCATGCCCAAGGTACGTAGCACGTAGTGTGGCAGGCGCGTTCCTGCCGCACGTAGCGCGCGCTGCAGCACGCCGCCGCGAGCCAGGACGCGGCCGCGTACATGGACGTGCGCGCCGAGGCCATCATGCCCAAGGTACGTAGCACGTAGTGTGGCAGGCGCGTTCCTGCCGCACGTAGCGCGCGCTGCAGCACGCCGCCGCGAGCCAGGACGCGGCCGCGTACATGGACGTGCGCGCCGAGGCCATCATGCCCAAGGTACGTAGCACGTAGTGTGGCAGGCGCGTTCCTGCCGCACGTAGCGCGCGCTGCAGCACGCCGCCGCGAGCCAGGACGCGGCCGCGTACATGGACGTGCGTGCCGAGGCCATCATGCCCAAGGTACGTAGCACGTAGTGTGGCAGGCGCGTTCCTGCCGCACGTAGCGCGCGCTGCAGCACGCCGCCGCGAGCCAGGACGCGGCCGCGTACATGGACGTGCGCGCCGAGGCCATCATGCCCAAGGTACGTAGCACGTAGTGTGGCAGGCGCGTTCCTGCCGCACGTAGCGCGCGCTGCAGCACGCCGCCGCGAGCCAGGACGCGGCCGCGTACATGGACGTGCGCGCCGAGGCCATCATGCCCAAGGTACGTAGCACGTAGTGTGGCAGGCGCGTTCCTGCCGCACGTAGCGCGCGCTGCAGCACGCCGCCGCGAGCCAGGACGCGGCCGCGTACATGGACGTGCGCGCCGAGGCCATCATGCCCAAGGTACGTAGCACGTAGTGTGGCAGGCGCGTTCCTGCCGCACGTAGCGCGCGCTGCAGCACGCCGCCGCGAGCCAGGACGCGGCCGCGTACATGGACGTGCGCGCCGAGGCCATCATGCCCAAGGTACGTAGCACGTAGTGTGGCAGGCGCGTTCCTGCCGCACGTAGCGTGCGCTGCAGCACGCCGCCGCGAGCCAGGACGCGGCCGCGTACATGGACGTGCGCGCCGAGGCCATCATGCCCAAGGTACGTAGCACGTAGTGTGGCAGGCGCGTTCCTGCCGCACGTAGCGCGCGCTGCAGCACGCCGCCGCGAGCCAGGACGCGGCCGCGTACATGGACGTGCGCGCCGAGGCCATCATGCCCAAGGTACGTAGCACGTAGTGTGGCAGGCGCGTTCCTGCCGCACGTAGCGCGCGCTGCAGCACGCCGCCGCGAGCCAGGACGCGGCCGCGTACATGGACGTGCGCGCCGAGGCCATCATGCCCAAGGTACGTAGCACGTAGTGTGGCAGGCGCGTTCCTGCCGCACGTAGCGCGCGCTGCAGCACGCCGCCGCGAGCCAGGACGCGGCCGCGTACATGGACGTGCGCGCCGAGGCCATCATGCCCAAGGTACGTAGCACGTAGTGTGGCAGGCGCGTTCCTGCCGCACGTAGCGCGCGCTGCAGCACGCCGCCGCGAGCCAGGACGCGGCCGCGTACATGGACGTGCGCGCCGAGGCCATCATGCCCAAGGTACGTAGCACGTAGTGTGGCAGGCGCGTTCCTGCCGCACGTAGCGCGCGCTGCAGCACGCCGCCGCGAGCCAGGACGCGGCCGCGTACATGGACGTGCGCGCCGAGGCCATCATGCCCAAGGTACGTAGCACGTAGTGTGGCAGGCGCGTTCCTGCCGCACGTAGCGCGCGCTGCAGCACGCCGCCGCGAGCCAGGACGCGGCCGCGTACATGGACGTGCGCGCCGAGGCCATCATGCCCAAGGTACGTAGCACGTAGTGTGGCAGGCGCGTTCCTGCCGCACGTAGCGCGCGCTGCAGCACGCCGCCGCGAGCCAGGACGCGGCCGCGTACATGGACGTGCGCGCCGAGGCCATCATGCCCAAGGTACGTAGCACGTAGTGTGGCAGGCGCGTTCCTGCCGCACGTAGCGCGCGCTGCAGCACGCCGCCGCGAGCCAGGACGCGGCCGCGTACATGGACGTGCGCGCCGAGGCCATCATGCCCAAGGTACGTAGCACGTAGTGTGGCAGGCGCGTTCCTGCCGCACGTAGCGCGTGCTGCAGCACGCCGCCGCGAGCCAGGACGCGGCCGCGTACATGGACGTGCGCGCCGAGGCCATCATGCCCAAGGTATAGTCAACAACGAAAGTCACTTAACACTTTAGTACTTTGTCATAGCAACTTTTTTATTAATGTTTTAAGCTTGAGACATCTTCACTTCTCAAGTTTACCTTATCTCTAGACATGAAATCACTTTTTAGTCCCCCGTGACCACGGTAGCTGCAAAGGTGCCGAAACGTCGGGAAAATCAAAAATCAAACCAAATACCAACTAATCACTAAAAAAAACTCTCAATAAAACTGCAGTAGCTAGCCGTTAAAAAGTGTTTTATTTCATATCTAGAGACATCTGTGCAAAAAGTTACTTTGACAAAGTATGAAAGTGTTAAGCGACTTTAATTGCTGGCCGTACGTGGCACGTAGCAGTGTATTGTAGCTATTTTTTTGTCAAAATCCTCAAAACCGCCTGTTGCTGCATGTATTAATCGATTTATAAAAATATAACTACCTGACAGACAATTTAGGTATCACTTCACACAGTCATAACTGTTAACTTGTGGTTCTAGATAGTGTTAGAAGCGGGGCCGGAACACGTGTCGCAACAACGCGACCGGCCGCGGGAGCTCCACGTATGCACGGCGCGCGCGACGCTCACCAACGTGCGAGATTCCGGACGGGCCGGTAAGTATTTACGACCGTCCCCAATAACCTAACCTCAGTAAGAACAAAGAATACTAACTAATACTAGGTAAAGAAGCGACACTCACTTTCCTTCGCCAAAATGACGAGGCAGTAGCCAGTAAGTGACCATGGGCGTACCCAGGTTCTGGGCCAGGGCCAAATAAGAATTTGCCACAAATAAATTAATAAAATAGGTACTTTTTTAAATGAGCTTTATTTCCCATACATTCTCGAGTAGGGTTGCCAGATCAGAAGTTCGAAAATTTCAGGATTTAGGAGCTGTTATCGGAAGAAATAAATATTTAAAATAAAAAATTTACTCAAATGCTTGTCTGCAGAAAGAAAACGGCAGCGCAGCGCGTTTTTTATTCAGTTTCATCCACTAATCTTGTAATCCTGCCTGCCTATTGTAATAAAAAGGCCGCACAGCGCGATTTTTAGTCAGTTTAGAACGGGCACACCGCACGATTTTTAAAAGTTATTTGTATTGCAAATGGCAAATAAGACAACAGTAGATAGTTAGTTGGAGGTAAACAAATTCCAGGGGAGGGGGGCAGCTATCCCCCCCTCCCCCCCCCCCCCCCCCCCCGGTATCCCCATGAGTGACAGTAATGTACACATTTGTCGTGTTTACACGCGTTCGTCATTTCGTTATGTAGTTGTCGTAGGGTCGTCGATGAAGAGCTAAATAATAACTTGCGAATATTTTAACAGCTGTTACATGCGTTCTACACATACATAGAAAAATGGTATAGAAAGTAGAGAAAAATTGCGAATGATTCAAAATGATAGCAATTATCGTTTTCACGTTCAAAAAACCGGCCAAGTGCGAGTCGGACTCACGCACTGTTCTGTTTTTAGTATTTGTTGTTATGCGGCAACAGAAATACATCATCTGTGAAAATTTCAACTGTCTAGCTATCACGGTTCATGAGATACAGCCTGGTGACAGACAGACAGACAGACAGACGGACAGCGGAGTCTTAGTAATAGGGCCCCGTTTTCACCCTTTGGGTACAGAACCCTAAAAACCACTTATACGCGTCGTAATTTGTCGTGAATTAAATTTTTATAGTTTTTTCGCCAGCCAATCCCGTTGCTGCTGCCAAGAAGATAGGCTTATTAAAGATATGTGGCCATGATTTTTCTCTTGAATAACAGCGGTATCCTAATTAGTAACTGATCCATATTAGCCCTTTCTTCTGAAGTCAGGTTGCGATGACCTTATACAAACACGTTGCTTAATTTATATTGTATGTATCACATTATTGTCATTTCCTCTTTAGCTGGTTCACGAGCAGATTTGGCGGCCATCTTGTCAGCGTTGAGACGGTCAGCGCCGCCTAGCGGCCAGTTCCCATGCGCACACGACGACTTGGATCCTATTCATGAACAATTTATACTGCACGCGAATAGTAAGTGTTCTATTTAATGTTTCATTGGTATTATGTGATGTTGTAACACTTTCTATTATTACTAGAATTTTTAGATTTTAGGCATTCACAATGCCAAATTGAAAATGTTTGTCAAAGTTTGTCAATTTTTTTGAATGACTTTTATTTTGTTCGGGTAATCATTTGACTGTCTGATATCTGTAATCTGAGCCCTCTTGTACACACACGGTTTTTCGCCGTGATAATCTACGGCTGACTCGCCGTGCGTAGGCACGGTCGTCAGTGTTGTATGGATCACTATGGGAGCTTGTTGACGGGCACAGCGGCGCGACGGCACGGCGCCGCCGCCGTGTGCACCGTGCCTCCCCCTCGGCGCGCCGCGTCTACGCACGGCGTAATTTTAGTCAGTGTTGTATGGCACTCTATGGGAGTGTGTCGACGGCGCCGGACGTTTTCACGTTTTCGGAGCAGATTACCTACATAAGATTTGTTTAAGAGGAAAATATAAATAAATCAAGAATTACTAATTATATTGGTTCGTGAAAGACCTGTAATATGAGATAAAACTATCGATGATTATAAAAATAAGCGGATAAAATATGATTACTGGAAAGAAATTTTTATGCAATTAAATCCCATATTTAATAATAATAATAATATTTAATCCCATAGTTTTGGGGATAATTTTTGAAGCAGTTTATCAAATGTTCCCTCAAAAAACTTGTCTTCATCTTCCCTCAGTTGATTCTTGACAAGTGTATGAAATGCGCCAAATTCCTCCCGCTTTTAAACTTTTAGATTTTTGCATGCACAATCCTATTTTTATATTAAGATGAATAAATAATGAAAAATATTAGAAAAAATCGACTCACCTGTAGCAACTCAGACGGGATCCCGCTTTTCTAAAATCGGATGTATCCAAAACCTTATCTTTCTTTTCTCTTATTTTTTGAGTTTTCTATATACATAGTGCAAGGATAATCTTTTTCTTATATGGATTCATGTTCCATGAGAAACGTCTGTAGCTTAGCGCAGAATAGCAGAGCACTGAGCGGCACCCTGGCCGTTGTTTCGACCGGCAGCTATGCCGTGCCATGTACAAACTTGCACGTTTTATCAGCCGTACGGCGAATACGCCGTACGGCCAGGCCTCCATCACTCGCTTAAGGCCACGCGTTATTCACCTACCGTTCGGCGTATCGTCCACGATACATCTGGCAGAGGGTCGCCGCACGCCCGCCTGAGCGCTCGCACCGGACGTTTCCCGCGCTTACTCCTCGAAATCATAGTGTATATTTTCTTTGTCGAAATGTCGAAACCACGTAATTATTGTGCAGTGGATGGGTGTCAGAGTAAAAAAACAAATAAAAAATTATCATTTTTTTCATTGCCGAGAGACGAACAAAGGTAAGTAACATAATTTGTGAAAGGTGTTGTATGACACAAGAAACAAGAACTGTTTACTATATAGGTAACTAAATAGGACGATAAACAACTAAGTACCCTACCTACCTATCTAACTAGGTAGGTACTAAAATTTGACTTTTGTTATTTTTATGTCTCCCATATTAACGGTACCTAACTAGGTAGGTAGGTACCTAATTAGATTATTTAATATTATAGAAATGTTCGAATATTATTGTAAGATTTTCTTTAACCATAGTACGTAAAATCGCTTTCCTTTTATGATATAATGCTACGCAGTTCATTTAACGACAACCCTAACGGCGTCAGAAGAGATGAGAGCTACGCGATAGAAAGAGAGAAAACTTCTAGGTGAATATAACTGTAGCCGCTGTAGCGGTGTGCGATCTGAATTGCGCCTTATTGAGTCGTAGCAAGAGTCGTTATTTAATTAAATTATGTTGCGGAATGCGGCTTCTGTTGTACTATGTATTCTGTGGTACGGCTGATAAAACGTGCCGTATACAAGAGGCCTGAGGATTTAAAAATCAGCCCTAAACGTAGTTATTCGTCTTTATCTTAGATCTGGACGACATTGACCGAGGTACGGCGATGGGTCCCGAGTTGTTATGGCGGGAAAATCGCTCAGTATGGTGCGCGCGATGTGAGCCCCTATGGGCGGACTGTGTGGGGGCGCGAGCCGCCGCGCGCGGGGCGCCGCTGTTGGACGCCACGCCGCTCACTGCATGGGTGAGTGATGATGTCTACAGTGTCTAACAGCTGCCGTACATTGGGCCACTAGTCGCGGCCACTAAATGCGACTACTAGTGGCTCAGTTAAGCCACTAGATGCAGCCAGTGACTTAGTGGCCGGCAGGAAGAAACCGACTTCTCTGGCCGAGTATGTGCGCGATGCGAGCGACAATCATGGCCACAAGTATCGAGCGCGGGCGACTCCCGCTTGTGGCTGGAGCGCGGCCACTCGAACGCCGAACGCTTGCGCCGATACTACACAAAATTTATTAAAAAGCTTGTGGTCTCACTTACAAGAGCACGGCTCTTACATTAAAGTATAAAGTCTGTATAACCACATTTAAAATGTGTTAATAAAAAGTACCAAGTTATTTTAGTTATTTAAATTTGTATGAGATGGCGTTAAAGCCCCTCAAAACTCGATACCGTGCGGTTTTTACAGATTTTATATTAGTCTTTTGTGTCGAATGTTTTCATTAGCTTTCCAATAACTGTTGTGCAAAATTATAAATAATTTTAATTGCTTGCACCTCGGGACCGAGGGACTGGCGGTTGCACATGGTCCTTCGAGCCGGGTTAGGAATTGCTCAGTCCGTCTGACAGTGGCGCGGTGATCAAAGTCAAATAATTAATGTTTTTTGCCACAGCTGTGCTTTGACGAGGGTTTCTCCCGCATCTGGTGCGTGGCCAGGACGTGTGGTCTGTCGGGGCTGCAGCTGAACCACTACCAGATGCTGTTCCTCTTTAGGCAACTCGAAAGAATAGCAGAAATGGCCGCGTGGCTCGCTCACGACGCTAACAGGCAGCCTGATGCTGATGAGGGGTAAGTCTTAAATGCACAAGGCCGAGTTTCCATCTGCGAGAAGTGTCCCACAGCCTGTCAGACAGTAGCTTGTAAATAATTGACAAGTTATATACATGTATAGGCCAAATAAGTCCTTAGGCCGCATTTTCTTCTGCAAGAAGTGTCCCACAGCCTGTCAGGCAGCAGGTTATAAAAAAATTACATGTACAGGTATAGGCCAGACAGGTCTTTAGGCTGCGGTTTCACTTGCAAGAAAACTTTTCCAAGAAGTGTCCCACCACAGCTTGTCAGACAGTAGCTTATAAATACATTTGACAGTCTAAACTGTCGCATTTGCTTTTGACAGGCTGTGGGCTTGTTGATTATTTTTTTGTTTGTTATATGCCTTCACGTCTTAAATACTCAACTGATCATCATGAAATTGTCCATACACGTAGTCAGGGGTGCAGAGATTACCTTTTATCTAAAAAAAAATATTCTCGAGAGATAGCAAAAAAAACTTTCCATGCCGACGAAGTCGCAGGCGGCCGCTAAACTTCACTTATTGCTTTTTACTTCCCAGGTCAATAGTACTAGCTCTGGTGGTCCCAGCGGTAGAGCTGACTCTCGTGCTGCCGTCCAACTGCCCCGGCCAGGAGTCTTCCAGGGACCTCGATAGTGTACCACTTGACTCGTCTAGTTTGCAGGATTTGAAGCTTGGTATGAACGTAACGATTCTTTTGTTACCTATTCTCAATTCACAATTCATCGGCGCACTTTAGATATCAAATATGAAGCTATAAAAGTGTGTGCCGGCCTGTCTTGACGCGTCAATGGCAGGATAATTTGTCTGATTCACAAAAGTAGTTTTCAGTCGTTTGTGCTGCATAATTAAATGCCAGCATTTTTAGCCCCGCCCATATGATAGTAATTTTTGAGTGGTGCTATTTTTGATAGATTTTTTATGAAAGGTAGGCAAGCGTTTGCCCGCTATCAGGGCTGACGAAGCGATGATGCGATCTACAATGAAACGCGCTTGGCTAAAAGATACCTATTCACTCGCGACTCTAAGGCAGGGACCGGACTGACCTTTTAAAAATCCCTTCCTGCGTTTGGGCTTTTAGTATTTACAAAATGAAAATTAAAAATATATGCGATAAATAGATTCTCTGATAGGGATACCCTATTCGATATGAAAATAAAACAATTATGAGATTACGAGATATCGTAGATCATAATCGAAAGGGTTCCGGTCCCAGCTCCCCAGATTGTGATGCTCGTTCCATAGAATTTAAATCGCTGGTTCTATACATGTACTATTACTCTAGGGTCGGAAGCGACGATGGCTCCGTCGATGGTGGACCGAGACAGCGGCGTGCTGGCCACCGCCCCCGTGGAGGTGTACGCGGCGCAGCCGCTGCCCGCCGACGAGGTGCCCATGCCGCCCAGCCCCGGGCTCGGCTTCGGCGGTCAGTGTGTATATAGAGGGTGGAATATTTAAACGTACTTGGAGAGAAACTAGTCTAAATAATAATAAAAAATTGGGAGTGTTTGTTCAAAGGAGTCATCATCATCCCCCTACCCTTATCCCAATTTATTTGAAACTAGCTTCTGCCCGCGACTTCGTCCGCGTGGATGTTAGAGAAAATCCTTAGAGAACCTTCAACCAGGATCCGACCAGTCATTTTTATGCTTCCCGTTCCGGTTCCGGTTCCGTTCCCGGTCCTAGTCCCGGTTCCGGTCCCAGTCCCAGTCCCGTTCCCCCTCCCACTCCCATTCCCGTTCCCCGTTCTCGTTCCCGTTCCATTCCGTTCCCGTCCCGTTTCCGTTCCCGTCCCGTAAACGTCCTGTAACCGTCCCATACCCTTCCGTTTCCGTTTTCATTTCCGTTCCCGTTCCCGTCCTGTTCTCGTTACGGTCCCGTTCTATTCCCGTTCCGTTCCCGTTTTATTCCAGTTTCGTTCCCGTTTCGTTCCCGTTTCATTCCCGTTCCGTTCCCGTTTAGTTTCCTTTCTCGTTCCCATTCCCGTCCCGTACCCGTCCCGTACCCCTTCCGTTCCCGTTCCCGTACCCGTCCCGTTCTCGTTCCCTTTCCGTTCCCATTTCGTTCCCATTCCGTCCCGGTCCGTTCCCGTTCCGTTCCTGTTCCGTTCTCATTCCGAGCCCGTCCCGTTCCGGTTCCCGTTCCGTTCTCATTCCGAGCCCGTCCCGTTCCCGTGCCCGTGCCCGTTCCGGTTCCCGTCCCCGTTCCCTGGATGTGTATGTCCAGGTCCAGGTCCATGATGTGTCATGTCCACCGCGTTGGAATTCAAAATAAATCTCATTTTCGCAATCACCATCCCATAAAACCTCAAGAACGACATCCATATCGATTTTTATGTTTACTCACCCCACTTACCCTCTAAGGGGTTGATTTTCAAAATCACAAAATATACCTTGTTGGTTACTAAGTTCTGTAACTATGGAAAACATGAATAATACTAAATTTACAAATAATGCTACAATGAATTATATACCAAATGAAAGCACACATATTTAAGATTATCATGTATTAAAATTATTCGAAATGACCGCCTCTGGCATGAATACACGCCTTTAGACGACGAGGCCAGTCATCGATGGCAGCACGAACTACCACCATATCCAATTCTGCGACTGCCTTGAGAATAGCGCGCTTAAGAGAGTCGAGATTCATGTGGGGCTTAGCACATGCTTTCTCCTCAATAAGTTGCCATATGGCATAATCCAGAGGATTTAAGTCTGGGCTGGAGGATGGCCATTCTTCCTGCGCGATAAAATCAATTTTTTTAGCCCGAAACCATGCTTGTGTAGATTTTGCTTTGTGCGCAGGGGCAGAGTCCTGCTGGAAGACCCATGGCTGGTTTTGAAATAAAGTGTGGCTTAAGGGTTTGACAACAGGTTCCAGAACGGTATCTTGATAGACTCTAGCGCCAGTTTTCACACCTATTTCACAGAAATGAACCTTACTTAGCCCTGAATAGGACACCCCCAGCCAAATCATCACTGATGAGGGGTGGTGACCTTGTTGGACCCTCGGAGCAATCATGCTGGCTTCTTTACTATTCTTAGCGTATACTCTATCATTTTGACGGTTAAAATTTTCTTCGACTGTGAAGATTTTTTCATCAGTAAACAAGATTTTTCGATGGCCGTTTTGTGCGTACTGCTTTAGTAGAGCGCGACTTCGTGCTAACCTCATAGCCTTCAATCGTGCGTTTAGCAGATGGCCCTTTCGTCTACGGTAAGCGTGAAGCCCAAGGTCATCATTGATAATTTTTTTAAGGGAACTTCTCTTCACAGTCATCTGTATTGCCAATAACTTTTGCTTCCGGACGGGATTTCTCGTGATTCTCGCCTTCACTGCCTTGATCACAGCTGGTGTCCGAACGGTGCGTGGTCTTCCTGATCTTTTTCGGTCATCGACGGTCAAGGTATTACTGTACCTATGGATAGTGCGATAAATAAATTGCTTGTTGATTTTCAACTTTTGTAGCAACTTGAAAATCATATTCGGTGGCTGCCCACATTTGTGCAGAGCAATTACAGCGACACGATTCTCCTTCAACCCCCATTCCATGGTGAAATAAACAAAATATGATATACGTGTGGTATGGAATTATAGCGTATAAAACTGTCAATAATATGTCATTTTTATTTTTTCTTTTCATTTGTTTTAATGGCCAGTAATCGATAAAGAAACTCAGTAACAGAACTTTTGACCAACCTGTGTATATTATTTTTAGACGTGCTCCTACGAATTTAAAAGTTGTAATTTCGATTTTATATTCTTTTTCCATACAAAATTTGAACCCCTTTTTTTACCCCTTTAGGGGTTAAATCATGTCCACCGTGTTTTACTTCAAAATAAATGTCATTTTTGCAATCGTCATCCCAGAAAACCCCAATAAAGACATCTATATCGATTTTTATGTTTACTCACCCCATTTACCCCCTAAGGGGTTGATTTTCAAAATAACAAAATATACATTTGCCTATTTATTTTTAGATGTGCTCCTACGAAGTTTAAAGTTGTAATGTCTATTTTATTTTTTTTCCATACAAAATTTGGACCCCATTTTCACTCCTTTAGGGGTTAAATCATGTCCACCGTGTTGGACTTCAAAATAAATGACATTTTTGCAATCGTCATCCCACAAAACCCCGATAACGACATCCATTTCTATTTTTAGGTATTTTTACCCCTTTTTACCCCCATTTCATCCCCTTTGTGGTTGAAATCCTAACAAAAACAATATACGTTGCGTTAGATTTCCATCCATAATCCTAAATTATAAATTTAGCGCATTTTACTTCGGAAATGAAGGATTTTCTTCAATACACAACTTCATTCCCCTTTCGACCCCTTCGGGGGTAGTATTTTGAAAACCGCTGCGACCCGTATTTATTAATTTTCAATCGTCAGCCTTAACACAATATTTGAAGATTCTAGCTTCAAAACTGAGGGACTTTCATACAAACTTCCATCCCTTATTTCATCCCATTAGGGATGGAATTTTCAAAAATCCTTCCTTAGTGGATGCCTACACTGTATAAAGTATCTGTGTGCAAAATTTCAGGTCTCTAGGTCCAGCGGTTTGGGCTGTGCGTTGATAGATTAGTCAGTCAGTCATTCAGTTTACGATTTTATATATTAAGATTAGTGCAGTGTGTCTTTCTCTTCCATTCCTTCCTGTCACTCGTCATCTCTTCATTCACTCCCTTCACATTCAAATCGTTCCGCACAAAACCCATCCATCTTTTCTGCGGTCTTCCTCTTACTTTCAAGCCCTGAACATCCATATCCATCCTCTTCTGCACACACCTTTCACATGCCTTTCATCCCTTCTCATAACATGCCCATTCCAAGCCAGACGAATTCAAAGGACATATGCCTTTATGATTATAAAGAAACATTTTAAATTTTTTGAATAAACATCTTGTCGTATCCGGGAATAAAACTGACACTAATTCTGTAAAATAGCACTCTGTACTTTTGTAACAGCAATCGATAGGGTCGCTCATAAGAATTAAATACCTCAAATAATGTAACCCAAATTAAAAAAGATTATGAAACCTAATTTCTATGCCCAAAGCCAACAGAAAGAACAGCGTGCTACCGAGTTTTTTGACCAATATACTTACATTACAGTTTGAAATTAATTTTCAATGTCATTTGATTAAATCAATCTATTATTTAACGGTCTTTTAGCATAGACAAACATGATGAAATTCTCAAACTGATACAGGTTTCTCAACGATGCGTCGCGGCCTCACGTCGCTAGTAACATCAATAGACAGCGCGTTGACGCGCGACGACGCTCGTAGCGACGCCACCTCCACCGCTAGCTCGGACAGCGAGCGGTACGTGGTGGTGGGGCTCGCCGCTGAGTCCCCCGACGATGCCGACGTCGCATTTAGGTACGTGTAGTGACTATGACTATAACTTTATATTGTTTATGCGTTCAATTGGGCACTGTAAACTTGACTTTATAATTTTGAACGATTTGATTGGTTAAGGGGCGTGGCTAGGCCGGCAAGCAAGTATGACTCACTGCATTCTTAACGCAAACGAACTATAGTGTTGAGAATGATGTCAGGCTGCATCTCATTAACCGTAATAGCTAAACAGTTGAAATTTTCACAGATGATGTATTTCTGTTGCTGCTATAACAACAAATACTAAAAACAGAATAAAATATTTAAGTGGGGCTCCCATACAACAAACGTGATTTTTTGCCGTTTTTTGGTACGGAACCCATCGTGCGCGAGTCCGACTCGCACTTGGCCGGTTTTTTTTTAATTCCATAGTTTTTGTGAGTGATAATAATGATAACATTCAACAACTCCTTAAAATTTAAATAAGTTCAGTTTTAAAAGTTTTCAATGAACAGAACAGGTATTGAAAATCTTCACTGCAGTGGTTGGTCTATAAACCAATAGCGATACTGTTACCTCAACTACACCTTCATGCAAAGAGAAAGAGGCATTAAAATCTAACCCGGCAGTTTTGAGAAAACAGTATTTTAGAACACTAATTTTTAGTATATTTTTGTACGAGAGACGTTTTGCCGTTGAGTCCTCAGACGACGCCGACGTCGCATTCAGGTACTAGGTATCACTAGTAATAAATATTCAATTTATATTCAGCAATCTATATTCTCATAACGTGAAATTAATAACAATGAGTAACCAACTTTGAGATGACGAGTGATAGAGATGTATGGAAGAAACAGACATGCTGCGCCGACCCCAAATAAATTGGGATAAGGGCAGGAGGATGATGAACCAGGCAACTGTCAAGTATATGTCACGTCTCCCCCGCGAGTTCCTCGACCCGGGGAGCTGGAAGGAGCTGGTCCAGGTGGCGGATCCAGGTTCGGCTGTCGTCAGTCCGGACTTGATAATGTAGGCGGCCAAGCCGCTGGGTGATTACCCCGAACTGCCACTTGGGTCCTGAGGTCGTGTAGTCCCGGGCCTGGACTCGATCGCCCTGAGCGAACTCCCGCACGTTTGATGCGTTAGCGCTCTGTCTGTGGCCAGATCTCTCCCCCTCCGTTTCTTTCCTGACCATGGCGTGTAACTTGGTTCTGATTTCTCTGGCAAACATTATGGTGTACGGTGACAGGCCCGATGGTCCTGGTGAACTGCGCAGGCGAGACTTCACTTTTAGAAGGTGCTCTGTCAGGCCACCCTTTTCTTGTTCAAGATTATGTAATATGCGCTTCACCGTCTGCACTGTTCTTTCCACTTGACCATTTGTCGCGGGGTGGTATGGGGCTATCGTTCTATGAGTTATTTGATTTTCTGCTAAAAATATTTTAAATTCTTGATATAAATTGGCGTCCATTGTCTGAAACGATTGTATATGGTGTCCCGAAAGTGGTAAATACGTCTTTAAGTTTTTGGATACAAAATAAACTGGTTGTCGTTTTAGTGGGGATAATTTCTACCCACTTCGAAAAAGCGTCCACTATGATTAGGAGTTGATACCCAGATATTGGGCCTGCAAAGTCAATGTGAACCCTTTGCCATGGGCCCGTTGGTTCTTCCCAGTGATGTAATGGGGCTTTGGCAGGTTCATTTTGCTCTAGGCGGCAGATACGACAAGATTTTACTTTCTCTTCAATGTCTTTATCGATGTTTTTCCAATAGACAAAACTACGAGCTAGCAGCTTCATTTTCAGAATACCCAGGTGTCCGGAATGGAGTTCTTCTATTATAAAAGATCTTAATTTCTTTGGAATCATGACTCGAGTGTCTTTCAAAATGCAGTTGTCTTGTAACGTAAGTTCGTTATCTTTGTATCCTGTGGCTTGTAACGATCGGCCCGTAACTAGTGCTTGAAGTAACGGTTGTAATTCCGGATCATCTTTTGTGTGCTAAGCAATCGTTTCAGGTGTTACCTCTAAAATGTTAATTTGACTTAGCTGAAATAAGTGGTGTTGGTCGATTTTGTTCTCTTTCGTTTCTTCTTCTATTTGGGTTTGTAAGTTACATAAGGTTTCGTATGTTTTCTGTAAAGATGTCAATCGGGTTTCAATTTCTTCTTGTGTGTGTGACTTTTCTTCATTGAACAGGGTTTGCGTTTTTGTAATAAGGGCGCGTAGAGTCCCTCGCGTGCGACGACATTTTGTTATATCGAATGGCATCGTCGCCAATAATAAATATTCACTTTATATTCAGCAATATATATTCTCATAACGTGAAATTAATAACAATGAGTAACCAGGCAACTGTCAAGTATATGTCAACTAGTAACATCAATAGACAGTGTGTTAAAGCGCCACGACGCTCGTAGTGACGCTACATCCACCGCTAGCTTTAAAATATTAAGAGTCAGATGAAACCATCTGACGTTCTAATTAATTTATTTGACAGAAATTACAAAGCGTAATGAACATAAACTTTACTGGAACAAAACAGGTTCTCTGTTATCGCGTCAGTACACGAACATATAAATATTATTATTGTTTTTGCGATTAGCGATGGAAACGACTGATTAACGGCGACGTTCAATGCAATGCCTAGGCCGCAAATTGAACAGCTGATTAAACCATTGCCTGCGACATGTATAGTGCGCTAAAAGTTGAAAGAAAGAAAGAAGATACACTATAGAAATGAATAAATGAACATGGTCTCGTTGTGACGCAGGGATTTCGAGCACGGGCGCGTGTCGAACAGCGTGGAGGTGGCCGCAGAGGTGGTGGAGCGCTCCTCCTCGCCCAGCGACCACTCCGTCACCAGCTCCTGCAGGCGCCGGGACGTGGTCAGTATAATGATGTGCTGTACAGTTTGCAGTCCCGACTTGTGTCGTAGATACATCGAGCACGAGCGCGTGTCGAACTGGCGCCGGGACGTGGTCAGTATAATGTGCTGTACAGTGTGCAGTCCCGACTTGTGGCGTAGATACATCGAGTACGAGTGCGTGTCGAACCGGCGCCGGGACGTGGTCAGTATAATGTGCTGTACAGTGTGCAGTCCCGACTTGTGTCGTAGATACATCGAGCACGAGCGCGTGTGGAATAGCGTGAAGGTGGTGGAGCGCTCCTCGCCCAGCGACCACTCCGTCACCAGCTCCTGCAGGCGCCGGGACGTGGTCAGTATAATGTGCTGTACAGTGAGCAGTCCCGACTTCCTCGGCACGGATCTTGAGCGGTGACAGTTCGCAGAAGACATTGGCGGGAGATGTGGTGAGGGGCGACTGCGAACATGCGCAGTAATCCCCTCCAATTTCTCTCGCCGCTCACGATTTGTGCCGGTAACTATATCATGGGCGTCTTGCCCACTGTTGAACATTAAATTTGACGACCTCTGGAGTAGAGCTGGTTGGGAACCCATAACGTAGATAGACCACTTTAGGGTCCTTCAATCAAGCGAAGCCCAGTGGCAATAATCTTCATAAAGCATAAATTACACAAGGATAGTTTCTCGCACACGAGTGTGCGATTATCCCATTGGCGAAACTCGCCTGTCGATTCTCGCCTGCGGTTGTTTACATTTTGACAAAAACTCGTATTAACCAAGCGATTTCCGAATGCGAATATCACAGGCGAGACTCACTTCTCTTCTACTGTTTACACTACAGGCGACTTGTATAAACAATAATTGGGCGAGAATCGCAAGCTTCGATGCGAGACTATCGCTGATCACTCTGTACTGATTTTGACACGAGACTCGCCATACGTGACCTACATTTTTCATAGGCAGGACATCTTTAAAAACTCATATAGTTTGTTTACACGGGCTCGCGGCCTAAATTCAAATTCAAATTTTTATTTCCAAAAGTATGGTATACATTAGGATGTTACATAGTATAATGTTCGGCATACTCTGCCCTCGTCGGCGTGGAAAATATTATAAGTCAGTTTTATGTTTTTATATACCTAACCAATACTCATTATTATATGATGCTGATTAAGCAATTAAATAAACAATGAAAAAAAATTACCACAAATGTCTAGATAAGCAGTTAAAACAATGAAAAAATTAATACCTACAAATGTCTAGATCTTACAAATCTTACAATCTTTATATCGTCAATTAACAATGTCAATAATAAAATGTCAAACATAATGAGAAAATTAACACAAATGTCAAGATCTTACAAATCTTACAATCTTATGTCAAATAATAAAATGTCAAACAAGCAATAATAATAAAAATCAGATGATACAAATAACTATAGTTTATGTCCTAAATAATCATTAATTGAGTAATAGCATTCATTTAACAAAAGATTAAATAATTTATGTTTGAATTTATTAAGTGGTAATTCCTTTAGTTCAACAGGTAATTTATCATAGATCTTAATAGCATTGCAGAATGCACTGTTTCTGTATATTTTCAGTTTTTGACTAGGAATATGAAGATTATGCTTATATCTATTTCTAGAATTAGTTTTCATATGTACCGTGTCGTGTAAGGGAAATAGGTGGAAATGGTTCTTTACAAATGTGCAAATATCCAATATGTAAAGACAAGGTAAAGGTAGGATCCCTAGTTCTTTAAATAGTGGTTTACAGTGATCAAGGTAATCAGATCCGCAAATAGCCCTAATGCATTTTTTCTGCGTTTTAAATGCTCTGTGACCGTCAACAGAGTTCCCCCAGATAATGAGGCCGTAACGCAACACGGACGAGACATATCCATGATATGCCGCTAAAGCAGTTTTTCGGTTTGTTACTACTCTTAAGCGTCGCAAAGCAAACACGAATTTGTCTAGTTTATTACAAACTTTACTGACGTGTTCTTTCCAGTTCAGATTCTTATCCACAGTAATCCCTAAAAATGTACTGAAGTCTACTTGAGGCACAGATGAGTCCCTATATTTTATATTAAATGCTTTTGTTGCACTATTATAAGAATGAAAATGGATTACACTACTTTTGTCGAGGTTCACTTCCAAGTCATTGTCTTCTAACCAGTCAATAATTTTATTCAGTTCGATATTGCACTCATTTTCCAAATCATCCTTATGCTTACATTTAATTAATAGAGTAGTATCATCGGCAAACAAGATACAATCATGGTTTAAATATTCTGGCAGGTCATTAACATATAATAGAAAGAGAAGTGGCCCTAAAACACTTCCTTGAGGAACACCTGTGTTATTTACTTTGAGTGAAGACTTAAATGTATTTTTTTTATTATTCACTATTCTTGAAAATTCAACATATTGTTTTCTGTCAGCTAGGTACGATTTTAACCAATCATTGACTGTGCCCCTAAGGCCATACTTTTGTATTTTATCGAGTAACCGACTATGGCAGACAAAATTGAAAGCTTTACTCATGTCTAAAAACAGTCCTGACACTGACGAACCACAATTAATAGTCTCAGTTATTTCTTTAACTAATGTGAAACAAGCTAGTGTGGTTGAGCTATATTTCCTGAAACCAAATTGTCTCGGAGTCAATATGTTATTCTTTTCAATGTAACCACGTATGCTAATTTCCATTGCCTTTTCAAAAATTTTTGAAAGAATAGGTATTAGTGCGATAGGTCGGTACTTGCCCATATCCGTTGGATCACCTTTTTATAGAGTGGTTTAACAACAGATGTTTTCAGTCGCGACGGAAATACCCCCTGTTCAAAGGACTTATTGATTATGTAACATAGTGGAGCTGCAATGAATTTTGCACATTTTTTGATAATTTTGGTGCTAAGCTCATCATATCTAGTAGAATTGGTGTCTTTTAAAGATTTAATAATTTGGATTACATCTGATTCACATGTTGGGGTCAAAAACATACTATTTACTGCTTCTTTAATATGTCGTTTGTCAAGATTCTGTTTATTGTCAATTTTTTCATTCTTTCTAGTCAAATTTATAAAATAGTAGGAGAGTTTAAGTAGTGATAATTGTATTCGAGAGGCGAAGCTTATTCCCTAGAAGAAATCGCCGTTCGGGTACTCTCCTTGTGTAACAGCCCCTTCACTTTCCATGACTCAGATATCAACATGTACGTGGCGTCTGAACAACATCCACATAGTGCAGGAAAGCGCGGGCGGTCGGTCGCGGCTAAGACTCGCTGCCGACGAACTGTCCACGGACGAGTGCGCCGCCATTCCGTGGGACGAGTTCCAGGTAAGGACGGGCGTATCGGTGGCGGCGGACGGTCGGATAACAAGATTGTTGGAGTTATGCACGCTGAAAAGAGATGTCCCAGCGTTGCCCCAGTTTCATTTTATTTAATTACTTTCATAATTAAAAAATGCTAATTACATTTTATTTAGGTATCAAGAATTGTTTTATATTTAGAAAAACAATTACAAAAACATTAAGTTATTTTCTGAAGCATTTTGTGAAAAATCTAAGTAAATAGTACTCTAATGATAAAAAAAAATGTGATTTAAAAGCGTTTTAACTTAAAAATCCCACTTTTTAATGCAGAAAATAATTATCAATCTGATTCTAGAGTAAAATACCTACTGTGACATACTACTTTGATTAAGAAGCGATAGACTTTAGTTTTTTGAGAATGGTGGGGCAAATGACATAGGCGCGATGGTACATGTCCTTTTAATCGTTTGGTTCCCGCAGTGGGGTGGTTCCACTCATGGTTACAAACAACTTTAAATATGGGGCCAAATCTGATATCGCGAAAAAAATCAACTGTTCCATACAAAAGCGCAATACCTACCATCAGCAGACTTAGTGTCCGGACACGAAAGTGGCGGCGGCCGAGCGATGGCGGGGCGGCGCGGCAGCGGAGCGGCGGCGGGGCGGGGCGATGAGAACGTGGGCACGAAACTTAGCGGCCGGTCAGCCGCGCTAGTAGTGTTGTGACAGATGGGCTAAATACCATTAAGGGCCCGTGGACCTACCGATTTGACCTACTGGTAGGACCACGGTATACCACTAAAGTAACTTCTTATTTTTTTTATTTCTATTGATGTGTCAAATGTGATGTTGCTATGGAAACAATTTCTTGTTAAATCAATACCGAAAAATATTCAAAGGACGAAATATATCCTATGTCTAAAAATTTTATTTAGTTCGAAAAAATGGTCTAAGTATAGGCGTTAACTAGTTTCAAAACCGGATTCTTTGCTCATTTTGTGTTTTTTAAATGATGTCCAAGATGCCGACATCCATACTGAATAAATAGGTACTCCTAGTAATCAAACAGACACTATTATATTATTCAACACAACACTACTGTAATCGCGGGCTACCAAATCCAACTACTTTGTTCATTTGTTTTCGTCGCTCTCCTCCCGCCCGTGCATCGCTCGTCGCCCCGCGCCGCCACCGCCCGTTTCGTGCGCGTCTCCATACTGTGCCATACTGTTGAATGCATCGCCGCCGCTCCGCTGTCGCGCCGCCCCGCTGCCGCTCCGCCGTCGCAGTTTTCGTGCCCGGACACTTAGTAGTAATCATGAGTGGAACCACTCCACTGTTCAAATGAATAAAATTTCACGCTGTATTTTGGCGTAGTAGTGTTTAGTTGTTCATGAAACTGATAATTTTGTTCAAAAAAAGATAGATCATCTTGTCTTTTTATACAAATCTGAGTAATAACGTGATGGGTACGGGGGGTGGCCCAACACTTTTGACGTATTTTAACCGATTATGTTCCTTGGCTTAGTTAGTTTACCTATTAAATGATAATGTTCAAATAATTATTAGTGGAAAATTAAATATTGTTGAAATTCGACTTAATAATATTTTCATTTAAAATTCATACGTAATTCAACGTAATAAGGTCGGTTTTGATTGTTATCTGAAGTAGGTCCGCCGCCAATCAAAAGGTGTTTTGACCCTAATGCTACCAATGTTGTCGCCTTTGTTGACAAAACCACTACATATTTGACTTTATTTGTTATAAACAAGTACGGTGTTATTACAAATGTTTTTTAAACACTTGTGCCGCTACCATGAGTTGACGCAAACTGTTTTCGCTACTGTAAACTGTCTTTTTGTCTCTTTCACTCGCATCGACTGTGAGCCGATAGTTAACGGTAGGTTAACGGTTTAGTTAACGGCAGTTTGCATCAACTCATAGTAGAGCTACTGTTTAACTTAGACGTTGTTTAAATATGATGCTGTCTCTCTCATACAATATTGCAAAAAAAATTACAGCATCAAATTTAAACAGTGTCTAAGTTAATCATGTGTTTAAAAATCTTTTGTAATAACACCGCTAATCTTTATATTCTCAGTAGTTTTCAATTTTAACAGTTTTGATCATTGAGTATCAATAATTAAAACTCAAACAAGACTTAACTGTAGCAATGATTTTTTAACAACCTATTTAAAAAATGGCCTTGTTGAAACTTCTTCCGATTTCTTTAAAAAGACTTTTCTATGATAAAAAACTATTGCGTTTTTAAGAATTATGTAGTGGTTTTGTTATATCGTCTGATATATGTGTATTACAAGCCTTATGTTTTCCATTATCACAAATCATATTTTCGAACATTTTTAACATTTTTGTTATTCATTTGTAACATTTTATTAACTTCTTCAATACACATCAATATTTACACACATCACAATTCTTTAAAATAATAATTAATAATAATACTAACTTTATATAAGGTCTCTTTAGTATTTATTAACTTGAATAAATGCGATGGCCGTTAAATTCATTATTATATCTATGATATTCTAACTTATTATCACATACCTAAGAACCATTTTTCTCTGTGACCTATTTGTGAGTCACGAATTCACGATGAACCAACGACCACCGCTATATAATTCTCAAGTACAATTACACTTGAATATATGTATAATTAACTACTATGAATTACTTTTGAGGAATTTACTGGACATTTTCGCATGTTACATTTACCATTGTTTATTTTCTTTTACAAGACTTCCTCTGCCAACTTCGCAAAAGCTAACTTTCCTTTTTTTTGGTACCACATAAATAAATGTCACTTACGGCCAGGCCCAATAATGTAATCTATCCACAGATAGGGGTAAGCCTAATCCAGATTAGTTGCAATGTTACGGTTGATATTAATAAAAAGTTAATGACAGTTGCTTAGCAACTAATCTGGATTAGGCGTATCCCTATCTGTGGATTCATTAAAGGATCTGGGGGTTAACTTTTGTCAGTGTTCCTTTGAGTAGGTATATCAAAAGTAATTTATTAAATGTCATGTTGTTTTTAACTTATAAAATAAATTATGTTGGTGAAGGGAGTCTGCATGTACCGCCGTCACTTTCACGTCCCATCGTACGCCCCGTAACGCTGTTACCTACTAAATATATAACATGCATCCGTTTTTTTCTCTAACTATGTGTCTACGTGTGTTTCTCTATGGCCTATCCCGCCCGCTCGGCTAATACATGGAAAGACTCGACTCAAGGTACATTGGACGATCCTCGGATCGCTGTTTGAAATGGTAGTGGTTACGTAAGTTAGCTGTAGAGGTTATGTGTCGTAGCCAAGGGGGTTAGTGTGTGAATGAATGAGATAGAAGATGTTTCCGTCACGCTTACACTGCTTATTTAACACGCTGTCGTGATAAATGAGATTGAATTAGATTGACTTCAATAGCTGGTTTACATTATTCTGATCGCTTATTATTTCACTGCAGCACTGTAGTAATAAAGCGTTGTCAGATTAGAATTTAGATATTTTCGCGATCTAAGTTATGACCAGTGTTTATTTAATAGTAAGCACTTTAGTAGACAAAAGTTATAATTTTCTCAATAACAGGTTCTTTGCCTATAATCTGGTTGGACTGGACCGCTTATCGCCATTGTATAATACTTCAATGGGCTGCTTTGCTTACAGGAATAATGTAAACAAGTCATACAAAGCTGAAATCTATAAGTAGACCTAATTTTCTCACCACCACATTCCAAGTAACATAATATATTGCCAACAACTATTTTATAAAAGTCATGCAATTACATGCAAACGGAAACATCTTTAAAAACGCTTCAACGCTATTTTCTGTATAATATTTTTTTCTAATCCACATTTTAGCGACACAAACGCCATCTGAAGAAGGCACAGGTATTATGAAATTCACTGCTTTTTACAACTACCGCATGATATCCCTGCAAGTAATTCGCGGAATGTTATAGTCCTTTACCCATCTTGTATAGAATATCTCTTTCAGTGATGCATTGTTTTTAAAATTCGTGTATAATATTAATTAATGTATATGTATAATAGTAAATATTCAAGTAAAAACCAAATCGCAAACCTTGACCTATCTGTAATGTATTTTTAACTCCAAGTATTATTTATGATGTTTAAATTATGTTTTCGTGTTAAAAAATCCTTCATTCATAACTCCAATAATTTTCCATCTTTCTGTGAGTGTAAATGACGACATAATCCATTTGATTGATACCTTATCTGTCTACAATAAACAGGATTGACCAGCTATACAGGGTTATTTGTAAAACACCAACAACCTCGCAGGAGTAGATTACTAACATCATAAACAACAACATTTTCACCTCTCCAGCACGAAAAGGGCGCTTTTGGCGCGTAATAACTCGCAGCAAAATCAATTTTTGCTGCGAGCGTGAGGCAAAGCGCTTTTTTAATTTCTAACATCAACTTTTAAAATAATAAAGAAAAAAGAAATAATGTGACAAGGATGACACTTGTAAAATTGATATGTGAGAAAAGGATAGATAGAGTGCTTTATGGTGTCATACATGGATTAAAAAGTAAAAAATATAAAATGTACGGATATACCAAGGAGTTTTAAATAAGGATTGTTAAAAAAGAAGGTTGATAATTCGAAGTCTCATGAGGTCTCATGTATGTAGCAAATATGAAATAAGAAAAATTAATGAAATGTATTAACAAATTATATGTTTTATGATTATAAATAAATAAATAAGATGGGATATTAATGAATAAGAGAAAAACACAATGTAATGTAATTAAAACCACGGGAATCTACTGACTCTATGAATAAAAATTTTCAGCATAGGTTTAATCGAATTATTTTTGTGATAAATTACAAAAATGAATGCGTCCAACGATGAAGATATTTGTCAAACTCCAAAAGAGTTAAGTGGACAAGCTTTCTAATGCTGAATTAAGCTTTTTACCAGTAAAGTCACGTGAATTTTTTCTCGCTGGTAGAGGTGAAAAGTTGTATGTTTTACACGAGACCAAAATTTTGTTCTGCCTCGTGCCTTTAAATCACTCACTGTGCTCAGTATCAGTAGTCTATATTAGAATCACTCGCTATGCTCGTGATTCAATTCTAGACTACTTCGCTAGTTCGTGATTTAAAGTCAGCACTCGCAGCACAAATTGATTTTGGTCACTTGTATAACAATTGTTCTATGACTTTTCCAAAAACCTACTTTTCAATACAACACTCGATCAGCTTTTCAGACATTTGTACGGAAAGGAGATTGTTCTAAATCGCCCCAAAACCAACAAGCATTTGAAATGTACCTAAATTTTTATTATATTTTAATATACGATTTGAGTATTATAATTACAAGCGGACACTGCAAAACATTTAATACAATTTTAAAAGTACTTTAATTTTTAATACCATGAAATCCGCCATATTTTAAGACAATTATTGTCATTTGCATTGATTGATTGTCATTAGATACATTCCAGCAGGCTAACCGCTGAGTCAACGATCGCTATAGAGTACATTTTAACCATGGAAAGTAAATTATTAAACATTATAAAAAATACTTTCCATGGTTAAAATGGCTGCATTATAGCTCAGGCTAATCGCTGAGCTATCGATTATTTAGTCATTCAGTTCATTTAGTGGTGGATGATAGGTGTTACGAAAACATCGATATTGGTGTCAATATATTTGTAATAAGTATATCAAGTTTTCAGTTTAAATCCGAACTTAAACTACATTTTTTGTATGTAGTCTTAAAAAAGATATTTTTTTCAAATAAATTATATATTTTTCAAAGAGCTTTTTATAGATGGCGTTTATTAAAAATAACCTCAAAATCTGTTCGTTTTCTTTAAATAAAAATTTTCACAAAAGTGTCCGTGGGAAAAATTTGTTCTTATGGGCTTATACGAGTCATTTACGATTAGAAAATATTTGTTTCTCTGCTGTTGGCTCTGGGGCGAACAATGTATGGGCGTAGAACAATCTCCGTTGAGTTTTGTGGCTGTTTTTGCTGTTTTCTGAAAAGTCATAGAACAAATGTTGTTGTTTATGATGTTAGCAATCTACTCCTGCGAGGTTGTTGGCGTTTTATAAATAACCCTGTATAAATTCATGTGAAATAATGTTTCTGTATTGCTTGTTTTATAATAAATAAGAATATACCTAAATGCACGTGTGTCCTGCCTGTCATACTCATCTCATTGCATTTAAATGTGGTTTTATTAGTTTTTTGCACTGACAATTTTATGCACTACACCGGATAAGGTATTTATAATGTAATAACTTTATTACAAACCAGTTACCATGATGAAAATATTTAAATATCGTAATACTGATATTTATGCAGCTGTAGCATAAATTAATGGTATTTTTATATTTTGCAAAAAACGGAACTGGTTCGTAATCTATCAAAACTTCTATTCACTTTGATACACCACAAACTTATACAGTTATCAATTATTTGATAATATTATTAATTCTTGATATTTTTCGTTGTGAAAACCGATACTGTCATCCTGCACAATAATAGTGAACCTTAACTTACTGAAATTATAGTTGAATTTTTTTTAACAACGTTATAGGCAAATGGGAAATAACACGATACACCACCATAGACATTTTACGTAGGGTGTCATATTTGAAGAACAGAGGAGTAGAATAAGTACTACAACTATTATACTGCTTTCATATTATTATGACAGAAAGACCAATCCACAATCGATTAGACAGCATAAAATCGGATTGCGTAAACCTTATGCTATTTACTTAAGACGAGGTGGTAGTGAAACTAGCGCCGCCACTACATTTATTTTTATAACTCTTAAACCAAGTCAATATTTAAAAAAAGCTCATGCAATAATCTCTTAAATTGTCTCTAATATATTTAAATAACTCTTCAACAGTTATCATTCATTCTGTAAGTTTTAAAATCCATAATTGCCAAAAGTGGCCACTTTGAGAAAAAGTGGATTTTAAAACTTACAGAAAGAATGAAAACTGTTGAAGAGTTATTCAAAAAATATTAGAGACAATTTAAGATATTATTACATGAGCTTTTTTTAAATATTGACTTGGTTTACGAGTAATAAAAATAAATGTAGTGGCGGCGCTAGTTTCACTACCTACAGCGGCTTAATAATATAACTTAATAAAAAAGAAAAATTGCTAGTCTAGTTTATCACTAGTTACCTTTTACTTGTCACGCGTGCGTGTCTGTCTCACAAGCGAGAGGTAGGACGCTATATCACGAATGCCACATAAACACGTATGGAACGATAGCACGGTATTATAATTTTACAGTAGTGCAACAAATTGTACTTGCGTAGAGCAAGAGCTATGACTCTCGAGTACGAGTTAGTTACGAGTAGTATGCTACCGCTTATGGTCCAAGCTAATGTCACATTTGTAAATCTTGGCTATCGAAAATTCTATGGTATTGACATATAAGTTTTCGTTAACAATAGATTAAAACGTCAAATCCATATCTTTCGAAAGCGAAGGGGGAGGTAGATCGCACTTACCGCAGACCTCATCCTTCGAGTATCGAAACTATGTGTGTTTGTGTGACTTTCTCTACGCAATTCATCTGCAACAAGCGTTGCTTTACGGCCTACGCAATTTCACATCACAATTGTAAATAAAACTATGATGAAAACGCACAAGACTTGCTTGCGGAGCAGAACTGCACGCACATGGACAAGACAGTAAAATTTTTAGTGTGTGTCAAATGCACTAACGTTTAATACGTTTGTATAGAACAAGTTTGCAATGCGGGCGCGAGCGTGGTCCGAGCCGGCGACTGACGATGAAGATGAACTGAGAACCAGGGACACTCCGCAAGTGACGGCCAGGCTCACGAGGACTGAGCTGCCGAAGCCTATTAACGAAGTAAGTAACCTTATTAACAAGTTTTATTGTTCAACAAAAACGGTCAAAAGGTTTAGAAAATCTACAATACAAGAGCGTCGTGCTCCTGGTCTTGTATTATAAACCGACAACAATATTTTGTTGACTCTCCATTTTTTTACCACTTATGATGTTATAGTACATTACTGCAGCGGCAGGCAACTCAGGCATTGAAGGACGAACGTGAGAATGTGGGCCGAGGCGAAGCCGAGGCACACATACGTGAGTCCATCAATGCCCAGTTGCTGCCAAGGCTTGTATAGTACTTTTCTCAAATAATGCGCGGAAATTCAAACCAAGTAGTAACTTTTCTAACATTTAATTTTTATTTTAAACTAGCTTCTGCCCGCGACTTCGTCCGCGTGGATATTAGACGAAATCCTTTTAAGGAACCTTCAACCAGGATCCGGCCAGCCATTTTTACGCGATTAGGCGAGTCCCCATCAAGCGCGCTGCCTCGCGAGGCAAGACATTTGCCGCGTGTGGCGGGCCTCGCACAAGGCTTCCAGTTCCCGTTTCCGTTCCCGCTCCCGCTCCCGTTCCCGTTCCCGTTCCCGTTCCCGTTCCCGTTCCCGTTCCCGTTCCCGTTCCCGTTCCCCGTTCCCGTTCCGTTCCCGTCCCGTTTGCGTTCCCGTCCCGTAACCGTCCCGTACCCCTTCCGTTTCCGTTCCCGTTCCCATCCCGTTCCCATCCTGTTCTCGTTCCTGTTCCCGTCCCGTTATATTCCCGTTCCGTTTCCGTTCCCGTTCCGTTCACGTTTCTTTCCCGTTCCCATTCCCGTTCCGTTCCCGCTGCGTTCCCGTCCCGTAAACGTCCCGTACTCGTCCCGTACGCCTTCCGTTCCCGTTCCCGTTCCCGTACCCGTCCCGTTCCGTTCGGTTCGGTTCAGTTCGGTTCGGTTCCGTTCCGTTCCGTTCCGTTCCGTTCCGTTCCGTTCCGTTCCGTTCCGTTCCGTTCCGATCCGTTTCGTTCCGGTCCGGTCCGGTCCGGTCCGGTCCGGTCCGGTCCGGTCCGGTCCGGTCCGGTCCGTTCCGTTCCGTTCCGTTCCGTTCCGTTCCGTTCCGATCCGTTCCGTTCCGATCCGTTCCGTTCCGTTCCGTTCCGATCCGTTCCGTTCCGTTCCGTTCCGTTCCGTTCCGTTCCCGTGCCCGTTCCGGTTCCCGTTCCCGTTCCCTGGATGTGCATGTCCAGGTCCAGGTCCATATGTGTCATGTCCACCGCGTTGGACTTCAAAATAAATCTAATTTTCGCAATCACCATCCCATAAAACCTCAAAAACGACATCCATATCGATTTTTATGTTACTCACCCCACTTACCCTCTAAGGGGTTGATTTTCAAAATCCCAAAATATATATTTAGACGTGCTCCTACGAATTTTAAAGTTGTAATTTCGATTTTGTATTCTTTTTCCTTACAAAATTTGAACCCCATTTTTACCCCTTTAGGGGTTAAATCATGTCCACCGTGTTGGACTTCAAAATAAATGTCATTTTTGCAATCGTCATCCCAGAAAACCCCAATAACGACATCTATATCGATTTTTATGTTTACTCACCCCATTTACCCCCTAAGGGGTTGACTTTCAAAATAACAAAATATATATTTGCCTATTTATTTTTAGATGTGCTCCTACGAAGTTTAAACTTTAGAGTTGTAATGTCTATTTTATATTATTTTTCCATACAAAATTTGGACCCCATTTTCACCCCTTTAGGGGTTAAATCATGTCCACCGTGGTTGGACTTCAAAATAAAGGTCATTTTTGCAATCGTCATCCCACAAAACCCCAATAACGACATCTATATCGATTTTTATGTTTACTCACCCCATTTACCCCCTAAGGGGTTGATTTTCAAAAAATAACAAAATTTTTATTTGCCTATTTATTTTTAGATGTGCTCCTACAAAGTTTAAAGTTGTAATGTCTATTTTATATTATTTTTCCATACAAAATTTGGACCCCATTTTCACCCCTTTAGGGGTTAAATCATGTCCACCGTGGTTGGACTTCAAAATAAAGGTCATTTTTGCAATCGTCATCCCACAAAACCCCGATAACGACATCCATATCTATTTTTAGGTTTTTTTAACCCTTTTCACCCCCATTTCATCCCCTTTGGAGTTGAAATCCTAACAAAAACAATAAACGTTGCTTTAGATTTCTATCCATAAGCCTTAATTATAAATTTAGCGATTTTTACTTCGAAAATGAAGGATTTTCTTTAATACACAACTTCATCCCCCTTTTGACCCCTTCGGGGGTAGAATTTTGAAAAACGCTGAGACCCGTATTTATTAATTTTCAATCGTCAGCCTAAACACAAAATTTGAAAATTCTAGCTTCAAAACTGAGGGACTTTCATACAAACTTTCATCCCTTATTTCATCCCCTTAGGGATGGAATTTTCAAAAATCCTTCCTTAGTGGATGCCTACACTGTATAAAGTATCTGTGTGCAAAATTTCAAGTCTCTAGGTCCAGCGGTTTGGGCTGTGCGTTGATAGATCAGTCAGTCAGTCAGTCAGTCAGTCAGTCAGTCAGTCAGTCATTCAGTTTACGATTTTATATATTAAGATTACAGTAATTAAAAGCAAAGATTAAATCTTGGATTGAAAGTAAAATCGCACTGTCTTGAGTTTCTACGTCTTTTACATAAATACTCTAGTGTCGTTGCATATTCATGCACCAAAAATGCCAAAAATCAAACCTGCAACAAAAATAAAGAACGTGTAAAGTTGTGATGTTAGCTGTTTGACTAAAACAAAGCGGTAAATTACTCGTAGTACCTAGGTACTTATCAATACGAAAACTTACTTTAGGATCCAAATACACACTGCCTGATGCTAGACAAGAAAATTTGCACGTTTGATGCAGACTTCCTACATTTATACCCTTGTGATTGTCTTTTGTGCATTGCAGTTAGGTTTACATCTGGTTTACTTATTTTTTTGATTTTGGAGTCAACATGTTTTCTATTACAGTTCTTGCCGCTTCTTGAACTTCAGGTGGCGTCGAAATATCGCTTTCGTCACTTGAACTCATTTATATAATAGATTAATTACTTAATTTAAATTAAATATAAAATATTTGACAAAACAACATAAATTTCAACAAAATATTCTTCCCGCGCCAAGATCCATAGATAATACAACGTTATTTTTATGCCACCCGCCTGTCCGAATCGTATGTTACACGTAAGTTTTGTAACCAGGAATAGGTACGGATTAATGGGCGGGCGTTACTGCGCTCATGACACTCTGTTACCGTGATTCGGAACTTTTCATTTACAAATTTCGTTCCATTTCTGAATTACACGTGTATAATGAGTTTCAGTACTAACCTTTACGGTCAGACGCAGGCAATTTTAGTATGAAAATCCATTATTACACGTTAGTAATGGATTTTCATACAAAAGTTGCCGGCGCGGTTTAGGTCTGTCCGGAAAGTCCGATTTAGCACGAAGAAGGTTGTCAAAATAATGTTCGAATTTCCAAGCATGTTTGAGAAAAAGTACTTACTTGGGCGCTCTGAAACCGCGCACTGTAAGCTTATTACGAGTTTGGCAAACTTGACGTAACAATCAACGTTAACGTAAATGGTCGCTTTGTCTCTCATATTTATCGACTGTTTTACCGACATAGCAGTGTAACCGATAGTCTACACTAATGTTTATAGTAAATCTCATGTTTGTCAAACTCTTAATATGGCTAATTTTTGACAATGATCATATTAAAAGTTAACCTGAGTACCTACTATTTGTGCAATTTTCGTTTTTTTTCGATAATTGGAAGTTGTGTGTTTAGAGGCGAAAAGCTATAGACCAGAGGTGCCCAATCGCGAGAGGTTTTAAGGTCGATCGCCAAGTATAAGAAATTTGACATTTTGCACCCAATGTAGTTTTACAATTATGCATTTTTTTTTTCTAGTTAAATATTTGGTAAGTTAAATGGTCAAAATGTCGATCTCTTAGTCATAAATTTTTGCCAAGTCGATCTCCTTAAGAAAAAGTGCAAGGAGGCGACCAGGAGACTGAATAAAAGTAACTGACTGCTATCAATAATCCATTTATTATGTTCGGACCAAGCTTATATACGAGGAGAGATGTGTGTGTGCTGTATATGTTGTACACACACTACAAAAGTATGGGCACCCCTGCTATAGACGATAAGATCTAAGTATGTGTTCTATTGCAGAGTGAGACCCCAACGTTGGCGCCGTTTGAGGAGTTGCTGGAAGCGCGCGTCCGGGACCTGAGCCTCTCGCTCAACATGAGCACCGCTCTTGCTCTAGCGGAGTTCATCGAGGACGAAATCATCGCGCCGCCTATGCCACTAGAGGTAATGATGCTTTTAATATTGTTTGTAAGTATAAATAAAATCAAAAATTAAAAAAAATTAAAACCCCCTGACCATTGACTTCTATATATTCCACTAGACTGGCTGCTGTCAAACTGTTCTTGTGCCTATTTGATTTCCGCCATTTTGGCGCTGTAGGACGTATCGTGAGCATAGCGTGAGGGACATGGTACTAAAGTCTGGTGTCATCATGGCAGCCATTTTCATTGTAGGTCAGATAGTTCCTTAGACAGACGCTAGAGGCGTTTCAAATAGGCACAAAAACTTTGCTGTCAAATCATACAGACAGCCAGTCCAGTTAAATAGAAAAAAAATTTTTCGTGTCAGTGCCCCCGACACACGGTACCAAATTTCGAATCGATAGGACTTATGGAAGGTAGTCAGATCCCCTCGTCAACTAGAAAAGAGCTGATGATCTTCAAACGGCTGAACAGATTTTCATGAAACATCACATCAGAACACTCGGGATAAAAGTATCTATGACACAAAAAAACTAAACGAAAATCGGTTCATCCGTTTAGGAGCTACGATACCACAGACACGTTAAATTAACTTATAACACCCCTCTCTTTTTGCGTCGGGGGTTAAAAAAGAACTCTTCCTTCTTATTTTTTTGTGCACAACGGGATAGTGCTTGGCCTTCACCTCACCTGAAGTTAAGTGACGATAAGGCTGAAGGTGAAAGCGCACTACACCCGGAATCCTCATCACTAAGGAACTGGCTATTTATTGTCGAATTTTCAAAATCTATCGCAATCGCTTTCATTTGACAGATGGATGTGACACATATCCGCATTTCTTTGGTCAGTTTTTATTTTTGCCAAATAGAAGCATCAATGTATCAAATCCTGAAAGCGATTGCGATAGATTTTGAAATATGACAATTAGCCCCCTGGTTATCTTACCTCTAACTGCCGGAACATAACAATTTTCAAATTGTTATTATGGTGTCGGACTTAGGTAAGTTGGTGGTAGCTAACCCGGCGGACTTGAAATAAGCCCCTACCACCGAACCAACCAAACCGAGTACAAATTTTACTCCCCCTGGGAATCGAACCCGAGACCCCTGCTTCTTACATGGGTGGGCGAACCACTAGACCACAGAGGTGGCTAAACAAAACATTTCCACTAATATTTCAAAATTCTTGCTTTGAATTTTATCATCCGTACCGCTAGAGAGTGGAACTCCTTGCCTGAGTGTTTCCTGATAGGTACAATCTGGGGGCCTTCAAGGTAACCTATTCACTCGCGACTTGAAGGCTTCAAGTCGCGAGTGAATAGGTTACTTCTAGGCAAGCGCGTTTCATCGTAGGTCGCATCATCGCTTACCACCAAGCGTAATAGCGGTCAAGCGTTTTACTAAGTACATTTGAAAAAAGTGCAAAGAAGAGTTCGGTGGCGCAGTAGTTTACCTCCTATTCCTGCGATTAAGGAAATTAAATAACTTGCGCAAAAGTCGATCATGAGATGGGTTACCAAATATGTATTATCTTGAGTTCCGTGCTTCGGAAGGAATGTTAAGCCGTTGGTCTCGGCTGCATTTGCAATCATTAAGGCCAGTATACTCGAGCGTCGTAGGTATTTAGCGCTACCTCCCTCCCTCCGGAGCGAGCCGCGCGAACGCATATTCAAATGAACTCTCTGACTGACTCTGACCCCGCGGACCAAACCACAGAATAGATATTTATTACGTACAGAAAGGACACTCCCCGCCCGCGATTTCATGTCAATAAATCGCGGGCATATATATATAATAATAAACACATATATCACACACAATAAAATTATAGGTAGCTAGGTAGTTAATTCGAAGTAAATAATTATGTTTGTTTTTGTTTATTCGAATATTATAGTTCGAATAGGTACTTGTTGTATGGTCTGTGAGTTCGAATTAACTACCTACTGTAATAGTGTTAAATGTGAATAAACAATGAATTCATTGAGTAAACTCGTCATTTGAGTGGCAACTCAGCTGTCTGTATAATATATTCTACAAAACCTACCTACCTAAAAATATTTGAGCACTCACAAGCTTTTTTTCGTGTAACCGTTTTTTTATTTTAACCTTCTTTTATAATTTGCCGATTAAAAGGGACCCCCAAAAAACGAGTAATCATATTAGCAACGATCTCAGAACCTAAGGATGCACTACGCAATACAATAGCAAAACTGAAATGTGGCACATGCGTTGAATTTCACCATAATATTATGCTTCGACTGGCTCTGTCCATACATTGTTGCTGACACTTGAGTCCTATAAAATTTATTCGGTCATGAAACACTAATGTAAAACAAACGGCCAGTTGAAGCTACATAAGTTAATTTTAGAAGCTGACAGAAGGCTTTCAGGAACAAAGAGCAGTGGAGTAGCAAAATTCTATTTTTTTTAATTTTTTTCTATCAGACTTTTAGAATTCTTTAAAATTATATAATATTTAGCTTCCGCCCGCGACTTCGTCCGCGTGCACATTAAGAATATCCTTACACCCATTTGCACTAAACTTAAGAATCGCCTAAGTCTTTTCCTAACTAACTTAAGACATTCTTAGCAAATAATTGCATTGCACTAACCTTAAGACGTTTTTAAATCCACTTTAGGCTATTCTTAACTTACGGGCTCAATATCGAGCGCCCAAGGCTTAAAAAATTCCTATGTTATGAATTGTAAATCTGTGGTTATAGCCTGTGGCCGTCAATTGTGACAAAAAAACAGAAATATTTGCTGAAATGGAAGACTTCATTGAAATAATTGAATTAGAATTACTAAACGACTCGGTGGAAAATCGCAATGCCGTATTTCAATACAATTACTGCACTTATAAAAGAATAAGAACGTATGAAATAACCGTACTTGTATGTAAACTTCTGGCATACGCTGCCGTGTCAAGGTAAATTTTTGACACCAATTACCGTATACGGTAGGTAAGCAGACATTATGTCTGCTTGCCACTCACTTTTTTGTTGACGTTTCTAACCTCAATCTTATACCGTGTGTTGGGAGCCGGGCTAGAGAGAGTGTGACAAAACACTATATGAAATATTATAAATGTGAAAGTTTAATGTTTGGATGTTTGTTACTCAATCACGTAAAACCGACTGAACGGATTTGGAATAGCACACAGGTAGTTGTAGCCTGTGGTAAAAACATGGAGACTTTTTATTTCGGTCAAAGGTTCCATAGCGTCGATATTCCAAATGTGCACGCGGAGAAGTCGCGGGCAAAAGCTAGTTGAATATAAAATATGTAAATTTTTATTTGAAATCATTAAATAGCGATACTAAATTATCGATAATATGCCCTATATATACTTATAATAAGCCCTAGTCCACTAGGACCACGAGTACATAGTGGCATACCGTGGTCCTACTGTAAAGCAAATCGGTAGGTCCACGGGCCCGAAAGGCTCATTTCATAGTTTTGTGGAAAGTTGATAAAGAAATATAATTGAAATTATTTACTTTACAAATAAAATAAATATTGTGATAGGCGACTCCATTCGTAAAAAAATGACTTTGTTCCGATTATGTCAAGAACCGTTGCTTTTTATGTTTTATATTTTAAAATTTTAAACTTTAAATAACTGAAATGTATTTCGAACTAGTTTTTGGATAAATTCGATCTTATTTTTTTTTTATTACCGGTCACCATCACCATCTTTTTTAACCCGAACTGAGGAGTGATTTTTGCGATTTTTTATAGAGCACTTCTTCATGTTACTCTATTGACGGATCACGCGATACTAAAATGAAAATTCAGCCACGGCTGCGTTTTGGCTGAATTTGGGATGTGTCACGAATGTTACTGTCATGCAATATCCTTAGGTTCTGAGATCGTTGCATATTAGGGTCAATTCATGCTGGAACCGAATCGAAGCGCATCGAATTTCATCAAACAATTCACTCTTATTATCAATAATGTAATGCTCAAATTTCTTCGGAGATAAAAAATTCGCGCGCATACGGCGGTGAACTCGAGCGTCTCTTCTCGAAACAACGCGTCGATCGCGATCGTTGTCGTCCGTCCGTCAGTCGCATCAGTGACACCAGTGTTGCCAGAATGTTATTTTTTATACATTTTACGTTACTTTTGACCCTCTCATGTTACACGACACGACTTAATTTAAATAGTAGATTGTACAACAAGTGCATAAAAGCACCATTATTGTTCCTAAATTTTAGTGACAAATTATATAATTTTGGAATGTGCTCATCAAGACCTTTCATTTGATACCCATATTCAAAAATAGAAAAAAAAATGTTTCTTAAATTTTATTGACAAATTGTATAATTTTGGAATGTGCTCATCAAGGCCTTTCATTTGATACCCATACTCAAAAATTGAAAAAAAAAGTTTTTTCCTAAATTTTACTGACAAATTATATAATTTTGGAATGTGCTCATCAAGGCCTTTCATTTGATACCCATATTCAAAAATTGAAAAAAAAAATTTTCTTAAATTTTAGTGACAAATTATATAATTTTGGAATGTGCTCATCAAAGCCTTTCTGTATAGCTAAATGATTTTAGTATGATACGTCAATTCAAACTGGCTCTGAATCGAAGCGAATCGATCGGAGCCAACTTGAATTGACCCTGGTTCTGCTTTTTTTTCAATACTAACTTTTAATACTAACTCCGTTACTGGACTAAAAAAATAAAAATAGAAAAAAAATATAGATAAGTATTTATTTCTTAAAATTAATTACGCGTTTGCTTGTACTCGGTTGCTGTATCCAAATACCTAACTACCTACTCTATGCATTTACAACTTAAACTAAATTGATAATTTACACTAAATAAAATGTACACTTAGATTACCTACTGCGTTCCCTACTCTTTGAGTATCTAAAAGATTCTCAATCGATTAGCGCGAAAGGGGGAACACCAGCGCGGCAGCAAAAACGACACAGGTCCTACGCCGACGACGCCTCGCAGGCTACTAAACCAAGACGCGCCGAGCGTTTTATTATATATTAATGTTTAAATAAATATAAAGTCACTTTTAGAAAAAGTAACCGCAAAATATTCTTTAATATTTCATTACCTTTTTTTCTATATATTATTTGTGCGTAAGAGATTAATAGTCTTTAAGTATTATTCAAAAAACATTGAAAATGTTCAATGTCTTTGCATATTTTTATGGTCGAGTGAAGATACGAAAATCGTGTTTTTAACCGCAAAATAATCAAGTTCGTTTATGAAACTACAACATATATTTTTATCTGCTCAAAATAAATAATGTTTGATTGTTTAAAATTGAATCAAAAATAGGTCAATTTCGAGTATACCGGCCTTAACACCCACCATTCCGCATTGGGCCGTTTCTCCGTGCTTCGGAAGGAACTTTGAACCGTTGGTCTCGGCTGCATTTGCAATCATTAACACCCACCATTCCGCATTGGGCCTGCGTGGTGGTTTATGGCCCATCTTCCTTATCCATCCACAAGGAAGGCCTGTGCCCCAGCAGTGGGGACATTAAAAATAGTTGATGTCAAAAACATTTTATATGTAAATCTTGCTTGGTCTGCCTACATTTTTCGAATTATTCTATTTTAGCATTCATCACTTAAATTTTCTCAATGTACTTTTAAAACAACCCTACTTTTCCAGGTTTTAATACAGAACGTGAAACTCCACCTAATAGAAGACCGTCCAACTCGTTCTATTTCCTCCCCTGCACCGCAGCCTTTGGACCTTGATTTAACCACCCTCCGCCTTACGAGAGATTCCTCTGGGATCGTTCACCTAGGCCCTCCGATCGCAACGCCATCTGCCGTCGCCTCTCCAGCGACACCGAAGTTACTACCAGATTGGGATGAAGCTAGGGAGAAGATTGATAGACTTAGTAGAGAGAATGAAGACCTGAAGAAAAGACTGGTTACGCTGTCAAGGATAGCTGAAGACAACAGAGAGCTTAGGGCGTAAGTACTACTAAATATGAACGATTTCCTTGTTTTTATTTTTTAATTTTACAATGCATGATGACATAAAAAAAAAGGAACAGGATAAAGCCATATATAATAATATATCTGAAATTATTATTATTGAAAACACAGATTAGGCAGGGCTCTATGGCTCAGACTTGTGAAATTCTAAGGATACTTTTGCCAGTTTCAAGTGTAAGGGTTAAGTGATATTGTTTCGGTTTGCATTAGAATGCGGGTGCATAGTATTCCAATGCTTCTTAAAGCATTTGGCACCAAGTATATCAAATCAATTTACTCAGTAAGTTCTGCTGAGATAGTCACCGCTACAATGAGCGGTTTTCTGACAGCTGAGAATTTTAGTTTATTTTTATGTTAATAGATGGTGTTATTCAACTAGGTAGGTTTTTTTTATTTTTCCTAGCAGCTGAGTATATAGCTTTTACCACTGAGTATAACACTCGATACTGGCAAAAAATATTCCCTGAAGAGGAGTAGATTGCCATAACAAAAATAAGAAGAAGAAAAATTAACTGTCAAATTGACAAAATCCTTTGCTTTTTTCTTAAAAAGTTACGTACTTAGTTGAACAACGACATCTAGCTGTCTTTTAAGTATCCTTTTTTTACTAAACTGCCTTTTGAAAACCGCTCATTAAAGTCTCAGCTTCACACTGCCGAGATCGCGTCTATTTCGATGATTCCACGTAGGTATTGTTCAGTTGCGTAGATACTTGTGACACAAAATGACACCAAAATATCCACTACGAATGAATTTGCAAATAATTAATATAGCCACCGATTTGAATTTGATAAAATGGTGTCAAAAACTCTGTTACATGTTATTGCAGCAAAGTAGAAGAAGCGTCCGTGCTGAGGCAATGCGTGCACGCGGCACAGCAGGAGGCGGCCAGCTTGCTCGCAGACAAGCACGAGCTCCTAGAGGCCATGCGCGTGCTACAGGTATGACACGTTGCAGCAAAGTGGCAGAAGCGTCCGTGCTACAATGCGTGCACGCGGCGCAGCAGGAGGCGGCCAGCTTGCTCGCAGACAAGCACGAGCTCCTAGAGGCCATGCGCGTGCTACAGGTATGACACGTTGCAGCAAAGTGGCAGAAGCGTCCGTGCTACAATGCGTGCACGCGGCGCAGCAGGAGGCGGCCAGCTTGCTCGCAGACAAGCACGAGCTCCTAGAGGCCATGCGCGTGCTACAGGTATGACACGTTGCAGCAAAGTGGCAGAAGCGTCCGTGCTACAATGCGTGCACGCGGCGCAGCAGGAGGCGGCCAGCTTGCTCGCAGACAAGCACGAGCTCCTAGAGGCCATGCGCGTGCTACAGGTATGACACGTTGCAGCAAAGTGGCAGAAGCGTCCGTGCTACAATGCGTGCACGCGGCGCAGCAGGAGGCGGCCAGCTTGCTCGCAGACAAGCACGAGCTCCTAGAGGCCATGCGCGTGCTACAGGTATGACACATTGCAGCAAAGTATAAGAAGTATTTACTAACGTGAAACTTGTATTATATGGGTCAGTAGATCTTGACTTATTTATTCAAATTTTTTATTTTGAAATTACTGATTTTATACGATAAACTACTAGTACAGTTCACACATTCAAGTAATATTTTTAAATTCTTAAAAAAACTTGATTATTCGAAGACCGCATGTCACAGTGGCAGAAAACCTGCCTCTTTAGCCAAAGGTCTCAGGTTTGTGAGATGAGCATCACTATAGTATATACAAGCTAGGCTATGCTTAATTTGGGACTAAATGATTGAAGTCATTTGTCCACAAAATTTAATTTCATCATATTTTCAGGAACAGTTGGGTTGTCGCGGCAAGAGATAGCGGTCGCGAGGCGGTCCGCCGCAGGGCTGCCTCGACTGCACGGCCTGCTGCGGCGACCGGCAGGCTTAGACACCCGCACACAACCCTACCAACAAACGACTGCTCAAATGGCTACTTAGCAAAGCGACTAACGATTGACTGCAGAGGACCCATGCAAGTGTCCATCAAACCAAACGACCACTTTAGCATAGTATAATGAGTAGTAGCGTACTGTATGGTCGCTCCCTGCCTCCCGCTGAATGCGCCCCCACCCGCGATCAGTTACCCAGTGCTGGATTAACCCATAAACAAATTAAGCAATTGCTTAGGGGGGCACCATAATCGGCACCGAAAAAAAAACGTTTTTTTGGTAAAAAATAAAAAAAAGGGTTTTATTTCTAATTCATTTGTGTGGCCATGTAAAACTATTTATTACTGGAAAGACAAGAGTACTAGATAAGTGAATGAAATTGGCAAAAAAATTGCGATGCGCAGCCCTTTTTTTTACTATAGATAGGCATTTTTCAAAAAATTCAGGAAAATTGTGCATCCTAGACAGGCAACCTCCCTTACGTAGATAAACCCTTTTATAAGGGGGCCCACAAGCGTGGATTGCTTAGGGCACCAAATAGTCTTAATCCGGCACTGCAGTTACCTCACAGTTACCGAGTGCCAAAAGGCGCAGTGATTCGCTACGCACTGCGTCCTTGCCATCCTTCACTGTCAACACTGACTGTCTTATTCAGAGATGTTTCACAAAACTGGGGTGCAAGACTGTTCTAACAAAACCAATCACAATGCACCTTTTCACTTGTCACTCTGAATACGATTTGCCATGTTAACTTTGGCCCTAGTTTAACGAACGCACTCTAAATAAGACAGTGAATATTTACAAACTGCACGATAGCCCTAGACAAAAAAAACGTCATCTGACGTCATCTGTTTATAACGGGGCGGTTGTATGGAGTTCATCGGGAGTACGAGGTGTGACTTTAGCGAAACGACTAACGACTGTGAAACTCTTACAACTAGAGAGGATCTATTCAAGTGACAATTAATGTTCAGTACAGGACGTCAAGATAAAGAAATGGACATCATATTTTTGCGTTTCTTAGAAGTCGTTGACATATAAAGTTGAAATTGTAAATGACTTTTAGCGCTAAACTACTTTTTGTTAATTGTCTTTGTTATGTAATAAATGTAGACCAGTCAAACATGCAGCTCGCGGGCCGCAGGCGGCCTGCAAGCGTGTTTCGATAATATTTCTATTCCCATAGTTACACTCAAGTGTAACTATGATAATTGAAATATTATTTAAATACGCATAGGTCAACCTATGCAATGATTTTTATTTTTCTTTAAAGTTAGGTTTTGCGGTCCACTGATTCTATGGTCAATATTCATTTGGCCCATCAATGGTTTTGAGTTTGACATAGCTTATGTAGACGATTGTTTCCGATGTTTTCCGATACCTATTATTTGGAGTACTGTACTCTCAGTATGAACATCTATCAAGAAAAAAACGCGCGTTAAAAACCTGATAGAATAATTTTGTGTGGGTTTGTACAGCGACATCTGCCGTCGTAAAGCGAACTGAGATTTTGAATTTGAAGGCGTAGTTCGTTACGCTAGAGTCTAACCTAGCGTAACGTTACTTGGTCTAGCGACTAAACCTAGTGATATTACGAATGATTTTAACAATTGGTCCTTTTCTATCTGTACTATGATAAAAATAAATATTACGTATTTTATTTTATTCTATTAGCGTAAACGTTAATCGAAATTAAATTTGTCTAGGACCTCTGACCGTTTTTAGTTTCCACACCGCATTCGCAAGATGGCGCTACGTGGATTCAACAAATAAAACAGTGACATTACCAAAAAAGCCATATGAAGGCCACGAGTGAGATTTTTAACTACTATGCGAGCCAAATAAGAATCTTATATCTTTAAACGAGCAATTCTTGTATATATATATATTTCTGTGATCTCGGAAACGGCTCTAACGATTTCGTTGAAATTTGGTATATGGGGGTTTTCGGGGGTAAACAATCGATCTAGATTGGTTTTACGTTTGGGAAAATGCGCGTTTTTGCGTTTTTATGCGTTTTTCTTTCGACGCAGAATATGGTCGCTAATTTCGTCCGCGGCCGGCCAATGTCCGTTTGGTTCAGCGGGTTAGGACGTGGACCACAAGAAACGAGTGTTCAGAGTTCGAATCCCGCTCGGTGACTTACTTTTTTATGTTCAAGTTTATATATATGTTTTATTGTTTTTAGACAAGTTTAAAAAAAATTAGTTAATGTTGCTTTCGAGTTTTTATTTTATTGAGACTTATGAAGCAATTGTGCAAAACGAAAATTTACCGATACGAATTTTAAACAGTTTTTCGGGTACGTTTCCTGACGCCATCTCTCGGATAATGCCATAAAAACTAACTACTACGCCTCGCGGAATTATTATGCATTAACTACATCTTATTCCATAGCTATGTAATAAGAGAAATTGACAATAGATGGCGTTACTCTGTGACAAGACGAGTAATGTAAGGTTGAGATTACGAATATCGAAAAAACATCACATACATTTCTCTGATCCCAAAGTAAGTAGCTAAAGCACTTTTTTATCACCACATATTACAATAAATACTAATAACCGAGCTTGCTCGGTTCACCCAGGTAGTACTTTTAAAAGGCAATCTTGATCTTTGTTCCTTTTCTTGCACCCTGAATTGGAAGCGAAACGCAAACAAAAATGGCCGTTTTGACAGTACTATTCTTATTTAGCTAGTATAGTACCTACTTTCATCGACCCTCGTAAGTTCATGTTCCTGTTAGAGGTATATAAAAGTTAAGCTAACAATAATCCAAGTAATGTGCAGCCATCTTGTTAAATGGTATAGATTTTATTTATTGCAACGGCAAGTAGTGCCACTTACAGATTACTTGTCAGAATATGGTTGACGAAGCGGAACTTATTATTCAAAAAGGTATTTATGACCTATGGCACTTACTTTAAAACAAATTGATGTGAATTGTGAACAAACCCTCAACGACGTTTTATATTTTCGTACAAAACATGCTCTGTCAAAAAAAATACTCCAAACATTGCCTGATAATTTGCTTGAATGCGGCAAATGGCGAAACGAAAAAAATATTCAAATGAGGGTCAAAATCTCACCGTACCTACGTGAAAAAAAATATAATAGGGAACATGCATAAGTCACCGATTTTAATAAATTTGAGCTTGATCGCTGCGGATACCTATAAAAACATGATTGAACAGAAAAATAATAAATAAAATATAATATTTTAGTTTTATCACACAGGTGAAAATTGCGAATTTTTTTTTTCATTTTCTGATATAATGCACTTAACAGTCGGATAGAATATCAAATAAGAAATAATATTTTGTATGACATATATGTACTTAAACGCAATATTTAAGGAGATATTTGAAAATTTTTGGCTAACTCTATAATAATGCGACTGAATCGTGACATGAGTGACGTCACAAATGTTGACCGTTTTGTATAGAGCGTTTTCGGCGGGTGCTGCTGCGCGCTAACTTCAAGTGACTATATCACGAGAAAAAAACGCAAAAGAAAAGTAATATTACAGTTGATTATCTCACGCATTATACTTTTGATTTTGATACAAAAACAAATTGATGCATGTTCCCTATTAGCTTCGTTTTGTCGCAGATAACAATAACGAAGTTTCAATGAATTTATCAGATATTCGATTAAAACATTAAAAGTTATAGCTTTCATCATGTTATAGGGTAAATTAGACGGAATTGTTCTAATGGAAATGTGTGATTTCCTAACCAAACGTTAAGATTATTTAAAGTTGTAATGAAATGTGATTTTATAATATTCGATGTACTTACTATACGACGTGCATTTATTATCATATAATCTTGTAGATAGGGCGATGTATTTGTGCTTTCAAACTCATATTTATAGAAAATATATATAGTTTTAAAATCATTATTTCAGTCTTCCTCTGTTACGAGACATTAAACTGAAAAAGGCAATTATACAAATATACAGGGTTATTTGTAAAACACCAAGAACCTCGCAGGAGTAGATTACCAAATAAACAGCAACGTTTGTTCTGCGACTTTTCCGAAAACAGACAAAAAATCTACTTTCCGTACAAATGTCCGAAAGGCCGTATTACAAGCTCTTAAATCCTGCCAGGTTTATAAATTGCTGTAGTAACATCTCTTTCTCGTCGTATAGCAAATAAAAGAGATAGATTGATGGCCAGTCAGAAAACTGCCTGGAAATAAGAGGTCATAATACGGCCCCAGCTGATCGAGTTTTGTTTGTATGATAAGTCGAAATGCTATCTGTCTGTTTTTAGAAACGTTGTAGAACAAATGTTGTTGTTTATGATGTTAGTAATCTACTCCAGCGAGGTTGTTGGTGTTCTACAAATAACCCTGTATAGATTTTTTTAACAAAAGGTCGTCGTTTTTTTACATTAAACATGTTGATCATATCAAAAGAGATTACCATCTCAGTCGTAACTGTTGGAAAAGTTTATATCAATAGATCATTAGGTATTGTAGTAAAAATGTTTTTGGTATAATACCATTTTGAAACACCAAATTTTTCTACTTCTCTTTACTTGTGCTGACGAAATAGTAATCTAGTATTGATGGAAAATACCTACCCTACTAAATAATCCATACTAATATTATAAATCCGAAAGTAACTCTGTCTGTTACGTTATCTATCACACTTCTGCTGCACCGATTTTGACGAAATTTGGTATGGAGATAGATGGGACCATGGGGAAAGACATAGGCATACTTTTTATCCCACTGCTGGGCGCGGATCTTCGCTCACGCGATATAACTGCGGGCGGAAAGCTAGTAAGAATATAAACAATGCTAGTACATATAAATTAGATATGTCTATTCAGTTAAACTGAAGGTATGTTCAATATTTGTCAGAAAATAATAATTTCAAAGAATCAAATAACGTTGCCACACAAACCTATCTTCTGATAGCGACATTTGACTTATCCATCAATAAATCATATATCAGAGAAAAGCCTAGGTATTAAGATTTATTACTTAATTATTCCTGTTAATTGATGGCAAATAACAAAGGTTGACTAAAACTAATCACAGTAGGCACAAATAAAGTTACCAAAAACAGCCGTAAACTGTAAAGTAATAATGAAAAAATCAATGAAGCCATAAATGGCTTGTTTTAAATAATTATAACTAGCTAAAAAAAATACCAGATTCTATTTCGTCAACACATTCATAGGCTTAAGGTAAAATATAACAATGACCGCATTGAGTATTGAAATATAGTAGACTACGAGAAACATATTTCAGTTCCCCATACTTTTTGTATAATTTATTTATTAAACTTATTTAAGTAGACTTAAACTAAACGTCTGTCTAGCTAGAATAAATAAAAGTTTCTATTTGTTGCGATATTATAAACTCTATTTTCTATTACAGTAACATAAAGTTATTTTTTTAATCCGTAACGCGTAAATTATCTTCAATAATGTTTCTATACTTTTCCAGTGAGATTAAATATAAAAAATTCTTATTTATGTACTAAAATATTATTTTGTGCCAAAAGCGTCAGATTGTATTTTTTATTTTTTTATTCAAGGGTTGTAAATATTCTATTTTGTATTATTAAAAAAAAAATTATTTTAAGTTTGTTTTCTGTAACACAAGCTTATTTTATTTTATATCCGATATTCTAAAATTTAGTAATATTTTTGGGATGTATTTTGATATATAAAATAATATATTATGTCACTTGTTATGAATCTGCAATAATATTATTGCTAGTGTAAACTATTTTATTATATTGTATACCTTATCATTATTGTCGTAAGGGTTGCCAGCTAAATCAAAGCAGTGTTATCATGAAAAATCATTTTAAATGTGTCAAATAGATATTATTATTATCAATGCCATTGGGATGTCGTAGCTAAATAATATTTATATCTATTTGACTGGTAACTCTTTTGTTTTATTAGCATCACGATTTGACTACATGTTTGTGTGTCTAGTATTAAAGAAAAATGTGCCTGTACCATAAGGTGAGTACAATATTTTGCTGCAAATATGAAGTACACTCATGAAGCTTTAGAAAATATATTGTATGATTATTAATTTTACTATAAAGAGCATAACTTTATATTAAATTAATCGAAATTAGTTTAATAAAGTTTTGTACGAACCAAATATCCGAAAATAAGTATGAGGCGGCATTAAAAAGTCAACCCTTTAAGTTATTTTTATATGCCCCAAAACGATTACTTCAAGAAACCATAACTTACCTCACCTATCTATGTGTTTTTTAAATTGTACGGACTACAAAACTGAAAACGAGTAATATTTACGGCAAAATATTGTAAACTAGGAATTGCTTGATGTCGATAATTACTACGTTTTTTGTACTTTCTATTAATTAAGTATTTTGTGTCCCTTATATTTTGTCGCTCATATTATATAACTTTATGTAACATTGTCTTTAAAAGCAATGGCATATAATATGGATGTTACTATTGTTGTAGAATGTATCAATAGCAATTTGTCCAAAAATATGAGCGTATTGAATAATCGATCACATAACAGAATCGTATATTCCGCCATTGAAATGCGTACTATTGTTGCTAACCGTTTAGCTGCGGAGGAATTGTTAAAAATAAATTTATTTAGTATTCTAATTCCTGTTGTTTTAATTTTAGTTTACCTAATTAATTACAGATCTCATCCGAACTTCAAATAATCTACAGACAACTTTTTCATAATAACTTCCTACAAAGTAAACTACTTAATCACCATTCCCCAACAAGAGCAAGAGCTCTAAAGATTACCAATATCTGTGCCAATAAATATTATACAAAAAAGGGGCTTAGAACAGAACCTTGTGATACACTACACGCTTATATCGACTTAGTGTTCTCTCAGAATCAGTTCCTTGGGTTCTCAAGACAATCCTTTTTCTGATAACTAAATTATTACGCCAAAAGAAAGATAATATATATCAGAGGTGCCCAAACGGTCGATCACGATCGACCGGTCGATCGCGAGAGGTTTTAAGGTCGATCGCCAAGGATAACAGATTTGACATTTTGCACCCAATGTAGTTTTACATATGCAATTTTTTTCTTGTTAAATATTTGGTAGGTTAAACGGTCAAAATGTCGATCTCTTAGTCATAAATTTTTGCTAAGTCGATCTCCTTAAGAAAAAGTATGGGCACCCCTGATATATATAGATAAAATCATCTCATACGTTTGGTAATTAGCACTCAACTCTGAGCAAAACAATTCAAATCAACGAAAGAATGTGATGGATGAAGGATCACTACTGGAAGTGGAGTCATAAAATATGAATATACCTAAGATTCTTGGTACTGGGATCAAGTTGCCGCATATTGCAAATACTAGGTAGGTCCGCATTTATGTATCACAATCATACCATCACAAGCGAGAAGAACTAAAATAAAACATACCTAAATACGAATGTAATTTTAATGTTGGGCAAGTTTTTCACAAATCTGTTTTGTTTTTCATTACAAAATGCGCGCGGCGCGCGGCCCGGCGCCACTTGGGCGCCACAGATCACAGAGCGTGGTCCAGCCCATAGATGTAGCACATCCCTTCGGTATAAACCAGATTGAGCTCTTCGCCCCAAAACGAGCCGACAGAGAGGTCAAGTAGATAATTGTATCTCTTTCTTCCATAGGGTGACCAAACTGTATGGTTGGTCGGAGACATACTTATTACATTAAACTGTTTAATATAAACTTAAGTACTTAGGTAGTTCTATATTTACAATTAATACTTTTGTCACGTTTTTATAAGGTTGCTTGCTCGTTTGTTTGTGTGAGCACAAATTTTGCAAACGATTTTATACTAACTTCCCGATGAACTAGAGACTTGAAACTTTGAAAACAGGTCAGAACTAGAAGGTAATGTAATATTATGGTATCATTGAATGGATCTGACGATGGAGCCGGAAGGACACCACAGGAACACTATGATGAAACCATACAACCCCATCGTGTTTGGGCTCGTTAGAATCGTCTTGGCAAGTACTCTGTTGGGGGATAAAATCCAAGGGGCTGATGAAGGAGCCGGAAGAAGGCCATTGGAACTTTGTAATAAAATCATGCAACCCCATCGAGTTTGAGCTCGATTGATTCGTCTTGACGAGTGCTCCGATAGGAGGTGGTATACCTACTTTTAGTTTTAACTTGTTAACTGAAAAGCAGAAAATAATAATTTACTAAAAATAAATCTTCACGTTTTATTAGGTTGCTTTCTTGTTTTTATTTATAAATATGGTTAATCAAACAATATCTAAAAAAATTCAAGTGTAAATAATGACATAACTATAAAGTTTATTCCAATTTTGATAAAAATACAATGTGCGTGTATTTCGGAAATCAAATGAATGTTGGAAAACAAGTGAAGGTAGGAAAACATTGTCTAGTGGTCTGTAGTAAAAAAAATAGGTGCAAACGATTTTCGACTTTATTGACGTTTAAAATTCGGTTGCTTTCTACCATAATTACTCTCTTTCATTAAAAACTGTTATTTTGGTAAATATATCAATAAGGTCTAAAATACTTGCTCCAATTTTTTACTAGTGAAATAAAAAAAATGGGTGCAACCGATTTGCAACGACACCATGTTAAAAATAAAAAATAAACATGATGGCGGCCACCCTTTTTTTGTTTTTGGCTTGATTTCGATGAAAATCGGTTTTTAGTAATATTTTGACAAAAAATAACAATGAAGTGTTGAAAATATAAAAAAATCAAAATGGCGGCCTACTTTTTTGTTTGTAGGCCGATTTCGATGAAACTCGGTTTTTGGTACTATTTAGGCAAGAAAATAACCTCGCAATTTTTTAAATATTTAAAATCCAAGATGGCGCTTAACTTTTTTGTTTTTGAGCCGATTTCGATGAAACTTGGTTTTAAGTACTATTTTGACAAAAAAAATAAAAACGCAATGTTGAAAATATAAAACAATCCAAAATGGTGGCCAACTGTTTTGTTTGAGAACCGATTTCTATGAAACTCGGTTTTTGGTACTATTTTGACAAGAAAATAATAATGCTATGTAAACAATGTCAAAAGGTCAAAATGGCTGCTAATTTTGTTTTTGAGTTGATTTTAATAAAACTGGGTTGAAAAAAAGAAGAACAAGAAAATAATTTTGGCCGCCACCTTGGATTTTTAATACTTTCAATATTGTGTTGCTGTTTTCTTGTCAAAATAGTACCAAAACTGGAGTTTCATCGAAATCGGCCTACAAACAAAAAAGTTGGCCGCAATCCTGGATTTTTAATATTTTAAAAATTGCGTTGTTATTTTCTTCTCAAAATAGTACCAAAAACCGAATTTCATCGAAATCGGCCCACAAAGAAAAAAGTAGGCCGCCATCTTGGATTTTTAAATTTTTTAACATAGCGTTGTTATTGTCTTGTTAAAATAGTACCACAAACCGAGTTTCATCAAAATCGGCCTACAAACAAAAAAGTTGGCCGCCATCTTGAGTTTTTTAATATAAAAAAAATGCGTTGTTATTTTATTCTCATAATAGTACCAAAAACCGAATTTTATCGAAATCGGCCCAGAAACAAAAAAGTTGGCCGTCATCTTTTTTAATATTTTTAACACTGCGTTGTTATTTTCTTGTCGAAATAGTTCCTTAAATCGAGTTTCATCGAAATCGGCGCAAAAACATGAATTTGATTATTAATATTAACGTTACCCCTCGCCTGCGACTTTCAGTTATTTAAATAGAACAATTTCGTTTTTTGAAAATCTGAAATGGTGTAGTATTTATGGTCACCCTAGTTTTTAAAAAGAATATTACCTAAATATTGAAATTCTAAAATTGAAATTTGGCGCCAAAGTCAAAATCGGAGTTGCCAGGATTGACACTTGAATTTAACACCACCTCACCGCAGTGTTGCCAGACCCGATCAAAACTCTTGCCCACACAGGTTGTTAAAATTGCCCTTTCCGAAACAAAATCGCCCATTATCGTTAAAACAACGACATGTAGGGGAAACTATCGTATTTTGACACGCTTTGTACATAGAACAATCTTAATTTTTTGAAAGCTTCAGCCCATTAGCCATTTAAACGTCTGGGCGACTATGGTCGACTGAATTTTTTTGGAAAAAATGTTAAGGCTCAGTCGATTTACATCGGTAAAACTGTTTTTATCTGCGAAATCTTAAACGCAGGTGCTGGGCTTCGTTCCTAGATGGTTCTATAGGAAGAAACGTCTATGGGTACCCAACCTAAGCTGTGATTTTGGGTTTTGGTACTTTGTGCCAGGTGTTTTCATGTGGTTTCTGGTAAGTGAGTTCCGTGATTTCCAAAATTGCCCATATTTTACCCGTTCCAAGACCTTTCCGCCCTCTTTGCCCTTTTTTCAAAAAAGTCCTAAAATTGCCCACGGTCTGGCAACACTGCCGATGATAGCTGATTAGCATTATTGTGAAAATCTTATTAAATCGAAAGAGTAAGTTCAGTTTTATTTCACAATAACTATGTGTTATTCTAAATTAATATTTAATTTAGTATATTTTCAATATTCCACTTCGAATCCTTAACTTTGATACACTACGTGATTGGTAACGTACATTTTTTTTCCTACCATCGTGGTATTATTGTTTAGCAATGGCAATTGTGCGAACGAGACATCCTCATCTACTTGGTTAAGTTTCATTCACACAGTAGAGTCTTCAGTAAATGTCATCGATAGAATTTCAACTCTATGACAATGAGAATAAAGTTGAATTTCTTTTAAACGCATAGTGAAAATTTTGTAGAGTACTCAGTCCTTATATGAACGTCCTTGGTCCAGCCCAAAGAGTACAGAATATACCTGTCATTTTGACAATCAAATATCAGTGTTGCTAGTCAGAAATACCAACCTCTATAATAAGGGATTAAAATAATGTAGGGCTTATTGTAAAGCTGAAGCAGTTTGGTACTTTTGTTTTTATATTAGTCTAGCTAGCTACACTAACCCCCCCACAAAACTTGCCTGGCTACGCCTGTTATTTTGAGTCAGATTTACATAATATTACCGAGGATACCGTAGGATAAATATCACCGAGCTTAAAGAAAATATCAGTCATAATAACATTAAGTCCCAACGTAATCAAAGCGAGTTTGAGTGATGCCATTAAAAATGCAATAAACAGTTCCTCTATAGTTAGTTCAAATTGGATTTGAACTACCTTTAGGCTTTCCGCTGCCTTGAGCGGGACACGCGCGCGGGGCGACATAGATTAGAGCTTAATCATGCACTGCGCAAGCATCTGTCCGTCAAAAACCAGCAATCTATATTCCCGCGCCGTGTACCCGCGGCGGGATCCCGCTCAAGGCAGCGGACGCCCTTAAAGGAACTTTTTCTTTTTAAAGGAACAAGCCATTCTGGCCTGGAACGTGTTATCATTTTAAAGTAAAATTCACATTATTGAAGATTTACTTAAAAATCTTATATCTGCTGCGGCAGATATACTATCTATACTGTAACGTTGTATAGGTACAGTAGCCCGGCAAACATCTAGAAATCGGGTGCTGATTGCTCAGAACCATATTTTGGGTATGCGTATTAGTAAGGATTTTCTATTTTTGGCCAAGCTCGACTATCCTCGCAAATTGGTAATACGATGGAACCTTGTCGGTCTTGTCACATTAACATCCACGTTGACGTCATGCGCAACAAAAAATGACATGTAAGTAACAATATTAATCTAATAGATGGGTAATTTAATTAATATAATAAATTATTGAATTGTATTAAAAAAATAGAATTGTTTTTCGTTTTTAAGGTTAAAAATGGCCGCTTGGTACATTATCAATTTGCGGGGATAATAAGTGACAGAATTGTTGTTATACTGAGTCTATACTACTGCCAACTTACGGAAAAATGTTTACAAACAAACCGCCCATGCTCAATGCATCAAAAGCACTTTTTTATTGCATATTTATAAATTTTAGAATTTCATTGAAAGTTTAACTATATTTTCCAAGTTTTATTTATTGTGCTTAGTCATTAAAACTTAACATATTTGTGAAATAATTACGAAAAATGCGCAAAGTTTTATATGTACGGTACGGTAGACACGCTGGGCTGCCACAACCTGTCACTTCAATCATTTTTAAACATTAAGTCGAGCAGTTTAAGGCTCAAAATTCATTGTAGATTTTTGACAGTTTTGTATAACTTGATATGCAGCTCACTGTACAAACATACATTTTTTTTTTCATAAGATGGCTGGAGTATTTCATAATGAGCGGTTTCTGACAGCTGATAATGTTAGCTAAATTTTATGTCGATAGATGGCGCTACTTCAACTAGGCAGATTATTAAAAAATATTCGCACTTAAAACACGCCAAAGGACAACCAATGCACAACGCAACAAACCACATACTCAACAAACGTATGATAAAAAAGTAATTAACCACGTTTTATCCTTTGCCTTTTTCTTAAAAACCTACTTACTTAGTTGTTCAACGCCATCTAGTTCTTTTTTATGTACTACTTTTTTTTCTTAAACTGCCTTTGGAAAACCGCTCATACAATATATGATCATACAAGATAGATAATGTTTGTTTGTTTTTTCACCAGCAAGAAAAGGTTGGTTGTGCTAGTGCAAGGTGCACAGCCGGCACTAAGCACAGTATGAAATCGGGAGTTCCATTTATTGTAAATGGCAACAAAAGTACACGTGAGTTAGTAATAACGTGACTTTGTAATGTGGCAACATTTTTAGTGATGGCCGATGTTTCAAATTGAAAAGACGCGAATGGTCTTGGCCGAATTTTGTGTTGAAAATAAATAAGTTTCCATATTTCGGTGTTTACTAGTGTTCGTATTAAATTCTTTATCAAAATTTCTTATAGTGCAAATTTTGTGTTACAAGTGATGACTATTTGTGTTGTTCATAAAAGAATGTTTGTTGTGTCTTCGTTGTAAATAGGAATAGAATCAGTGGTCAATAATATCTATTGGATTACGGTTCTGCTGTTTATTTAATTGTTGTGGATTACAGGTGAGTTAACAAGTTTGCCACAGTCAATGAGTCGTTGTTACTTTTACGAGACTGGTTTTTTTTTGCCACGAACGCCGAGAGGCGTCGCATGTCGAGTCGGCCGGGTTAACTTGACTTCGCCTTCGCTCGGTTCCAAGATAACGGAAGATTACAACAGATTGCGCAGATTCTGATAACATTCCTCATGAATTCTACCAGAGATCTTCACGTACACACCATATAATTTTCAGTGTTTACATGAAACTAATATTGGTGTAAAGCATGATATCAATACTGACTGTGTGAATCATACGCCGAAAATTATATTTCATGCTCTATTTCGGATCTGAAAGCGTTTTTATTCTGGTGAGAGGAGTTTTTTACATACATGAAACCTGACGTTTGTTCAGGGAAAACTTACAAATAATTACAATAATTAAATTATCTTACAAGATCAATTAAAACTAAGCTATTTTCCCCTCATCCCCTTTGACTTAATTAAATGTAACTTGTTAAGTTTTTGAGATATAAATCCAATATACAAAATCAGTTTATTGACCGCACCAAGCACAGATTTCCGATCTTCAATCAAAACTTGCTAGTCGGTGACTGTGAATTACTGGACTGATGGTTTCCATTGATTTATCTACATTATTCTTCTAAAATTTTTATAATGTTCACTGTAACATAAGGTACATTGAAATATCATTGGTGTTTCTAGTACAAGGTACCTGATCTTAATGTCGGTTGCTTATAAATTGAGGTTTGTTTCTTTGTTTGTCTTCTTTACCAACTGACCGTAACAGTGTTTTATGGTTTTTGATTGGAATTTTTTTTCACATATTCTATACATAATTTTAAAATTCTGAGGCCGCTATGAACTATTCGACTATTTAATTTTTTTTATTTCAATTAGCACAGTTGTTCAATCCATGAGCTCAAAAAAGTGCTTTCGCGCATTTTATGAAAATCTTTCTCTGCAATTTCGGGTTTAATTATAAAGTTAAGCAAATTTTCAAAAAAACGAGGCCGCTATGAACTATTCCAATAGCTATTCTGCACCATTCAATAAGTCAAAAGTGTTAATGTATTTTTGTTTCTGAGATCGATAACCCCAAAATTGGCCATTTTACGCAAAAATCACAGTCGAAATGTAATATGCCTCTTAAAACGTCAGCCCTGACTGTTGTCAGCTGATAACAGTCTTTAAGCCAAGTTAGAGAGGCCTTACAAGCGGCTTGATAAACTCTAACACCAGAGCAGGGTTGCATGATTTAAATCAAGTTGATTTAAATCATGATTTGAATCACGATTTTTATTGCATGATTTTTTAAATAAAAATCACTGATTTAAATCAAAATCCGAAAAAGGAATTAATTAAACGCTGGGAGTGCATATTAATCAACTGTAATGTTCGAAAACAATATTAATACAAAGTACGATAGGTGTAAGCTAAGTTATTTATCGCAATAAAAACCAACAATCAAATATTAGATTTGTTGTCTCAGTAAAAATATAACAATAATGACTAGGTACTTTCTTTCATTCATTACATGCAATGCAAGTAGCAGACAGATACAGATAATTAATTTACGGAAATATAAACAAATAAACACTCGAAACTTAAATTTACACAAATAGTTTTTTCTGGTCAATGTGACATTTTACTTTTTTGGCGGTATTTCCAGCACTATACATCAATAACTACCTAAATAGAAATGTTGCCCAGAGGAAAAACTAGGCTAATGGTCGCAAAACCTAATAAAAATCAAAAAAATCAAATAAATCAAAAAAATCAAAAGTGCTGATATACAATTTTATAGCTGTTTTCATCAAATTTAAAGTGCTATTAAATACATCCCTATCACAAACAAACATCCATCTCTAAATAGCTTCGTTATTTTAAAGGTTTCTTTTTGAACCAGGGAACAGGTGGTTGAACTCGGGGACCGGAACCCTTTCGATTTTCATCTACGATATCTTGTATTCTCATGATGCTATGATTATAATGTTTGCATATCGAATAGGGTTTCCCTATCAAAGAATCTATTTATCGTTTTTTTTTTAAATTATCATTCTGTAAACTAAAAACCCAAATTAACGGGTTTTTAAGCGCTTAATCCGGTCCCTGGTTGAACTTGAGAAAAAAGTGCAAGGTTGTTTTATCCAGCTTCCCAGGATTCCTCAAGAATAATTTGCTCATCTTTAGAGTCCAATTATGCTCAAATTTAATCTCGATTTGCGCTCGAATTAACCCGAATCACAGATTTCGAATTAAAACTTTCTAGTCGGTGCCTGTGAATTACTGGACTGATGGTTTCCACTGATTTATTATCATTTTTCCTCCTCATTATAATATTCACTGTAACATAAGTTGCATTGAAAATTGAAATATCATTGGTGTTTCTAGAACAAGGTAAAGTAATCTTATTTTCAGATGCTTATAAATTGAGGCTTGTTTGTTTGTCTTCTTTACCAATTGACTGGAATAGTGTTTTAGAAGCTTTCATGGTGTAGCTTTATAGACTGATCATACTCAATTTAAGCTTTAAATTAAAAAAATACAGAAAAATGAATGTTGTGGTCCCCTCCTGGCGAGCCCCACATACGAACCCCCTGCTCACCTGCGGGGGGAGGATGCCTAAATGTATTTTCTCCGGTATACAAAAAAAAAAGTGTGACTGTTTCTGGACATTGTAGGTAGGTACCTATCTATTGCATTTAGTGTAGTGTTTTTTTTATGCCGGGGAACAACGCATTTACGCGCTTCCCCTCCCGCAGGTGAGCGAGAGGGACTCGCCAGGAGGGGACCGCAACATTCAGCGTTGCGGCTCCCTCCACGACTGCCTCCCGGTGATCCCACCCAACCATGTGGTTCGGTGGGATCTCGGGAGGAGGGAATACTCACTAAAAAACCCCGGCACTTGCCCTCTCGCCGCCGGTTGGCCCTGAGGGACACCTGTGGGACTCACCTCATAAGACCCAGCGGCTAGTGTAGGACCCCTACAGTAAACACTCAGTAGACCAAACTTTACAGTATCATAAAGTATCATAAATGAAACGTATTATTTTAATTATCCAAAAACCTTTTTTTTGTTTTGGATATTTATTTGTACATAGGTTTTGGTTCGTTACATACCTGCCAAGTTTCATCGACTGAGGATTTAATGTTGGGGTCTCCATACAAAAGATCGCTTGATTTCCTACACTAATTTGAAGTTTAGCATAATATAATCATAACCTCCCTAAAAATAAAGTCAAGAAATTTCAAAGTTTATCTCTAAGATAAAGTTTTACAAAATATTGTTTGTAAATTTCCATGGTTATTGACATTATTAGAATAAACAGGGGCCGTACCGGCTAACGAATCGATTTTCATAAAAGTCTGCTGGGTTTCAAATTAAAACAGATAAATCGAGCCCCAATTGGGCCAAAATGACGAACCCAAATTCATGATGTCACACGAACATCGATATCTTCCGAATCACGTCAACAAAAAGTACAAAACGAAATTGCTTACTTTGATTTCTCTGTTTTAAGTTGAAACCCAGCAGACTTTTATGAAAATCGATTCGTTAGCCGGTACGGCCCCAGGTACATGGTCTAAATTCCGACATAGTTTATTCTAATAAAGTTTTTCAAAGCTTTAAAACTATAAACGGTCAAAATGACCATTCCGGATGTTCTAGTTTTGTTAACATTGCAATAATAATTCATTTTTTATTGAAATCATTTGGAATAATGTTTTATTACAATTTTATGATTTACAAAATCATTTAAAGATTTACAATAAGAATTAAGGGAAAAATTTCTGCATTAGGATCTAATTACCTCAAAAAAAATAACAATTAAAAAAAAAATATTATGTTCTTGATTACTTATTTATATATTATTATTATTGTTGTTTCATATGTTTTTTTATAAGGATGTGTGTGTTTTTATATATGTGTTTTTTTGTATGTATAGAAAGGCTTCTAGGTCTGGAGAAATTGATATTTTTTTGCAGGGCCATCTAAAATCAAAAGTAAGATTTAAACTTGAGGTCATTCCAGCAGAAGAAGGGTTGAACGAACCCAAACACGTGTGTTTTTGCCAATAATATTAGGTAATTTCATGCCTTGAAATTATCGCTGGTCTAAGACCAAAGACATTGTCGACATCAGCTATTTTTAAACCACCGCGCGGGCCTAATGCAGATTGGTGAGTGTTAACGTCTGCAAATGCAGCCGGAACCAGCGGCCTAACGTGCCTTCCGAAGCACGGAGGAACTTGAGATAATAAATTTTTGGTTACCCATCCCATGATGACCCTTCCGAAAGTTGCTTAAACGCACTGACCTCCATTAAACAAGTACGCTGGACATGCTATTGTCATGAAATGACAGCAATTTATTGTGCCGCTTTGAAAATCGCCATATTGGCACTGACAGCAGTAGATTCTACTATGACAGTAGTGAGTGAACTTGGAAATGAGTTCCAATCAAACGATTGGTGCTGTTCGAGGTCAGTGCTTAACCGCCACAATCGTAGGCAGGGTTGCAAAAAATCATGATTTTTTTATTTTAATCAAAAAAATCAGATTTTTTTTAAAAAATCGTGATTTTTATGATTTATTTGATTTTTTTGATTTTTATTAGGTTTTGCGACCATTACCCTAGTTTTTCTTGTGGGCAACATTTCTATTTAGGTAGAATTGATGTATAGTGCTGGCAACACCACCAAAAAAAGGAAAATGTCACATTGACCAGAAAAAACGATTTGAGTAAATTTAAGTTCTGAGTTTGTTTATATTTTTTTATTCTTCTATTTGTTTATACTTCCGAAAATGAATTATCTGTATCTGTCTGTCTATGCTACTTGCATTGCATGTAATGAATGAAAGTACCTAATCATTATTGTTAAGTATATTTTTACTGACACAAAAATCTAATATTTGATTGTTGGTTTTTATTGCGATAAATAACTTAGCTTACACCTATCGTACTTTGTATTAATATTGTTTTCGAACATTACAGTTCATTAATATGCACTCCCAGCGTTAAATTAATTCCTTTTTCGGATTTTGATTTAAATCAGTGATTTTTATAAAAAAAAACATGTAATAAAAATCGTGATTTAAATCATGATTTAAATCAAGTTGATTTAAATCATGCAACCCTGATCGTAGGACCAGGCGCTAAACTGCTGCGCCACCGAGCTCCTTTCAAATAATTATAATAATTCATACCAAACCATTCCACTTGTGAATTCATCCATATATTATTCCATTTTTTGCGGGAATTCTGTGAAATACAGTCTATATGTAACTCCGAGGGTAATAATTTGCACAATCAGATGAAGATTTTCGAAGATAACCTATGTGTGCAATCCAAACTGTACGACCATTTTTGGTCCATAGAGGTGTTGGGTAGAGATTAACTAAGGGTCTCATAAGGAGGCTCAAGGTCACACAGCGTGCAATGGAGAGAGCCATGCTCGGCGTTTCCCTGCGTGATCGAAACAGAAATTAAAATATCCGCAGGAGAACTAAAGTAGCCGACATCGATTGCTCAGCTGAAGTGGCAGTGGGCTGGACACATCGATAAGAACCGATGGCCGTTGGCGAAGCGGTTCTGGAATGGCGACCGCGCACCGGACTCGACTCCGTGGGTAGGCCCCCGACAAGGTGGACCGAAGTGAGGGTGAAGGTCGTGGAAAGCCGCTGGATGCGGGCAGCGCAGGACAGATCTACGTGTAGATCCTTGGGAGAGGCCTATACCCAGCAGTGGGTGTCGTGCGGCTGATATGATGATGTGCTATGATTTTCCATACTGAGAAACGTTAAAAATCTGAGAGTATCGACCTCGTAAAAGCCGCCGGTAAACTAACCTCCTTGGCACACTTCCACACTCTATATTCGAGACTTCATGTTCTTTAACTTTTTAGCACTAACAATTTTCCATTATAAAGATGTGCTGAAATCTGTACTTAAAATGCGTACGATTTATCGTCGTCAGCGCTTCAGTGATGTCAATAATAAAAAGTAATAAATAATATACTTTTTAAGTATGAACATAGTTTTGCTTTGCAAATATCCACCCAAGCATTTCGCAGATTTCGCAGTTATGAAGGTAAATAAAATATCGGTTACGCAATTGACTTATGTTAAACAATAGGCTAGGCACCAATGGAAGGAATACGTATTTGAGTTTTTGCCTATTATAGCTATTTTCAAATGAGCTTTAACCTATAGCTGACATTTAAATTTTTTTTACATTTCAGCAAAATAATAGAAACCGAGCTTCAATACCGATGCCTTCATGTAGCGTAGTGAAATCGTAATTAAAATCTACATATTTCTAAATGAGGCACCGCTACCACCACCTACAAAAACCAAATGCGCCAATTTAGCTCGACTTCCGTTGACACGTTGCGAATTAAACTGTCGAAGTTACAACAATCGGTTCATATGTAGATTAATTAAAATTGTTAGTTTGTGTCTACAAGTGTTGTTGGCGATTTGTACCTGTTAAAAGTTGATTGCGTTAGAAAGTAGAGCCATAATAATTATAAAATAAAATTTTGCTGTTGAATATTACAGTAATTTCTCTTCCTCTCATTAACTTTTTCGATTTATATGATAAAATAAAACCACAAAAGAAATAGTAGGAAATTTCAAATGTATACTTTACCATCATTATGTCGGTGAAGCATGCTGTGTCACTACAAAACCCACTGAAGGGAGTTTTTGGCGCTATTTTGTCGAGTACGGTTTGGTGTCTATTTTAATTATTTGAAAATTGATTCATAGTGGATATTGTGTCTTAAAATTGGTGCAGTTTTGTCAGTGGCGGATTTACAGTCTTGGCCGGCCTAGGCCGAATAGTACCAGCCGCCCCTTTCTCAGCTCCCATCATCCCATAATGGGGGGGGGGGGGGGGAGCTCGAAGCCTCTATGTATGGGAGGATACCTGTCTAGGATGCACAAAACTACAGAAAAAAAACGAACGCGCGGCGTTCAAAAGTTTCATCCACTTATATCTTGAAATCTTGCCTGTCTAGCTCCGCGATTTTTAGTCAGTTTCATCCACTTCTATCTTGAAATCTTGCCTGACTAGGTATAGTTAAAAAACGGTCGCACAGTGCGATTTTTAATCAGTTTCATTCACTTATATTGTAATATGTGGTTTCATCCGCGAAATTTAAAAATGCCTGACTCTGCTTTAGTGCCGGCCGCACGCTTGTAAAATGCCTGTCAAATGCGGCAAAAGTCTTTCATCAGTCCTATCATCATCATCCTCCTGTCCTTATCCCAATTTATTTGTAGTGCTATGTCTACACAAAATAAAATTTTGCGCTCACGGAACGTACAATGACAAATGATAAGTGAGAAGGGAAAGTCGTCGGCAAAATTTGTTGCAGACTTCTATCTGTAAAACATCAGAAAACAGAATACAGAAAACCGTCATCCAGAAATCTTTTTGATTTCTGGTAGCAAAAAATAAATAAATTGGTCCCCAAATTTGCCGCCCCAAAAATCTGCCGCCCTAGGCTCAAGCCTACTCAGCCTGTTGGTAAATCCGCCACTGAGTTTTGTGGTACAAGTGTCTACGCAACTGAACAATATGTGGGATAATTGAAATAGGTGCGATCTTGGTTGTGTGAAGCTGAGACTTTTATTGTAGTTGGTAGCTACCTCGGCAGAACTTACCGAGTAAACTGTCTTGATATACTTGTTGCCAAATGCTCCAAGCAGCATTGGAATACAATGCACCCGCATTCTAATGTAAACTTAAACTGAAACAATACCTACCACTGAGTTATTAAACACTTGACACTGGCAAAAATTACTTCCAAGAGGAAAGTAGATTGCCAAAATAAAAATAGAAGAAGAAGAAAACCCACTGCAATATTTATTAAATCACGCAAACAAATTCAGGATCGAATTAATCTTTAGGAAATAAATTTATTCTGTAGGTATTTGGCGTATTCGTTGATCCTTTAATTAAACAACCTGATACTGAAAGTTATTAAATTATGATATTATGATTAGGTACTATGTATTTTCACTAATGCTGCTTGCTACTTTAAGTAATAAGAATATAACATGCTTTTCACTATCCCATCATCCAATGAAAAAACTGACCATAGATCTGCTATTCTGCATTATAATTTAACTAATTAACTATTCATTAAGTTATTAATTATTATTAAACTAGCGGCCGCCCGCGACTTCGTCTGCGTAGAAAGGTTTTTTGCTAGCCCTCGGGAACCATACTTTTTTCGGGTTAAAAAGGTACCCTATGTCCTTCTCTGTACCCCTGACAACGTGTATGCAAAATTTCACGATGATCGGTTCAGTAGTTAGGACGTGAAGGCGTAACAAACAAACAAACAAACAAACGGACTCTCGCATTTATAATATTAGTAAGGATTGTACTTATTTAATTTTATTACAACAATCTTTAGGGCCCTTTGCACCCTTGTGAACTCCACGAATCCCTGTAATAGACCGTGGCAAACTAGAAGTAACCAGTTTAATGTAATTTTTTACTGTTATGTTCGCGACCAATGTCTATTTGTTTACGGCGACTTAAGTGTCTTGGCGCTCTCAAATTAACCGTAGAAACTAAAACAACCGTTAAAATGATACTTTAGACCTGTTTCGTGTGTTGGATTTGGTATTGAAGTGTGCTGATAATGCTGTGTAGTGTAGGAAATGAAGCGATCTTTTGTATGGAGCACCAACATTAAATCCTCTGTCGATGAAACTTTGCAGGGTTGTAATATAGTATGAACCAAAACCTATGTACAAATATAAAAAAAATAGGATTTGGATAATTTAAAAATATGTTTCATTTATGATACTTTATAATAGGTACTGTAAAGTTTCGTCTACTGAGGATTTACTGTGGGGGTCCACCTACCTTCCTTTCCTACACTAGTGGCTTGGTTTTCTGTTTAGCTTTAAGATTATTTATTCTTTTGCTCTTAAAATATTATTACAATGACGACATGTAAACGCGATAAATTTAATTATTATTACTAGAATGAATCCCAAAATAAACAGGGTACTGAAACGGCAAACTGTCAACGCGACCAGACCACCCGTAACGTAAACCCAAATTAGATTTAAGTTAAGACCCAATTGCTTTTCCAGCCGACGAAAGATAGATTTGTCTTTCAGTTGGATTAATAAATAAAGCTACTGGCCTATATCTCGTTTACTGTTCACTAAAGGAATTCGTCTATATTATTTGTAATAAAGCATTGAGCTTTTATCGTATATCCTGGCATAAGAATAATTTATTTAACCTTGTAGCAAATGAGAGGCAAAGCATTGTAATAATATTTCCATCACAGAATAATATTTGATTACCTACCTATACGTCGTAATTAAACTACCCCTATAAAATTACTAACTGAAGTCTGAAAACTTCGAATATCGAATATTTCGGTTTGCTTGAAAACATGCATCAATTTTAACCGTGACCTTCCTTGGTATGTTTTTTTTATTATTTTTAAGAGAATATTTCCATAGTTAAGTGAAACTACAGTTTGTCCTTCGGCCCTTACGTTCGCTGGCCCAGATTATGGCATAGTGGTATTTGGGAATTGGATAACGTGCGGCTCCAAGGTCGAGTGCCGGTCGCCGTAACCTGCCGTCGTCGGTCGGTCGCCTTCGTTCGCGAACTAGATAGATACCGACAAGGTTCGGGAGAAGTGTCATTTCGAGGAATGCGTCTCTCTTCATAAAGCATCAAACTGATGAATGTGTACTTGCTCCTGTATGTAATCAGATAAGTACATGTTCCTAATTAGATAGTTTCTAAATAAATATTTTTTTATCGCTAAACTTAAGGCAAATATCGATAAAAGAAACCTCGTCACCGTCAATCTCTTAAAATTATTTTATACTGTTTTATAGTACTTAAATTATTTTGATTCAGTATTCTGACTGAAGGCGAACACGAAGATTGTCGAAACTCCAAAACAATAACATGAATTCATGGCATTAAGTCCGCTATTCATTTCTGTTCTTTAAAAACAAATAATCCTGAATTTGAACCCTGACTGATGGCGAATTATAAGGAAATCTGCAGGATTCATAAAAAAGCTCAATAACAAGAAACACTGTAACAATCAGCGTTGCCAATCTGTGGGGACTTCCCCAATATGCGGGGATTTTCAGTCCGATTGGGTAATTTGCGGGGAGAGCGCCAATGTGGGGAAAACGCGGGGAATTAGGGTTTTTAGATTTTTACACTAGAACTGAACTTGGAAGTAATAAAAGTAGTTAGAAGTATTTCTAAATCATGTTTATTTAGATCAAGTTTAACGTGGCTTATGCTTATCCAGTAGATAGGAAGGTTTTTAGAGTTTATTTTATGGCAACATTCATGACCATCAGTGCCCTACTGTTTATCAAAACTTACAAGTCTTGTTATTTTTAAAAACAAGCATTTTCCTTATGTAAATAATTATTCCACAAAGCTTATGAAAACACGGTAAATTTTTTTTTACATAACTAATATTTTTTTCGAAAAAGTCAAAACTTGTAAAAAAATGTAGATTAAAATCATTAAAATGTGTTATTTAACGATTTTTATCTACTTTTTGTTTTTTTGGGTATTTAGAAGAAGATTTTGTAATAATATGTTTAATTTATATGAACAGTACTTTTATTTCGTTGATGAAAATTTGTGGGGAAAATGTGGGGAATTTAGATTTTGTTTTCCCCAAATTTGGGGATTTTCAGTCAGGTTTTTGGGTAATCCAGACCGTGGGCATTGGCATCCCTGGTAACAATCATTTCTACTACTTAGTTGTGTGTGTATGGCTAATCGTTTATGACACAGAAAGAGGATCCCGACCCATATCCAACGGTAATAACTTTTTTATGAAGGGACAGCTGCTCATTGTTTCCATGGAGTTCTGTGGACATAAAGACCCGCTCTTTAGAAAGGATAGGAAATATAATAATATCATATTCTATAATAAGGTAGCCATAATTTATAAAACCATCATTGGGCCCGGCTGGGTTAGGCTTAGTTTATACATATTCTAGACTATGTATATTCTCGTTCTGTTGTTTTCATGCATATGGCGTCATCACACTATAATAGATAGGTCGTTTAGCCACAGAATACATAATAGTACAAGTGTTTAGCCAAATTCAGTGCATATGAAATTCAGGTTGGCGACTAGTGTAAATGAGCAAATTCGAGTTCACGCGCTTTCGTACTTACTACTACTTTTTTATAGGAAGTAGTTTTTTTTATTGTTGTCTGTTGTCGTCACCAAGTAGGCTCCTCCAGAATACCAGCGTTGCAGTCGTATGCTCCGGTATGCCATTGTAGCATTGCTGAGGTTGGGGCCTAGTTGGCCGCACACAAATTAGTTCTAAGTGTGTAGGTACCTACATTGTTTTCTTTTTTTTTGCTTTACAACTTTTATTTTTAATCGCCTTACTGTCTTTCTTTCTATCTACTTATTTAACCTGATTCGTGTTCGTTACCATGAAGACTCGAATTCGAATTCTAGTTTAAATAAATCAGAAGGTAAATTAACATTTTAAATCTATACTTACATATTGCTGTCAAGTCAAGTCTGGAGAAGGCAAGTTAAGCCGTTAGTTCTGGCTGCATTTGCAGTCGTTAAATCCGTATTGGCATTGGGCCCGCGTGGTGGTTGGTGTGGTCCATCCTCCTTATCCACCCGTTAAACGATGCCCCAGCAGTGGGGACTTTAAAAAAATGGCCGATAGTCATGGTCACATATTGCTATAAGCAACACCTAAAGGGTACTTAAGTATAATACAAAGTTTTAATTTTTATAATTTAAAATCTATGAAACCATGCCATGAATTCGTCAAAATTATATAGGAAACCTATCATCACAAAAATGTATGTACGTTTTCCAAGTTTTATTTAATTAATTTGCACTCATTTGTTAAATCAATAGAAGTCACTGATTGGTATTCAATTTTTTTCGTTCAAATATTGCGATGACATACTTATTTTTTATTTCAAAAGTTGTGCAAAATGTCGTGTTCCAGTTACGTGTATAATTAGTGCAGTGTTGCGATTTAATTCTCATTCATTATTGTTAGTGGGGGAGTCAATATTTTTCGATAAATCATACGAAGCTAGTGCAGTTTAATTAAACGTGTAGCCCATCAGTAAATAATTTGAAATTAGGTACCTACATAACAGTTTAATGATGTTGTAATTTGAAGGCCACGAGCAAAACTGTCTTTCAAGAGTGCCCGACTAAGAAAGAGAGAATTTGCAGTATCTGTACGAATGTACTTGTTACAAATTAGTAAGTTGGTTATCTACACACGGGATTTTTATTTCCCGTATCAAAGCAAGCTCCGAAATGTTATCGTAATTTGTTTCTCATACATAATGCAATGCAATAGGTAAATTTGTCCATTACTTACAGTGGTGGTCAAATTAAAGACCAGTCGATTTTCATAAAAATGAGGTAACTTTGAAGCCTTGGTTTTCCGCCTAGGGTTGACCTAGCTGTGATCTGGTGATATGATGGCTATCCAGGGAGTGAATGGAGGAGATTCAGACCGCTATACACACCCGACTGATTTGATCTGCAACTGCATTTAAGAAATATAACGATATGTTTAAAAAAACCGCGTAGTTACTGAAACTGAAAAAAATATGAAAACTCTGATCCTTATATCTCGTAGAATGCTGATCTGAATATCCTCCATTACACTCCCTAGATAGCCATCATCAGATCGCAGCTAGGTCAATCCTTGGCGGAAGATCAGGGCTTCAAATTACCTCATTTGTCGACTGGTGTCTTTAATTATGTGACCGCCACTGTATGCATTTACTTCGAAATAAGTAAATAACATATCAAAATTATGAATAAGGTAGGCACTTACGTTGCTCGTATCGTAATCAATAACGATCAAATGCGTTGATTGCTCGTCTGTCATGTCATGGTGGACATATCATATGTCGACGACTCCTAAACACAGGCCTCGGTTTATTATTTATTCTGTGCCTCGGCTTAAACTCGTCTTGTCACCGTTTTTGCCTACTTAACGGTTATACCTGTTCAACTTGATCGTATTCGTCACTCAACTTTGCTATGGTCATTATTATAAAAAAATGTCCCGTAAAAGCATTTTTAGCACTTTTATTTTATATTAGTGCCACATTTAAGTGTTAAAGATCATAGATTTTTGAAAGATGCTCTATATATTAGTAAAAGGGTTTTTTCTTTCTTAAATTATTAAAGAAGAAAATACTTCTATTTTTTCTGTGGTGTAGGTTTTTAATATGGGTTAGAAAATCATAGAGCCGCCACTTATAAAGCTAAATATAATGATTTGCACAGTAGACGGACCCTCATAAAAAGGCTGTGGTCTAAGTTCAGTTCATTGTATTTTATTACGAAACAAATTAAATAAAGTGGAGCCAACATTCCCGTAAGGCGTTGTTTACATCCTACCACCAGGATTGCATATATTTTCGTAACGAGCTTCAACAAACAACAATTGTGGAAACACGCTCCACCGCCGCTTTTGTTAGCGCAGCAACATCCGGAAGTGTTAGAAATTGGGCCGCTGGTTGCAATGGACCTTGCCTGCTTACTTTCCATCGCCTAATGACTAATGACCAGCGATTTGGGCATCCGGGAATGCGAGGTCGGAAAAGGATTTGGCGTATAACGTTTTTAGAAATATTGCAAATCACCGGTAGGATTTTGTTTCGAATAAATTAAAAGAGTTGCGTGCTAGGATGTTGTATTTCTTTTGACTAATTAATCTGACAAATTGTTGGATTTTTAAAAGGATTTCATACGTGCGTTTCTAATCTAAAAAAGTATGTATTTTTTATTATCCTAACATTTTATGTACGTTTGCCTTCCGTTTTCGCTAGGAGTTACGAAAACAATAATTTGTTTTGCTAAAGCAATAATTACAATAACAATGTAACATCCGTAATTTTATTATTGTAGGCGCCCAATTGTTTTATGAACAGAACAGTGGTGAAGCATAGCGAATTCAATTTAATTGGCAAGTTTAAAGCGTTTAAGCCTCGGCTATTGTTTGTTAATTATCTTTTGCTATTGATGTAATCATATCTGTGTCAAGATTACAATTTAATACTCGCAAGCAGCTTTATACTGGGAAAATTGCTTACTGAATCCACTTTGCTGCAATTTAAACTCGACCACATAACTGCTTTCAATCTATGTTCAAGAGTTTTCTCAAGTTGAACGGTACTTGTCCGTCGCTGACGTTGCTGAGATCCTAACCTAAGCAATCGTACCGAACTCTATGCTTATTAAAGAAGATTCTTCATTTTTTTCATCGATAAAAGCCTGGCCTGCTACGTACTCGGATATTATTATGGTGTGGTCGCGAACTCGTTGGTCACACCGCAGAGCGAGCAAAAATAAACTTTTTGTCTATTATAACAATTTCTATTTCCGATTGGCGATCGTAGGGCAGGCCTGCGTGGGTCTTTGGTATTTTAATGGGACCGCAGTCCGGTCCCAACAAACATGTTATTTAGAGTTCTTGTACGCTGACGATACGCTCACTAGTATTGATACTATAAACTGAGGAACAACCGTCGTGAATTATATGCCCTTAAGAGTACAACATGCATAGTAAATGTGGAGAAATTTATCAATATGCTTTACAATACATTCGATACAGTCACGCAAACATAAACGTATTCTCAGTTTCTCTATAATATGTATGTAAACCAATAAGAATGTGTCGACAATCAATTATTATTTGTTGAATCAACTTTTTTATTATTTTTTTATAGTCTCGATACAATATCCATAAACATCGAAACAGAAACTGTAATGCGCCCACGGTAATCCATTCTCACTCGTATGAAATAAATAAACGCTTCAGTCGTTTTTCAAGCAATTTCGACCTCTTTTCTTCCACGGAAATAGCTACCTTCTATTTTTGTATTCAGACAGGCAAGGTTCGCTTTAAGAAAGTGCAGATCTCTTACCAAGAATTTACGCGGCGCAAGAACAATCACTATCAGAAATCTTATATGCGAGAAATTTGACCAATACTCATCTAGTAAGCTCATCAAACAAAACAAGAAGTATCGAGAATAAACGTTAATTTATTTATTTTAATAGGTAAAGTAGTGGAGAATGTGATTTGCAGTTTATATTACTTACTGACTCGATAGCGTTTACCGGATTCTTAACTCCAGAGGTAGGTATCGTTATTATACTATCCCCGCAAATTGGTAATACGATGGAACCTTGTCAAATGAACATACCCGTGACGTCGTCCCCCACAACTCAAAAGTACAGCTAACAAAAAAAGTTAATGTAAATAATAGTTAATTTAATTTATTGATAATTATTGACAATAAGATATAGTTAAGTAGTGTGGATCTTTTCAAAATAAAACCAAATGTTTTTAATAATAATTTCAAAGTTAATAAACAAACTCTTCAACTCCACTTATATAATCTTAATCAGATTCAGAATTGGTTTCGGAGTCTGTTGTCTCTGATTCACTATCGTTTCCTAGGTTGATGATGGATGAATAACTCATCTACTAATCTATCTTTGCGCCTGTATACATCTTCAAGCTTCTTCAGTGATTTACCTCCTTTTTCCAATCTTCATAATCAGGAGTAATTGACTGCAAAGCCTCCAAAGTTAAAGATTGTATCTTACTCTCCAGCTATTCTACTCTTGTCAGAAACTCTTTGTTTTATGAGGTTCCTATATATCAGTGGCGAGGAGTCGAATTATGGCAAAGGTAACCCGGACTAATAATTTATCTATAATTCTCCTAACTGTTTGGTGGATTCCAAGGGTAGGATTTCTAAAAGGGAAGCCGATAGGAATCGGCATGTATGGACCCTTCGCCACTGCTATATATATATATCTCGATTGGATTGAGGTTGTACGGTGGCAATCTTACTACTTCGTGGCCATGGTCAAGCAATAATTTATCTATGATATATTTTTTCAGCGGTTTGTGGTTTTTTTATCAATAAATACAATACCGGTTTTGTGCAGTGTTCGAGATACTCAAATGTTATGTGCTTGGAGCTACTCAACCATCACTTGTTTTGTACTCATTTTGGGAGTTATATCTTCCTCTTTCTTTACTGTGGTAAGGGGCGTTGTCCATTGCAATAAAACTGTGGGGGGGCTATGTTGGGTATAAGTTTTTAACCTCCGTCAAGATAGCCACCCCAATTCGAGTGCCCAGGTTTTGAGGGTGCAGGACGTTAGTTTAGCGTTAGTTTTGATTTGTTTTGGAAAAAAAATCGTTTGTTTCGATTTCCTTCATACTTTTTTTTAAAAACAAAAGTGGGGTGGCTATCTTCACGCTAGCCACCCCATTCCACCAAATGGTTTTATTTAAATTTTATGTTAGGCCGTAGCTAAGACTTGCATCTTTCATTTGAACCTAGTCATTTGCGGGCGCTTCTTTAGCCTATTATTATAATAGCGTTTCTACGCGTACTAACGGAATTCTACGATTTGAGTATTTTGCCTATGTGTATCTACCTATTTATAGCCCAATTTTTTCAATGAGTAACGGTACATTTTGATGTGCTTACATAGATTTAGCATTTTTCAATGATTCCTCACATAAATTAATCCATATAACGAGTTGTTAAGGTTGTTATTGCGTGCAGGCAAGATTTCCCTAAAAAAAATTAAAAAACCCATAACTTTTTTTGGTTTGTCAAAACAAACAAAATATTATCAAAATAAATCAAAACTAACGGAAAGCAATCATAATGCGTAATTTTTATTTTGTTTTGCCATATGGGGTGGCTATCTTCTATAACGGTTACATCAACAAAGTACACTACCTATCTCTTGATATTATTCAACACATATTATATAGAGTAGTTCACGTCTTTGTGTCTTCTTTTATCTTCGTGTTCCATTTCCATATTCCATACTTACGTCGATCATGATTGAAGCATAATTTACACTTCTAAGGCATAATTATAACAAATGTCTACGATGATTACTTCAACAAGTACATTCCAGTGAGTTGCGAATAAGACAGGCGCCTTTTACTATGCGTTCACTTAATGAGATACACATCTCGAGTGCCCTTTGTATGAGGTCAAACGAACTGGCTCGCTGTCTCCAGCAAATGACCAACTGACATGTGTCAAAATACATCAAGCTTGTTGACTTGTATAACTATGAACCAGTCTCATAAGTGCAAAACATTCATTTTAATTGATATGTAGTTATGTAGAAGAAAAGAGTAGCTTCAATAGTCTGAATATTTTAATTATCTTTGTTTATACCTGTTTATGTAATTAATTACACCTTTAGCGGGTTTTACAACTTACTCTGTATTCAGAATTTTAAAATAGCCGTAATAGTAAGTTCCATTTTCTCCATTTTCTATTCTCATCTATTTCCTAGTCCATTGTTTTCGGAAATATAAATAACACACTACGCACGCACACTATTCCAATGCTTTTGCTTATCAGTGCCCTGCACTGAATGGTATATTCTGAGAATCTTGCGAATTTTTATCACCAAACCTCCAACATGATTCTTAAGCGTCCATCCATCATTAAATCGTATGATTTATTGGAAATAAAAAATGTATTCGACACTTTTTTCTAATATGGTCTACTACTTAAATCTAGGTTTTATTTTACCTACGTACTTCAGAACATAAATGGCATATTTTGAATAACTTAATGGTTAGCTACACGAAATTTCATCAAACCCACAACATGATGAATGGAATATTTCCGCAGACTGGCGTTTGCGACGTTCTTCTAGCAACACTCGCAACCCAACAAAGTCATTGCTCTGGCGCACGCGATCTCTTGCTCGTTTGCTGTCATTAATTATGAACTACTATTCACATCAGTTTGTAACAAAAACTAAGAGGAAAGTATTTTTTTTTGGCAATTTTACTTTCTAAACCTAAATACAAAACAATAAGAAAGAAACAGACATTATTAAAAAAAACCTTTTCCTTTCATCAGCCATTTATTTAATGTCCACTGCTGGACACAGGCCTTCCTTATGGGTGGATAATGAGGACGGGCCATAACCCAGCACGCGGGCCCAATACTGATTGGTGGGTGTTAACGACTACAAATGCAGCAGGGTCCAACGGCTTAACGTGCCTTCCGAAGCACGGAAGAGCTCAAGATAATACATTTTTGCTCACCCATCCCATGACTGACCCTTGCGAAAGTTGCTTAACCTCCGCTATCGCTGGGCCAGGCGCTAAACCACTGCGTCACCGAGCTCATCTACTCTTAAAACCCTACTCTACTCTAATATCAGCTTTGTAGTCAAATGAAGTAGCAATGTCTTTGTTAAAGAGAATCGTCCTTTACAACGAACATTACTGATATAATGTGTTATTAATTACTAACAATGACATAACGTAAATCGGAATGCACATGTGGCCGTAACACATGTTAAGTAGACCGCGATCAAAAGTTCATAATTTATTGCTTACAGCTTATGTAACTTGCGGGCCAACTGGCTAACCTCCTGACCGACAGTTACACAAGATGATTTTGTCTGGCTTCGAGAATCGACGCATTTTTTTCCCACGAAATGCAGGTTTTTGCATTATTGGTCTCTAAGTCCCTTTCATCAATTTACTTTCATAAAATGTGTTGAACTACACTTTTGATGCCATTGGTTTGGTTTGTCTTATTGATAAAATTGTGACATTTGTGACATACGACTATCGGAAATTGGATATTTTGATGATTCAGGAATTGAACAAAAAAGTTGATGACAGCACTGCAATGTTTCTTTCCTATCTGATGTTTTTTTTATTGCTTTTTAAACAACAAACAAATCTATACCGGTTAAGGCCTGTTCGTCTTTAGTGTTAAATATCACCATAAGGAAAGCTCATGCCCCAGCAATTAAGATAGGTAGTAAATTGATGGTGATGTTTCTGAAATGCCTTATTGCATTATCTCAGTATGCTCTATACATCTTTCCGTTCATGCTGTCTGGGAGACATTTCTTACCACTTTAATTTGATATAAATTCCAGTCCCCAGAATGTCAAGCGGGTAACAAACAATTTACTATTCCCCGCTTCGCGTGACTGCCACATTTGTTTATTCCGTCCACACAACTCTCCTCACTTGCTCGTAAATCGTTCAGGAAAATTACAAATGATATACGTGAACGTGATTACGTATAGGTATAATTGACTCGACTTGATATCTGCAAATAATGACACGCGTGATGGCGTTCCAGAGAGGCAGTTTTTCCAGGTATTTCTAATGCATTTTTTTGTATGAATAAATGGGAAGGTTTATGATGAAAGTGGAATGCTCAAATATGCAAACGTATAAATAAATATGCTTTATTTATTTCCAATAGCAATAGACGAGACGGAATTTAAATTTATCGAGAAATGCAAATGATAGCAGCTTCGGTCCGCATCAACATTTTTCTAGTCAATCATCACGTTTCATGAATTCCTTACCGATTACATTTTACATGCATACTTATTGTTTTCAATGTCTTCTGATAAGAGATGTCTGCCCGCTTAGCATGACTACCGAAACACGATATACATAAAGCATTTTATCGACATTCGACTGTCTAATCCATTGTCTTTTGACGGTTAAACGTGATAAATCGCTATCATATCGCATTTCGGTGGTCATGCCAGGAGGGCTGGTTTTCGAGTAATCATTTTTAAAATAAGCCAAAGTTGATCGTTAATTAAAGCAGTTGACACGACAAAATTCACCATGAGTTGGCAACTGACTACAACCTTGCGAAGCTTCGCCCGGTACATAATACAATTATGGGATTGCGGCCATCGGAGGATTAGTCGCACGTACCCTCTTGCTACATGGCAAATGGCAAAGCGAGCATACTATTAAAACATGTTCTAATGTTACTGCTATGGAATTAACGGCAAACATCAGTAATCTGGAGTGTGGCATTTATACTTATTACTTTTCGTTCTTGTAGCATGGCGGAATATGAAATCGTCCTTGCCGTTGTAAAGACGCATGTTATTTTATTGGAGGTGCTATATTCGTTTCGCAATTATCTGATAAAAGTAAAATTGCTTTTGTTTCAGGCAATAAATAAAAATCTGACAGATACGATACAGTACACATGAGCACATAATCATCAATCACCAGTTGTGTGACGCTTAACAATCTAGAAAGTAAAATTGCATACTGTACGCTAAGTTGAATTTAAAATGCCGAGGCGCTCACTTTTTTCTAATATCAGTACATCTTGGTGCATCAAAAAGGTTCTTGTTTCTTTTGTAAAGTGTTCTCTATGCGGCGGTTTTAAGGTGGACTTTGGAGTAGTGTGGAATCTCAAGGTTGCGTTTGAATGAAGACGAGACGAGGGTTGGCCAAGGACGTCCATTGTAGAAATCCGGCCCGTCTACCAGTAGGGTTTTAGGGTATGTCGTTTTCTTTTGAGTTTTGTAAGACGTTGCAGCTGCGGAAATCGGTTCTTGGTGATTTTACGTCAAAGTTTGTTAGTTACTACTACGTCCGTTGAACGCTTGATAAGAGTTACTTTAAATGATAATGCCAAGATTTCTATGACTCCATGCCCCACCAGATTTTTTTCAGTTACTCAAATGAATTATATCAGTTGTTGACTTTTATTATCAGCTGCTTTGTTTAAATTTATAATTTGTTGTTTGTTAGTATTAATAATTTTATTAAATATTTTTCATAAATATTTCATAACTGTAACTTGTAAGAATCCTTGGGGCATGAATGGGCAACTTAATATAAAGTAATAATTAATTACCGATTAACTCTAGAAAACAATCCACAAAATTTGAGTGAGTCTTGAACAGCTATGCAGTTCAGTATTTGAATGAAGTTTATTTTAAAGTCGAGGAATAGATAATAACACTAAATAATAACTACTTATTTTCCAACACGCTGTTTGTTTGGTTTGTTTGTATAAACCTTTTTGAAGTATATATAATACTCCAAAGATTTTATATTCCTGTCAAAAGGTGTAAGAAGTCGTTACGAGGAGTCGATCTTGGACTGTCTAGAACACAATTTGACTACATTTCATATATATGTAAAATATTGATATGTATAAAAACTTCACTTGATTTTTGTTTGATGGTCGGGCCGGATTTTAACACTTCGCGGGCCGTATTTTCCCCATCCCTGGCCTATATCTTAAAGTGACTACTACATAAGTATCCAATCATGTCAAGTAAGAAACCTGTAATACGGCTTGCTATAAAAGGCTATGACTTTCACAAGTAACATAACATCCCGAACCCTAGATGAGTAGAGGCAGCCACACAAGTGTAGTCCTCCTCCTTATCAATCTAATGGAAAGCTTGTGCCACAGAATAGATATTTTGTGTCTAAGCCGTTGGGCTATTTTCTGTCCTGTATGTTCCAACAGTTTGAATGATATTATGAATGTAATAATATGGGATCATAGTTTAACGTGATGCACTCGCGACCCAAATCGCAGTTTCCTTATGTTGTACCATTTTGAACCAGCCGGAATGCGACCAGAATAGAAGCGGTAGTGCGGTGGTATTGTTTTGTAATAGATGTGGAAGTTACGTTACGACATGGTTTTGGGTTAAATGTCTATCATCTAATTATATTACGTCTACTGACTAGATGATCATTTATCAAAACGATTTAGCTCACAGCTTAAATTTGACGTGAACGTCGCGTCGCATGTGCAGAAAATTTTATTTTTTATTTCCTCACGGCAAGGCAAACATTATTATTTCTGGAGGCAATAATTTTCTCCTAATTAATCTTGACGTGTTTGTTCCTTTTGAATGTTAATATGTTTTTATTAATGTAAGCTTTTGTTTGTCCTCAGGCAGTGCCATTGGTGGATCGATGAGACGCCATCACTTGTAGTGTGAGCGTGGCCACGCCGCGCTGCTCGGATCACTTACATGTAAGCATTCTCAACTTTAACACCTTGGCATAGCAAAAAGTTAGAAGGCGATTGAATGGTAGTTCAATGGACTGCAATGCAAGTATGCAACTGAAGTAGCAGAATACCAAATATGTCTATTCCATCGAGACAACTCAATTGAAACTGTATTGACGCATTCGTAAATTAGCCAGACTTGAGTTCAAGGGGTCCTGCCATCAGCTATCAACGAGCTGGCTTGAGCGGCTCAACAAATGATAAACCGTTAGAAAGACGTAAGGAAAAATTATCACAATGTTGCCATTTAAACGATTTTAACGGTTTTTCATTTGAAACGCTACGTTACATTAGCACTAAAAATTGTTCCATGCGGGATCCAAATTGTTGTATATTTTGCTGTCGGAGTAACCACTAGTGACTAGACACCAGACATACTTGGTACTTAATAGTTATGAAGCGAACCTAACCTAATATCATTTATGTAAATAAATATGGTATTTATGACAGCAGTAGGCAGGCACAATTGATCGTATACAAGAAGATAAAGTAAAACATGCGGAAATGCCAGTTCTGAATCATGTGTAAGGAATGCAATTTCGAATCGATATCGCAATTTCGAAAACTGGTGAGATTGGTTTCACTAATGATAATGATAATGATTTAAGTCTTCGTGATTTTATAGAGACGTCTTGTTTAGTGAACCATCTCTTAATATTAAAAGAAATAAAGTTATTACAAAACTAACCAATGTTTAGCAGTTTGTATCAGATAACAAACATTGAGTCATAATATCCTTAAGAGCTTATTAGATCATCCTGAATTAAGGATACGGAATTCAGAGTCCGATTAGGACGAGAAATTCAGTCGCCAATTAGACCGTCCTAAATAACGGATCCGATATCACAGCTTAACGATCATACAGTAGTTACACGAATGTACTTGCGCAGGGCAACGGAGGCGAAAATACAGTGACCGTAAAAATACATGTAGGTAGGAGGTATAGGTAGGTAGTAGGTACGTGTCATTTTCAATGCTAATCTGAACTAGGTTTATTAATGTAGGTACTATAGTATGTAATTTGCGAATAACTCATCTAATAACATACCTAAAATCAAGTTTAAAAGCAAATACCAACAGATGACAGCTGTCAAAATTAAAACAGCAATTTTTACGACTTTTAAACGATTTTTACACAAAATATAAAAAGTATAAAAGATTAAGGGGGGATGGAATGAAATACATGGAACTGAAACGGAAAAAAAATCATTTAACCTATACGTGTGGGGTGCCTATGGATAGGTCTTTAAAAATGACATTGAGGTTTCTAAAAGTATTTTTTCTTAAAGTCAACCGTTTAGAAAATATACACTTTCAAAGTGGTAAAATGTGTGAGTCCCCCCCTCTAACTTTTAAACTAAGAGAGTGAAAAATAAAACAATAAAATATGTTGTAGATCTTTATAAACACTATTTACAAAAATTGGTTTGAATTAGTAGTTTTAGAGATATAGCACATTTTCCAAAACCGCAAATATAACATTGTCGTTTATACAAACACTATGAAAAACAAAGTTATTTTTGCAGATGAAAATTATAGTGGTATTAAATAAGGTATGGTATATGGTAACTACGGAACCCTACTGCGCGTGGCCCGACATGCACTTGGCCGGTTTTTTTTAATTCAAAAAAGCAAATCATAGATTTATTATGCCCTTGTACACTTAGTTTTGTCTTTGCGCCAACTGTCTATCTAAACGAACGGCGGCTTTTTTTTCACCAACATAAAAAGCGTTGACTGACTATATACTCTTTAGGCTGTGGTACTACTGTATCGGAGTAGAGCGTCCTGAATGCGATTACACTGTCCTAAGTGCTTCCGATTTAGCATCCTTAACGCCGGAGACCATTTTCTATCCTAACTAGGATCCTAACTAGGATTCTACCTTCCTGAATGCAATTACACTTTCTGAATTAAGGAGCGACTTCCGTGGCCATTACTACATCCTTAATTCAGGATGATCTAATAAGCTCTTTACAGGTAGATTTCACCTCATATCTATTCAGAAGTTCTATATATTATGTCCAGTAGAATGATTCTACTAGAATCTAAAGGTAGCCAAGGTGTATGATAATTACTATGCGTTTTATGGATTATTGGTCCAATCACAATCATAATAACAACGTAAGCAAAACTTTTGATCAAAATAGATATTTACACTACAATATTTGTGTTACTGCACTGCACTAAACAGTAGGTTGATAACACCATAAAATCCAATCCTAATGCCAATTTTACGACTTTTGGTACGAAATGAGGATCAAGCATCTCATTCATTGCTGTTTCTAATCGTCCAAATTAATGTCTTCGCTAAATATAAACATAGGGTTATTGACAGCAAGGCAAGTAGTAAAAATTTGTTGCTTGAACGTTTCATTTGAAATGTCAAATGTGCCTCTTACCGTAGTAATACAAGTATTTAAAGCACTGCAGATCTGCATGTCCAGACCATTTACACTCAGAATTTAGAGGTCATAAGTCAGTCATGACTTTGGGTCGTTCAACTCGAGTTTTTAGTTTGTGTGAAATTGTCGACACAACCTTGGCCTTAACAAGAGTTTTATTACGTGATTTTAATAACATTTCGTATTGAGAAAGCCAATGAGATAATCTTTCTTTATTTTTTCTATTTTAATCTGTATTCCTCAAGCACTTTCTTAATTTTTATATTTTATAGTAATTATCAAACTGAAAAAAGTCGAGAGATTGTAACTATACATCAAAAAGTCGATGTTTTTAACTGTTTTTCCAATATTTCTTTCAAATGCTTCTTGTGTTGTACCTGCAAGTTATAGCCAAACATTAACCATTGCCTTTATTATTTCAAGTATTTAACAATTTAGCGATAAATTATTTATTCATCAAAATGTTGACGAAAAGCTAAATGATACCTTTGTGACTGTTTCAGGTTTTTTGTTTTGTTAAGTCTGTAATTTAATTTACCAACTTGAAGAAGCAGGATGTTAAATTATGCGTGTTTAACGTCCAAGATCTCTGGTAGCTCAGTAATGTGTGGGCGTCAATTTGCGATGTAATTTGCTTAGCAGGTTCGCGTGCCTTTAGTTATTATTAGATAGATACGTTTAAACAAAAAAAGTTGCGCTAATCTTCATTAGTGTCGACTTCTTTCTAGGGGGGGTTACGAGGGGAATAGGATATGTTATTTTAGACGTAAAATTTTTGGTAAATACTTATTTATGCCTTTAGGAGGCCAGTAGCAGTTTGGGCCTGCAGTCTCTACATAGATAGCGATCTTTAACGAATTTGGCCGATATTTCATAACATAACTATCAGTTACGATTCGCCGACCAATTATAATTGATCGGTATGACAAATCGACCACTTATCGTTGGCTGGTATGACATATCGACCGAATTCGTTAACTTGTCGAGATGACTGCAGGCCGGCCAGCAAGAGTAAATCAGCGGGCATAATTATAAGAGGACGTGGTTAAAGTGATCCAAGTAAGTGAAAAGAAATGATCACGCCCTAAGTGCAGTGCCGGATTTTCAAAAGGCCGTATAGGCTGCGGCCCATAGGGGCGGCAGACCAGCAATGCTATTCCAAAAAAGAGGCAGCTGGTACTACTCGGCCTGGGGCGGCCAAGAAAGCAAATCCGGCACTGTCTAAGTGCCTAGTCTACCTACTCTATGATAAAAAGCCATGTATTACTTTACAGCTGATTTCTCACCTCTGTCTAGATCCTCGAATTTAGTCCATTATTTTATACCATGCTCGCTAGTACATAATGTATCTCGAGGATAATGTTTATCGAGGGTAATGTATCTAAAAATCACATGCACAGATTGAAGCTGGGTTCTGTAGTAGTAGTAGGCAAATAAGCAAAAAGTGGCCACTTATTGTTCTTATGTCTACTACAACGAACTATATTTTACTAGTTATAGTTTGTAAATAGACTTTACAGAACCTTAGCTTTAATCTGTGCATTTGTGTATTTTCGATACATTTATTTACGCCCTTATACGGTACATTGCACGCCCTTAATCTGAATAGTTGCCAAAGGAAGTGCCAGTCGGAGTGGTGCGATTATGCTACCCAACAACCCGTGGCCATATGGCCAGGCATCCTCGAATCATCTAATAAACTTCGGCCATTGCACCAACTAAGCGTGTGTTGCTACGTTTTAACGGAACGAGACCTGCATGTGTTTTAGTCGTTATGAATTTGCGTTCCATGTACTTTTTTTAAATAGAATTTGTTCTATTCCATTGCAAAACAACTCTTTCGGAAAAATTGTAACAAGATTTTTCCAGTTTTCCATCTGATAAAAATGCGAAAGTGTTTTCGGGATAAGATTTCAGGTTTATTTTTCTTACTTATTGCACTCAAATGGTATAGATTTTTTTACTTGTTCTAATAGTGGCAGTAAAATGCTTTACTACCAGTGCCAGATATGTAAATTGAATCGATTTTGGTATTAGAACTTATGACAAATAGCATTGCATCACCAAGTGAGTCCAACAGACTTCAGGCCAATTGTTGTATCATAAGCAAATGACATTCGCCGAAGTGACATAAACTCAGGTCAAAGGTCTTAGTGAATAACCTATTGCACGTATATTGGGCGATATCCAGGCATTGTCAGGCTAGGCGCACTCCGCGCTTTAGGTACGAAGCTACAAGTAGCCGGCGGGTCCGTCCGGACGGACTAATTTCAGAGGCTGCCGCGTGCCGGCTGGGTCGCACGTTAGCAGTTTGATTTCTATACTCACTCGCGTACTACCGCATTTGCGTATTGTCTCGTCGTTTGTTCGCACATTTATTATATTTAACTAAAATGAAGGCATATTGCATCGCAATGGAATGCCTTAATAGTAATAAAAAGGATGCGAACCTCACGTTTTTCACACTTCCAAAAGTTCCAAACGACATCGAAACGTAAGAAGTGCTTATGTAACTACTACCTAGTTAGTAGTTAGTATCCGGTACTTACTTGTCCTTTTTGCTAAATAATCTTCACCCAACTATTTATTGAAATAATAATTAATAGATTACGTAGGTACGTACCTACTTACTTTCGAAATAAAGTAAATTATTAATGACATTTCGATTTCGTAAGAAAGCAAATTGCCTCAAAGTCAGCATGTATGTCTAATGTGGCGTTGACTGTATCTAGACTAGGGTTTTTTGAAACGTGTTTAAGTACACATTTTATTTCACAAATACATAACATGTAATAAAGTAAGTACCTATTATTTCATTATTACTTAAAAGAAGAAACCCTGAAGTCGTTAGAAGAATAGGAGCTACGCGATAGAAAGAGAGGCAACTTCTAGGTGAATATAACTGTAGGTATGGGAGCGGTGTGCGACCTGAATTGCATCTTATTGTGTCTGGGATAGAGTCGCTATTTATTTAAATGACTTTGCGGAGTGGATCTTCTGTACTTGTACTATTATGTATTCTGTGGCATTGTGCACGTCACGGTTCGCCGGGGGCTCATTGAATGCGCGGAAATTGAGCATCGTCTGCGCGGGCGCATGAGGGTGACCACCTGCGCTTTATTTACTGACGTTTAATCTGTGCCGATATAGTGCTTATGTAACTTGATTAAAATACTTATAATCGAATAAATTTTGGGATGTTTGATTTATCATTAATCCATAGATTTCTACTAGGTATATGTGGGTGAAACATACAATGATTGGTGTAGTAGTAGTTCAGTAAAATTACGGGAGCTAGTATGACGAAATGTAAATAATTTGCAATAGCGTTCTTTCTTCTTTTGATCGTTAAATTAAATGGCTAGCTGTCATTTTGTAAATGAATCCAATTAATTTTCACTAATTTTGTTTTTTACTTTACTGACCAAAATATTAATTCATTTGGTTGCTTTATCAAAATTGCTTAATTACATAGGCACTTTCTTTACTTTTTGCTTGATATGCAACTATAATTTGATTGTGAATGTAAATTCTGCAAAAAAAAAGGAACATCTGCGCTGTATTGTTTGTATTCGTAAATATAGTTGGATTTGTAAATCTAGTGCTTTATAATCACATCAAAGTCAGATATGCAAAAATACAGGTTATTAGCATTTAACGGTTTGAGAATCCGTAATTTTACTGAACTATAGATAAATAATCATTAATCCCATAATTAAAGACGTAAATTACCTAATATCGGGCCGTACTCTTTACACATTCAAATTATAAACTGCGCCATCTGTTTAGATACGATTCCTACTCACATCATTTGTTTACACTGCTCTGAATGTGTCATCGGCTTAAGTGCCATATTAGAAGTACGTTTCAATACAATAAGCGTATAGGTATCGCATTGTGTTACACGGTACGTCGCGGTTGCAGAGCCCATTGTCCCGCAATGGGGCAGTAATGGTTACTGAGGCAGAAGCCTCGTTCGTTATGCGGCTGGTTACGTAATGAGTTGAGCGTTCTCGATCATCGAATACGCATTTTAAAGGCGTTTACACGTTTACTGATAAGGATAAGTGTCCTACATAATTTCTTGACAGAAATATAAAAATTGGCAAAGGCGAAATTATAACATAATTGTCAACCTTGCGACATAACAGTGCGACGATCAGCGAACTAAAATCTATGGAAGTGTAATTGCAAACAAATCTTACTTAAAAATGGCACCACGGGGCCGAAAAAGTACAACCCGCTCAGCTTTACAAATACAAATACAAATATCTTTATTGTCTCATGAGTTTTACATGGTGGTAAATATTAAAAGTATCATCATGAACCCCGTTAGGGCACTACAATTTTTCAATTAAATTAAGAACTCGCTTAATTAATTAATTATAACATTTTAAAATAAATAATAAATAACATACATAACATACTTAATACCTACAATACAATTTTTGAAAATAATCATTTACAGAGCTCGAAAAACTCCTGCATAGTGTAAAAACAGTTTTCCAACAAATACTCTTTAAGTTTTCTTATGAATGAATTTATATTATTTTCATCTTTAATTATTTTGGGGAGTTCAATATTTTTGGGGCATCTGTGCTGTTTCCCCACAAAATAATGCCATAACTTATCCAGGAATGGGCGTATGCATAGTATGCTATTTTTGCGGTTTTTTGGTCAGTTGACTTTTTCAAATGGTATAATGCGTAGGTGAAGCTAGATAATTTTCCTGCTATTTTAATTATATGACTCTTCCAGTTTATGTTGGTATCTATATTAATTCCTAGTAGATTAAAATCCTGTACACATTCTAATTTATTATTATTATAAGTGAAGTTAATGTTGAGTGGTTGTTTCTGCCAAGGTCTAAATTGTATAAGTTTAGTTTTGGAGAAATTTATTAGTAAGTTATGGTCATTGAGCCAGTTAGAAATATTATTTAATATATGATTTAGATTAGTATTTAAATTTTGTTCATTTTCACAAGGGAATATTACTGACATGTCATCGGCGAAAAAATTTTGTCGGGCTTCGGGCATCCTCGGGCCAGCGACGCAGCCGTTGACTGACGTTAGTGTTCTTTTCAATAAATTGCAGTTTGTATGGTAGAGAAAAGATAGAAAGAGAGAGTTTATTAGAAATGACGTCCTTTATAGTCAAATGGTGTAAAAGATGCAAAGAACGCAGTAAAAAGATGCACAAAAAATGTATCTTATTTTTTCGTTATAGTATAGAAAATATCTATGAGTATACAATTACAAATTATGGTCGCTAATAAGCAACCAGTGTTCAGATGCTTTGTGCTGCATAATTAAATGCCAGCATTTTTAGCTCTATCCACTTAGTTGTACTTTTCGTGTGGTGCCATTTTTGAGCAGAATGCTTATTTATTCCCTAGATTTTAGTTCGCTGGCGACGATATTATTTCTATATTGGTAGTTGGTACGGAAAATGAACCATATACGATTAATAAGGAGGTCACCGAAATCCAGACATCTTCTAATTTAACATGTCAAATATTTGTACGGGTATAATTTGTTTACATCTTAACCGCGAGCGTTTCTCAAAAACCTACTAATATTTACGAAGCCACTAGAGAACTGAAAATCGGTAAACTCATTATAGAATTACTGCTCTTAAAGGCTTAATCCAAATAAGGACTGTTCAATCGTTTACCTGCCGGTTCGAAATAGACTTTCCATAGATTCCACTATCGCTGATCTCGTCATTGAAAGATAACAATAACAACAAATAGTATTATTAAAAATAAAGAATGTTAATAACAAACGGCCTTGTTTGTAAATTAATAGTAATGCCAAGGTAACAGGACACTCGGAAAGTGTAGTTGCAAGGCACTGCACCTATTCAGTGTCAATGTAAATTATATTTCCATTAGTTCCTCTTGCGTTTGTAGCAGTATCTTGTTGTTTACGGAAAATACTATTAAAATGCTCTTTATTTTTCATCAAAATGTTAAATACTTGATGTTGCTGACATGTTCTAAGTCCTCGCATAGTAAGGAAAAAATAAACTACAAAACGCATTTTCAGATTTGGTCCGCTGGCTCATTACTTGCCATGCGACAAAATGTATGTTTTGTGGAAATTGCATTCGATTCGCTATCGTTAAATAGCTTAATCATTATGACGTGTACTACCTGCATCATCATAACATAATACATACATAATAATAGGTGCGGATTATCATACACTTTCACACGCAAAGCTAAAAACTTCGTTTCAATATTGTTATTTGTCCTTCGGCTTTATTACATACGTACGGGGTACTTAATCTAATTCTGATAATATTTTATTTGTCTCTGAAGTATACTTAAAAATATCTAACGCTGTAATGTTTTCATTCATCATCATCATATCAGCCGCACGCCACCCACTACTGGGTATAGGCCTCCCCTAAGGATCTCCACGAGACGATCGGTCCTGCGCTGCCCGCATCCAGTGGCTTCCCGCAACCTTCACTAGATCATCGGTCCACCTTGTCGGGGGCCTACCCAGGGAGCGTCGTCCGGTGCGCGGTCGCCATTCCAGAACCTTTACGCCCCAACGGCCATCGGCATCGGTTCTTCTCGCTATGTGTCCAGCCCACTGCCACTTCAGCTGAGCAATCCTTCGAGCGATGTCGGTTACTTTAGTTCTTAAAATTGGTTTTCATTAAAACTTATGAATTAAAGATATAATAAATAATAACACAATATTTTAAGATTAAAATCGGATTATAAGTAGTTTTGTATTAACTGTCGTTAACGCTTCCTTATCGTAGTTTATCTTTGCTGCAGGCAGCCGCGTTCGACCGATTAACGCCTCGTCGCCAATTAACGCGCGTTGCGTTCGGTTTAACTAGCCGCTATCTGATACTGGTGTTCCATCAAGCGACAATTATAACGCGTCAACTGCAATTTACTATCTACGTTTGTTGCAATTTGCATTGCAATATTTATAAATTCTTCTTGTATTTAACCTAGGGCGTCATTTCACACTCTCTGCCCTGTAACATTCGCATATTGATTTCCACCACAGATTCAGTTTTTGAGCATCGCTACTTCACTCTCAGTTCATTTATACTGTAGCCTCGTGCGTTTTCTGTTGGAGAAGATCCTTGACGTTGTCTAACTAACTCACTGTCTTTGGTGGCTGTTCCAGACGCCTCATGACGCCTGACAAGAGTTTGTTTACCTGTAAATAGTGATCCCGTTCACTTTGCCTACGGCTTCATTTTAGACTATCTGCCCTGTAACATACGCATATTGATTTCTACAACAGATTCAGTTTTGAGTATCTTATGATACTCCACTCTCAGTTCATTTATACTGTGGCCTTGTGCATCTACTGTTGAAGACTATCCTTTGCGTAGTCTAGCTGAAATCGTTTTTGGTGCCAGTGCCAGAGGCCTGACAAGAATTTGTTTACCTGTAAGTGGTGATCCCATTCACTCTCGCGTTTGCACAACAAAATTTTTTCGAGTGTTATTATGTAGGTACACACCACATCGTAAACTACATTTAGAAACTACACGTTGACAAACTAATTAACACCTTGAAGTATGGCCAAGTTATCAAAATATACCAAACCAACCGACACTTATCCAGTGCCGTAGGCCGAGAGAGATTTAATGATATGTTTGGAACACAACGGGCATGTTTCACGAAGACTAATAAAGTACTTAATGCTACGATACTATCGGCCGTAGGTTCTCGGTTTGTTCGATAGTCGATACGATACGTAATCGGTATTCGGCACGACACATTGCTGCGGGCGCTCCGTGCGTGGCCCGTACCACAGTCATGGTTTATAGAGTGGTCAACGAAAGATGAAACTCGATTGGAAAAGGAACTAATTTTGGGCCTTATTTTAGGTATCAGTTTTCAATAACTTAATTTTTAAACGTTAATTTGACAGAGAAAGTGGCGCTACCATTTCAGTCTTCCGTCGACCAGACTCTAATACTGTGCCCGTACTATCAGATGCTACTTACTATTATTTATTCTGTGCTATCAGTGGCAATGACGAATTCTGAGTCAATTCCTAGTTTTGGAATAGTGGAAGTGCATAATTGTATCTGCTACATAATATTACTGCTGAATTTCATATCACATTTTCTTTCCGCGCGCCCCCTAAATTGTTTTGTGAATTTGTCATAGCTTTTTTAATTGAAAGCTTTTTAAAACGTAGAAAACATTATTTTCTCTCTTGCTTGTGATAAGCATTTCTCAAGAAAATATTGGCTTCGTTAATCTTCAACAATAGCGATAAATTTTCAGAAGTTAGGTGTCTCCTACAATATAAAAGTATTTTATTGCTCGCCTGTTCTGCAGACCGTTCAATAGAACTGCATTCATCCTTGTTATTGCTTCTTCAGTGACTTTTCCTCTAATAATGGTCTGTTTCCTTAGTTTATTCTTTTAATCTTTAGATTCTCCTGTCTAAATATTAATGTTCTTACCTTACAAAAGTCTCCACGCTGATTTTCTTTCAACAATTCACTTCAATTCCTGTTTGTATATGCTTTGGTTTTATACTGCTCAAAAGAAAATGTCCATACAAACGAGAACGAGCTTGAAAGATTTTTTTTCCATATAAATTCAATCTGATTTTATTTGAATTTGATATTGTTTTAAAGCTGTAATATAGTTAACTTGCGGATTTTATTTATATCTGAATTATACAGTAAATTCGTCAGTAAAGTCCCCTAGCTGACTATTACAGCATTGACATATCAAATTGAAATAAAATCAGACTGAAAAAAGTTTTCATAAATTAGCCCGTTTGTATGGAAAACCATATATAGGCTCTTATTTTTTTGAGTAGTATATTTTGTTTACACTATAAACAAATTTATTAGCATGTCAAATACCTTAGTAGCGGTTTGCGCGTGCGCCTTTTATGAGAAGGACACGCACGCGTGACCGGCCAACGTTCATTAGGGGTATCTATCTGACACCATCAATATCGCCTGGCTTGATTGATTAGTTTTCATCAGTTATTGCTATTTAGGATAAAGCAATATTTTGTTTACTCAATACTAACAAAGGTGCTTACTAAGCTAAAGGACAACCTAGTTGATGGAGCGGTAGGTATCATTCCAATCCTGGAGGCCTACCATGAACTATTATTGCGATTCAGTTTAGGACCTAAACTGAACTGGTTTGCTTATTTGTACCATGACGTCTTTATGGCGATCAAGTTTCGGCGGCGTCAGCAGCAGGCGATTCAGCGCTAGTCCCTAACCTAAACTGACTCGCTAAGCCTTATCATTCATTCATTTTTCGTACCATGACCTCATATTTGCGCCTACACTGCTCCGCTCATACGTCAATATTAGCGATCCAAATAAAGTTCCTTATTTTAGACAAAATCTGAATTGTTAACTGTTTTCTTTAGATTAAAAAAAAATAGGATTTAAGTTATTAGTGACGAGTGATTTTTTGTGTTTAAATTGATATTAACTGTGTTAGAAATCCTAGACAACGTGTTAAAGTGCTGTTTGTTTGTTCTAAGGTTGGTATATATGTTAAAACTTTATATATTTTTTTGAAAATCTTTGCCTCGTCTCGTAATAACATTTATTTTAGATGTGCGATAAATAAGCATCTTTCGAATTTTTCGATAATGATAACACAACAGTGAGATATCTTTTATATCATGTTGATTATTATAAATAACAATAAAGTATTTAAAGCTCCCATACATAATCCGATCTTTATACGCGAGTGTAGTAAGAACAAACTTAATGGTTTTCAATAAACAAAATACCTAGGTATGACTAATGTTTACTTACGCCATTCCAATGTGATACTCCGTAACTTTAAAATGCGCGGTCAGCAAAATTACGAAACCACGGTAAAGAAATGTATCAGTATTCTAACTTAGTACAAACGGTCGAAATGCGAGCCATACCTATGCGCCTCGAGTTCGGTCTGCACTCGGTATACAACAGTCGCGAATGCGCCGCAGTGACGAACGAAAGATTTACGTACAATTGATTGAAATACAAGTAATTATTGTGGCAAAGTGCAGATTGTGCTGTTTATAGTATATTTAATTAACAAATAAATCTAGAAAAAAAACATTTTAAAATACCCGGAACGTCCAAAAAATAAGATTAAGATAAAATTAAGATATTTTTTTTATTATTATTATTATTATATAGGTATTACCAACTAACTATAGCCAGAAGGATTAGAAACTAATTTGTTTTTCCCTTTTGATCAACGAAGATAGTAGGTATTAAGCTTTTTTTAGTTTTCTGTTTTTACCACTAGTTAGGTATTTTATTGCTTAGAAATTGATTTCTCGGCGAAGGTAAACCCTATAATATTGATTCTAAAATATTACGTACAATCACAAAACCAGAAAGATATACCGAGTTAGAATACTGATAAATTTTTTACCGTGACAAAACTCTCACGCGAACCAGAGACACAAACCGTTCAGTCATTCATATTTAGCTATTGAAATGCGATTCAGTTCTAAATAGCTCATGGTACGAATTATAGCGATTCAGTTTGGGAACCTAAACTAAAACGCACCTGTTTTGAATCGCTTTATAAAAGTTGATGGTAGGCATACTGATCTTATTTTTACCCATCGAGTATAATATCAGAAGGCTTTTGAGCACCACTACATAAAACCCAAGTGTTATTTGCGGTCTTTTGCAAACGTTTTCAAATTTCCGTTTTCTCTATGTTTCACTTGACTAAAAAAATAACTAAAATCTCTTGTTTTACTCGCTATCCTTATTATTTCCAAGAAGCAGATCATTAACCGTAATTTGGCTGCCATCCCATTTCTATAACTTCCCGTTTGTTAATATTTCGGTAATTTTACGTGCGAAATCGTGAAGTGTTATTACATTATTACAGCTCGCCAGGCAGTAAAATTAATATTCACGCACATTATCGGAAAGCGTAAAAAGTTTACGATAAGCATTCTTATGTTTATATAGTCGTTGCCGTATACATATAATAAAATCTCAGGCAGTTGTAAAAAGCTATCGTAATTTTTATTTGGGTTTTTAAGTCAGCTAAATAATTTTGCTTAAGTTGAAGAATTCGTAAAAATATATTCGAGTAAACCAATAATTCAATTAGTAAATTTATGTTCCACCTTGTTTACCGTAACCATTACCGTGATATTACCTCATTGACATCACTAGGGTCTAGATAGGATATTATTTACTTACAAAACAACTTTTTGGGAGTTTCAAAAATGTAAAATTAAAGAATGAGAAACAACTGATAAATTTTTCTTGTAAAAGGAAGGAATATAACATAATTACATAACTAAGTAGTTATTCGCCTATAATAATGTTAAACCGTTCTTTTACCACACTTGTTACCGTTATCACATACTACATCTCCTCGTAGTTATATAATGAGTCATGTTCAGTATCGAACAGCGATCAAGGCTAGAGGGTTCATTATAAACAGTGGTGACTAACAGGTATACGTTTAATTATAATCTTTATTTATTCATATGGACATGAAGTGTGTAAGTATTACGTCAAACTGGGAATGGAATTTCTAAAGAATTTGGAAGATCCGGTTTGCTGTAATGTATGTAGAGTTACACACATCAAAAAAAGTTTGCGATCGCTAGCAAAAGCAAATAATTATATTTTTTTTAATGTAAAATTAAAAATAAACATTTTTATAAAAAAAGAAAAATAAATCATGTTATATTATATCGTACTAAAAAATATTTCGGTTTTCCAAACCGATCGCAAACTTTTTATGTGTATTATTAAAAAAACACTCCCTTAACTGATTGTCCCATATACCTTTCTGCCTTTCATCTCAAGAGTCACGCTGAAAGCCTGCTTGTGATCAGTATTTGGATTAGAATAGAAGTTGATAAATATTTTAAAACATTTATACTGAAATAGAACCATCAAACCCTACATTTACAATTTGATAAGGAAAAGCATCGGTTACACTTTACGCTTCTCTTTTATTTCAGGCCCCCTAGCATGACTTTTGAAACGCGATATATCACGTTTAACTGTCAAAAGACAATGGATTTTGACAGTTGAGTGTCGATTAAACGCATCACGCGATATAATATCGTGTTTCGGTGGTCAACCTAGGGGCTGGGTAAGAAGGCAGATTTTAACTAACAAATAACAGGCACGATATTTTGTATCATTAAGATCTGTGACAGGAAATGTGTACATAACAGTGGCGAGGAGTAAAAATATGGCGAAGGTAAGCCGCTCTACAAAAATGATGAAAAATGTTATGATTTGCATAGTGGATCATTGGGGTGGGATTTCCAAAGGTAAGCCGATGGGAATCGGCTTGTATGGACACTTCGCCACTGGTACATAAATATTGTTTTTAAATGACTATTTAATTAGCATAACCCGTTATATGTATTCAGAAATACAACATTTGCCTGTGCTTAAGTCAATCCCAAGCAACTACATTAGCACAATTCAGTACACCCACTACAGCATAATCATGTTTACAACCGAGGTCCACAGAATAATTTATCACGTCCATTACACCTGCCATCGTTGTTTACAAGTATCCTGACATCCGCCATTTTGGACGCAAAATGACGAAAGTTAAATTTAATGGTAAGAGAAAAGTGAAAAACGTGAGATGTTGACAAAATAAGAATTAGGAATTTAGGTTACCCGACGAAATATGTATTTTTACATTTAAAAGCAATTATAGTTCGTTTTTTCTAAGTATTTGATTGTATTCAATAATCGCTTTTTTTGTTCAGTTAGAAATAGAAATAGAAATAAACTTTATTGGCAGTAATTGTGGTACAGCAGGGATATTAATAAAATGTTTGGACCTCACAATTAGCCGTTTCCAGCATGCAAAAACTTAGTTATAATTATAAGTGGTATTAACTAAAATTAAAACACGTCTGCCTTCCTAAAAACGAACCAAAGTTAAATAACAATCGTCATTTCAGTTAGCAGTAACTTTTAGAATTAAAATAATTTGTAATGTCATGAATCAATAATTAATACAGTCAATAAATTAAATAATTGTATACCTACGCTAAGATTACATTGCAGTCGGAAGTACCTATTAGAATTCAGTTACCTGTTAGCCATTATAACGGTTAAATAAAACCAAAAAAGTGGACATTTATGGTTAAAAGATAATATGCTTTCCCCAACCACACCTAGAACATGATAAATTTAATTGTACGGAAAAAACACGTGCGTACAATAAAATGTTGTGTGGGTGGGTGTGTTCAAATCTAAATAGGTATCCCTATGTTTAATGACGGGCGTGGAGCAGAGACAAGTAATGACACAGTAGATAGATAACTGTGGAGATAGAAAATATTATTTCAAAGTTATTTGCGTGATAAAGAAAACCGGCCAAGTGCGAATCGGACTCGCGCACGAAGGGTTCCGTACCAAAAAAGGCAAAAAAATACGTTTGTTGTATGGGAGCCCCCCTTAAATATAAATTTAATTCTGTTTTTAGTATTTGTTGTTATAGCGGCAACAGAAATACATCATCTGTGAAAATTTCAACTTTCTAGCTATCACGGTTCATGAGATACAGCCTGGTGACAGACAGACAGACAGACAGACGGACAGCGGAGTCTTAGTAATAGGGTCCCGTTTTTACCCTTTGGGTACGGAACCTTAAATAAAAAAGACGTTCTCAACCAAAGCTATTAAGAGGGTCTAGCCAAAGTAACATTCGCTAATCTTAGTTATCGCTTTGCTTTCGAAACATGTATGGGATTCACATAAGGTTTCGTTAACAATCGAATTTTAAAACGTCAAATCCATACATGTTTCGAAGCGCAGCGATAGCGAAAATTTGCAAATGTTACTTTTGCTAGGGGGGCAGATTCTGTAATACTTGACAGATGTGTTGAGGGTGAAATACCTATTGTCCTTTCTACCGATCATCGATCAGGTATTGTTGATCGAAGGTCCCGAAACGGTTATCATCTCAATTCTCACTTCGCATAGAGATAGTTCATTTACTGTTGTAAATAAATGAACCATCGATAAAACTATCTTCTCCTGCTCCATTTCCATTCCCCCATTAATGGAGGTTCCACTCCATTTTTCGTTCACCAAATTGCCATATTAAGAGTGGTAAAATACAATTTCCGTTATGATACCCTTTTTATCAAAGCTACATGGAATTAATTTGTTGAATGAGGAAGGAGCTGTACTTAACCAGCAATTATTGCTACATTAACATCGTTTTTAATCTAGTGTCGACCAGGAAAAGTGCATTTTATCCTGATGGTAACGTTATTTGCATACCTATAACCCATCATTATTTTAGAATGCACTTTTTTACCTATAAGGTAACATTTTATTTATATTACTCTTCAGTTTCATGAACTATCATGTGATGTATGAACAGACGCTATAAAGAAAATAATGGGAAACGCTAGCGAAAGTTTATGTGAAACAAGGCGATGATTACGCGCGCCGCCTGTGTCAAACGCCTCAGTGGAGTGAGATAATTGAGTTAGCTTGTTTATTCGCCATTTAAAACTTTATTTTGGCTGTTCCTTGAGAGTTTGGAAAAAAATCTTGAGTTAAAGTTGCGGCAAGCATTAATATTCCAAAGCAGCAGTCTTCCAATTTAACTTTGTTTCTGAATAATTTATGCCTAATATCAGTATTAGCACAGAATAGATATAGTACAAGTGTATTAGGTACTTTATTTCTCAGAGTTCAGATTTCAGATGCTTTGTCATATCACTACCGGTTTCATCATCATTCCAATTTACTTGAGGTCGATGCATGTACGTCTCTCCCTCCTCTTCCATTCTTTTCTATCATCTGTGATCACTTCATTCACTCCCATTCCATCCCATCATATTCATAGCATTCCTCACTCAATACATCCATCTGTCTCTTCATCCATCGGTCTTCCTCTTTCTCTCCATCTATCAGCTTTTATGTCCAACTCTTTTCTAGCAACATGCCTTTCATAGCTTCTCATAACATTTCAGTCCATCTTTTCGCAGTTAAACTATTGGTTATAAGCTACATAACCATACAAATATTCCACATCTCAAAAATTTTTTGTGGAAAGCACATTAAAAGCTGTTGATCTAGCCGCTTTTTCAGGACAAAGTCAGGACTTGAAACTCTTGAAAGCCCCAGTTTTTCTATTCCATCTAACCTTACGAATACGAAGTGGAATAACTTTACTGAAAACGTACGTGATACACTTAGGCGAGCCCGTTCTTTATTCACTTTACATTTTCACCGACACATTTTGCAATACATTTTTTAAAACCGAGCAATAAATCTTCTTAATAGAATAGACCGTTATTGAAATGGCACAATAATAAAAATCAAATATTTTCGGTTACGCACAAACGTTCGCCCTTGGCCAGTCAATGGAGTGGAACATACACAATGATAATTTGTACAATGCCCGTGGACAATTCGAATAACCACTAGCCACTATTCAATACACAAATGCTGTGGACGATGGAAAATCTTCAGAGGGCATGGACAAAGCCCTTAACTATTGTTTGCTCGAAGAGTGGAAGTACTACCGAGGTCAAGGTTGAGTTGGGGCAATGCAATTTCGTTGTCGTCACGACTTAAATAATAGTGGAGTTGTTGTTGTACATATTACGATTAATTCATTTTAAACTGATCCCGTTTAAAAATCTTAAACGTAGCAATAAATGAAGCCCCAAACACAGTCAGAACCAGTGTCACAGATTGGGTTTTTTCCTCATATTGGGGAAAAATTAACATTTTGGAGAACTTTTGGGGAAATAAAAATGTGGGAAACACATTTTAGGTAGTACAAGTAGTTAATGTAGGTATACGTATAGATGATATAAATTTCTATAATCCTACTAATATTATAAATGTGAAAGTTTGTGGGTTTGGATGTTTGGATGTTTGTTCCTCAATCACGCAAAAACTACTGAATGGATTTGGTTGAAATTTGGCACACAGATAGTAGATAGCCTAGATTAAAACATAGAATACTTTTTATACCGATATTCCCACGGGAACGGGAACCACGCGGGTGAATCCGCGGGCGGCCGCTAGTTTTGAATAAAGTAATTAGATAAAAACTGTTTTATTTGTAGTGGATGTCAAATAGACTGTTTGACTAATTTTGGAAAACCATTTTAAATTATTCCTTATTACGTAATTAGTGCACCACATTGATATTTCAGGAAAAATCAATGTATTTTATTAAAAAATCAATGTTAAAGTGTAAAATTTTAAAACCGCGCCAAAAACGCTATGGCGCTGGACACGTGACTTGTTGACGTCACAAGCCTGTAAACATTGTAATATCCTTAGCCATTTGACAGCCATCAATCGCGGATCTTAAGTCTATGGTCGTGTCAAACGCCTGAAGCCATATTTATTTACAGGCATGTGACGTCATCAGTCATCTTAGAGGGTTTTCGCCACAGAAAAAAAATCAATAATTATTGCATTTTTCTAGGTGAAATTAATCAATTAATCGACTTAATTTAGTCCATATAATCGTTGAATATATTTTTTTACGCCATTATCTGTTAGGATGACCACAATTTGTAGTATATTTTCAATATTGTCAAATTGTCTATTAATAATATAATACAAGGAAAAATTAAGTTCCACAATAGATTTATTCCATATTAGATACAAAATTATTGTTGTAATTGTAGAAAAAATTATCTTTTTGGGGAAAATTTAAATTTCAGATACATAATCTGGAGACACTGCTCAGAACTTAATCAAATGCAAAATTTAATTCAACTTTAGAAACTGGCAAGGTTCATTTAGTCATTTCATTACTCATCGTGTGAATGTGTTTTGCCGAAATAGTTGCTTTATGGAAATTTAGAAAGCGGGCCGCGTCTAATGTGTTAATGATTCTTTTTGAAAAGGCTTTGGTTAATCTCGTTACGAAAATTAATTCTTTTAGCGGCTCTCGGTTAGCCCTTGTTAAGATTTTGGATATAAGCGACAGCGGGAAACGAGTAAAATGATGTCGATGTAGTTTACGCCACATTTTTCTGCTATTAAATAGTAACAAGTACATTTAAAATCCACATAAATTCAATTTAAATACTTTTTTTAGTGCCAAGGCAGACGTACAATACAAGTTTATTTATTATGTTTATTTATTTGTTATATTTGTATATGTTTTTTGGTTCGGCATGTACGATTTATTAGATTTTATTCCAGTATGTAGGTATATGTATGACCTCTTAATTGCCTAGGGTCTGTGAGATTTTTCTAAAACTATTTTTATAATGATTTCCTTAACACATTTAGCTATAATTTTAGATTCAACTTCACAGCTAAGTCATAGACAAAAAACACAGAAATTAAGTGTTTTAGATTTGTCTAATGTATTTTCTTTCCACACGTTCTAGACTATTTAGCTGACAAGAAGAGCAGGCGCAAATGCGTCATAAAGTTGTATCAAAATTATAATATTTTTTAATTGATGTCCACTATTTTGTGCGCTGATTCCTATGACTTGCACCGTCGCGTAATGTCAATGCAAACAATGGGCGATAGCAACGGTCCCGCGAGCTGCGCACGAGTCTCTCAACACATCCAAAATGTTCCGAACAAATTACCCCTATTTTTGTTTACACGATTCACGTGTCATCCACCAAACTCGGCTCACCACTTTATAAGGAAGAAATTAAACCAACTCCAAAGGTATAAAATGATTAAGTACTACGATCAAAGCTAATAAAATATCATGAAAAGAAAGAATAGGGAAATAAATAACACCTGCATGTTCTCCTCAGAAAAAAATGGTCTGATCTCGTCTCCCATTTGTTCAGGGTTGGCGATTGTGACAAATAACTACGTAAAGTAAGGGGATAGGGAAGAATCTCAGTTTTTCAAAAATGTTATATTTACATCTAAAAAAAACTTAAAATGTAATACCATTCATTATGTCATAAGTAATTTGACATCACAGTACTTGTTGTATGGTCTGTGACATCAATTAAATTGTAATCCTATAATTTTCTAATTAAATAAATGACCACGTAAGACTTTCGTGTAGCAATAAGAGCAGGTGAAAAAGAGCAAACGCGCTCAAAGAATCTTAATGGACGGTTCGGCGAGCTGCCCCGATGAATGAAAGCGGTGAGGTTATAATTACGCACTTGACCACTTGGAAGAGATCGAGCGTTAGAAGTGAACAGGGCTGCTAACATTGACATGTAAAAGGCTTGTTTGCATGTCTTCTTCTCTTTTTTTTTCTTACGGGTACATCTGCAACTCGACGACTTGTGTCTATTTTGCGTCAAGACAGAGCTTTCCTGCCCCCGTATTACAACCTCTTAAAACTTGCCAGTTTTCTGAAACCTGGCAAGTTTAAAAGGGTCGTAATATCCCCCGGACTGGCTGGTGAAGCTGGTGAGCTCAATCAAGAACACCAAGTGCTTTTACATCAGTGACCGCTTCTTGAAAGTTGTCCGGAAGACAATATGTCATGATGTAACTAATTCGTTATAAGACGGTGACAGAAAGTTTTCGTTTAAGTATAAGTTTTTTGTTTCATTTATATTTTTTTCCATCTGGCACACTGAAATGTTGGATGAAGCTTTCTTAAATAACTTTATGTTGCCATTAGATGTGTCATACCTTATATGAGGCAACCCTGAACATTTCACTTTGTACCGTTTGCCGGAGGAATGCGTGGCTAATGTAATAATAACTTGTGATTATTTTAAACGGCGCAAGCCACTTGAAACAAAAATCTAAATACAAGTTTATTTGACTTGGATGATATCACCATGATATCACACTATGTTTTAACTACAGTATAAAACAGCAAGATTATGAAAGAAATAATAATGTTAACATTGAACAATGTTTCAAAGTTAGACTAGTAAAACAACTTGAAGGATATGCCTCCATCCATTAGGAGACACTATACATATTTATTTATTATTATAGTGTCTACCATTGTGTGCCGTGTTCTTGGATGTTTTCTTGGCCATACAGATAAAATAAGTCATAATATTTACATGAATTTTAGGGCTTCTGAATTTCTCTGTTACTTCCTTTTCCGCTAGGTCTTTTCTAATAGATTTACCATGTAAAATATTTCTCCTCCCGCAATGAGGTCGAAGTTAGCGAAATAACTACGGCATATCTCACACAGACTTTTTGTTAAATAAACTACGCATGATCGGCAAACTTCTCTGTATTTAACGTCATTCAGTATCAGGGGGCTTACCATCAGCAAATAAGAAATCATTCAGTTCAAAAGCAGGCCTTGAACAGGACTGCTTAAGGCCTGCTTTCAAACTAACCTTTGAGGTCATAGTACGAAAACGTAAGGCAATTCAATATAAGTCCTGCTATAAGAGCTCATAGTAAGACCCCTGGTAAAGCATAGCTTAGTACGTATAAAGGCCGCTAAAAGTTATACTCATCTAGAAAAAAAGTTGTTTTTTTTTAGGAGGAGCTGATATGTATTTACAAAATCATTACATTTCATCTCCTCTCCTCGGAATGTAAAGCCTCAGAACTAGAAACCGCCGTTGTCCATGGGTCGGCCGTTAAATCGGGATGTCCGTCATAAATCGTCCGGCGGGATAGCTGGCTTGAGGCAGGTCGGGCGGCATTCCAGACTGTCATACACTAAACTGGAAACAGACGAGACACCTTAAATCGTAACACCTTTATTTTTAACCCTTTACGGAAGAAAACTTGTTGGGAATGGATATTTTAAGTCTTGTTTTGTCCACGTTGCTCCCAACTTTATTCCGTATACGAGGAAATAAGACAAATTATACTGAATAACTATAAGTACTCTTTTTATTTTAAAAACCCCACAAAGTTGCTGAAAATAAGCCTAAACAAAGTCCAAGTTCAATAGGAATGCATTGTGTAAGCAAGTATACCGAAATTAGCTATCAAATTACCTACCGTTTGTTAGAATTTATGGTTGAGGAATTCATGTTTATTGATTATTAATGATTGTTTCCATTATACCTAAATCAAATACTGATTGCATTTTACAAATTAACGAAAATAACGTCCATAAACGTAATGAAAGTTAACAATGTGATTGCGAAATTGAGAAGGTTTGTTAATAAAGTAATAATTAGTATAAAAAGAGCATACGTCAAATTCGTAATAGAGCTATTTCCGATATTTTAAACGTATTAGTTAACCAGGGAAGTTGCAAGTGCGTGGAATCCGCTTCACTTCGCTTCACCGAGGAAGCAAACGTAATCTCACTGTAATTGCTTTAGCTCATTTGATGTTGTAATGTAATGTGTCCGTATATTATTTGAAATTACTTGGCTTGTAATGCGTCTGATTTATATATCATTTTCTTCTTCGTTAACCTCCTCTTACCTTAACGTGCCTTTACACAAGTTTATGGAGAAATCTATTAGGTTTTCATTATCCCGTGAGCATTTTCAGTCATACTCGTATTATACAGAAGGTAGGAACGAATTATGATTCAAAACTATTTTAAATCTTTCAGACGTCGCAAACAACAAAGGATTCAAACATCTTTAATAAAAACTTAAAGATTCGCGTGAGTAACCAAGTGTCTTGAAGAATAAGCGTCTGTTACGTACGTCTGTTAATTAATACGACGCGCTGCAACTAAACAGCTCTAATTATTCTCACTCGTTTATTTACGGACGCGGTTCTCACTATACATCGCTGGTTAGCGGCGTCAATGTCAAGGTCGGAAGCATTTGCCTCTCGAGCCGCCTCAACTGGTCCCGTAAGGTCGGACTCTAGTTGTACTTTGAACTCGAGCTCGTCTGCTTAATTTGATTCCTTTGGAATTTTGTTATTGTCTTGTTTTTTTACGTTTTATCTTAGAAGATGCTTTTTACATTTATATCAGGTATTTTCGATTTTAGCCTGACGATGACAGAGTTTTAATTTATAAAGTTTGTGTACTTCCCTATGAAATTGGTTACTTAAATAAATTATATTACTTCACCAAAGCTCACCATACTCTTTGGATAACTTGAGCCCTTAACTGTTCTTTAAGTATTATGTTAAGAAATTGAGAAATATACTTCTACACATGAGGAAAATGCTTAATCGATACAATCCAATTAGCTTTTTCTCAAATACAACCACTTTCATGTTTTCCTCAATTCTCTACGCCTGACATAATGTGATGTTCCTTTTAATCAGATGTCAGTGCCGATTCGTATTTTACGGCCCGGGGAAATCGAGTTAGTGGAGTCACACAAGCGTGACCGTCACGATCTCTAGCTCCACCATTCAGCCCGACCTTTCGACGGTACACCCGCCCCATGGGACATCATACCATAAAGCCACCATACTATTTCTATCAGTTGACAACTATGTATGTACGTATCATTCTCATTTGCAACCATCTTTTTAGGGTTCCGTAGCCAAAATTGCAAAAAACGGAACCCTTATAGATTCGTCATGTTTGTCTGTCTGTCTGTCCGTCCGTATGTCACAGCCATTTTATTCCGAAAGTATTAGGATTACACAAGTGAAACTTGGTAGGTAGATGTATTCTGTGAACCGCTTTAAGGTTTTCACATAAAAATAAAAAAATAAAAGATTAAGGGGGGCTCCCCATACATGAAACTGAAACTGAAAAAAAAAAATTCATCTAACCTATACGTGCAGGGTGTCTATAGATAGGTCTTTAAAAATGATTTTGAGGTTCCTGAGACTATTTTTTCTCAAAGTCAACCGTTTGAAAGATATACACTGCCAAAGTGGTAAAATGAGTGTCCCCCCCCCCCCCCTTTAACTTTTAAAATAAGAGAGTGAAAAATCTAAAAAAAAATTTATGTTGTAGATCGTAATAAATACTTTCAACGAAAATTGGTTTGAACGAGATATAGTGATAATTTTTAGAGATATATCACATTTTCCAAAACCGCAAATATAACTTTGTCATTCATACAAACACTATGAAAAACAAAGTTATTTTTGCATGAAATAAAACAATTTTTAACGGATACTAGCGCGGTTTTATTGAAAGTTCTTTGGTAATTAGTTGGTATTTGGTTTGATTTTTGGTTTTCCCGACGTTTCGGCACCTTTGCAGCTGCCGTGGTCACGGGGGACTGAAGCAAAAATCAAACCAAATACCAACTAATTACCAAAGAACTTTCAATAAAACCGCGCTAGTATTCGTTAAAAATTGTTTTATTTCATGTCTAGTGAGCGCGTAAGCTTGAGAAGTGAATATTATTTTTGCATACGAAAAATTATAGTGGTATTCAATATGGTATTGTATACGGTAACTACGGAACCCTACTGCGCGTGGCCCGACACGCACTTGGCCGGTTTTTTAAATTTATCTTGGTTGTTTTTTTTGTATAAGTACTGACTTTATTTTCGGATTACCCAGAAACTTTGGCTTTACAACTCTGATCTGTCTCACCAATTATTTGATGATACTTTATAAGACTAAGACCCGTGTTATCGCGTTACTTAAACCCGGTAAACCTGCTGATGATCCCAAAAACTTTCGACCAATCTCCCTACTCTGCCACTTATACAAGCTGTTCGAAAGGATTATCCTTGGTCGACTTACTCCGTACATCGACGAAAAACTTATTCCAGAACAATCAGGCTTTCGGCCTGGTAAGTCCTGCACGTCACAAATCCTTAACTTGACGCAACACATCGAAGATGGCTTTGAAAAAGGGAAAATAACGGGGGTCGCTTTCGTGGATCTATCGGCAGCTTACGATACTGTTAACACCAGCACGATGTTGAAAAAGCTGTATGAAATAACGGCTGATTATAGCTTCTGCCAGATTGTGGGGCAACTACTGAGGAACCGCCGTGTCCAGGTCAACCTACAAAATCAGAAGAGCCGTTGGAGGAATCAGCGCAACGGACTGCCACAGGGTAGTGTCCTGGCGCCAAGCTTGTTTAACATCTATACAAATGACCAGCCGAGGACACAGGATACTAGACGCTTCATATATGCAGATGACCTAGCACTGGCGGCTCAAGCGGACACCTTCACAAGTGTAGAGGAAACAATCACCTCATCCCTGAACCAGCTGGGCGACTATTACGCTGCAAACGGTCTGAAACCAAATCCAAGTAAAACCGAAGTTTGCGCATTTCACCTCCGTAATAAAGACGCAAAAAGGGAACTTAAAATCACATGGCGAAATATAAAACTGTGCCATAACAATTTTCCCAAATACCTGGGCGTAACCCTCGATAGAAGCCTGACAATGAAGCAGCATAGCGTGAACACCCAGCAAAAGGTCTGCACACGCAACAACTTGCTAAAGAAGCTGACCGCGACATCTTGGGGAGCTAAACCAACTGTCTTGCGTACTACAGCCCTTGCGCTGTGTTACTCTGCCGCCGAATACGCCTGCCCTGTGTGGGAACGGTCGACCCATGCAAAGATGATCGATGTAGCTCTGAATGAGTCTTGTCGTCTAATAACGGGCTGTTTGAGGCCAACACCGACCGGCAAACTGTACCAGCTGGCAGGAATAGCACCTCCGGAGGTGCGAAGATCGGTCTCTAGCTCAGTTGAAAGGACAAAGCCGACACAAGACAGACGCCATCCACTATACAACCACAAACCGGCCCGGCCTAGGTTGAGCTCCAGAAGAAGTTTCCTGCATTCAGTGCAGCCTCTCAACCAGTCCGCTGAAGCTGCGCGGCTGACTATGTGGCGCTCACGCTTCAGCAACTCAGATCAGAGCACCAGCGTGAAAAAGGGACTGGCTAAGGGATACCTTCTTGACTGGCCCACCTGGAGGTCGCTTAACCGTCTCAGGGCTGGGGTGGGCAAGTCTAGTGCAAACCTGGCAAAGTGGGGATACCTTTCGGAACACGATACGGAGTGCATCTGCGGCCATCCTATAAGCAGACCATTGCGCATATGACTGGGTGCCCTGCGTGCCCAACAACCTGCACGAACGAGGAGCTGCACGAGGCTACCGAGCGAGCTGTTGCGGTTGCGGCTTTTTGGGCTGCCCGTATTTGACCTGTATGTGACCGTCGACTCGAGAAGAAGAAGAAGACATGTCATTGTCCTTAAAATGTATTGGTTTACATCCACTTTAATATGGTGTCGATCTAAATGTCCGGATTCCAGATCATCTGAAACTTTTATAACAATTGCATATTCTTCGAATTGAATTGAAATAAAGAGGTAATATAACGTCTGAAGTCTGTCTGATCTTTGGCAGCTAGCAATGAATTCCTCCCGCGGCTTACCTCTTATTACGTAAATAACCTTTGAAAACAAAACAATAAATGCTAGCAACCAAGGCCTGTGGCCTTTAACCACCGCGTTTTGTCTTTACCGCAAGAAAAGTGTTCGAAAACACCAAGTTCCGATGCTGACAATCAAATAGCACACTTTAAGTTTTATGACCAAGGAATAGATAATAAATTAGCAAGGACACATCAGTTTGATTGATGTGCTAAGGTGTAGTCAATCGCTTATGATAGCTATTACCTCATGAAGAGTACGATTGCAATAAGAGTAACACTTCCAGTTTTGACATGTAGCCGAGAACTGGACTGGACTGGGTGTAAAGTCAGTGAACTTACTAGAAATAAAAACTCTGAAAGTTTTATACTTATCTGCCTTTCTATTGTCTAATTTTAAAATCTATCGCAATCGCTGTGAGGATGTAACACATTGATTTTTGGCACAAATAAAAACTTACCAAAGAAATGCAGCAATGTCTCACACACATCCATCTGTCAAATGAAAGCGATTTTAAGCGATTGCGAAAGATTTTTAAATTAGATAATTAGCCCCCTGGTTACTTATTGGAAACGTGATAGTTAAAACCATATGCGTAATAAAAATCATAAGTATCCCAGTTATTTTTATCGTTAATAATGTTATTTCTTAAACTCAGTCTCAGAATAGATATTAGTGACTCAGTAATTATAAGTGCATTCAAAAATAATATATATGAATTCGTTGATAAGATAGACAAACAAAAACTGAATATGAAAAAAATAATTAACTTTAATGAAAGAGAAGCATATGAATCCGGCTGACTCATATGGTCCAACACTACAAGGGGACTTTGTAATTGTTCGAGTTAAAAATAACTTTTACAAACGAGCTTTATTTCTTATCGCGACAACAACTCAAGCTAGAGTACTCGAATGGCGTTTATGTGTTTACTGTAAAATTAAATCGAAACGTACTATTTTCTACGGTGTGGCTGATATCACGTAATTGCCTTATCGTATCCTTCACATTTATTCACAAATCTATCAAGTGTCTTGTTCAATGCTCATTAGAACCACCGTTTAATAAGTCCTTAGGTCCTTTATCTTTTATGATTAGTGACTTATTTCAAATAAGGACGTAAAACTGGCTCCCTTTTGTTTATCTATGGACCACTGATTTCAATATTGTTTAGCTTCTTTGCCCTCGCACGATTGATGGGAATACAGACAGTTTCATTGTTTGCATTTTAGAGCGAACAATACACATAATACTCGTATGTTATTGCTTTTTGTTTGTGCTGCTAGAATCATTGACGTAGTGTTTTTTTCTGTTTCCGTACAATTTTTATTCAAATTAAATTTACGGTTACCCAAAAATAATGCGTTTATTTGCAAGACTGGATCTTAAGTTAATACAAATAAGTTACATATTCCTTTCTGTTTCATTTTCTTTAACTCAAATCAAATTAAATCAAATGATATTCAGCGATCCAACCCAATATTTCAATAACACCCTCCTGCAGTCTTGCTCTATAAGAAGTCTAAAACATCTCAATGCCAATTACAGATCAGTAAATACATCTGCTTACTGACCGTAATCACGGGTGGGCTTGGACTTGCGTAATTCCCGCGGTTATATCACGAATTGCCAGCTTGCACCTTTTTGCTTATCTCTCTCTGTCCTACAGACCGTTACGACTTTGATTGTCATTCCTATCTCCGCGATCGTCTGCTGTCTTCGTCTTGCACGGTGAAATTCCTTACGTGTGAGAGAGGAAGTTAGTGTCGTTTGATCGTTTTCCAGGACTGATGTCATTGCGCCGCAGGTCGCGCGTGGGAAACTGTTTTTATAGCTACGCTACGCCATATGTTTTAAGTACTGGTATGTGTCTACGAGAGCGAGCGGCTGAATAAACAGTAGCCGTAAATCGTTATGAAGTCCTCTGAACGTTACACCCTTCATAAGTGTGCTAAAAAGCGATTAAGATAAGAAATAAGAGACTTTTGGGTATTTGACTAGACTATTTGACTAGATAGAGATATATTAATTTACAGCAAAGCAATATCAAATGTAGGTGATTGATTATTCGTATTATCTACGACGTTAACATTGTTTATAACTAAGGTAGATTTGCCTTCTCTTGAAGTTATGTCACAAATTATTAGTTACACAATGGACGTGCAAAATTCGAAAATGATAAGTAGTTTTCAGTTTCCACGTATGAATCAGCTCATACATTCCAAGGTCTTATGGTTAGCATACAACGACGTTTTACAGTCAAAAACCGCGATTCTGAATTTTATAACTATATACCTAGCGTTCGAATCTGCTTTGGGGCATGTGGCGTCATATTATTTCATTTTGTTCTAGACTGAGATAGCATTCGGTGTCTGTGTTTCGAGGTATCAGGTTTCTTCAGTGCCGTTGATATCGAAAATAAAAGTGTCACTGAGATTTCGCTGTAACGTGTTTTGTAATAGATTTAACTGTGTTTAAGTGAAGTTTAGCTTTCATCATGTTGGACTACTACTAAAACAATTTGATTGCTGTGCGTTTCCTCCTAGATTAATAGTTTCCAATGACATTGAAAGTGCAGTTTAAAAATTCACATTGATTGAATATTGAACAGTTCCTAAAACCTTTTGCATTTTTTGGAGTATCAAGTCAGGTGATACGGGAAGTTTAACATGCTTCACCTAACGTGTTTTTAATATTTCTTTGTTTATTGATTTCGATATGAAATTGACTGAAAGGTACCGACTAAAGGTGTACTTCAGATTATGCGTATTGCTATTTAAATTATACTGCTAAAGTAGAAGTCTAGTCGTAATCTAACAGAAACTACAAACACCCCAATGTTAATTTTCTGATTAAGATATGAAGACAAATGACAATAGAGCCATTGCAGCAACAACCTAGCGTATCCTCATTCGCGTGTCGGAATAGTTGCGCGTTGTTTACTATTCGTTATCGGCATTAAGTGGCCGTGGGAGGAATCCGCGCAATCTCAGTGGCACAACTGAATCACGACCGGCCTCTTGTCGGTTAACCATTATTTAATCTGTGTTCTTGTGATTGAGCTGCGGGTTGAGCTACTGTCCATGTGTCTGCTCTGTGACGTGTGTTTCTGCATTTTTATGTGATCTGTGACTGTGATTTTGAGTTATTTGAGACTATTTTAAGACATTTATGTGATCTGTGTTTTTGGAGTTGTGATTCTGACTGGAATGTGACAAGGATGACCTATACTAGAAATCGCAGGTGTAAAGGAAAGGCTCATCATCTGCTACAATATTTTAGGTGAAATTATACTTAAGTTGATCTTTAATTTTTGATTCTTCTAATTATACAAATATCTTACTTAAGTGAACCTTCAACAGCTATGCTTAAATGTGGCCTTTCTTTAAATTCAATTTATGCCGTCTTTAAAGTTGTTGATTCGTGTGCTGTTCTAATTGTGACATCATCGCGACTCTTCGTCGCGGATCGAAAGCATAAAATAAGAATAAAAGTTAACGTCAAATTATTTTAAAGCAGGTATGACATCTAAGTACGAGTAGGTATGCGTAACTCCGTCTTTTCAAGTTATTTCAGTAAAGCTAGGTAGTTAAATGTCGACCAGCTGACGTCTCGCAAGTTATGTTCGCTACTTGGCTAAGTTAATAGCACCGCATTGTGAGTCGTCTCGTCGCGGCATTGATCTTGACATTGAGCTGTTATTACGAGTGTTATGGCATCCATCCGGATGGCAGAGGCAACGGATAATCACGACGAGTTGTCATGTCACCGTGGTCATTAGAAAACTGAGTTGTCTAAGAACTTGAATGAATAGATAAACCCAGTGTTTATCAGCATTCTTCCTATAAGAACATACTAGGAGTTTTACAAGAATTTTATAAACGCTAAACCACCAACTTTCTTGGTTTGTAAAGACTAACTGATTTTGTTTGATCGAAAAAGTTGAGAAAGATTTGTAGCCCTAAAATTTATTTTATCTGGCTTTTTTCAATACATGAAAAATTTATAGCTGTCTTGTTGGTCAAATAAAGGCTGAAGTTTGAAAAGTCGTAACTTAAAGCGTTTAATTCTACTTCCTTTGAATTTCGTTGACATTTACTTAATGAGTTATTTATTTGAAAGGAAATTCCATTGTAGTTACGTAGAGTCGAATAACTGGGTATAGTTAATTACAACATCCTTCGTCTATGTTAAGTATAATAAATATCAATTCTTGCGTAAGCGTCCATCAATAGTCTGTTTTTATAATATTAATTATTATTTACATGAATCGTAAATAGTTTAGTCAAATTACTTATTACCTTCGTTTAATTTGTCTGATCATTTCCAACACTGATCGAGTTAAATAGTTTTTATGTCTTTGCCTCCTTAGCTTAACCGCTAGTACTATTATTTATTCGGTGGCTTAACTTCTATTCTTAGCGTAACTTGGCAAGATGACTAACGCCCGATTGCACTAAACTTAAGGATCGCCTAAGTCTTTTCCTAACTACAACACGACCAAATTAAAACGGTGTCATAAACTTAGCCGTCATGTAGCTGTCATTCGCCTAGTCATCTTGGTCGAGTTGTAGATAAGAAAAGACTTAGGCGATTCTTAAGTTTAGTGCTTTTGCACCTACGTCTTTTAAATTCTTCACCACCTAGACGACTTTTGAATATAAAGTAAATTGCATATTATATTTGTCTTCTGGCATGTCTTGGAAAAATCGTTCTCCTCTTCCACAATTATCTTCGAGTCGAATAGGTTCCCATTTTAAGTGGTAATATTTGGGGGTGACATTGAACAAGTTGACTTAACCACATATCTAAGGGTGCAATTTAGAGGACAATAATATGTTTTCAAGACTACATTTAAACACTGTGTAATCTTAACATTTACTAAATCATCATTAATAAATTTACCAGAGCTAATATTCGTTTTTGCACTGCTGTATCCTCAATTACTCATGTGAGTACTCAATACTAATTATAACCAGCAAATATGTACTATCTGTCTTTATATGAACTTCTATGTTTATTTTTATATGGTAAACATAATCAGTTATGCATTAAGTGATTCCTGCGTGCGATTCTCCATCTTAATGAACATTTCCATCAGATGAGGCAACGCACAGATCCGGCGATGACGTCAGCACCCGTCTTTGTTGATATGACTAACTGCTGTTACAGTATCTCCGATAATGCTGTGAGATAAGCGAGAAACTGTTTTATTACTATAATGGTATAAGGTCAATCATAACTTGTCAGTTTTGGTCACCGAATATTATTCAGGAAGCTTCAGCTTGATAGAGATTGATATGGTTTTGCTATGGTCCAATCAACTTTCTTGACAAATGTTTTTTAGAAATGCTATCTTTTTTTTAAATCAGAATAGTATACCATAGTGCTTTCTAGAATTTGTGGAATAGCGGCTAAAACTTGTAATTAATGTTGTGTATTTGTCATTAAGTTAATAACAATCTAATAAGAATGCAGTAGGTGGCTACTAGTTTGCAATAGTTGCATGAATTGATCAATACTGCCAAATCGTTAGATTTAATCGCTCGTTAAGTTCAAGGTAGTTTATCATGTCGATTATGATTCGGTAATAAATAAATTATAAACAATTACCATTTATAAAGAAATACCTTTAACTTATTCAAGGCGAAGGTGTTAAAAAATTATCTAATAACTTTGTTAGTACTGAACAGACAGAAAGTATTTCTCTGTTAAGCCGGATCCACACTTGTGTTTTACTAGTATTTTAGTGTATCAGGCAGGAGCAAAATGATACGTGATCATTTCAATGTGATAGCGTCGAAAATAGCGACGATAATACATCAATGCCACGCGACCCATCTCGAAAAGGTCCAAAATTCCTATTACATTTTCTATAGACAGACTTGCTTCTTGACTCCTTATTTTTTTTGTTGCTTATACCCACCAACTGTACAGTACAACCAAGCTTCTAACTCTAGACGCCCTAACTCTACCAGCCCTAACTTCACGAACTATACACCTTAGTCAAAATATGTGGCTTGGTCGTTTAGTTACAAGAACTACTGTAACAGAAAAACAATGAATTACTGGATGTGAAACAGTTAAAAATAGCATTGTGAATGCAAAAATCTAAAAATAAAAAAATGAGTAAATTTTTCACCTTACGCCTATGTGAGTGTGAGGTGTAGAGTTGGTGAAGTTTAGGGCTTGTAGAGTTAGGGCGTGTAGTTAGAAGCTTGGCTCTACATGTGGTCTGATAAGTTTTTGACAGCGCGAGCCATATGGTCTCGCCTTGGCAACATTTTACATGAAAATGTTTTTGATTAGACTTTTATTACTACTTAATACTGACGAAAGGAGGAGCTCGGTGGCGCAGTGGTTTAGCGCCAGGCCCAGATATTGCGGAGGTTAAGCAACGTTCGCGAGGGTCGGTCATGGGATGGGTGACCAAAAATTTATTATCTCGAGCTCTTCCGTGCTTCCGTGTACGTTAAGCCGTTAGTCCCGGCTGCATTTGCAGTCGTTAACACCCACCAATCCGTATGAGGCTCGCGTGAGGGTCATGGCTCATCCTCCTTACCACCCATAAGGAAGGCCTGTGCCCCAGCAGTGGGGACATTAAAAATAGCTGATGGACTTAGACTGACGAAACTTTTCTTTTCCGCAGAGGGGCGGTGTGTGAGTGTCGCACCAGCATGTCGCATCACAGCGACGAGCAGGCGCTGCTCACCGTCGCCTCCGACTCCTTCTGGGAGCCCGGCAACTACAAGCGGACCACCAGACGGGTGGACGACGGCCACCGGCTCTGCGGCGAGCTCCAGACCCTCGTGCAGGAGCGGGCCGACATAGAGAAGACCTACGCAAAGAGCTTGCGCGGCTGGGCGAAGAAATGGAACGATCTTATAGAAAAAGGTTAGTGGAGTAGATAGGTCAGCTTAAACTCAATCATAGACAGTTACATTGCTTAATGAAATGGCGATAGAGTTGGCATCCACAACGAGCCTACAGGCATGATACTTGACCGGAGAGTTCACATCAGACCAGGGGGTCAAGTCTGCTATTGTTAACGTTATAATCGTGTTTCAATGGTGTTTGAATGGTAATACTTTTTAACACAGTTTTGGGTTTAAGAAACAAGAACTGTGTCAAAAAGCATTACCATTGAAACTCCATTGAAACATGATTATAACGTTAACAATAGCAGACTTGACCCCCAGTTGTGGTGTGCTCTATGTCGACCCTTGATATGTGAAGTCATAGTTTTAGTGCACTTTAGCCTTCGAATTAATTCCGCTAGTACCACTGACCTACAAATGGTAAATTAATTAATATTTAAAAACTAATGTAACACTCCTAAAGGCCTCGTCCACGTTTGCATTAATATTATAATTTGACATAACACTTCAACATACCCGACAGCTAGAGAAACTTAATTCTTTTCTTTTCTTAAGCATTCTGAAGACACTATGGACAACATCACAAAATATGAAGTATCTGTGTTTGGCAACATCGTTGAAACATGTACTGCATCTTTTACATGACTATGACTGCGCAATGCATCTGTCTTTGACGTCTATCTTAGCACCGGATATTTATTCATAATCTTTGATTGCGATTAGTCTGAGACACGCCCTTTGTATGTTGACTGGCATCTGCGCTTGTGAAAGATGAATACATCAATACATCGGCCATCTTTAAAATGTAGCTGGAGATTTCTTTCGCACGATGTCACTGTCATAAATTTACTTCTATTTGCATTTGTAATTTTATTGTATGAACACGTCGTGTCGTGTCATAAAATATTTGATGATATCTTTTACGCAAGGCAACACAGTAGGTAGTCAGATTGCATTTATAATAAACGGAATTAAGTTTTTATTTGCTTGATTTGATTACATGATAAAATGTAATCACTAAACTTTTGCAATCAATTTTTAATTTATATTCCTTTTATCAAGCCACATATTTTGACTAAGGTGTAGAGTTTGTGAAGTTAGGCCGTGAAGAGTTGAACTTGGCTCTACATGAGGTCTGATAACATTTTAACAGTGCGAACCATAATGGTCTCGTTTTGGCAACATTTTACATGAAAATATTTTTGGTAGGATTATAATAATATTACTTGAGTCCTTATGAGTTGGCCCAAAGTTCGACCAATAGATTTCATCAGCAAAATTCTTAGGTATGTGCGCCATGTGTTTTTTTTTAATTAGAAATCGGACAGTTGTAAAACACTCATATTTTGAGTCAGCAATATCACATGATTTCGCATGTTTTTCGTCGAGTAGAAACGCAAAATAAAAAATAAATAATGTTGGTAATTCGAGCTACTTTTATATAAAAACATTTCAACTAATCGTATTACGTAACCATAAGCTAAACTTGGTTTAAGGCCAAATTACAGAAATTAATAAAGGTACAAGTTTAAATCACGCCCTAAAAGTTATCTCCAGGCGGCTTCTATGCTTGACTGGAAAAATAAAAAAAACATGTGCCCTGGGCGCGCCACATTGCCTCTTTCGTTATTATTAATTATCAGATTTACGACAGTTTCAGCAGAAGAAATTAATTTTCTGCAATATGGCAATATTATTTTATTTTATTCGCCAGGCTTTATGTAAAACGCTGTGTACGCACAGTGGTTTGCAGGGCTTATTCGCAAAACGTCTACTTCGCAAAATGTCGCTTTCTCATAATGCCTCTCGCAAAAAGTAGCTTTTGCACAATGTCTCTTTTGCAGAATGTCGCTTTCGCAAAATGTCGCGATAGGTACTTAGAATAAAATTGTCGTGGTTTTAATAAAAATCATCAAAGTGGTTTATTTTTCTTTTCTTCGTAATAAAAACGTCTACAAAATACCAGGATCACATAAATATGGAGAAGGTTAACTACTAAGCTGGCCCCAGATGCGCAGTACGATAAAAGAGGGAATGAAAAAATACCGTTGCGTATACTCCCCATATCAAAGCAAATGCACTGAGATTAAAACTCCAACCCTCGTTAAATTGTTGGATAGAACAAGTCTGGCGAGGATATCAAACAGGATTTGTTAGTGTTTAAGGTGACACTTAGCGAGTGCACTTTATGCATCCTGCGAGGAACCAGCTCTTTCACGATGGGACCACTTGTGCCGTTAGGTCCGAGATATTTTACAGGTTGGTGATAACTTACTCGGCGTGTGCTAAGTGTCTTGACGTTAGGACACGCTAAGCAGTTCTATAGCTTCTTGTACAGTTATCTGAACGTTTATTTTATAGGAAATATTTTTTTAAATTCAAAGATTTGGTAGGAAAAAAATCCGCTATTTAAAAAACAGAAGACATCTGATATCATCAGATATCTGCGTTGAATTGAATCCGCACTAAATTAATTATTTTGAATGCTTCATTGTGTGTTCTTTCACCTTTACATATATTATTATGGAAAAGAAAGAGATAAGTATCATTAACTTTAATACCAGCAATAAAATTAAATGTCTCAATGGTTGATTAAATAAATTATTCAGTAAAATCATGACAAATATTACATAACTCTCATAATGTGCATGGATGTCATTTCTAGCTATGGAAATCAAGAGAAATGTTAAGTATGACATAACGTGAACAAATATTTGCATAATTTATGTATTTCAAAGGCAATCGTTGCCCATAAATCTAAAGGGTCAATGGTGTTGGTCAAACGCAATAACCCACTTAAAAAAATTAGGAAAATTTCTAACATAAGCAAATAACTTATGTATTTACACAACCATCAGTATATTCCTAAATTATGAATCCAATGAGAATAAAAAAAACTGAAATGTCTGGACTATCCTGGGTTTATTTGCACTGACTCGCTATAAGTTAGTATGCTTATTTGTTTTTCTGTTTTATGATTGTATAGAATATTTAAGTATTATTATTAGAAAATTTCAAACAAACGCCGTAACTTGATCACGTTTCACCTTAATCATAGTTTGAATGAGTGTGCCATTATCATCGATACGATAGCATCAATATCGAGTATATATCTTTCTTTATCCTATGTAAGTCTTAAACGCAATTCACGTGCAACCCATTTATTACACATATTAACATTGACATAATAACACATATTTTATTGGATCTGATTTATTTAATGCTCTAAAAATAAAAATTTGTGCCGTATGTAGATTTCTAAACTAGCCAAAAACGATCTAATTGGAAACGTTTTTTGTATCAATTATAAATTGTCTAATAATTTAGATTTTATGGTTCTGAACTTACAAATACGACGCGTAACAGAATTTTAATGGCTAAACCAGAATATCGTAGATAGGGACCATCAAACTAAACAACTTTTAAATGGTACCATTTCTGAAATCGCGAAAAAAATCAGCTGACACATACATTTTCATATTTTCGTTATGAATTTTTGTATGAAACAGCTGATTTTTTTTCGCGATTTCAGAGTTGGTCCCATAGCAAATGTATTCAATTTTATGGTCCCGATCTACCATATTATGGTTTAGCTAACTTGGTTCTTTCTGTTACACGCTGTATAAGTAAACTGTCTAAGTCATTAGTATTTTAACAAATATTTATTTACTTTTTCATGATATAGACGCGAGAAACTGCAATAAAATACAAGTGTTTGTAGCGGACACAGTCATAGTTACTTACCTAAATATGTTTACCAACTTATGTTACTAACTTTAACTTAACAAATAACAATGCATCGCATTAAAACACAAAATTACGTAATGTTGGCTTTGCTTCTTTTCACACGTTATTTTCCAATTGTCGAAAGCTGATAAACTCCTCATTGCACGTCTGCCAGTTTTCACTTTCAAGTAAACACCGACGAAAAGGCAATTTTTCACTTGTTACGTTAACAGCTCGCCTCGAATAAAATATGCGATGAAATGGAAAGTTGATCAAGAATTCGAATTCGAGTTGCATTCTATTAGCGATTTATTCGATTCGAAACACGACCGAGAGCGTGCAAGGACGCGTGCGCTTGTCCACTGATAAGATACGGCGCTTGCGTATTAATTTTTGTTTGGTTCTTCTGAACAGATTGTCAATCCGCCTCGCTATCCACGGAACAGACCACGTTCCAGGTACCTAAATCACTTTCTATTGATTTACGTAACATTTATAAATAACTATACATCATACATATTGGCATTTAAGGATTTTTATAAGATCTTATTTGTCTAGTACGCAGGCTATCCATGGAACGTGGTCTGTTCCGTGGATAGCAAGGCGGATTGACAATCAGGTAATGGTCACGGCAAAGCCGCTGGCTATGGGCAACGCAGGACCGAAGGACGCTTAAGAAATGTTTACACGAGGCCATCGCTGGCTGCCAGTCTCGGCGATGGCTTGTTATTGGCCTTATTTAAACAGTTTTTCAAGCCAAGCCATAGCAACGCTGGCGAGAATAGAGTGCCTGTCTATTTTTCAAGCCAGTGAGTCTGGTAGCCGATTGGGATAGGTTTAGCTCTTAGTTAGGTCCAGCAGAAGGAAAAGTACGGCTGATGTTATAATAATAATGGTGAATTGTACAGCAACTGCAAAAGTACTGTACTGTGTTTAATATACTGTCCATTAATGTAATAATATTTTTACAAAGTGTACGTTTTATTAATGGTAATTGATTCTCGTTAGAATACGAACCCGCATGTCAATTATAATAACTAATTACTTAGTTGGTTATTGAAAATATGTGCTGCTATGAGGGTTGTAATTTTAGTTTCGGTGACAATCAATAGGAACCAAACCAACCAGTAGGCAGTATTAAATGAAATCAATTATCAGAGTAATGTTCGACAACATAATTATCGAAATTCGGTACTTTATGGCCGGCGCTTAGCCTTTTCTAGTTAAGTATTGTAGTTGAATGATTTGCACTCCGATTTTCAAGGCGTCACCATCTCTTGAGGTGGACCAAATGAACTTTCTATATTGTTTCAGGTCTGGGTGTTTGTGATCGAACTGATTTTCATAACACAAGTGTTTTAGCGACTTACTTTGGAATCTGAGCAATGTATGTGATGTTAAAGTAAATTTATATAATTATCTTAACATGATGTTGTCAAATATTTATTATATTTAATCACGTTGTCACAGAAAATAAAAGCACATTTCGGTGTACGTATGAAGGAAATCGTATTCTATGAATAAATTCTTGAATGATTAAAACTATCATGCCCATTCCTCATGTGATCAACGTTCGGGCAGTTCGACCAGCGAAGTCGAAAGTGTCTTGGAACGAGACGGGTCGCACGCAGCCATCGGCAACGCATTCGCACCTGTTATGTGCTCGTTATGAAAGCGGTCGTTGCAAAACATTGTATGATAGTCAGTGCGACTCTTAGGCCGGCCACATACAGACGGAATTCCGAACGGAATTTTGACAATGTATGAAGATTCCTTACGGAAAAATCCCGCATGTGTGTGGCAGTCCCATAGATTTTGTATGCAGTTGCTGCGTTCGGAATCACGTATGTACGGAATTCAGTAACGGGATTCCGTCTGTGTTAGGCCACATACAGACGGAATCCAGATTCGGAATACCGAACGGAATTTTGACAATGTATGAAGATTCCGTACGGAAAAATCCCGCATGTGTGTGGCAGTCCCATAGATTTTGTATGCAGTTGCTGCGTTCGGAATCACGTATGTACGGAATTCCGAAACGGAATTTCGTCTGTATGTGACCGGGTTTAATTGTGGCCATATTGGAATTTATACGATACTAACAGAGCAGAGTGTCAATATTTTATGCACTTGAATTTATTTTAATGTTGATGATCTATGTCTTCGTGTGACCATGACCCTTAGAAAAGTGCTGAGAAACCATAGAAAATTATTAATCAGCTTTAAACTAAAACCTAAAACTGCTAAAACCAAACAAATGGGTGTTTTATTTTAATTAAATTATGATTCAAATAGCAAACACTGTTGTATTTTTTTAAGTTTGTTGTGAGTGAATCAGTGTGACCTGAAAAAAAAATTTCTATTTAACTGGACTGGCTGTCTGTATGATTTGACAGCAAAGTTCTTGTGCTTATTTGAAATGCCTCTAGCGTGAGGTCTAAAGAACTAATTTTGACGGTCGCCAATGAAAATGGTTGCCGTGCGTGATGGTCTCTCCAGACTCCAGACTTTAGTACTAGTCCCTCACGCTATGCTCACGGTACGTCCTGCAGCGCCAAAATGGCGGAAATCAAATAGGCACAAGAACAGTTTGACAGCAGCCAGTCCAGTGTAATAAATAAGAATATAGAGGTCAATGGAGTGAATACATATGTAAGGATGTATATCTACTTTTCAGTACACGCAGTCGAACTTATTTTGTAGGTTACCTCATCAATTTGTTTGTTACAATGTCGAAGTTACAGATGATTCAAATAAATAATTATGATATCTCAATTCAGAAAAGTCATCTTGCCTAATAACCAATCCAATTACCACAATAAAGTGATCAACCTGACGGCTTGTTATGTAGTTTCAGAATTGTTTCAAATAGCATAGCACGATTCGTCGGCAAGTTATGTTTATTATGGTGCTGATCTTTCAAATATTTATTATGAAATAAGCACAGTTAATTTGTGCTGTGCGAACTTCTACACTTATGTGTTTTAAAATTTATGACTTTAAGAAGCACGGTGCTATTTGCATCATCTTCATATTGCATAATTCAGACGGAGTAAAGCAAAGATTTTTCGTTTATATTATTCTATAGAAAGAATTTCTATTTACGTAATTTTGAATTCGTCGAAAAAATATGCAACACTGAAAAACTTTTTTAAATATAACAGCATTACCCAAGTTTATAAAGCCAGTTTTAAATTGAATTTACTTTTTATTAGTCTTTCATAAAGACTTTTTATCCATAAACTTTACATATTAAATCCTGACGGACATCAACTTGTAGACTGGTTTTCTATTATTATTATAGTCATACTGAAAGAAAGCGAAATAGAAATTAAGAAAAACATTTAATAATAAGATTGTGATGACTTGAAGAGTTGAATGTAATTTAGACTAGACACATACTGCAATACTGCGGATACTGTCACGTATGGTATGACGCGGCATCATGCGTGTTTGCAGATTTTAAAATTGTACGTAATGCTTGTGTTAATTTGTATCTTAAAAATCATGGTAATATAACTAGCAATTCTCGTGGGTTTTTTTCCTAAAATCTGCATACCAGAGCGATGCTTGGTCATCCTTAGTGTTATTATTACGAGAGTTCGTAGCCTAGCTTAGCTTTCAACTTGGTTATGTTCGTTTGCCAACTTTTGTGTTATTAAAAAACTGGTCTACCTAACCTATTATGTAGCGAGCGGGCAATAATTTGCGAAGTGAAATATTTCTGTATGTGTTCATATTTGTATCGTTTCGAAAGTATCAGTTGCAAAACCATCAACGGTCTCGAGACAAGGTATTTATAGGCTTGTCTGTCTTCGCTTTGACACGTTTTGTAATCTGTACAAGATGGCATAACTATAACTAGTGTTATTTTTAGATTTTTGTAATTCAGCTACATTGCTCTATTCCCAATTCTAAAATATTTTCAATGTAGTATAAATCAAGGCAATATTTATTAAAGTAAGAATATATTTATTTATTTATAAATATCAGAATCAAACCAATCATTAAAGTTAACTTCACAAATGCAATGTCGACGGTAAATATGTCAACTACTAAGCATTTAACTTACTTTACGATTCATTGTTTGGTTGTTGTAAGTATTGTAAGTAATTTGTCCGTGACATCAAACTAAACTGCTTATAATTTTATACATATAACCTTAAACTCTTTAAAAGGTCTTTTATTAGTAAATATTTCATAGATATATAATAGTAGGTAAGTATGAAAAGAAGACATAGATCAAAGAGTAATTTGTACGTGAGCTAGAATGGCCTCCCTTCTTGTATTCTTATCTTACGGTGCCTAGCAAATTTTTTATCTCAGCTATTTTAATCTCTTTAATGCTTCAATCCCTCGCAAGGTCACCAAAACGTCTGACGTGTTAATGATTCCTATTTGCTTTATGTCATGCTCTTAATCTATATTTTAAGGGAGCTCATAACCCTGTTACCAACTGAAACTGGTCGTGAAACTGATATTAGTGCCATATTTCATCGCAGATTGTTGACATTAATCAACCCTATGCATGCTGTCCTAAACACATCCATACAATAACTTACGAATGCTCGTGACATGGCATATCTTTGACGTAATAAATTTATAAGCGAATCGCTCATGATTCGCTTATAAAATTGCACTTCAGTTCTGGAAAAGTTAGTATTCTTTGGTTCTAGGTTCAGGCTCAGTATACCGATCCTATAAAAATAATAAATTATCTAAGGAGTTATAAAACTATGTGAAAGTAGACACCTATCACCCAATTAAAATGATCATGACACAATTATTCGATTTTATCATTCGATTTGATTAATTTTATCTGCAGATAAAACATGAGATTTAGCAGCACTTTGCGTCGGTCGTCCCAAATTTCATTAACCAATTCAACGCCAAGCCAAACAATTAACCTGATATCCTTAAAAATAACATCAGGCCGTGTTTACCTCATTACGAGGCTTCAGCGTCAATCTGTATTGTCAATAATGTGTTCACCGTCTATTAACGCAAATGGTACGCGTCTGGGGCGAGCTCACCCCACTGCAATTATGAACACCAACCTTCAAACGCGATTCATTGAATTTGAACCTTCTTCCCAAGGTATAAGTGCTGGTTTCCGAGGGTGAGGAAGTAGGGCAACGTGTGATTTAAATTGCGATAATGGAGCGCTAATCGGGCCGCTGATTGGACTCCATGACACGTGGAGATTTGTTATTGTGAACCCGTTTTGATCACTCAGTGTTTACATGTCATGGAACAAATACATGTTGGCTAAAACAATTTTTTTTTAAATGGTACAATAATTGGAACTCTTTGCGTCTCCGCTCAACTATAGTCTGATATCTTTGATGATACAAAAAGTCTATCTATCTATCTTTGATGATAGAATCGATGGCTGATTTTGAAAAAGCATCAAAGACAGACTGTCTATAAAGCTGCGCGTCCTTTACATTGGAATCGGATTTGTTGCTTTGTATGGATTTCTATGGCGCGGAAATGTCGATGCAATGCACTCAGTGCCATAGATATCCATACAAAGCTACAAATCCGTCCGCGCCGTACGCTCCCGCTTCCGATGCAGTAAGCGCAGCTTTAGTATTGTTCCAAATCTGACATTTCCTTTGACGTTTTGACAAAATAAATATTTTGGTGGCAGGTCCTGAATATGGCACAATGGAGGCGGCGTGGAAGGGAGGCATGGTGGAGGCGGAGCGGCTGTCCGACCTGCACCTCAGCGTGCGGGATCGGCTCGTCAACGACGTCATCGCCCAAATCAAGAACTGGCAGAAAGACACCTATCACAAGGTCAGTACAAATTCTGATAAGGCTAAGCCCAGCCAGGCTAACTGGGTTCACTCACACCCCGTCTCTCTGGCTCCGCGCCCCGTCCGTCGCGGAGCACGGAGCGGCGAACATTTCCCCGCACGGAGTCACGTCGTCAGTGATTTTTCTATTCAAACTGAGACGTACTTCCATACAACGTTAAATCTGCCCCGCGCCGCGGTTGCGCAGCCAGTGTGATAATGGCCAAATATAGCCCCTATAGTATTCTTATGCCTATAGATACCGCATGGCGCATAGGTCAGCAATCTCGTTTACCTTAAATGCTTTGTGGATCTCTTATTTAAATGCTCTGATGGCGTGAAGCCAATTACAGCCCGTTTTACATTTCTGCGATGCAGAAATGTGCAGAATCTGCATGCCCCTGACTTTGACCGTTTGCATCTAGGAACAGGGGTTATAGTTACATCTCTTTCTCGCAGTATAGCAAATAAAAGAGACGCATTGATTGATAGCCATTCAAAAAACTAGCAAGTTTTGAGAGTTGTAATACGGGGGCTGAACTCTCATAATGCGGTGTCTCTATAAACGTAATTGTTATTATGTGGTTACAATTACAACTCTAATTTAAAATCATACTCTTAGCGAATATCCAGTCAATATTGCTATTGATGCTTTTCGTGTTTGTAATATTATGTTGTCCAGCAAGTAAACGGTGAAGGCCGTTTGCGAAAGCAGCCATTAATCACTTTCATTACATTAGATTCTTTCTTCACTTTTATACTAATACAGTAAGGTAACTTATATGATAAATCAATCAACTGAGTTCTTTCAATCACCAACTTATTTGTGGTGAAGGTTTAATGATAAATGATGCCTACGAGATAGTGTCACGAATTGGCAATAGTAACTTAATTAAAAGGGCAAGGAAAAAATGATTCGTATCAAAGGAATCCTGTTGGTATTAAGTAGTATTAGGTATTACGATACGAAACATAGGATTTTATTTTCTATCCATTCTAAATTATTATTACTAAATTAAGTAACTCTTATCTTGTAAGTCAGGTTTTCACGTCTTAAGTCACTAAATCAATTTTGATAAATGTTGATAGTATATCAAAATTGATTCATTCACTAAAAAGATTTTCGTATTTTCTTGCTTACACTTCATCCATTAGGGTTAGACTATTATCCCCCAAGAAAACAATATGTATAAAGGTATATTTAGGTACATTTTTCACATAAGACAATCTTTTTAGTAAGTATTGATATTACGTACTGTAATTTAATCATTGGAAGCTGTTGCTTAACACGACTTTTTACATATTTGGATAACATGATTCAGATGTCCAAGGCAAATAGCAAATAGTGTGTTTGACATCGCCGCCATTTCCAGCGGTCAAGTGCCACATGAACCTTGCCAATGGCACGTGGCACGCATTCCACTACAAATATGGCACTCATGAATTATACACATTGAACTCCTTTTAGGGAGGTGACTATGACCGCCGACTACAAAATAGTAGTCGTAATAGTTGCCGCCTTATCCAAATCGAATGACGGAAATAAGAAGCCCCTACCGTTTCAAGCTTAACTAAGTATTCGAAATGTTTTATAGTTCATTCGGCTTTATAAAAAAACAGGGGGGTTATTACAAACGCAATCGAGAATCTGAGATCGAATTGGTATCAAAACGGTACAATGAAAACGATAGAAACCGTTTTCAGTTCACCAAAATTCGATCCTGATGATCTCGTTAATTCCTGTCGAGAATAGAGGGCGATCAAATTAGCAACCGTTTCTTCGTAACTCTTTCAATTTATGTGCGGATTCTATTTTTACCACGTACAAAAGTTTTGATACGTCATTTCGTACATAGGTAAATAAATATTGTGTTCAAAATACTGGAACACATGCCTTCTTATCTGGACGGAAGTCCTTCAAAAGTGATTTTTAACCGGCAGTGATTTTCTCAAGCTTCCGGCCAATTTTATTTGCGATAAACTTCTGATCCTCGCTCAGCACAACATCTCCGACCGTGTACCATGCATTTCATCGTGATGTCATATGACGTACAGTTTGACCATAAAGAGTTGAAATTAAATAAAATGGAACTAAAATTTTTCAGTACAAAATTTAGTAAGTGTTGCCAATTTATTCGTGATTTTGACGTGTTTACATAGAAAGTGGCGCCCTCAATTTTTGTCAACTCTTTATGGTCAAGCTGTAGGCAATATTGTCGCGGGCCTACGGACTATTATGGATGGATATGCAGCTAGGAATAACGAATTACACATCCGAATGTGCCGTGCCTTCCGAATTAAACATAAAAATCCTCACGTTTGGTTAATTTTAATAAGACAATTGCAAAATCAATGTTTTGTAAAAAGAATGCAATTATAATGCATTGTTGAATTAACATCTAATGCAAATACCTGTATAATGATGTCACTCATTAGCTGGTCGAAACAGGTAGAATGTTAATACATTATGCATTATAATTACATCACCAAACCAGCCATCAAAACAAGTATCGCATTGAGTGACAATTTATTGCGTACAATAATAAAAGTAGATTAAAAGAATCAAGTTTTTTCTTCAAAGAAATGCACGTTAAGTTGCCTCCAGTTATGACTCAGGTTCAGTAGTAATAAAATAGTGAAAAATATAAGGTGTACGTTCTATTTGCTTGCTATTTCGTCTAGTCAGCTTATTTTCGATCTTGAGGTAGTTCCATTCAGTTTTACCTGCTGGTTACTTGAGTTACGTTTATGTTCAATCTAATCTTCTGGCGGCCAGTGTTTCAGATCCCAGGTTAGGTTTCCTTCAGCAAGTATTCTTTTTTACCTGCCTTTGGTTCTGTTCTGTAACTTGTCCTTATCATATTCCGTCTACCAGTGACGAAGGGTCCATACAAGTCAATTCCCATCGGATTACCTTTTAGAAATCCCACCCCACGCCACCGATCCACTATGCAGATCATAACATTTTCGTAGAACGGCTTACCTTCCGCCGATTTCGCCATAATTTTACCCCTCGCCACTGCCGTTTACCACAAATCACTTGTTACTTCGTGCCCTATTGTTTTAAAGTTAAACAGCCAAACTTTGCCCAAATTACTTAGCCATGACATGTGTCATAAAAATAGAAACAAAACTATTATATTGTTAACTGTACGTAATAAACTTTGATTTCAATGTTGTCTCTTCCAAGGATACTTTGGTACGCTCTTTAAATATTAAACTAATGAATACGACGGCTTTAAATCTTCTTTTAATATTCTAATGTTGTGCAATATTATAATCCAATGCAAGCTGGCTTTGCATAATCGTCGGCGTTTTATATATTTGGAAAAAAACATAAAATAGTAAGATAGTAATGAAGTAAGATTGGAAAACAGTGTGATTGGGTTACATAAGTTTATTAACTAGGGGTTGCTCTACGGTACTATGGAAACCATGAGAATCTGTTATTTTGGTACGTTTTAAATGTACCAAAATTACAGATTTTTGATGTTTATTAGATCCTGATGTGAACTTGATCCTGTCGAGAGTAAGGGGGCAGTTTGTCATAAGTTAAACCGTCAAAGTATATTATGATAATGAAGATAGTCACAATAGACCATTGTTTGCAAAACAACCGCACAACCGGCTACTGCATTAAAATAATTATATCGAGTAAGCAAATCTACAATATTACCCTTTAAGAGAAGGACATAAGGTTGACGTGACTGCTTATTGTCGATACTGATTGAAATTAATAAAAATTTCAATTTGCATGTTGTCACGGGACGGGAGGCGTTTGTTTCACGCGATAATGTCATGTCACTGTAATGTGGTCTGTTTGAAATAAATGTTTGAAATAAAATAAGTAAATTATTGGTATTGACGGAAATGCAGCGTCGGCAACTCGTGGCCAGTTGACCTCGATGCATCGGCGCACGGCAATAGGCACCCATTACACACACAATCTGATCACGCCAGACCGCGCCAGACTGACAAAGATTGACAGAGATTGATTGTGTAACGTTGTTCGCGATCTGTTTCAATCTGGCGCGGTCTGGCGCGATCTGGCGTGATCAGATTGTGCTGGATTGTCAATCTACGTCAATCTGGCTTGGTCTGGCTTAGGGTTGGCACCTTTTTTTCGAGGTATAAGTATTATTTTCAAAACATTTAAACATTATAGTACTTACTTTTGGGATATTTATAAAAATGTAGTACACATTTATTTTTAACTAGCTTCCGCCCGCGACTACATCCGCGTGGGTGGACATTCGAAAAATCATTAAAAAACAATCTAGCACAATCTGCTGCGATGCGATATTTTTAACCGACTTCAAAAAAGGAGGAGGTTCTCTGTTTGTATGTATATTTGTTTTTTATGAAGGCTGCATTGATTTGGATGAAATTTTGCAAACAGTTTATAGTCTGGATTAAAACTTATGATATTTTAGATCTCGGTCAAAGGTACCCTAGGCATTTTTATTTCTTTAAACATTTAAATTAATTTGTAGTACTTTTGGGAAATTTATAAAAATATAGCCCATATTTATTTTTAACTAGCTTCCGCCCGCGACTACATCCGGATGGACATTTGAAAAATACCCAAAAAAAAAACATACAGACGAACATAAAAACAACCTCCTCTTTTTTTGAAGTCGGTTAAAACATCGGATTGCAGTAGATTGTGCTAGATTGTCAGTCTACCATGGTAGACTGACAATCTACCACAATATGCTTGCATCGGATCGCAGTAGATCTTGGTAGATTGTCAATCTACCATGGTAGACTGACAATCTAGCACAATCTACTGCAATCCGATGTTTTTAACCGACTTCAAAAAAAGAGGAGGTTCTCTGTTCGTCTGTATATTTGTTTTTTATGAAAGCTGAACTGATTTGGATGAAATTTGGCAAACAGTTTATAGTCTGGATTAAAACTTATATTTTTCATCTCGATCAAAGGTACCCTAGGCATTTTAATTATTTTAAACATTGAAACTAATTTGTAGTACTTTTGGGAAATTTATAAAAATATAGCCCATATTTATTTTTAACTAGCTTCCGCCCGCGACTACATCCGGATGGACATTTGAAAAAAAACAAAAAAAAAACATACAGACGAACAGAAAAACAACCTCCTCTTTTTTTGAAGTCGGTTAAAACATCGGATCGCAGTAGATCTTGGTAGATTGTCAATCTACCATGGTAGACTGACAATCTAGCACAATCTACTGCAATCCGATGTTTTTAACCGACTTCAAAAAAAGAGGAGGTTCTCTGTTCGTCTGTATATTTGTTTTTTATGAAAGCTGAACTGATTTGGATGAAATTTGGCAAACATTTTATAGTCTGGATTAAAACTTATATTTTTCATCTCGATCAAAGGTACCCTAGGCATTTTAATTATTTTAAACATTGAAACTAATTTGTAGTACTTTTGGGAAATTTATAAAAATATAGCCCATATTTATTTTTAACTAGCTTCCGCCCGCGACTACATCCGGATGGACATTTGAAAAAAAACAAAAAAAAACATACAGACGAACAGAAAAACAACCTCCTCTTTTTTTGAAGTCGGTTAAAACATCGGATCGCAGTAGATCTTGGTAGATTGTCAATCTACCATGGTAGACTGACAATCTAGCACAATCTAATGCGATCCGATGTTTTTAACCGACTTCAAAAAAAGAGGAGGTTCTCTGTTCGTCTGTATATTTGTTTTTTATGAAAGCTGAACTGATTTGGATGAAATTTGGCAAACAGTTTATAGTCTGGATTAAAACTTATATTTTTCATCTCGATCAAAGGTACCCTAGGCATTTTAATTATTTTAAACATTGAAACTAATTTGTAGTACTTTTGGGAAATTTATAAAAATATAGCCCATATTTATTTTTAACTAGCTTCCGCCCGCGACTACATCCGGATGGACATTTGAAAAAAAACAAAAAAAAAACATACAGACGAACAGAAAAACAACCTCCTCTTTTTTTGAAGTCGGTTAAAACATCGGATCGCAGTAGATCTTGGTAGATTGTCAATCTACCATGGTAGACTGACAATCTAGCACAATCTACTGCAATCCGATGTTTTTAACCGACTTCAAAAAAAGAGGAGGTTCTCTGTTCGTCTGTATATTTGTTTTTTATGAAAGCTGAACTGATTTGGATGAAATTTGGCAAACATTTTATAGTCTGGATTAAAACTTATATTTTTCATCTCGATCAAAGGTACCCTAGGCATTTTAATTATTTTAAACATTGAAACTAATTTGTAGTACTTTTGGGAAATTTATAAAAATATAGCCCATATTTATTTTTAACTAGCTTCCGCCTGCGACTACATCCGGATGGACATTTGAAAAAAAACAAAAAAAACATACAGACGAACAGAAAAACTACCTCCTCTTTTTTTGAAGTCGGTTAAAAACATCGGATCGCAGTAGATTGTGCTAGATTGTCAGTCTACCATGGTAGATTGACAATCTTCCACAATATGCTTGCATCGGATCGCGGTAGATCTTGGTAGATTGTCAATCTACCACAATCTACCGCGATCCGATGCAAGCATTTGTGGTAGATTGTCAATCTACCATGGTAGACTGACAATCTAGCACAATCTAATGCGATCCGATGTTTTTAACCGACTTCAAAAAAAGAGGAGGTTCTCTCTTCGTCTGTATATTTGTTTTTTATGAAAACTGAACTGATTTGGATGAAATTTGGCAAACAGTTTATAGTCTGGATTAAAACTTATATTTTTTATCTCGATCAAAGGTACCCTAGGCATTTTAATTATTTTAAACATTGAAACTAATTTGTAGTACATTTGGGAAATTTATAAAAAATCAAACCCATATTTATTTTAACTTTCTTTCCGGCCGTGACTACATGCGCGTGGGCATTTGAATAATCCCTTAAAAAATATACAGATGAAAAGAGAACCTCCTCCTTTTTTAAGTCGGTTAAAAATATTGGATTGCAGTAAAAGATGATAAAATTTGGCACACAGTTAGTTTGGTACCCTAGGAAGTACCTACCCTATGTATGTACCCTATTTTTATTTTTTAAAGGAAGCTAGTTAAAAATAAATGAGGACTATATTTTTTCATAAATTTCCCATAAACCTACCTACTATATTTTTGGCAATGTTTTGAAAAATACTATTTTACCTTGATGTTATTACTATACCAGGCTATAAACTATACAAGGTGTTAGGTAAAAGCCTTACAAAGCCGAATATGGTAAATAGGGACCATCAAACTGAACAACTTTTACTATGGGACCAATTCTGAAATCGCGAAAGAAAAATCTGCTGTTTCATACAAAAATTAATAACGAAAATATCAAAATTTATGGAACAGCAGATTTTTTTTCGCGATTTCAGAGTTAGTCCCATAGTAAAAGTTGTTCAGTTTGATGGTCCCTATTTACCATATTCGGCTTTATAAGGCTTTTACCAAACACGTTGTATATGATGTGTGTAAAATTTCATCAAAATCAGTTCAGTCTTCTGAAGCTGAACTGATTTGGATGAAATTTGGCACTCATTTCATAGCTTGGTAATATCGTATTAAAATTTATAAAAAATCGTATTAAAATTTATATTACGATATTACCAAGCTATGAACTGAGTGGCAAAGGACATGTCCTAATTTGGGCCACGTCTATGTACACCACCCTCAAAGATAGAGAAAAATATACTGATTCTGAGAAAAATACAAAAAAAATCTAGAATGCATGGTTAAATGGTTATTAACAAAAACAGATCAATATTTTTTACTTGAAATAAAGCGTCAAATATGGCAACTCCGTTAAAAAGCCGTCAGTGGGCGCATTCTGCCAGACAAATCATTGAGTCATCGATTGCCATTTTTAACCATGGAAAGTACAGCGGTTGGTGCTTAGGGTGTTTCTACACGGTGCAAGTAGCCCGCGCAAGTTGAGCACTTGCGCAGGTTACATGCTCCGTGGAAAAACGTAAAGTGGGTCCAGCTCCATAGCATTGTACACCCGCGCAAGTAACCCGTGTCGTGCCTCAACGTGCGCAAGATACATACACCGTGTTGCACTCTTATCGCGCGACCGACGAGCGAGTGAAGGAGGCCTGCGGCTTGATTGCTTTGTCTATTTTTGGTTTATGACGTCAGTGCACTGTCCATCCTTGTCATCGTGTTATGATATGACGAGGACGGATAAAGCATTGCTATCGCTTTGAGATAGGCGGTCTAGCTGCCAGTATTGTTCAATATTTTAATATTTTACTTTCCATGGTTAAAATGTACTCTCTATGGCGATCGATGACTTAAAGATTTGTCTGGCAGAATGCGCCCATTGTCACTGTCATTGAGTTATACCTACTCTGTGCTGTGCTGTGGGTTGTTGTTATCACAGACGTAATAAGAAGTTGTTAACATCTTCCGCCATGATGCTTTTTTTATGCGTTTTTGCATTTTGTTTAATGTTCCTTCCAGAAAACAAAGCGAATTTAAAGAAATTGAATAATTAGAAACTGTTTATCGTGTCTTTATCTATTTTTTAGTATACTGTACAAAGACGTGGCCCAGACCTCATACATTTTTGGACATCACCTTTCATCCAAATCAGTTCAGCTTCAGAAGGCTGAACTGATTTTGATGAAATTTTACACACCTCATAAAATGGGTGCTAGACAACAGATTTTACTAGGTACTTACTTACTTTTCGAAATAGTTAGGTACTTATTATACGCAGACCGTCACAGAAATTAAAATTCATCATTTCAATTACGTCCGGGAATCGAACCCGGGATCTCTTGCGTGGTAGACTGGCATGTTGAATACTGCACCACTCAGGTCATCGATCGATATCACGCGAAAATTAATGAAAAAAGTTGGCAACCCTGCCAAAGACCACCGTGGATCGTGGTAGATTGTCAATCTACCAAGATCTACTGCGATCCAGATCTCGCTGGATTGACCGTGTAACGTCGCAAACCAACCGCATCAAATTCCATCAATCTGCGGTTTTGATCAGATTGCACCAGATTGACGTGTGTAATGGCCACCATAGAGTGTGGCTGCTGCGTAAGCGTTCTTCCTTTGATGCGCGTACGTAATTAGTATTATCTTTCGGGAACATTGAAATATTATAATTAGTAACAATAGACAATATAGTTTGTTTATTTTATTTACTAATATTGTTTAACTTTTCATTAAATACGGTAACTTTGAAGTAACTTGTAATGTTTAAAGTAAGTACGGAAGAAACCTACTCCAAGCACTGTACTTACTTAAATTATAAATTGATTTACTTATTTAGTCTCATTATATAATAGAGGAATTTTTCTTTTACTTACATTACAAAACTTCCGACAATGTCTGTTAGTTTGTTATTCAATATGCTTCTATTTTGCAAATCATTCTCTTACGTGCTTCTTTTTTATGTGTTATGATGTCTTTTGAATGCTAAACGTCTTTGAAATACTTATTTTTCTTTTCTTGTATTATAGAAAGAATCACCGATTCATAGCTTGCTTGTACTATTTGTTCATCAATAACAATAAAATTAGTCTGAACATAATTTTAGTCGTAAGTTTTTCAAATTGCATATCCAAATGCAAATGGCTGAAAATCAAAATATATATTTGAGTATGGATATGTAAGTGCTTACTGTCCATAAAAAAGCATACCAGATTGACTAGTCTTGAGGTCATCAGGTCATCTCGATCATACTACTAGCGAACGATATAATAATGTTACCCAATAAAAAGTTTAGTAACACACATGTACGCAATAATTGTACTGTTTGTATCTTAATAATAGGTACGGCATTCGATTACGCAGCGCAGCTACCACTGATATGTATGTCTTGTCTATCAGAGATTCGAGAATCGGACTGCAGTCACGTATTATCATTGACTGTAAATAACGAAGTAAGCATAAGTAATTGGAATATTGCTACATTGGTGAATATTTGGTGATTGGTAGAGCTTGGCTGGCAATACAGTGTTACATGGAGTTTCGAATATAAAATGGGAAACATAACATTTGCCGATGAAAACAGTTCAACACTCTCTAAACCGCCTGCTAAGCGTGGAAGTTATTGTAACATTCAGGCTTCCCAACTTAGGGCTGTTAGTGTTAGTCCCAGGGTTTGAACCTCTTAGTATGAGAGGCTGGCGTAGTGGTAACCATATTTTTTTTTATATTTGGTGGGGATTTCGGAAATATTGCGGCGTACGATGAAACCTGTGTATATCGATAAAGGATCTAGAGATGAACAAAAAAATTACATATGATTTAAAAAAGTCTTAAAGCGCAACGTTTCTGAGATAATCCATGTTAAAGATCCCGTATAGATAAAAATCCAAACTTATTAACTGGATTATCTTTGTTCATCTCTAGATCCTTTATCGATATACACAGGTTTCATTGTGCGCCACTATATTTCAGAAATCCCCGTCAAATATAAACAAATATGGTTGCAACTATGTTAAAATGTTCAAAGCCCTTTAGGGCGGAAATATGCTTATTGAGCTTTTTAAGGCATTTTTTAGGGGTTGGTAACCATCATCTCACAGCAGAGAACTACTTCCTACAGACTAAAACTATAAAAAACCGGCCAAGTGCGAGTTGGACTCGCGCACGAAGGGTTCCGTACCAAAAACGGCAATAAAAACACATTTGTTGTATGGGAGCCCCCCTTAAATATTTATTTTATTCTGTTTTCAGTATTTGTTATAGCGGCAATAGAAATACATCATCTGTGAATTTCAACTGTCTAGTTATTACGGTTCATGAGATACAGCCTGGTGACAGACAGACAGACAGACAGACGGACAGCGGAGTCTTAGTAATAGGGTCCCGTTTTTACCCTTTGGGTACGGAACCCTAAAAAATAAATAGGGAAAAGAATGTATAAATTAGATGGTGCTTACTAATTAAATTAAGGAACACATACTCAATCCCACGATCCCTATGTCATATTCAAAGGCCATTGGTGAATCCAATAAAGCAAAGCCGATTGTGCTGGGATTATTACATCATGATGCAAATTGATAACGGTCTTATGATTGTTGTTACATAGATTGAAATAAAATATCGAGCTGCATCAATTCCATTTGTAATATGAGCAGAAAAACTAATAGGTATCTTTACATATTGCTAATAGAATTGCAATTGAGGAGCTCGGTGGCGCAGTGGTTTAGCGCCTGGCCCAACGATTGCGGAGGTTAAGCAACGTTTGCAAGGGTCGGTCATGGGATGGGTGACCAAAAATTTATTATCTCGAGCTCCTCCGTGCTTCGGAAGGCACGTTGCTCAGAGTTGATCCCATAGTAAAAGTTGTTCAGTTATATGGTCCCTATCTACCATATTCGGCGTTAGGGGTTATTTTTTAACATGTTGTACAACTAATAATAATAATAACATCATCATCATCATATCAGCCGCACGACACCCATTGCTGGGTATAGGCCTCCCCTAAGGATCTCCACGACGATCGGTCCTGCGCTGCCTGCATCCACTGGCTTCCGACGCGAAGATTTTTCGAAGCTTCCCGAATGCTGCCCACCCGAGTTGGATTCGACGAGAGATCTCTTTCTCGAAGTTGGACCTACCTAACTGGACTGCCTGTCCTAGGTATACGTAATGGTCAACAACTTCAATGATAGTGTTCCCAACATGAACTGGAGTGGGTACAACATGAGCGTTTGACATAATTTTCGTCTTATCCATGTATAATAATAACGTATGGACAATGAAGTAAATTATGGAAATGTCAGAATCAGAAAATTTTAAGAAATTTAACATATTGTAGTCGGACCCTTAAAACCTAGAAAAATAGGACTTTGACTTTTAGAAAAATATTTAGAGATACCGTTCACCTCCCAGCCTCCCACACACATTCCCAATATAGATCTACACGTAGAGGCCATCCTACTCCAATGTACCACCGCAGGTGCCCTGAATATATAGTAGTTAGTTAGGTAGTTTCTTTCTTCCAGCCGATGGACCTATGAAGAAAATGTCATTATTGCTCCCACGATACACAAACTTAATGAAATATTTTTCAACCGAAGAAAAGTTTTTTACTGGTCCTTACAGAATAACGAATGACAGTAATCAATCACTGAATAAATAATAGTACGAATCATTAACTCGATTCGATATTAAATAACAATTAAGGTCCGCGTTGCATGGAATACAATATTATTTGCTATAGTCAATTAATTATTTATTTATTAACCAGACAGAAGATCGCCATTTAATAAAACAAAACGTTATACAGACCAGCAAGAAATATTCGAATGAATTAATAATAATAATGATAATAAAAGGCATTTATTTTATCTCTTCAAAATAAACAATAACAGCTTACTACAGACTTTTATAATTTAATGGAAGAGACTAGTCCCTGATATAGTTTCCAGAGGAAACTGAGCTACAGGCTACTTTCCCACCCGCAGGGTAACCTTACTTTATGAGGCGAATTTATTCCTTATTTCCAGAAGAAATAGTAGATTAAGATGGAAAAATTAAACCCCTACACAAGAGATGGCTGTTGATAAAACAGAAGTGCGATGTTGACTATGCGAGTAAACCTTTTAATACAACCTTATGGCAAGTCAGCAAAATGAATGTTTATAACATTTTTTTTGTTTGAGACTTTAATTCAATACCTCTCGGGTCTAACTATAACTTCCTTAATATTTGTTTTAACGAATTGTGCATTTTCATGAATGCTATGTAAGACATGACATGAGTCATAAAATACAATGTCTTGTCTGGGTTTGGTTCCAAGCACAGTTCCAACTGTTTACTACTTCCTTAGTGGTGAGGCTAACCATTGTTCCGACAATTTCAACTAACCAACTTCCTAAAGTTACCAACTTGAAACTACTTTGTTGGGAGCTCGGATATAGCGAGGATTTAAGTTAGTTTTGGTAATGAAAACCCCCTGAACAGCTACGTCATGGAACAAAGTTTGTTATATTTTGTATTTTAACTTAAAACCGTTCTTCTTCTTTGCGTATCGACTCTGGTATTATTTATATTTGTGAGGACCAGAACTCATATATCGATATACAAGTAGTTTTATAAAGATTATAAAGATCCTCGCGCGTGCAGGTGTTGGGCCACGCAGGGCATAACAAAAGATGTGCCATTGTCTGGGCGGAAATACCACACAGACATGCGCTCTTCGAGCTGTAGCCCCACCTGTGCATGTTCTCCCTGCTTCGGCCTACTTGAGTTCGTAGCCTAAGGACTTCCAAGTTGGGACTCAAAACCGTTGACAATATCCTAATAAGCAACGACGATAAAGACCGCATTCGGTAAATAGATAGTAGTAACACCAAGCAAAATACCATTATGAAAACTTTTACTTATAAGTATACAAAAATGTAAATGTGAGAAAGTAGGTATAACGAGCAAATCTATACAGAAAAATACGCTAAAGAAAATGTAAAGGCTTGCTTCTCTACCGAGATCTTATTTTCGCGAGTTGCGACATAGGCATAGCCTTGAATAATTCTGTTGTCTTTTTCAGTTTGTATTTGATAGTAGGACCAAGGACCGGCATTCTTATACCTTAAAATATATGGTTTCGAAACTGTTCCTATTCGGTAATTATTTTTATTATTTTATTATATTTGATGTTGTGATAAATTTCATAGCAGAATCGATGCATTTAATAAATGGCATAGATAGGAAACTAGAAGATAGGCCAAGATTGGTTCGAGTCGTCGCGTCGCTGCCTTGGCGAAAGTTGGTCCATTCCCATTTATATGGTCCGCAATTATGGTTATCTTGATACCAGTCCTTTCAAACGGGCTGAGCGTATAAAGATTCAACAACGACTTTTGCTCCACCATCTAAACAAACCGTGTATGAAACAATCGGGAATTTCCCAGTTTAAAATTACAACTCTAATAATAATGTAATCTTTAAATTCAACCCTAATTTAAATGAGTATATTATTAGGTCTTGTTTGATGATAAATGTTATGGGCAACGTACCTATATGTTTTGTTTTATCCAGACCCTTTTAACTTGATGAAAATCCACCTACGGTAAACGATAATATGGACTATAAATTCCGCACCTTTCAACGTAATTGAGTAACAAAATCAAACTTTCTCCTTGCGTAATGTTGGTAGATTTGTATTGAATTAATAAATTCGGCACACGGCGCACAGTTGTGTTTGCCATTCGATTAGCTGTGTTTGCGCAGCGATATCTGCGGTTCTTCCGCGTGCTTGCGCTATCGTGCGTTTGCGCAATACGACACTGAGACTCTTCAAACAACACCTAAGGTCAAATATGTTGAACGACTCGTATTTAATTTAATTTTGAATTTACGTGGTTTGTACGTAGTAATTGAGATTGGTTAAGTAGAAAACTATATTAATCTAAGTAGGCACTGTTAGTCACCCACCATGCTTGTCAATATAGCACCTGCAGTTTGGCTTAGTAGCAAAAGGACCTATTCGCAAAATGCCAAACTACCAAAAAAGGACACATTCTCGGAAGGACTTGTTTTCGAAAGGACCTATTCGCATAATATCTCATTCTCAAAAAGACACATTCGCATAATACCTTATTCGCGTAATGACCTATTCCCAAACCTTCTTTTTTTTAATACCTGCCAGCTTTAACGTTAAAAGCAAATGATTGGTAATTATCATGTATTGATGAGTAAAAATACATTTTTATTACATTTTAATCCGTCCGCTCCGCTAAAGATATCATATTTAAAAAGAAATATAAAAAAAATATTAACTAAATTAGAGACACGAAATTACTGTGAAGCAATTCTTCAGACAAATTATTTATTTGCTTTTAATGTAAAATGTCAATACATTTTATTATAATTCATCTACCTCTTACAAAAAGAAAAATTAATACCTTTCCTTTAAGTATTGTTGACGTTTATTAATAAATGATGATTTATAGCTAAGTTAGTTTTTTTCTTATTTATATAAATAAACCTACATACATATGCATATGAATTATTTTACCTTTCTGAAATACTCAGATTTTCGGTTTTTTTTAACAATACAGTGTGTCCAATCTACCCTAACTCCTCTTAGGGGTTGCACTTTATCGAGGGACACACTGTCTACTCTACATTAGACATGGGCGCCGCGCCGGCGTGGCGCCGCCTTGAACCACAAGCGCGCCGCCGCCGCCGCCGCCTTTACCGCGCGGCGTGGATTTTGTGGCCAAAACAGATTTGTCGGCGAAAGTTTTACTATTTATGTCACTTTTTGGCGACTCGTTATTTTTGTAGCTTACCAAATGCTGCCAATACAAGCTGTAGGTATTCCACAAAGATCTTTTTTTCTTGAACTGGACTACTTATGTCAGTCCTATTCAACGACATAACGTAATAATGATCAATCATTAACTTCGAGTGTTGTGTTCCCAATATTATCTGGTAAAGATAAGTTTCTTGGAAAGCACAACTGACATATTTTAAGCGTTGTATTCCGGTCTTCCAAGATCTCAGCCACAAGAACTTAATCATCGGCAAACCGAAGAAGGTGACGAGTTAGGTACCATGGGCAACACTCCTAAGATTAAAATAGCTCACACGCTGCGCCGTCACAACATTGGTTAAGTTCGTGCAGGGGCGATACGCGCGCACACGAATTTTGTTGCTAACTGGTTAAGCAACGCTGTTGCATATAGTTCTTCACTGTATGTTTGTTTCTTTCCAGTTAGGAGAAATAACCTCTCCTTTTCTCACTCTTTCCTGCGATAGTATGGGATTTGAACGCTGGTTTTGAATTTAAACCGACATGGTTTTTTTAAATATAAGTATTCCTCAACACAGCACTTCGTTTTTGGTATTGGCACCATTGGAGAAGCTGCAGTACAGCCAAGGCCTCGATCGAAGCAAAGGCTTTCATAGTCTGTGAACGCTGATCAAAGTGGCAGATTCTCGCCAGTCTTCTGTAAGTAGGTAGCCTAGGTCGTAAACCTTTTTTACGACTGGAAAATGTGTTAAGCATGTCCCGACCACAGGAGATGGCTGGGAGTCAGTGGGACTCACCATAGTGTAAGCCATACCATCATTGCCAACTGGTGGAGTCATGGAGACTATTTTGTCGACACAGTCGTCGGTCTGCGGATCGGTCCGTGTCGTCTTCAGCAAGTCTTCAGGACCAGCCCCCCTAGTCAAAGTAACATCAAATTTTCGCTATCGCTTCGCTTCGAAACATGTATGGATTTGACGTTTTAAACTTCGATTGTTAACGAAACCTTATGTCAATCCCATACATCTTTCGAAAGCGAAGCGATAACGAAGAATAGCGAATGTTACTTTGGCTAGGCCCTCAGTTCCGTTTGTCGATCGTCATCCATCCGTTGCTCCAGCATATGATCCCTGTCATAGGTCTGTCAGTCATTAGACTCATAAGTCAGTCGAAGGAGGCTGGACGCCTAGACAGGGACCATTGCGTACACTACCGTAATTATACACCCACAGCAGATAAGCCCGCCAAGTCCGTCCGTCCGTCCTTCCGTCCGGGAAGGCAAAGTGTGTCCAGGGACACGTGGAAGACCCTAAGTCAGCGGAAACCTGTGCAGGCAGGTACAGGTCTTCCAAGGTCTCAGCTACAAAAACCCTTCATCGGCAAACTGTTGTGCTCAAATATCTCAGTAGTGCTTTCCAAACGCATTGCCTGCTGGCTTTCGGGAGCAAGCGAGGGATTTACTAATCTTTCCGATCAATCTCTAACAACAACCTACCGCAACTTATATGGGTATGGTCTAATATGCAATGCAATAGCCAAAGCTTTTCAAAACTCGGCTTTTTTTTGAAAAGTTGGCTGTAACTTGGAGCTGTTGGAAGTTGAAGCTGCTGGAAGTTGAAACTTGGAAATCGTCAAAGCCGCAAGTGAGACGATTTGTAATAATAACCCTTGTAATCAAATTGTAAATATGGCTTCGGTAGAACGGAATGCGATCTATAGTTCTTAATGAGTGCCCTTTATGAGCCCATTTATTGCCCTTTATGACCAACAGAGTCGCCTGACCTGTTGCCTTAGGCCTTCTACCCTCATGATTTATTCCCAAATGATGGAATTGTCTGAAGGGCTTTAAGCATTAGTATTCCGCTCGTCTTCGAAAGTTTTTTTTGTGATTTCGCCATGCCCTGCTGCCTTGTTACAGTTTGGTCGCTTGAAAGCCTTACAAACTAACATCCGAGGTATTTAAATAGTGTAATCTTGGTTCTGGTCCGAAGTCTTGAGCTTTACTGCATCTTCCAAAGTTCTAATAAACGTAAAGTGTTAAATTGTATGATGTAGCGCCTATTGAAGTCATTATAACTATACTGTTGAGTAAGCTTTAAAAAAAATCCACGCCGCCGGCGCCGCGCCGCCGCCGACCTAAAATTGCCAGTTCGCCGCCGCCGCAATTTTTCAACGCGGCGCCCATGTCTACTCTACATGCAAGGTTTCATTAACGAACACTTAAAAATAAGGCATTTTGAGAATAGGTCATTTTGAGAATAAGTCCTTCTGCGAATGAGTCCAAATGAGAATAGGGCATTTCACGAATGGGTTATTTTGAGAATGAGGCATATCGCGAATAAGGCAATATGCGACTACAGGGCATTTTGCGAATAGGTCCTTTTGCTACTAAGCGCAAAGTTTTGTTGCTGAAAACAAACAAGTCAACTTTGCTGTCATCACTTGTTAAATATTAAGCCGTTACAATTGGTTAAAAATAATTTACTTAAAAGAAGCTTACTTAGTAACAACAGTCTTTCCCATTGGGCACTCTTGGCACTTGCCCAGGGCCCCGCGATCCATAGGGGCCCCTTTTTTGGCAGATCGCAACGGATGCTTATTATATTACGAAAAAAAAATGGGGAATATATAAATGCACTTTAAAAATAATGTAACACACTTTAAAATGTTTAGCTTCAAAATTTATTGAATGAACTATAAAAATAATGGTTTCCACTATAAATATGCTTAGCTTTAAAATTAATACTTTGCACCTTACAAATTAATTTTATAACTTTAGCACTGGTAAACAGACATCTAGGTGCGACGACGAGCGGGCGCAGCGAGAGAGGAGCCCAGGAGGAGGTTAGGTTCCATTGTGACCAACAACGCCAGAACCGACCTGATGGTGTATAATTATGCATTATGCCACAAGTTGTTTTTATCTTTCCATCTCATTTTAACAGTGGTCAGATGGTGGTCAGTCTGACATGGTTGGACAGAAACTAAATAGTTTCGGAGTTGGGACCAATGGTTGCGACACAATTAAAGTGCAAGCATTATTTTTGTAGTGATAATATTAAATTATTGATCTATTATTATTTTAAAGTGCAAACCATTATTTTTGTAGTGACAATATTAAATTATAGGTCTATTATTATTTTAAAGTGTTGATATACAATTTTATAGCTGTTTTCATCAAATTTAAAGTGCTATTAAATACATCCCAAAAAAAAAATCTAATCTAGAACCTCTTCAAACCACATAGATTGATCCGCCGTCGAGAACGCTACGAAACCACGTGCGCTCCACACTTAAAAATACAAAAAAGTGGTAAATCCAAAGCGCACAGTTAAGTGCAATACATCAAAAGTTGCGTCTTTACGCGCCCTACACGGTGGTGAAACGCGTGTGAAAATCGGTGCAGTGATTTAAAAGTTATTCAGTGAAAGGTGAAAGTTACATCAAAAAGTGCCGAAAAATCGTCAGTTTTTCGCCCACTGTGTCCGCAATTTGCAAGACGCGTGGGATTGCGAATTGTCGTCGGACGCGCCTCTGCGCCTTCTACAGAACGAGCCTGGTTCCAGATTTTTCCTGCTTATATCCTAAGGGATAAAAGGGATAAACCATCTAACCTCAAAACACGTGGTCGGTCTTCCCGGTGCGGCCGGGTGTTTTTGAGGCTCACACCAGGAGCGGTGCAGCCGGGCGAGTCACCCGACACCTCGATTGTCAAAATCGGACGGAAGACAGCTGAATTTTTAGATTTTAAAAATTACAAAAATTTCGAAAATTAATAAGTCAAAATTTTTATACAGCTTTAAATTTTCTTTAAATTTTAAAAAATAGTACTGATTAAAATCTACCTTTAAGTTTTTAAATTTTAATTTTCGGACTTATAGTTAGGGAGAAATTAATTTTCGAAGTTAGGGGTTGAAACTTCCCCCGCCAATTGTACTTTGGTTTTAAGTCCTATTCCCTAAATTTCTTTTGTGTATTGTAGAATCTTGTAAGCCCTATTTTTAGGCACCAAGTTTATATTTTTAGGACTTTTATTTTAGGAATAAGAAGAAATACTTATTACCTGGGAACTTTGACCAATAGATTCCTAGATATCCGCGTTTATCCGGTTTTTATCCGGTTTCTCCGGGAATTTCCGGCACCTGATACTCGGGAACTATTGGTCGCAGAGGGGCGTGCGAGGCATCGGGTGACAGGTCTCAGCGAGGGCTACAATCGCCCTTTAAGGTTTTAACGCGATTGGAGCCGCCATTTTGGCCGCCATCTTTAAAAACCGAAAAATTGTCATAACTTCTCCGGAAAAAATTGAAAAATTCGCGCTTTTCACTGGTGGGTGTATTTTGCCACCGCCACTGACGCTATATAATATAAAAGACGTAGAGTCATTTTTTGTGACTCTACATTCAAAAATTTTTGACTTGGCCTTTTTGCATACATTTTAGGTAAGCTTACCTAAATTTGACCTTAAGACATTACAGTTGACCTGTTACAGTGACCGCGCAAGTCAAAGACGTGAAAGCGCTTTTGACAAAATTATATTATTTTAATATTAATTTATTTACAACTTACATTTACAACTTTTACAAACCTAAATTTTTACTGTGTATTTTATTATTATTTGACGCTTACCTCTAACGAAGACAAGCACGATGATTGGACATTCTCCTAAAAAGCCGAGACCACAAAGGTCACCATCTAAAAACGTAGATGTGGACAAGATGGTGAGTAAGATCGAAGAAAAAGAAAGAGCCAGCATGGACAACAACTCAACCCCGGTCGCTTCAACATCCAAAATTGACCGCAAGCAATTGAATATGACTGGCTCTGGCAACCAAACACCACCCACCCAAGGCCTTTCACCACCTATAAAGGGCGCCGGACTTACTCACACTCTTCCGAAGAATGAAAAGAAGACCAAAAAACAAGGTCCCCCACAGATAGAAGGAACACCAGTAACCGAGACAGAAGTCCAAAAGGAGAGCACGGATCTTCTCCTTGGAAATGTCATCGTATTCCTGGAAAGCATACCGGGAAAATGTAGGGAATACCCGAATATGCGCACTGACATAAAGACCTACTTGGGTAATAGATCTAAATACGCAGTAATTCGGCTCAAGGAATTAGGCAAAAGGTTGGGAGAAGAAAAGACATGTGACGACCCCACGAAGGGAGTACAAATGCCTGCTGGTATGCCAACGACACCACCAACAACGTCACCAAACCAACCGCAGAGCCCCCCTCACGAGGAAGATGTACATAGCGTCAGAAGCATGTTCCAGCTAATCAAAGAGATGAATAAAGACATCCAAGGAGCAATCCACATCTTAGGAAGCACCTTTACCGCGACTGTGCGGGAAAAATTGTGCAAACCTGTGCTCGAAAAAGTGGAAGGAATGACAGCGAAGCTCGACGTAGTCACCGACGAAGTGAAGAAGATAAGTGAAACGACGACCGAAAAGACCTACGCAAGCGTAACCGCCTCTACCAATATAGGAAAACTGCCGAGCGGAGTCGAAAATACGCTCCACTCGGTAGTCATAACTTCAACAGAAGATCAAGAAACAGGGGAAGAAGTAATGAAGAAAGTTGGAAACACTTTGAATTTGGAAGAGGGCTGGGTGAAGGTCGAAAGAGTCCGTAAGGCAAAAGATGGGAAAGTAATAGTGAGTTGCAGTACTAAAGAAGAACGGAAAAAAGTAAAAGATAAAATAGAAAAAGATGGAAAAAGCCTAGTGGTCCAAGAGATGAAAAATAAAGACCCGCTACTGATTTTCAAGGATGTTCTTAAAGAAAGGAAGGATGAAGAACTTCTGGTCGCGATTAAAAATCAGAATAAGCATATATTCCAGAACTTGGGAGAGGAGGATAGTAAGATCGAAGTAAAGTACCGTAAGAAGGCCAGGAATCCCCACACCGTTCACCTGGTGGTCTCTACTTCTCCCACTATCTGGAGGAGAGCAATCGAATCAGCCACGGTGCAAATAGGCCTGCAAAGGATAAGGGTGGAAGACCAATCGCCACTAGTGCAGTGCACTGCGTGTCTCGGATATGGGCACAGCAAGCGGCACTGCCCAGACAGTAAAACCGACATATGCATTCACTGCGCAGGACCCCACCTTAAGTCAGAATGCAGTATATGGAAAGCTGGCGACCCACCTACCTGTAAGAACTGCTTGAGAGAAAAGTTGGACCAAACGGAAAGACCCCATAACGCATTTAGTAATGAATGTCCAGTACGTAAGAGGTGGGACAGATTAGCTCGCAAAACCATAGCGTATTGCTAAGGGCACCCCGGTGAAAAATACCTACCTGGTGTTACAAGCAAACCTGCAGAGAAAAAAGCTAGCGACCAACGAACTCCTGCTAGAGGCGACCAAAAGGAAGCCTGCGATTGCTCTGGTCCAAGAACCCTATGTTGGCGCGACAAATAGGATGAAGGCTCAGAGCGGAGCAAGAATTTTCCAGGCTAATGGTGATGGGACCGTCAAAGCAGCCATTGTCATCTTAGACCCGGATGTAAACATCGAGCAATACCCGGACTATACCACAAACAACATCGTGATGGTGACGGCCCACACCAAAGCCTGGAGGACCACGTTCGTGTCATGTTACTTTGAGCCGGATCAGCCCATAGGACCCTACATTGACCACCTGAAACGTATTGTCACCAAGACTGCAGCGAATAGAACGATTATAGCAGGAGATGCTAATGCGAAAAGCACTTGGTGGGGTAGCCCAGGCATAGATCACCGGGGCCAAGACCTAGCTGACATGGTGCACGAACTTGACCTCCATATTCTTAATCAAGGAGACACACCCACCTTCGACACAATTCGCGGGGGGAAACGATTTTCGAGCTTCGTGGACATCACCTTCTGCACCACCGATCTGCTTGACAGAGTCGCTGACTGGAAAGTGGATGAAGACCTGGTAAACTCCGACCACAACGGTATTTCATTTAACCTACTTCTGGAAAGATCAAGGGGAATAAAGATCGAGAGAACAACTCGGAAATATAACACAAAGAAGGCAAATTGGAGTGAATTTCGTGAGAAATTTACCCAATTTAAAGAAGAAAACAACCTAAATCTGGAAGAGGTTAACAAACTAAACACAGTCGAAGAGATAGAAGTTGCTATAAATAAGTACAACAGAGTCATAGCCGAAGCATGTGAGGCGAGTATACCTGTGAAAAAGAATAGCAACAAACTAATAATCCCGTGGTGGTCGGAGGAGCTGGAGACGTTAAAAGCGGAGGTGATGACCAGGAAGCGGCGAATCAAAAATGCCCGCCCCTGCCGTAGGCAGAAAGTAATTGAAGAGTACTTAGAAAAGAAGGAATATTACGAAGAGGAGGCAAAAAGGGCACAAACGGAGAGCTGGAAGGAGTTCTGCGGGAAGCAAGATAAGGAGGGACTATGGGAAGGGATATACAGGGTTATAGGAAGAACAACCAAACGAGACGAGGACATACCACTGGAGAAGGACGGGGTGACACAGGATTTCAGGGAATCCGTTCAATTGCTGGCGGAAACATTCTACCCCAGGGACACAACAGAGTCAGATAACGAGGAGCACTGCAAAATAAGACAGGAAGCGGAAAAAGTAAACGCGGGCGAGCAAGATGGCTCTTGCGACCCCCCATTCACGATAACTGAGCTCAAGCGTGCTATTGACTCCTTCAATCCGAAGAAAGCCCCAGGGGCGGAAGGCTTTACAGCAGACATTTGTCTTCACAGCGTAAACGACGACCCTGAATTGTTCTTGGCTCTAGTCAACAAATGCTTGGAATTACAATATTTTCCTCTAGAGTGGAAAAAAGCCACTGTCGTCATCCTAAGGAAGCCAGGTAAGGATAACTACCGCGTCCCGAAAGCATATAGACCCATAGGATTGTTACCCATACTTGGGAAAGTCTATGAAAAAATGTTAGTGGCGAGGCTGAAATTCCACCTTCTGCCGAAGATGAGCCCCAACCAATATGGTTTCATGCCCCAGAGAAGTACGGAGGACTCCCTCTATACTCTGGTGCAGCACATACGCACGAAGCTAGCAGAAAAGAAAATTGTGACGCTCGTATCGCTAGACATAGAGGGAGCCTTCGACGGCGCTTGGTGGCCGGCAATCAGGATGAGGCTAGCGGATGAAAAATGCCCCATCAACATAAGAAGAGTGTTTGATAGTTATCTCTCCGACCGGACTGTCTCGGTACGATATGGCGGAGAAGAATACACTACTGGCACAAACAAAGGGTGTGTTCAAGGATCGATAGCGGGCCCGATACTCTGGAATTTGTTGTTAGATCCACTCCTGAAAAACCTAGCGGAGAGAGGAGACTATTGTCAAGCCTTTGCGGACGACGTGGTGCTTGTCTTTGTGGGTAACACAGCTCAGGAAATCCAAACGCAGGCAAATGCCACCCTCGAACATGTTCGGAGGTGGGGTGTCGGAAACAAACTAAAGTTCGCGCCAAACAAGACCAACGCTATGGTCATAACGAAAAAACTGAAGTACGACACCCCACATCTGAGCATGGGCGGAGTTGACATCACCTTGTCTCGGGAGGTAAAGCTCTTGGGCCTGACAATTGATGACAAGCTTACATTTAATTCACACGTAGCCAATGTATGCAAAAAGGCCATAGGCATAAGCAAGCAACTCTCGAGGGCTGCCAGGGTCAGTTGGGGTCTGCACCCGGAGGTAGTAAGGACAATTTATATAGCGACCGTCGAGCCTATCATTATGTATGCCGCGAGCGCCTGGGCTCCTGCCGCGTCAAAGCTGGGCGTGCAGAAGCATTTAAATGCTGTACAGAGGGGAATAGCGCAAAAAATTTGCAAGGCCTATCGCACGGTCTCCCTGCACGCAGCACTGATCCTTTCCGGGATCCTACCTCTAGACCTCCGAATCCGTGAGGCGGCCTCGTTATACGAGGCCAAAAAGGGAGTGCCCCAGTCAGTGCTGGGTGACAGGGAGGTCGAGCGACCGGCTTCTGCACTCGAGGCCCCGCATCCCGCGGAACATATGCGCCTCGAGTTCCAAACCCTGGTAGACCAGACTCAGATAGATGCTAACAGTGACTATGATCTACGCATTTTCACAGATGGCAGCAAGATTGACGGCCGAGTCGGAGCAGCCCTATCCTTGTGGAATAGAGAGACCGAAGTTAGGGCCGTCAAGCTTGCTTTGCCATCTTACTGTACCGTATACCAGGCGGAACTTCTGGCGATATGCGAAGCGGTGAGGCACATAATAAAGCGTAGAGAAACCACCTTCGCAATCTACAGCGACTCTACTGCCGCGCTTCAATCTATCACAAGCTTGGATTGCCTGCACGTCCTAGCTGTCGAGACTAGAGCCAACATAAAGTTAGCCAGCAACCAGAATAAACAAGTAAGTTTATTCTGGGTAAAAGCCCACGTGGGACTCATAGGGAACGAACGCGCGGACCAACTGGCGAAAGAAGCGGCACTAAATTTAAAAACTAGGCCAAAATATGATCTCTGCCCGATTTCATTCGTCAAGCGAAACATCCGCAATGATTCGCTTGACGAATGGAACCGCAGATATGAAACGGGCAAAACAGCAGCCGTGACCAAGTTGTTCTTCCCAAATGCTATAAGAGCTTACAGAGTCATTAGGGAGATTGATCTAGATCCCATACTGACCCAAGCAATGACGGGGCACGGTGGGTTCTCTGAGTACTTGCATAGGTTCAAGTGCAAGGACAACCCATCGTGCTCCTGTGATCCTGAAACCCCAGAATCCCTCCCCCATCTTATAATTGAATGTCCCCAGTACCAAATAGATAGGTTCAATGTTGAACAAAAATTGGGTTGTAAAATCACCCCAGGAAATATAGAAAATATAATGTTAGATAAGGAAAGGAATTCATTCCTAACTTTTTGTAAAAATATAGTTACTAAGGTGAATAAGAAAAATAAAACCGATTAGTAATATATGTTAAAATAATATAATTGTATATTATTCTTTAGCATAAGATACTCTATAATGTAAGTAAATTAGGATAAAAATTGTAAAACTGAAATGTAATAGGATAAAGAAACCAAGAAATAAATGTACTTAGCGTTAAGAAAATGTTCACTGAAATGAATTCATTTTCTAAGAAAAGAATTAGAACAATAGTATGTAAGAAAATGTATTAGAATAAGAAAAAGAAGTAGTGTTATCAATTATTTAAATAAAGAAATGTGTTGTTGTGTTCCCTCAGCACCCCAGAATTAAATATAAGATAGAAAGAATAGGAAAATAAAAACTAGAGCTAGGCAGGCATCCCACCTGCTACAGAATAAAAGATGATGAATGTATGCGTAGTATGCGGAATGAAAGTGCGAGAGGAATAAATGCGAGAACTTGTATGAAAGTGTAGAACTTTATTTGTAAAAACAGGCTCTGACTTCGTCGGAGGTATTAGGAAAAAAAAAAAAAAAAAAAAAACCACATAGATTTTTAATCACTAACATTTAGAATAGTTACTTGTGTGGAATATACAATAATTATGTTCTTATTAAATGTGTCTAAGCAAGAATACAAGATTCGTGAATAAAACTGATTAAGAATAAACATCGCGCTGCGCGGCCGTTTTTCTTTACTTTAGACAGGCATAGTTAGGTGGCGAAAAAGTGGAACAAGTTCGTGAGTTTGTATACTTGGGGAGTTTGTTCACAAGGGACGGAAAAAGTGAGGAAGACATAGAAAGACGAGTGAAGAAAGGAAATTCGGTGAGTGGTGCTATACACTCGGTTATGAGTAGCCAAACCGTTTCTGCAAAGGCGCGAATAGCTATTCATAACGGAGTGCTGGTACCGACACTGATGTATGGAAGTGAATCTTGGGTATGGCAGAAGAAGAATGAAAGCAGAATAAATGCGGTAGAGCTGCAATCGTTGAGGAAAATATGCGGAGTAAAACTGAGTGATAGAGTGAGCAATGAGGTGATTCGTAAAAAGTGTGGTCTGAAAGATGATATGGTGACAAGAATTGAGAAAGGAATGCTCCGGTGGTTTGGTCACTTAGAGAGGATGAATGAAAGGCGAATCACGAAAGATATATATTGTGCGAATGTGGAAGGAACGATTTCACAATGGCGTCCCAGAAAAACCTACGCGGACCAAATAGGGGTTATTATAAAAAAGGCTGGTGTACGCAGTGACAAAAACCCCAGGGCATGTATGAAAAGATTGATGGATGTGAATGAAGCGAAAGAAGTGTGCAACGATCGTACGAGGTGGCGATCCATAGTCTCTGCCTACCCCATGGGAAACAGGCGTGAGTGTATGTATGTATGTAGACAGGCATAATAGGGAATATGCATAAGTCACCGATTTTGATGAATTTGAGCTTGATCGCTGCGGACACTTATAAAAACATGATGGAACAGGAAAAAAAATAAAAAAAATGTATAATCCTAGTTTTATCACACGATGAAATCAGGGGAAAATGACGATATTTTTTTTTTCATTTTCGGATATAATACACTTTACAGTCAGATAGAATATCGAATAAGAAACAATATTTTGTATGACACATATGTACTTAAACGCAAAATTTAGGGAGATAATTGAAGATTATGGGCTAACTCCATATTAAACGCGCCGAAACACACCTGAAACGTGATGTGTGACGTCATCGTTTTGTATGGAGCGTTTTCGGCGGGTGCTGCTGCGCGCTAACTTTAAGTAACTATATCACGAGAAAAAAACGCAAGAGAAAAGTTTTAAAATTACAGTTAAATTTCTCACGCATTCTACTTTTGATTAAGATTAAAAAAAAATTATGCATATTCCCTATTACGAGATTATTTGATGAAACTGACAAAAAACCGCGCTGCGCGGCCGTTTTTTTCACTAAAGACAGGTAATATTACAAGATTAGTGAATGAAACTGACTAATAATCGCGCTTCGTGGCCGATTTTTGCTATACCTAGATAAGCATTTTTCTAAAAAAATCTGGCATTTCGTGCCTCATATACAGCCATCCTCTCTTACTTTGCTGGTAACCCAAGTCAAGTTCGTAGGGGCCCCATTATCCTAATGTGCCCAAGGCCTCAAATAGGTTAAAGACGGCCTTGTATTAGCCAAGAATATTTAACAATAGTCATACGTCTACTCTATGTCAAGTTTACTTGTAGATTTTTAGTTAAATTTTACTTGTAGTTAAAATGAACCATCATTTAACAATCATATGATTGTATCTGAGCCAAAAAGTTAGTTTGCTAAAATAATATTTTTCAGTGCTCGTATGTGCCATTATGATACCTCCAACATCCAACCCACACTACGAAAACAAACTATGTACACCTCATTGGCTTTTAGTATTAATTAAATGATCGTAATCTAATTTATTTCAACACGTTGATGGGAATTAGGAAATAGTAGGTCTTAGTTAGGTAATAAACTACTATTTCACTGCCGTTTAAGTACGTACCTAGTTTAGTTATATCTCCGTGCTATTATCCTCATTTATAATAAACCTTTATGAGCGTTGTACAACCCAAATGGGAACCTAAGGAAGGTTTTAAAGGTCAGAGTCGTTATGGAAATTGTTTGCCCTAAATAGATGGAAGCACGGGAACTAAAAAAATTGGGCGATTAAGACTCATTTTCACTTCATTAAGACTCAAAAAAAAATATGCTGTAGATCTTAATAAATACTTTCAACGAAAATTGGTTTGAATAAGGTATAATTACACATTTTCCAAAACCGCAAACATAACTTTGTCATTCATACCAACACTGTGAAAAACAAAGTTATTTTTGCAGACAAAAAATTATAGTGGTATTAAATATCGTATGATATAAGGTAACTACGGAAGCCTACGGCGCGTGGCCCGACACGCACTTGGCCAGTTTTTGTACCATGGATCCCATGGATATAGTTTTTTAGGTACACACGATGGCACGTCAGATGTGACAGTTGTAATGCAAAAACTTATTTCTAAGGGTATAACTCAACATGTTACATCTGATGGGCCGCCATCTGTATACATAATTTAGGAGCTTAATAGCGACATTTGTAGAGCATCTACATTGCAATATGTTTAACGTCGGCTAAGTTGACCAAAAATGTGTTATCTCAATCTGTTATCTCAATCTTTTTCTTGCTGTGAAATGAAAACATGCGTCTCTTTGGTTTCACAAATTGGTTTCGCCATTTGGGTTTTTCATTATTATTTGCTTTGGGATTACGTTTTGGGCGGTTTTTTTTCTTCAGTGCTGCTTTATTCTGTGGCATAGCATTAGGCTGCAAGTTTAAGAAACTCAGTACTTACTATGTTAACAAAACACTTAAATAGCTCGTAAATCTCTCGAAACCAGGAATTGTTTGTACACTCGCTCACTCACACAAGATGAGTGCATGTTTTGTAATGTTACTTTCGCGTGTCTTCGCTAAGAGATGTTTTAAGCATTTCTCATAATTTATGCCTCGCTTTGGTTATTTAACAAGAGCCGTAGTTAATATAGTTTGTTTATACTTATTCAAAATATTAATAGGATAAACGAAAGCCTACTACGATGATCTAGATGTTCAAACTTATCACCAACGAGTCCAACGAGCCTTTAGGACGGTAGTACTTATATCTATTCTGAGGGCCTAGCCAAAGTAACATTCGCTAATCTTCGTCATCGCTTTGCTTTCGAAACATGTATGGGATTGACATAAGGTTTCGTAAACAATCGAATTTTAAAACGTCAAATCCATACATGTTTCGAAGCGAAGCGATAGCGAAAATTTGCAAATGTTACTTTGGCTAGGGGGCTAGGGGGGCTGTGCTTTAGGTTCGTTTCGTCCGAATTCCGTCATTTTTTTTATTATGTAATGGAATTGTCCAATACCCGATATGTCTAATCCTCGAATTTGACAGGTAGTATTAGTATAAAGTATAAACTAAAGGCTCCGAGTTTTTTATACTTTAGACTACGTACCGGCCTCAGGCCTCAGGGTACAATTTATTTCAAACTAGTTTTATAAATCTGCCAACTAGTGACAAATATTTTGTGTTTGAAAAGGTGTTATTATGGTATAATTTCAATTTAGATGGAATTTAAATGGAAACAATTTCTATGCCAAATTGCCACAGCTTGAGTTAAACGTATTAATGACAGTTGTAACTAGTCCATTCGAATATTATAATAGGCACAAAATTGTGTTTTGTAACTATTCGGCATTATGACGGTTGTAACCGTAAATATGTAAATTATGTTTAATGTATTAAATTCCAATTCCAACACGTAAATCGTAGGATACTCAGAATAACCAATTTTGAAGAAATACTCTAAATTATTGAGTAACAACGCATAGTCTTACTCATACTCTACGCATAATATAGTTAATCTATTTTTACTATGATTTATTTGAATCTCATCACACAAATAATTCAATAAAAATATCATCACAAAGTTTAATATCACTTTTTGTTTGTAAATATGTTCTATTCTTGTGTAACATGCGTTGTATTGTATTGTACACTGTGGTTGTAGAATGGCTTACAAAGGACTACTAAACAAAGCCATCCACACTCGTTACAGCTAAATTATTATTTATTGGCGACGACTTTTCATCGATGAGAGAAAACAATTCCGTTGCATTACACAATCCGTCGTATACCATGACTGCGCATGCGATTCGCTCATTCAGCAAACAGCGCCCGCGTGCTAGGTATTGAATTGACGTAGGTACAGTATCTCTATTGAATTGTAAACCTATTGAAAGTCGACATAAATATGTTACATAACCGCAGGTGTGTACTCGCCACTTTTCCCTGTCTGATTTTATCATCATCTTCATAATTTTCTACCTAGTTGCTATGGACGCACCCAACATCGTATCATTTCATGACACTTATCTTTAAGTATATCCTTGTCTGCTGCTGCCTGGCTTGCTTACTTTATAATGTGTTGACACACAGACCATACAACAAATACGATTCGTAGTATTTGTTGTATGGTCTAATTCTATGTGTCAGCACAACCAGTGGCCGGTCTTTTTAAATTCTAATTTGTCTATCATTTACATAATTTTATACATTCACAACTCACCACATTCAGACGAATGCAAATAAATACTGATTACGCAATACCGCATGCAAGCATACCCATCGCATCGCGTGCATGCCTTACGTGCGTGACAAGACGAACCCCGCTCTGCATCACCAACTGCGCCACTGGACAGTGGCATCGAACCTGAAACCCAACCAGCTTCATTTATATTCAACAGTTCCTTACTCGCATTGCACGTACATCTATTGATTGTTTATGCAATAGTGAAATGGTTATTTCAATTTTGTCACGATTGTCTGGTGCATCGCATAGAGTAGTAGAGAGAACACTTTTCCGTGAAACTTTCCAAGAAACTTTCAATGGACGTTGTTTGAATTAGAAGTTCTTCACTAAACTGATCTGCCCAGATCGCGAAAAAATATGTTTTTCTCTTCCAGTTCCAACTACTAACTAGCAAAAAATTGGTGTTCGATCAATATTCAAGTCATCAATAATGGTTGTTAAGTATATAAAATTTTCAGTTCAAAATGCTGTTTTATTTTGACTCCACATCGCACATTTTTTTTTTGCCTTCTTAGAGAAATAAAGGTAGTATTTCCTGAACTGAAAGGGTTCAATCTATAAATAGCAAAACTATTTTGAGTTCAGCTTTGAAGCCTTTTGTATTACGTGTGGTGAAAATTACGGTCGCGCGTGCCACTGCATGCGACTTCAAGATGATTATTTGAACGAGCTAGTCCTACAGAAGAGACTGTATGGTTTCGTAAACATGTAAATAATGTTACATTAACTTGAGCTTAAGCTAGAGTCGATGATTCTTGCTTAACACCTACATATCCGTAGGCATTTAGCTCATTTCCGACATTCCGACCTACTACGCAGTTCGATCATGCTTTATAAGAGTTTGATTCACCGCCTTGAGAGCGTCCATAATTAGAAACATAAATTCGACGTTATGTAAAATACTTACTAAATGCAGAATATCCGTTATTATTTAACAAAACTGAAAATAGCTGATTGTCATTTTTAAAGTTTTCAATGTTCATGTAGTTACAAGCCTAATCTGTTGTCCACAGTCAATGATCCAGCTAAAAGAACGCAAAGAAATGGACGAAGCATTCAAAAAAGCGCAGAAACCCTGGGCGAAATTCCTCCAGAAGGTGGAACGCACCAGATTGGAATACCACACGGCTTGCAAACAGGAGCGGACTGCACAGAACCAGGAGAGGAACGCCAGCGGAGACAGCTCGCTCAGCCCGGACCAGGTCAGTGGAAATGTAAGGAACCCAACTTCTTTAAGCATGAAGTTTGGAGTGTCGCATGGTTTGTTTATTTGTTAGAATGAGCAGCATTTCACATATTGTCCATCTGTTTTATTTTTCAATGAATTGTATCTCATCCATCATTAACCTGCAAGCGTAGCCAATAAAAAACTTATCACCCTTAGGGTGGTTCTCGAGAAACTTGGCTCAAGAACTTAGATTAGATTGTACTTATTTCAATAGGTTTTTCTTTTTCCGCACACGATCAATTTGTATCTCACTGATCATTCGATGCTTGCAAGAAAACTTAATTTACTCATCATCAACCTGCAACCATAGCCAATAAAGAACTTATCACCCTTAAGGTAGTTCTCGAGAAACTTGGCTCAAGCACTTAGATTATAGCTTGTACCTATTCCGATAGGTTTTTCTTTTTTCGCACACGATAAATTTGTTATTTTATGCATGTCGCTGATCATTCGATGCTTGCAATGAAATTCAATCTACTCTAAAATATCAAGACGTCTCTTCAAGCGATAATTTCGAGAGTGAAAGAGATAAGACACGTCCGTTTGCCTATCTCATTACATGAGCACATTCGGCGCATTTTTTTATAATTTTCACTCAGCAAAGAAATCAGTAGATACAGGAGAATTGAGAAAACGAATAGCTCTAGCTCCAATATAAATATTTTTATTGCTTCTAATAATGAAGGAAAGGCATTCTTTGGATATCCTTCTCACTTCACTTCATATACGGCACCCGACGTAGATTCTTATCATGCCACCAATCACGCAGTATTATCGAATGCTCCAAGTAAAGATAAGATCACACAATCGCATCATTGTGATGAATTGCCATGTGTCACCATTACCTTCTTACCTTGAAGTTTTAGGTGCATTACATAATGAAATGTTCTAGTTATATTTTGTGTGTAATATAGTTTGGCTTTGCATGATAAAATAAGCAAAAGAAAGAAAATCAAAATACGTTATTATTTATTACTAGCTGTCCCCGGCATGCCTTGCATTGCAATGCCTCGTACGAATAAATAATTTGAATCTTTTTTTTTATCAGAAACTTCCCCGGTGGTAAGTAGAATCATCGCCAAAGTTTCATCACAATCGGATGAAGAGTTTAAGGAGTGTATAGAGGACAAACAGAGGCAATGTTTGTCATAAAATTAAACATTACACCTAGTAACTATTATATTTTAATCTGTGATCAGACTCTGTAGCCGTTGGAAACAAAAAAGTACACTTTTGTAAATAAATGTAAAAATGTATTTATGAGAAAATTCCTTAAATGCCGTATGACGCGTTGTTCGTAAGGAATCTAGGTCGGTTCCGTGTGACTCCCTCATATATGATTCATTCAACCATTATTTAACTTCACACGTAAAACTTTAAGTGAAAAATAGTAATGAATGTATCTCTTTCGTTATCATTTACAAATTCTAAAAAAAATATTCATTTTAAAGATTCCAAAATTCTGGGATAATCTCCACATTAATCACATCTTTACAAAATCTTGTATTAAAATGATTATTTTACAAACATGTTACAAAGGATATTCCTTGTTCTGTAAAAATAGAATGATCTCAACAAATTCGGAGGTGCCAAGGAAAGGTCGTGTTCAACATCTCTTAAAATAACTCGTGAATTTTCTTACTTTCGTATCTCGTAGTTTATTTCACCGGAGTTTTGCGTTTCTGGAATAACTCCGCTAATTATACGAAAAGGGGAATTATTTTAATGGACTTTCAGTCTTTCGTTCTTTGTAAGAAATTCGTTAGCTTCAGCTTTATTCTGGGTTTGTTCCCTAATATGTGCTATCAGACTTATTAAAATAAATCTTTTAAGGCATGCGATGTCGCAATTTAAACTTGACTTTAGAGCTAGCGTTTTTTTTTTCATTTTACTTTATATAGAGTTTTGATAAAAACATAGGTTCAAATAATTAAGTTTTATCCACATAAACTCTTTTCAATCGATTTAAAAGGTCTTCGTCCGCCACTGACTCTTCATCAACGTCGAGTCATTAATTATTAGTGGTATACAAACAGCAACTACCACTCTGTACCCAGTATTTACGTGTCTGTCATCTACATGTAAAGTGGTTTGTGCTACTTTTGAATAACGTCCATTTTAAAATTTATAGATTTCTACGTTCATAAGTTCATAAGGAAAGCTATTAAAAACCTTTACGTTAAATCCGATTGTAATATAAATTAGATATTAGTCTTTGCGTTTATTTCCGAATTTGGTGAATAATTGTGTAGTAGTTGAAATACGCAACATAAATACGGTAATGTAACATGCCCACTGTTTTACGTAAAGAGTGGTTTTCTAAAGTTTCTTATCCCGTCGTTTTACGGGATTATTTTCAAACTCGGATTATTATTACAGTTTTCCCCTGTGCCGCTCCATTCTAAATAGCACTTTCATCACTCAGCTTGTAAGTAAATAATCCCTGGGCATCTGGCTGTGAGAGTGAAGTTTCCATTCAGCGTTGACGTCACAACAGCTGGGCTATTTTGGCCACTCTTGAGAACTACACTTTCTTTAAAAATAATCTTGCGTCAGTGTAATGGCCATCATCGCATCAGTGATGTTCTCTAATGATGCTAATAGTTGTGACTGCTCTTATTTCTCTTTTGTTAAACAAACTGCAACTATTAAAATAGTCAAATTGGCCAAATGAAGAATTATATTATTCAGATGTTGCCCCAATGTCATGCACTTTAATATACTAATGGCAAAAGTTGTTTTACTCATTATCTATTATAATCGTTAGCTTATTATCTTGGAGATGATGTAATCTGCCATATCTGGCGGTAAACAATGGAGACGTGTAGGTATCTAGGCATTGGATCTAAGTACTGACATACAACTGACCTAAACACGCCACTGTGTCCGTGACATCAAAACGCCTGTCTGTTATTAAAAGATGGGCTGTATGTTAGTTAATATTTAATGTAGGTACATATTTTAATCCCAATATTTATTGTATATTATTTATTGCAATGCAAGATTTAGGATACAGAATTAATGTAGTGTATATCGTAAATCTAAATATAATCTGAGGTCCGTATTTATAAACCGCTCTTAACGTGGTGAGCTATCTTGAGATCATACTTGAGATGCAGTTCCTATAAGAAGAGCATCTCAATTATGTTATAATCTAAATAGTTCTCAAAGTTGAGAGCGGTTTAAAGTAAACATTTGAAACTAGATATTATTATGTGTTCCGGATAATCGGAATAAGCAAGAATAAAATTTCCAAATCCACTTATTTTCAAATGGCACTGAGAAAATCCAATTCCTCAAATCGAATGACACTTGTAAAAGCATACGATGAATGAAATCTGAAAGGAAAATTGAAAGATGAATAGGTACTCAACAAGATTACGCGGCTACCTTGACACGGTTCTTCTCCCGCGGAGGAACACGGCAATTATCGCTGGACGGTGGCCGAATGGGCATCGCACAATGCCGTTGTGATCGCTTCCGTCACACTCGCATTCGTATGCTGATCGCTTGCGAGCATGTGTATTTAGTCATTTTGAGAACTGTCACTAATTTCGATACGGCTATTGTTGTCGGGATACGTTTCGTTGTTCCATTCTTGTACGAATTTTGTGAGTGTAAGTAAATACTACTTTTTAAGATATATTTTCTCAGAATGAAGCGTATATCTAGCTCCGATGAAGTTGATTTATTATGTTAGTGTAATCTCAAAAATCTACTCGTCTGTTTACATTAAATAGGAATTTGGTATTTTTGTAGCGAAGTAAATTTATGAGCATTAAATTTCAAGAAAGAAATGGATAAAAGAAAAATAAAAGTCTAAGATCTGAGAAATACATAATTAAAATAAAATCCCTCTTCCTTAGATTCTCTGCATTCGGCCATAGTTGCTGTCCAAATATATCTTGAATGAATGCCCATTCATTCCCATTGTTTTCAGCTTGAAGATAAAACTAAACTTTATTGGCCTCAGGAACAATGGATTTGGAACGCCTCGAGAGCGAAGGAAAACTTTGATCTGCTTCGATCTTTTTAACTAGAAGTAGACCATTAACCACAGGCTTCCGTAATACGGGTGATTTATCTGTCTATTTAAAAACAACCTTGTTTTAAGAAGCCAAAATAATGGTTGAGTGGCGTCTCTGAATTGCACGGCAGGGAGACAAAGGAGCGGATTTAAGAGTACTTATCTCATGAATTATTAGTGATGTTTCATCTAACTTTAACATGAATCGTCGAAGACGTCAGTTGTCCCAGGAAAGTGTGCGCTTATACCCAATTTTCGCGTTGGACCCGCATTATTGTATTATAGGCCGAACCCTCCGTGCATTATTCACGTGGGAAAGACGGTGCCCAATAGAGGCACAGTTCATAAGCATACAGCCTATAATAGGATAGATATCTTGTTAAAAAAACATGAACACATTCTCATCCCAAGTAAGGGCAACTCTAGATTTTAAGTTCCTCTTTCTTCATTAAGGTGATATTATACTATTTTCATACATTGAACAGAATTAAACAAGAGCCCATTCAAAGCGCTAAGTTATGAACTAAATTAACAGAAGTTTTTGCGTTTTGTGAATAAATCAAGTGTTAACATCGTCTCAATACACCTTCGAACTAGTATCCTAGATATTCTAGGGTTGTTTACGATTTTGCATAAAGAAAATAGAACCTTGTGAAGAAATTGCTTAGTGAACTAAAATAGCATACTGAAGCACTATTATGTATTCTGTGACTGAAGCCCCTTTTCTTTTATGTCTGAGATTTTGTATCTCCTTGATACATATGTTACAACATTAGGCACCCGCACAACCCAGAACGATTCGGCTAAGGGTGCACACGGAAGGGAAACGGGACAGGAAGGACAGGTCTTTTGCCGTCCACCCGAGCGTGAACACCCTTCTTTAGCTGCCACAGAGGACGAGGCTTTAAACGACAGATTTTTTTTAATACTCAATGCCTTTGTCCCTCGTAAAGACTTTATAGACAAGGATAATTTTCAGCAGACATTTTGAAAAAAGTTTTCCCACAAATTACAGTTTTTGTTTCTTAAACTTTTTTGGCTGTCTTTGATATTCTTCTGGGAAATCGTTTGTTGTTTTATTTTGCACAACTTGTTGTCCTGTTTCCGACGTTATTAGTTTAATTAAACTCGAACATTTAAACCACAGTATGGTTTTAAATTTAAGCAAGTTAATTTAAACCAACGTCGGCCAAGTACATTCCAGCAGTTTACCCAGTGTTTTATCAAATTAAATCATAGTTGCAGCAAATTGATAAGGTGTTTAGATTTTATGCTTTAGCTAAGAGTCTAGACTAGACTGGGCAACGAACTCGTTAGAAATTGTTGACTGTAAATAAACGTCTATCTATATACACGCGATTTTTGCTCAAACGTTTAGATTTTTTATTTTCCTTTAACTTATGGTTGATATCATAGTTTGCATAACAAATCTATCAAATAGCCGATGGCTATTCGTTTTGTTGCTTTTCAAAGCAACAGAGTTGTTAACTTATCTCAAACAGAACTCTTATTATTGTATATTGATATGTTGTTTTGTTATTACTTGCTATAGGAACATTAGGAACTTAGGTGCTTATAACCTGAACTCTTCATTTAATTTATAAGTATTAAAAATACAATATAGACCTTTTTCCCCTATTTACTTCTACATCTGAGAATGAATGAATGGGTCATACCATACATATCCCACTGCAAGTTTTTTTTTCAGTAACTGAACTACCGAGTCTATAACTTGCAGAATACATGAACTACCTATTCATCAACCGCTTTAAATACTTTGAATAATTACACCTAGAAGCCGTGTCCGCGTATGCAAAGTGAGGCAACTTATACTGAGCCAAAATGGCTCAGTTTTCAGATTTATATCCTTCATAAGTTACCTAATCGTAACTAAAGTCCAAAAATATTATAATTAATCTCTATAAGGTAGGGAAATTGAAACTGTTTTGTACTTATTAGGTATGATTGATTATGTAATAAAATAATGGACAATAAAAATCTGAAAACGGCGCCATTTTGCCTGTTTTAGTTGCCTCACTTTTGACAGCGCGCTTTGTAGGGAATTATCGTTCTAGGTGTAATTATTCAAGTTTAAATAATACCTTAATACAATGATGTTCTAAGTTTATCAACCATACAACAACAATGATACTCGCTTAATAACTTAATACGTCCCCTGAGAAAAATACTCTCAAATAACTAAACTAGCAAAGTAATCCAATAGCTGTGTTCCCCTGGCGAGAGTTTAAGTATTTACGCATCTAGAACATTTCTGAGTACACACGACGGCATATCAGACTATACATGTTGAGTGTTGACTTTGAGACCGTCTTTATGCCCTACCTATGTTATAAAAGTTGTTTTGCAGTTCGACTGTGTTTAACTTGATGTGCTGTCCTGCAGACTTTGCGAACAAATAAAAGCGTACTTGTTGTAATACGTGAGAATTTAACACAACTTTACGACTTCGTGCTATGATACTAAATAGTCATAATGACACAAAATGAAGATTTAGATAGTGGTAAGGTAAGGAAAAATGTATTTGAGAATTCAGAATTTTTCACATTTGGTCATTCTTCAGTTTGCTTTCAAAGTAAACTCTTGAAACCGAAAATAACAACACGACATCAGAAGAACCTAAATCCTAATAAAAAAGAACGTAATATATTTCATAATCTATTTTTGCCTCGAAGTCATCTGATTCACCTCGCTTTTGCTTTTAAATGTGCAAATTAAATTCATTGAACAGCAAATTGGACGGAAGATTCCTTCGTGTCCCTATTTACGTTGCAAATTTATGTTACAACAGTTTCAAGAATGCTGACTTCTGTCAATTCTGTTTGGATATTACGGGTTTCACAATAAAAATTGGCTATCGATATCTGCGAATCGACTATACGTGATTGGAATTCGTATTTCGTTTTGTATAACTGTCATTTTATGTGATACAATGATTACGTGGGTGGATCAAACATAATCTAAACATTTTTGCAATGTTTTCCGATTTTATTATTGATTATTCATATTCCATTGCGTAATCACATTAATATTTATACAAATTGTAATCAATACAAAAGACAACCATGCACTGCTACATTTTGAGTGTGTCAATAATTACTACAATTTTCTTTAAGAGCCCGTTACGATTTTGCCGCTGGCTGCAGCTCTCTCCCTCGCACATTTCATGTTTTCTCAAGATTTCTTAAATCAGAGTTCGCAATTGAAAAATGTGTCTCGGCCACTTTTCGCAATATAAGATTACAGACATATTAAAATATATTCCATTTTTTTGTTGCTAAAGTACAAAAAGTTATTGTTTCTAACAGTTATTTGAACTGACAAATACGATAACTTTTTGTACTTCAGCAACTCGAAACTGAAATATATGTTAAAATGTCCGTAATCTTATAATGCAAAAAGTGGCCGAGACACATTTTTCATGTACGCACTCAGATTTACAAAATCTTGAGAAAACATGAAATGTGCGAGCGAGAGAGCGGCAGTCAGCGGCAAAATCGGTACGGAGCCTTAACACATGCTAATAAATGCATCATAAAACTGAAGGTGTGACATGGTTTTATATGTCAAGCATAGCATATCTAACAAATGTATTCACTTCTGTCACGATTATCACGACTCACGTTGAAGGCACGGGACATTGTGTCCACACTCTATGTACATATTAAAGTATACGTCTTATTATCTTATCTAGTGAGATTTTCATGAAATTCACTCTATCTCTAGGTACTTGTCTGCATGACGGTTGACACAAGTAAAATGATATCACAGATATTCCGAGATGAAAAGGCGTGATAGTATTTTGAAAACATTTTAATTTACGTAAGCATTTTTAGGGTTCCGTACCCAAAGGGTAAAAACGGGAACCTATTACTCCGCTGTGCGTCTGTCTGTCTGTCTGTCACTAGGCTGTATCTCATGAACCGTGTTAGCTAGACAGTTGAAATTTTCACAAATGATGTATTTCTGTTGCCGCTATAACAACAAATACTAAATACAAAATAAAATAAATATTTAAGGGGGGCTCCCATACAAAAAACGTGATTTTTTGCCGTTTTTAGGGTTCCGTACCAAAATGGTAAAAAAGGAACCCTTATGGTGTGACTCAGTCTGTCACAGCTGGATATCTCGAGAACTACTAATGGTATCAACTTGAAATTTGGAATAGTTTTAAGTTGACATTTGCCCAACTATTTTGCAAATAAGAAATAAATAAAAATAAAAATATCTTTTTTACAACAGGGGCTGAAAAGGGGTCTTAAAAATTTGAAGTGGGGCAACTAGGGCATGTGGGGTATCATGTGAAAGAGCGTCGTTTGCACGTTTTCAATCATTTTTTCTTTTTTTTAGGCCGCATAGTTTTCGACTTATAATGAAAATTGTAAAAAAATACCGTTCCCCCTCTTATCTCCGAAGTTTGCAAAGAGAAAAATCTGAAATAATTCTATGTGATAGCAATTTATATAAAGATTACAGGAAAAATAAAACGATGTGTCAATATAGCACACTTTTTTAGAAATGATCAAATTTCTAAAAAAGTTAACATTAGTTCCACTATCGGTCAAGAGATGGCGCTGACCTAAAACTGTAATACTAATTTATTATTCTACTCTGCAGTGTGGTTTGATGGTGCAATTATGATGGTATGGAACCCTCAGTGCGTGAGTCCGACTCGCTCTTGACCGATTTTTTTTTGTACGGAACCCTTCGTGCACGAGTCCGACTCGCACTTAGCCGGTTTTTTAATTGACGAGGAAAGAACACATCATGTTTCTTCTTCAAATTAGATTTTCCTATGTAATATTCAGGAGGTCCAATAATGTTCATATAATTAAAAGTTACATTTCTGTTAATACATTGTATTTATTTAATTCCAAGACATAGTTTATATTTCGTTATTTTGTTAGCAATAATGAAGGTTAGTTGGGAGTGATTCTAATACAATTTGGTTTTTTGAACATTGATCAAACTTTGTGGTGCGGCTTAGATCATCAAACTGAAGAACTTTGTCTATGGGACCAACTTCATCAGAGCAAAAAAAATCAGCTGTTCCATACATTTTGGTCGAGTAGTTATCTAGTTATTGATGTTTTCTATGGAACAGCTGAATTTTTTTTTTGATCTGATTAAGTTGGTCCCATAGACAAAGTTGTTTAGTTTGATGGCCTAAGCCACACCACAAAGTTTGATCAATGTTCAAAAAAACACACTGTATAACTGCCCATGGCTACTGTGAAACATTGTACTTTAATGATCAATCAGTATTCTCCTCGGGCGGCTTTAAAACTTAAAACCAACCTTGTATTTATACAATCGGGTTTTAATCGATTACCGCTACAAGATAATCGAATAATCGATTACAACACGATACTAAATATTGTTTAAAGCGATGCAGTTTGGAACCTTGTCTTGCTTTCTGGCGTTATGTAACAGCTATGTAGGGCACTTACCGCCACCTGCATGACTTAACTTTAAAATTTTAATCATGTGAAATAGGTCTCTTGTGGCAAGTGTAACAAAGTTTAATAATGCAAGGGAAATATTTTATTTATATCTACAATTCTTATTAATGTTTCTAGAATTTTGCGTCCACTTAAATACAATCACTGCGATTGAGTTGGATTTCTAAATTTAAGTCGTAGCCTCCTATATCCTCAATTATTATGAAATTACACATTTAAATTAAAATCTGATTATTCTAATATCTATCTATCGTCTGGCTTGCTTTGGCCATGTTATGAGAAAGGATGAAAGGCATATTACTAGAAGAGTAATGGATATGAATGTTGAGGGCTGGAAAGTAAGAGGAAGACCGCAGAAAAGATGGATGGATTGTGTGCGGAATGATATAAATGTGAAGGGAGTGGATGAGGGGAGGACGAGTGTCAGGAAGGAATGGAAGAGAAGGACGCCCTACACCGACCCCAAATAAATTGGGATAAGGTTAGGGGGCGATGATCTGATTATCCTAATCAACGTTGGAACTAGGGTCATAAGCGCCCTGACAAGATTTGAATTTTGCTCCCCAAGACTTATTTCTAGGATCATGAGCGCCCCTGTCAAGATTTGAATTTTGCGCACCAAGACTAATAGACATTTTTCTAGCTATGGGTCAGCAAAGTGCGCCTCCTTGCTTGGCTACGGCGCTGATCCTAATCCTCTTTCACACAGACGAATAAGCATCAGTCAGTCATAATTCTGTCTAGGCCCTATCACCAAGTGGCTTTCCTGGCAACCAAAAAAGAAACCCCTACTTGTGACTGTCTATAATGAATGTAAGAATTATAATATTCATAAATCAAACCCATTAGATATGTTTAAAATGGATGTTTGGGCATCATATATAGACGTAAGGACAAATATAGTAGATAATTTAGATTGTGTAAGAGAAGCCAAAAGTAAATATTCACCCACCTCTTTGAGAGTCGAAGTAATTATGGAGCTGAATGAAAAGTATGAAGGCTGGGCACGAATTTTTACTGATGGTTCAAAAGAATCTCTTAGCTTAGGTGCTGCTTATTGTGATGATAAGGGAAGGTCGGCTATGTTCAAAACTGTTTCAGAAATCTCAATAATGACCATGGAACTATTTGCAATCTCAGAAGCTCTGAAGTACATTGATAGTTTAGAAGGACATCATTTTGTTATACTTACGGATAGCAAAAGTGCCTTACAGCATTTAGCTCGATGCGCCTCTGGACATAGCAGAGGTGCACCGATAGCTTATGATATTTTAAACAAAATCCATCAAATCAATTATAAATGTATTAACCTGAGATTGCAATGGATCCCTTCCCACATAGGCTTAAAAGGAAACGAGGAGGCTGACAGATTGGCAAAATTAGCAGTTAATGAAGGTGCTGAAACAACTATTTTACCAATGTATTCAGAAATATTAAATAAATTTAAATTAAAATGTTTTCAAAGATTTAAAGAATATTTTGATGAAAAGAGCAAAGAAAAAGGAATTTGGTATAAAACTTTACAATGTCAGCCTCCAAAGATCCCATGGTTCTATAATATAAATAATGCAAATAGACAATTCATAATAACAGCACTTCGTATTCGTTCGGGTCCATTCATTCATTCATCAAAATTGGGTCATTATCCATCCAAAAAATTCGGTCATCTCATGAGAAAAATAGATTCTCCAAATTGTGAAATTTGTGGTACCGTTGATGACATCCAACACATGCTCTTGGAATGCATCAAGTACAGTGGGGCGAGGGATTCATTGATACAGAAACATAAGATAAATAGACTAGACGTAGGGAAATTTCTGACAATACTAGCAGACCCGCAATCTGCGGTGTTTAAAGAACTTATCAATATGTTTCTGTATCAATGACCCAAGTGTTCCCTTATATCTATGATTGTTATTTAGATAAGGGTATGATGAGGCTGACATACCTAAACTAGGTAAAAGCCTCTAAATTAAAATAGATAAAAAAAAGTGGCTTTCCAAAATGTTGAATAGAAATGAGTAGAATATTATAGAAATTAATATGTAATTTGACGTTAGATGTCGCTGACCATAGACAATCACGGCGATTTGAAGTGTCAATTTCATACACCTAATGTCACTTGTATTGTATTCTATTCGAATAATCGAAAATATCTAGACCCTCAGAGTTACCAGATCTAATAATGAGATTTCCTCCTGACTTTTCAGTAAATTTTCTGACACTTTGTACACCTACATTCCATAATACATAAAAGTTCATCTTCTAAACGTCAACTAAATTAAGAATGAAGAATCTTTATTTTTCAGTTGACGTTTGATAATTTTTTTCTCACCAAAATGATTGACAAATCATGTGTTTTCATTAAGTACTTACACTTTTTGGGATTTCAAAAATCCCTGACAACTACAGTTTTTCCCTGATTTCCTGATGGATGCCTTAAATTCCTGACACGTCAGGAAAATTCCTGACATCTGGTAACCCTACCTCAGACATAAGATCACTACTGTGTATCAACCACTACAGAACCTGTCGGTTAGTCAGAGTCGTCGCGATCAATTCTTCTGATGTCGATACGATTCCTTCTTTCACGTCTCCGCAATGTTCCCATGCGTTCATTGTGCCGATAGCACAGATTCCTTTGCCACAGTTGAAGTGTATCCAGTGATGCATCATACCTCCTGTGTCTGTGTTTCCCGAGAGGTACAATCTAGGGGCCTTCAAGTCGCAAGTGAATAGTTATCTTCTAGTCCCGGCGTAATAGCGGTCAATATTATAAATTCGAAAATCAGTTTGTTTGTGACGCCTTCACATCTAATTTATTGAACCGATCATCATGAAATTTTGTGTAGACGTTGTCAGGGATACAGAGAAGGACATAGGGTACCTTTCATTCCTAAAAGGTACTGTTCTCGAGGGATAGAGACATAACTGTCCACGCAGACGAAGTCGCGGGTGGCCGCTAGTCTATCATAAAAAAAGTACCTTATCGTCTTCGTTCAAACCAGGGGTTTGTTCACCGGCTTCTCATTATCTGTCTTCATGTCTTTCAAAGACAATATTTAAGATACTAACACCACTACACCAATTAGTAGTCCTTTGATTCCTTTTGGATAAAACGTTTTATTGTCATAAAATGAAACATTATTAAATATTTAATTGACAAATCATCTAATTTGTGTTGACAAATGTGAAGAAATCCGATTAAAAACATTGAATGTTTCATTCAAAATCTAGCAAAATTAGCCCCGGAAAATTTTAAAGTTGCACTCTGTATTGGGGCCATGACATGCGATGCGACACTTCCTGACTTTGAATAATACCTAAATAAAACTTCTTATCGTGTTTCGTTGTTGTTATTTTGTTGAATAGCATTATGGACGCAATAATCTAATTCTAGAATATGACTTGCTTGTTAGTTAATGCATTAATTTAGTCAGTCAGGATACAGTTCTCTTCAGTTACTGTAGGCTTGCTCCACTGTGCGGCAGTCGACAGCTTTCATCCACCACATTCATTTGGATGAAACGTTCAGATTGCCACAACATTTGCGGTTGCGCCGAATACACACGCCCACCAATCTCGTGTCCGTTCTATAAGTTTCTAGTACGATTTAACTTAACTTTTCACTCGGTTTATTATTGATGAAAAATAAACACTGCAGACCTTTATATATTTCTAATTTTTTTGATGTGGCTTAAGTATCCAATTACTTACAATTAGCGATCGTATTTGATGAGCAACAATAATATTATAATGGTCCAGTATTCCTTATAACCTTCGTTGTTTTCAGAAATTCAAATCTGAAATGGCATTTTATGAAAACAAGTAACGTTTCAATTATTTGTGTTCGACAAGCAGCTACTCAAAGGAGAAGAATTGATTTTATTTGCACAGGGCTCTATTCCGCGGGGTTTTGGGCAGATCAACAGCGGATAGAGAGCGAAAATGTTATTTGCGTCGCCGACCCGTAAACATGTCGCCGACTTTCGGATACTTGTAGAAATGGATTATTTCCGCCCTGATGCCTTTGAAGACGATCTCGGGAAAATAGATTTTTCCTTTTAAGTTTAACTAACTATTAACATGTTTTTGTAAACACCGTATTTTTAATACGGCATGGATAAAGCACGATGTATTGAGATCAAGGTGTCCTGAATCTCGTTCCGGTACACGCAATCCTTAAGATATTGGACTGAATATCAAAGTGCTGAAGGTTGCAATGTTAAAAAAAACAGTACTGCAATTAGGCATAAGTAAAACACAAAAAACAACGAATAACACGCAATTTTTCATTAAGCAGGTTCATTGCCACACTCTCACGTTGATCTAAAAAAAAACAAAATTATAATGAAATCGGACCGCGCGTGGAGTTCACATTGACCTAGAAATGAGCGACAACTCGTTACATAGGAAATTGAACGTCACATCCACGCGACACACGGCAGACGTTTGTATATTGTCGCCACCATCCTCGTGTAGATTTTATTATACAGTGTGTTTGGTGCTATACCGTATAAAGCCGAATATAGGGTACCATGCGTAAAACCCCGGAAAATTAGAAACTATTATAAACCCTGAAAACCACAACTTTATTTTCTTTTTAAGAAAAACTGCTTAGTGGTAATTTTCCGAAGTTGAATGCATGGTACCCTATCTGCCATATTCGGCTTTATAAGGCTACTAGCGGCCGCCCACGACTTCTCCTGCGTGGAAAGGTTTTTGCTATCCCTCGTGAACATTACTTTTTTCGGGATGAAAGTTACTATTTATGTCATGTCAATGATGAGATTTTTATTTTCCGTATTTTTTAAATTGAAATTTGTACTTTCTGGCAATCCATTGATAGTCGACAAAGTTTAATGATAGAATTGAACCAAATTCACGAGGAACTTTTATGTATTCGGCATCCTTGTGGAAGTATTCGCGGTTGTCAACAGCATATTGTTGGAGGAAAGCATTCCTCATGGCCAACATGGTGAAAACACCATCGGCCCCCTGATTATCTAAAAAGAAACTATTTAGCGACCGGTTGCATTTGACATACATTGCCACTTTTCTTTGGTATGTTTTTTTTAACCCAAAAAGAAGTAGCAATGGATCACAATCATCTGTGAACTGCAACCAGTCGCTAGGTGGTTTTTAATTAGATAATCAGCCCGCCGATTACTACATAGATAGTAAAAATCTGGTCACGCCACTCATTGGAGACCTTTGTCAAACTAACTTATATCTTCTGCAATCTCCGACAAAACGCGTTTACCCTTGGTATTGAGCTCCCCATCACAAGTTAGTATTAGTATCAGTGGAAATGTCACGTTTCGTCGCTTGGAGATTAATACGAGGCGTGCCATGCCAGCCTATTATTGGAGATAAGAGCTCCTCATGGCTAACATGGTGAAAATACCATCAGAGAGAGCAGTGGCGTGCACTCCATACATGCAAATAAGCACTGCATACCCTGTAGTCCCATAAATATATGACCCTAATTCCCTAGCCTATTATTTGTAAACTACTTGTAATTAACCCATTATGAACCCATCATCGTGCACAGCACTTCTTCGGCTTTCCGTGTCTATTAGTTTAAGCGCCATCTATTTGTGGTTTTTGAAACTAAATTCACTTCAACCAAAAATCACAAGAACAAGAACCAACGATCGGCCGGGGGCGACAGAGGCGCCAATTATTTACCGCGTGTCCATAAGCAGTACTACGGGCTGCTTCTTTTTCATAGAACGAATCTCGTGTAGTACACATCAAAAGTGTGACTGTGTGCGTGAAAATGTATGCGCGTGTTTATGTTTTGGAGGCACTGCTTATTTGCAACCCGACCGACCGCGTAATGATTGCATTGAAGAGAGTAGCGTTTTTTACTTTGCCCTTGCAGTTGCAGTTAGTTTTGCTTTGTTTTGATTGTTTTTCTTGGCGCAAGTTATTGACTATTTTAAGTTAAGTACCTAAGTAATTATTTCGTTGATTTACTGTGAAAAATTCAATAATTTACATGCGAGACCTATGCTGGCAAAGTTTGTTTAAATAAATTAAAAATTGCCGCTTTATCGAGGTTATCTTTTGAGGATAAAGTTTAATTAAATTGATTGCAAAGGGAAGATGCGTTGTGTTTAAAAACATGGTAGGTAGGTTATGAATGCCCCTCGTTCTTTTCATAAAAAGTTTTAATATAATTAATTATAACTGGCTAACAGCTTGTACACACAAACCAATTGTATTGTTTTCTATGCATTTTGTTTTCCAATCAAGATGATCAAAATGTTTGGATTTCGTTCAGTATAGGTTGGCAGATACCGAAACAGTGATAAAATTGGTATATTTTTTATCCGTGCCTACCCTGTCTAAAATCTCTGTGCACGCCACTGAGAGAGAGTGATTATGTACTAGTTAGTAAAAATCAGGTCACTCTACTCATCGGACGATCGACCTTTGTCAAACTTATATCTTCTGCAATCTCCGACCAAACGCGCTGACCCTTGGTATCGAGTTCCTCATTACAAGTATTAGTATCAGTGAAATGTCACGTTTCGTCGCTTGGAGATTAATACGAGGCGTGCGTGTCGGAAGGCCGGCGCACGGCTAGAACGCTTTGTGCTCTGATTGAATACGGCTGCTGAGCTACTCGAGAGGAAACGTTGCAGGGATGCCACATAAAGAAAATAAAGATAACTCTCCACGTTCCTTTGTGCGATGTAAGTCATTTCCGCGATTCGTCCCATGAGAAGTTAGCTACTTTATCGAAAAGCAACATTAGGTTTAGGACACTTTCAGAACTGGGTATAATATATCGTAGTCGCATAATACAATTATGTCAAGGGCCTGGACTGAAAACTGGAGAGTTGTGGGCACTCCAGAACCCTCCACTTTCTAAAGTCTTAGAAAGTGGAGGGTACTAGTAAGTAGCGGATTTCGATAAGAAATCCCAAGGAAAATGTAAACGCTATTTTTGTTATTTGGATTGTCAGCTATGGCTTTGACTCAGTCAGCTAACTCTGACGTCGTGCAAAACCTTACTATATAGTCTTACCTCTTTTTTAGTGTAAACAAACGTTATGACAATTGAATCCCGGTTCCCAGCCCCCTGATTTAGTAACTTTGTTGCAATCAACTCTGACAGAAATCGCAGTTACATTGCTGCTTTAGTAAGAACCAATGTGATAACTATCTTATTTAAAGCAGCAATGAAACTGCGGTTTTAATCGAGAATTATTATCAAAGAGGTTAAGCAGGGTTGCAAAAAATCATGTTTTTTTTATTTAAATCAAAAAAATCAGATTTTTTAAAAAAAATCGTGATTTTTTAGATTTATTTGATTTTTTTGATTTTTATTAGGTTTTGCAACCATTACCCTAGTTTTTCTTGTGGGCAACATTTCTATTTAGGTAGAATTGATGTATAGGGCTGGCAACACTGCCAAAAAAAGTAAAATGTTACATTGACCCGAAATAACGATTTGAGTTTTAAGTTTCAAGTGTTTATATTTCCGAAAATTAATTATCTGTATCTGTCTGTCTATGCTCCTTGCATTGCATGTAATGAATGAATGAAAGAACCTAATCATTATTGTTATATTTTTACTGACACAAAAAATCTAATATTTGATTGTTGGTTTTTATTGCGATAAATAACGTACATACTTTGTATTAATATTGTTTTCGAACATTACAGTTGATTAATATGCAGTCCCAGCGTATAATTAATTCATTTTTCGGATTTTGATTTAAATCAGTGATTTTTATTAAAAAAATCATCCAATAAAAATCGTGATTTAAATCATGATTTAAATCAACTTGATTTAAATCATGCAACCCTGAGGTTAAGTAATCAGGGGACTGATATAAACAGCTACCTAAGAAGAAATATCTTTCTTTGTCACGTCCATCGATTCGAAAGACAGCGTCGGAAGGCCGGGCAGACCGAAACCGAAGCCCTTTGTCCACGCGTTGAATCTAAGTACCGTTCGAAGGTTGACTGTGTTATTTTATAATAGTCTGGTCCCTAAGCTCCCGTATATACCCTGTTCGCTGAATCAAGCTAGCAAAGCGCTGTCTCATTCTCACATTTGCATACAAACGATAAGGACAACAAATGACCTAGCGCCGCCCACGAGCCCCCAAAACAGGTATTAAATCGTATGGCGTGTTCATACTGCTAATACAGGGTCGATATCTTTTTTCTTGCTCTGTGGTTAATAGATTGGGATTTTTTCAATTAAACATTATGTTGATGTTAAAATAATATAATTAAGTAACAAAATTAATTAAAATTATAATAAAAAAATATTAGGTTTAAGTATAACACAAAAATATATCATAAACACAATGATTGCAACGAACAAGGTACGCGGTAGACGTCTGAACGGTACGGAGAGCAACGGCAGACTAATAGTGACTCGCATTGTGAACACAGTCTTACCCTCTTATCTGCGTCCAATCGTGTGCAAGCGCATCCTTTCCGTACTAGCTTCATTCGGCGAACAAGGTATAGTGTAATAAGGGGAGTATTTTTTTACAATAACCTGACAAGGTTTACCTAAATGCCGGTGGTTGAACAAAACAAAAGCCAGCTTCTCTTCATTCATTACTTATGCAAACTTGGGGTGCCTGCCTTTTTCATAAGGTATTCGTAGGCTAGTCGTTTAAATAATTACTACACAACTCCGACGTATGATAGTTTTAAATGAAGCAGTTTTTGTTGTAGTTAGTACAGATATGCGAGCGAAACCAATCTTGAAGAACTACAAAGATGAACAATGTTGAAGTAACATAATTAATAGTGATAATTCATTTTACAAAAACTTTAATACTGACAACTGACAACCCTATAGTTTTGTGAGTAGAGTAGACATTTGTGATGGATGACGCTCCAGACTGACTGCTCAAACCACACACACACGCATCCTGTACATACATACGTATACAACAAAGAGTCTGAAATAACTATGTGACTAAATATTGTGCCTATTTACACGTTATTATGAACAGCAAGTAAATATAATTCAGGTTCTACTTTCATTGTAAAAATACGTTGCATATTACAAAAATATATGGACTTAGTAAATGAGGATATATACTGAGGTCATGAGGAGCTCGATGGCACAGTGGTTTAGCGCCTGGCCCAGCGATTGCAGAGGTTAAGCAACGTCCGCAACGGTCGGTCATGGTATGGGTGACCAAAAATTTATTATCTCGAGCTCCTCCGTGCTTCGGAAGGCACGTTAAGCCGTGTTGGTTCCGGCTGCATTTGCAGTCGTTAGCACCCACCAATCCGTATTGGGCCCGCGTGGTGGGTTATGGCCCGTCCTCCTTATCCACCCATAAGGAAGGCCTGTGCCCCAGCAGTGGGGACTTTAAAAATGGCGGATGGACTGAGGCCATATAAATTACAAGCGGCCGCCCGCGACTTCGTCTGCGTGGACAGTTATTTCTCTATCCCTCGGGAACAGCATCTTTTTTCAGGATGAAAGGTATCCTATGTCCTTCTATGTACCCTTGACAACGTGTATGCAAAATTTCATGATGATCGGTTGAGTAGTTAAGACGTGAAGGCGTAACAAACAAAGAAACAAACGGACTTTCGCATTTATAATATTAGTAAGGATAAAGAAATATTATATCAGTAAATGAGCCGCTATAACAGCAAATACTAAAAAAAAGATAAAATAAATATTTAAGGGGGGCTCCCATACCACAAACGTGATTTTTTTCTGTTTTTTTCGTACGGATCCCTCCGCGTGCGAGTCCGACTCGCACTTGGCCGGTTTTTAACAACTGCCTGTTGTTTTGTGGTGGTGATAATTAATTGCATACTGTTGACAAATGACAAACTAAATTAATTTACAATGCCCTCCCACAATTTATATGGCTCGCTGAATGAAACGGTCACTTTTAATTGCACTTAATTAAAAAAAAAATATTAAAAAGGAACAATTGAAAAGTTTTGCGTGAAAAGGGTGACATTTTCTTCCAAAACAATTGTTTTTGTTTCATTGTTTTTAATTTTAGTTGTGTTTTGTTTCCGGCGCCGGCCGCAGACGACGCTGTTGGTAAGCGAGTATGTTGCTTGTACCTATGTTGTACCCTGTGTCAGTACAAGTAGGGTACAACAATAACACTCGGACACATCTGAGTGAACTTATTGTTGTACTCTTCGTCCCTCTTTTAAGACGTTGCATTCCTCATTAATGTTTTCAGTATTACCCCAGTATGAAACTTTTTGATAGTATTTTTCTACCTGCTAAAGAGCTCCATTCCTCACGTTTTAAACAACAGCTATCTATTTATCTACTATCTGCCGTTCCTTATAATTTGCAGAGAGAGCCCAAGTAGCAAAAAAATGTTTTATAAAGGTTGCGAATGCCAAAAATATTATCCTTATAAAAGCTATATTATCGATAATAAGACTGTATTTGGGCACAAATTATAAGGCCTAAAACTCTTGTAAAAGTTTTATAATTACCATATAACTAACTAATCTTTCTCATAATTACCTTATACAAGTAATGGTTTTGCTAATTTGTCTTGAAAAAGCAAGAAATTTGCTTTTATACTGTTAATCATCCTTATAATCGTTAATTAAATGCTGCTATAAGAGATATTCCACTTATAGCAGTATGTGTTTAATAAGTATAAGGGTTCTGACGACTTGATTTAAATCCATGCAAAATAAATCAATGTTCAAGAAAAAAGTTACAACGAAACTTGTGAAGTGACTGTAATGAAGGATTGCCACAAAGTAAAATATAGATGTACCAGTTTAAAAGGCTTATCAAGTTTAATACGTTAAAATCTATGTGGCAAATTATTTTCATTGCAAATTTATGCAAGTTTTATATAATTTTATAATGCGCTTTTTAAATTCTTTATTTTTATGATTAAAAAATAAGGTTTATTTTTTATGATTCTAATTCAAATCCACTATAAGAATGATTAGCAAGTTTACTGCGTTTATAAAACACATATACGGCGAACGCCCTTATAAAAGCATTAGGATATTCTAAGCGCTCCACCATATTGAAAGATTTAGTATTCAATAATTTGAATAAAAAAACACTTTTATTTATAGTAGTAGTAGTATTACGTTTTAACTTATACCTACTTTCTATGAATAAGAAAGGAGAAAGATTTTATAAAAGCACACGTCTGTTGAAGGTCCTTACTAAATAAGTACTTGTAACGCCCAAATCAAGTATATTTATAAGAATAATACCCTTGTAGAGGTTATAATAAAGTATGATGTAAACTTTAGTTCTTGTAGCAGTTATATGAAATTCCATTTAACAATTGCTTTATAGTAGCTGTAAGATGTACAACTATAAGGGTATTAGCCATATAAAAACTTTATAAAAATTTAAAAAAGTACGTGGCAAATGCGACTATATGGCTAATTTATTATATGACAAAAAGTACTACACTTTGCTTCTATATGGCTAGTGGTTTTTTAATAACTATATAAATCCGATTTATAAGCGATAATACAGTTGCCTAACAAGAGTAATATACCATATTAGCAAAAAACACTTATAGCTTGCATTTATAAGGAGAATGGTAAAAGGTGTGCGTTACCCCAGCAAAAAGTTGAGCTTTAGAGAGATGAGACCTTATCAGATAATTAGTGTGTCATGAGGAGAAATTTGTTTACTAATAGCAAAATTTGTGTGAGTTGTAATTTTTAAGATATATGAGAAAAACAGATTTTGCTGGGGTCACGTTTTAAACATTACCCGGGCAAAAAAAGTTGTCTCAGCCTGGAACCAAATACATGAATAGATAGCTTTTGTTGCATAGTAAATGTTAGCAAATAGCAAACATTGTGTGTGTTATGGTTCTTGAGTTATTTAAGTTTTTGCTGGGGTAACGTTTTGGGTTTTCCCAGATCTCGAAAACGGTTCAACGCAGAAGTTTGAAAAAAATACCACTAAGAGACCTTAATTTGTTTAAATTTGTTTGATTGTTAGTTTTTGATTTGGTTGTCGCAAACCAACGTAATTAAATGGTTTCGAAAAACAGAAAAAACGAATTTGCAAGTAAACTACTACACTTATAATCAAATAAACAGCTGTTAAAAATAGCCGTGGTAGACACTTATTACGTCAAGAATTTAAGGCTTTGTAACTTTACACGATATAAAGATATAAACAAATTTGATAAATTTTAGACTGGTCGTACTTTAGCAATCGAATACACAGTTTCCATAACATTAAGACACATGGCATACATTAAACAAATTTAAGTAATTCATTAATATTCCTTCCTGTTAATTTCAGCTTTCAATTACGCCTATCATGAAAGTTTTAACAAAAACAAGAATATGACAACAATTCTCTAATAAGCCGCCTAAATTGTAGAGGTCACGTAAAATCGACCGCGCTATACATAAGCGTAACCATCTTAAATGAACGGGATAATATGGATCTTTTGTTAGTACAGTTGCGTACAAAAGTTTGCTGGTCAGATTATCTTTAAATATAAAATGTACGTTAGTCTCGCGAAAACTTAAGATTGGCGTGGCCGATTTTGGTTTTAAAATGTTTGTCGTAGTTCCAGGGGAAGGTTTAAATGGTGAGAAATATACCTATATGGAAAAAATGCGAGGTAGTTTCCTGTTTTTACCTGTCAAACATAGTGGTCACTGGATTGACATGAGTGGGTTTGGTATTAAAATAAAACATTTGGTTTGAAAAAACAGAAGCAACAAATTACTATAAATGTATATATTGATACTGACAAATAAATCACACTATAAATTGCTTAGCGAAATTATTACCTAATTAGGTTTAGATTATTATTTACCTTTATTTATGTAATGTTGAGTAGGGCATGGAATACCGGAATGATTTTCATACCGGTATTGATACCGGTATTGAAATTTCAATTACCGGTATACCGGTATTTCGGTATTTTTTCGGTATTTTTTTTAAAACTGCTAGTTAACTACTTTTTAAAAGATTCTAAGAACGATTAGTAAGTCTTGTTTGTGGAGAGTGATTAAAGCTATTTTCTACGCTATACTTTATGGCAGAAACACTCAAACTATTTACCAACTGCCTAGAAACCACAAAATTAGTTATTAAAAAATAAATAAATCTAGGTAATTAAGAATACTAAAGAAAATACGTAATAAATCAACAAATATCAAAATTTCCATAGAGAAGATGGTTGGAGAGTACCACCAGCTTGGGACTAGTGATGTACAAGACTCGAGTCCACCGAGTCATTTTGTCTAGAGCTCGGAGTCGTTTTACAGGGTTCACCTCGTTTGTATGAAGCTCGACGGCTCGGGAGTCATTTTCAGAGCTCGGCCGATTTCGAGCCATTTTCACGGCTCGAGCCTTTTTGAGAGCTCGGTCGACATTGAGGCTTTTTCACGGCTCGAGTCTTTTTCAGGGCACTAATTGTGATGGGCTGTTGATGAATGAGGATATGTAGAGCTAAAGCACAATAGATTAAGCATCTACGGTGCTATTTATAACATAAGGCATTCATCTTTTTCAGTTCTAATTTTGGAGACTAGACACTAGAGTCAGATTTTCGGGGCTCTGTGAGCTCGATAGGCTCGGTTTTAACATCTCCGTAAATAATAATATTGTAAATATTATTATTTAGAGATATTAAAGTATAAAAACATAAATTCTAAGTTTTTTATTAGACCGGCGTTCATTTTAAGACTCGAGCTTTTTTGAAGGCTCGAGCTCTTTTGATAGGTTCGAGCACTTTTGAAGGCTTGAACTCTTTTGAAGCCTCGAGGCGTGGCTCAAAGAGCTCGTTGCTCGGCTAGGCTCGGGCTTACGAGCCTACCGAGCTGACTCAAGTCTTCAAAAGTAGAACTCGACGACTCGAGTTTTGTACATCACTACTTGGGACCCTATAATTCATCAACTAAAATCCCATCCCAAATCACACACTGCAGGATCTAGATACAATTAGTTCGTTTTGTAGATAGGGATCAAAAGGGAGGTCGACATAACCTCTCTGAGTATTCTTCCGCCAGTTCTTTCTCTGAGAGGCCTCCTAATTTGTGAACTGGTGGTAGATTCAGTAGCTAAATCGTGTTTTCTGGCGCAATATAACTCAAGTAAAACATTAAATAATACTTTTTTATTTGGTTCTTTAAAAATGGGAATAAGCCCCTCTTAAAGAACTACAGACCTATGCTAAGAACGCCATGTCCTTACGAATCGTCACGCTCGCAAGTTTGACGACTTCCAAGTTCCAACCTCCCGAACAAGCCGGGTTTCAAAAAGGCTTTAGCACCATAGTCTAGAGTTCTAGACCACAAATCCAACTGCAGCAAGGTGTGAGACAGGGAGACGTTATTTGTCTGAAACTGTTCACAGCTGCGTTGGAGGACATCTTTAAACTCATAGACTGAAATAGACTTGGTATCAATATTAATGGCCAGTACCTAACACACTTTCGTTGTGCCGATGATATTCTAACCTTCGTTTACAGTTTAGACCTTGGAAGACCTGAATACAATGCTCGAAGATCTCCGTAGTCAAAGAGTGGGTCTCAGGATGTGCCCATGTACCCATGTTGTGCCCGCTCCAGTTCATGTTGGGAACACTACACTTAAAGTTGTTGACCATTACGTATACCTAGGACAGGTAGTCCAGTTAGGCAAGTCCAACTTCAAGAAAGAGATTTCTCGTCGAATCCTACTCGGATGGGCAGCATTCTGGATGCTTCGAAAAATCTTGGCGTCTGACTTACGACTTACCTTAGTGTCTCGAGACGAAAGTCTAAACATAAAGATAATAATTTATCTATATTAAAAGATAGTTTACGGCAGTGAAACGTGGAGTTGGTCTCTTAAGGAGTAAGTCTCAAGGTCACCCAATTTCCAGCATGCATTGTAGAGAGCCATGCTCCGTGTTTCCCTGCGTGATCGAATCAGAAATGAGGAGATCCGTAGGAGAACTAAAGTAACCGACATCGCTCGAAGGATTGCTCAGCTGAAGTGGCAGTGGGCGGGACACATAACGAGAAGAACCGATGGTCGTTGCGTTGGGGTGAAAAGGTTCTGGAGTGGTGACCGCATACCGGACGACGTTTCCCGACAAGGTGGATCGACGATCTGGTGAAGGTCGCGGGAAACCTCTGGATGCGGGTAGCGCAGAACCGGTCGTCTTGGACATCCTTGAGGGAGGCGAGAAGGATCTCTCCTTGAATGAGACCAGCAGTGGTCGTCGTGCGATGATGATGAAAACATTAAACGAACAACTAAAAGAAATATCATTAAATGCCATCTAGATACTAGCTATATGCATGCAGTGTTTTGCGTAGTTGATTTAGTAGTGATTTTTCCTATAATCGTGATTATTCGTGATTCGTTGAATTTTCATATCGTAAACTCATCTTCAGTATGGACAACACTGTGAACCATAGAAATTGAACGTTCTGCATAGTCTTTAAACACCCTTGCAAAAATATATAATCTTTTTTCGAAATACCGAAATACCGGTATTTTACTCTCAAATACCGGTATCAAAATACCGAAAAAAATTGCCGGTATACCGGTATTTCGGTATACCGGTATACCGGTATCCATGCCCTAATGTTGAGTGCCTTCAAAATTTTAACTTTCATGAATTATTACATTCTTTTTAAAATACTATTAATCGCGTAAGTTTATTATTTGATATAAATAAACACGATATTAATTTATAAAATAGAAAACTAGTTAAATCTAAGCTACATCAATAACATTTTTCTTCATAACTGTACAAAACATCGGATACTAAGCTGCTAATTTGCGAAGATAACCCGTACGTATGGTGCGGTCGCTTTTTAGTGACCTTTACAATTTGGTCGGCTTATTCAAGAATTGCTGTCTTAATCTTGTTTTTGTTAAAACTTTCATGATAGGCGTAATTGAGAGCTGAAATTAACAGGAAGGAATGTTAATGAATTACTAATGTATGCGATGTGTCTTAATGTTATGGAAACTGTGTATTCGATCGCTAAAGTACGACCAGTCTAAAATTTATTAAATTTGTTTATATCTTTACATCGTGTAAAGTTACAAAGCCTAAAATTCTTGACGTAATAAGTGTCTACCACGGCTATTTTTAACAGCTGTTTAATTGATTATAAGTGTAGTAGTTTACTTGCAAATTCGTTTTTTCTGTTTTTCGAAACCATTTAATTACGTTGGTTTGCGACAACCAAATCAAAAACTAACAATCAAACAAATTTAAACAAATTAATATCTCTTAGTGGTATTTTTTTCAAACTTCTGCGTTGAACCGTTTACGAGATCTGGGAAAACCCAAAACGTTACCCCAGCAAAAACTTAAATAACTCAAGAACCATAACACACACAATTTTTGCTATTTGCTAACATTTACTATGCAACAAAAGCTATCTATTCATGTATTTGGTTCCAGGCTGAAACAACTTTTTTTGCCAGGGTAATGTTTAAAACGTGACCCCAGCAAAATCTGTTTTTCTCATATATCTTAAAAACTACAACTCACACAAATTTTGCTATTAGTAAACAAATTTCTCCTCATGACACACTAATTATCTGATAAGGTCTCATCTCTCTAAAGCTCAACTTTTTGCTGGGGTAACGCACACTGGTAAAAGTAGTGCGTTAATAAAACGTGTATAAGAATTCTACCCTTATAATTCTTATATTATAAAGCTGTTTTGCTACTTGGGAGATTGGTCGACTTTCGAATGGCAGTTGTTATTTCCCAATATTTGTCAAAGTAAAAAATTAAGTTATTTCCAGCTGCAAATCGCAATAGAATAGTTAATCTACAAATACCAAACTATGTTATAATCATTCTATACCCATATTATATCTTGCTAAAGTTATACGAAAACGTCAAAGTCAAATTATATGAACACAATTAAGTTTTGGTTCGCTCTGTGGAGCGAACACACAGCAAAGCGAAATCACAGCAATGTTCTGAGGTTCGCTCACTTAATTTCTCATCTACATACGCAATAGGGAATATGCATAATTTTTTTTTTTAATCTTAATCAAAAGTATAATGCGTGAGAAAATTAACTGTAATATTAAAACTTTTCTCTTGCGTTTTTTTCTCGTGATATAGTTACTTGAAGTTAGCGCGCAGCAGCACCCGCCGAAAACGCTCCATACAAAATGGTGACGTCACACATCACGTTTCAGGTGTGTTTCGGCGCGTTTAATATGGAGTTAGCCAATAATCTTCAATTATCTCCCTAAATTTTGCGTTTAAGTACATATGTGTCATACAAAATATTGTTTCTTATTCGATATTCTATCTGACTGTAAAGTGCATTATATCCGAAAATGAAAAAAAAATATTGTTATTTTTCCCTGATTTCATCGTGTGATAAAACTAAAATAATACATTTTTTTTATTTTTTTTCCTGTTCCATCATGTTTTTATAAGTGTCCGCAGCGATCAAGCTCAAATTTATCAAAATCGGTGACTTATGCATATTCCCTATTTGTGATGTGAAGATAATTAATTTACACCTCGCGGATCTCACATGTGCTTATATTTCAGGTAGGGTTGTTATTGGATATTTGAATTAAATTTCTTTAATATTATTTACCCCCAAAAATGTGAAATGATAAGTTATGTAGACTGAATGCTAATGCTCCATTTACCTATCAACATTTGTGCAAAATTTATTCACAAATGTGTTGTAACAATTACTTAACAAGTTTAATCAAATTTTGATTAGGATCTGTCTGTATGACCGATCCGTCACATCTCACTCGCCTCGCTCTCATCTTATGGCACATTAAAGAAATCTGCCGACGAAACTCTGTCGGATAAGTAAATCGTTTTTATCTTCGATGCACTTGAAATATGAGACATTGCATAACTGCATTCGTGTTATCGCTGAATTCCCCGGGAGCGACGCCGGCGGATATGGCACATCTGCCAACCTCGCCCGCCAATTGCATTACGGCGGCGGCACCTACATTACTTAATGGAGCTAGATTTGATTTAACGTTTATGACTTTTCTTAGATGCAAACCGAATGCCGGGGAAGAAAGCACAGTCTAAGTCAGAAAAAGCTTAACATAACATAAATAGTCATTTTTTCACACCAACTATGTATAACGCTTATTTAGCTTATTTAGCATGTCACTAACCTCTACTATTAAAGTCCAAATTCTACATTAAAATATAGTGATTAGGGACCCCACAATAGGCATGCATGATGACTATTTTTTATTTTATGTTACATAAATTACCTCTCAAAAAATATAAACATTGGTAAAAGAATTATTTCGCTAGCATAAAAAATTGCCTGAGATATCACAGTTTTAAATGCACAAAATTGGACTCACCCGAAAACGCTCCATACTAACGGCTACTCAGTTATGACGTCACGCTTGAGTAGTTTGTATGCAACGCGTAGGAAATTCGTTCGGCAGCTACATTCAATATTGTGTTTATCAAAATGGTTTCTTGGACAAATTGGCTATAAATTTTTGGACTAATTTAAGGTATTATTTATTTTAATAAATTTTATACTTTTTAAATGGACTTGTCCGCCCAACTTTGAAGGGATATAAAACAAATATTACGCAATATATAAAACCAAGAGGTATCAAGCTACTCTAAAAGTTTAATATGTTTATGATTTTTATTAGCATTTCGTTATTTTATTCATTAGTCATCATCCCCATTCTTTTAGGTTCTGCATTCTTCATTAGATATATTTGTGACCTGGAATGTTTGAATATGAACTTGGTCAAGACTTAATTAAAATTTAACTGATTAAGTTGTGACCTAGTTTAATACAACCTTTTTAAAATGTTATATCAATATAATATAATTTACTTAATGTCAATATTTTATTTTATGATTATGATAATTTGTTGATACTCGGAAACATTAACTACACTAATAGTACCTACAGTATTGTCTTAAACAAACTTTTACACATAGAGAAAAGTTGCAATTATGAGCCCCATTTATCAGCGCTAAATTACTTCCAAAGACGAACGATTAGTCGCTGTGATAAATTACACTTCACTCTAATATTCTTTCCACTTTGCTGCGGAATCATCCTCTGTAATTTAAGGAATTTCTATTTATTATTTTGTACGTAACTGACTAATACAATATTTTCAATTCTGTTAAAAGATGGCCTCTTTCTTTTGTATAAAATATGCTTCAAGAGATGTGCTATCTTTAGGAGATTAGAAATCCATTGGCAAATATTCTTATCTACAACCTTCAAACATAGTATGCATTTTCACAACATTTTATCAAGTAGTTGATAATAATTATGTCGCTTTAGAGCCTACTAGCTTATGTCGAATAAAAACGAATAAATATAAATGCTTATAGTTTGTGAATATGTTTATCTGCATCCCTTGTGATAAATCTACTGTGTTTACTAAGTTTAGCTAATATTCCCTCACTTTAATACTTAATATTTTTAACCAGGTCAAAAAGATGGCGGAAAGAGTGGCCAAATGTAGAGAAGAGGTGTCGAAAAGTCGCGAAAAATACCAAGCGGCGCTAGCGGAGATCAGCGCGTACAACCCCCGCTACATAGAAGATATGACGGCGGTATTCGAGCGCTGCCAGCAGATGGAGGCGCAGCGGCTCACCTTCTTCAAAGACGTGCTATTCAGCTTCCACAAGTGCCTCAACATCAGCCAAGAGCCCTCGTGAGTGTACTTATATTCATAGTTTAAATACCAAGCGGCGCTAGCGGAGATCAGCGCGTACAACCCGCGCTACATAGAAGATATGACGGCGGTATTCGAGCGCTGCCAGCAGATGGAAGCGCAGCGGCTCACCTTCTTCAAAGACGTGCTATTCAGCTTCCATAAGTGCCTCAACATCAGCCAAGAGCCCTCGTGAGTGTACTTATAGTTTAAATACCAAGCAGCGCAAGCGGAGATCAGCGCGTACAACCCCCGCTACATAGAAGATATGACGGCGGTTTTCGAGCGCTGCCAGTAGATGGAAGCACAGCGGCTCACCTTCTTCAAAGACGTGCTATTCAGCTTCCATAAGTGCCTCAACATCAGCCAAGAGCCCTCGTGAGTGTACTTATATTTATAGTTTAAATATCAAGCAGCGCAAGCGGAGATCGGCGCGTACAACCCCCGCTACATAGAAGATATGACGACGGTATTCGAGCGCTGCCAGCAGATGGAGGCGCAGCGGCTCACCTTCTTCAAAGACGTGCTATTCAGCTTCCATAAGTGCCTTAACATCAGCCAAGAGCCCTCGTGAGTGTACTTATATTTATAGTTTAAATACCAAGCAGCGCAAGCGGAGATCGGCGCGTACAACCCCCGCTACATAGAAGATATGAGGGCGGTATTCGAGCGCTGCCAGCAGATGGAAGCACAGCAGCTCACCTTCTTCAAAGACGTGCTATTCAGCTTCCATAAGTGCCTCAATATCAGCCAAGAGCCCTCGTAAGTGTTTTTTTTTGTGCACAACGGTGTAGTGCTTGGCCTTCACCTCAACTGATGTTAAATGACGATAAGGCCGAAGGTGGAAGCCCACTACACCCGGAATCCTCATTACTGAGAAACTGGCTATCTTACCTCTAACTGTCGAAATACAACAATTTTTAAATTGATGTTATGGCGTCAGATTTAGGTGAGATGGTGGTAGTTAGCCAGGCGGACTTGAAATAAGCCCTATCACCAACCAAACCGAGTACAAATTGTACCCCCCTGGGAATCGAACCCGGGACCCCTGCGTCTTATTTGAGTGGGCGAACCACTAGACCATAGAGGCGGTGTACTTATATTTATATAGTTTAACGCATTGAAGCCGTTTTTGAGCGATTTATTCTTCATCAAAGAATTGCTCTTCATCAGGCTACGACAGGTCCTGAACATCAGCTTCTCAACTCGTAAGTTCTAAGTATTGACTCATAGCTACACTATAGCGTTCGAAGACTGCTTAATCCGCAGCTATAGCTGCGGTTTACCTTCTTCAAAGACATGCTCTTCACCTTTCACAAGTGCTTCAACATCAGCCAGGAGGACGAGCTTTTTATTCAATCGTTTACTAATTAGAAAACAGGAGGAAGCTTACGATATAGAACCGCAATATCAAGGATATGCATTTGGTACACACGCGTTGACCCTATAGGAACTTTTCGCCTATTAAAGTTGTTGAGAGTCCAAATTTTTTTCCACGACTTAAACTTAAGCGGAAGGAAATACCTTAGAAAATACGACTTAACGTTAAACAATGCTGAATTTACGTGAAAAAAGGTTTTTCGCTACTGTAATTTGATACTTCCGAGTTGGATACGATTTCACGAACTCGCCCTCTCGACCTGACCATTCCGTCTAGAAAAATGGAAAAAGGAAGTTATTTTAGTTAGTTCAGCGATTCAGTATTTTAAGCACACGTCATATTATGTAGGAAAAGCTATGTTGTTTTTGGTTAACAATGAAGGTGTATTCACTCCACGCAATTAGCCTACTGCTCGCGGCTGACTCAGTCGAGCCAGCGCACGAGGGATGTCGTGTGTAGGTTGAGACAGAACTACGCTAGAAAGAGAAGCGCTTTGGAGTTGCTTATAATAATAGGCCCACAGCGCTGTAAAATTTGAAATTTATTGCCGTGCAGCGAGAGTCGCTTATTATTTGATTGTCTTCGCGCGTATGGGCTTCTGAATATTCTGTGGTGGAACGGTTCTTAAGTCTGGTAGAAAACAGGAGGAAGCTTTTCTATACTGTTCACGATGTGGCTTAGGTTGAGGTTTTTATTGCTGCATACAATATTATTAAATTACACTTCCTACATTTCAGATTACCACAGATATACGAAGAGTTCAACCACACGATAAACAACGCTGACCACCAGAAAGACCTCAAGTGGTGGGCGAACAACCACGGCGTGAACATGGCTATGGCGTGGCCACAGTTCGAGGTATGTCCCCCTCCCCCTTCCTTATTATCCCCACCCCGAGCTTGAGAAGCCACGCCTAAAGCGTGCATAAGGTGATATGGTCCTTCGAATATTATAATTATAAATCATAGTTATTGCTACGAAAATAAAGCACATATTGGGTAAAATACTAATCTAACGTTAACAAAAAAAATACTAAATATACAAAGGCAATAATTTTATCGTAGTAAAAGCATATGTTAGACATGAAGTATGTGATAGTACATTTCCTGAACTATGTCTAACCATCTAGAATTCTAGAGGGCTATGTAAAAAAGGAGAAACATGACAAAGCTTTTGTGTGTCATAAATTTAATATGGACCGTCCCTAAATGTTTTATGTGGAGGTTTGCCTTACAAGTCTTATTTTATTAAGAGACATATAAGGCTTTAGTTCAGTGACATAAAATTAGGGGAATTATGTTAATATCGTTCTAATTCGCGTATAAAAAAATACTTTAAGAGCATTTCATGTAATCTTATTAGTGTTACCTAATATGCCCTCGTGCTTATAAACAAAATTAATTATATTAGTTTTTAATCCAATTCATGCTTAATTGAACTAAGTAACAGTTTAATTGGAAAATAAATTAGGTAACAATTTTACATACATAAATCGAAAGTATCCAATCATAACTTGCTTATTATCATATCAATATTTATAATGAACTTCGAAATATTCTATTAATATTTCATGAGTGAACGTATTTGTATGGATGTTTGGACAGGACAGCGCCTTTAGCGGTCACTTTCAAGAACTGCAATACATTTGAAAGTTTTCTTTTCCATAAACTAAACTTTATTCTGAAATCGACATTATTTCGTTGGGGAAGAGACTTTTGCAATTACAGCTGTTAATAAGTCTGTTTGTAAGTTAAAATAATACAATTTCAAGTTATGAATCTTCAAACTTATTATTTAGAATGATCATATCGCCTTGTCGCTGTTTGAAGACTTTCTGTGCATCTTTAATACTGTTGAATGCTTTTAATATACTAAGTTAGACTGCATTGTAGGCATCTCAGACGTGGAGCATGACAGTATCTCTCTTTCCTTGTTTCTATCTATAATGTTATGTAGAGTTATGTTAACGTAGAAGTGACATTTCCCAGCTTGCAGATAATAGTATCACTATTTAGGCCTAGTCAATTATTTTGGATGTAGGAATAAGCATTTAAATTAGTTAGATGGAAATTTAAAGATTATGTTAGTAATTGACTTTAGGAAGTTTTATCAAAATAGAAAAAAAAATGTAAAGATTTACATGGGAAAAAGAATGACAATACAACCTTGTGAACACAAAGTACTGAATACATACAGCACACGAATATCGAAATATAAATTTGACACCACATGAATACTTTTAAATTAATATACGACCGAGGAGCTCGGTGGCGCAGTGGTTTAGCGCCTGGTCCAGCGATTGCGGAGGTTAAGCAACGTTCGCAAGGGTCGGTCATGGCATGGGATGAGAAAAATTTATTATCTCGAGCTCCTCGTTAGAGCTGCCTCGTCGAAGGCACGTTAAGCCGTTGGTCCCGGCTGAATTTGCAGTCATTAACACCCACCAATCCGCATTGGGCCCGCGTGGTGGGTTATGGCCCGTCCTCTTTATCCACCCATAAGGAATAGGCCTGTGCCCCAGTTGCGACATTAAAAATGGCTGATGGACAAATATCTGCCGTCGTGCTGTGCTGTACTGTACTCTACTATGTGTTCAAAAGGATTTAACTATCGTGGATCCGGAGCCGTTCCGTTCCAAATATCTGCCGGAGCGGGTGTCCGGCGCGGCGACGGCGACCGCAGCGTTCGTGCGGCGCGCGAGCCGGCCCGCCACGTGGCTCCAAGCGTACCGCAGACTGCGGCTCGCGCTCCCCACGCTTTGCTTTGCCAAAGTGGCCCCCTCAGAAGCGGGTAGTCAGGAGTTCGGCAGCAGCCGCTTCTACCCTCAGATGGTACGCCGGTGTGGGTGGTGCGCCACCGGAACGGGACACGTGGTCGATACACTCACTAAAAATGCGATATTGGTGTTTATGCGGTTAGGACACTAGGTGATGTGATGTTTTTGGGTTTGAAACTTAAGAACGATCCTTTCTGGATATGACCCATTGTCAATACAAATGTTATTCGTAAAATTTACCGAGAGGATTTGAAATGCAAACATATGATGATGTTTTTTTAGAAAATAGCACATTAGTTCATCAGTAAATAAGGAATCAAAAAAATGTTAGCTTATTAAATAACATGAAACGAATTTTTCTCTTACCACTTAACTTCAAAATAACCACATAAATGGTGTAAATTTGCAATTTATGAGTTTTCAGGCCCATAAAATTGCATTCACACTAAGTACACCACCGCATCGGCACAAATATTGCAATAGAGTGACTCAGCCTCTCGATACACGCTTGAAGTTGCACAAAATCAGCATTATAAAACATGATATTCACTGCATAAATAGCTGAGTCACATTCGTACGACCACTGAAGGAAAGGAAAATTACACAAGTGAATAATTGGAACTCTTTTTGAGTTTAAGTTCACAATCACAAATGGAGATGAAACGATATTTTGCACGGGGGTTCTCGGTGAGGCACGACAATACACCGTGATGGTTCGCAATAAAGTTGATTTTAGATTACGATAGCTGCAATGACCACCGAGCAAGCACCGCACCTGTCATCTCATCGATCAACGTTCCAAGACATTATACGTCTCTTTCTATAGAATCAATTAAAAGCGAATAGAGAGAGATGACACTATAAACTTGGAACTCGTTTGAAGCGTGGGTAGTAGGGGACTGATTTATTAAAAAAATGCAAATATGGAAAAGTAAATGCACTAGATTCAAATATTTATTGAATATCGTAAGTAAAAAATACTATTTTATTATTTAAAATAAAGAAGCAAAGACTTTTTAAAACGTATCGCAGATTTTATTAGCAAGCAAAAACTATCAATAGTTTAAAGTAAAAAAATTGCTTTATTTATCAAGTTTTTAGTCTGGAATTATGAACTATTAGCAACTTTCCTGTATTGACCTAATCGCATGTCTTCCTCTACTCTATATTCTTGCAGTGTAATTGTCAATGCAGTGCAGTGTAGCTGACATACCCATTAATACAATGGCTTTGGATGGATGTGAACTATTTTGTTAATTTAATTTGATTTCCTTAATTTTGAGTTTGCATATGCGCGTGCGTCGAGACGTTGGGATCTTTTGTTTAATTTAACTGATTTGGAGTGTTATAGTTTACAAAATCCTATTTTATTTCCATTAGAGTAACGTTTACAGTTTTTTTGTTTATTGAATAAACAAAAAAACTGTAAACGTTACTCTATTATTCAATAAACTGTTGTTGTTGTTGTTTATTGAATAAAAATATTTATTCAATAAACAAAAAAACTGTAAACGTTACTCTTCAACATGTTAAATCAAATTTTAAAATGATTGTACTGTATGTAATAGATTAAAAGCAAAATAAAAAGAATTATATTATCATTTAGATACAATAACAAAGATCTTGTTGAGTGAAATAAGACACAATATGACTAATGCTTATGGCATTATACTCAAATGCCTAAATGCATAGGACTTGTAAATACAAACAAAGGTATCCCCCGCATTTAATCAGCTATGAGTTGTTATAATCAGCAGTTCCTAAGAATTTAGATCCCACACTAGGTTTATTTGTTGTTTGTGGACAACTATTGCTTCAAAATCAGTTTAATAAGGTGACCGAATTGGCATAAAAGCATCGACCCCCGATCCCAACGTCCCTCGCGCGGTGTGTGACTAGCGCGTGGCTTGTGGCAGGAGTACACGGAGGAGTTCCGCGAGATCGCCAAGGGCAAGTCCAAGGAGAGCCTGCCCACCGGGCCCATCACGCTGCTCAACCAGCGCCCCGTCAGCGAGGACGTACGTTGCACACACACCACCCCTACTACGAGATTATGATTGTTATTCACCGTCTCATTTATTCTTAGAACCCTATCAAACATGTTATAATGTAAAAACCTGTAAAATTCATATCATCCAGAGTATCAAATTCATGTTATTCTTTGCATCACAGTATAATTATTCATGTTGTCCCTCTGGATCAAATTCATATTTACATTACAGTATAATTATTCATGTTACCTAGAGTATCAAATTTATGTTACTCTTTGTATCACAATATAATTATTCATGTTATCTAGAGTATCAAATTCATGTTATTCTTTGAATTACAGTATGATTATTTATGTTATTCAAAGTATCAAATTCTTGTTATTCTTTGCATCACAGTATAATTAGTATTTTTGAGGTTCACAACTTGTTGATCTGACTCTATATCCGTTAGTTTACATAAACTCGTACTAGGGGTGCTGAATTGACAACATTCACCTCATTAATGAAATGACTTCGTCCAGCCCACGAAAACATATACGTTTTATAGTAATATGACTCAAATTAAAAATATGTTGTAAATCGTTAGTATATTTCTTATGCTCGATTTAATAAGAGTATTTAAGTAAATAGCTTTCTACGTTAGCGTAAAGGTTTGATTAAAAGGTTTGATTATTTAGATAATCAAACCTTTTTTTAATGCTCAAAGAACAATGTGAGGTGAATGTTGTCCATTTATCTCTGGTTTTATATTAATATCGAGACGGGGGTCTAAGCACACTATTACAGTGCTGTGAAAAGTAAGTATAGGCAAAGATAAGTGCTACACTAAATGTCCCGCTTGTATGCTGAGGTTAGGCCCTTATGGGATTCAAATGAGAATGCGATGAAATTAGACTAAAATCTGAAAGCGGCATGCGGTTAATCAATCTTCTTCTAAAACCGTAGAAAATTGGTTTATGGTCATTCTCATTTCAATCTATATACCGTTATTGTGTGCTTTTTACTTATTATTTTTATTGTATCGATGTTGCATGATTTTGCTTTGACAATGCATAACGCATGATTAACAATAATTAAACAACTTATTGATATTATAAAAATATGTTGCGTATACTTTATATATTTCGAGTCTAATGAAATAAAAATTTAACTTTTAATGAGAAAAAAAAACTAAATTATTGATGACCTACGAATTCCTTTAAGGTCTCTGCCTACTACACCGTGTCATACCATGACCGTGCTTCGAACGTATCAGACACGAAAATCAACACGATACGCTTTACATCCCGTATGAGGCCCGTATGGTGCCAGTATGCAACCCATATGGTGCCCGTATGCAACATCCAAAACCGATAGGATCCGTTTCATTTTGCTTTTATAACGGTCATCATACACGGTTACAACCCGTATATTCACCGGCTCTGCAACGTCGCGTCGCGTGTCATGCACAGAGCGTGTCAGCACCGGCAAAATATTCTCGCCGACAACGGGGATGCAAACTGAGGAACTAATGGCGCCAAAAACGCTTGTACCAAAATCGTTTGATTGGTTGTTTCAAATGTCAAATGTTATTTCTGACATATTTTTACCAATCAAAAGTTCTGTCTTAGGATTCTTGGGAACAAGGGTACGCAGCGATGTACAATTTGCTTTGCGTTGCCATCCCCATTGTTGACGCTACGTGCATGGCCGGTGACGGAACGGTCTAGTGGGAATAGTGTCATACTTTTCAATACAAATAATATTTTTGCCCGACACGTTCCTAACACGGTCATTGTATGGTACGGTGTAGTGCGTAGAGACCTGGTTTTAAAAAGTAAAGTGTCATTGTCTATGCTCAGGAGTTGCCGCCGATCAGTAACAACAAAGCGAACCACAAGGCGAACCACGCGGAGCCGCCGCCCGTGCCCGTCGCCAACAACACCAAGGAACAGAACTCTACATCCAACAACACCATAGACAAGAAGAGCATTAGTGCGCCTATTGCAGTCACGTAAGTTTCTTGTTTAAATAATATAGATTTTCCAGCTTTTAACGTCTTTGAAACAGAAAATAATCATTTTTACCTTCCTCCTTTTTGTAAAGGTGAGAAATTCCTACCACAAATCCTTCCATCCCTAACTAATTTCTCACCCTTTTCCTCCACTTATCATCTTCATTCACCGACATTAGCAGGAATAGTGATGTAAAATTAATCTGACCAGTCACAATTATTACCATAATCTATATCATACCTATGACCAGTCATTTACTGTCAAATTCAGTCAAATTGACTCGAACATTAATATTATCTTTTAAACAAGCCGCATTGTGCTATATTTGTCCCTTACGGGGTGTACGTGTGTGTCAAGTCTTTCGTTTTAAGTCTCAGATTCCTATCACAAAACTTCCAAGCCCTATAAGCGTATGCCTCTCCTCACTTCATTCCCTCCCTAGCTCATTCCTCATCCCTTCCTTTCTTGTAGCTTCCCTTAGCGTCATTTATGGCCCGAAAGATGCGTTAGATGAAACCAGCGGCATATTTTAGCACACCACACAAGCTTACACGTTACATACTTTCTGTTGTATGTGCCATATTCTGAACGCGGCAGCGGCCATTGTGATGACGTCATAACGGGAGATTCAACCACGTTAGAAACTGTCACCCGCCCGATAGTTTAAAGAGTCCCCGCAAACTACAGATCAAACTATCGGCCGATAGTTGGGTCGGGCCTTTAATCAGTATGAAGAAGTATGCAAGTGCGCACATTACAATGATTTGGTACAGCTCGCGCGGCGAGTTAAGAGCGCTCGGCAAATGTAGAGGGGGTATGCGCAGTAGGAATTTGTTATTAAAAAATGATACTGCGCATACCCGCTCCACACTGCCGAGCGCTCTTAACTCGTCGCGCGAGGTATATCGGCCGATTAAAAACGGACCAACTATCGGCCGATAGAAAGTCTGTACTCTGCGAGAGCTCTTACATGCCTAACAACATAGGTACTAAAATATACCGCTGGTTTCATCAAGCGCACCTTTTTTCCGCTAAGGGAAGGTACTATTCCTAACCTCATCCCATCCCCCCTTTCGTTAGCATTGAGCGTCTGGAGATATTCGCGTGCTCGCCGGCGTGCGCGCCGCCCGGCGCCCCCTTCAACGGGCACCTACTGCGGCTCGCGCTGCGCCCCGACGCGCGCAACGCCTACACCGTCACGGAAATGACCGACCACATCCTGCAAGCGTTAGTCGAATTTTGCAGTGTATAGATAAAGATAACACAAATATTACTAGCTAGTGGCTCTTTGAGCTGTAGACTTCTCAATTGTGACGTTGCGTTTTTTCGAAATGATGGAATATGATTTTGCCCATATCTCTGCCAATTTGAAAAAAATCGAAAAACAAAATCGGCAAAAAAATATATACAACGTGGATTTGACAATGCAACAATAAATGATAACACTGTAGACACTAGTTCATAGAAGTATTTTGAAACTATCAAATAATTCCTAGGAGCGAAATAAAAAAAAATTTTTTTCGAACAAACTAAATACCAGAAAAACAAGTACGAAATTAAACACCCTTTGTAAATATTGGTTACTTACATATGGTAAGAGCGGCAACAGCGCGGTGTTAGATCACAGAATAGTATTGACAGGTGACAAGCCGCGAAATGAACTTTTGGCGCCATTTAATGCTGAATTAAAACAGTGTTTTTCTTGATATCTACGGCAGCGACTCGAGCTGACCACTGATCACTGATTTAAAGTTATTCTGTACACTGAATACCTATTCACAAATTAAATATTTCTTGTATCCTTTGGACAGCTTGAACAATGGTGCGACCATTATTGCTTGGTAGGACAAACACAAGTGTTACCATAATATCTCTCTCGGTATGTCCGTAAAGCTAATGCAACGACATTCCCCATAAATTAAAATCACGTCGGTGTACTGGAAAACTGTGAAATTATAATAAGGCATAGTAGAAGTAATACTTATTCGTATTCTAACAGATTTTAACACCTTTGACGCAGTTTGGACGCAGTCTTATAAGACTGCGTCAATGAGACGTCAGTCATCATCGACTTGCTCTTTGGGCGTTTTTGTGTTGTGTTGTACAAAAAGTAAACAGAATAAAAACAAAATATTAAAAAGTCACAGACTAAAAATTACAGTACAATGGTGACCTATTTTGTTGGTGAAGTTAATATTATTATACCATAGTTGAATGAATTTTCTCCACTACTAGCTTTTAGAGATCACATTGCATATCTGCTGCTATGAAAAATAAAAAACCGGACAACGAGCATTCACAAAAAAAACTGTCGCTGTTGACTTTGGCACTTGAGTGCCAAAATATTTTTCGCTTGTGCTTTGAATGTTTTGAATTGGATTGCCTATAAGTACTAGTATTTTATTTAGTTTAACTTTATTCGAAAATAACATCAAGGTTTCTCAAGAATTTGTAATGGCCTTAGTTCGTTGGTAATGGCAGACAGTCGTAATGTTCGCAGCGAAAAAATTTTTTGAATTGCGAAATTAAAGTCGATATTGTTAACGTTTGAATCTGTTTAATAAAATACAGTGTGAAGTGAAGTGCATTTTTTTCAATTTCCATAAAACTTAAGAGACCCCACTGTAGGTAAACGTGTAGACAAGGTGTAGAACTTTAGCACGTAAAAATGTATTTGTTTGGACATTTCATCAAAATAAAATTTCGCAAAAGGAAAAAATACGTGTCTCCTGTTTTCGTAAGTAATTTAATAATAATAAATACACATTTTTACACAGGTAAAAGATTTGAAACGTTGTCAACTTTATTGTTTGTTCGAAGTAGATTTTGTCTCATTCACACCTTTTTAAATGACACGCTTAAGAAAAATGACTCTTACGGCTTAAGCCTAAGGTACAATTTGGCAACGTTGTGTTAATTTATACTGATGTAGGGGTTTTTGACTTGTCGGCAATAGCTTAGTAATAGATACAGCATGTAGAAAATGTTAAAATCGAAAAAAAAATTCTTGTGACTAAACTACTGGGTATTTTTAATTGATATTTTACAGGCAGACTGGGAGCGTTACTAGATATACGAAATTTCATTTATTGTTGCATTGTCCTCTCCACTTTGTATGAATATCGAACCTGCTCACACTAGTGGCTCTGTGAGATGTAGACCTCGCGTTTGTGACATTTTCGATCATTTTTCCTTTTGGCGAAAATGTTTTTATTTTATTTTCGATTTAAAAAAAACTGGCTTTACAAAATAATCTTTATATTTATCAAACCAGCTCACAAAATTTCACGACATTCGGTTGAGAAATGCGACCTGTAGAGGAGAACAAACGAAAGCATTTTTGTCGCTCGGACTCGATCAATAATCCTATTGGTACTGCATTTCTGGATTTGGACAACCTCCTTACCCTAGTTTTGACACAGAGCTACGCGACAGCAGCGCTGTGCAGTTTGAAATTGTAATATATTGCCATGCAGCGAGAGTACCTTATTATTTGATTACCACGCGTGGATTGGTTTCTGTACGTTTAGTACTATTATATATTCTGTGATAATGTACATTTTCATCGGTAGAACACTCACTTGTTTAAAAATACTTTATTTTGTACATAATAATATTAAATCTTTATGAAAATTTCCAGGAACGGTACAGTGTCAGCACCGAAATCGAACAAGACGTCGCCGGCGAAGGAGGGCGGCAAGCAAGATAACCCGTTCGAGGAGGACGAGTGGGACGAGGAGTCGGGCGGCGCGCTCACGGACACGGGCGAGCCCGGCGTGCCCGTGCGCGCGCTCTACGACTACACCGGCGCCGAGAGCGACGAGCTCAGCTTCCGGCAAGGTATGCTCTAACTAAACACTCATTCGCGCAGCCACTTTAGGTGCGCCGCACACCGGACATTCACTTGTATTACGATAATTGGGGCGCCACATTTGAAACGCGCCACATTTATCTGCATGTAAGCACGCACACCAAGGACACATTTGTAGCGGGTGCACTTTGTGGCGAGACTGTCGCTGCGCCATACGAATTCAAGATAGAACACGTTCGCTTTTTATGGCGCGCTGGTATGCAAAAATGAAAGAAAACATTGAATTTTACGTTGAGTTTATTACAGAAGTTGAAAAAACCCTATATTATACAACCCATACGCTGACTGATTATAGTAACAGATGAATTACAGAAATAATATGAACTAAGATCCGCGAAAAATTCAATGGATGGGATAAGTACTTTTATAGGTAGGTACTTAAATACCGTGCTAAACTGTGTAAACATTTTGCCATGACACCAGTCCGTATGGTTTTATGGACTAATTACACAGATATTGTCGAATTCTGACAACTATGCCACGTGACAACTGTGGTCCCAATGTGCGCGTATACAATACATTTAGAGCAAGCTAAATTGTAGCGCGGTAATTGTAGCGACATAAATGTATGATCCGTGTAGTATGTGGCGCTGCCGGTGTGCGGCCTCACTTACATGCTCAAACATCCGTTAAAATAGACGTAACACTTACACAAACGCAAAACACACACTTATTTCCGCTCATACACTAGCACGTAAATACCCGCTCACACTCACACACCTGCTCACAAGAACGAAAAAAAAAATGCCTCTGGTTGAATAATAGCGACAATAATCACTCATAGATATTTTTTTCACTAAAACAAAAAATAGTAGTTTATGAAACTGACACATAAAGAGGGGTATTCGTGTGATACTATTAAAAACCTCGCCTACGGCTCGGTTTTTAAACACACACTCGTGTTTTAATACCTAGTTATGTGCAGTTTCATACACTACTTTATCTACACTCATACATTTGGGATTGAACCTACTAAATAAAAGATCAACGTTAGAAAAGAGAGAGAGAGAGAGACTTTGTTTGTATTAGCTAATAAGTCATTTCCTTAGCTGCATCTAAAATATCGGGCAGAGTATTTTTTTTCACATTTTAAAGCAAGAATAAAAAAACCTACAAAATTCAGTAAGTATAACAAAATGTAAAAATTAAAATTAAAACTTTATTTGAAAGGCTTTAGAAATGGCGCGCATTCCATTAGAAAAAAAATGAGATTAGTGCATTCCAATAAACTAATCGCACTTAGTCATCGATTACCATAGAGTGCATTTTAATCATGGAAAATATGTGGGAAAATATCGTTGTTTTTTTTAATGTTACGGCACTGCCTTCTTTTTGGATTTGCCCTGTATCGTAATGAGAAAAAAAGTTATTTTATGATGCAGTTGACTGCATCGTAATGAGTTTATTTTTTAATTTTACCTATCCACGAAAATAAAGTACGTATTTATATTATCTTTTTTGAATTCATATTTGGAACATTACGTTGTGAGTGTAGATAAAATGTATTACAGTACGAGGCATATAATTTGAAATCGGGTGGGGATTGCGCGAAACGCGAATTATGGGTATGCGTAGCGGTGAGGGGCGCGGGCGGCGAGAGATAGGCGCGCGCTATTGGTCGCTCACAAGAGCACATGCGCGCGAACTTATCCCCACTCCGTCGAAAAAATTTCAAGATACGTGCCTCGTACTGTATAATACGTTATCTCTACATCTTTTTACTGGCTTCTTTGCGTCTTTTACACTATTTGACTACACAAGACGTCATTTCTAATAAACTATCTCTTTTCCTTAAAATACAAACTGCAATCAAATTACTATAAAGCAGGGGTGGCCAACTTGTTTAGGGCTGTGATCTACTTTAAAATTTCCGGGCCTATTGAGATCGACTCAAAGCATTTTCATTTTTGGGGTATTTTTTACTACAAAACCGTCGCACCCGCCTCCCGCACCGTTCTGTTGCTACTTGTTTTGCTACCACAAGCAAAGCACTTTTTGTTATGTCTCTCGCGATCGACTGCACTGTCTCCAGAGATCAACTGGTCGATCGCGATCGACTCGTTGGCCACCCCTGCTATAAAGAACGCTAACGTCTGTCACCAAGCGCAGGCCCGACTAAATGCTGTGCTGGTTGTAATTTTTTGCCCCGTTAGTGTACTATTTTTTATAAAGATTTTTTTTCAGGTGACCTATTCGAGAAATTAGAAGATGAAGACGAGCAGGGGTGGTGCAAGGGGCGCAAAGACGGGCGCGTGGGGTTGTACCCCGCTAACTACGTGGAGCCCGTCGGGCACTAGCCCCGCCCCGCCCCACCCCCGCCCCGCCCACACACATACCACGCCCACACCGCATACTCACCGATTATAATGCTAATACGACTTAAACATTTGAAAGCTATACGCAAAGCAACTTGTTATTGTGTATAGGTTATTAGAAAGGAATCTAAACAACGGTGGTGTTTAATTTTAATTTTCAGTGCAGTATACTGTGATTTAATAAGTGAAAATTTGCTTTGCTTACTTATAAACATGTTAATTGGCTTTGCCAAACAACGAGTACTAAGCGCGCGCTAGAGCGCTAACCTGACGTCGCGCTATAGCGCCAAATTGTGTTATAGCACGTGCATAGTTTCATGTCAAACACAACGCCGGCGCTGCATACTGCTAGCGCCGGCAAGTACGCGTTCTGTTTGGCAAAGCCTTAATTAAAGCATGTGTGAATACAAAGCTTTGTCATATTAGCATTTGACCGGATTCAGACTGCATACGCCACACCGCGCGTACATACGGCAAGAACAACAGTTACATTGAGGCCTAATGTGTATAGTCATAGGAACTGACGTTTTTGACTAAGTTTTGTTAAAGAAAAAGGATATTCTTAATGTAAAAAGCAATTCAAAGTTTTCTGTTAATTTCCTGTCGTATGTACCAAATGTCAGTTGCATTCATCGTACACATTTTACTAGCGTAAAAAATATTTTTAAGAAATGTGTAAATCCATCGTAAAATGTCATTTTAATGATTGAATAGGTACGGGATAAAATAATTAATGATTCAATCTATTGATCAATTTGATAATTGTGTATTTTATATAAAATGTATAACTAGCAACAAAAAATTCACTAAAGACTACGTAGCACCTAATTTGTATCCATAATATTGTGAATAAAACGCTGTAAGTGTGTGTTGATAATTTCTGAACTCATAAATTTTACGGTAGCTGTATGCAATAATTAAATTCAATTAGCTCGTGGCGTTTTTATGGTGGTATGCCGAGTACGTGACAGATTCCCTATAAAATTAGTTATGTTTTATAAGTGCGAGTCACCAAGTAGTCATTATGTTATTGCAGTGATGTTTTAAGTACATATAAATTATTTAAGTAATCGTTAATATCGAAATTCATTTTAATACTTACGACATTGTGTTGCCGAATCAGCACCCACACATCGAATAGCGTCTTCTTTTAGAAGGATTTAAATCAGCTATGAAGTGTTTTAAATCACACTTGGATAATTCGGAACCAAATTTTGTATGTTTTGTAATGTATAAATCTACTTTTAACGAACGAACACATGTCTCGCGGAGACTGCGTAGCGTAGTGTTAAGAGATCATGTAGAAAGGTGCAGCTTTCAGATATTTTTTGATGTATTTGTTTTAGGTACGATGTGGTAACCAAAAATGTTTATTCCTAACTTTTAGTGACGTTTACAAGTAGGTTTAAGGTCTATCCCCACATATCCGGGCCGTGACGTGTCAGGGGTCCAAGCTATGTTGGACGTCTTTATGTTCTACATCAGGGGTGTCAAACTGATTTTACTAAAGAGCCATTTATAAGATTAGAGTTTTAGCGGGCCAGACTCAAAATTAAACTCAAACACATACTGAATTAAAATCTTTATTAATTTAATTAAAGTAAATTTTCATTTAAATTATCTTACAATACGTAGTGTGGCATCGGCCGTTCCAAGATTTAGGCTTGCAAAAACTAGAGGTTCATTTATGGGGAAAGGCATAGCCTTTATTAATAAAGTTCCACAACAAGTGATTGATCTTCCTTTGCATGAATTTAAAAACCATGTTAAAAAAACGCTCATGGGTAAAGGTTATTATAAAGTAGATGATTATCTTAAAGATCTAAATGCGTGGAAATGATGTAACACATAACTTGCTAATAAGTACTTTGTTGAAGTAATATAATAAGTCTATGTTGTTGCCAATAATCCTGTCACCCTGTTGTAATTTTCTGGTAACGATATATTCAAGTTTGTAAATATCGTTACTTATGGCTGTTACAGCTGATAAGTTTCTTGCGCCCGTTCTTCTTGTCAGCTAAAAAAGTCTGGAACGGGTGGTAGGAAAATATAGACGATTCAAAAGTACTTAATAATTAAGTTTATTTGAATAAAGCTTATTTGACTTTGACTTTGACTTCGGATGCCGTCTAAAATCTTCACTGGATAGATTCTGGTCGCGGGCTGTATTGAGATGGCTTGCGGGCCGGATGCGGACATAAAGGACCAACGTATTTTGAACTCCGGATCATGAAGCCGCCGATGAAAGAGCTCAACGTATGTTGGTTTTACATACAGAATCTTAGCACGACCAACGTAACTTGAGCCCCTGACATGTACCGGCCCGGATATGTGGGGACAGACCTTCATTGAGCCGCGAGACTCGCCCACTCTTTAGGACGATTCTTATCTGAAACCAACCGCGGGAACATCGTATCGAAACGCCTGGGATCGTAACCTAGTTAAGCCAAAAAGTAAACGCCAATATAATAGGCGGACCGCAGTCAGTCGCACGGGATACACTTGTGATATCGCGGCGGTCGCCGCACTACTGTAGTGTCGTGTACATACACGATTGCGTATTCTCGTCGTGCATATAGAATATTTATTTGTCGTTGTATATAATGTATAATTCAGCAGTAAAGTGATGCGAGTGCGCAACGGGCGGGCGCTGAGTGCGCGACTGCACTGTCGCGTTGCGTTAGCGCCCTCCCGCTGTTTAGGCTAGATAATAATAATAATATATTATGAAAATGTTTACCTTTTCTTTTCCTTTTTTACCTCGTTTTAAATATTGTTGTAAATGTGTGATGACGTGGGAGTCGTCGTAGCCCTTGACCCGCGACATTCTCGGCCGTAGTTCGTTAGTCGTAGCTCCTTGTTTTCTTTGTTATGGGTTCAGAGACCTCTGTGCAAATTCTTTGTATTATATTATTATCAGAGAGAGGGTGGTTTTGGACCACATATGTTAATATATTATTAATATTGGTAAAATAAAAATTGTTACATACATATGATATTTTGTTTTATTTTCTACAAAAAACCTCGAACTTAAAAGTTATATTTTTAAGGTCCTTCTTAAATAGTGCACATAATTTTAAGGGGTCAATGTACTCATGCATACAAACAACTTTTACTATGGTACCAACATTGAAATCGCGAAATAAAAATCTGCTCTTCCATAGAAAATTTAAAATCGAATATATCAAAATGTATGGGACAGCTGATTTTTTTTTCGCGATTTCAATGTCGGTACCATAGTAAAAGTTGTTTGTATGCATGAGTACATTGACCCCTTAAAATTATGTGCACTATTTCAGAAGGACCTTATATAGCCCATATCTACATTACATGGGCTTTGTTAGCATATTTTTGTTTACAAATAAGAAAATCAGTTTAATATTTATAGTAACTTAAACGGAATTTTTTTTGGGAAAACTTAAATAAAACTTAAAATTTCTCGCAAACTGTGCTATTTACACGGTCAAATGTAGGAACAATATTGTAGCGCATTTAATTTTGCTTTTTATGACACCCCACAAGCTTAAATGTTACATACTTTCTGTTGTATACGCCATATTCTGAAAGCGGCAGCGGCAATTTTGATGACGTTATAACGAGAGAACCAACCACGAGGAATGACTATTCCTCGTGGTTGGTTCTCTCGTTATAATATCTCCCGATGGTTTTTTAGTCAGAATACCATGCCTAGAACAACATACTAAAATATGCCGCTGGTTTCATCAAGCGCACCTTTTTTCCCTTTAGGAAAGGCATTAATATTTTTTCACCTCTCCAGCACGAAAAGGGCACTTTTGGCGCGTAAAAACTCGCAGCAAAATCGATTTTTGCTGCGAGCGTGAGGCAAAGTGTTTTTTTAATTTCTAACACCAACTTTTGAAATAATTAAGAAAAAAGAAATAGAGTGACAAGGATGAGACTTGTAAAATTGATATGTGAGAAAAGGATAGAAAGACTGCTTTATGTTGTCACAAATAAATTAAAAGTATAAAAAATAAAATGCACGGATATACCAAGGAGTTTTAAATAAGGATTGTTGAAAAAGAAGTTTGATAATTCGAAATAAAGAGTATGGACGAAATGAGGTCGCATGTATGAAATAAATATTAAATAAGAAAAATCAATGGAATTTTTAAACAAGTTAGTGTTTTATAAATATAAATTAATCAATAAGATGGGGTATTAATAAATTAGAGAAAAACACAACGTACCGTAGGTACCTAAATAAAACGACAGGAATGTATTTTAATCTATGAATAAAATTTTTCAGCATAGGTTTGATCGCACTAATTTTGTGATATAACAAAAAATGAGTGCGCCCAGCGATGAAGATATGTAGTTACCTAACTCCAAAAGAGTTGAGAGAACAAGTTTATAATGCTGAATTTAGATTTTTACCAGGAAAGTCACGTGCATTTTTTCTTGCTGGTCGAGGTGAAAAGTTGTATGTTTAACACGAGACCAAAGTTTTGTTCTGCCTCGTGCCTTTAAATCACTCACTGTGCTCAGTAGTCTATATTAGAATCACTCGCTACGCTCGTGATTCAATTCTAGACTACTTCGCTAGTTCGTGATTTAAAGTCGGCACTCGCAGCACAAATCGACTTTGGTCACTTGTATAACAAATAACTATTTCGCCTCTTGACTCCCATGGGATGGGATCGTCAAATTTTTGTGAACCTGTTAGGTACTTTTGCTTTTTACGTGCTTTTTAGTTCAGGATAGTATATTAGTTTATGAAACCGCACCGTAGACCATAGGTACTACAATGAGCCCAAATCACAGAATACATAATAGTCCCAAATGCACGTGCCGGACTACAGCTGGGCCACAAAAAAAAAAGTTGGAAATCTGACTTTTTGACTATGCCATGATGAAGTCGATAATTTGTCGGAATTTGTCGCCAAAAACCAGAATTTGTCGGTCTTGCGTTTAAGAGATACGTGTGGCTCAGCTGTAGAGACGTCTCTACAGCTGGGCCACACAGATCTCGAAAACGGAAGGTCGTAGCGAAAATCTGATTACTCGTATGTGTAGCCGCTAATTTGTCGGATTTTGTCGCCAAAAACCAGAGTTTGTCGGTCTTGCGTTTATGAGATACGTGTGGCTCAGCTGTAGAGACGTCTCTACAGCTGGGCCACACAGATCTCGAAAACGGAAGGTCGTAGCGAAAATCTGATAACTCGTATGTGTAGCCGGTAGTTTGTCGGATTTTGTCGCCAAGAACCAGATTTTGTCGATCTTGCGTTTAGGAGATATGTGAGGATACGCTGTGGAGACTTTTCTACCTGGATCTTGAGAAAGGAAGGTCATAGCGAAAATCTGATAACTCGAGTGTGTAGCCGTTAGTTTGTCAGAATTTGTCACCAAGAATCAGATTTTGTCGATCTTGCGTTTAGGAGATATGTGAGGATACGCTTACGACCTTTCGTTCTCGAGATCCAGGTAAAAAAGTCTCCACCGCGCATCCTCACATATCTCCTAAACGCAAGATCGACAAAATCTGATTCTTGGTGACAAATTCCGACAAACTAACGGCTACTCACTCGAGTTATCAGATTTTCGCTATGACCTTCCTTTCTCAAGATCCAGGTAGAAAAGTCTCCACAGCGTATCCTCACATATCTCCTAAACGCAAGATCGACAAAATCTGGTTCTTGGCGACAAAATCCGACAAACTACCGGCTACACATACGAGTAATCAGATTTTCGCTGCGACCTTCCGTTTTCGAGATCTGTGTGGCCCAGCTGTAGAGACGTCTCTACAGCTGAGCCACACGTATCTCCTAAACGCAAGACCGACAAACTCTGGTTTTTGGCGACAAAATCCGACAAATTAGCGGCTACACATGCGAGTAATCAGATTTGCGCTACGACCTTCCGTTTTCGAGATCTGTGTGGCCCAGCTGTAGAGACGTCTCTACAGCTGAGCCACACGTATCTCCTAAACGCAAGACCGACAAATTCTGGTTTTTGGCGACAAATTCCAACAAATTATCGACTTCATCATGGCATAGTCAAAAAGTCAGATTTCCAACTTTTTTTTTTGTGGCCCAGCTGTAGTCCGGCACGTCCCAAATGCGCAAATAAATTAAAAAGTAAGCCCGGCCACAAACCGAAGGAAAATGTTGCAATGCAATGTTTTTTTTTTATTTTATCTATCCATGAAAAAAGTACCTGTTGTCACAAGGCTGTGGGTTGCAGCTAGGGTTGCCAACCCTACTATATAATATAGTATCCTACTATATTGAGGTCTCGCCTACTATATGTTTAAAAAAATATATAGTAGGCAAAACTACTATATTTTTTCAAGTGAAAAAATTAAACAAATCAGTAAAAAAATACTTATCTTATGCACATAAGTAATTGCATAGTAATTTTTGTATTTAAATACTTGTGTTTAAACACTTGTGTTTATGGTTGTTGAATAAATTATGAAAATGTTAGTATGAAAAATGCAACTTCTTTAAAATCCTCCGTACAAAACGATAACCTTCTATATTTTCGGACATTTTCGTCATCTACTATATTTTTACAAGTAATAATCTTGAAACTACTATATTTGATGCAAAAAAAGTTGGCAACTCTAGTTGCAGCCCGAGCCGCAGGCGAGGGCGTAACTCAGCCGAGTGTGCAATAAGCAAGAGCTCACGAGTTTCATACGACGTTTTTCAACACATTTGCGAGGAAAAAACAAAGTAATTTACCACATAGCAACAAATACGACAAAAACAAAATTTGATAATTATGATGGGAAAAGGCGCGCAGGTTTTTTTTTGTTTTTTTCACACGCCCAATGCAAGAATATTTAGCGAACAAAGGGATGAGTGAGCATACTGCCAACATACAGCCTTCTTCAAAATTATAGTTTTAAGTGATAAAATGCAAATATTTTGTGAATTATGAATAATTTGATGATAACAAAAAATAACTGTATTACCCGGTTAAATTGGGAATGCTCTGTTTACTCGCATAGAACTTGCAGTAAGGTACTTATTTCACTTTGTAGGGTTAATTCTATAACGAACTAGTGTTTTATATATTATTGCACGCGTTTGTTATAGCTCGGTTTATGGCCCTAAAAGCAATGTATTAGGGCTCACTTTACGAGCATGTGTGTTGAAAAATGTATTTCTTAACTTTCCCTTTATAATACTATTCTGTCTGTTGCTATCATGACAAATATATATAATAAAAAATAATTGATTTTTTTAGAATGGGTCAGGGGTGATTCAATAAAAGAAGTTTTATTTAAAGGTTTGTTTATTTATTTATTTGACGGTACGCAGTGCACAGTTACTCGGTTATTAGCGTATCCTACCGCTGTACATGAGTATATGTTGTGACACACTATAGGCGAGATACCCAATTGTTACACTAGGTATGTTGTATATTTATACTATTGCAGTAAAGACATTCCGTATTCGTCATGTTCCTGACTCGTCGTATTTCAGATTCGCCAATTTCCTGATTCATCGTAATACGTACAATCGATGACACTGGCGCTTTACCATTTTTAAGTTTAAAATTGCTTGCACGCTTCACCATCATGTTGCGCATGTCAGAAATGGTCTCACAATAAAATAAACTACTGAAATTGTCAATTTATCAGTAAAATAAGTGTCAATTTTGTGTAATTTTTTTTTATTACGAACATGCTTCAGATTAATTAATATTTGAACTAAAATGTAACGTATATTATGCTGTTTTTATTAAATAAACAACCAAAAAAATATGTCATCGACTGTATTCCAACGAATCTAGAATACGTCGAATCTGGAATACGGCGAATCTGAAATACGACGAATCAGGAACATGACGAATCCGGAATAAATCGAAGATCGGTGTACAGCAATAGACATCACAGTTACGTATTAATTTTGACGGCCGAAGCGAAACTTAATGCATCGATACGTTCAATTTAGTATCGATTAGGATTAGAGGATGGAAGGCGAATGATTGTCGCTCAGTAGCGGGGTATGGAAGCTTAGAAAGCACAACACTTGTTACGAAAAGAAGGAAATATTGCTCTTTGCGTGCGCAACATACTGCGAGGCGAACTATGTCCAGTCAGCAGCACATGAGGTTATACACAACTGTCAAAAATCTGTAATTTATTGTGAACCTTAATCGCTTTGCATTTAAGTAACATTGATTGAATATCATTACGCTGTCGTGGAAGCCCAGCGTGCCGTTGACCGTACGTACAACAACTATTATTAAATAACACATACCATCTAGTTATTTTTAAATGTTATATTACTAAGTAAGTAATAAAAGACAAGTATTATAAATCATAATAGAAGATAATAATATCGTTATGTATCCTAGTCAGTAGTTCAATTAATGAACTTAAATTTTACAACAAAATTGTATCCGTCAAACAAAGATCAGTATGTGTGCATAGCATACATTGCATAAGTCGCCTCGCCTACGTCCGCATAAGCTCAAAATACATTATCACATTAATTTCTACATCGAGCGAGCGTGCTCAACTCACTATAGTAGTGAGCAATGAGTCTGTGCACTCTGTGCATATTTGGCACGAATAATCTCTGGCGGTCGCCACATGAACAACAAGCGGGGTACATGTGCTCGCAGCTTAAAGGTATGATTCCGATCTCGGCAGCAAGCAGCTAAGGCCGCAGCAGTGCGCTACAACTTGAACCGTAATGTTATGGAAGACGGCTCAATGGGGATGGAAACTGAGGAACTAATGGCGCCACAAGCAGTTGTACCAACACATTTGATTGGTTGTTTCAAATATCAAATGTCATTTGTGGCATATTTTAACCAATCAAAGTATTTATAGCGGTTAGACCGCCGCTGGCGCCATCTGCGATTAGCTTTGCGTTGCCAACCCCATTTGAAGTGAGCGGAGAAGCTCGCTTTCTCACTAATGGCCGAATACTCAAACGCTAATTAACTTTGAGGGGCTCTCAAACGTCGTCCTGTCGCATTAAATGTCAAAGATATGACAAAGACAGCATGCTGTTTGAGAGCCGCTCAAAGTGAAGTAGCGTTTGAGTATTCGGCCATGAGCCTTTTTTCATTATTATTATTATTTAATTTGGAGCGTACTGCTGCTTGCTGCCGAGTTCGGAATCATATCTTAAGGGTTTTCCCCACTATTTCACGTTCCCATTGAGTCACGGTCAGATTTATTAAACTTGTTCTATAGACATTTGAATAACGTTATATAATAATACAGGTTATTTAGTTATACCCGTATAATTCCGAATATGGTAGATCGATGTATAAGACGGCAGAAAATTATTGTGATGTCTGAGATTTTTTTTGTTTCTGTATATGAAAAACTGCATAGTGGCAGCTCTAGACCACGATGATGTTTTATTTATGGTTATTGACGATGATGGATTTGCCGTTTTTATACAGAAAACTTGACGAGCACAAGCGGTAAATCTTTTGAACTTATGCTAGTAACAAGCTGTAAGAAAATTCTGTTTTTCAGTCTATATGAATGTCCTGTCAAATTAATTGTACTAAACAGATTCCCGTTATAATAGACGTTTTTTTTAAGTAATCTAAACGTGGCTCAAGGGAATAATTTCAAGTGCGCACCCGGCATCTCGTCTCAGTATTATGTACAGACGCGCGTGAGCCGAGCCGCTGATATGTTGAACCAAACGTAACCTATTTACAGCGCTGAGTATATAACGATAGATGGGGCGCAATCCCCTAAATAAAAATAATATCTTTGAAATAAGTAATACAGTGTATATTTTATAAACTAAAAATATCCGTCTAAATGTTTGAATAATAAAAATATACGATTTTCAAGTTCCAATGCATATGTGAAATATTTGAAACCGTCATATATTTTTATTATTTACACAGTTGTTATACATTTTCAATGTAAGGAATTGTTAATTAATTATGTATGTGTACATTAATTATAACGTTTTTGGTTTTTAATCTGTGACAATTTCGTTTATAACAAGATACCGCATCGTGTGCTCTTATTCCGTAACGAATAATATAGAAACTTAAACGAAAAGTTTTAGTATAATACAAAAATGTTTAACATCTTTACAGTTTAACTAAAGTGAGGAAAGTTTGTGAAACAGAACCACATCGGTTTCGAACAACTAACCGAACGTCATCATGTGCATGACGCACGTAAATATACAAAATGGAACATAATACTTTACACAACAATAATAAGATAAAATATTTACAAATACCCAACGTAACAATATCTTTTAATTCTATTTGTCGACAATAACGCTAAACCTAACATATAAATATCTGCATTGACAGTCAACGCAGCTATGTCGAGTCGAGATCGGAATTTATGACACTTTAATGAGTACTAAATCTTCTGGAAAACTGCTCGATATATTCAATAGTACAACAATTTTTCAGAACAATTTTTACATTACCATTAATATCGCATCAACTTCGGAGTCGGTAGCAATTTCACTCGCGTATACTTCATGGTACAAAAGCATACAAAGAAACGTTATCAATTTCGCATCGGCAGCCCTAAAGTTGAAGATTAATCGCCAACATTATCAGATCTTTTCTACATCACTTTAACTTTACAGATTCAATCTAAGAGCCTTTACTTATTTGTTGGCGCAGCATCGGTACGACATCAGCATGCTCGGTATATGCGATACCGAAGACACACCGAAAGCTTACTGGACACCTATATATTTCTATAGAGCGTTACTCATTTGTCGGTGCAACATCAGCTCGGTGCGGTACAAATTTAGTACGGAAAAATGAGTAAAGGGCTTAAATAAACCTGTCCAAATAACAAATCACATTTAAAACCTCAAGACCATGCCAAAAGACTTTACAAAAATGAAACAAAACAAAAGTCTAGCGTTCTACATCTTAAACATTCGGTGGTCAAATAAATGTTAGACTCTGAATTGCGAAAATGAACTTAATAGTAATGGACGATGGTATGTATTTGCTCACTGCAGACAGGCCTGCAGCTTCTCGATCCACTCCTGCGCGGCGCCCGCGTCGCTCGCGCAGAAATTGTACGTGCGTCTGCTCGTGCGCAACTAATAATGACATTATACCGATTAATTTATTACACAATCCGTGTTATTACACAAGATTTTTAACTAAACACCTGTTCAAATGTGATGCTCTGTCAAACAATATTGTCAAAAAAGTGACAGCATTACATTTAAACAGTTGTTTAGTTAAACAGTGTTTAATACCTTGTGTAATAACACGGAATATGTTTAAGGTCATTTTAATAAAGGAAAAGCTGTAACGGTTGTATTTTATTGAAAGGTCTTACAGTACGAGGCATATATCTTGAAATCGGGTGGGGATTGCGCGGAACGCGTATTTTAGGTGCGGGCGGCGGGAGAGGGGCGCGGGCTATTGGTCGCTCACAAGAGCACATGCGCGAACTTATCCCTACTCCGTCGAAAAAATTTCAATATATACAGGGTGGATTGTTGAGACGGGACATTAAGGGCAGGTACCTTAACCGTTATAGTTACAGGAAAACGTTCCAGGGAGACCATCCATAACTTTTTGAGATATTCTGAACCGCATTTAGAGATTTAGGAAAAAAATTACCGTTAGCAAAAAAAATGCTAAAATACCAAAAAATTTTTTTTATGCCAATCGATCCTATTTCATGTGGGGATCAAAAGACTCTATGGGACCACTTAAGGTATGAGTACTAAAAACTACAGAAATCGCCAAAAACTTTTCCCATACATTTTGTACGGAAAAACGAAAAATCTTCTCGAAATATTTTTTATTGCCAAATGTTCCTATTTGTTACTGTGAACAAAATACTCTTTAAGGCCAACTAAAATTTGAGTACAGAAACTACGTAAGTCACACACAACATCGTCTTCACACGCAGGCACAATCGTTTACAACATTAGATCCAAAAAGTAGTTTCTGTACTCAAATTTCAGTTGGCCTTAAAAAGTATTTTGATCACAGTAAGAAATAAGATCGTTTGGCACTAAAAATATTTCGTGTAAATTTTTCGTTTTTCCGTACAAAATGTATGGGAAAAGTTTTTGGCGATTTCTGAAGTTTCTAGTACTCATACCTTAAATAGTTCCATAGAGTCTTTTGATCCCCACATGAAATAGGATCGATTGGCATAAAAATTTTTTTTTTTGGTATTTTAGCATTTTTTTTTGCCAACGGTAATTTTTTCTAAAATCTGTGAATGCCGTTCAGAATATCTTAAAAAGTTATGGATGGTCTCCCAGGAACGTTTTCCTATAACTATAACGGTTAAGGTACCTGCCCTTAATGTCCCGTCTCAAAAATCCACCCTGTATGTCTCGTACTGTAACAACAATTTTACGTTTTTTTTACCCTTAATAATCACAATCAAATTGGAAGAATTAGAGGTCAGTTTAGACCGCTTTTTTACCATATTGAATAAGAAACTCGATTAATATAGTTATTTCAACAGAGTGCTAGGCTGCGTAAAATTGTAACTATTCAAATCCAGAGTACTGTAAAACATTGTTATATTTTTACTTACGTCAAAGAAGGATCTGTCGTCACACTTCTTGGGCGGGCCGGGCGCGGGCGCCGCCTGCGTCACTGTTATCACTTCGGCGAGATCTATCAACAACATGTTACTATATGAACAAATGTTTTTTTTTTGTACCTTGTCATTATGGTCACAAAATAAAGGATTAAGTACTACGGGCGCTCGAGCAACGCACACATAGACAGAGACACCTCTCACCGACACGAAAACTCTGCTATGCTCAAAACAGTTCGAGCGCATAACACGGTGTCGTCGGTCGGTGAGAGTTGATTGTATCTACCGGGTGTATCAAGACACTAACGAAGCCGAGGTCTCCGTATTCTGCCCATCATCAGGACCATTTCTGTTCAAAAGTATTGCTGTGAAACGATTTTAATTTTTGGTGTTAAAAAAGCATTGTATACATACATTACCACGCAATGTAACGCGTACAACAGACCGCGCCTGCGAGTGTATGCTACACAGCTGCGTGCGGCCGAGTTGAAAGGCAACGTTTATGTGCGTGCTCATGAAATACACATAATAATAACATAATAATAGAATTGACCTTCAATAACTTCGTAGCTATTGGTTTATTTATTTATTTTATTTATTTTATTCATTAGGAAAACTTACTGCTAATACATATTACACAGAAACATACACGAATAATCACGAGCTAATAACAAGTTTCCACAGATAGTTAAAAATGTAACTTAATCATAATTCGAGAAGAATAAACGTGACGCTATTTTCAGTATTTTTAAACAAGTTATACAACACACAGATAAAAATATAAAAGAAAAAACAACACAGCAATATACCCCAGTACTACCCATCATCTCAATAATGTGTGAGGAATTTAGTAGCGAGTGCTCGCTTCAGTGAAACAATGCCGTCAAAGAATAAGTCAATATCCGTATCATCGCTAATAGAATTGAACAAGCGACACGAGCGAATCAGGTAACTGTTACGTCGGTAGTTGGTTCGCACCCATGGAACATGCAGTCTCAACTTCCTACGGGTATTAGAGCTACAAGGCACAGTAAGCTTTATACGATCAAGTAATTCAGTCGAGTCTATTTTGCCTTTTAACAGTTTAGATAGATAAACCAGATCTGTAATATCTCTGCGGACTTTTAGAGGGAGCAAGTGATGTCTTACACATCTTTCCTTGTAGCACGTGTCGTAAGACCGTGTTTTAAATTCTAGATATTTCAAGAACTTCTTCTGTACTGATTCCAACCGATTTATGTATATGGAATAACGCGGATTCCATACTTGCGAGTTATATTCGAGAATACTCCGCACAAGAGAACAATATAAAACTTTTATTGTTTTAGCTTTTTTAAACTGCGAGCAGGTTCTCATTAGAAACCCTAGTGCTTTTGAGGCTTTTTGTTTCCCAGGTATAGTCTAAAAGACAATAATTATCCTGATGATGGGCGGAATGCGTGGACTTCGGCTTCGTTGAGTGTCTTGTTACACCCGTTATATGTTCATGTCATGTTCTTTTTTTAGGGATGGACGTAACGTTAATTATAGTATACTGACCAATGAATCCTTTACAGTGCGAGTCCTCCATGGCGTCGTAGTACCGCAGCTGGTGCTTGATGGAGTCCAGCACGAACCACCTGCGGGACCGACGGTTGTGTGTGTAATGCACATGTTGTTAATTTTAGACTATTTTTTGTCACACTATAAGTATAACATTGTTATAGCACTCGTTGTTACAGTATCGGGTAGTTACCGTTGCTTCCAGCCCTTGAGCAGCGCCCCGCGCTTGTAGAGGTGTCCCTCGTGCGTGCGGTTCTCCGCCACGTTGGACGAGAATTGCTCGTAGTACTGCTGTGATGACGATTGCAGCGTCGATACGCCTGTGGACAAACGTAGGTGATAACATGCTTAGCTCGTTGGAACATTTTCAGATATATGTATGTATAAGCGTTGTTAAATGTGGCTAGTAGACATAGAATACGCCGTCATTTTGTAGTCGTTTTAATTAAGAAACTGTTCTAACAATAAAACTTACCATTTTTGGCAAAGAAACATGTGTCGAAAACGACAAAAAATGTTGGTCCTCCCATACTAATTAGACAGCTAAAACAAATTTGTTTTTGACGTTTTCCGACCCGTATTTCTTAGATAAAAATGTTTAGTTTCATTGGTAGAACACTCCCTTATGTTAATTAAAACGACTACAAACCGACGGTGTGGTATAGTATAGTATACGTACTGTTGCCGGCGGGCCGCAGCGGCTCGCGGTCGGGCGCGGGCGGCGCCTTGTACTTGGTGCACGCCTCCACGCAGCGCTCGTGGCTAGTGTCACATGTATAGTATAGTGTAGTATACGTACTGTTGCCGGCGGGCCGCAGCGGCTCGCGGTCGGGCGCGGGCGGCGCCTTGTACTTGGTGCACGCCTCCACGCAGCGCTCGTGGCTAGTGTCACATGTATAGTATAGTGTAGTATACGTACTGTTGCCGGCGGGCCGCAGCGGCTCGCGGTCGGGCGCGGGCGGCGCCTTGTACTTGGTGCACGCCTCCACGCAGCGCTCGTGGCTAGTGTCACATGTATAGTATAGTGTAGTATACGTACTGTTGCCGGCGGGCCGCAGCGGCTCGCGGTCGGGCGCGGGCGGCGCCTTGTACTTGGTGCACGCCAATGAAAACGCTTCTACACAACGCTCGTGGCACGCCGCGCCACAGTCCATACAGCGAACACCGGACTGGAATGTAAGTTGGTCAATATAATTAATTTTTTATTGTTTTATCGATGTTATGTGTGACCTATTTAATATTCTATACCGAACGACTTCGACTTTTAGTCTAATGAAACCGCCGTTTCTGGTTTTTACCGATTTACAGTTCCCTAATTGGTCAAAGTGATAAAAATATTGAGTATTAAAAATAAACTTATTCAATTTTGTTCATAGTTATTCAAAGTAGAAGTACAAATACCGGTTGATTTTAATCAAACGAGATATCACCTAAGCCGTCCTGTGGCCCAGCAGAGGGACAAAAAATTGTATAACTAGTGGCACAATGAGCTGTAGACCTCGTGTTAGTGACATTTTTCGAAATAGTTGAAATTTTGTTTTTTCGAAAAATTTCTAAAATTTAAATCGACCAAAAAAAATCTATACACATAATTCGAAAATCAGTTTAGAAATGCAACCTGTAGAAGAGAACAGATAGACAAAAGCATTTCGCTCGGTGAATGGCGGGATGCCACAAAATTTATCCCGCTTGGTGGCGCTACTGCTGCTGGAGATTTTTATATGGGCATTTATCCCCGATTTTTTCATTTATTTAAATTATATTTAAAAATAGTTGGTACTAATAAATAATCATTGTGGAAGTTGGACAGTAAACGAAACATTGAAAAAACCCAAAATGTGTTAGAAGAAAAATTTTTATTTACGAAAAATCGTTTCTAACATCCAATAATTGATAGCTAACACATAGAAAACAACAAAATAACAGGTCTACATTTACACTAGCGTCGAATTACTAGTAGTGCGCAGACTGGTGGATGATTTATGAATCAGCAAAATTAGAAGAAGATAGTGGCAGGCCACTACCTTCTTCTGTTTATTTTTGGCTTGGCAATCTACTCTCCTTTTTAGGGAATAATTTTTGCCAGTGTCAAGTACTGAATAGTTCAGTGTAGATTGTTTCAGTTTACATTAAAATGCGGGTGCATCGCATTCCAATGCTGCTTGGAGCATTCGGCATCAAGTATATCAATACAGTTCACTCGGTAAGTTCTGCCGAGGTAGTCACCACTACACAACCAAGATCGCATCTATTTCAATTATCCCATATATCGATCCTCTTGTATTTTAGAGCAGTATTAAATCATAGCTGAAACAATATACTTATTTATTTCACACTCCCGGCTCCCATCCTCACACTCTGACTATCCTGGCATTACCTTGAGCGGCCCCCAGAGTAGGTCCTGGCAGTGGTCGCAGCGCGCGGGCGCGGCGGGCGCGGCGGGCGCCCAGCGGTGCGCGGGCGCGGGCGGCGCGGCGGCCAGGCGCCCACGGACTAGCACTTCGCGCGTCCCACGCTTGTGGGCCGCCAGCGTCGCGCGTCGGACCACGCCCGAGCACATGACGAGTTACCTTGAGCGGCCCCCAGAGCAAGTCCTGGCAGTGGTCGCAGCGCGCGGGCGCGGCGGGCGCGGCGGGCGCCCAGCGGTGCGCGGGCGCGGGCGGCGCGGCGGCCAGGCGCCCACGGACTAGCACTTCGCGCGTCCCACGCTTGTGGGCCGCCAGCGTCGCGCGTCGGACCACGCCCGAGCACATGACGAGTTACCTTGAGCGGCCCCCAGAGCAAGTCCTGGCAGTGGTCGCAGCGCGCGGGCGCGGCGGGCGCGGCGGGCGCCCAGCGGTGCGCGGGCGCGGGCGGCGCGGCGGCCAGGCGCCCACGGACTAGCACTTCGCGCGTCCCACGCTTGTGGGCCGCCAGCGTCGCGCGTCGGACCACGCCCGAGCACATGACGAGTTACCTTGAGCGGCCCCCAGAGCAAGTCCTGGCAGTGGTCGCAGCGCGCGGGCGCGGCGGGCGCCCAGCGGTGCGCGGGCGCGGGCGGCGCGGCGGCCAGGCGCCCACGGACTAGCACTTCGCGCGTCCCACGCTTGTGGGCCGCCAGCGTCGCGCGTCGGACCACGCCCGAGCACATGACGAGTTACCTTGAGCGGCCCCCAGAGCAAGTCCTGGCAGTGGTCGCAGCGCGCGGGCGCGGCGGGCGCGGCGGGCGCCCAGCGGTGCGCGGGCGCGGGCGGCGCGGCGGCCAGGCGCCCACGGACTAGCACTTCGCGCGTCCCACGCTTGTGGGCCGCCAGCGTCGCGCGTCGGACCACGCCCGAGCACATGACGAGTTACCTTGAGCGGCCCCCAGAGCAAGTCCTGGCAGTGGTCGCAGCGCGCGGGCGCGGCGGGCGCGGCGGGCGCCCAGCGGTGCGCGGGCGCGGGCGGCGCGGCGGCCAGGCGCCCACGGACTAGCACTTCGCGCGTCCCACGCTTGTGGGCCGCCAGCGTCGCGCGTCGGACCACGCCCGAGCACATGACGAGTTACCTTGAGCGGCCCCCAGAGCAAGTCCTGGCAGTGGTCGCAGCGCGCGGGCGCGGCGGGCGCGGCGGGCGCCCAGCGGTGCGCGGGCGCGGGCGGCGCGGCGGCCAGGCGCCCACGGACTAGCACTTCGCGCGTCCCACGCTTGTGGGCCGCCAGCGTCGCGCGTCGGACCACGCCCGAGCACATCGACGAGTTGCGCTGTACACACAATAAAACAGGCAAAGTAAACATCAAGAATAATATTCACAACTGTCTACAAACTTAAGCAGGCACATAACTATTCTTTCTGTTAAACCTTCATGGTCAATGCGAACAGCCTGTAGTTCTAAATTCATATATTGACTTTGTCACTCGCTACCTTTTTCCTCTGTCAAATGGTCACATTAAACCACTGCGTAATATTATAAATATTTTATTAAATCCCATATAAACAAATGGTTATGGTTAGCCCATTGCTGTGACCGACAGAACAAGAAAAAAAGTTCGTGCTATGGAGAATAATATTCCATCGGCGAACCAGCCGGCACCCTCTTCGTCGTCAACAATTCACCAGTCAACTTCAGGTATTTCCATCTCTAAACTGAATGGGAAGAATTTTAATACGTGGGCTTTCGCTATCGAATGTCTGCTCACTGATCTTGACCTTTGGGATGTGGTCACAAAACCCATCAATGATGAAGATCCTGACGCTAAACGTAAAGATGCAAAGGCAAGAGCCAAAATCTGTCTCGCATGTGACGAATCAATTTATCCGGTCATAAGATCTGCGAAGACCGCATTTGAGACCTTCAAAAGTCTCAAGAAGGCGTATGCTGACAGTGGACTGACGCGAAGATTACAACTCATGAAAAAGCTTTTGACAAATGAGTTCAAAGGTGATATGCAAACTTATCTAAATTCCTCACTAGTTGTGCAACAGGAGCTACAACAAATTGGAGCTGGAGTCGAAGATGAGTTCCTAGCAATAATAATATTAGCTGGACTGCCAGACAAGTACCAACCACTCGTCATGGCACTTGAACACTCCAACGCAAAAATCACATCGGAGGGTGTAGTATCATCCCTGTTACAAGAAGATTCGCGAGCTGGCTGCACATCAAATACCAAAAAACCAAATGGACCTGTAACCACGGCGGCACTACTTACAAAACAAAGGAAGAAAACCTTCTTACTACTACTTACTGTAAAAAATTAGGTCACCTGGTTTCGGAATGCAGGATTAAAAACAAGAAAGTCTCGACAAAAAAGGTTTATTCAAACAATACAACTGAATTTACACTTTCATCTTGTTTATTTACACATTCTTCCTCAGGTTCACAAGATTGGTACCTAGATTCCGGTGCAAGTTCTCATATGAGCAACAGGAAAGATTGGTTTGAGTACTTGGCTTCCCATATCACTCCCGTAACAGTCGCAAATAAGGATCAACTTCTCAGTAATGGGAAAGGTATTGTAAATATAAATATTTCCGATTGTGTTACCAAAATAAGCGAAGTTCTTTATGTTCCTGGTTTAGCCACAAATCTTTTATCAGTAAGTAATTTAGTGAAAAAAGGTTACGATGTATTGTTTACATCAGAAGGGGCGTCAATCACTTTGTCAGGTGGATGTCAACTGACAGGAAGAGTAATAGCGACAGCCTCAAACCATAAAGGAATGTTTAGGCTAGATCTAGATAGGTCGCATGCTCTCTACACGCCTACCAAAGAGTCCCCAACACTCTGGCATAGACGACTTGGTCATCTAAATGCAAAGAGTATGCAAATTTTAAAAAATAAATGCATAGGCATAGATTACAACGGAACTTTTTCTGAAAATTGTATCCCGTGCCTACAAGGTAAATTATCTAAAAAACCGTTTAAAAAGTCGCAAAATAAATCGAGTAAGGTCTTAGAGTTAATACACTCGGACTTATGTGGACCTATGAGTACACACTCGTGGGGCGGAGCCCTATATTTATTAACGTTTACAGACGACTTTAGTCGAAAAACCTTTGGTTATCTTTTAAAATCAAAGTCCGAAGTTTTTACAGTTTATAGAGTTTAAGCACTTGGTTGAGCACCAAACTGGCGAACGAATTAAAGTTCTACGTTCAGATAACGGTCGCGAATATGTCAACAACGACTTGTCTACCTTTTTAAAGGAAAACGGTATTGTCCATCAAACGACAGTGCCATATACTCCTCAACAGAACGGAGTGTCCGAACGCGCAAATAGGACAATAATCGAAAAAGCCAGATCAATGCTTAAAGACTCAAATTTGCCTAAAGCATACTGGGGAGAGGCGGTAAATACTGCCATTTATTTAAAAAACCGTGTACCTACGCAAAGTTTGAAAAACAAAATCCCTGAAGAAGTGTGGACAAAAAAGAAAATCAACCTCTCTCACTTAAGAGTATTCGGTTGTGAAGCCCATATGCTAGTTCCAAAAGAAAAACGAACTAAGCTGGATTCAAAAACTCAAACGTGTATTTTCGTTGGCTATGCTACTGAAAGCAAAGGCTACCGACTTATAGATCCCAAAAACCCTCGATCTATTATAGTTGCGCGCGATGTAGTATTTATAGAAGATAAAACACTACAGCAGTCACCTCCAAGACACTCTGACGGGGAAGTGGAACTCCCAACCCAATCACAAGAAATCTTTGTACCTCTTGATAACGAGCCTGTTCCTCAAACAGAACCTCAACCCCTGCCAGGTATATCGATGACGCCAATCACGTCAACCTCTGAAAATTTGTTAGAGTCGGATAAACCTGCTCCTACTTCTGAAAATCCATCAGAAAATTCTGAATATTTAGAGCAAGCACCTGAACCTCAAAGGAGATATCCGATCCGAGACAGGCGCTGTCCTCAAAGGTACGAGGAACATCTTTATATGACCTCAGAGCTAGAGCCGGAAACATACAAAGAAGTCGTGGAACACCCACAAAAAGAAAAATGGCTCGAAGCTATGAAGGCTGAATTTGACTCGTTACAGAAACACGGTACATGGATTCTTGTTGACAGACCTACAGGTAGAAAAACTACAAAATGCAAATGGGTCTACAAAATAAAAAGAGACACGTCAGGGAATGTCACAAAATACAAAGCCAGACTGGTAGCTAAAGGATTCACTCAAGTAGCCGGAGTAGACTACGGTGAAACCTTCTCACCAGTTGCTAGACTGTCTTCAGTACGACTGTTATTCGCATTTGCTGCTCTTTGTGAGTTAGTGGTAGAACACCTTGATGTCGAAACGGCATTCCTAAATGGCGATTTAGATGAAGAGATCTTTATGGAACAACCAGAAGGATTCTCTGACAACGCAAAAGGCAAGGTATGTCTACTTAAAAAGGCCCTCTACGGTCTCAAACAAGCACCGCGTCAATGGAACGCTAAAGTGTGTGAAGCAATGCACAAACTATCTCTCATGCAGACAGCCAATGAGCACTGCCTTTACTATAGAACAGAAGGCGATGATCTCCTTCTCGTAGCTGTCTTCGTTGATGATTTCTTCATTGTCTGCTGAAGTGACGATATGAAGAATCATTTCAAAAATGAACTCAAAAAGATGTTCATTATCAAAGATCTTGGTCCTTGTAAGGATTGTCTTGGCATGAGAATAGAACAAAACTCTGGAAACATATTTCTCGACCAGACAAAATATATCGAGAAACTTCTAATAAAGTTTGGTTTGACAGATGCCATTACTGTTTCCACCCCACTAGAACCTGGTCAAAAATTAAATCTTCCGACTAAAGATGAACAAAATGCAGAAGTTCCATATCAGGAACTTATTGGATCACTAATGTACATTGCAATTTGTACGAGACCCGATATTGCCCATTCGGTCTCATATCTATCACAGTTCAATGCACATTATACGGGGGGGTACACTGGAAGGCTGCGAAGCGAGTTCTTCGATACCTTAAGGGTACCAAAGACCTCCGACTGCATTTTAAACCTGGTGCTCCATTCTATCCCCAAGGATATGTCGATGCGGATTACGGAAACAGTCTTGTGGACCGACGTTCATTCACTGGATACGTTTTCCTAATGAGCGGCGCCCCAGTATCATGGGAAGCTCGCAAGCAGCGGACCGTCGCGCTTTCTACAACAGAAGCCGAATATATGGCTCTCGCAGAAGCTTGCAAGGAGGCAATATACCTCCAGTCACTCATTACTGAACTATTCCTCACGTGTCATCCCATCGTCATTCATACTGACAATCAAAGTTCGATTAAATTAGCGAATAACAATACATACCACTCACGCACTAAACACATCGACGTCAGACACCACTTCATGCGAGACTCACTTGCACACCACGACATACATCTCGAATACATACCTACACACAACATGATCGCCGATACATTGACTAAACCTTTGCCGAAACTGAAACATTATAAATGTACAAATTCTCTAAGTTTAGCATAGGTTCGTAATTTTTAGTTGTGCGTTAATTTTTCATCATGTTATGTCTCTGGTAGGTAGTTAAGTATGTAAGGTTAGCAAGTAAGGTGTAAATAATGATGTTATTTTTGAAATGTGTTTGTACAAAGTGTAGATAGGGTGTTTGTTCTTTGATATGTCAAATATATATTTTTTGGAGCACATAGGTATAGGAAGATACAGGGTGTTCACATTGCGGGGGGGTGTTAAACCTTCATGGTCAATGCGAACAGCCTGTAGTTCTAAATTCATATATTGACTTTGTCACTCGCTACCTTTTTCCTCTGTCAAATGGTCACATTAAACCACTGCGTAATATTATAAATATTTTATTAAATCCCATATAAACAAATCTTTCACTTCTCATGCTCGTAAAGTTCGTCATTATGTTGGGTATAGGCTGCATAAAATCGCTTTTCATGCTCTAGAGCAGCGATTCTTAACCTCGGGTCCCGACCCAAATTCGGGTCACGAGAGGTATTGGATTGGGTCGCGGGCCCCCAAATGAGTTTAAAGAGTGATAAAATTTTCAGATTTTAATCGCAAGTATTTTTATTTTTTATTGATAGGTCGATCGATGTCGCTACACAAAGTAAAGACTAAAGGATGTTACTGCCATCAGTTCACAATCACGACATGTTAGTTCTCAGTTTTAATTTAATGGCCGGGCGGGAGCACGCGGGGCGCAAAGAGACAAGTGCGTGCCGTCGGCATCCATACTAATATTATAAATGCAAAAGTCCGTTCGTTTGTTTTTTACGCCTTCACGTCTTAACTACTGAACTGATCATGAAATTTTGCACACACGTTTTCAGGGGTACCTACAAAAAGGGACATTCATTTTTTCTGCATGAAAGGTACCCCTTTTATCCAGAAAAAACGAACAGTTCCCGAGGGATAGCAAAAAATCAGTCCACGAAGACAAGCCGCGGGTGGCCACTAGTAAAAAATAAATAACATGCCATTTTAGTACCTGTCATTGAAAAAAATATATTAGGATTAGGGTCGCGGACTTCAAATATATTTCTACTTTGGGTCGCCAGCCAAAAAGGTTAAAAACCAATGCTCTAGTCTAGAGCATAAAGTAAAATTTTCGTCTAAGTTCAGACTCTAAGACAAAGGTCGTCAGCAAACAGCCAGACGTGCAATTTAACTTCGTTAAATAAACTCGTTATTTTTTTCATTTTTTATACATAATCCATGTAAAAAATAAAATAAATAAAAATTCATTTATTTCAGTAATCTTAGGTACAAAAATTGCTGAGACTTCCCTGTAAGTAATCTAAAGACACTTGTATTGGGAATGACCCGCTACTTCCCTTTGGATAACAGTAGATTACAAAATATTTACAACAAGTGGCAGTGTATATTTACAACAAGTTGCCGTATGACATAAAAAAACTTCCCTTGAATGCTTTTAAATATAAATTAAGAAATCTTCTTATTGATAAGTGTTATTATACAGTGCATGAATATCTTTCTGACAAAACCTTAAAGTAAAGGATTTCTATCTTAAATCTGACATGCATGAATTAATTTTAAACTGACATTATTATTATATATTTTAATTGTGACATTTTTTATTTGTAATTGACAGAAATTGATTGAGAATAATAAATAAGAATGAATTTGAATGAATTGAAATGAAATTTAATGTAATGTATCGTAATGTAATGAAATGTATTGTAATAAAATGAAATGAATTATTAGTCAAATGTATTGTAGTGAAATGAAATGTAATGTTTAATGTTTATTTTCAATATTTGTATGTCTGCAAAGACTAATTGTGAGATACCTATATATTATATTTTAACCTTTGTACCACTTTTAAAGCAAATAAACGAATCTGAATCTGAATAAAATAAGTAAATTACAACAATAGAAAAGGTAAACAAACAATCAAATTACAAAGAAAAACCAATTAGCCCAGTAAATGAAAAGGTGTAGAGGGAAATGATTGGAACACAATTTTTGGTTTCCTAACTTTGTTTAAACCAGTTAGGAGGAGAACATATCAAAAGTCCCCGCCCGTAGCCCCTATGCCGGAGGGGAGGGGGGGGTTTGAAGGTCCCATTTTTCGGTTTTTCAGATATATCTCGAAAACTATGCATTCCAGTGACATGAGTTCTTTAACAAAATAAAAGTTGATTAAATTTGAGACAAGATTTATTATGGAAAATGTTTCGATATCTTGTATAGTTTTTGAAATATCCGCTCCTGAATATCTGTAATTAAGGAAAAATATATTTTTTGATTGATGATGATTCGCCCCCATTTCATCCCCATAATGGCTGAAATACTAACAATAACGATATACGTCGAGTTAGATTTGCATCGATATGCCAAAATTATAAATTTAGCTATTTTTACTTCGAAAATGAAGGATTTTCTATACACAACTTCATCCCCCTTTTCACCCCTTCGGGAGTAAAATTTCAAAAACGCTGGGACACATATATATTATTTTTTTATCGTCAGCCTAAACACAAAATTTGAAGATCCTAGCTTCGAAACTGACAGACTTTCATACAAACTTTGGACCCCCGTTTCACCCTTTAGGGGGTGAGTTTTGAAAAATCCTTTCTTAGTGCATCCTTAGACCTCATTAGGAACCTATGTGCCAAATTTGGAGTCTCTAGACCCAGCGGTTTGGGCTGTGCGTTGATACGTCAGTCACCAATCAGTTTCTTTTTTTAGATATTAAAAGATAAAATTACAGACTTTTAATAGTGAATATCTCGAAAACTATACAAGATATCAAAAAAAAATACTGAATTAAACATGTAGTAAATTTAACCAGCTTTCATTTTGTGAAAAAACTCATGTCGCTGGAATGTATAGTTTTCGAGATATATGTGAAAAACAGAAAAATGGGACCTTCAAAACTCCCCCTCCCCCCCGGCATAGGGGCTACGGGCGGGGACTTTTGATATGTTCACCTCCTAACAGGTCCAAACAAAGTTACGAAGTCAAAAATTGTGTTCCACGCCTTTCCCTCTATACCCTTTTTTGAGCGTTCATTTACTGAACTAAATTGTTTTTAATAGGTATGCATGTTTAGTGGGGTAGGTAGTAAAACTCTAGCTAAGAGATATCATGAGTGCGTGTACGTGTGTGTGTGTGTGTGTGTGTGTGTGTAGTTAAGTGATTCTAGTAAAGAGATCTTCGACTTCGAGATAAGTAAGCGTTCCTAGCCATAGCGTTAGACATTTTTTACACATATATAGATGCATAGGATAAATTTTAAGTATTTTGTTAAGTTTATTATATATAAATACTGATTGGGATGGGTACTGTCTTCTAGCAAAAGCAGTACGAACCGGGGGTAGGGGGGCGACAATATCATTTCTTCTTTTTCTTTGAATTGATTCTCTGAACGGTAAGGATTTATGGAATTTTAGGGTCAGGTTAAGTATATATAATTTCCGAACTGAAAGAAGTTTACTAATTTTGTATAGGCTGTCTGTACAGAATCTGAAAGGTTTGGAGTACATAACTTTTATCAGAGATCTTTGTGCCCTTTCCAGAGCTAAAAAGTCAGTCTTATTTGCACCTCCCCAGACTGGGATACAATAAGAGATTACTGATTGTGCTAGGGCTATGTAAATTTTATTTAAAAGAGTACTAGGCATTACTGAACGTAGTGATTTAAACACCCACATTAGTTTCCTAATTCGATTTATGACAGATTCCAGCTGCGAGTGCCAATTAAGTCTCTGATCAACGATTATACCGAGGTATTTTGTTTGGCTAACCTTACTTATGACGGGACAGTCACACGGAGTCTTTTCAGGATTTGGGCAGCTATGGATTTTGATACATAAGGTGTTACCCGGCTGTGATGATGTGTAGGGAGCAAAGCAAATATAGTTTGTTTTTTGGATGTTAAGAGTTAGAAGGTTTTCCCTCAGCCAATTCGACACACGCACCAAACCAAGCGCGGCCACCCCATGAACAGAGCTCCAAGTCTTGGCAGTGAAGATAATAGCGGTGTCATCCGCATACGAGAGTATCCTTCCCCCGACGTCTTGTGTACGGTCTACGTAACGACCTACATTTAATTTGTATTATAGTCATCATTTTTACTGTTTTCAGTCAGTCCACATCCAACTCGCGACTCATCAATTAGCGTTACATTTTCATTACGCAATAAAAGTTATTTTTATACAAGTAAAAGGGGTTAAATAAAACATCACCAGCAATTAAAAGTTACAGTTTTAATTGCATCAATGTATAATGGTTTTTTTGACGTTCAACAAGAATTCCACAGAATACAATTACTCGATATCATGGGAAAGTAGAACTATTACCAATTTAAACAGTATTGAAAAATAATACACTAATACCTGACCTTAAGCAGTGGTATCTCTCCAGCAGGAATAGCGTGTCACGACAAATTCATCAAAGTTTCCTGATATTACGACTTTACTTAACACTTATTCCACCGTTGAACCTTTCACTGTGACGACTTGAGCACGACTGAGCGCGCCTCTACCCTGTCACCGCATATTTATAAGTTATGCGTGGCGTGGTAGGGGCCACTGCAGTCGCCTGATTACTACAACTACCGTTTAAGTACTTTTAATGGAATAAACATACAAATTTAGTATACTACATGGTTCATGGCGAATAATAATTAAAGTAATTTATACAGTAACCTTACAGTCGGCCATCCTGCTAGAGCGAGTCCCATCGCGTGAAACAATCTCTTTGTAATTTTACTTATATAATTCTGAATACATCCAGTCAATAGTCATAAAATATTATTAAATAAAAAAACATCATTTTATTAGAAGAAAAATAGCAGCCAATATTCCAACAAAATATTTCGCATTCTTGCGGAGGTCATAATTATTGTTTAATGACATTACACATATTTATTGCATGACACAAAGCGTAATTACGTTTTTATTTATATATAAGTAGGTATTCAGAAAACATCCTATAACAGAAATGGTAGGTATATAAAGTGACAATTAACATAATTATATTACTTAACTTAATTTTAACTATACAATTCAATACAATTCTGTAAGCATCAATAAAAATATAGCCATATGGCATTTCATCTGGGTACTTTATAAACACGAGCAGTAGCTTGTTCGACCATATATTGTTAACATAAAAATTCATTAATATAATTAAAAGATACTTTAGAAATTTATTTAAAATTGATGTATACTTTAAATGAATTGCGAAAAAGTTAATTTGCAATGCATCGAATTATAAAGATTGCAAACTTAGAAATATATTTTTTTTTGTCATTACCTATTGCAAACTTATTTTATTTACTTAAGTCTCAGAATAATTAGTTATGTGTAAGCATTTCAATATTTGTCTCCAATACAAACTTAGTTTAGAAAAATACCTACTAACAATCAACAAAAAGTCATCAAATTGCCATAAAAGGCTCATCATTAAATTAGAAGTTAATGTTACAATTTCTGAATGAGTGAATGCATAAATAAAACTTTATTCGGTTACTTACACACAAAATGGTTTACAAAAACATTCACTTATAGGATACTTAAACGTAAGGTATTATTATGTAACGGTAACCAAAAAGGCAACCAGCTCAGCTGTAAATATTCTGTAAATATGTATATACATATATCATTAAATTGAATGTAATATCTTTCTCATACCATATGTAATGCTTGAACAACTTTCATAGTTTTAATACCATTTAATAAAAAAATGAATAAAAGAGTTGCTTTCGCAGCGGCGCGCGGGGCGGCGCTATGATATGACTATGGGCAGCGTTAATTGCATGGAGTATACGTTTTCATAAAATTTGGCTTAAGATAACTTTGGGGTGCACCCAGTGCTCCAATTAGTATAACACAGTGACTGAAAAAGCATGTTTCAGTAATACATGTCATCAACTATTATGGTATCCAATAATTGTAATCATCAAAATGGAAAAAGTTTTCTTTCCTTTTAGAAGTTATTGTACATAACACTTGTACTATTATGTATTTTGCGACACAACTCAGTAAGAGTAATTTTTTTTTTTACTTCTTGAACTTATAAAAATATAGGTATCCTACATTACAGCAAGGTAAAAAATATTGACTTAGTATTCTGAAGGTCATTTAAATTAGTAATGGTTTAAAATTTACCCTTACTAATTTAACCTGGTTAACCTTTTATTTAGATATATGCATTAGCATACTTCCCTATACAATGGATATGTAAATGTAATAAGTACTAAAGAGGAGCTTAGATGTCGTAGAAGTGACTCCACTACACACAGTAAGTTATGTGGAAGTACTTTCCTCGAATATAACTGCACATTTTAAAACTCAATCAGAATAAACACTATGTAATGAATAATTTTAGTAATCAGTATTTTGGAAATCCACTACACACAGTAAGTTATGTGGAAGTACTTTCCTCGAATATAACTGCACATTTTAAAACTCAATCAGAATAAACACTATGTAATGAATAATTTTAGTAATCAGTATTTTGGAAATCTTACTTCCCATAGCTGGCACACAGAGTCCAAATACAAATCATATTATATATTATCAATCAATGTACAAAAGTAATTAGCTACAATTCCACACAAGCACCACCCTTACTATCTATCTGCTTTAAGTTTTTAATGCGTTCTAAACGCAGATTGAATTGTCGTACTAAGTACCTAGTTACTTCATTCTATCGCGACCCTCAGTCACGAGGAACAAGAAATATTATGATAAAAGTTTTTTTATTATTTTTATTATTATAGTTTCATTTTAACGAGGAGCACTGTCATCACCAGGGCCGTGCGCGAGACTACAGAATTAATTAAATGTTTTGTGAAGAGTTTCACCTAGTTTATGGATCGCCTGGAATTTCTCAAATAAGAAAAGCAGGGTAAATTACCCAATTATTGGTATTTAGAGCAATCCGATACAAAAACTTGTACCTAGTAACATTATTTAAAATAAATATTGTGAGTGTTACGCGCAATACACAATACAGATACTCCTGTTTTTAGTATTTTGTATGTATGTCGTTTTAACATATTCCACCATACATACACCGTCATATGTATAAATAAATAGACCATTCATCGGTACCCTTCACCCTATTATTGGCATGTACCGATCAAATTACTGGTACACCTTACGCCAATAATTTACAGGCAACAGTTAATAAAATTATAGGTATTATTCTCAGCACCTTTATTAAAATATTGGCATGCTCTCACCAATCACTGGTACAACTTATAAGTTTTATTTTCGACTATTGGAGTTGGGCCAATTTTTGAAGCCTACTACAATTTTAGAATACCTACTTCATTATTTCCATTATTTGATTAAATAGAACACATTTAATGATCTTGAAAATAAGGTTCTAAATTCTCATTAAATATTAAGATAGTATTCCAAAACATTATAATTGAGTTCTTTTCATAAAGTAGGTAACACAATTTATTGAATAATATTATGTTTTTTTTTTGTTAATTTTAGAGCACCAACAAAAAGCGAGGGGTGTAATAACAAGTCAAGTTACCCCTACATGACTGATGTGAGAAAATTATTTTTTGATGAATTTAAAATTATAATAATGCGTTATCGGAGATAAAGTGCAATGAATACGAAAATAATTATTTTGTCTAGAAATTGTATCATTTATTACGAAATTTTATTTCTTTTTTTTCATTTAAAAATTCTTTATTTCATATTACAAAAAAATAATATTGTAACAAGTACTTAGATAATTCATGTACATTGATTTATTTAAATATACTTTATAAGGCTAAACTTACCACCTATAAAAGCTTTAGAAATATGTAATTCCACAGTAATTTTATTATCTTGAAATATTAACACAGTATTTAAATAGCACTATTCGCAGAAAAAAAAATCGATACAAAACATATGTAAGTGATTTGCTTATTGCATATTAAATTATGAAATAAAAAGGACAATAGTTTTGTTTTTCAATATTATATGTGAAGGAAGAATCAGAATTAATATCAAGTATAGTAAAATTACTGTTGTATTAATGTGTATAATGAATATAGTTTTATTTTAGGATTTATTTGTAATTATTTCTTTTATTTATTGTTTGTTTATTTTTTTTTCATCAAATTGGATTAATTATTGTTATCTGAAATAAATGAATTTTATTATTGTTCTTTTATTACCAGTAAACTTTAGTAGAGTAGGTCATTGCTCATCATGGCCATTTAACAATATATACGCTCAATACTCTATTGTAAATGGCATCATATTCTATGACTTATTAATTACTCATTAAAGGACTTGGCAACAGATGCATAAGCTGATCATAGTGTAGTAAAATTAATAAGAATAATATTTGAAATTGTATTGCTACTATATTTATAAAACGGTAGGTATAGCTATAATTGGCAATAATACTTGGCTGGACTCTTGCGGTAAATTCATTTAGAGAGGATTTACATTCAGCATACTTAATTATTTGCTCTTTATTGTACTCAAAAAAGTGTTGCAGAGGAATAATTAATTAAATCATTGTAAGGATAAGTGGATTTAGCCGTCAGATAGCTTTCTTGCAGGTTCCAGCAAACCCAGGACATGTTAGGGATTTTTCAAGTAAGTATGGATAAGTTATGAGTTGCAAATATCTAGAATATCTAAGTTTCTACTGGTTTTATTGTTCGTTTTACGCATCAATATGTATCATTTTAAATAAGAAAAATAATATAAACAAAACAGTAAACAGGACTTTGAAAGAATCTACTATAGACTTTCTCCTTCGTATCATAGGACACAGCAATTAATAATTTACTGTCATCAAAATAAAGTAATACTTAATAAAACATGATTGTTTAGTGATAGATTAAACAATAATGATGATAAAACAATATGATGATTTAGATTTAATAGAAATGATAATAATATTATAATCTAGAAAACTTGTTAAAAATTACCTTAAGGTTTTTCGCAATAATTTCACTTGCTTGTAAAACAATAGAGTTAAGAAAAAAATATATTTTAAGTGGAACAAAATTAAGCGAACTTGCATGAGTCGCATGTTCAAAAACCAAATACTTAAACAGCTTTTTTTCCACGCTACATACTTAATGTAGTAGCTTGATATGAACTTATTTAGACTATGTCCATCTAACATAGCAAAATGTTTAAATAATACAAACAGGTAGGTAAGTAATTTAGAATAAGTTAAGTCGAAAAATTTTCATAAAGATTGCTATTAGATTCAAGCCTCGTAAGTCAATCCTTATTTTATTACTTAGTTAGGTATTTATTTCTTACAGCAGACAATGTATAAACATATTATGATATAATTGCATTCACTTGATAATGCTCTGATAAATTTGATAAATAAGATATTGAGAAGCAAGCTTCATGTCAAAGAAAAGTTATAGTCTAACTAAGGCTATTAAAATGTTAGGATCATTTATTTATCCTCGAATTATAAGTATTATTCTCTATAAGCATTTGCGTAAATAAAACACACTTTTGCTATATTTAAAACATAATTAATAAAACTAACTGAAATTAAGTCTTAACCTCTTGCAATTATTTTCAAATAAGTATATTAATTGATGAAGTCTCTCTCAAGCGTATGAGTTTTGATTCTTGATATCGTATAAACCAGCATGAATGATTGCGACTTTGGCTGACTTTCAGGCGTCCGCTTCTTAACTCAAAATATCGCCATCCGAATATTTTACTAGTTATTGACTACGGACGTCTTACGCTCTCACAGCTGCGTCTTAAATTATACATATTAATATACGACATACGAGCGCTTGTGGCTTTTCCCTTGTATGTTAGGGTCTTACTTCCACTCCCTCACTCGCGTCGTTAGTTAAGGGGCCGTACAACGTCAAACACATATTTTGAACAAAGATTACACGGTATTACTAGATTTATCGATCCTAAAAGTTAAGAAGAATTTAACTGTGATAACATGACATATAGTCTAGAAATTTAATTAAAAAAAACTTAGCTAGTTCTCTAGTTATTTTTAGCAACAGTTTTCCAAATGAGAAATAGTTTATTCGTTATTAATTAAAAATGTGATAACCAGTAATAGACCTTTACTCTAGAAACTCAATTAAAAAGAAACTTAGCCAGCTGTTAAGTTATTTTTTTTGTAAATAGTTTTCCAAAATAAGAAAATAATTTATTCGTTATTAATAAAAACGATAATGCCAATAATTTCGATAATTCTTACTATGAAAATTCCTTCCAGCGTTGTACGGCCTCTTAAGGATGATGCCTTACGCTCTCACAGCCGCATCTTAAAACATATAAATAATACGATATACTTGCAGCTTTGCCCGAATCTTCAGGCTTCCTTCTGCTTCCCCATTTATTACTTTTATGAATCACCACAGTGGTCGCTCGCCAGCATCAGTTGAAGTCAGTATTGTTACAATGAGTCTTGCACTCAACTTCCAATTTCCGATCTGAATTTTTCATTGCTGAAACTTGCACAAAATTTTATGGAATTAATCACTATTAGTCACCCAATAAATCTAGAATAGTCTTATCATATTAATTTGGGCAACTGAATTGTTAAATATGATTGTACAGAATCCGTAGTCTATACTCAATAATTATATTTCAGTTCTTTACGTTCAATGACTTTTGTTAATAATATATTCAACAATGGTTTAATCATCCATTTATATATTTTTAAGATTAATCAATGTTACGTGATACTATTTGTATTCAATGCAAAGAGACAGCAGGGATGAAAAATGCTAAATTGATCTTAAAAGGACAGTTATTTTCTAACTTTAACTGTTATATTGGTAATATTAGTATCACATCAGTATCAACAAAACGGTTCATTAAAACTAAACCCGTATTGTAATAAAAAGTCATCAAAAGAGAAAACTATCTTCGAGAGAGAGAGTGAAAAATGATACGTAATCCGCCTCTGAGCACTAGGCTGAATAGTTACAGATAATAAGCAAAAAAAAAAAACTTAAGAATTACTAAAATGAAAATCTTTTAAAATTAATGATTTCTATACATAGTTTCTCTCTCTAGTTATCCCCATAGTATGCTTAGGTGGAATTCTCTATTTTATTTATTCTGTGCGGGCAGGATAAGCGAGAATTCTAAGGAATCTACTCGTTTATCTCACTTCTGAAGTTAAAAGGGGTTAAATAAAACATCACCAGCAATTAAAAGTTACAGTTTTAATTGCATCAATGTATAATGGTTTTTTTGACGTTCAACAAGAATTCCACAGAATACAATTACTCGATATCATGGGAAAGTAGAACTATTACCAATTTAAACAGTATTGAAAAATAATACATTAATACCTGACCTTAAGCAGTGGTATCTCTCCAGCAGGAATAGCGTGTCACGACAAATTCATCAAAGTTTCCTGATATTACGACTTTACTTAACACTTATTCCACCGTTGAACCTTTCACTGTGACGACTTGAGCACGACTGAGCGCGCCTCTACCCTGTCACCGCATATTTATAAGTTATGCGTGGCGTGGTAGGGGCCACTGCAGTCGCCTGATTACTACAACTACCGTTTAAGTACTTTTAATGGAATAAACATACAAATTTAGTATACTACATGGTTCATGGCGAATAATAATTAAAGTAATTTATACAGTAACCTTACACAAGTTATTCAAGTTTTATCATTCATCTCTTTTGGTGTGTGGTCATCCAACCCATACATCAAAGTGGTCCTTCGAACCTCCGAAGGTGGGATCATAAAACGCGTGTTAATACGTGTGCAAGTGCTAACCAAATTGGATTGCAACGGCATACGTGTCACGTCACGTAAGTGCAGCAGCCTTCGGTGAGTCAGTCATCTATTACCTATCAGTCTTCTGTCACTATCAACATGCAAGACCTTCTCATCAAGCAGAATCAGCTCATGGGGGCGATGGATACGCTCCTTAAAAACTTTAAGAAAGACGGTGCCGATCGTAAGACTACAGCTTATGTCAAAATACGCCTGAGTAACCTCGAAGCGCACTGGCAAGAGTTTCAGGTAAATCATATTAAGTTATGTGAGTTTGACGATCGTAGCCACGAGTACTTTACAAGCAATTTGTATCAACGCACGGCTGATTTTTACAATGAAGCTAGAACGTTCATTCTGAAATACTTATCGGGGGATGGTACGGAGGAAAAGATTGTCATTCGACCCGCTACTCCTTTAGCTGGCCGTTCACAGCAGCAATCTACAACGCAGCCTATGTCCCAAAGCCAGGGTACTAACAGTAAGTTGGACGAGATGCTGAGAAAACAAAAAAGCAATTTCAAAGCATTTGCCCGTACTCTTCAATCCGTTAATATAGATAATCTCTCAGAAAAATGGGAGCTCGATGATGCACTCAAGTCATTGCAGAGTAGGTGGTCCATTATTGACGCTCTTCACTGGGAGATCGACAGCGAACAGTATGAAGAAAATGAACAGTATGAACAGACCTTTGCGCGTTATGAAGATAAGTATATTTCTATGAAACAGTCTATTAATAAGAAAATGTGGTCACAATCTCATAGAGAAAAGTCAACACCGCAGATTGATATCCCTTCATTCAGTGGAAATTACCATCTGTGGGAATCATTCAAGGATTTGTTTGTGGAATCCATTCACAACAATAACTCTTTATCAGCCGCTCAGAAGTTGCAGTTCTTAAAAGGTAAACTCAAGGGGGAGGCAGAGAAACTGATCCAGCATCTCAACATAAGCTCAGATAATTACCAGATAAGTTGGGATATATTGAACCATCGATATAATAACAAAAAACTTATTTTCAACTCTCATGTCAACATCTTAATGTCTCTTCCAATTATGCAACATCAATCGGCAGCATCCATTAAGAAGATCCACGACACCGCCAATGAGTGTCTCAACGCAATTAAGGCCCTTGGTGTAGACATCAGCACCTGGGACCCTTTGATGGTGTACATTTTGTCAAACAAGTTAGACGCTGAATCGTACAATGATTACGTCATTTCACTAAAAAACCCAAGAGACCTTCCAACCCTACACGATCTTTTGGATTTCCTAGAAAATACGTTTACGTCACTTGAAATGTCTAAACGTAAGCCGGAGACTGCAAAGCCATCTCAACAACCAGAAACATTCAAAACTGGTCAAAAGAAGCAGTTTTTCTACAAATCATTCAGTAGCCATCAAAATAATTCGTTAAATAAAAGCAATCATAATTCAATCAAAACTGGGTCAAAGACTGGTCCCGGTCAATGCCCAGTATGCAAGCAAGAACACGGCATTTTTCATTGCAAAACTTTTTTCGATATGCAGCCGCAAACTAAACTGAGAACTATTGAGAAAATTATGCTGTGCAAAAATTGCTTTAAAAAACATGACAATAAGGAATGTAATAGCAGCAAATGTCGCGTCTGTAAAGGCAGTCATAATACTTTACTACATGATGCTTACGTAAATAATCAAAGTACAAGCCACATGCCTACGAAAAGCGAACAGAGCGGTCAGCAAAATCAACATTCAAATAATATTAATGTTTCGCAAGGCGATGCGAGCGAAATTTTGCTTGCCACAGCTTTGGTAAAGGTCCAGAAGGCGGATGGAAGCTATGTAATTTTGCGTTGTCTTATTGACCAGGGATCACAGGCGTCGATAATTACAGAAAATGCCGCTCAAATGTTAGGTTTGAAACGAAAACGCTGTAAAGGAATTATATTCGGAGTGGGAGCACGGGAAAATGCATGCAAAGGTTTTATCAACATACAGTTATCTTGTATTCATAGTGACTTTCATCTTAACACCAATGTCTACATAATGAACCAGATGGTAAATAACCTACCAAATAGATCTTTCCCAGAACCGTCGTGGTCTCACATTCAAAACATCCATCTTGCTGATCCAGATTTTTACAAAAGCCGTCCTATCGATATTTTACTAGGAGCCGATATTTATCCTTCAATCATAATGGCGGGAATAATAAAGGAAAATTACTCATTGCCAATCGCGCAGCAAACGCGATTCGGTTGGATTTTGTGTGGCAACACAAACACTGAAAAATCTATACTTTGCAATGTTATCATAGCGAATGAAGAAGATTTATCCCGTTTCTGGTCAATTGAAGATATTTCAGATGATGACGTCATGTCTGCGGAAGATCAATACTGCATGAAACTGTACCAATCCACAACAGAACGCAGACCTGATGGTAAATATGTGGTAAGACTACCCTTGCATCCAGACGTCGACGAAAAGTTGGGTCAATCAAAAGCCAAAGCCGTCGCTCAATTCTATCAATTAGAAAAGAAATTCAAAAGACAAGAAAATATCGCAAAGCAATATAAACAATTTATGGCAGAATATGAATATTTAGGTCACATGCACTCGGTAAACGCAAATGTCAACGAACTACGTTACTATTTACCTCACCATTGTGTCCAACGCGCTGACTCTACAACAACTTCACTTCGAGTCGTTTTTAATGCGTCAGGAATCTCGGACTCTGGTCTCAGCTTAAACAATCTCATGTACCGTGGACCAAATTTACAACGAGATTTACTGTCGTTAATTCTGATGTGGAGACAATATCCATTCGCATTTATCGCAGATATCGAGAAAATGTTCCGACAAATCTATGTTCATTCACAAGATCAGCGGTATCAGCAAATCGTATGGCGAAACTCCACAGATGAACCATTACAAGATTTTCAGCTTGCGAGTGTTACCTATGGAACAAAGGCGGCTCCATTCTTGGCAATGATGACGCTCAGACAGCTGGCTAGTGATGAAAGTCATCGTTATCCCGAAGCAGCGACAGCACTTCAGGAACAATTCTACATGGACGACTATCTCGGTGGTAGCTTCAGTTTAGAGTCAGGTCTCCAATTACAACAAGACTTAATAGATCTGTTGAGGTCCGGAGGCTTCAATCTTCGAAAATGGCTTTCAAACGAACCGAAGCTTAGCCAACATACTGGAAATGAAGAATGCACATTTGATTTTCGAGATGAACCAACGACAAAGGCATTAGGTTTAACTTGGGATTCGAAACAAGATCACTTCACTTTTCAGTCCAAATTAAGTAAAAATCTAGAAAAAAGACCAACCAAAAGAATTCTCTTGTCCGAGATATCCAAGATATTCGACCCCCTGGGTTGGCTGTCACCCGTAGTCATTCAACTCAAGCTGTTATTCCAAGACATTTGGACCGCCGGCCTTCAGTGGGACGAACCAGTTCCAGACAAAATCTATCAAACTTGGATAAAATTGCGATCAGATATCGATAATATAAATAAGATAAAGATCCCACGATGGATCGGCTGTGGAGAGGGTGACGTCATAGAATTACATGGTTTCTGTGACGCGTCTATGAAAGCTTACGCAGCCGTGATTTACGCACGCATACAAAAACAAGGAACAACGTCAGTTATACTTTTAACAGCCAAAACCAAAGTTGTACCTCTATCCAAAGGCACCAAAAAGATCTCACTACCACGATTAGAGCTATCCGGGGCGGTCCTCCTGTCAAACTTAATGTCAAAAGTTACGAAAAGTCTAGACAATCACAAATTAGAACTTTTCGGATGGTGTGACTCAACAGCCGTTCTAGGGTGGTTGCAAGGGGAAACCAGCCGCTGGAAACCATTTGTCGCCAACAGGGTGATTAAAATAGTACAAATCATTAGCGCTGATTCGTGGAACTACGTTCAAACTAAGGAAAATCCAGCTGATTGCGCAAGTCGCGGTCTCAAGGTCGAACAGCTGCTGCAGCACAATCTTTGGTGGAATGGACCTAACTGGCTATTAACATACAAAAAACAATCAGACACTAAAAAGGAAGAATTTAATACCGAATTAGAAATAAGAAAAACAAAACAAATTAATGTGGCACAAATTAGCGATACGGAATCAAATATCATTCACCGGCTAATGCACGAACACAGCAATTTTAAGCGAGCGTACCGAATACTAGCATGGATACTACGTATGACGTCACGTGATAATAACAAATCACAATATTTATGCACAGATGAATTACGTAAAGCGCGTTTAATGATTGTAAAATATGTTCAACATCAAGAATTTTTCGAAGACATCAACCATATTCAAAAACATGGTACATGCAAGAGCAAAAGCAAATTACTTTCCTTAAACCCATTTCTCGATACGGACGGACTTCTACGAGTAAAAGGGCGATTATTAAATTCTAATCTTAATGAAGACATGAAGCATCCACTGATCATTCCATATCAAAGTCGCTTAACCGAATTAATTATCGACCAAGCACACAAGCAAACCTTTCATGGTGGAGCACGCCTTACTCAATCATTGATAAGGGAACAATTTTGGATTTTAAGTGGAAATCGAGCCGTCAAAAAATACATATTTAATTGTGTCATTTGTAGAAAGCAGAAACCGATCAAACAGCATCAAATGATGGGTGACCTGCCAGAAGCGAGAACAGCACGGTCCAGAAGCTTCTATTATACAGGGGTTGATTTCACGGGTTTCGTCGAGGTCAAGGCCAACAAAGGGCGCGGAATCAAAACATGCAAGGGCTATATCGCAGTTTTCGTTTGTATGGTGACAAAAGCCATACATTTAGAAATCGTGTCTGATTTGTCTTCGTCTGCATTTTTGGCAGCACTAAAAAGAATGGCCGCGCGAAGAGGCACCCCTGGTCACATGTATAGTGACAATGGTACCAACTTTGTTGGGGCCCAAAGAGCACTTCAAAAGGAATTTATAAATTTGAAACAATCCGTCCTATCTGATGAATTTCTTGCAGAAATTAGCGAAATGCAAATCAAGTGGCATTTTAATGCCCCGGCTTGGCCTAGTGCAGGTGGATTGTGGGAAGCTGCAGTCAAGAGCTTAAAGCACCACATGCGCCGGGTGATTGGGGATCAAAAGCTCACTTTTGAGGAATTTTCGACCTTATTATCTCAACTAGAAAGTTGCTTAAATTCAAGACCTTTGTGTGCTATAACGGAAGATCCTAACGATATCGACTATTTGACCCCCGCACACTTCCTATCCAGCGGACCTGTCCTCACGATTATGGAAACAGAACGGGACGAAAGAACAAGATGGCACTTATTACAAAAGATATTTAGTGATATTTGGAAGAGATGGAAAACCGAATATTTAACGCAATTATCTATCAGACAAAAATGGCAAAAACCTCGACCAAACATACAAGTTGATGACGTTGTTGTTATTCATGACGCAAACCTGCCAGCAGGGAAGTGGGCCCTAGGCCGGGTTATAGACACGCATCAGGATGCGTGTCCTTCCCAGGGGAAAGATGGCTTAGTCCGCGTCGTAAGCGTGAAAACGAAGAGCGGTATAATAAAAAGACCTGTAGTAAAGTTATCAATTTTACCAGTAAATAAAACATCCGATACAGAACCAAACCCGCCAAGTGTCGAAGAAACGCACAGTAAGCGCAAACGAGGTCAATCATTCAAAACCTCATGCCTAAACTTTGTGACTACTATCTTTATGTTGTTTATGTTATTAATGACATCATCAGTTCAAGGTGCTTATAACATATCTTCACTACCAACCAATAATACCATTTACTTTGACAAATTGACGGATATGCGGTTAATTCAAGACAATTGGAAGCTCATAGTGTATTATGACATGCAGCCGTATTGGGATGGCATCAGACTGTATGGCGATTACATCGAACATTTACAAACACAGTGCACTTTAATGTCAGTGAAGTCACACTGTGACGTCATACTACTACAACTACGTCATGAGTTCACAGAATTCGAGCAATACGACCGCTTGTTACCGACGCAGCAAATCAAGCGCACGCGACGAGGTATCGTGAATGGAGTCGGTTACCTCGCAAACAGCTTGTTTGGCATTTTAGACGAACGCTTTGCCGAGCAATATGAAAAAGACATTTCCAAACTAAAAAATGACCAAAAACACCTGTTGACACTCTGGAAGAAACAAACATCTGTAATAGAGACAGAAAACAACATGCTTAAGAGAGTTGAAAATGTCATGGAAAAACAACACAAAATATTTAATCAGCACTTAAATAAATTGGAGAATGCAGCAAATAAATTCAAGACAGAAATTGTTGAAGTAGAAATCCATAACGAATTTTTATTTTCATGCATAATAGTCAACAATATATTAAACAATTTGAAAAATATTCAAAACACCTTATTAAGCACCATCAGTGACCTTAATAACTTTAACATACATGTTTTGACGCCAGAGCAGCTTCGAAATGAACTGAGCATCATATCTGGGCAAATATCAAAAGAGTTATCGATTCCCATTGACAACATACAAACAGATTTGTCAAGAATTTATAAGATAATGAAAGTTAAATCTCGTGTCACACAACAGTATTTGATTTTCGAGATACAAGTTCCATTAGTCAACCGAGACAGCTACGAAATCTATAAAACCTTCCCTATTTTATACCAAAAGGAAAATTTCATGGTCAACCCATAGCTCCTTATTTGGCCATGAACATAAAAAAGGACACCTATCTCACAATTTCAGAATTTGAATTGCAAAGATGCAAAGAATTGGATGTAAAGTCGCATCTATGTGAAATACAAAAGCCGATTTATCAACGAGTATCGGACGACAATTTTTGTGTAATAGAATATCAAACGGGCAAATGCAAAACATTTATCAGTCAGTGTCAACTCACCTGGACTGAATTAGTCAGCGTCAACACATTTTTACTCACCTGTTGCGGTCAATGCTCCATTAGAATAATATGTGGGGATCAGATATCGCACGAGACATTTCAAGGAGTAAACATTGTCGCACTCGGAAGCGAGTGTGTCATAAAGGGCGATTCATTTACAATAACGTCGCATCAGCACTACGGCAATGAAATAAACATACAACCATGCAGATGTTTTATTAGTCACGATCGCACCAGTCAATAAAGTACTCAACATATCGCTCCCGGTCAGCAGCTCCATTAATGAGACACATGACTGGAGGCTAGATCAAATGAGCAAACAGATAGAGCAACTAAAATCGGACGCAGATCACTTCGAGGACGAAACCAGCATCAGTTTCCACGACGTGCATCATTACGTGGCTATCTACGGGATAGCCGCGTTAGTGGTGGCAGGTGCGGCGGGAGCGTGGTGGCGTTATCGGCGCCACTGGAGCACCGAGCGCGCCGGCCGCGGGCCAGCCACCGCCGCCGCCGCCCCCGCCACGCCGCCGCCGCCGCCACGCACCGCACCGCGACCACGCCACAGCGGGCCAGCTGGCAGCGCCAGCGCAGCCCTACCGAGTCCCCATAGTGTGAGTGTGAGTGCGATTCAGTGTGATAAGTGTATGTGAAAATAGACAATCTAGTTCAATGAGTGAATTAGTGCAACGCAAAGATAAGGTTACCATACCAACCTTTGAAAAAATCACTTTTACAAGTGATTCTTAGTTAGATAATCGCTACCTAAATTGTCGGGAATCACTTGTTATTCTCCTCTTAATAATATTGTCGGGAATCACTTGTTATTCATCTCGTATTAATATTGTCGGGTATCATTTGTAAAATTCATATACATACTTCATAATCATCACTTACCTTGACCACCCTTGACCATTTACCTCATGCCCCATTTCTCGCCCGGGAATATGTACGGTCTACGTAACGACCTACATTTAATTTGTATTATAGTCATCATTTTTACTGTTTTCAGTCAGTCCACATCCAACTCGCGACTCATCAATTAGCGTTACATTTTCATTACGCAATAAAAGTTATTTTTATACAAGTTATTCAAGTTTTATCATTCATCTCTTTTGGTGTGTGGTTTTTAAATTACATAACTCATTGATGTAAATTAAAAAGAGAGTCGGGCCAAGGACACTCCCCTGCGGAACACCGTATTTAACTTCTTTTTCATCACTGATGAAACTGTCTATTTTTACAGCTTGAGTTCTATTATGAAGGTAGCTAATAAAAAGAGAGAGTGCATTTCCTCTAATCCCTATCCTCTCCAGTCTGTTTACAAGAACGGAGACAGAAATCGTATCAAAAGCCTTTTTTAGATCTAAGAAGATGGAAAGGCATTTGTTTCCTTTATCAACTTCGTCAGTTATAATAGAGATCAAATCTGATATTATGTCTTGAGTAGAAATTCCTTTACGAAAACCATATTGAAATTTAGATAGAATGGTATATTTATTCAGATAATTAATCAGACGGATACCAATAAGTTTCTCAATTATTTTTGAAATAGTGGTTAACACAGAGATTGGCCTGTAATTATTTACGTCAGATTTGTCTCCGTTCTTATAAACAAGTGTTACTATAGACCGTTTGAGAGCACTAGGGAAGACTCCCATTTCAAAACAAAGATTAGCCAATTTACAAATGTGCGGAACAACAAAGTCTCTAGCACGCTTCAGAAATGCGGTACTTATCCCATCCCAACCAGTTGCACTGCCTGAGTCCAGACTCATGAGTATGCTATCAACTTCTTCGGGGTCTGTCTCCAGCAAGGCAAACGAGGTAGGATGAAAGCAGGTATTCGGCGAGACATTTGAAGTAGGCGCATTGGGCACAGACTGTTTGGTTATAAGGTCTGCTAAGTTAGCACCTATGTCAACAAAATAGTTGTTAACATGATTGACCGAGTCTTGTGGTTGCGATTTTATGTTAAGTAGGTTAGTATTTTTAGTCTTGGGAGGTTTATATTGTGCAATCTCATTTATTGTGGACCATAATTGTTTAGGTTGATTAACAGATTTTTTAATATTATGACTGTTATATCTACGCTTAAGCTTAGTTATAAGATTAGAACAAAAATTACGGTAGCGTTTATAGGTTATTTTTAAAATTGTGTTATTTGGATATTTATTTAGCTTTATTTGCATGCTATTTCTAAGTTTAATACATTTTAGGGCCCCAGGGGTCATCCAAGGTTTCAGAATCCTTTTACTGTTTGACACGATTATTGTCTTAGAATTTTCTTGGATAGCTGCCCTGATCATCCCTATAAATGCGTTAGCAAAAGTTTCAGGATCATTATAAATATTAAGGAAAGTTACATCAGAAGCCATGAGGGTTTTATAGGCACTTTCATAATCTATTACGGTTTTGTAATTAGGAGGAGTGGCCTTTTTATATACGATAGAAAATTTGACCAAAACAAGATTATGATCCGTAACAGTGGTGTTTAAAACAGCAACAGAAGCGCGGCTAGTATTAGTGTTTAGTTTGAGCATAACATGATCAAGGCACGAGTCACCTCTAGTAGAAAAGGTGTGGCCAGGCAAGAGGCCATGCATGGATAATACGTTTTGGTAATTGAGCCGATTGCTGCGTTCGTATGACTTTTCCTGTTCTGAAGTGATCAAGTCTATGTTAATGTCACCAATAACTGAGATATTTTTAAAATGAGAAATGGTTTCAAGATGTGCATCTAGGGAATTAATAAAGTTATCAGCATATAGGTGAGATGGAGAACGATAAATTGCAAGAAGTACGTAATTGGCAATCACAATCTGGAGTCCGGTTGCGCTGATAAGACTCAGTTCTGTTATTGTAGCTTGATGATGATCCTTAATATAAACGACAACACCATCATTTTGGTTTAAAACGCTTTTTGTCTGAAATGATGTGTAATTATTTATTAATGGTAACTGTTTATTGGAGACTAGTCTGCATTCAGTCAATATCAAAATGTCAACCTCAAACTGTAATTCTGATAGTGTCAACTGTAGATCGTCAATACTTTTATATATACTCCTCATATTTTGAGTGATAACAAATAAATTATTATATGTACTACTCGAAATATATTGACGTAAGTCCTGTATGTTGCAATTAAATGATTCTGTGATTTGCAAAGAGTCCAATTCCTGTATATAATGAGTGCTATTATCCATAAGAACTATTATAATAATAGTCAAAACTAGGAGTGTATCTTAAAAAGTCGTAAGTACATGTAGTTAGTTGAAGTTGTAGGTGTGAGTCGATAAAAATAAAAAGTATCAAAAATAATCTTATGGAGATTGTAGATATTTCTCTATATTTGCTATTTAAAATGTGTGCTTGATATGAAGTCCAATGAAGGCATTTAGTATGAGTGTGTGTGTGTGTCTGTGTGTGTGAATAGATTTGAATGAATGGATGAGTAATTGTATATTTGTGTAACAAAGTGGTGTAGAAGCGTACAGTGATTGATGAAGTATCTTAACTTGCATTATAATTTTAAAAATTATGGACTTATTTTTATAACTTATAATTACATAAGAATAGTATATAGGGAGACAAAAATTAAGGTTATATCCGAGATTGGATAGTCACGGTTGCTGCATTAACTGGTGAACTTGAGCTTCATTTTGGATACATATAATCTTGGAGGCGTCATCTCTCCGTACAAATACTTTTCCAAAAGCAGTCCAACAGTATTTGTATTGCTTGGATTTGACGAGGTCTCGGGATAAGAAAAACAGGCGGGCTCCCTTAGCGGTTAACTGCTCCGATATATAGATAGGAGTGTCTTCACGAAAAGTGAGGCCCAGGTGTTTGGCCTGAAGTTTGCTCTTGTTTTTTAGGTTGTAATCCTTTGTTTTTTTAAGTAAATCTGTTCTTAGAATAGTGGACCCGAGTTCCACAATAATTGGAGGGTTGTTTTCTTTTTCATTTCTCCCCTTAAGTCTGAAAATGTCTTTGATGTCACGCGGGCAGATATCCAGATTAACAGTTTTGGATAAACTCAAAAATAGGCTGATTAAATCGTCTCTGTTCTCAGAGTTTTTACGTGGAACATTTTTGAGTTCAACACAGGTTTTGCGGGAAACACGTTGTAAATCCTCTACTTTCTCCTCAAGAATTGAAATATATTCCCGGTCCTTTTTAGCCTGGGTCTCCAACAGCTCAATCTTTTTTCGAAATTCTTCATTTTGGGTAGCTAACAGAGAGACAGATTGCTCAATATTAGTGTTTGTTATGTGAATTTCCTTTAGGTTTTTAGTGATTTCGCCCAGTTCCTTTTTTTGTTCACTAATTAATGACGACATGAACTCCTTCATTTCCTCTTTAAAACTGAAAAATTGCGATGGTGAGATGCTTTCTTCTCGTGGTCTTTTATTGCGTTGAAATGAATAATTTGGTGGCGATTGTTCGCCCTCCTGACGATCAAATATTTTATTTGTTGATAGCTGGGGGTCTGATCCGTAATTAGAAGAAGTTTGCCGCCCTAAGTTTGGTGTTGTTGACTTTTTAGCGGGCGATCTTCCCAGAGGCATAATTTAAAATAGTTGTTGTAGGCCTAAATGATTATCGAGCCGACGGCAAAGTCAGTGTAGGCCTATTTGTGCGATGCACGTGCAAAATCTCAAAGTAGATCAGTGGGCGGGGCTTAACCAGATACTTGCGCAGGAGCAGGTGTTTGTGTTTCGTTGTTGCGCTGTTGTTGTCTAGTTCACTCACCGAGTTAACAGGTAAGTGGGCGTGGCTTAGCCGGATAACTGCGCAGGAGTAAGTGTTGGTGTATATCTTCGTCGCGCTACTTCTGTCTAGTTCACTCAAATGAGTTAATCCACACGCACTTATGACCACCTAGTAACTTATTCCACAATTGATTTTAATCCATTTAAAATTTAATTTACTTTATGAATAAAATAACAATAATATTGCTTGTTAGACACGTCCGCACACTACGGCATCCATGTTATATTACTTTTTTTTTCAATTTTGGAAAATGAAAAGCCTTGATGAAGTTTTTTTTGTATAGGTGTCGCAGGCGTATTGTACATTTAGCCGTATTACATAGCAACTAGCTGTTTTAGAAAACGGCGCCGTATTGTAATACGGCGAGTCAACGATACGCCAGATTGACAATGCGATACGTTGTTCAATACGGCGGAGCACGTTTAGCCGTTTCGTATCAAAGTTCTATTTTAGAGTGACCACACTAACAAAATAAAACAGTGCTTAATTGAAAATAATTTAATTTTAAAAATTATTAAAAAACGGTAGGTTTAAGTAACTTCTTAAGCACCTAATACTTAAGTAGTAGGAAACGTGTTCTTTTTATTAGTTTTAAGGAATGTATAAGTACTACTTCTATCAAATAAGTAGGTACGGTACAAAAACGGTTTGGTTCTTTATTTTAATTGTAATATTAGTTAGACTTACTAGAACATTTAGCAATTTTTTTTGTGTAAATAATTTTAAATCTTTTTAAAAGTTAACTTTTTTGTATTTGTAATGTATCAAAATATTGTACTTTGGGCACTGCCCAAAAAGTAGGGTCTTCCGAAATCTGTTTCTTTAATCTTCACTGCCTACACTCATTATGTTGTATTTTAAAAAGTCTGGAACGGGTGGTTGGAAAATATAGACGATTCAAAAGTACTTAATAATTAAGTTTATTTGAATAAAGCTTAATTGACTTTGACTTTTTTACACCAATAATATTGCGTAGGATTCCGCACAACACCAGAAACCATTGCCACCTTAGCAGTTATAATCTCGTTCTTTGATCCACGGTTTTTTCACACATCCGCATTGAGATGCGTAGAAACTATTTAACTTCACATTAAAAATTGTCCTTAAAGCAATTATCTGTACACATTTGGCACGTTTTCTTCATTTAATTCATCCATATTCTTACTTGTTTTCGATGCAATATCCGCACTTGACGCCATTTTTATTGTTATTGTAGGCCAGCGCCGCGAGTGTTGATAATTTGTACTAAAAACTGACGGAATAGCGACTTATGAACCGCCCAATTACGGCTAGCCGTATTGAAAATCGCAAAGCGCTCTATTTAATGCGGCGTACTTTTGATCAGCCGTTTTGAATACGGCATATCTTTAATCCGCCGCATTACAATACGGCGCCGTTTTCTAAAACAGCTAGGTGCTATGTAATACGGCGGAATATACAATACGCCTGCGACATAGGTATGGGTATCAAATGAAAGGCCTTGATGAGCACATTCCAAAATTATATAATTTGTTAGTGACAAATTATATAATTTTGGAATATAATTTGTCACTAACATTTAAGAAAAAAAACTTTTTTATTTTTAAATATAGATATCAAATGAAAGGCCTTGATGAGCCCACTCCAAAATTATATAATTTGTCACTAAAATTTAAGATATATTTTTTTAATTTTTACATTTTTTTGTTTAATTTCCTCATCGAAGTGAAAAGCAGAGTGTATAACTAGTACATAAAACCCATTTTACCCTCGACTTGACTATCCATCCGAGCCGTAGGCGAGGTATACGTCTCGGGTAAAATGATGCGTTTTATGCACTTGTTGTACAATCTACTATCATTTCATATAGAATGTTTGTTTTAGCATTATCACATAAAACATTCCAATGTTATAGAGTACATACCTGCAGCTCGAGCGTGTTGGGCAGCTCCAGCTGGTCGCAGCGCACGCGCCACTTCTGCGGCAGGTGGCCGAGCTCCAGCTCCAGCTGCCGGATGCTCTCCAGCAGCCCGGAGAACGCGTCCGGCATGCACCGCGGGACGCTGTCGTACCTATACAAAACATTAACAAGTTTTAAATACATTTAAAATAATAGCGTCTTTGTGGGATAGTAAAAATTAACTTTATACTACACCTGCTCGGAAAGTACCTTGATACTTTATCAAATTTACGGTAGAAAGTACGTCATTGCATATCGAACAAATATGCGGGGAGAAAACGCATCTGAGCGGTAGAGAAAAGTGTATGAAAATCCATTTCTTACGTGGTTTTTCTTTTTTAATTTTGGGTAAGACTATGCGCCGGTAACCTAAATATCAAAAGCCAAAAAGTTATTACAGTGAGTTTTTATCTCCAAGTTCGCAAAATGACACTGGCCACTAGCTGTGTGTCGGATGGTGTCGGGCTGGCAGTGCGACCCTGCGGCGGCAGGATAAACAATTTGAAAAAAGAACATGTGAAAATTGCAGACGCCATTGGCGCCATTTTCAATTTGTGTGTTGTTTGAGGATTCAGTTTTCGTAGAAAGTAAAATAAAACTATCAAAATGATAAGTAGTGATAGTGATTAGTAAAAATTTAGTTTTTTATTTTCCTCGTAGGTGTAATATAAAGCACTATGTATCACTCGAGAGAAAGTGCGATTCCCGATCTCGGGTGGTTTAAAGTCCTCGCCTACGGCTCGGGCTTCAAACGACACCCTCGACGGTAATCGGTCTCTTTCTCCTCTCGGTGAACAATGTACTATTTACCCAGAGAAAACGACAACTGTTTGAGTCCGAGTCTCTGTAATTGACAGTTGTCATACGTCTTTTAAACTTAAATCGCTGTTTAAAAACATATTCACTTATTAAATCAAATTGGTATTAATAACAGCTAATGATATCTTTCGTATTATACATATGTGTGGAAATCCTTTATTTTTTATTTTATAAATTATCATTTCAATAAAATGTGTGTGAAGATTGTTTACCAAATAGGACAAGCAAGGATAAACAGACTATATTAAAAAATAAAAATAAACTTATTTCACTACTTGTGTTATTTGTAGATTTATGAGTTTTTCAGCATATTGTAGCATTCCCAGAGGTTGCAATTTCACAAGAAAACCAGTTAGTCTTCCTGTAGTTATGTAATGTGGTAACTTTTAACGACATACCCCGCAGTGACGAGTCTCCGCTGCGTATCGACCAGGTCGGGCGGCGTGAGGGTGTCCAGATCGTAGGGCGCGCCGTGGCTTAGTTCCTCGCTCACGTAGTACTGCCATACTTCCAGGCAGCTTAGCGCTGACACGGGCCTTAATACCTATTGAAACAATCGTTAGATTTTAACCTTCTTAAAAAAAGGTTTTCAGTTCGTTAAAATCTTAGTTTATTAGGTAGGTACTATGGGCAACAGCGTCGCTCAACCAGTTACCAACAAAATTCGTGTGCGCGCGTATCTCCCCTGCACGAAATAAACGTATGTTGTGACGGCGCGGCGTGCAAGCAATTTTAACCTTAGGAGTGGTCAAGCGACGCTGTTGCTCATGGCACTTATTTCTATTTCTGATTTTGTTAACAAATTACAAAAGAGAATTACACCTAAATGGCTTTCAGAAAGAAAAAAGCTTTTGAAAGTTTGTAATGGGCTTACATACAAAGAAACGCCTTTGCTAAATTTTTTTTGTTCAGTAAGTATTTTTATAAACGTTTTAGATTGCAACTTTTTTTCTTGTATTCATTATCAATAAAAGATTATTCTATAATAAATCACTAGTTTCTCCCGCATTCACAATTCACGGCGAGTATTTCCAATCAATTTATAAAAAAAAAAGTATGATAACTAATTAACAATAAAAGTAACAGTAATCTCACCGGATTGTCAAGGTCGGGCGTGTACAGGAAGTTGTAGAATATGGGCGCCTTCTGGTGGTGGCGCTCCACGTAGTCGAACATGGACTGGCCCAGCGGCGCCGCGCCCTCCTCCTCCGGGCCCGCGCCCGTCTCTACGCCCTAACGCACAAGTGTTAAACGTCAGATTATTTCATAAGAACATTGTTATAGGTACATGGTGTCCCAAAACTTTCCTACACGAAGGGAAAGTACCTTTAATATTGAAATTAGGAAATTTTGCTGTGAAAAGACTATTTTGATTTTAAAAACAGGTCGAATTGACTACTTCCTTCCTTTTGAAGTCGATAAAAAATAATTGGAACTTCGGGCTCACGCCCGTTTCTACCCTAATCTTTTTTTTTTGGTGGGTAGCTGTCAAAGTGTAAACATCTAAAAATTTGCTCTTAACTATTTATATTTTTAAAAAATAATAAATACCTCATGATTATATTTTAACATCTCCTGTGCCTAAGTTGACGTCTCCTACAGCATCACACACATTTCCACCAAAGTCATGGACTCCACAGCGGAAAAACTACTTAAAAGTCTGAAGGAACTATCATCCATGTTCGATGACAGGATGTCTGATTTTGAGAAGAATCTACAGCAGCCAGGAGCAAAGGAATCTAACACCACTGTCAAAACCCTTGCAGCAGAATTCTCCTCGTTTAAATCTTTTGTATGTAAGACGCTCGGCATCCTCAAATCACAAATTGAGCTTCTGGCTCTGGGCATAGACCGTCTTGACACTTTATCTCGCCGGAAAGTCCTTCTGCTCCATGGTGTGAAGGAAGAGAAGGAAGAAAATGTCCTCAAGAAAACCCTCGATGTGCTATGCAACCAAATGAAATTGGCTGGTATGGCTTCGGAGGATTTTGAATCGTGTCATCGGCTTGGTACAAAGAAAAAAGAATCCTCACGTCCCATATTAGTTCGTTTCACTACTATGCAGCGTCGTATGATGGTTTGGAACAAGAAAACTACACTTAAGGGATCTGAAATAACTGTCTCCGAGTTCCTTACTAAGGCTAGGCAAGAACTGTTTGTAGCAGCTCGTAAACACTTCGGGAAGAAAAAATGCTGGACAACTGAAGGAAATGTCATCATTCTACTGGCGGACGGTTCCCGTAAGAAGATCTTCTGCAACACTGAGCTGCAGAATCTCATCACTCTACATCCCAATCAGCAAACTGACTCGTCCTCCCGTGGGAAAGTGAAATAAGTTTCTGTTCGAGTTACCTCTTAATTTAGTCGGGTAACTATCATTTGCTTGTGAGGTAAACTATCTTTTTTTATTATGTAAGAACCCACAACTACTTAAACAATTATATTTTTCAAAATTCTGAATCAAATTCAAATTACCCTTATATTATTTTACTTAATGTGAAATGTCAATGTCAGACTGTCAGTGTGCTGTCAATTTAGTTTTTTTTTTTTTTTTTTCTTTCCGGCACTGGCATTCTGTGCATGTTAAGGATTGCGTTTTGTTCGTTTTTTTTTTTCTCTCTTGTTTCTATTTTGCGCGTTTCGAACATATGAATTTATTGTTCCGCTATGTGTCTCTTATTATTGTGTAACGTGTTAATAATGTAAGTAAATCGACTTTGATGGAGTTAACTTTCGGTCAACTTCGGCACGTGGAGAGTTTATTCAAAGTAGCTCTAATTTGTGAATATTATTTATTTATAATTTATTTATTTATTTAGTTTTATTTTACTTATTATACATACATATCTATTATTTATGATCTTGAATGATGAATTCTTTTCTTGCTCCTCTGATGAATATGAAAGTGCTGAAGATAATGACTCATCTGTTTTTGACTCAGAACCTTTGGAACTCAAGCTGTCTGGGTTGTTTGGCAAAAATCCTAATTTCCTATCCCTAGTGCATATCAACGCGCAAAGTATTCCTGCTCACAACACTGATCTTTTAACCTCATTCGGCAACGGCGTAGTTGACTGCATCCTCGTTTCTGAAACCTGGCTAAAGCCATCTCTTCCTTCCACATGTTGTTCTCTTCCAGGTTATAAGTTGTTCCGCAATGATCGCACAGGTTTAGGTGGTGGTGGTGTAGGTATTTATCTGCGCAGCCACATCCCTTCTCGAGTGGTCACTTGCTCTCCTTCACTCTACTCGGGCTCTTTGGAGTACATTTTCTTAGAAATAATTATTCACCATAAAAAGATTCTACTCGGGGCTTTGTATAGCCCCAACGATAAAATTAACTATTTCAATGACCTGGAGAACACTCTTGAAAACCTTGTACCTGATTTCGACCACGTTATTCTTATGGGCGACTTTAACACCTGTCTTTTAAAAAATGACGTCAGAGCTAATAAGCTCATATCTCTTCTCTCGTCCCTTAATCTTCACGTTCTACCTTTATCATCTCCCACACATTACTTCCCAAATAGTGAGCCGTCTCTTCTAGACCTCATCATTGTCTCCAATCCTGACCTTGTCGGATCTCATGGGCAAATGACTGCCCCATTTTCTTATCATGACCTGATTTTCCTTACACACAAAGTACGTCCACCTTAAGTCAAACCCAAAGTGCGTCTCTTGCGCAACTTCCGGCATATGGTTCTTGAGCGCTTGAGAGCCGACGTGAGAGGTATAGACTGGTCTCCAGTACTGACATCGGACAACATCGATACTATGGTCGATTACTTTACTTCGATGCTAATTAAGATTTTTGATGTTCACGCACCTGTACGTCCTGTAAGGGTCAAACATCTACCGGCTCCTTGGTTGACACCTACGATTAAAAAAGTAATGAACAAACGCGACAAAGCTAAAAGCCGGCAGAAAAGTTCACCTTCTCCAGATAACTTGTCAACTTACAAAAAGCTTCGGAACCTTTGCAATAGGATGTGTCGAGACGCTAAACGAAAATATATCCACTCACAAATTGAAACTTTAGACCAAAAACAAATTTGGGGTTTCCTGAGGTCTCTGGGTGTGGGCAAGTCTGTAGACTCCAGCCCGAGTTCCGTGGATATTAACTCTCTCAACCAATATTTCTCATCACCTCCTCTCATTCTGGACACGGCCTCTAAGTCAGCCGCTCTCACTTCTCTGTCTAGACACGACCCTCTTATCCACCCCTCTTTCACATTCAGTGCAGTTTCTGAGGTAGAAGTTACGAAGAGTATCAAGTCTATTTCCACTAAGGCTATTGGTAGCGATGGTCTTAGTCTGGAGATGATTCTTCCTGTACTGGAGGACATTGTGCCAGTCATCACACACATTATTAACTTCTCACTGCAACACAATGTCTTTCCCGCATCGTGGAAGAAAGCCCACATCATACCCCTTCCTAAAACTTCAAATCCATCCTCTCTGTCAGAGTATCGTCCTATTTCTATTCTCCCGATCCTTTCCAAGGTCCTTGAATCTATCGTCCACAGCCAATTATACACTTTTTTCTCCTCTAATGATCTGCTATGTCCTTACCAATCCGGTTTCCGCCCCTCCCACAGCACGGTTGGTGCACTGTTGAATATCACAGAGGACATTCGCAGTGCGATGGATAACACCAAACTTTCAGCCATGGTTCTGCTGGACTTCAGTAGTGCATTCAACTGTGTCGACTTTGATCTCCTCCTTGGTACTCTTCGTTCCTTTAACGTCTCATCTACTGTTATTGAATGGTTCAAATCCTACCTTTTTGATCGTTTCCAATCCGTAGTCTATAATGATACTTCTTCCGAATGGTCACGTTTGTCAGCTGGTGTGCCGCAAGGCGGCGTCCTCTCTCCTCTACTGTTTTCAATCTTCATCAACAATATATCCAAAGTTATTTCTTCTCCTTTCCACCTCTATGCTGATGACCTTCAAATTTATAGACACTTTTCCATTTCTGAGGTTTCAGAAGCTATTGATTATGGCCGCGTTCCGAATCACGCTCACAGCGCTGTGAGCGCGAATCCGACCAAATTAAAAAGTCACAAAATATTACACAAATAGGGTATTTGTGTACCTACCTAATTTAATGGATTATACGCTAACAGCGCTGTTGGCGTGATTTGGAACGCGGGGTATCTGAATCGGGATCTGGCATCTATACAGGACTGGGCGTCATCGTTTGGTCTTATTGTGAACCCAAGCAAATGCCAAGCTATGATTGTGGGTAGTAGCCGTCTAAGAATCAAACTCGATTGGGAATCTGTTCCTCCTCTTATTTATAATAACTTGTCCATCCCATTTACTGACAAAATTAAAAACCTTGGTCTTATTATGGACAGTACCTTATCTTGGTCCCCACATATAAATCAAATTAGCAAACGCATCCACTATTCATCTCACTCTCTCAAGCGTCTCCAATATTTCCTCCCTTTTAAAACCAAAATTATGCTAGCGCAATCACTTCTCCTTCCCCTTCTCGACTACGCCGATGTTTGCTACCTGGATGCGACCGAGGAACAGCTGAACAAGCTGGAACGTCTACAGAATCTAGCTATCCGTTTCATATTCGGGTTACGCAAGTATGATCGTGTTTCTTCGTTCCGCTGTCAACTTAAATGGCTTCCCATACGCCTTCGCCGTGATATGCACATCCTTTCTGCCCTTTTTAAAATCCTTAAGGACCCTAAATCTCCTAACTACCTTGTCTCCCGTTTCCAGATGCTTCCACCTCCTACCCGCTCCAGGCGGCCCTGTATTACTACTGTACTTGAGCTGCCTAGAAGTAACACACACTTCTTTCACAACTCCTTTTCTGTCAAAGCTGTCAAACTGTGGAACAGACTTCCGACAGACATTCAAGATTGCTCTAACTTTATGTCATTCAAATCCAAGGTTAAAGCACACTTTTTAGCACAATTGTACGATTCATGAGATCAAGAGATATTAACACCTTCTCTTTTTATAAGTATTATATGTATTTATATATATTTTATATGTATTTATTATTTATGTATATATGTACTTTATATTATTATTTGCTTTCATATTATTATAGTATTTTTAAAAAAGTTTATTCTTTTCTGTTATTCATTTATTCCAATAATTTTGCACTTTGTGTCACCTGCTGACTTATAAATTCTCCAACAAGTTCTAGGTTGGCTGGAAGAGATCTCTTCTAGAGATAAGCCCACCTTTGCTCACATTTTTTGTAACTTGTGTGTATAACTGTGTTTTTAGTGCAATAAAGAGTATATAAGGAGATCACATTAGAGGTCAGTTTTGTTTAATTTCGTCATACCTTTTGGCGGTTTATAAAGTGCTAAAAATATATTACAAACTTAATTTATATGATTTATTTAACTGCTAAAACGACCAGTACCGCGGCGAGCGAATTATACCTCCCAGACCTCCCAGAACATTATCTCTGCCAGCCCTAGCTCCACGCGCTGCGCCTCGCTGTCGAGCAGGAACATGCAGAACTACTCGACACGCAGTAATACTCTATATACAAGGTCATTTTGTATCCACCATCCAAATTTTGTTGATGTGTTCAGTCCATGAAACTGAACCACTTTCTCTAAGGAACACATGGTCAAATATGTAAAATAAAAATAGACTTTCCATACAAATCAAAGAGATCACGTGATCAATCTAATATAGGTTGACCAAAATTTTTGGCGAAATTTGACGCATGTTTCTTAGAGAAAGTTGTTTAGTTTCATGGACTGGACACATCTTTAAAATTTGGATGGTAAGTTCAAAATGAGCCGATATCACATTATGTAGCTACATACCAATCGGGTGGTATCTGCCCGCTTGTCGTCGGCCGCGGCCAAGCCTAATTCCGCTCGCTGCGCTTCACTGTCAAGCAAGAACGTGCGGAACCGACACGACACGCTGTGGTACGCGACGAAACGGAGGTAGAACTCGTTGAACTCGAAGGACAGGGGGAACTGTTTCTGCAGCTGTCAGACAAAAAATAACACATTAGTATAAAATAAAACACTTTCATACTTACGGATACTAGCGCTAGTCCATCAGCCATTTTTTTATGTCCCCACTGCTGGGGCACAGGCCTTCCTTATGGGTGGTAAGGAGGATGGGCCATAACCCACCATGCGGGCCCAATGCGGATTGGTGGGTGTTAACGACTGCAAATGCAGCCGGGACCAACGGCTTAACGTGCCTTCCGAAGCACGGAGGAGCTCGAGATAATAAACTTTTGGTCACCCATCCCATGACCGACCCTTGCGAACGTTGCTTAACTTCCGCAATACTACTGCGCTAACGGATAAATAAATAAATATTAGACAACATCACAAACATTGCTCAAATTTCAAATTAAGTAGCTAAAGCACTTGTGTTATGGAAATCGGATACAACGGTGGAACTACAATACAAACTCCCAGACCTGAGCCAATATAGAAAAATTCGTTTTCTAAATTGACCCAGCTGGAGATCAAACCTAGGACCTGAGTTGGTGAAACCTTGAAAACCGGCGTACAAACCACTCGGCCACGGAGGTCATCGAATTAGTTGACCCCCGTGTCCACGGCAGCTGTAAAGGTGCGGAAACGTTGGGAAAATAAAAAATCAATCCAAATACCAACTAATTACCAAAGTACTTTTTAATAAAACTCCGCTAGTATCCGTTAAAAACACGAATATAGACCCTATAACAAAGCAATAAAGTGGCTTTTTGTATTACCTGATGAACAGCATCCAGGAACATGAGAAATGTGGGCGTGAATACCTGCTGCGGGGCAGTAGCTATGTTCGATTATGGCTAGAGTCACACGAATATAGACCCTATAACAAAGCAATAAAGCAGCTTTTCGTATTACCTGATGGACAGCATCCAGAAACATGAGGAATGTGGGCGTGAATCCCTGCTGCGGCGCGGGCGCAATGTTCGACCGCTGTTGGAACTTGTGCCCTAGAGCGAGCCACTCTTTTTCTACCAGTATGCGGAACCCTTCGAGAGTGCGATAGTAAGGGTCTAGGCAGATTTGCGCTAGCGATGATATCTGAAGGACAAAATAGGGTAATGTTAAATTATTTTCTACAAGTAACTCATATGGATTTAATTCAAAAACCTAATTTTTTTTTATAAGATTTTTTCATTATTTATCATAACATTGTGCTTTACACTTTTCTATTTAATATTGGACAACAACGTGTATTTTTCTAATCCCAAGCCTAGGGAGCACTCGATTTGAGAGCTACAATTTATTGATTTAGATTGATACTATTGTTTTCAAGTAAGAGACAACAATTTACAATTGTATTCATGGTACAATACTACGAGGCAAGCATCTTGACACTTTTTCGACGGAGTGGGGATAAGTACGCGCATGTGCACTTGCGAGCGACCAATAGCGCGCGCCCCTCACCGCTACCCAAAATACGCGTTCTGCCCAATCCCCACCCGATTTCAAGATGTTTGCCTCGTATTGTAAATATTTATGTATTTTCGACTGTAGGTATTCAGATCATAATAACGACAATGTTTACATAATTATAATTTCTGTCTATCTGTGGAAGCTTGTAGTTAGTCCTTAAGTACATTTATTTCCATAAGTTAATTGTAAATGATACTGTAAGCCAAAGAAAAGAAAATAAATAAATATTTAAACTTTAATTTAGTGTCAATCTGCGAAGTACCTGCGCCGTGGCGTCCCACCCGTCTTCAATGGACAGTAGCACGGAAGACGCCTGAAGGTCCAGGAGATCGACCACCGCTCCGGACAACTGGAACAGTTGCCGCAGCTGCCATAGCCAGCCTGACTCCTCGATCAACCTGATGTATGGAAATTGACCATTTATTTGCCTGTCATTTGACGAAATTGTGCTGGGGACACTCAAGGCGCTGACGCCTTGAGTGTCCCCAGCACAATTTCGACGTAGGTGTAGTAGAATTGTAATGTAAGCTGGAAATGTTAACGTATGCTTTTATGCGCGACGAATACGTCGCAAGCGTCAAAATAATTTCCTAAATTCCTAACGCCTTCACCAAACTCTAGTAGCAGAAACGTGCGATGGCTCGGTTACATGGTGCCTCACAAGGGTCTGATTCGAAATTATCAAATTTGAATCAGCATATTGCTGAGACCGATCTCTTCCAAACAACCTTGGTACAGTAAGCGCAAAATAACTTGGCGGCTCTCAACTTCGCGCGGAACGCTACGCAGTAGGCGAATACAGGAGCGCGGGGACGGGGCGCGGGCGGAAGCACTCGGAACTATGGAACTCGACATGTACCCGGCGCGAAATATCACTTGCAGATAACTTCCGAGACGCCAAGTTATTTTGCGCATACTGTAATGTGTCTCACCTGAGGAATCCTGGCTCGTCGGAGGTTTGCGCGGCGGGCGGCGGCGGCGCGGACGGCACGGCGGCGCGCATCAGTTTCTTGAACGCGTGTTTCGTTACGCGCGCCTCGGGGTACTCCACGGGTACGGGTTCGACGCCCGCGCAAGCACATGTGTTACTGACGCCCTTCTCTGATACTATGTATAGGGACGCGCGACGGACTGTGCATCCGCCATCCCCGGAAACTGGTAACAAAAATAAAGTTTTGTTAACTTAATGAACAATATCTGTTTAGTCGTTACGTCTGTTTAGTTGTTACTGTTGGGACTTGGGAATCACGTTCATAAGAAAACAATTTTATAATAATTGACGCGCGTCTCTGGATAATCTACGGGTAACGGGTTCGATGCTCGCGCAAGCACACGTGTTGCTGACGCCCTTCTTTGATACTATGTATAGGGCGACGGATATCACTGATGGTAAAAAAAAATACTTTAGTAATAAAATAGACAACAAAAACAAAATACACAAGATATCTCAATACTTTGTGATATTTCGTGATTTTTCCGAACCCCTTTTCGAGCTTCACATGAATAATGAACGACCCCTATCCCACAGTATACTGACTAGTGATGTACAAGACTCGAGTCCTCCGAGTCCTTTTGTCCAGAGCTCGGAGTCGTTTTACAGGGCTCGCCTCGTTTGTATGAAGCTTTTTCAGAGCTCGAGCCTTTTTCAGACCACGGCTGCCTTCGAGCCATTTTCACGGCTCGAGCCTTTTTTAAAGCTCGGTCGATTTTGAGGCTTTTTCACGGCTCGAGTCTTTTTCGGCGCACTAGTTGTGATGGGCTTCTGATGAATGACGATAAGTAGAGCTAAAGTACAAAAGATTAAACATCTACGGTGCTCTTTATAACATAAGACATTCATCTTTTTGAGTTCTAATTTTGAAGACTAGAGTCAGATTTTCAGGGCTCTGTGAGCTCGATAGGCTCGGCTTTAATATTTACAATATTATTATTTACGGAGATATCTTAATATATAAAATCGTAAACTGAATGACTGAATGACTGACTGACTGACTGACTGACTGACTGACTGATCTATCAACGCACAGCCCAAACCGCTGGACCTAGAGACTTGAAATTTTGCACACAGATACTTTATACAGTGTAGGCATCCACTAAGGAAGGATTTTTGAAAATTCCATCCCTAAGGGGATGAAATAAGGGATGAAAGTTTGTATGAAAGTCCCTCAGTTTTAAAGCTAGAATCTTCAAACTTTGTGTTTAGGCTAACGATTGAAAATAAATAAATACGGGTCTCAGCGTTTTTCAAAATTCTACCCCCGAAGGGGTCAAAAGGGGGATGAAGTTGTGTATCCTTTATTTTTGAAATAAAAATCACTAAATTTATAAAATAGGCTTATGGATGAAAATCTAACGCAACGTATATTGTTTTTGTTATTATTTCAACCCCTATGGGGATGAACTGGGGATGAAAAGGGATAGAAAACCTAAAAATAGATATGGATATCGTTATCGGGGTTTTCTGGGATGACGATTGCAAAAATGACATTTATTTTGAAGTCCAACACGGTGGAAATGATTTTAGCCCTAAAAGGGTGAAAATGGGGTTCAAATTTTGTATGGAAAAATAATATAAAATAGACATTACAACTTTCAACTTCGTAGGAGCATGTCTAAAACTAAATAGGCAAACATATATTTTGTGATTTTGAAAATCAACCCCTTAGGGGCTAAATGGGGTGAGTAAACATAAACATCGATATGGATGTCGTTTTCGAGGTTTTATGGGATGGTGATTGAAAATGAGATTTATTTTGAAGTCCAACACGGTGGACATGTTTTAAACCCTAAAAAGGTGAAAATGAGGTTCAAATTTTGTATGGAAACGGGAACGGGAACGGGGACGGGAACGGGAACGGGAACGGAACGGAAACGGGAACGGGAAGCCTCGTGCGAGGTCCGCCACACGCGGCAAATGTTTTGCCTCGCGAGGCAGCGCGCTTGGTGGAGACCCGCCTAATCGCGTAAAAATGGCTGGTTGGATCCTGGTTGAAGGTTCCTTAAGGATTTTCTCTAATATCCACGCGGACGAAGTCGCGGGCAGAAGCTAGTTATAGTCATAAACTCTAAGCTTTTTATGAGGCTCGTGTTCATTTTAAGACTCGAACTTTTTTAAAGGTTCGAGCTCTTTTAATAGGTTCAAGCTCTTTTGAAGGCTGGAAACTCTTTTGAAGCCTCGAGGCGTGGCTCAGAGAGCTCGTTTTTCGGCTAGGCTCGGGCTTACGAGCCTACTGAGCTCACCGAGTCCTGCCAATCCGAGTCGAGTCTTCAAAAGTAGAACTCGACGGCTGGAGTTTTGTACATCACTAATACTGACCGGAGTCCACGTCGGCAGTGGACAGTCGCTGCCGCGGCGCGTACAGCTCGAGGTGCGAGGGCTGGCGGCGGTCCTTCAGCGAGCCCCAGCGCCCGAAGTGTCGCCCTCCGCCCCCGCTCCCGCTCCCGCCGCCGCTCGCGCCCGCGGCCCCGCCCTTGCCGCCACTGTTGCGTAGCACCCTGGACAACAACGTCAAAGTTTCCAATTTTCCAAGTTGAATACAAGAACAAGATATGAGTGTGTCTTCAGCTCCCTCATAGGCTATAGAGAAATTCTAAGCATGCCATATTTTAAAGCATAACAGCAGCAATCAAACTTCCAGTCATAATAATAGCAGCCAACATTAGTTCGTTACTATCTATGAGTTGTTTTATGTGTGTGAGCTGGCGACACGTGTCTCCAGCTTACACATGCCGTTAAGGCAAACCAGTAAGCTTAGGGTTTTGAACTATAGTCAGAAATTTAAAGCCTAATTGCAGCAATGAGATCCAAAAAAACCGGCCAAGTGCGAGTCGGACTCGCGCACGAAGGGTTCCGTACCAAAAACGGTTAAAAAACCACGTTTGTTGTATGGGAGCCCCCCTTAAATATTTATTTTATTCTGTTTTTAATATTTGTTGTTATAGCGGCAACAGAAATACATCATCTGTGAATGTTTTAACTGTCTAGCTATCACGGTTCATGAGATACAGCCTGATGACAGACAGACAGACGGACAGCGGAGTCTTAGTAATAAGGTTCCGTTTTTATTTTACCCTTTGGGTATGGAACCCTAAAAACTAACCATCACACTCAAATACTGTTGAAACTACGAACATAAAACTGTGTGCGAGCTGGAGACACGTGTCACTGGCTTGCACAACTGTATTTTCGTAATTATTTAAGCTATCATTATGTACTATACCTCAAAATTATCAGTCGAATTGCAGCATTAGACTCCAAATTTATCAAATTTTGAGCTACGAGCCGATAACCATGTGTAAGCTTGTGACACGTGTCTCCGGTTGAATTACTGTAACTGTATATGTAAGAGTTTCGTTTTAAAGATCAAATAATACGTTTTAATTGGGATGTTGACTAATCAATAAAATAACGAAATACTAATAAAAATCGTAAACATATTAAACTTTTAGAGTAGCTTGTATATTATTTGTTTTATGACCCTTCAAAGTTGGGTGGACAAGTCCATTTAAAAAGTATAAAATTTATTAAAATAAATGATACCTTTAATTAGTTCGTAAATTTACGATACATTTGTATAGCAAATTTGTCTAAGAAACCATTTTGATAAACACAATATTTAATATAGCTGCCGAACAAATTTCCTACGCGTTGCATACAAACTACTGAGGCGTGACTTCATAATTCAGTAGCCGTTAGTATGGAGCGTTTTTGGGTGAGTCCATTTGTGTGCATTTCACACTGATACAGTCAGTGGCACGAATCATGAAATCGTGTGGGGATTGCGTGGAACGCGTATTTTGGGTATGCGTTGCGGTGAGGGGCGCGGGCGGCGGGAGAGGGGCGCGCGCTATTGGTCGCTCACAAGAGCACATGCGCGAACTTATCCCCACTCCGTCGAAAAATTTTCATGATTCGTGCCACTGACTATATCTCGGGCAGTTTTCAAGCTAGCGAAATAATTATTTTACCAATGTTTCTTTTTTTTGAGAGGTAATTTATGTAATATAAAATAAAAAAGTTGGCAACATCCCAATTGCAGCACACACGAGGCATAATTTCAAATCTCTGGGCCTCTTACTTTCAAAATTATAAGACAAAAACTGTTTTCTCGCCATAAAATTCAAAATAATGGCTCGGAAGCGGCTAATCGCGCCGTTGCCGTTCCGTGCGCTACACTATTGCAATCAAATTTGAACCTACTACGATTAGTATTATTTTGAGTCATTTTTATTTGTGCTTTCGATAGATTTAACTTCTGTATTGAGAATTCTAGTCTAGGAGGTACGAGCCGTCTGATATAACTGGTAACCTAATTTAAAAGAAAAGCGAAGTTTGTTTATTTTGGAATGTTTATATCGCTATGCTTAGTTGTTATACCTACTTATTTTCTTACACTGATCCCACAATTGACTATAGGTTCCGTAGTAAGAAAGCTTCGTTTAAGATATATTTAACAGCGTTTATTACGCCTCTTAGGCGACGGCTACACGTGTAGTAAATACTGTGATCCATCAGTATTTTATCAGGGGCCTAAATATTCATATTGTCAATAATTTATTTATATTGTCAACAGGGGCCGTACCGACTAACGAATCGATTATCTAAAAGTCTGCTAGGTTTCAAATTAAAACAGATAAATCGAGCCCCAATTGGGCCAAAATGGCGAACCCCAATTAATGATGTCACACGAACATCGTTATCTTCCAAATTACGTCAACAGAAAGTACAAGAAGAAATTCCTTACTCTGATTTTTCTCTTTTAAGTTGAAACCCAGCAGACTTTTCAATAATCGATTCGTTAGCCGGTACGGCCCCAGGTATATACCCCAGCGTGCCCGCCGCCTTGGTGAGCAGCGGCGTGTGCGTGGCGGCGGGCCCGTCGTCGCAGCCCAGCAGCAGCGAGTCCAGGCTCAGGCTGGAGTCCGCTAGCTCGGCGCGCGCCGGCGAGCAGCACGCCAGCGTCGCTATGTAGCGCTCCTACACGAAACAAGGGGAGGTATACTCACCAAACTACTATGGAATGTACAACAGCATCGCTTTTAACCAGTTAGCTACCAACAAAGTTCGTGTGCGCGCGTATCGCCCCTGCACGAAATAAACGTATGTTTGACGGCGCGGTGTGCAAGCGATTTTAACCTTAGGAGTGGTCAAGCGACGCTGTTGCCCATTATACAATAGCGTCGCTTAACCAGTTAGTATTGGACTATAAAAAGCTTTTTAAAAAAAGCACAACCTCCTTCAAAAATCTTAAAAAACAGCTCTATAAAAAGCAAGAAATAATGTTCAAATCGATTAATTAAAACACGTCTATTGAAGTCGGGTGGAGCTGGAAGTATTTTTTTTATTTATTGTATTGTTTATATTCTTAAAGCCCCACCCGACTTCAATAGACGTGTTTTAATTAATCGACTTGAACATTATTTCTTGATTTTTATAGAGCTGTTTTTAAGATTTTTGAAGGAGGTTGTGCTTTTTTTAAAACGCATATTTATTTCAAACTTTTTTGTGGTAGGTATGTAAGTGATGATTTTATAAAATAAAACGTTATAATGTTTCACATTTTTCAATGGTATACCCCGAGTAACTCAATTTCCACAAGAGTTCCGTTGGGCCTTCGCAGTTCAACCCTAGTCCAGCACGTCCTTGACAATAAATAGGTACTTAACTTGTTTTTGATTGTCATAATCCTACCAATATTTCAATCACTGTACAGTTCCTATTTAATTTTGAGGAGTTCCCTTGTGTATCTTCAAAATCCAAAGTCCAATACCAATGAAATTAATATGGTATCATCTTTAAAGTGTCTTCTTTCAAACAAAAAAAGAATCATCTAAATCGGTCTATAAACAAAAAAGTAATGGTTGAAAATCCGCCTGAATTCATATAAAATGGTAACAAAAACGACAGTTTTTTCAACATTACTTGAAAACTACTGAACCGATTTCAAAATTTCAAAAAATGGGACCAACTTGGAAACAAATGTCATATTATAACGTTGATACATTTCAATCGGTTCCGCCGTCTTCGAGTAATCGGTGTACATACATATATAAAAAAACCTCCTCCTTTTCAAATTTTTGAAGTCAGTTAAAAATGAGAGCAGTACACTTTTGTTCACACATTTATTGCGCAGTGGCTCTACTCTATATCACTTTACACCATCTTTACATCACTTCCAACAGATAGCTTTACAAAACTCCTTAAACTTATGTCAACAACCAAACAGCTCGACGGTTTCACAAGAAGTGTGGCAAAATACAGACGCATGGGGCGCATGTGCAAGCAGGTTGTCATAATTTAAGTAACTTGATATTCATGGTAAATCTCATAAAATTACATCACATTCCAATAAAACAAAACCTACTCAAAGAAACTACAAACAAGTTCAGTCAAAAATATCAAGTTTTTTCAGCGCCCTGTAAAATAAAATAAAAAAATTGATACGCGGTATTGCAAACTGCTCTTGCGCGGACTTCACGCCCATCAACGAAGATGCCACATTAAAGGGCAAACATGTTGCCTATTAGCAATGACCTTCAGTATATGTATTGTTACCTGTTCTAGACTGGAGGTGGTTTCTGTACCGCTTTGGTTGGCGGCGGGCGCGGGGTGCGCCTTCAGCATGCCCATCACGCCCTTGTGGTGGGAGGCCGCCGATCTGACGGAATGCAACCATTACATCAGCTAAAGTACGAGGCAAATATCTTGAAATCCGGTGGGGATTGCGCAAAACGCGTATTTTAGGCATGCTATTAGTCGCTCACAAGAGCACATGCGAGAACTTATCCCCGCTCCGTCGAGAAATTTTCAAGATGTTTGTCTCGTACTATATCCCTCATAGCATGGCTACCGAAACGGGATATAATATAGCAATTTATCACGTTTAATTGTCAGAAGACAATGGATTTTAGCAGTTGAGTGTCGATAAAACGCTATATCACGCGATATACAGGATGATTTTTTGAACAGTCGACAAATTTTGTGGTGTGACTTAAAATGCTGATCAGATAAGTTAGGTGTGTAAAGCGATCTGAATCTCATATATTCACTTCCTGGATAACCATCATCAGATCACAGCTAGATTAATCCTTGGCGGAGAACCAAGGCTTCAAATTTTCCTTGTTTGTGAAATAGTCTAGTATCTTACTAAACTAGTCGATGCAGGATTATACATCTTGAACCGCGCGGTGTAAGATCTTGCGCGTGGGCGCGGCGCGCCGCGCGGTCTTATAGACTATATAACATAGTTTAGTATAATCTTGTATTCTACCGCGCAGTTAGTAGTCTCGCGTGGCACCACGCGGTCATATTAACTTAGCCTAAGGAGTGGTTTACATGAAATTTAAATCACATACCTGGCGAGCAGTGCTTGCGTCCTCGGGTGTCGCCACGTGAGCACGGGCAGGCGGCCTTGCCGGTAGCAGCGCGAGATCCTGCGCAACGACTCGTCGCCCACGCTCTCTGGGACGGGGATTACGGCTGGGTAACTGTTAAAATACAATACAAACAGTTATCGACTGTTACAAAAGCTAATAACGTGTGCAAGTTACATGTATGTATTGTTAAAGTAGGGCCATTTTAATAGGCCACATTTCACATTTGTCAATTTTCGATTCATAGTGAGGTGACCGTAGTTGTTCATAGCTTCAAAACATTGATTAAAGTGAATGAATCGATATAGACTTCAAACATGAAATATGAATTCAGTTATTATGAAAAAGTACTTAAGAGGATACTATTTCATTTTAACTAAAATACAATGAAAATCAAATAAAAAATCATCAGTAAATCCCTGTCTCATTATTATTTCATATCATAAAAGGAAACATAATAAAACAAACAAGTACGTACATATAATAACAAAAACGTTACGTTTTTTAACGTAAGTAACCGTAAATATTAAACTGATATTCTTATTTGAAAATATAAAAAAAAACGGCCAAGTGCATGTCGGGCCACGCGCCATAGCACAGTGGTCCCGCCATAGGTCATAGGCTTAAATGTCGATGGTCGAATTATGATGTCATTTATCGTTTATAGGATACAATAATAACCAGTTTACCCTCTAGTACAAAACAAATTGCAATAAAATACATGGAACTAATAATTTTATGCACCTGAAGTGGTAACACTTCATTAGTGCTCATTGGCGTTATCTTTTCGCCGATTTTTCTTCTGTTTTCAGAGTGTTGTATTTCTCGGAAATTGATTGTTTATGATATTGTTGTGCTAAGGATATTCAAAAAGAAGGGTTGTACGACATTTTTAATCCTAATATATTTACTTTAACCCTGTCATTATCGATAACCAACACCGTCAAAGAGATACTTCCGATTTCTTCGTTTTTGCCGCTTTCCCATATTCAACGATGATGACGCATGACGAATCTATAATGGTTCCGTTTTTTGCCATTTAGGCTACGGAACCCTAAAAAATGCTAACAAAACTAATGAAGATTTGAAATAATATGAATTTCAAGTATCTACCTACGATAAATAGTGGAAATAAAATTTGATGTCGCGTGCCGCCAATTTCTTATATAAAAATTGATATTATTCATTTATGGTGAGAATATTCCTTCACAACTAGGTACTCATTGCATTCAACTTTCGATTTTTCGATTTTTGGGTAACATCCCTAGTCTTTAAAAAGAAAATGTTTTCACTGACATAACATTGTAACGACGTTTAGTTTTATTAAAACAAACATTGTTTTTTATGTTTAGAATGGTTTTTCAGTGAAAATAAATCGTTAAGTTAATTTTTTCGGTCAGTTTACCGTAAATATACATTCGTAATTGAAAAACATGAAGTAATTGCGCTGTTCTAACATAGAAAAAATATATTATACTAGCTTCCGCCCGCGACTTCGTCTGCGTGGAAAGTTTTTTTTGCTATCCCTCGGGAACATTACTTTTTTCGGGATAAAAGGTACCCTATGTCCTTCTCTGTAACCCTGACAACGTGTATGCAAAATTTCATGATGATCGGCTCAGTAGTTAAGACGTGAAGACGTAACAAACAAACAAACGGACTTTCGCATTTATAATATTAAGTAAGGATTTGATGCCCGCCGTTACAAGGTTACGTTGAGGAATTTTGATGAAGTGTCAAATGTGGCCTATTAAAGTGGCCCTACTTTAAGGCTACTTGTTAAAGGCCGTTTGCTTTGCTCGACAACGCCTCGATGAAAAGACAGCCATAAACGGCCGTTAAAACGACCTTTATGTTATTGGAATAATATTTGTGATTTTTTGCGTTTAACTACATTTTTGGTTTGTATTCAATTGTCTCAATGTTTTGTAACCTCACCCTCGAAGCTTAATTAGACAAATTTTCTTACAAGTTGAGCGCACATAGTCGCAAGCGTACGTGCAATCGCTTATGCTACACTAGTATTAATAATAAAGCCCCCCTATTCAATTAAGCAATTAAGTCACATCGCAAGCTGAAATAAAACATATACCATTGTTTTGTATAGATTTGACAAGTCTACGACACTGAATTTCATACTTAATAGCTTATTTTAAAGTATTAAGTTAACGCACGAATAGAAAGTTGGCTATTTGAATCGAAGCTTAGTAATTATGTCGCATCATTTTTACTAGATATTCGGTCAGTCAGAATAAGAAAAGCCTCGCGAAATTGGGTTGGTAAACTTTTTCGAAGATAATTGTTTTGTATTTTTTTTGATAGCACAAGTCTGAAGAATAAAGAAAATAATATTATGAATTTTTTATTTTACCTTGTTAACCAAATATATTTTTTATATTATTATCGCGATAAAATGTCAAACGTACGGCTGAACACGATGTTCCCTTGCATTTACTGATTAAAAAACTGATTGACAGGACAGATTTTACAGACGGTGACAAAGAGTAATCCAATTATTTTACTCTTTGGTAATCATTAATCACAACCTAATGTTGTTGTTTGTTTTTCAGCTTATTTATTGTGATTTTCTAGTGTTTTTCTTGTTCAGTTATGGGAAATGGATCAGTTTGAAGAAATCCATTATCCAGCTTATTACGCCGATGAAGTACCTACACTGCTTTGTTCCGTTTTGTTTGAAATATAGATGTGACCATCCGCAGAACTATTTTTCTTGTACAATTCACATAGGTACCTTTGAAAGAGACGTGGTGCAGAGGATTAAACAGGAATTGCCTTCAGAGAGCTTTATACGTTTGTAATGATCACGTAAATATATGTATATCTACAATTTTACTCACAAAAGAGTTATTTTATTTATTTTAGCGGACTGTGACTGACATGACAACTAGTTGACATTTCCAATGCCAAACTTTTATTTTTTTTTATTTGAGCAAAAGCACTACTTACGCATACAGCCGTAATAGTGATTTATTGTACTATGCTGTAAATTTAAATTTTAAATTATTATTTAAATTAAAATGAAGTATTAAAAAAATTCCGCAATTGGTTATTCCTGACTCCAAAGCCAAAAGCTACCAGAAAATATATAATTCACAAAAGTTTTGGAAAAGTTTACCAACCCAATTGCATTGCCTAGGGCCCCTGACAGGGTTAATCCGGCTCTGAGTAATACCAACCTCCTACAGAGTGTGTACACGGCGTTGGCGTGCGACAATCTGTAGGGCGGCGCGGCGAGCCCCAACCGCGCCCAGTCGCGAGCGTACGCGCGGTCTCGCAACCTCTCCAGCGTACGCCCCGCCGCCGGCTCGCCCGACTCGCTCGCTAGTTCCAATTCTTCTACTGCGAATAACGACAGAAAATATCAGTTAAATCTTGCTGTTTATTAAACTCATAGCTCTGAAGTTTTACACCAATGAGAACTATATAAGCACGTGAGTTTAGCGGTGAGAGAAATTGGAGGGAATTACTGCGAATGTTTGCAGTAGCCCCGCACCACGTCTTTGGCCAATGATACCCTAAAAATTACCTTTGCGCACAAAATGGCAGCGCTAAAGTTACATGCCGAGGCTTGTACTCACACGAGAGTCCGCGGAGAGCGAGGACATGAGCGGCGGCGAGGTGAGGGAGCGCGCGTCCGCAGATGGCAGCACGTACTTCTGTATAACTATACTTACATAGATGGCAGCACATAAGTATGTGCAGAGAAGTCTGTATAACTATACTCACACGAGAGCGTGTCCGCGGAGAGCGAGGACATGAGCGGCGGCGAGGTGAGGGAGCGCGCGTCCGCAGATGGCAGCACGTACTTCTGTATAACTATACTTACATAGATGGCAGCACATAAGTATGTGCAGAGAAGTCTGTATAACTATACTCACACGAGAGCGTGTCCGCGGAGAGCGAGGACATGAGCGGCGGCGAGGTGAGGGAGCGCGCGTCCGCAGATGGCAGCACGTACTTCTGCCGCTTGGACGGTTTTGGCTTGAGACCAGCTTTCCGGGCGGTCTTCAGTAGCGTCTTTTTGGCGAAACCCCTGTGGATTACGAGGAAATGTTATGAAAAATTTAAATGTAGCAATAAAACAGTATGTAGGGACGAGGGGAGGGGCAGTGTTGGATTATCCCATAAGCAAATCAAGAAATTGCTTAGGGCATTACGTCTAGGGGACACCATAATCGGCACCGAAGTAAATAAATAAAAAAAAAGTTTTATTCAAGTTATTTGTACGACTATGTTAAACGATTTACTACAAGATTAGTGGCAGGCGTATAGTTTTTTACTATAGACAACAGGCAATACATGAGTACAAGATTAGTGGATGAAACTGACAAAAAATCGCACTGCACAACTGTTTTTTTTACTATAGACAACAGACAAGACAAAAGTACGAGATTAGTGGATGAAACTGACTAAAAATCGGGCTGCGCGGCCGTTTCTTTTTTGATAAAGACAAGCATTTTTCTGAAAAATCTGGAATTTTGTGCATATGAGACAGGCATCCTCCTTTACGTAGATAGTAACCCTATATAGGGGGTCCACAGGCGTGGATTGCTTGCCTTAGTTAGAGCACCAACACGTAGTCTAAGGCCCTCCGCACATGGATCGTTAGTGTATTCGTCTCGTAAGCGTATCGTCAAGATGCAACGAGTACGAGACGAGCAGAGTTAGAATAAGAAAAAGAAAAGCTGCTTGCGGAACGCCTCCGCCTGCTCGCCGCTCGCCTCCTGGTCGAGTGTACACTTACTTGAGCGTGTGGTGCTTGGGCGCGTGGAGGGGGGGCGCGGGCGGCGCGCGCGGCGCCAGCGCGAAGTGCATGAGCGGGTGCGGCGGGTGGCGCAGGCGCGCCAGCTGCTTGCGGAACGCCTCCGCCTGCTCGCCGCTCGCCTCCTGGTCGAGTGTACACTTACTTGAGCGTGTGGTGCTTGGGCGCGTGGAGGGGGGGGCGCGGGCGGCGCGCGCGGCGCCAGCGCGAAGTGCATGAGCGGGTGCGGCGGGTGGCGCAGGCGCGCCAGCTGCTTGCGGAACGCCTCCGCCTGCTCGCCGCTCGCCTCCTGGTCGAGTGTACACTTACTTGAGCGTGTGGTGCTTGGGCGCGTGGAGGGGGGGCGCGGGCGGCGCGCGCGGCGCCAGCGCGAAGTGCATGAGCGGGTGCGGCGGGTGGCGCAGGCGCGCCAGCTGCTTGCGGAACGCCTCCGCCTGCTCGCCGCTCGCCTCCTGGTCGAGTGTACACTTACTTGAGCGTGTGGTGCTTGGGCGCGTGGAGGGGGGGCGCGGGCGGCGCGCGCGGCGCCAGCGCGAAGTGCATGAGCGGGTGCGGCGGGTGGCGCAGGCGCGCCAGCTGCTTGCGGAACGCCTCCGCCTGCTCGCCGCTCACCTCCTCGTCGAGCGCCACCTGATGATAGTACATTACATTACTACCTTCTAGCGTGACCACAGAAACTTGATTTGATAATATCCATAAAAAAATGCCTGATGCATTCATATAGGTAACTCTTTTAAATTAAAATAAAAGTCACATTTAAGTACCGTCGTCTTATACTATCACTTTGGAAAAAAACTTTAATGAAGATTTAAACATAATTAACTTCTCTGAGTTAATCGCTAATCATCACTAACCTTGATGAGCTGGAACGTGGCAGAGCGCAACTGCAGCCCTTCTTGCAGCGACTGCTCCAGGTGCGGCAAGTAGTGCGTGCGTATCGCCTTCTCGCGAGTCAGCGAGCTCACGGGGAACGAACGCACTACGGTTTGTTCACACGCTGCGCAAAATACAAGCTTCGTTCATCAATTGGTTTGACTTGACACTGTGAGAATTATTATATGATCTAATGACACAATGCATACCGATAATAAGTAACAGCATTTTCTTATAACCAACAGAAATCACATATCATTTCAAAGTTTAGCAATGAATTGAAATGAAATAATATTTTACTCAAGTTGATTTTAGTACGTTTGAGAGAGCGGCGTCAATAACTCAGTGAATTTATTTTTAAAGGTTACTCGCGATTTTATCAGCGTGGGATTTATTTAGGGAATAAAATAGCTTATGGTTAATTAATGTATCTGTATACAGTATTTCACAAAAAATATTTCATCAATTCAAGCATGAAAACTTTACAAACAATTACGAGGGTGGATTGATAAGTCCATGACTTTTTAATGAAGAAAGACTTTTTTCGGAATATTTTGTTTTATTTCTGTACATAATCTACGTCATTCTCCCCAGCAACCCCAAATTAATTTTCAAACCGTGTGTGAAAACCTACTTTTTCCATGAAAGAGGATCTGAAAATAATTGTACACTTATTTTTTTATAATGAATTTGCTAGCTACGACCAGATAAATTAAGTTTTAGTGCTTCAAACTCTAGTCAGTTTACGACAGTCAAATAAATAAAAATTATGTCTTCTGATGTTTTTTAAATACACAAGGTGTTTGCAAATAGCCTGTTCTGAATTTGTACTACATATTTGACAAAATCCTTAACATCCTACTATATAATATGTTAATTGTAAAAGTTTGTGAGTTTGGATGTTTGTTACTCAATCACGCAAAAACGGCTGAACGGATTAGAATGAAATTTGGTACACAGATAGTTTTTAGCCTGGATACTATAGGATACTTTTATCCCAGTTAAAGGATCCCTAGGTATTTTACGAATGTCCACGTAGAACGAAGTCGCGGGAGGAAGCTAGTATAAGATAAATGAAATAATAATAGTCAGATTTTTTTTAATAATACACGCCAAACAACATCATTACAATATTTTTGGAATTTGGATTTTTGGACTTCAGAATTGGGTCCAAAGATACTAATATGCCATACCGATCTCGTTTCCGTTTCCACTCCCTTTAGCAACCTAAATAATAGTGTCATCAAAACACGTAATTTTTTTTTTTTTACTGTCGTAAACTAACTAGAGTTGGAAGCACTAAAACTTAATTTGTCTGGTCGTAGCTAACAAATTCACACATGGTTTCGAGAAAATTAATTTGGGGTTGCTGTAGAGAATCTCTCCAGCAACCCCAACATTTAGACGAATTAACTCGTTAACTATCGGAGTAATTTTTTTTTAGTATGTACTGATTCGGTACTCAATTTGGACAATTTCACCTTGTATTTAGAAATAGAAAATTCGAAAGTGGGGTTGCTGGGGAGAATGACGTCACAGTCTTATTGTAGCTCTGCGTATTCAGTCCAACGAAGTTCCTACCTCTTTAACCCATTATTTTTTCTTTTATCGCCTGAAAACTGGTAACTGAAATGAGGGCCCATTTCAGACCGCACCTTTTGGCTTGATGAAAATCTTTGCCCGCCAAGACATTTATCATGACATTATATACATGATTTATTCATGTTTGGTAGGAGAAAAAATCTCACTGGGGTTGAATCTAGAGAATAGGAAGGATTCGCATCTTCATTCGATGAGTTTTGATGTCATGAGTGCCGCCGAAAGGGTCGACAGGGTCATTAAGAAAAGTGAGAAGTCGCTTGAACTTTTTGTTTCCAGAAGTAATAATCTTTTGCCAAATTTGAAAAAAAAAATAGTGTAAAGATGTCTTAAGCGTTTCAGCTCATAATGTCAACTTCTCATAATGTCAACCGGACAAAAAATGCACATTTCTTATAAAGTCAACTTCTTAGAATGTCAACTTCGCAAAAAGACAACTTCTCGAAATGTCCACTTCTTACAATGACAACTTCGCATTTGGTCAACTTCTCATAATGTCAACTCTTAAATGATATTTTCGCAAAATGACAACTATTCGTAATTTGTACTTCAAATGGCTATTTAATAAGAAAAGTCATATATTTTCTTTGACTTTCTTTATTTCAATAAAAAAGAAATATTTAATTGCACTGCAAAATGAAAATCTGCATTTTTCATATTTTTACATTTCATAAATTTTTTGAGTCTTTTTGTTGAAATAAAAAGTAAATTTAATTTTGGGAGGTAAACACGGAGTGATGGTTTTCTAAATTATTTTAGATTTATTTGTATGTATTATGTGTTGATAAATCACTCTTGCATTTTGAAATTTTATTTTCATCACCTACATACTTACTAAATAATAATACCTAATATTACCATATCCCCCGACTTTAACCACGATTTTTTAGAAAATCTTTTAGCAAAGTTAGTAAGTAAGTAATGACAAACCATGGTTTTCTTTTTAGGGTTCCGTACCCAAAGGGTAAAAACGGGACCCTATTACTAAGCCTCCGCTGTCCGTCTGTCTGTCTGTCTGTCTGTCACCAGGATGTATCTCATGAACCATGAAAGCTAGACAGTTGAAATTTTCACAGATGATGTATTTCTGTTGCCGCTATAACAACAAATACTAAAAACAGAATAAAATAAATATTTAAGGGGGGCTCCCATACAACAAACGTGATTTTTTTGCCGTTTTTTTGCTCGATATTGATAACGACTACAGGTAGACAGTTGAAATTTTCAAAGATCGTGTATTTTGTAGCGTGGTTTTTTTTGCTGTTTTGTCGATTTCCCTTAAAGGGGAAGTTTTGTTGGTAGTTTGTTTCCATTAATGATAAAATTTATTTTTTGGCAGTATGCCTCATGTCCTTTTCCTTATTTCCGTAAAAAGTCCGTTCAAAATTCGCGGCATCGACTTATAAAAAAAAAAAAAAAAAAAAAGAAAGATTAAGATCGTATTTCTTATGGTCGTCCTTCGCCCACTTCAGGGGCCTTTGCGATGAGCCCTTATCGCAAGGATTTTTATTCAATTGTTTACCTTTCATACTAGATCCCAAAGGTTAGTGTGAAAGCAGGCCTTAAGCAGTCGTGTTTAAGGCCTGCTTTTGAACTGAAATGGTATTTTTTTTTGTCCGTAATGTCGTAGGTTGTTTGACCGTGTTTGCGGGAAGTCCGATCCGATTGAAGTCGCTTTCGGCGGCGCGATGTCAGTCCAGTCCACGCGCATCGACGAGTGATCAAGTGTAGGAAGTCGGAATGCGTCGTGATGGCGCGAGACTTGGAACGCAGCGAATATCAGCTGTGATTCATTCATATGATACAAAATTTTTCGGTTGGAAGGAATTTGATTTTATAACGCTGTTAAAGTTATTGGATTCGTAATTGTTCCTGATTTAAATAATATCTTGCAGCTATTCATTGTAATTTTCGTCGGCACAATAGAATTTCGCCAAGGTACCTATTTGTGAATTCCTAGACATTCAGCTGTTGGCAGTGTGAGAATTTGAAATTTATTTTTATCATCATATTCGTTATTTACAGAGGGTTTTGGCTAATAAAAGCCGCCGAGAAGAGTTCTAATTCGTGTCGTGATATCCGATCGAAGGAGGAATACTGATTGACCGGATTCTAAACCATATAAAATATATTGTTATCAAGGAGCCGCAGGTATATCAAAATTTATTGCTATCCATTATCTAGTATTTACTGCAAGGGGTCTCTATCTATTTATTACTTTCAATTTCAGTTCTTTTCATGTGAAAAGAGACTTTGTAAGTTGAGAGCTACGGTATGTTTCTATGTCTCAATTCGATTTGAGTAGATTAGTCTGCTGTGAAGGGGATAGTTTAACAGAAAAGTCAGAGATCAGTAATATTTATTGTCAGAATGAACATACAAGAATAGATTTCCCTCAGTTCTGCTATTCGCTGCAGGGTCCCCCCCGTCATGGAATAGTTGTAGTCCATTTAAGGCCGACGTTGTTAAATTATGGTTTTTGTGCACACCATTCCAGGTGAAGAGTGGCGTACGTATCCAGCCACGAGACAACCACTGCTCTGTCGTCCATTCAAACCCAGTTAAGCGGAAAAAGTTGAAATAAACCGGACTTTGGTTTCTCACCCACGGCTCCGAGGCATAATTAATAGAAAGCAGCCATCGAAGCGTTTCTCTACTAAACAGACTCGCTGCGAGATATTCTAATAGGTACCAGTTAACTCTCAAATCTTTTTAACCCTTAAACTAACCGAAGTATAAGAATCCAGCTATCCGTACTTCGAGTACCAACCTACGAGCTAGATTTATGTTAGATTAATTACCACATTTCTGATATTCGAGGGCAGGCAATTCTTACCCACATAACGCTCTGCGAGTAGTTTTAAGTTTAACCTTTTAAAATAACCCCTTGGGAAAAAGATTAGATTCATAGCTTCGTTTTTCTTCGTGTCCAATCACCGAGTAAATTGGCAGATCTGCGATTACAACGTTTGATGTTTAGTATTGTATAGAATCAACCGTATTTCAATAAAACTGTAGTTTGCTGTAGACTGTACGTTAAGTGTTTATTTATTTCCCCTTGAGTTGTCATTAAGGTGAGTCATTCGCATGAGTTTATTTATTACTTACTGTTTCTTAAGCCAAAAGGCAATAAGAGAGAGAAAAAGACATAACAATTTCTATTGCTGCTATAACAACATATGCTAAAAACAGAATAAAATTAATATTTAAGGGGGGCTCTCATACAACAAACGTGATTTTTTGCTGTTTTCTTGGTACGGAACCCTTCGTGCGCGAGTCCGACTCGCACTTGGCCGCTTTTTTTATTAGCCATTTACCCCTGGCTTATAAACGGGGTGTAAGGATGGAATAGTTATTCCGTGTTTTGTCTTCGTCAGACATTCAGAAGATAGTAGTTGTCAGAAAGTGAGAAAACACAGAATAACTATTCCAACCTTACACCTCGTTTATAAGTAAGGGGGTTAAAGTACAAATTACGAATAGTTGTCATTTTGCGAAAATATCATTTAAGAGTTGACATTATGAGAAGTTGACCAAATGCGAAGTTGTCATTGTAAGAAGTGGACATTTCGAGAAGTTGTCTTTTTGCGAAGTTGACATTCTAAGAAGTTGACGTTATAAGAAATTTGCATTTTTTGTCCGGTTGACATTATGAGAAGTTGACATTATGAGCGGAAACGGTCTTAAGGAGTTTCTTTTTAAGACAGAAAAATAAATTATGAAAATAAAGTATTTCTCCTTTTCAAAGTCATGGACTTATCAAACCACCCTCGTAGATCAGCGTGAGTGTTCAATTCACAAATCACTTTCTAGAGGGCGACACCTTCAATGAAACACATCCGCATTCGTATTATTTTTTATTCACAGAGTGTAAAGGCAAGCACTTATATAGAAAAAAACCCATTGTTATTATGTAACACTTACCGAACGGGTCTGTAGGCGTGCCCTTAAACACCAGTCTGTAGTTGGTCAGAAAAAGCGCGCCCTCTGCGGGTAGTAGCGGAGCAGTCCGGCCGTCGGGCACGAGGAACGCGCGCAACGCGGGACCCGCAAGAGTCTCGCCCGCCGCCAGCGTGGGCGCCACGATACGCGGCTGGAAACGACGATTATGTTTAACACTACAATTAGTTAGATATAGCGCGGTCCGGCAATCGGGGACAAGAAACGCGCGCAACGCAGGGGTGCGTTCCGTGGCTTCGCTCGAGTGCACTCGAGCGTACTCCGGTGCGCACTCTAACCGTTCCGTGGCTCGGTGAAATTATACTCTGACAGCTGTCAGAGCGTAGTTTCATCCGGTCCGTGGCTCGGAGCGCAGCAACCAAACAACCATTAAAATAGATGATTGAAAAACGCTCTGACGTTTATCTTTACGAAAAATGTCATTGTATTATTTTGTATTTTGATGTTTTTGTATCTTATCTTCAAAAAGTTCATGGTTTCTCTTCAAAAAACAGATTCTTATTTATTTATTTATTTATCGTTTTTGGATAGCTAACAGCTTATAAACATACAGATAACAACAAATATATATAACCAAAAGCTATTGACAAGCTACCACATGTAGAATTCAAAAGAAATTGATCTTAAAGCAATCATAGCCCAGAAGGGACAGGTGCGCAACAGTATAATAACATTAAATTAGATTTTAAACATTAATTTAATAACAGTCGTGATGCTGTTGAAAAACAAATCAATATTGGCGTCAGCGTTATTAATGGCGGAACAAGCTCTCATAAGGAAACTGTTATGCCTGTAGTTGGTGTGCATAGAAGGAATACTAAATGGTCTATATGAATCGTTGCGGGGCGCTCTTGTAGGTATTTTGAAACGAATTTTATAAAGTAGTTCCGGACAATCCACTGAACCTCTAATCAATTTAAGTAGAAATGAAACATCTGCAATATTACGTCTAACAGAAAGTGGTAGCAGGTGAAATTTAGTACAACGATCTTCGTAAGATGTTTTAGGAATTTTGAATTTGAAATTTAGGAACCGAGTAAATTTTTTCTGGATCTTCTCTATATCATTTATGTATGTTACGTAACAGGGGTTCCAAATCTGGCTAGCATACTCGAGATGGCTGCGGACATAAGCACAATAAAGGATTTTGATGGTTTTCATGCGTTTAAAAGGCTTAGACAGGCGCATAATAAACCCTAGTGAACGAGATGCCTTATTGATAGTATTGACAATATGTTTATCATATAGCAGTTTAGAATCAAGGATGACTCCCAGGTCTTTAGCTTCCTGACGAATGGATAATTTTTCATTTTTGATACTGTAACTACTATTAAAGGGATTGATTTTACGGGTAAAACTTATAGAAAAACATTTAGATACGTTCAAATCTAGTTTATTTAAGTAACAGTATGAGTCTAACCTTTGGAGATCATCCTGAAGCTGTACTGCATCAATATTATTATTTACAATTTTAAAAATTTTCATGTCGTCTGCAAATAAGAGATGATTAGAATGATGAAAGCACTGACCTATATCATGAATAAAAATAATAAAAAGCAAAGGACCAAGCAGGGAGCCTTGAGGAACCCCAGAGGGTATGAGTGACCACGAAGATGTATATCCACTAAGCACTACCGCCTGAGACCTTTTGTCAATGTACGATGAAAACCATCTGAATAGATTTCCCCTAATGCCTACCTTCATAAGCTTTAATAATAACATTATATGATCAAGACGATCAAACGCCTTGGCGTAATCAGTGTACACCGCGTCAACTTGGTTGCCCAAATCCATTTGATCCGTCAAGTAGTCAGTGAACACGGCAAGGTTAGTCACAGTGGAACGATTTTTCAAAAATCCGTGTTGCTGAGGGCTAAAGCTTAACTTTAAACTGTTGTAAACCTGGTCGTACACTAACCTTTCAAGTACTTTGGCAAGTTGACACAGTTTAGAGATCGGTCTGAAATTTTCAACACAATCCTTAGGACCTTTTTTATGTATTGGCGTTATATAAGCTGCTTTCCATCTGGCAGGCATAATACCCTCATTAAGGGCCCCTTTTACCAAATTAAGGATTCTAGATGGAGTAATTTTAATAGTAAACACCATTTAAAAATTCTGAAAAAAATATATGGTATGGATACATCTTCATTCTAGTGGATTTTTAAGTTAAAAATACAATACTTCAATTTCGCTTGATAGAATTTTTTTTTGAAGAAACATCGATTTTGAAAGCATTTTCATTTTTATGAGACTTGGGAGAACGTTATTTTGCTGAGAATTAAACATTTAAATTTCTTATCTTATTTGTCAGGGATATTATTGGATAGATGTGTGAATAATTGAAATGGATTTTTTTAATAAAATAAAAACGAATATTTTTACTCACGCGCATGTTTTGCTTCGCGTCAGTGTCCAGTCGGACGCCATCGAGGTAGGACCTGTGCTACTTTTTGCGGACCCGTTTTGCCGCTGCGTCGTCATTTATTATATTGTGTCAAAATTATAATCATTAGTAGAAAATTTGTGTATTTCTGTTAAATAGTGTTCATAGTCTATAGGTATTTAAGTTTGTACATAACAGGAGTGAAATAATAATAATGCCGAACAAAAAAAATAAAATAAAGAAAAAAAAAACCATCTGATGTGAAGAAGCTTCGTAAGAATATTGCGTAAGTACCTATCTATAACTACCTGCCTATTATACATGTAAGTAATTTACCATGTAAGAACTTTCGCTAAGCAAATAAAATTTTTAATTAAACAAAACAAATAAAGTACTTCGAGTGACACAGTCTAACTAAGTCAGTCAGTATACTAAGTGTTACAAAATAACATCTTATGCCGAATATGGTAAATAAGAAGGATCGTCAAACTGAACGACTGTTAGTATTAGTGCAATTGTTGTGAACAACTTTTGCACAATTTTGTGCAGAATTTCTGTAAAATTTGTTCAGATATTGTGCAAAAATGTGCACAATTTGTGCAAATTTTGTGAAAATTTGTGCAATTGCTGTGCAGTTTTGTTGCACAAATTTGTGCACAACTTGTGCAAAGGTTGTACAAATGTTTAACAAATTTTGTGCACAACTTTTGCACAAATTTTGCGGAAATTCTGCACAAATTTGTGCAAAAACGTGCTCAATTTGTGAAAATTTGTGCAAATGTTGTGCAGTATTGCTGCACACCTTTTTACTACTACTATTCGATTGAGCGTAATACGATATTACAAAAAGACTGTAGCGAATGGCTTGAAATTAGAAAAAATTTAATCACGGCCTCTAATTTTGGTCCTATTTGTAAAAGGCAACTGACAAAAGATACTGCACCACTAGTGAAAAATATTTTGTACAAAACTAATTTAGGTAATGTTGCATCTGTTGCCTATGGCATAGAAAATGAGCAGCAAGCATTGCAGAAGATACAAAAACAAGAAAATGTCACTATAGAGCCTTGTGGACTATTTATAGACAAAGATTATTCATTTATTGGTGCTACGCCAGATGGACTCATTGGAACTGATACTCTAGTTGAAGTCAAATGTCCGTTTACAGCATCGAAAATTGGCCTTGACAAAGCTATTCAAGAAAATAAAATACAAATATTAAAATTCGATAAAAAAACACGTACCGTATCAATTAATAAAAAAAGTAATTGGTTTTTTCAAATTCAGGGCCAATTACATGTTACAGGAAGGCGGCAATGTTTACTCGGTATTTGGGTTGGAGAAAAGGAACCAGTATATATTGAAAAAATAGAAAAAGACAATGAATTTTGGCAGTCGAAAATGGAGGCTAAATTATTACTGTTTTATAATAAATGTCTACTACCAGAGATAGTAAACCCGAGACATACTCGTGGGATGCCCATCAGAAATATAAAACTGGAAGACCATAAAACATCCGAAAATAAAGAAAACAAAAAACCGAAAACTAACAAAAAACCTAAAACCCACAATACGAGCCCAAAACTAAGTCCTAAAACAGAGTCGTATGCGAGGTTTTTAATAGTGTCACAAAGAACCCTCTTGTTTTAATACTTAGTTATGTGCAGTTTCATACGCTACTTTATATACTCGTACTCTCATACAACTGAAATTGAACCTACTAAATAAAAGATCTACGTTAAAAAAGAGAAAGACACTTTGAAAAGTACGATTAAAGACTAAAACTAAAAGTAAACCTCTTTGATTTCATATTTGGCACTTTACGTTGTGAGTGTAGAATCTGTAGGTAAATAGTACAGTACTGCCGCGGTATACAATGACTGCTTTGCTGGCAGCGATGATGATGGCCGAGAGCGGAGCTTAGCGCAGGTCCAGGCCGTCACAGCGCGGTCAGCATTGCAGCCCTTGCTGTCCGCGCTATAAAGGCTATTTATTCCAGCTTGGCCATCAAGGGCTGCAATGCTGATCGCGCTGTGACGGCCTAGACCTGCGCTAAGCGCTTGAGGCCGATAGCGTAGTTAAGCTTAGCTCGAGGCCATCATAACGTGGCCAGCAGTGCAGTCATTATGGACCAAGGCTTGTATAGTGCTTTACTCAAAAATGCTAGTACTGCCTATTATTCTGCACAAATTCTCCATTCACAAATTTAGTGAGTGCAATTGTTCTGCAAAATTTGTGCACAATATTTGCACAAATTTGTGCAGAATTAGTGCAAATTTGTGCAGATATTGTGCAAATTTGTGCACGTATTATGCGAATTTTGTACAATTGTGCAAAATTTGTACATAACTTTTGCACAATTTTGTGCAGAATTTCCGCAAAGTTTGTGCAAAAGTCGTGCAGATATTGTGCAAATTTGTGCTCAATATGTGCAATGTTGTGCACAACTTTTACACAAATTTGTGCAGAATTTCTGTAAAATTTGATCAGATATTGTGCAAAAATGTGCACACCTTGTGCAAATTTTGTGAAAATTTGTGCAAACGTTGTGCAGTTTTGTTGCACAAATTTGTGCACAACTTGTGCAAAGGTTGTACAAATGTTTAACAAATTTTGTGCACAACTTTTGCACAAATTTTGCGGAAATTCTGCACAAATTTGTGCAAAAACGTGCTCAATTTGTGAAAATTTGTGCAAATGTTGTGCAGTATTGCTGCACACCTTTTGCACAACTTGTGCAAAAGTTTTGCAAATGATGTGCAGATATTGTGCTAATTAGAGCAAAATTTGTGATCAATATGTGCAAATTTTGTGCAGATATTTCTGTAAAATTTGTGCAGATATTGTGCAGAAATGTGCACAATTAGTAAAAATTTTGTGAAAATTTGTGCAAATATTGTGCAGTATTGCTGCACACCTTTTGCACAACTTGTGCAAATGTTTTGCAAATGATGTGCACAACTATTGCACTACTTTGTGCAGAATTTTATGAATGACGCCATTTCTAATCCCATTCTTTATCTGCGCGAGATGTACAATGTACATACTATTTTTCAACTAACTGTGTTTGAAACAAAACTCGACAATAATGGATTCTCAAAGGAAATTGCTGGCGGCTAAAACTCGACAATAATGAAATCCCATACAACTTTATAGCGTCAGCATCGGAAGAGCACGGCAACCTCGACTTTGTTCAAATAAAGTTTGTCGAAATAATGACCATATTACAAGCATTTTTGAGTAAATAATATTATTGTATTGTACAGAAGCTTTCGATTATTTATAATGTTGTAAGTAGGTACCTTTTTCCTCAGAATATAATCGCTATGAAAAACACATTATTTGTATATCATTTTACACCCACTAAATCTACTTAAACCATTCTACACAACCAACGCATACCTAATTACCACCCATTTTTGATAATGTATTTTTGTTTAGTTATTATTACTGACTAAAATTAACTTTTCAAAAAAAAACTAATCCATCCGAAGTTTAACTAAGTACTGCTTTAATTAGACTGTGGCACTTTTGTGCGCCCGCGCGCTGCCAGGGGTCACCGGAGTTCACCCATACGACAGCTCCCGCGTAGCGGCGGGCGAGTCGACTAGATGCAATAAATACCTAAAGTTCCAGTAAAAGGCGCCCTTAAGGGATCTTTTGAAAATAATAGAGACGGGATGGCATAATTCTTCAGCACAGTTTACCAAAAACAAAGCAGGTAGATCATCTGGTCCCGCGGACTTGTTGACGTCCAGGGATTTTAGAAGTTTAAGGACAACACTGGATTCAACTTCTATAGAGCCAATGTCACAGGCACCAGTTACTCCATACTCATGATTATCACGCATTGAGTCAGAGACAAGGTCATCACTATCCAGGAAGGTAGACCGAAAATATCTAGAAAAAAGTTCACAAATAGCAGCGCCGTCGTAACACGGTTGGCCTTGATATGACATACACGCAGGGTACGATGATGAACTACGCCGATTTTTGTTATAAGACCACAACGCCCTCGGATTATCTAATATGGAGTCTTCGATACGAGAGATGTAATTATGATAGCACTCATTTTCAACCTCATTAGCTCTGTCGCGAAGTTCTTTGAATGAGAGTTCGTCATGCTTGTTGCCGTACACCTTGAACTTACGATGGAATTTTAATTTTTCTTTTAATATTTTTAATAACGCTGAATTATACCATGGTGGAAATGTGCTGGGCACAGTCCGTTTAGTTGGTACAAAATTGTTAATTAAACGATTGATAATGTCGTAAAAAGCGTCAACCGCAGCATCAACAGTACCACAGCAAAGCTGTTGGCCCCAATCAATTTCAGACAATTTGGACCGTATTGACGTATAATCAGCTCGATTAAATATGCGTATGCTACGTTTAGGAACCTTAAGCGGATTAAGTTCAATAAAATTAACGGAAATATCAAGCGCTTTGTGGTGGGGGTCTTCCGAAACAAGGGGATTAAGGCTACCAGACACTGACACAAAGTCGTTCGAAATGACTAGATCCAATATTCTGCCTAGGTTGTTGTGAATATAATTAAATTGATCAAAAGAGCACAAATTTAAAGTATTTATAAAATCAGAGCATGCGTCGCCGGGTAGTCGGGCCGCTTGTAATCCCTTATTAGTGGGTTCCCATACAATGGAACTCATATTAAAGTCACCGATAATAAGAAATTTATCCAATGGGTTTTCGTTTCTAATTAAAGTAAGTTTGTCCATGAAATTATACAACTGCGTATTTTGAGAATTACCTCTATTTTCGTCACATAAATAGATGGTACATAAGTGTAGCTGAAGTTTTGACTTACTAGAAGAGTCATTAAATGAGATAGTTAACCATAAATCCTCCGCACTAGACTGCCACTGAGGCTTACAAGCAACCAAAATACCGCGGCGAGCACCGATTAATACTCCACATTTGATTTAGTTTAAAGTAAAGTTTAAATTATGCGTATTCCAAACGGGAAACGAAAACTTTGTACCTAAAGAGGTTATAAAAACAACTCGATCGTTCCGTGGTTTGGTTGCAACTCAAATGGGTTAAATTTTAACCAAAAAACTACTCCCAAAACGACAACGCAGCCCAGGGCCCGCTAGCATCTCGCACGCCACTATACGCGACTTCAACGCGACGCGACGAGTCTAAGTTTTACACAAGTCTATAGTTGGTTAGATACGGCGCGGGTACGAGGAACGCGCGCAACTCGGGACACGCTAGCGTCTCGCCCGCCGCCAGCGTGGGCGCCAAGATACGCGGCTGCAAACGACGGATATGTTTAGATACAGCACGTTTTTTGTTGGTAATAACGGCGCAGTTCGACCGTCGGGCATATCAAACGGGAAGGCAGCTGGAAACCTGGGTATATTTAGGGTCGCTACATTGAAAGCTAATTCGTTTATCGCCGAGGTAGCCGTGTGCAATAACATTCACGCTATCTTTCTCGCTATAGCAAATGTCGTTCCTTAGCGACAGATAGAGCATAAAAATGCAATTCCATGCTGACATGGGTCAACCCTTGCCGCGTTCCGAATCACGCTTACAGCACTATGAGCGCGCTAACGCCCGGACCGATTCATGCTAACAACGCTCACATAAGCTGCAGTGACGTCACTGATGACGTCATCGCATGTGCTAACGGCGCTCAGCGTATTCTACCAAAGCACTGTGAGCGTTGTCGGTGTAGCTGTCAAACTTCCTTGTCAAAGTTCATTCTTGTTAAAATTTGTGGTTATTATTTGTGATTTTTAGAAAAGATGGCTGAATTTATTGTTCTGCAGGTGTTTTGCGAAGTTACGAACGAAATACTTATAATAAATTGATGTTGAGAGAGCTAGCAGTGGTAATAAGTATTTTGAATCTTTGATGGTTTATAAATTGGTAAGTAAATAGGTGGTGAACTTGATTCATATTTATTACTGCCTTTGTATTAATTTATCCCATAGAATTAATATTTACTTTATCGAGATAACCCCTTTTGGAGGTTACGTTGTTAAAAACAATCCAACGTTAGCGGTGTGAGCGCTCTCACGAGCGGTCCGAATCAATAGTATCGTGAGCGTGCTGACAGCGTGCTAATGATTTGGACCGGTGTACAATGACGTCACACGCTGTGAGCACTGTTGGCGTGATTCGGAACGCGGCCCCTAAAAGCAATATGCGTCGCTTCTGCATGGTCGGCAGGCTCCAGGTCTCAAGTAAGGAAATGGCTGAATGCGGGCAGCGCAGGACCGATCATCGTGGATATCCTTGGGCCTATGAAGCCTCTGAGCAATGGACGTCGTTCGGCTGATATGATAACTCTGTGCTTAAATTTTTATATTAGCTTACTACTCACGTCGCAACTGAATCGAGTCGAGCCTGCGCACGAGGGATGTCATGTGTCGGTTGAGACAAAACTACGCGACAGAAAAAGAAGCGCTTCCAAAGCCCTTATAATAAAATAGGCACGCAGCGCTATGCAATTTTAAATTGTACTTTATTGCCGTGCAGTGAAAGTTATTATTTGATTGTCCTAACGCGGATGGGCTTCTGTACGTTTAGTACCATTATTATATTCCAGGGGTGGCCAACAAGTCGATCGCGAACGACCAGCCGATCTTTGCAGACAATGAAGTCGATCGCGAGAGACAACAAAAAGTGATTTGCTAGTGACAGCAAAGTAAGTAGCAACCGAACGGTGCGGGTGGCGGGTGCAGCGGTTTTGTAGTGAAAAATACCCCAAAAATGAAAATGCTTTAAGTCGATCTCAATAGGCCAGGAAATTTTAAAGTAGATCGCAGCCCTATACAAGTTGCCACCCCTGTTATATTCTATCAACTAGTGTTAAGCGACGATCTTCGCAAGGTGGCTGGCAAAAACTGGATGAGTATAGCCGCGGATCGTGCTCAGTGGCGTGCTGTCGGAGAGGCCTATGTCTAGCAGTGGACGATGACAGGCTGATGATGATGATGATGATGATTATATTCTGCGTACCTTCTGCACGGGCGGCAGGCGGCGGCTCTCGCGGGCGACCGCGTCTAACGTCTCCAGGTGCATGTGCACCACGCCCGGCACCATCTGGTGCAAGCAGCGGACGTGATCGGCCGTCACGCCGCCTTCCGTACACACCTGTACAAAAAACAAAATACTACATAAAGAATGGGCATCGGAAAACATCGGAAACAAATGTCTAACATAACAAAGACAATAGGGAATATGCATAAGTCACTGATTTTAATAAATTTGAGCTTGATCGCTGCGGATACGGCTAAAAACTTGATGGAACAGAAAAAAAAATATTTTAGTTTTATCACACGATGAAATCAGGGGAAAGTAACGATATTTCTTTTTCATTTTCGAATATAATGTACTTAACAGTCAGATAAAATATCGAATAAGAAATAATATTTTGTATGACACATATGTACTTAAACGCAATATTTAAGTTGAAAATTCTTGGCTAACTCCATAATAAACGCGCCTGAAAATGGCCTGAAACGTGACAAGTGACGTCACAAATCATGTCCGTTTTGTATTGAGCGTTTTCGGCGGGTGCTGCTGCGTGCTAACTTCAAGTAACTATATCACGAGAAAAAAACGCAAGAAGAAAGTTTTAATATTACAGTTGATTTTTTCACGCCTACTTTCGATTTTGATACAAAAAAAAATTGATGCATATTCCCTATTAACGAGAAGTATTTTGGCCCTAAAATCATTTATAATTTGAACTTTATTGCAATGAAATAAATGACAACGTCGTTAGCCGACAAAGGAAGTTAGCCGATGCCTATTCTTTATCTTGAAGTTTACTTCGAGTTCATATCTTCAACCGACACGTACATTTTTTTAAAGAAAACGATGGATACTTTCGTCTGTTGATATTTATGGCTGGTAAGTCATATCTATAAACTATTAATTCTATGTATATTGGTACATTATCTGAACTATTTTTAAACTAATAATTAGGAGTGCAATTAAAACCAATGATCTATTTATCACCTTAACATCGTATCGTACAACAACATAGCTTAATATGACTACTAGAGAGTAAAGGTCACAAACTATGTCGCTTAATCACATCTGCGTGCACAAAGTTACCTTACCTTATCCACAAATCTCGAGACCATTTTGATAACATTGTTTCCCGCTTCGCCTGGATCCGCTTCTTCGAACCCAGACTCGGCGTCTGCGCTGTCCGATTCTGCTACACTGCACAAATGGAAAGCAAAAAATTGTTTTTAAACTTTATAAATAATCAAAATTGCCGTCGGCACCACACACCTTTTTTACAATCTGTTTGATGCGATGGCTGGCAGTGCGTAATCCGGTAATTACATGCATTGCGGTACAAAAATTATTGAAAACGTGCCTAAGTTAGGGGGTCTCATTCCGCGCTTAACTTTTATATTAGCCTACTGCTCGCCAGTGTTGGGCAAAATGTAATTAACTTCAAATTAACAATTACAATTACAAATTGTAATTAGCGACTTCAATTACAAATTACTTGAAATTATTAAAAAGTAATTTAGTTAACAATTACAATTAGTAATTGTAATTGTTAATTGTAATTACCCAACTACTTATATAATTTCTTTTAAAGTTAAGGTAGTATTTTAAATAATACGATAATGAGATGCGCAAATGAGATGCACGAGCGATTTGTGTATGTGGTAGCGAAACCACTGGGTTGCGTTCCGTCGTTTTGGGTGTAGTTGTTTGGTTAAAATTTAACCCGTTTTAGTTGCAACCAAACCACGGAACGATCGAGTTGTTTTTATAACCTCTTTAGGTACAAAATTTTCGTTTTCCATTTGGAATAGGGATAATTTGAACTTTCTTTTAGACTTAATCAAATAAAAATCTATATTTTGAGGAGAAACCATGAGCTTTTTGAAACTTAGACACAAAGATATCAAAATCCAAAATAATGTCAAAATGACAATGACATTATTTTGTAAGGATAAACGTCAGAGCGTTTTTCCACCATCTATTTTGATGGTTGTTGCGCTCCGAGCCACGGAACAGATGAAACTACGCTCTGACAGCTGTCAGAGTAAAATTTCACCGAACCACGGAAAGGCTAGAGCGCGCACCAGAGTGCGCTCGATTGCACTCGAGCGAAGTCACGGAACACACCCCTGCTAACGACGCACTGACGCGACCGGTGCGACGAAGAGAGGAGAGGTGCACGTGAGGAGGCGCGAGAAGGGATACCTGTGTGCATTAACCAGCCACACACAAACACACACATGCACTAAAAGCATCGGTTGTGTTTTGTGATGCGTGCGGCCAGCAAGTGATCAACAGCTCAATTTTATTTATATTTTATGTTAAGTACCCATAAAAAGTAATTGAGTAATTGTAATTACAAACTAATGTAATTAGAATTACTAGTGATTTATGTAGTTGCCTTATATTAATTTCAATTACATGTAATTTCAATTAAAGTAATTCAATTACTTTTCGTTTAATTAGTAATTGAATTACAATAGTAGATTGTACAACAAGTGCATAAAACGCATCATTTTACCCGAGACGTATATATCCACCCGAGCCGCAGGCGAGGGTGGATAGTCAAGTCGAGGGTAAAATGGGTTTTATGTACGAGTTATACACTCTGCTTTTCACTTCGATTGTGAGGAAATTAAACAACAATAATGTAAAAATAAAAATATTTCTAACATTTTAGTGACAAATTATATATTTTTGGAATGTGCTCATCAAGACCTTTCATTTGATACCCATATTAAAAAAATGAAAAAAAAAATATTTTTTCAATTTTTTGTGACAAAATATATATTTTTGGAATGTCCTCATCAAGGCCTTTCATTTGATACCCATATTCAAAAATTGAAAAAAAAATTTTTTTTCTTTATTTTTTGTGACAAAATATATATTTTTGGAATGTGCTCATCAAGGCCTTTCATTTGATACCCATATTCAATAATTGAAAAAAAAACTCATTTTTTTATAAAAAAAAATATAATTTTGGAATGTGCTCATCAAGGCCTATCATTTGATACCCATATTCAAAAATTGCAAAAAAAAAAATCTTTTTTTTTTTTAATACATAATTTTGGAATGTGCTCATCAAGGCCTTTCATTTGATACCCATATTCAAAAATTAAAAAAAAAATATCAAGGTCTTTCAATAAAATTGATACCCATTTTCAAAAATAAAAAAGTGAAAAAACCAGAATGAAATAACAAGTTAATTCAATTAAGTTTAATTGCATGTGTGGCTGTTTACCTGACGACCTTTGTCTTAAAGTCTGAGACTTAGACGAAGATTTTACTTTATGCACTAGAGCATAAAAAGCGATTTTATGCAGCCTATACCCAACATAAAGACGAACTTTACGAGCATGAGAAGTGAAAAAGTAATTAATTACGCCCAACACTGCTGCTCGCGGCTGACTCAGTCGAGCCAGCGCATGAGGGGTGTCATGTGTCGGTTGAGACGACAGAAAGTTCAGAAGCGCTCCGGCGTTGCTTGATTAATAGGCACGCAGCGCTGTGCAATTTTGAAATTGTATTTACTCAAAAATGCTTGTGATATGGCCATTATTTTGACAACCTTCTTTGAACAAAGTCGAGGTTGCCGTGCTCCTCCGATGGTGACGCAACAAAGTTGTATGGGATTTCATTATTGTCGAGTTTTAGCCACCAGCAATTTCCTTTGAGAATCCATTATTGTCGAGTTTTGTTTCAAACATAGTTCGTGAAAAAAGTACATTGTACAATCCGCGCGGTTAATGAATGGGATTACACTCGTTGTGGTAAGCGCCGTGAGCCGCCATTTTCAATCCCATTCTTTATTTGCGCGGGTGTTGTCTTGTTGTAGATGATGTTTTTGTATTTTTTTTTACTTTTTTACTTTTTTACTATTTTTCCTTTTTGATATTTTTGACTTTCTTGCCTTTTTATTTTTTGTCATGTTGGACTAAGTCTTCTTTACTCAAAAATGACAAAAAAGTAAAAAATATCAAAAATGTAAAAAATGACAAAAATGTCAAATTTTTCTAATATTTTTCATTATTTATTCATCTTAATATAAAAATAGCATTGTGAATTCAAAAATCTAAAAGTTTAAAAATGTCAAACGTCAAAAATATCAAAAATTTCAAAAATATCAAAAAATTCAAAAATGATCATTTTGGTAATTTTGGTCATTTTTGACATTTTGTCATTTTTGTCATTTTTACTTTTTTGACTATTTTACTTTTTTGACATTTTTGAGTAAAGCACTATACAAGACTTGGTCCACAATGACTGCACTGCGGGCCACGCTATGATGGCCTCAAGCTGAGCTTAACTACGCTCTCGGCCTTCAAGCTTGGTCATCATTGCAGCCCTTGCTGTCCGCGCTATAAAGGCCTCGACCTCCGGTCTCGGCCTTTATTCCAGTCCAGCTTGGCCATCAAGGGCTGCAATGCTGACCGCGCTGTGACGGCCTGGACCTGCGCTAAGCTACGCTATCGGCCATCATCATAGCGCTGCCAGCAATGCAGTCATTATTGACCGCGTCAGTAATTTACTATTATTGTCGTGCAGCGAGAGTAGCTTATTATTTGTTCTCGCGCGGGTGGGCTTCGGTACGTTTAGTACTATTATACTTATACATTCTGTGCCAAAGTAAAGAAAAATCATCACCTTGTTAAGGAAAACTCGTAAACCAACTACTAACTTGTACTGAAACTGACGTAAATCTGACATTACCATGAAAGAGCACCTATTTGGAATGACTGTCATAGTACAAGCTGTCGATCGAGAAAAAAATGGTACCAGTATAAAAGATTTACATGATTGCGCGTTGTTGATCTTGTGATGGGAATAAGCGTTATAAGGAGCGTACAAGCGCAAAAAATACGTATTTTTTTTATATTCTCAGGCTCAGCCAATTTAACAATTTTTTAAAAACTCTTGTTATCATATCACTCAGACGGCAATTCAATAACGTAATGTATTTCATTGCAATAGTCATATCATACCTGTTAGTAATACTGTTGCTGGCCCTATCTGCATCGTCCCCCCGCACGTCCGCCCGCCGCCCGGCGCCTTCTAGCGGCAGTAGGAGGTAAACCATTCGGTTCGCGTAGTGGATCGCTTGGCTGTACAGCGTCGATTCCTCACTCGCTATCAGCTCTTTTTGTTTTTCTAAATATTTTAACTTTTTAGTCACAAATTATACAAAATATTAATCACATCGCAGTAACTAGACAATTTTAGTAATTTTAGACAACTTTTCCTATGCATAATGTTAACTGTTAGGTCTTTATTAAAATTTCTTTTAAATTATAATAAAGACCTAACAGTGCAATCTTCTAACTAATACATTTAAACAAAAATAACTTTCAAATGAAAAGCACAAAATCAATGTTACCAATAAACTAATATGTAATACTCTACTTTAAGAAATCTCAAATTCTTTGCTTAACCCAACAAATGAAGTATATTACCTGGTGGTAGACTCGGCCAGAGCCTCATTTGTTCGGCGGCGATTTCAAGGGCGCTCGGCTCTTGGGCTTTCAGGAGGGACATGTACTCCTCGTCCTCCCTACGTATGGACAATTTTAAGAATGAGTATGTGATAGAAAAGCGAATGGTTCAGCTTGCTAAGGACATCTTATAAGTAGGTATGATGCTTGAAGAGCGATGGACGTGAAAATTGATAGATGTAGAGGAAGATCGCAGAAAAGATAGACGGATTATGCGGGGAGTGACAGAAATGTGAAGAAGTTCAATGGAGATGAAAGGTGACAGGAGAGAATGAAAGAGAGGGATGTATTTAACTGCGCGCGCTATATGACAGCTTAGGAAAGTCTTTTTTCTCATTAGTGTTATTGTATGGCAACACTCGATTACTTTTCTCACGTGCTCTAGTAAAATATTTTTAGTTCTATACTTTCTAGCCAAGCTGTACTTGCAGTTGGTAAATGATCGGTGCGGTTTTGCACTATTTCGGTATTTTTTAACTATTGGTTTTCGAGCAAGCGTGTGATTTGGCCACTGTGCCTTATTCCGGTAGTGATGTTGCCACTTTAGAGGTTCAGGACGCGCACGGTTTTTTTCCGGGTATCCTACCTAGTGATGGGATTCTGTTTTGAGGCGCAGAACATTCGCGTTGAAACTCACTGTGGACGCCCTCTGCCCCATGTAGGGGTCACAGGATATTAAGTCAAAGTACTTGCAGTTCTGTAACACACATACTGACCTGGGGCTCGGCGCGGGCTGGTGGTGTGGACTAGGCAGGTACAGCGCCTTGATGTCTCTCTGCACATCCTGGTAGAACGCCGCCTCCCAGAACTGCTGGCTCGTCCATACTTGGTGCTCCTACACAACGAGATCGGTAATGGGAGAACTCTAATGCCTTAAAGTACAGTCAGCAGCACGTTGGGCTATACAAAACTGTCTTCTTCTTCTTCTTGTCAATGCAGGCAGTTTCCGCAACTCGACGTCTATTGCACTGATTATACAAAATTGTCAAAAGTTTTTGACAGTTTTGTATGTGTCCCAATTTTTTTCTAACCTTAATGTCTTCGCATTTAAGTTTCAAATTTTATTACCCTGTTGTGGTAACTCTGTGGTGCCGTTGACTCTAGTATCATTTTTCGTCTTAAAGGTTTAAAAAGCGTTAAAGGTCTGTAGTTGGAACAAAATGGACTATCTTAAAAATTACTGTCAAAGTTAAAGTTGTTATAAGAATAAACTATAATCGGGATTCAAATCACTTGTTATTAGAATAAACTATATCAGGATTCACACCATGTACCTGTTTATTTTCATTTTAATCAGCACTTGACTCGAAATTGTTGTATTTGGCGAATACAACTGACATTGTCTTGTCATTGTCAGCGCCATCTATACTGACAACATTACAAAGCTGACAGCATAGATGGCGATATTGACAGGGTCAGTTGTATTCGCCAAATACTACAAACATATTGCATTTAATTACATAATTTTGCTTTGATAAAATAGTATAGTGAAGAATTATGTCGTTAGTTGCCGGACACACTACCTGGGAAACTACGCTATTTTTAAATCAGCACCATCTTATTTAAGTGTTTTTTAATCAAAGAATAATTTGTAATGTATGTATGTGTACCTACTTTAACTTAAACTTTAATTGTGTAGACAAAAAAAAATTCTTAACTAATAAGTTAGTGATTAACTATTTTTTGTGAATATTATTAGCTCAAATCGCCAAAAACACAGGATTTCCTTGTTCAGGCAAATGTTATATATTGTTCATTATGTAAACCTTGCACAAAAAACATTGTATCTGTACCAATGGAAAATAAATAATTATTCAATTCTATTCTATCTATTTAGCCTATACTTTCAAGTCCAATGCTGATTTTTAATCTTACGAATATTCCTTACAGATGTCATCAATACTGTAACAAAGCAGAAGACAAAAAACCTAAAAATAGTAATGCTTATACTTGAGGGTAGTTTTCAAAAACTAACCTGTATGCACATGTAAGCGTACTGTATGACGCCTGTGCACAGTTTTCTGCAGTATGCGGTCGCCAATGGAAGCATGGCGGCCGCTATGCTGTGCTCGTCGAGCGCAGTCGTCGACTGCAGAGCGCAGTTCATAAGTCTGCAACAAAAAAGATCAAAATAAGTTCGTTTATATTATTGTAGGGGTTGGGGTACTGGAGTTGTTAAAAAGGCATTGAGATCCACAAAATTGAACAGAATATTGAAAAGAATCGTTTGAGAGCACCGAAGCCACAGACAGACACAGTTGTACAAGGTTATTTTTAGTTAATACAAAACCTCTCGTGGGGTTGATCAGACCATCAAACTGACTTTCATTATGGGACCAACCTTGAAATCGCGAAAAAAAACAGCTTTTTCATACATTTCGAGGAATGTACTTTTGTATGGAGCAGCTGAATTTACTTTTCGTGTTTTCGAGGTTGGTCCCATAATGAAAGTTGTTCAGTTTGATAATTTGACCAACCCCACGAGAGGTTTTGTATTAACTAAAAATAACCTTGTATAGACAAGTCATGTCATACTTATAAAAGCTCTCTGTTTACATCGGAGGTTAATGAAAAAAAACTTTTTTATTACTTGGAAATAATAGTTAGATAATTTATTCACTTCTCAAGCTTACGCGCTCACTAGACATGAAATAAAAGACTTTTTAACGGATACTAGCGCGGTTTTATTGAAAGTACTTTGGTAATTAGTTGGTATTTGGTTTGATTTTTGATTTTTCCGACGTTTCGGCACCTTTGCAGCTGCCGTGGTCACGGGGGACTGATTGGACTCAGTCCCCCGTGACCACGGCAGCTGCAAAGGTGCCGAAACGTCGGAAAAATCAAAAATCAAACCAAATACCAACTAATTACCAAAGTACTTTCAATAAAACCGCGCTAGTATCCGTTAAAAAGTCTTTTATTTCAGTTAGATAATTTGTTTAACTTCTTACTAATTTAAAAAAAGGCATTATTTAAATATAATATTTTATCATGTTACAACGGAACCAAAAATGTAATGCCACCTGATAAGCATCGATTAATACTTCTGGATACAGATGCGGTGAAAAACACGTAACAAACACGATATAGTCCAGGCGCCTGATTTATGTTGCTATTTTTTTTATCGAGTTATATGCAAAATTAGTTTTTTTTTATCAACAATCATTTCAGTTCTCAAATAAATAAATGAGTAAAATTAGGTTCATTCAACGAGTTACACTAAAACACCGTATTTTACCCCCCAATCCCACCCCTAAAAGCAAAGCAAGCACACGTGTTTAGTTTTCATATTTCAAAACTAATATAGGTACTTCATCATCCTCCTGCCCTGATCCCAATTTATTTATAGTGTTCTACACAAAATAAAATTTTGAGCTCGTAGAACGACTACTATTGGGGTCGGCGCAGCATGTAATTCATACTGTATTAGGTTTTGGCAAAGTTTTACGGTCGGCAGCCTGCCTGACACCAACCCTCCTCGGGAATGCTGTTGTGGACAGTTTCCTCGCTGCCATTCGAGTGACCCTTTGTGCGATGGTCTGTACCGGGTCCCTAAAAACTTCCCTCTATCGCCTTCTACGATACCCACGGGATGAGATGGGACAGTCCTATTCTTAACCGGAACTGTACGGCGTAGGTACTTGTACAGTAAAATGTCTATGTGAAATATTTTTTAATGATGTGACAAGTGACTATTTAATTCCGTCATCTACCGTAACTATCTATCTCCTTTATATGTAAATAACAAGAAGTAGTTATAAACTTCGGAAAACCGTCGCTAGCTCTCCGACTATATGAATGTTAGCAAGAGCAATTTAATTTTATCTTAAATCTTTATTGCTCATCAAGTATCTATTATTTATACTGCGCTTCACATTCACATGCCATTTGATTTCGCAATTTTCAATAAAGAGACGCTAACATGTTGAAATCGTTCGCCTCTACGTGTGTGTACATCACAATTCTAATTTATTACGCTAACATAGTCTTTGGCGGTGAATCTGAAACTGACAAAGTAAGTACCTAGATATGGTTTATTACAGAACTTCAAGATAAAGAATGGGCATCGGAAAACATTGGAAACAATCGTCTAACATAGCCAAGACAATTAACAAAAAGTAGTTTGGCCCTAAAAGTCAATACAATGTCAACTTTATTGCAATGAATTAATGTCCACGTCATTTCTAAGAGAAGCAAAAACACGAAGTTAGCCGATGCCCATTCTTTATCTTGAAATACTGTACATTTGAATAATACGCCATTTTATACAACAGTACAAAACACGCACTGTACACATTTTCTTAGGAGGTGAGATTAATAAATACAAATTTTTGTTAAGTAATAAATTCAATTAAGGTTCATTTGTCAGACATGTGAAGTTCTATGAACACCACACTTCGATCATTCATGAAGTTTTTTATAGTTATTATTATAAAAACAAAAAATCGCGAAAAGGTAAGAAGTCTATTAATTAACGATAAGAAAATAGCAATGACGAAGGAATAATAAGGTTAAGGTAAGGTTCCTTTTTCAGAGGAAAATAGATATCAGTCACTACACAATGCATGAGTTGTAAATATGAGCACAGAATAGATATAAGTAATACCGTCCAGAAAGGACACTCTCCGCTCCGCCCCAGAATCAATTACCTCACCCCACCCCGCGAGTTCATGTGCTGAATCGTGTGCTCATTTAGTCATGTCGTGTCGTGTTTGTCAATTGTCAACTTATTTTGATAATTCAAAGCAATGTTTCGCAACTTTTTAGTCGTATTTGGCAACTATCACCTTATTTTGATATTCAAAGCAATGCGTCGTATCGTAACTTTACCAAAAAGTTCGAATTATGAATTAAACGCCACTCATACAGTACAAACTGCGCGGTAGCCCTAGACTACAGTTGCACGTGTACAACAACGTCATCTGACGTCATCTGTTTGTAATGGAGCGGTTGTATGGAGTAACTGGGGTGTGATATAAGTTAAAAGTTGTTTTAAAAATGTGTACTGTTTCAAGGGTTTATGGTCAGTGAAACACATGGAGAAGTGTCCGGGGCACGAGGCATACCCGATACAGATCGACGTAGTCAAGCGCAAGGTCAACCGCACCCACGACGGCATCATCGGCTATATTGATCTTGAAGAAGAGATCACTGATTTTCATAGCGTGAGTATATACTTGTCAGCCTATTGCCACAGAATAGATATAAGTACTACGTACAGAAAGGACACTCCGCGCCTCGCCCTAGAAAAAATTACCTCACCCCACCCCGCGAGTTCATGTGCCGAATCGTGTACTAGTTTGTGTAGGAAATGAAGCGATCTTTTGTATTGAGACCCCAACATTAAATCTTCAGTCGATGAAACTTTGTAGGGATGTACCTAATATAGTATGAACCAAAACCTATGTACAAATATCCAAAAACAAAAAAAACGATTTGGATAAATTAAAAATATGTTTTATTTATGATACTTTACCATACTTTAAAGTTCCGTCTACTGAGGATTTACAGTGGGGGTCCACTACCTTCCTTTACTACACTATTTAGTCGTGAGGAACAACAGCTGTCAACTTTCGTGCTCCCCGGCGTGAATTTAAGTTGCAAAAAGCAAAGCAAAACATTAGTACATTGTTCACCGAGAGGAGAAAACACCCGAGATCGGGAATCGCACTTTCTCTCGAGTGTAACATAGTTAGCAGCAAAAATCGATTTTGCTGCGAGTTTTTACGCGCCAAAAGCACCCTTTTCGTGCTGGAGAGGTGAAAATAGGTACTTACCTACTTACCTAGCAGTACTTTAAACTTAGTATTTATAGATGACCATCAGCCATTTTTAATGTCCCCACTGCTGGGGCACAGGCCTTCCTCATGGGTGGGAGGATGGGCCATAACCCACCACGCGGGCCCAATGCGGATTGATGGGTGTTAACAACTGCAAATGCAGCCGGGACCAACGGCTTAACGTGCCTTCCGAGGCACGGAGGAGCTCGAGATAATATATTTTTGGTCACCCATCCCATGACCGAACCATGCGGCCCATGCGTGAAATTAGAAGTTTTCCTTGGACGAATCAACCACTGGACACGTAACGTACGAAAAATGTATGAAATCACGATCAACCAATTTTTGCGGGGCGGGGGGGAGGGGTTACACTTGTCAAATAATGACAATGTTTTAGGGTGATTTAGCCGGTTTTCGGCCATAATTGCCGGCCAAATATTATGGATTGTGAAACTCGAACATTAATTCTCGGCCAGGCGGCCGAAAAACAAATGACCTCCCAAAAATGCATTTAGTCACCCGGCCATCAAATTTAAATGTATCACACCGAATACTTTATTCGTTTAAGTCAAAATAACAGTACTAAAACTAATTTACCATACTCACACTCAATTGCAAGAAGCTTCACTTTATATCTTCCTTAGCTAATGCCACTTTATCGCTAATGAAATCATTAACATAATGACGACCCGAGTACAGAACCAGAACACAATCCTATCCAACTGCAGCGTGGTGTGAGACAGGGAGACGTTATTTCTCCGAAACTGTTCACAGCTGCGTTGGAGGACATCTTTAAGCTCTTGGACTGAAAAGGACTTGGCATCAACATTAATGGCCAGTACCTAACACACCTTCGTTTTGCCGATGATATATTCCTTATGGCTGAGTCCATGGAAGACCTGAACACAATGCTCGAAGATCTCCGTAGTGCTTCCCAAAGAGTGGGTCTTAGGATGAACATGGATAAGACGAAAATTATGTCAAACGCCCATGTTGTACCCTCTCCAGTTCATGTTGGGAACACTACACTTGAAGTTGTTGACCATTACGTATACCTAGGACAGGCAGTCCAGTTAGGTAGGTCCAACTTCGAGAAAGAGATCTCTCGTCGAATCCAACTCGGGTGGGCAGCATTCGGGAAGCTTCAAAAAATCTTCGCGTCCGACTTACCTCAGTGTCTCAAGACGAAAGTCTATGAACAGTGTGTGTTGCCAGTGATGACTTACGGCAGTGAAACGTGGTCGCTAACTATGGGTCTCATAAGGAGGATCAAGGTCACCCAGCGTGTAATGGAGAGAGCCATGCTCGGCGTTTCCCTGCGTGATCCAATCAGCAATTGAGTGTCACTACTGGTAGTGCCGTGGGAAAAAAAAATTCCCTTCTACACTACCGGCCCAGTAGTGTCGTAGTTAATGAAAAATTCCATACATATATGCATTGCCCACGACACTACCATTAAAAACTTAATTATCTTCTTTAAATTACATTATCAAAGTACCAGGGTAGCATAGATTTAGAGGAGGTCAACATTTTAAAACATAATAAATTGTCAAAGCCCTTCGCGCGACCTTGAGCAAGTGAAGAGGCCTGGTTATGTTTCCGAAATGGCCGAAAACCAAAGGGGGCCGGCAAATCGGCTAAGTCACCCTACTTTGTTTATATACCAAATTTTATTTATTTTACGAAAAATAGCTACTATAATAGATTGAAACTGTGCTTACGCGTGAAAAGAAAGATTTCTTGAATGCCCGCTATTTTTTTAGCTGAACAAGACGGAGCATTTTGCCCATTTTTGTACCAATGTTTCGCCTCGAGCTCTAGCATCACACTGACAACGCAATATCGTTTACTGAGGCTATCGGTCACAGTAAGTGGCTAAGGGGTAAAGGCGAATATGGCTGTCATTTCGCGTCCAGTGGTTGATTCGTCCAAGAAGTTTTCCAATGACATAAAACAACCACGCTAAGAGAGAGATTATATGATCAGTCTGGCATCAGTCCATTTCATCAGTCTGCATAGACTTTGTATTTTTGCAGACTGAATATCGTACCAGACTGATGGAATGGACTGATGAAAGACTGAACATTTAATCTCCCTCTAACTAATAGATAGAAAAGAACCCAAAGATAAGACACTAAAAAGAACCTTATTAAATTTGGCGGGATTTTTTTTTCTTAAATGTTATTGTGTAACTGTGGCTCTATGGAATAGCTCCATAGCAGCCAGTAGGTATAGGTACTTTTTTGTACTAATTCATGATGCGCGCTTGTTCCAAATTCAAATTATTTTTATTCACTCGGTGAATAAAATCGCTTATTATTCACTCTTATCGTTGAATTAAACGCACTTTTTAGAGTGGCGATGGTAAAAAATATATTTCTTATCACCGGTAAATACATATTTAGTGTCGAAAATGACGAATGATGAAAAGTTGCGTGTGTACAAAACGTCATCTGTGTAGTGTCTGTGTAATAGGTTGTTATAATAATAACGGAGCGGTCGTATGGAGTGTCCGGGGTGTGCTTATAGCTCCAATATCCTATGGATTTCTAGCCGTTTTTGAGTGATAGAGTAACAAACATCCAAACGAACAAACTTTCACATTTATAATATTAGTAGGAAATAGGATGTAACACTGAGTATTGCAAGAACTTTATAATAGTCTATGCAGTCAAACGTACCAATGGGCATGATGACAATTTTTTTATTTTGTATTACATAAATAACCTCTAAAAAAACATTGGTAAAAGAATTATTTCGCTAGCATGAAAACTGCCCGAGATATTACAGTCTGAAATGTACAAAATTGGACTCACCCGAAAACGCTCCATACTAACGGCTACTCAGTTATGACGTCACGCTTGAATAGTTTGTATGCAACGCGTAGGAAATTTATTCGGTAGCTATATTTAATATTGTGTTTATCAAAATGGTTTCTTAAACAATTTTACGGACTAATTAAATGTATTATTTATTTTAACAAATTTTATACTTTTTAAATGGACTTGTCCACCCAACTTTGAAGGGTCATAAAACAAATAATACGCAATACATAAAACCAAGAGGTATACAAGCTACTGTAAAAGTTTTATATGTATACGATTTTTATTAGTATTTCGTTATTTTATTCATTAGTCATCATCCCTATTCTAAGGCGGAAAATTCGTAGTGCTATTATTATTCACCTGCAATTCCACCCACAGATTAGAGCAGACGTATGTAAACACGTAGATGGCGGCTGCAAGGATTTCTACGTACTCAACGAAAACAGCGTTTGCGGGTTTTGCGAGAAATTTGCCAAAGGAAACCTAGAGAGGATGCTTGCCCCGTACAACCGTTTCTTGCCCTTGTGCCCTATTTCCGTAGTAAGTGTTCGTTGAAGCGTCGTTGATAAGAATAATAACAATCGAAGAACTAGGTAGGTATGAACCTCCATATAAAAATAGGTATGTTGGGAGTTACAGTACGAAGCAAACATCTTGAAATCTAGTCGGGATTGCTCAGAACGCGTATTTTGGGTATGCGTAGCGGCACATAAAAACTAATAGTACAAGGTACAGAAGCAGCACGCGGCAAAGTCATTTAAATAAAAAGCGACTTTAGCTCCGACACAATAAAGTGCAATGAGGATCAGTAACGATATTTTTAATGACTAATTAGAAAGCTAATGCCACCATATGATTAACTGTGAAAACATTTTTACGATATCTTTTAAACCTGAGAAGTTATAAGAGCTAAAACACTGATTTTTTGGGGGTCCCTATGACGTCATCGCGATGGACGTGAACCTTATGTCGTACGCGATAAAGCACATATTGCATTGAGCTTGGCATTTCCTTCAAACCCTTTTAACTCAATCATTTCTAAACGGATTTCAAAAATTCTTTCACTAGGTTTCATAGCTATCAATATGTGTTTATATTATATCAATAAAACTATAGGATTCAAACCTGTTACTGATCCTCATTCAGGTCGCGCAGTTCACCTAGTAGTTGCCTCTCTTTCTATCGCGTGCTCCTACCCTTTCTGACGACGCAACGCTGTCTTCTTTTAAATGAACTGTGCAGCATGTATCATAATGTGAAAAACGACAATTGTTTATTGGTTTTTTTTACTTTGACATCCGTACACAGCACAGTAATGTTGATTCCACATTGTTACTATTATAAAGAGACAATATCTATGCAGGCAGTAAGATGCCGCGCTCGTACGGCGGCGGGCGTGTGGCGGCCCTCTGCTCACTTGTCCCGCCGGCGGAACGGCTAGCGGTAGGTGCTTATCGCGCGACCTTGAGCCAGTGAAGGAGGCCTGGTAGCAGTGAGGTACCCGGGCGGTGGAAGAGGGGCGCGCGCTATCGGTCGCTCGCAAGTGCACATGCGCGAACTTATCCCCACTCCGTCGAAAAAGTGTCAAGATGTTGGCCTCGTTCTGTACAAGTCGTGATAAAGTTTGTAAATATTATTCATTCTGAAAATTATAACTGTCCATTTCAAGCTAATAGGTCAAGTGTGTTATTTTCGGATAAATCAGGGTTCTCTAAACTACGGCCCGCGGGCGAGCTCCGGCCCGAGAGCACCAACAATCCGGCCCACGAAAGTAAGCCGGATCGTATCAACAATACTGTAATTTACAGTATGTTAGTACGATGAGCTAGCTAGATCCTGGCCCTTGGTACTTCGTGGAGGAGTTAGTCTGGCCTTTATGCTAAAAAGTTTGGAGACCCATAAATAGATCAATGACGTAGAATTTATTTCTGGTATTAAAAAAAAATGCAAATGACGTTCCTTCGCCACAGAAAAGGACAGAGCAACAAAAAGTGCAATTCTGTGCTTGCATAATTACGTGAGGCAACCTTATACAACTTATACCAACATTTCACACACATTGTCTGTTTTCAGGGCCGGCATGAGTTGACAGAATTGTTTGTATTCGACTACGAAGAGTTGCCAGAAGACGGTATGTACGGAAGTTACGACGTGCTCACGTACGTTTTAGCCGGTGGCATCGAAATGGGATGTGTGAAACTCACCGTAGACTTCGTCGAAAAGTTGGATTCGGAGGAGGAAGAATGATTTATTTATAGATACAACTTTAGGTTCAATTTGAAATCGATAAATGTTAAAATAAATTGACTTACACAAGACCATTGATTATTTTGATCGGTAAGCCTGTTAGTGTAATCGCTCTCTTATAATAACTCTTTTAATGCCACAGAAATTACTTCACTAAAAATAAAAAGTGTAGTTTTTTTTATTGTACTAGCTGTAAACATACTCGTAGAACTTTACTGTAAAAGTTGATGAGAGGAATATTTTGGAGAAAAAAATATTTAAAGCTAACAGCCACAGGCCGGAGTAGCTAGAGAGAGTAGAGAGATTGAGAGTATATTTATGTTATCCATTTTGGTTGATATGTAGGTAACATACATATTTATAATTTAATATTTATATAATTTAATTATTACATAATTATATTACACTACTTATATCTAATTTATATACAAAACACACTTAAAACTATCTTAAATTATTTAAATTACAATATACAAAATTATACTACCTGTCTATTTATAAATTATACATTATATCTAATACAAAATAATTATCACACACAATTATTATATAAACATACATTAATAAAATCAACCGATAATTTGTCGGACGATGTGGTACACTCACTAGTCGCGGTGCTGGACACGCGCAAACTACGAGCCGTCCGACCGGTTTCGCAATACTTGCAGGCACAGCTGCGATGCGCCCGCGTCGCCAGTCGAGACCCGTACATGTCCGCGAAGCCCGTACTCTCGGCGCTCCGCCCGCTTGTATTTTCCCACGCTTTTGTAAACGCTTAACGCACTAAATATTATATCTGTTATCACTGTTATTCTTCTGTGCTGTGCTGTGCTGTGTAAACTAAACGCTTTGCTTATTTCTATCTTTCAATCTTCGTTTCTTCCTTCTGACTTTTTGTATGTGCATTGTGTGTGCTTGGAACATTATACCGCTTCACGTAAGTTGGACATTTTTATTTGGAGTCATTCCTATTGCACACCCCATAACTGGTGACTTCCTCCTGAGCAAGCTACGAAGATGAGCGAGAACGACAGCGATGATTCAACAAAAACAGTGCGAGAAAGTTCGACGCGCCAAGACGGCAATGAACAAGTGCGCGTTTCCACTGTCTCGTCCGAAACTTTTCGTGTGGGAGTTCGTGTCGCACCTTTTTGGCCGGACAAGCCTGCAATATGGTTCGCACAATTAGAGGGCCAATTTGCGATTTCGAATATCACAGCGGACTCGACAAAATTTTATTATGTCATTTCACAACTTGACAACCAGTATGCAGCCGAGGTCGAAGATATTATCGTATCGCCTCCGGAAACAAACAAATACCAAAAGCTGAAAAATGAGCTCATTAAACGTCTCTCTGCTTCCAAGGAGAAGAAGGTGAAGCAACTCCTTATGCATGAGGAACTTGGCGATAGAAAACCCTCCCAGTTCCTCCGCCACCTTCAAAATCTAGCAGGACCCGGTGTTCCTGAGGACTTCGTCAAGACGATTTGGTCCAGCCGCTTGCCTCACAACATGCAGCAGATTATAGCTTCTCAGACTGCTCCACTTGAGACCCTAGCTGACCTAGCAGACCGGATCCAGGATATTGCTCCTCCAACTCCAGCGGTTGCGTTTACTTCTGCTCCAGGCCCATCAGGAAGTCCAATAGACGAAATGGTTCGACAGATCGCCGCGCTCACCAGAAAGGTCGATGATCTCATGTCGGATAGATCCGGAAGATCCAGATCCCGTAACCGATCCCCCTATCGTCCTCGTCGACGTTCATCATCCGCCCGGAGATCCAGTTCCCGCTACGAGAAGCAGCCTCTCTGTTGGTATCACGCCAAATTTGCGAACAGAGCCCACAAGTGCATCAGCCCCTGCGACTTCAAGGCGGAAAACCAGCAGGGCGGTCGATAATGGCGGCTGACGATTGCCCAAACAAAACTGGTCGCCTGTTCGTGACGGACCGCAGATCTAAGGTCCAATTCCTCGTGGATACAGGAAGCGATCTCTGCGTCATTCCACGATCGACTTTCCGCGAACGCCGCGCCAAGGTGAACTATCAGCTGTGTGCGGCCAATGGCTCAACTATAGACACTTACGGTACTTTGCAACTAAGTTTAAATCTTGGTCTTCGTCGTGATTTTGTATGGCAGTTTGTTATAGCCGACGTAACCAAGGCCATTATTGGCGTAGATTTTTTATCCTTTTTTAATTTAACCGTAGATATCAGAAACCAACGCTTAGTAGATAGTGTTACTAATGTATCCACTGTAGCTGCTATTTCTTTTACTGACAGCCTTATTTCAAGTGTTAAGGTCTTGACTGGCGTCGGTAAGTACAGTAGTATTCTCAGTGAGTTCCCAGAAATCACTCGACCAGCGGGTACACCACGCCAAACAAGTCACAATACCGTACACTACATCCGCACCACTCCAGGCCCCCCAGTTTCATGTAAACCTCGTAGATTAGCCCCTGACAAACTTAAAATCGCAAAGTTAGAGTTCGATGCCATGCTAGCTAACGGTACAGCTCGTCCATCTGACAGTCCATGGGCTTCACCACTACATCTTGCGCCCAAAAAAGACAATAGTTGGCGTCCATGTGGCGACTATAGACAACTTAATTCCAGGACTATCCCGGACAAATACCCTATTCGCCACATCCACGATTTCGCCCATAACTTATCTGGTTGCAAGATCTTCTCGACGGTAGACTTAGTTAAGGCTTATAATCATATCCCCGTCGCGAAAGAGGATATTCCCAAAACCGCGATAACTACACCCTTCGGTTTATACGAATTTCCGTTTATGACATTTGGCCTACGGAATGCCGGACAAACCTTTCAGCGTTTCGCTGATGAAATGACTCGTGGCCTCGATTTTTGTTATCCGTATTTGGATGATTTTTTAGTATTCTCCAAAACAGAGACGGAGCACGAGGACCACCTGCGCCAGCTGTTCACCAGAATGAAGGAGTACGGCGTGCTGGTAAATACCGCTAAATGTCACTTCGGTCTGCCAGAGTTACCCTTTCTAGGCTATACCATCTCCTCTACTGGTGCTAAGCCGCTTAATAGTAAGGTCCAGGCGATACAGGACTTCCCTGTCCCAAAGACGGTCAAACAGCTTCGGAGATTCCTGGGCATGATTAATTTTTACAGACGTTTTCTGCCAAACTCTGCCCAAGTTCAAGCTCCTCTGAACGCCTTGTTGACCGGTTCCGTCAAAGGCTCACAGCCTGTTGTCATAAACGGAGATTCGTTAACCGCTTTCGAGGAGTGCAAGAAAAGTCTTTGCGATGCAGCTTTGCTAGCGCATCCCGATTCTGACGCTAAACTCGCCTTAACTACCGACGCGTCAGATGTCGCCATAGGCGCTGTTTTACAGCAGTATAAAGACGGTTCTTGGCAACCTCTAGCATTCTTTTCACGCAAGTTGAGCCCATCCCAGCAGAAGTATTCTCCATACGATCGCGAGCTCCTTGCTATTTACCAAAGTATCAAATATTTCCGATACATGCTAGAGGCAAAACACTTTACCATCTTCACTGACCACAAGCCACTGTGCTACGCCTTTCATGAACGAAAGCGCGACTGTTCACCCCGTCAATATAGGCACTTAGATTTCATATCGCAGTTCACCACCGACATTAAACACATAGCTGGGAAAGACAATGTCGTTGCCGATACGCTTTCCCGTGTCGATGAACTGCACATGCCAATCGACTTAGAAGCCTTAGCCAAGTCTCAATCCGAAGACCCAGAGCTAGCACAGCTCTTGCAAGGCGAAACTTCTCTTCGTTTGGAGAAAGTGAATATCCCTGGGAGTCGTTCATTTTTATACTGCGACGTCAGTTCAAAAACTCACAGGCCTTTCGTCACTAAACCGTTTCGCAAGCAGGTTTTCGACCATCTGCACTGTTTCAGCCACCCCGGTGCCAACGCTAGCGCTAAATTAGTAGCTCAACGATATGTGTGGCCTACTATGCGACGAAACTGTCGCGAATGGTCTAAGGCATGTTTGCCTTGTCAAAGTGCCAAAGTGAATCGGCATGTATCGTCACCTTTAGGTACTCTCGATCTGCCGAAAGCACGATTCAAATATGTCCAAATAGACCTCATTGGACCTCTACCTCCATCTGCCGGTTATCGGTACTGTTTGACAGCCGTCGCGCTTCACGCGATGGCCGGAAGTTGTCCCTCTAACCGAAATCACGGCGGAGGCCGTTGCTAAAGCCTTTGTCTCAGGCTGGGTATCTCGATTTGGTTGCCCCACCGATATCGTAACCGACCGTGGAAAGCAATTCGAGTCAGCCCTATTCCAATCACTCGCTAAGCTCATTGGTTTTAAACACCGTAAAACAACCGCTTACCACCCTCAGTGCAATGGACTTGTCGAGCGTTTTCACAGACAATTGAAAACAGCAATTACCTGTCATAACGATACAAACTGGACAGAAACCTTACCGTTAGTTTTGCTCGGTATTCGCAACGCGATCAAGGACGATCTGCAAGCTTCCTCTTCTGAGCTTTTGTACGGAGAGACCTTGCGGATGCCCGGTGAATTTTTTGGTCATAAGACCACATGTCACACCACCGATATTAGAGATTTTTCTGCCCGTTTACGTTCTTTTGCTGAAAATTTAAAACCAGTTCCAACTCCTCATCATACTAGCTCGAATAAAATATTTGTTTATAAAGATTTAAACACTTCATCTCACGTTTTCGTTAGAGATGACACTATAAAGGGTTCATTTCAAAATGCTTATAAAGGTCCCTACGAAGTTTTAAAAAGAGGTCCTAAAGTATTTAAAATACGTGTGAAAGGGAAGGATGTCAATATTTCTCTTAATCGCTTAAAACCAGCATACTTATTAGCTGATAATATTATCCCTTCTAAAAATTACACGGAACCCGAAAATACTTCCCCCAGTTTAAAAACAACTCGTTCAGGGAGAAGGGTAAAATTTACTGATTTCTATCGCCCGTAGACACGGTCTCTGGAGGGGAGTGATGTAGGTAACATACATATTTATAATTTAATATTTATATAATTTAATTATTACATAATTATATTACACTACTTATATCTAATTTATATACAAAACACACTTAAAACTATCTTAAATTATTTAAATTACAATATACAAAATTATACTACCTGTCTATTTATAAATTATACATTATATCTAATACAAAATAATTATCACACACAATTATTATATAAACATACATTAAGAGGGCATTCGCATTTTACATACGTAAATCAAGAACTTGGGAGTTTTTGAAGCGATTTTGGTCACATAATTTATTGTTTTAGCTTCTTTTGACTTCAACCATCTTAATTATCATATATTTTTATTGAAACTCTATTAACCAAAATTCGTTTCAATTGGATAATTGACTACGTAAACAGTGGGTTTCGAAAGCGCGATTTCCAGAAGACGGGCGAAGGCTCATCTTTGAAGTAATGTTACACCAATAATTATTACTAGGCAAGAAAATAATAAGTATTAGTTCGAAGGGGCATATCCTGAAATTGAACTTGTATTAAGAAAATTTCGAATTTTAGTTCATTAACATGTATTTTTATCACATCTAAGAAAGTAAAAAATCGAGAAAATGACTAAGAGAAAACACGTTATATCTCATAATCTAGAAGTTATTTGGCAACATAAATATTTTTCTACGTAAGAATAAAGATTGTACTATAAATGTGTAAAAATAAAAAAAAAATCCGTCATCAATCTTTTATGAAATTAATTTTCAAAGTAAGTATAAAATCGAGCGCATCAAGCGTTTCAAGTTAGTCGCGCGCTGGCGCTCTTCGAGGCAAGATCTTTGTCGGTTGACTTCCCGCCGCCGCACAAGTGCCACGCGTAATAATATTTCTATAAAATAAGTATAGTGCGACCAAATTTGGAACATTGATGTTGATCCGTAAGTAATTTTGTTTGTTTGTGAATCTGAATGGACTAAAATTAAAACTGTACTTAACATTAATTATAACAATTTTCTCTACAAACTTATTTTTGTTTTCCTTACAGAACATGGGTAGAAAAGAAAAAAATATTATGGATCAAAAAAGTCAAGAAAAAGTAATAAAAATAATTTGCAGAAAGCAAGAGAAGCTGCGTTAGTACCTATTTAATTTTTAACAGGGTTAGATAAATGGCAAATCCACTAGCGGACACTTCTCTTCTTCTTCTTCTAAACAATACGGGTGGATTCTCTCACGGCAACTCGACGTTTATTGCTCCTATTTTTCGATCGGAGGGTGTGCGGCCGGATTACTCCAGCAAGCCCAGCTCATCCAGGAACGCCTATGTTAACCGTTAGCGACGAGAGCGGCAACGATTGCGGGGCGGCGAGCGGCAAACAACAAAAACGTGTACGAAGTATGCCACACCCACAGCACAAAACCCCTATTTTGTGGCCACAGCCACCGCGGGCGGGCTGCGTCAAAATGGAGTCATAACATTTAGCTACTTAGTACTTATCTACTGATAAATTAGGTATTTGACGAAATCGTCTAATACCTAATTTATAATTAGTAAGGAACGCCTACTACCAGAAAATTGGTGTTTTATTTAAAACACCAATTTCCTGGTAGTAGGGGTGAGTTGGTACCTATTTATTGCTTAGTTGAGTACGTGAGTAGGTATTTATTGCTATGGGTTTATACACTTACCTACACGATCAGTAAATATCACGGATTTTGGTAAATACTGACGGACCATAGTATAAATACTGTACCCGTAGGATGAACAGCTATCGGAATTTGAGTAATTTTATTGTAATGTATGGGAAATTTGTAAAGCGCCGGCGTCTAGCGCCGATAATTCTATTCAGTCAGTCATCGCGTTTGATGTTGTCCTGTGGTCTTCTTCCGGCTTCATCATCAGACCCTGGAAACCGTCTCCTATTAGAGCATTAGTCAAAACGAATCAAACGAGTCCAAACTAGATGGGGTTGCATGGTTTTAATACAGTGTTCTTGTGGACTTCTTTTGGCTTCATCATTAGACCTTGAACACTATTTATTTTCCCAACAGTGTACTTGTCAAGACAAATTAAACAAGCTCAAAATCGATGGTTTTGTATGGTTTCGTTACAGAGTTCCTGTGATTTTCATCCGGTTCCATCATAAGACCCTGGATACTATTTGCTAGAGGAATCCTACTAGCCCTTCCAGCTTGTTGACCAAGTATTATGTATGTACCACTTTCAAATTGTAGCTTTTTATAAGTAGCCTGAAAAGTGGACGTTTTGGGAAATGGACATATTGGGAAGTGGACGATCTGGGAAGAGGTCGTTTTGGGAATAGTCATTATGGGAAGTGGACGATCTGGGAATGGTCATTCTGGGATGTGGTCCTTTTGGGAAGTGGTCATTTTAAGAAGTGGACATTATGGTCCTAAAGGTATTTCTCAACAGAGTACTTGTCAAGACAAATCAAACAAGCCCAAAATCTATGGAGTTGTACAGTTTTATTACAGAAATCCTGTGGCCTTCTTCCAACTCTATCATCAGACCCTGGAAATCGTCTCCCACCAAAGTACTAGTCAAGACGTATCAAACGAGCCCAAACTAAATGGCGTTGCATGGTTTTATTACAGAGTTTTTATGGCCTTCTTCCGGTTTCATCATCAAACATTGTACACTATTGAATTTCCCAACAGAGAACTTGTCAAGACGAATCAAACGAGCCTAAACTCGATGGATTTATATGGTTTTATTACAAAGTTCCTGTGGTTTTTTTCCGGCTCCATCATCCGACTTTGGCCACTATTTCAATAAAGTACCCATCAAAACAAATCAAACGAGTAAAAACTCGATAGGGTTGCATGGTTTTATTACAGAGTTCCTGTAGCCTCCTTCCGGCTCCATCATCAGACCCTGGAAATCATCTCCTATTATAGTACTAACCAAGTCGAATCAAACGATCCTAAACTAGATAAATCAGCTCAATGACACTATGATATTTGACTTCCAGTTCTGACCTATGTTTTAAGTTTCAAGTATTTTGCTCATCGGGAAGCTAGATTAAAATCGTTTGCAATTTGTGGACAAACAAACAACATACGTAAACAAATAAATAAACGAGAAAGTGATCGTTAAACGCTTCATTCTATGTGTATAAAAGCTATTCGGGTATTTAATTAACGACTTTTGCTTTGTCACATACAAAGTAAAAAATATTCGAATATCACCGACTTGAGTATTCGAATAGCAAAATAAGGCGAATATTCGAAGCATTCGAATATTCGAATTGCAAGCCCTAAATGTAACACACGATAATTATTTCATAAAATGTAAACACAAAATTTACCTTTTCTCTAAGTAGGTACATTTGGTTCATGATTGTAATTCTGCATATGTTTTGAAAATATTTCATGTTGTTGGTCGTCGTTCAGTTTCGTATTAAAAATATGCGTTAATAATGCTATGCTTAAACATAATTATGCTTAAAGTAGTCATGCTTAAAAATATGCATAAGCTGTTATGACTAAGTAATATTATGCGTAAACATCATTCGGTGAAATCATATTATGCTATGACATATTATGCCTTAAAATTTTATGCAAATACAAAGGGAACCACTGGGCCTCTGTACGCGGCATAAACACAGATCAAGATCGTTCGGTCATTGCAGCGTATGGTAGCAACTGTGTGCCGTACGTGAGGAGAAACGCACACACGCACACGCGCGCTCACTTCGCGCGGCGATCGAGCCGTAAATACCTAAAACCCGAGCGCGTAAATTAGGGAAAGCCCTCTTAATAAAATCAACCGATAATTTGTCGGACGATGTGGTACACTCACTAGTCGCGGTGCTATGGACACGCGCAAACTACGAGCCGTCCGACCGGTTTCGCAATACTTGCAGGCACAGCTGCGATGCGCCCGCGTCGCCAGTCGAGACCCGTACATGTCCGCGAAGCCCGTACTCTCGGCGCTCCGCCCGCTTGTATTTTCCCACGCTTTTGTAAACGCTTAACGCACTAAATATTATATCTGTTATCACTGTTATTCTTCTGTGCTGTGCTGTGCTGTGTAAACTAAACGCTTTGCTTATTTCTATCTTTCAATCTTCGTTTCTTCCTTCTGACTTTTTGTATGTGCATTGTGTGTGCTTGGAACATTATACCGCTTCACGTAAGTTGGACATTTTTATTTGGAGTCATTCCTATTGCACACCCCATAGATATAATAAAAACGTCATATAAACTGGCTAGCAATGGCGGTATCTCCATACAAGCCCAAAAGCCCGGCTTGCCCTAACAATAACTTACTCACACTACTAATGAATCGTAATTAATAACAACAAAACAATATTATTAACGAATGTTAATTTTCAATAATCAATAACCACAAATTCATATTTTACAACAACTGATCGATAGACAAGTCGCTAAACTGCGTTACTTTCCTCAATAAACCCTACAATGCATTCCATCTCCCTCGCACTCGTTGGCTTGCAACCGGGCTTTGCGATTTGTATATATCCGCTCTCTTCTTACTTCAACAAAACTGCTACCGCATCATATGCATACTGCTGTACAATCTATAGATTCTATGATCTGTGAAAGTGTACCTACGAGTCGATTCGATTCCAAGAGAAATACAAAATAACCTTTTCATTTGAGTATTTTGCAAAGAAATATAATATTCTTCAATGTAACGTAATTTTGTAGTGGGTGGACTCATTTACATTGTTGGTTGTTCTTATAAAAATAAATAAGTAAGTATAGTTTTGCATCTTTCATTTGAACGACAGTAATGTTGGATAGGTAGTATTGGAATTGTCTAGCAGGGACGATATTATTTTGTGAAATGATTTAGATATTTATTATGAAATAGAGGCCGCCCGCCACTTCGTCTGCGTGGAAAGTTTTTTTTGCTATCCATTTTATATGACAAATTTTAAACGAGAAATTTAGTTTTGATTACACAATAATTAAATTTGATAAAGTCACGCCATCTAGTATTTTGTGTCGAACTAATTTATGAATAATTAAAGTAAGCTTAAGGCGAGGTGGTAGTGAAAGTGGTGCCGCCACTACATTTATTTTTATTACTCGTAAACTAAGTCAATATTTAAAAAACCCCAAGTAATAATCTCTTAAATTATCTCTAATATTTTTTTAATAACGCTTCAACAGTTATTATTCATTCTGTAAGTTTTAAAATCCATAATTGCCAAAAGTGGCCACTTTGAGCTAAAATGGATTTTAAAACTTACAGAAAGAATGAAAACTGTTGAAGAGTTATTCAAAAAATATTAGAGACAATTTAAGATTATTACTTGAGCTTTTTTTAAATATTGACTTGGTTTACGAGTAATAAAGATAAATGTAGTGGCGGCGCCACTTTCACTACCACCTCGCCTTAAGGGTTGTGCTTTTGGTGCATTTTTGCGAGTTATCTATGAATTAGTCTAGATGGCGCTGGCCGGTGTCGCATCGATATTTTGGTAAAGATCATCGTATGAAAAAATCTTAAATTAGTAACGAGAAATTGTGAGATGCATTGAATTGTGCTTGTATTGAGCTGGTAAAAAAAATATTGCTTGATTTGAGGGTTCGGGCAGGCCTCCTTCACTCGCTCAAGGTCGCGCGATAAGCACCTACCGCTAGCCGTTCGTGCGAACGAACAAGTGAGCAAAGGGCCGCCACACGCCCGCCGCCGTACAAGCGCGGCATCTTACTGCCTGCGTAGGTATTGCCTCTTTATAATAGTAACAATGTCGAATCGATATTACTGTGCTGTGTACGGATGTCAAAAACAAAAAAACAATAAAAATTTGTCATTTTTCACATTGTGATATACGCTACGCAGTTCATTTAAAAGAAGACAACCTTAACGTTGCGTCATTAGAAAAGGTAAGAGCACGCGATAGAAAGAGAGGCAACTACTAGGTGAATATAAACTGTACTGCAGGCCATTGCGCGACCTGAATTGCACTTTATTGTGTCGGAGCAAAAGTCGCTATTCATTTAAATTACTATGCGGCGTGCTGCTTCTGTACTTTGTACTATTAGTTATTCTGTGGTTCGGGCTTGCTCTACTATGTAGGCCTGGGCACGCCACTGTGGAAATATATAAAATAGAGATCAGTTACAGAGGAGACTTTATTAGGCTTGTCAATGAAATAAGGTTGCCCATACGGTTGCCTTATCTATGAGAAAATAACGGTTTTACGATGCCGTATCTATAGAATTAAGGAGAACAATACCTGACGACCAGCTCGAACTGGTGGTGGTGCAGCAGGTGCTTGTTGGTGGGCAGGCGCGCGGCGAGGTGGCGCGCCAGCGCGGCGCGGGCGGCGGGTGCGCGCAGGGCCCGCAGCACGGCCGGGAACGACTTGCGCGCGTCCGCGTACCGGCACTCGAAGATGGCTGACACGCAGCCGCGGACCACCTGAAGAAAAGGTTTCGTAAATAAAACAACAATTAGTACGACACACGCGACGACGCAAACAGTTCATAAAAAATATGCGAATAAGTAAATATTACAACAAACTTGCTAAAATCTCATTTATGATCTAAAACCACAAATTAACTATACTAAATGGACAACTTGACGTTCGTGAAGGGAGATACAACAATAACAAAGCGAATTCAAAAAACCTATCAAAATTACGTCAAAAAGTGAAAGTGGCACTCGCACATTGGGTAAGTTAGTAGCGCGCGCTATTAGATCAAAAACAAAAAGTAAACTACAAGTAAGTCACACATTTTTCGCATAAGAGTAGGCAGAGAACATTTTTACGTTACTTCATTGGTAATTGGAACCTGAGTTGCTGTGGATAGTTAAGTTTAAAGAAAGCAGTATTTATTTACCTCAAGGCGTCGAGCGCTGTTAGTTAGCAGCGCGTGTCCAAGTTCCGGGGCGCCTGTGGGCGGAGCGCCCGGCGCCACTATACGCGCCGCTGGCATGCGGACTGACGACAACCTGGTACAGACAAGGTTTAACTGTTAGGTTGTGGTGATTTTATCGTATACCCAATATCAGAAACATGGAATCTCAGAAGAAAATTCAAATAATTCAGGGGGCCATCATTAATTGAAACATTTTATCGTATACCCAATATCGGAAACATGGAATCTCAGAAGGAAATTCAATTAATTAAAGGGGCCATCGTTAATTGAAACTAAACACAATTTTTGCGTTGGATGAAACTTGAACACCTACATCATCATCATCATCATCATATCAGCCACACGACACCCACTGCTGGGTATAGGCCTCCCCTAAGGATCTCCACGACGATCGGTCCTGCGCTGCCTGCATCCACTGGCTTTCCGCGACCTTCACCAGATCGTCGGTCCACCTTGTCGGGGGCCTACCCACGGAGCGTCGTCCGGTGCGCGGTCGCCATTCCAGAACCTTTCTGCCCCAACGGCCATCGGTTCTTCTCGCTATGTGTCCCGCCCATTGCCACTTCAGCTGAGCAATCCTTCGAGCGATGTCGGTTACTTTAGTTCTCCTGCGGATCTCCTCGTTTCTGATTTGATCACGTAGGGAAACGCCGAGCATGGCTCTCTCCATTGCACGCTGAGCGACCTTGAGCCTCCTTATGAGACCCATAGTTAGCGGCCACGTTTCACTGCCGTAAGTCATCACTGGCAACACACACTGTTCATAGACTTTCGTCTTGAGACACTGAGGTAAGTCGGACGCGAAGATTTTTCGAAGCTTCCCGAGTGCTGCCCACCCGAGTTGGATTCGGCGAGAGATCTCTTTCTCGAAGTTGGACCTACCTAACTGGACTGCCTGTCCTAGGTATACGTAATGGTCAACAACTTCAAGTGTAGTGTTCCCAACATGAACTGGAGAGGTTACAACATGGGCATTTGACATAATTTTCGTCTTTTCCATGTTCATCCTAAGACCCACTCTTTGGGAAGCACTACGGAGATCTTCGAGCATTGTGTTCAGGTCTTCCATGGTCTCAGCCATAAGGACTATATCATCGGCAAAACGAAGGTGTGTTAGGTACTCGCCATTAATGTTGATGCCGAGTCCTTTCCAGTCCAAGAGCTTAAAGATGTCCTCCAACGCAGCTGTGAACAGTTTCGGAGAAATAACGTCTCCCTGTCTCACACCACGCTGCAGTTGGATAGGATTGTGTTCTGGTTCTGTACTCGGATCGTCATGGTGGCATTTTGGTATAAGTACCTCAACATCTCGATATACCTATAGTCCACTTGGCACCTTTGGAGAGACTGCAGCACCGCCCAGGTTTCAATCGAATCAAAGGCTTTCTCATAGTCCACGAACGCCAAGCAAAGTGGCTCATTATACTCCTCGGTCTTCTGTATAACCTGCCGCAGCGTATGGATGTGGTCTATGGTGCTAAAGCCTTTTCGGAACCCGGCTTGTTCGGGAGGTTGGAAGTCGTCGAACTTGCGAGCGAGACGATTCGTAAGGACTCTCGAAAACAACTTATAGACATGACTCAGAAGCGAGATGGGTCTATAGTTCTTTAAGAGGGACTTCTCACCCTTTTTAAATAACAAAATCACCTCACTTATGTTCCATGTCTTCGGCGTTCTGCCCTCGACGATGACGGAATTAAAGAGCTTCTGGAGGACTTTGAGTATCGGCTTACCGCCCGCTCTCAGAAGTTCTGTAGTGATTCCATCGTCACCCGCCGCCTTGTTGTTTTTCAGCTGTTTGAGAGCCATACTAATCTCGTACAGGCTGACGTCCGGGATATCTTCGGTATAGTGTCGGGTAAGCTTGGCTCTGGGGTCTTTAGCCTTGCTTTCCACAGGTGTCTGCGTGGAATATAACTGCCCATAGAAGCTCTCGATCTCCCTCAGGATTTCAGGCTTTGATGAAATGATGCGTCCGTCGTCAGTTTTCAGCTTCGTCATCTGGCTTTGCCCAATAGACAGATCTCTCGCGAACACTTTGGAGCCTTTATGCCGCTCGATAGCCTCTTTAATACGATTCGTATTAAATTGGCGAAGGTCGCTCGTCAAAGACTTAGATATCTGTCTATTAAGCTGCCGATAACGATTAGCATCTACTGAACTCTGGAGCCTCATTTCACGTCTCTGGTCCATGAGTAGGAGTGTGTGGTCGGAGAGTTTCTTTATCTTGGGACGGCGGGTCTTAAAGAGCTTGGACCCTACCGTACGGACAGTATCCACCACCATGTTGTTTAGATCGTCCACATCTATGCTGTTCTCAAGGGCTTCGAAGCGGTTTTGGAGTTCGAGTTGAAAGCTCTCGGGGTTTTGAATATGGGCCGGCAATGGTCGAATTGTTGATTTTATCAGTCGAGATCTTTCCAGCTTTGGGTTGATATTCAATGTGCCACGTACCAATCGGTGATCGCTCCCCGTCTTAACAGCGTTGATCACAGTGACATCATTGAATATTTGCTTTTTCGTCGACATGATAAAATCTATCTCATTTCTGACTTTACCGTCCGGACTGACCCAGGTCCACTTCCGGCTTTCCGGCTTTCTGAAGAAGGAGTTCATCATAAAGAGGTTCTCCTTCTCCATAAAGTCAGCCAGCATCTGGCCTCTGTCATTCCGTTGCCCAACTCCAAATTGCCCCACTCTCAGCTCATCACCGCATCGTTTCCTACATAGGTGTTCAAGATTTATAAGGCTATTTTGTTTTTGCAGTTTTACGATAATAACAGCTGACAACTTCAGCAACGGCAAAACATTGTTTTTTTGCTCAAAAAGTTGTTAAGTATTTCTTTTAGTCTAGCTAGACCGACCAACGCGCTATGTACGCTGTGTACGTGTGCTATAGTTACTTGGGGTTGGCGGCGTGGCGCGCGGTGACGTCGGCGATGACGTCCCGCGCGCGCGCCACGTCCAGCGCCGGCAGCGGCGGCTGGTGGGTGCGCCGACGCGCTATGTACGCTGTGTACGTGTGCTATAGTTACTTGGGGTTGGCGGCGTGGCGCGCGGTGACGTCGGCGATGACGTCCCGCACGCGCGCCACGTCCAGCGCCGGCAGCGGCGGCTGGTGGATGCGCCGACGCGCTATGTACGCTGAGTACGTGTGCTATAGTTACTTGGGGTTGGCGGCGTGGCGCGCGGTGACGTCGGCGATGACGTCCCGCACGCGCGCCACGTCCAGCGCCGGCAGCGGCGGCTGGTGGATGCGCCGACGCGCTATGTACGCTGAGTACGTGTGCTATAGTTACTTGGGGTTGGCGGCGTGGCGCGCGGTGACGTCGGCGATGACGTCCCGCACGCGCGCCACGTCCAGCGCCGGCAGCGGCGGCTGGTGGATGCGCGCCGACGCGCCCTCTGGCGGCCGCAGCACGCGCTGCTGGTACGCCTGTACGGAGACTACCTTTACTCGACCAATACAAACACGGGTTAGACTACTCATTGCCGCCTGGCCACGCGAAGCGGCGAACGGCGACGCAATGAGCGAACTCTTAATACATGGCGTTTCAGTCGTCGCACAGCGATACAGAATACATAATAGTACAAGTACAGAAGGGACACTCCGCAAGATTATTTAAATAAATAACAACTCTTGCTCCGACACAATAAAGTGCAATTCAGAACGTACTGTGCTCCCTTAAAACTTCCCTACAGTTATATTCACCTAGAAGTTGCCTCTCTATCGCGTACTCTCATTTTTTTAAAAGGAAAGCGATTGTACTTACTATGGATAAAGCTTACAAAAATATTGGACTATTTTTAGGGTTCCATACCCAAAGGGTAAAAACGGGACCCTATTACTAAGACTCCGCTGTCTATCTTTCTGTCACCAGGCTGTATCTCATGAACCGTGATAGCTAGACAGTTGAAATTTTCACAGATGATGTATTTCTGTTGCCGCTATAACAACAAATACTAAAAACAGAATAAAATAAATACTTAAGGGGGGCTCCCATACAACAAACGTGATTTTTTTGCCGTTTTTGGTACGGAACCCTTCGTGCGTGAGTCCGACTCGCACTTGGCCGGTTTTTTTAAGATCTTAAGCTAGAAACGAACGACACGCGCGACCATACGCGACGCAGCGAGCGGGTGAGTGAGTAGTGTGAGTACCGAACTAATGTGCTTGCGGCCGGCGCGCAGCCACCCTCTTTCGGTCACTTTGGCCCGATTAAACGGGCCCGCCACGAACTGATACCTAAAATACAGAGTGTCCCTTGCCCGACAGCGATTAATGCTGATTTAAAGGCATCACACGCCATTAATTAAGAGTTCGCTGATCGCGTCGCTGTTCAGCGCTTCGCGTGGCCAGGCCGTTAGATGCATTTAACTGACCACGCAACAACGAATAATTCACACCATAAGAATAAACAATACTACTACTAGAACGGACGCTTCTTTGTGCGAGTCCCAAATGCCCCCATTTATATAACTACTTCCCCCTTCACGTCGCTACGCCCCGCTGTCGTCCAAGCGTGTTTGCCAGGGTTGCTTACTGTTAAATATTGCTTACGTTTAAAGATCATATCGCTAAAATATGAGTTTTTCATTATTTTATTCTAGTTAGTAAATCCAAAAATGAAATAATCACTTTTTTTGGGTAAGTAAGTACTTATCTACTCCTGAGTTTGTATAAATATAGTACATTACTGCAGCGGCAGGCAACTCAGGCATTGAAGGACGAACGTGAAAATGTGGGCCGAGGCGAAGCCGAGGCACACATACGTGAGTCCATCAATGCCCAGTTGCTGCCAAGGCTTGTATAGTACTTTTCTCAAATAATGCGCGGAAATTCAAACCAAGTAGTAACTTTTCTAACATTTATTTTTTATTTAAAATTACAGTAATTAAAAGCAAAGATTAAATCTTGGATTGAAAGTAAAATCGCACTGTCTTGAGTTTCTACGTCTTTTACAAAAATACTCTAGTGTCGTTGCATATTCATGCACCGAAAATGCCAAAAATCAAACCTGCAACAAAAATAAAGAACGTGTAAAGTTGTGAAGCTGTTTGACTAAAACAAAGCGGTAAATTACTCGTAGTACCTAGGTACTTATCAATACGAAAACTTACTTTAGGATCCAAATGCACACTGCCTGATGCTAGACAAGAAATTTTGCACGTTTGATGCAGACTTCCTACATTTATACCCTTGTGATTGTCTTTTGTGCATTGCAGTTTGGTTTACATCTGGTTTACTTATTTTTTTGATTTTGGAGTCAACATGTTTTCTATTACAGTTCTTGCCGCTTCTTGAATTTCGAGTGGCGTCAAAATATCACTTTCATCGCTTGAACTCATTTATATAATAGATTAATTACTTAATTTAAATCGAATATAAAATATTTGACAAAACAACAAACAATTTCAACAAAATATTCTTGCCGCGCCAAGATCCATAGATAATAAAACGTTATTTTTATGCCGCCCGCCTGTCCGAATCGTATGTTACACGTAAGTTTTGTAACATAGAGTAAGATAAAAAAAAATAGGGGTAGAGAGCCCTCTGGCGATTTTAAAACTTACTCATTTTGAAGCGCCATCTCTGATCGGCGATTTTCTTGTTAGTTTGTTTTTTTTTTTTTTAGTACCTAATATAGCAATCCTACCTACGGCTTTGTTCTAATTATCTTTTATAACATTCTTAACGCCGTGTTCACTAGTATTAGTATTTTTTCCGAAGAAAATAACTAACACATGAGAACAAACGTTTCAAATGTTATAAGAGATAACTAGAACAAAACAGTTAAAAACATAATTACAAAAGGGAGAAAAGAAAAGGACACAAAATTAAACAATTAAATGAAAGAGTCATTATGTTTTTATTTATTCCTCTCAGTTTATGCCTAGGGATAATTTTATTCAAAATTGTTCATATTCTTATTTCTTAATATTTATTCATTCACAAACACGGTCAGGGTGCCTACTAGCGTAGTAAGTACCCTGACCGTGTTTGTGTAGTACATTAGTATACCTACCTAGTAGTATTAGGTATACTAATGTACCTACAGCCAGTGGCGAAGGGTCCATACAAGACGATTCCCATTGGCTTACTTTTAGAAATCCCACCCTACCGATCCACTATGCAGATCATAACACTTTTGTTGAACGGCTTACCTTCGCCATAATTTCACCCCTCGCCACAGCCATCAATTTTTCCCAGGTAAGTATAACATAATCTTGTTAAATGTAACCTATTAAAGAACACATCACTAACACTTTAATAAGTATAGCTAGCAGTTTTAATGAAAATACATTTTCATCAAAACATGTTGCGCAGCCAGTAATTGATAACTGAATATTAAAACCATTCCAGTAAAATTATTCGTAAATAAGCAATTAATGGAAGCATTAATTGCTTATTTACGAATAATTTTATTTATTTTTTATTAATTTCATAGAAAAACAGGAAGGATGGTGCACGGTCGAACCAAAATAATTTAACTGACACCTATACGAAGTCCTATATATTATTACGAGATATAATACAATCATTTTACTTACACCCTTACTTTAAGTCTATAAAACGATTATGGAGCCAAAGAGTCCCGGAATTGACACAAGTAATGATACTTGTTTTTTATAAAAAAAAAAATTAATTTTCATCATTTGCGGTTGCCACAACTAAACTGCTCGATGCTCGTACTGCACCTGTATCAGGATGACAACAGAGTGGGATGGGGGTGGGCTGTGATCTGAAAAAAAAATGTTTGTTATTTTATTATTAAAAATATTGTAGCTTATAAAATTAATGCATAATGAGGGCATTATGCATGATGTTTGCAGTTACGTCTTTGTAATTCTAGAGGAGCGATGTTCATAACAAAACGTGTGCGTAAAGTAACTGCGTTTTACCTGCACGTAACGGTACAATTATTTTGAGAAATATCTACCCTTAATATGCGTAAACAAAACTTACATGATATTTCTGGTATATGAAGACGAAGTGGGATGGGTTGGAATTGAAATGGGTCTGGAACTGGGATGGGTCTGGTTGCCTGAAAAAAATATAACATAAAAAAATATATTTTCATAAACACAAAAAAATACAAATTTCCGCGCCGGGGTTATAGTATCATTTGAAAGGCCTTACGAAACTCTACAAAGTTATATATACCTATTTCAATTTCAAAATTAAGTGCCCCATTTTTAAAGCCAACCCCAAAAAAATTTACGTGATGTTGCTTCAGTGGAAACGCACCCTAAATCAAGGACGTAGTAATTTGATTCTACTATGGTACCTACCTAGTACCTACATAAAAAACTTACACGATGAATTGCCGGTAAGTGAAGGGAAGGTACTACGCCTACAGGCCTTATCCTGCTGGCGAAGGTGCTGGTTGCAGAGCAGACCCCATTCTTTTAACTTGTCAACACATTTTCACCAACAATCTCTACCCAATCTTTAAAACTATCCGGGCCCTTATTCTTTTGTTGGGAAACGGTGGAATCGAGCAACTGAAATAAGTAAACGTGCGAAATAAACACAGAAAACGATTTTTGTGATATTGCTAAAGGAAAATTCTGACAATTAAATTTTGTTTTTGATAAAAAGAGTATACCTACCTTTATGAATGTACTCTCGCTAATGACTATTAGAAAATCATTGTCTATTCCCAAACCATAAACTGCTTGACAAGCATTTACGTGCTTGTCAAGCATTGCTTGAACGTTGAGGGAGTTCTTATAAAAAAAAAATTGTATGAAGTAATGATCTTCGCCGATGAGAGATGAAGGCACTTCCTTTACAATAATGTCACTTAGTATAGGAGTGTCAAGAGTGTCCCCCCCCTGTTTTGTAACCAGGAATACGGATTAATGGGCGGGCGTTACTGCGCTCATGACACTCTGTTACCGTGATTCGGAACTTTCCATTTACAAATTTCGTTCCATTTCTGAATTACACGTGTATAATGAGTTTCAGTACTAACCTTTACGGTCAGACGCAGGCAATTTTAGTATGAAAATCCATTATTACACGTTAGTAATGGATTTTCATACAAAAGTTGCCGGCGCGGTTTAGGTCTGTCCGGAAACTCCGATTTAGCACGAAGAAGGTTGTCAAAATAATGTTCGAATTTCCAAGCATGTTTGAGAAAAAGTAAATACCTAAACATTTAGTATGGAAATTAAATTAAATTTTGAACAAAAATGTACTTCCAAAACCTTTTTCAGGTTTTTATCTGCTTACTGTTTCGTTGTGTTTCAACACGTAACGAAATCCAAACCAAAACCCAATTATGAATAGGTATAGGTATGTAGATATTTTCTTCATTCCTTTTATTTTATATTTTGGCACAGAACTTGTGTGACGATGTTTTTTTCACAAATGTACATCTTTTTTGATAAATACTCAGGTCAGGTCCTTTTTATTAATTAGGTAGGTACTACGAAAACGAAATAATATTTTGATAATATTAGGTACTTACCTCATATCATCTTTAGGAAAACTAAAGAAACTTAATTTGTGGCATTGCTTTCGAATTCGCACAATAACTTGGCGCCATTGTAATACAATTTAATTCTAATATTTACGCACAGAGAAAAGATTACGGAACGCAAAAACAGGCAAACGCGCGTGCGGCGACGCCGGCCGTGACAGACAGCCCGACTGAGTATTCTGTTTAACAGACGCGGTAATATCGTGACCTTGAGCCCGTTCGGAGCGGGAGTGTCCGTTCTAGTAAGTTTTATTTATTCTTATGATCACACGCCACCTAACAGGAATTCACTCCATTCGTCGCCGGTAGCACTTTTGCGTTGCCAGAGCATTATGTAGCGTCTTAGAATAAACAAATACTTAAGCTCTATTTTGAGCCATGCTCCAAATAAAAGTCTTAATAATAAAAATCAGGATGCATCCGTAAATTTTCTGTTAAACTACTCCAGCGCCACCTATCATGACCGACGAAACGCGATATATATCGCGTGATATAGCAATATATCAACACTCAACTGTCAAAATCGATTGTCTTTTGACAGTTAAACGTGATATAAATCGCTATATCATATGAGTCGTATAGAATCAAAGGCGGCAATGTAGGGTATTTGTCAAAAATTACTTATTGATACAGCAGCATCAAGAAGCTTAAACCCACAATGGAGATTGCACGCCTAGTATCATACTGAAGATTGAAAAAGACTCTTTAGTGACGTCACGGCGTATTGCTATCTCTTTCTTTTCGTTTTACAATACGTTTTCGTTACTCAGGAACGAACGAACGACGAACAACGAACACGTATTGTAACACTAAAGAAAGAGGTTGCAATAAGCCGTCACGTCACTAAAGGAGCTTTTTTCAATCTTCACTATGACATATGGCCGTGCAATCTCCATTGGAGGGAGGTATAAGCTTCTTGAGCAGCATTGCAAATTTTAAACGTCATCGACTGTTCAACCGATTAATAATCGAAAGCGGCTATTTCTCTCTTAATAGAATCAAAGACGGCATTCTTTCATACAAAATCAACGAAATTCCGCCATCTCGATTTTTTCTTTTTCGATTTACCATAAATTAGTAAAACCCTACATTGCCGCCTTTGATTTTATACGACTCATATCGTGTTTCGGTGGTCATGCTAGGGGGGCAGGCATAAGTGCATCAATCCATCTTGAAATGCTTTATTCTAAGACTAGAACTTAAGAAGAATAGTGTATTACCCATTTTTTTGTGGAAATCAGTACATGTATTATACTAGGATACTATGGAGGTTATCATCAAGTAAACTACTTTACCTGTGGGTTGGGATTTTCGTTGAGATGCAGCTGCATAGCGAGATCCTGGATATGCTGTAACTCCAGTTCAGGGTTCAAGGACTCCAGGCGGAGCTGCTCCGGAAGGTTCCTAATATAAAAAAATGATAAGGAAATAAATTAAGGCGATGCATCAATAAACTATTTCCGTTTGAGGCTTAAATCGGTCAGTCTATAGTCTGTCTGTAAAATTCAAATCTCAGTTTTAAAAAAGGATTCTATGATATTTCTATCTTTGTTAAAATGATAATTAAATCGTGTTTCTGCAACTGACAAATGAAGTCAGTGAAATAAATAACCAGGTTATCAAATATCACTTTCATATGTTTTGTACCTGATGAGAAAAATCTAGATCCTGTCACCAAAATGTCTGATGCGTCTTCTATAATAACCTTCGATCAACCCATAGTTCCTGGACATAACAAGTAAATAAAAATTTGCCCGTGAGACATGCAGGCGTTATTTATACGTCAAATGCAAATATAAGGTAGAATAAAATTATGTGTCAAGACTACGGGGGGTGGTAAGGTCAAGTATGTAGAATTTAAAACATTGGTGAAGATTTTTTTCTATATTTTTAATAGCCGATAACAGCCGAGTCAGCTGTCGACGTCTGTCATACAGGGGCCGTACCGGCTAACGAATCGATTATCGATGAAAAGTCTGTCGCGTTTCAAATTAAAACAGATAAATCGAGCCCCAATTGGGCCAAAATGGCGAACCCCAATTCATGATGTCACACGAACATCAATATCTTCCAAATTACGTCAACAGAAAGTACAAGACGAAATTCCTTACTTTGATTTTTCTGTTTTAAGTTGAAACTCGGCAGACTTTTCGATAATCGATGCGTTAGCCGGTACGGCCCCAGGTTGCGATAATCAAGCGACAGACGTTATTCCGAGAATTACGATAACACAGCGATTACGTACTGCAGCAGCTCGTCCCACACGTCGGTAGGCCCTCGCTCCGCCATTAATCCGTTGAAGAACATATTACAAGTTCCAATATCGAACAGTTGGTTAGCAATCCCTAAGCATAAGCACAGATGTAGCTCGGTGGAACTACTTCCCATTTGTAGTTCGTTGGAAGTATTTCCCTTATGTAGCTGGGTGGAAGTACAGTCCTTTTTGGTTCAGTGGAAGTACTTCCCCTTTTCGGCTAGTTGGAAGTAATTCCTTTTCTATTTGGAAGTACTTCATGTTACATTGGTGGAAGTATTTCCATTTTAAAGCTCATTGGAAGTACTTACCTTTTCACTAACCATATGGCGAGCCTTGCCTCAACACTACACATACATACGGCGCATACGTACTGCAGCAGCTCGTCCCATACATCCGTGGGCCGCCAGGGAGGGCCTCGTTCTGCCACTAGCCCATTGAAGAACATTGAGTCGAGCAGGCGCACGGCGAACGGGCAGGTGGATAGACCGCGCCGGCCCAGGAAACCGAGCTTGTGGAACGACAGCACTGGCGACGGGTGGATGCGGATTATCGTCAGGCAATGTCTGTGGACAAAATCAGAATTAAATAGTAACGCTCCTTGCAATAAGCGGTCGATGTAGGTAGACAGAGAGAGTTTTACATAATTACCCGTCTATTACTCGTATTTACTCACATAAATCCTATCCACATGACATCGCGTCTTAACGAACGGTTGCAACTTACTAGAAAAACTTTATTTAGAAAACATGACATAGTACTTAAGGGTTCAGCGCCGATCGCCGAAATAGCTTTATAGGTCCGCGGCGTCAGCGGCTCAAGCTCCGGTTGTAGTACCAATGCTTGTGCCCCTTGCAGGGTCAAGACGCACGTATATAAATTCCAACATTGACCACGTCCCCAAGCACAAATACTTAGCTCAGTGGAAATACTTCCACGGAAGTACTTCCGCGGTGGAAGTACTTCCCTTATCGCTGAAAAAGTAAAATTTTGAAGAGAACATAGAAAAATACCTGTAACCCTGCAGCAGGCACGCCAACGTTCTCATGAACACAGCTCTTATCTCCTTGTCCAACATATGCGGCGGCGAAGCAGTAGGTGGCGGCGGCGGGAATGCGGCATCGGCAGCTCGAAGCTCCGGTTGTAGTACCAACGCTAGAGCTCCTTGCAGGGTTGAGAGCAACGCGCCTTCTGGGCGCGGGATGTTCGCGCCCGCGGGAATGTGAAGCGAGCCCACGTCTAGGTCCGCCACTATCACGTCCAACTGTAACAAAGTGGCTGTTGCTATATCCAAATACAAAGTTAGAAAACTATAACTTCACAGGTTAGCCGCCCAGTAATAGACAGATATAGTACCAGAGGTATGGTATGGTAGACAGATATAGACCCAGTACTGGTGAAGGGAACTTACTAATGCCTAGCTACTAGCGGGAAGCGTAGTTAAAACCAGCGACAAAGTTTTAGTATTTTATTTACAAGCAAGTGCAAAAGCGGAATGCATACAATGATCACCTTACATCGACTTTTATACATAAAAAAATATTAATAATAATTAAAGTTCGCGCTTGATACTTTTGGCGGGGCATCGCCCCGATAGAGAACAATAGATGCGCGTGCGTCCATCTTGCCGAGGGGCGGGGCCAAGCACCCGTCCCTGCTGCGCGCGCCGCTGCTATTGGCTGCGCAGGCGTCCATGTTTATAAAGGGGGACGGCTCCACGCGCGACGTCACTGGTCACGCCACCGGTGCGTCATAGATCATACGATCCTGTGCTGCGTTTAGTCGTGTGTTTTGTGCTAGTGGAACTGGCAAGTCCGCTACACTGGCTCAACTTGCAGTGACATTATACAATATGCTATAGTCTGTCCAAAATAGCTTGGTGATTTTGACAGAATCTTTTTTTGTAAATTCCGTCTTAACAGTGCTTGATTGCCACCAAATCCTGATAAAAATAGCTGAAGATGCTAGAGGCCTACTATGAAAAACACATTTTTTTTGTAAATAAATATGTATTATATTACGAATGGCTCTGTAGAGCTGTAGACCGCGTTTTTGTCATTTTTCGAAATGGCAGATAATGGCTAAAATATGTATTTTACTATATCTCCGCCATTTTGCAAAATTTCGTATATAGTATCTGCTCACAAAATTGCACGAGAATCGGGTTGAAATGCGACCAAACAACATGAGAACAAACGGACAGCCAGACAGCCAAACAAAGAGATAGATATAGGAAAGCATTTTTGCCCAAGCTGAAACAAAAAAGCTTCGCGCTCGCTCGATCGATAAACACATTTATTTACAAAAAAAGTTTCTGTCAAAATCACCAAGCTATCTTGGACAGACAATAAGTATCGGTATCCTATGCGATTTAATACTATTCCGTAAAATGAAAGGAACCACAAGCTTCTGGTTTTCAGACAGCTGTCTAGGGCCAAAATTCGTTTTGTTTACACTCAAAAAGGTTTACGTACCAACTCCGAGACTTCCTCCTTCAGACTCGAATGTACTCCAATCAGAAAAGGCGTAGGCGTGGCGAGGACCTCAGCCAAACCCGCGGGCAGCAGCGGTATGTACACGTGCGCGTATCTGAACGGGAACATCAGTGCTGCCAGCGCTCGGCAAGCCGCCGCCAGGCGCGCCGCCGCGAGGGACACTAGCAACACTTTGTGCTCGCTCATCACCGCGCACCAGAGGGTCACTGAGTTGTGGATGCCTGAAATGGAGGGTGAATTAATTATAATACTCTACCTACAGGGTGATTTTAAAACAGTCGACAAATGAGGTGTGATATCGGCTTAACGTGTCTTCTGAAGCACGGAGGAGCTCGAGATAATACATTTTTGGTCACCCATCCAATGACCGACCCTTGCGAAAGTTGCTTAACCTACGCAATCGCTGGACCTGGCGCTAAACCACTGCACCATCGTGCTCTTCTCGACAGGTTTTAGTAATGTATATTGTTTTTTCTATTCTTAGACTATATCTGCAACTTCTTGGATGAAAGATTCATCCTTTTATTATTAAAGAGTTACTTTCTAGAGCATGGTTTCCCAACCAGTGGGGCGCGCGTCTCCCCACGTCGGCGTACGTAGTGCACCTGTTGTGTTTTGATTGTTGATAATTTACTTGAACTTTAATCGGGATGGGGAGCGGTGTAAGTATTTTAGCAAACCATTGGGCGGGGCGCACAAGGTAAAAGTTTGGGGACCCCTGTTCTAGAGGCACGCGCAGGTTTTATTACATTTTACCACCACCGTTACAGTGTACACGTGACAGTGCAGGTGCCACTCACCGAGCAGCCGCAGCAGCATGTGCACGGAGTTGTGTGTGACGGGCAGCGGCGGCGCGGCGGGCGGCTGCAGCGCCTGGCGGTCGCCCGCGCCGATGCTGAACCGCACCTGCGGCCCGCCCGCGCCCGGCACCTGCACACACCCGAGCAGGTTGCCCACCAGCGTCTCTAGGGGCACGCCCAGGTTTTCCACCCATACAGTGTAGATTATACCCAGGCAGTTCTGTAACAAATGAGATTCTATCATCAAAAGCTGCAAATGGCATACTAAATAACTGAGCAGGGGGCTGATTCTGTAACTTTACTGCAATCAACTCCGACAGAAATAGCAGTTAAATTGCTGCTTTATTAAGAACCAATGTGACAACTATCTAACTTAAAGCAGCAATGTAACTGCGGTTTAAATCGATCTCAATCGAGAATTGTTAGCATCAGAGTGACGTTATCAGGGGGCAGGTTGCCCACCAGCGTCTCTAGGAGAAATATAAGACATCATAATAACATATAAGATTCCATCATCAACAGCTGCAAATTGCCGACTTAATAATTGAGCTGGTTGCACACCAGCGTTTCTAGGGGAACGCCCAGGTTTTCCACCCATACAGTGTAGATTATGCCCGGGCATTTGGGAACATGAGCTGCAAATGGCGGACTTGATAATTATCCTACGACCAAATATTTTGAAGTCATCTAAAAAACACACAATAAAGGACTTAATTTATGGCTATTTGTCACAGCTATTGCTTTGAAATACGCAATATAAATAGAATGCATTAAGTTAAGCAGGTCTCAAACATTTCAGTATTTGGCCGTTATTCCGCAAATGAGCTTTATAAAAGAATATAAATATATATTTCGAAATATAGTAAATTCTTCTCATATGGCTTGGTCTCATTATGATGACATTCCCTAAGAATATACCAACAAAGAACTACTCACTCTGAAAGTGTCGATGTAGTCCTGGCGGGAGACGATGACGAGACATTTGGGCGCGTACATGATGCTGTGGTGGGTGATGTTGGCCACCGGCCTCGCTGAATCCAGGGACTCTTCGTCCTGAAAACAAATCAAAACCTTATCACTAAATACTTTAAGATATTGTTGCTTTAAGCCGCTGCAGCAGTTCAAGCAGTTGTTAACAATCATGGGAATCATTGTATTACTACACAATATGGCCAATTTGTCGCTATTGCAGAGGAGACATTTTTTCTACCCCCATGCAGGCGCGGTCCGAGGGGGGGGTCACAGGGGACATGACCCCCCCAAAATCGTACATGTCACATAGAAAAAGCTTCAAAAAATTAAAAAAAAGTAATTATTATTATTAGTGAAGTGACCCCTCCAAAATTTCAGGCTGCGACCGCGCCTGCCCCCATGTAACCTGGATCGCTTGTAATTTGGCAACCGTGTACATCTATCACTGGGTCTCAAAGACAATCTGTCACAGTGCCTTGTAATGCCACAGCAATGGACGTAGCATTCGTTCCAAATTGAAAGCGATTGCGATAGATTTTGAGTTAGACAATTAGGTGGCTGATCGAAAAGGTTTATAATATTTTAGTCGTAGCCTGACAAAAAAAATGTTCAATTAGGACATGACAGCCTATTAAATAGTAAGTAATAGCCATGTAATAGTGTAGAATAAACACAAACACCACCTCCTAAAACAAGCTTTAGCATAAGCTAAAGTATCTATCTAAAGTTCCCGCAAACAAAAAACTTTCATCTATCTGAAGTTCCCGCAAAGAACAAAGTTAGAGCACAACAAAAGCGCTTTATTGTTCTTTGACTAAACCATGGCATGTTTCCGTGTAATTGACAAAAGCGAACCCTCCCGCAGAAGTAGGATTTCAGGGAGGTTGGCCACGCGTAAGTGATATCGAGAGACAAGTTTTCACGTTTCACAAGAGTCTCGAATTAATTTAAATTCGAACTACGCCAAGTCTTCCTATAACCAAGGCTCCTGTGATATGCAACCAAAACGAATACAACGTGTAACAGATTAATAGCTAAACCATAAAATGGTAGATCATCATCATCATCATATCAGCCGCACGACACCCACTGCTGGGTATAGGCCTCCCCTGAGGATCTCCACGACGATCGGTCCTGCGCTGCCTGCATCCACTGGCTTCCCGCGACCTTCACCAGATCGTCGGTCCACCTTGTCGGGGGCCTACCCATGGAGCGTTGTCCGATGCGCGGTCGCCATTCTAGAACCTTTCCGCCCCAACGGCCATCGGTTCTTCTCGCTATGTGTCCCGCCCATTGCCACTTCAGCTGAGCAATCCTTCGAGCGATGTCGGTTACTTTTGTTCTCCTGCGGATCTCCTCGTTTCTGATTCGATCACGCAGGGAAACGGTAGATGGTAGATAGGACCATCAAACTAAACAACTTTTACTATGGGACCAACTTTGAAATCGCGAAAAAAAAAACCGCTGTTTCATACATTTTCATATTTTCGTTATATTTTTTTGTATGAAACAGGTGATATTTTTTTTCGCGATTTCAAGAGTTAGTCCGATTGTAAAAGTTTTTCGGTTTGATGATCCCTATCTACCATATTTTGGTTTAGCTATTAATTCTGTTACACGTTGTATATTGTTTTTAAATATTTTTAAAAGCAATAAATCGCAAATTCAAATTCTATATTGTAGATAAATATGTAAGTAAGCATATATAATCTTAAGATAAATAAATAATGAAAAAATATTAGAAAAAAGTGTTGCTACGGGTGAGTCGATTTTTTCTAATATTTTTTCGATATTTATTCACCTTAATATAAAAAATAGCATTGTGAATGGAAAAATCTAAAAGTTTAAAATATATAATCTTATTTCAACCTTACCTTATTTCAACTTCAATAAAATTTATTGTATTGAAATCAAGTAAAAATCTCTCTCGCACAATTATTGTCACCCTATTACCCTATCCTCATTTTATTGCGCGCTCACTTTACTGCGGCAGCGTGAAACCGACTCCTCCGTTTGTTATATATATTATATATTATACCTACTTGTAAGCAATATCGCAAACGCAAAGTACTTGTAGGTACTCTACACTACACAATACGACTGGAGAAATAAATTGCTGGTTACACCTTGGTTTTCTAATTTCTCTTGCTTGGTATTCAGTTTAGTCACTTTATACTTTTGTTTGGCTCGAGGCTTGTTTAGTTTTTGGGAGCTCGATGGCGCAGTGGCTTAGCACCTAGTCCAGCGATTGCGGCGGTTAAGCAGCTTTCCGAATGGTCGGTCATGGGATGGGTGACCAAAAATGTATTATCTCGAGCTCCTCCGTGCTTCGGAAGACACGTTAAGCCGTTGGTCCCGGCAGCATGTGCAGTTGTTAAGATCCACCAGTCCGCATTGAGCCCGCGTGGGGGGTTTGGGCCCATCCTCCTTATCCACCCAAAGAAAGGCCTGTGCCCCAGTAGTGGGGACAATAAAAATGGCTGATGGTTATACTTTTGTTTGTATTTTATTCTCTGTTTCTGCTGGGTAAATTCTTGCATTGTGGTCATAATTAGCATCATTGCTATATTTGGACAAGTGTTAACTATTTTTTTTAAGCAAAGCCACCATTTTGTCATGGGAGTGAATATAGACAAGTATCATGCATGTGGCATGGTGCAAATGCAATGCAACACACCAACAAGACGCGTGAAAAATCTGCATATAGTATGATGCGTTGCATTGCATTGTATGAACATTCTGTTCTAAAACAAGTTACACGGTTCGATTCAAGAATCGGAATCTTCTACGATCGAGAGACGGTAAAAGTTTTACGTTTCCGGCGGGCGGCGGCGACGAGGAACGACGCGCGAAGCCATTACTCGATTCGTGTCGTGATGCGGTTAAGATGGATATGGAAATGCTTAATGTTCAGAAAGATAATTAGAAAGATAGAGGCTGTTTTTAATGTATTTTGCGGTATATTTTGTGTCCCGACCAGAACGATGCGGAGACTCAATAGTGTTTAATGTTTATCGTCTACTTAGACATACAGTAACACGACGACGAAAAGTTAATAAAATATTATTTTTATGTCAAAATAATTGTTTTTCAGTTTGAAGGTCCCTATCTACCATTATTCTGGTTTAGACATTCATTCTGTTACACGTTGTATAATTAATGTCTGCCATCAAAAGTGAAATCCATCCAACGATCCCAATCAATACAAATAAACGAATTGTAAAACAAATAGTTCCCATATTTAAACAATAAATATAACATTAATTAATAACCACAAACATCAAATCATTAATTGTTAATTGTTTCGCAAACACACCTGACACCGCTAAAACAACGTTTGCACAGATGCGCGGGCGCAAACATTTGCCCGTAGTGTTGCGTCACTGAAACTGAGCTTTAAGGCCAAGTTCAAACCGTAGCTGCCAAGAGTCTGATTTCTTTTGCTAGTCGGTGGGAATTATGTTTATCTACTCGATTTCAATCACATCAACGTAAGTTATTTATTATGCAGATGCTGGTGTATTCAGAGGATACAAATAAAATAAAAAGGTTCAGCCAAAATGTACACGTCCTAAAATGTACACTCTTAGAACAGGAAGAACTGATTTAAAAGTACCAGGATCACATAAATATGGAGAGGGTTAACTTGTATTATTAAAAATAACTTTGTTTAAATATATTTTTTTTAATTAAAAATAGTAGATTATACGACAAGTGAATAAAAAGGGAATTTAGTTCGAGGGATACAAAGGACCGAGATGAAATTTTTTATTCACAAGTTGTGTACTCTACTTTTTACCATTGACTGCGAGAAAAAATATATAAAGTACTGCTAGGTAGGTACCCTAGCAGTACTTTATACTTAGTATTTATAGTTGACCATCAGCCATTTTTAATGTCACCACCACGCGGGCCCAATGCGGATTGATGGGTGTTAACAACTGCAAATGCAGCCGGGACCAACTGCTTAACGTGCCTTCCGAGGCACGGAGGAGCTCGAGATAATACATTTTTAGTCACCCATCCCATGACCGACCCATGCGTGAAATTAGAAGTTTTCCAATGACATAAAACAACCACGCTAAGAGAGAGATTACATGATCAGTCTGGCATCAGTCCATTTCATCAGTCTGTATAGACTTTGTGTTTTTGCAGACTGAATATCGTTCCAGACTGATGGAATGGACTGATGCATGACTGAATATTCAATCTCCCTCTAATAGATAGAAAAGAACCCAAAGATAAGACACTAAAAAGAACCTAATTAAATTTGGCGGGATATTTTTTTTCTTTAATTTTATTGTGTCACTATGGCTCTATGGAATAGCTCCATAGCAGCCAGTAGGTATAGGTACTTTTTTGTACTAATTCATGATGCGCACTTGTTCCAAATTCAAATTATTTTTATTCACTCGGTGAATAAAATCAAAAATATAAAATAAAAAATACCTTTTTACCATCGCCACTCTAAAAAGTGCGTTTAATTCAACGATAAGAGTGAATAATAAGCGATTTTATTCACAGAGTGAATAAAAATGATTTGAATTTGGAACAAGCGCGCATCATATGAATTATGTACAAAAAAAAACGTGCTGAAAGTATGGAGCTATTCCATAGATAATGCCATAGTTATACAATTAAATAAAAAAAAAATCCCGCCAATTTTATTTAGGTTCTTTTTAGTGTCTTATCTTTGGGTTCTTTTGTAAAAAAAATATCTCGCCAATTAGGTTATTTTTAGTGTCTTATCTTTGGGTTCTTTTCTTTATATTAGAGGGAGATTAGATGTTCAGTCTTGCATCAGTCCATTCCATCAGTCTGGTACGATCTTCAGTCTGTAAAAATTCAAAGTCTATACAAACTGATGAAATGGACTGATGTCAGACTGATCACGTAATTTCCCTCATATAGCGTGGTTGTTTTATGTCATTGGAAAACTTATAGTTTCACTATTTTCTAACGGTTAAATTACCGATTAGGTACCTATCTAAATAATAAAATTTGATAACTATAAATAGGTACTATAGGTGTAAGTACTGCTATTATGTTTTCTCGCAGTCAATGGTAAAAAGTAAAGTACACAACACGTGAAAAAAATTACATCTCGGTCCTTTGTATCCCTCGTTTCGCTCAGGATTCTACTTTTGAATCTAAACTCTAGAATCCTTCGCTGCTCTCGGGATCCAACATAGTACCTCGAACTAAATTCCTTCTTTTTTCACTTGTTGTATAATCTACTATTTGAAACCGGTGTACATTTTGGGAAGTGTAGATTTTGGCACTGAACGAAATAAAATACAGCAATCATCAGTAACAGTTAGTTATAAAACTTATGTAAATACAATAGTTCACAAATTTCACAATTAACTGATACAGCAATGACGATTGTATCTATATCAAATCCTAAAATGAACTTATAACAGTAGTAGAGAAGATATAGATTAAACCCTTATCGCCAAAGCTGCAATACTATACCACAGTATATATTATAATAAACTCGGCGTCAGAAAAATAGCACCTATTCAAAAATTTCTTCAGAGTTAATGTAATCCTATCTAGTGGTAAGTGTTGTTATATACTTCTTCCCCTTCGGACATAGCCAACAGTCTCTAGAAACCGTTGTAATAGGAATACTCGTCGAACGGAATCAATTATTGAGATTCAAATTCCAAGCAACATTACATTGCCTCATTTTTTGCAATATTTGAGCAACTTAATGGGCAATAGTATCCATCTTGGGTATTCCTTTTTTTAATTGAACTGTTGAAGTGTGTTTTCTCCATCATCTTGATAGCGAATTTACCTGCATTTCCTGAATTGACCCCCTTTATTTCCCTTTTATGGCGGCGTAAGCAATTTAATGCAGCTTTTAGCGTTTAATTATGGTAACTGTTATGTTAATTAAATCAAACAATTATTAATTGAAAGCTCATTAAATGTACTTTCAATAGATATCAACATTTATACAATAAAACGTTAGCTAGCAATAGCAGGTGGCCAAGTCTAAACTTATATTCGAAGAGGTGCGATTTTTCTGACGTCGAGTGTAGTACAAGTACTATAGGTACCATAATGAAAGCAAGACTCCCATCCCACCGTACTACCATCTAATCTAAATCAATTACTAATTAAGAACACCAAAAAAATAAACAATGTAGATATGCCACAACACATGGTCACACTTCAATAGTTTCGTGTTGTTCGGTATTTCAGCAGCTCATAAAACATTCAACTGTGAAGCAACTTGGAGCTAACTGAAAACGTCAAACGAACGTGCAAGTGTAATCAACGGTGTTTTTTTTTGTGTTTTTCAGAGCTGCCTTTTAGAAAAGGACGACTTTTTAGATTCGTTATATGAGGTCTAATCTTAATTTTCATCAAAACCTAAGCAATGATCTTGAAATAAATATTTTTTTAAGTCAAATTCAAAGTCTAAATTCAAATAAACTTAGGGGCTGTCTCCACGAGCGAGAGAATCGCGACGATATTAACGTCGTGCCACGTATTTCTATACATTATCTGCGTGTCTGTCGGCTGTCTACACACGTCGATGTTATCGCGGCGATAGTTGTATGGAAATACGTAACATCATCGTCGCGATGCTTTCGCTCGTGGAGACAGCCCCTATATAATTAAGCGCTTTTGAATAGTCTATATTTTCTACTACCCGTTCCAGACTTTTTTAACTGAAAATAAGGGGGGGACACGAAATATTATGTAGTTGTCTGCACAAAGAAATGGGATGAGCCTAAACGGATATTTCTTCTAGAATATTAATAATAATATGCTAGACGAAATATCCGTTTATCTCCAATGGGAGTAAGCTTTGTCGAAGCCATAAAGAAATAGGGAAGGTAGCTTCCTCCGATCAAAGCGCGTGTATTTCCCTAGTCCATAAAGAAAGGACGGACAGTTTAACTGCCGGTGGGTACTTAATGCCCCAGACGAAAATAAACCACGCAGGAATAAATTATGTGAATGGAAACACGGTTGAGTTACGTCGGCTATGCAACAATCCGTAGTAGAGACATGATTGTATACAATTAATGTCTGCCTATCCGTATGTTAAATTTTAATAACTAAACCAGCTTTTTTGGTACCTAGCAAAAATAATGTTTCAATACTAAATGGACCTAAGCTTCTTTTAATTTTAAGGGAGTTACTGTGACACCATCCCTGAGAAACCGCGATAGAACCAAGTCATCCAAATTCAGGGTCCGGTAGAAATATAATTAACGGTAAAGTTAGGCAACATTTGGTTTTGGCTAAGTTCAAAACTAATGCCAAAGTTTCATGTCCGCCTAAATTAAATTTATCGGTCACTAAAAGAGGCGAGCTATGTGAAAATGTTTTATGGCAACCTATACAAATCAAATATGGCAATCTTTACTTGCAACCAAAAGTTCGTCAATATGATAAAAAGTATTGTAACTAATAGTTAAATGCACAAATTAATACAAGAGCCTTTGCCTTTTTGCGTAAATAGTCGAAATGAAAAATTGGCTATTCGATAAGTAAACGCCGGGCGCCGAAAGGAAACTAAACTAATTCAAATTCTAGCAAACGTTAATACCTCCTTGCTATTATATTATTTCGCAGTAAAACGAAAACACTACAAGCAGATTCCACAGTCGCGGTAGAAAGAAACATTATATTCATAGAACATCTGCTCCTTGGATATCCACGAAACTATAAATCGGTGGAGTTTAACTAAACCATTGAATTGGAATCCAGAAATTCTTTCACCACAAATATTTGCATTTGTCTAAAATAGGTGAACGAACGTCAGTATTTACAGAAATCGATCATGTATTTTATTAAATGTTTTTAAGTACTCAAAACTGAGAAATTAGTAGTATGTATCACTAAACTCTCGTTATCACTCAAAGGTGTCAATTAGTGCTTCAACCAGCTGAATTTAATACGAGACTAGATACACTATCATGTTTATGAGGGAATGCTACTTCAATCATGATCTGTTAAAAATAACCATATTTCACAACTCAACAACAATAAGTACATAATAATTGGGTCGCGAGGCGACTGGCGTCTAGACATTCATTGTTCTATGATGAATATGATTGTGGTATGGCAAAATACTCGGCAATAAAGGACATCACACATTTTGTGGAATAAGTCCACGGCCACAGAATAAATAATTGGCACGAGACAAAACAAACTAAACTGTGTCGACGTCAATGGGTGAGGCGATTTAATAATGATTAACGCAAAACCTCACGTTACTGGAAAAGAAATGTGAACATTTAAACTATGGATATAGAGGACATTCTTAAGTCCAACACATACAAGCATTGATTTTTAGGGTTCCGTACCTAAAGGGTAAAAACGGTAATAGGGTTATTACTAAGACTCCGCTGTCCGTCTGTCTGTCTGTCACCAGGCTGTATCTCATGAACCGTGATAGCTAGACATCTGAAATTTTCACAGATGATGTATTTCTGTTGCCGCTATAACAAAAAATACTAAAAACAGAATAAAGTAAATATTTAAAGGGAGTTCCCATACAACAAACGTGATTTTTTGGCGTTTTTTGGTACGGAACCCTTCGTGCGTGAGTCAGACTCGCACTTGGCCGGTTTTTATATGTATATTACTAGCGTACACACAAATAACTTTTTGTATACTCCAGTCCAAGACATGATTCTCTAAAAACTCTAATTAGGTAATAATACCTATTTAGAGTTTTTAGAGAATAAGATATCGATCTCTTTTGCGTGATTTTTATAAGCGGAAAAGTGCAATTTTCCTCCTTGACTTGATACTGTGTCTTACAATGGTCTTACTCAATGCCATGCCCATGGTTACGCCATTTTTCATTCAGGGTTTAATTCATCATGTACTTAAACATTTTTATAAGGAAAAAGTTAAGTTAGTAAGGATAAGAGAGTAGAGAGGATAAGAGCATTTCCATAAATTTTAATGCTATTTTCGTGGTTTTTTAAACATATCCAAACAGCTCTTAGAATGCTGATCAGATCTATTGGGTCTGTATGGGGATCTGAATCTTCTCCATTCACTCCCTGGATGGCCATCATCAGATCACACCACGTTTAATCCTGGGCGGAGAACCAATGCTTCAAAGTTACCTCGTTTGTATGAAAATAGACCTCTGTAGTACTTAGTTTTGCAGGCCAGTGTACTTCTTATCTCTACAAATATCGGTATTTACGCCAAACCGCGTCACACAAACGCAAAAAAAGTATTTTATCCTTAGTTTGCTAATAAGGAATAAAGCTTATTGAAAATTAAAACTGGCTCGTGCGATATTTGTTTTGAAACCGCAAATTGTTATTTTTTTCATATTGTTTTAAATTACCTTGCTATACTTAAGCTTACATTTATTTTTGGGGTGCGACGCTCTGAAGACGTGATTTCGACACGTTTTCTACCCCATTTTATGTCTATACTCCAGCCCCTCTGAAATTTAAATTAAAAAAAAAACATTTCGCACATGTATTTGATTAAAGGCACAGAAGAATATAGATAGGTACATACCTACTAGTTAAAATTTGATGGGCACTTCCATTCCATCATAGAATAAACGCTAGATAATCCTGTTGAAGAAGGTATAATTATGTGCAAAAACGAGCAGATGATTTAAAGTATATGTATCTATTTTTATTGGTATTAATAAATAAAAATAAAAAATGGACAATGAGTAATACACTAAAAAAGAAAACACCACACCTGCCCATTGCGCACGCTCTCTCGTAATTGCTCAGAGACAAAAAGTGATTGCGTAAACTGACAACATTAAAAAGTGCTAGTAGTAGGTTCATCGTGTAATTTCCTTACTAATATTATAAATGCGAAGGTAAGTTTGTTTGTTACGCCTTCACATCTTCAACTACTGAAACGATCATCATGAAAGTTTGCTTACACACGTTGTCAAGGGTACAGAGAAGGACATAGGGTAACTTTCATCGCGAAAAAAAGTATTATTCCCGAGGGAAAGCAACAAATTTTCCACGCACACGTCTCGCGGACGGACGGTCGTAGTCGACGTGCGAAGGCTAAAAGGTCAACAACGAAAGACAGATGCCCGAAAGTTTGAAATTAATTTGTCAAAAAAGTTAAGACAACGAAGATGTAGTTTTTACAGTGCACCCAAAATAAAAGCTGATATTAATTATAGCTACGCAAAATTATGGAGCACGTGTCGGAGCCGTCGGACATCCGCGTACATTTCACAAACAATTCGGTGTTAGCCCAAGGTCGTTGACCCCGGTACATCCATCGACAACGTATTTATCGCTATCTCAACGCCCAGATGTTTATTACAAGGATCCCATTCCGTCAGCGGATGTTTGAGCGTTTGTTCAAAATGGATCCGAGTATGAAAGATGGGCTTCTAAATGGATGGTAACAAATTACGAGCGTGGCTAACGAAGCAGTGGTAGAAAGAAAAGTGTCTGATGTTTTGTTTGTAAGAGCGAAGGATTTATAAAATTGTTCTATAAGTATTAAAGCCCTTTAAAAAGGTTACTCTAAATAAGACAGAATGAAACGTTTATGGAAGGATAACCTTTTTGTTGGGTATCGCCATCAGTATATTCTATACATAAGTAGACACAGTCACTGACACAGCTGGACGTGTGAAGCACGACCAGTGCACAGAAAATGGTGAATAAAACGATAAATTCCAATTCACCAGGTTATATATTTAAGATCAACAGGGGGTGGGTGGGTAGCAATCTTTGCTCAACTGTTCTTGATCATATAAAGAGGGGGACTTAGTTTCGATTGACCATCCGATAAAACAACCAGCGCCCGCTGCATGGCACAATCGATAAACTTTTATCGAGCTTTTTATCATATTATGAAACCAGACAAAATTATGACACAGTGCGTGGATCATTCTATAAATTATATTATCTATGTCACGATGAAATGTCAAGTGCGACTAATTATCGCGCACTGCGTGCATGATCATCAAATGATCACAATGAGCCGCCATCTTGCACAGTTTAATTAGCGCATTTTGACAGGTTGAAGTCGATTAATAGTCTACTACTCAAAGGTGGTCGACAAAAGAGCGCGACAAGCGCGCAGTACAGTATGCCCGCGTGTAGTGCGATTCTTTTCTTAAACTTATCATCGCCAAAAGAACGAATTTAAAACACACTGAATGAATGATTTCTGTCGACGTGATAAAATTCTTTATCGAAGGACGAACTTTATCGCCCTTTCAAATATGTTTCGACACTGTTTAATACATATTTTAGTCATATCGAGGTCGATATGATATACGAACCCATGCCGCGGGCGCAGCAAGGAATCATCATCAACATCAATATAAACTCGAGAGCAGAAAAATCGCACCACAGGCCTATTTCCATACAAACGAGGTAACTTTAAAGCTCTGGTTCTCCGCCCAGGATTAAACGGGCTCTGATCTAATGATTTCAAATTAAAGAATAAATGGAGGAGGCTCATAATGCTAAGGAAACCTAATGGATTCGTTGAGTCGTTTAGCTCAGGGTTAAACTTAAAAAACAATACAAGCTAAAATTACATCAAAAGTATGATAAATGTAACATTGAAAATTTCATACAGGCTCTGGTGTAAACAACGCTTCTGATCCGTTGGGTTTCTTTAGCGATCTGAGCCTCCTCCATTTATTCTTTAATTTGCCATCATCAGATTAGATTCCGTTTAATTCTGGGGCCGTACCGGCTAACGAATCGATTATCGAAAAATCTGCTGGGTTTCAAATTAAAACAGATAAATCGAGCTCCAATTGGGCTAAAATGGCAAACCCTAATTCATAATGTCACACGAACATCGATATCTTCCAAATTACGTCAACAGAAAGTACAAGACGAAATTCCTTACTTTGATTTTTTCTGTTTTAAGTTGAAACTCGATAGACTTTTCAATAATCGATTCGTTAGCCGGTACGGCCCCTGGGCGGAGAACCAGAGCTTCAAAGTTACCTCGTTTGTACGAAAAAAGGCCTGTAGTGCGATTTTTCTGCTCTCGAGTGTACACTACATATCCAAGAAATAATTATTACCTACCTACATCATCGAGCACGAAAGATGAGTGAAAGTGTAACTTGGTAAATAAAAGTATAGGAACATAATAATACCTGACCCACAAAAAATAAAGCAGAAAAGTTGACATTACTAGTTTTGACACTGCCGACAAGGCTAGTAATAGTAAAACTGGGAAGCAAGCTGTGACCAACAGCTAGTGCCGTAAAGGGTCCCGATAAGTGACGAAATGGACCATAGACGTTTATGGCCCGTTATCAGCCAAATGGGTTCGTTACACGCACCACAAGCACTAAAGAAACCACAAAACATTATGTAGTAAGCTCTTATGGTACGGCTCGGGATGTGGTTAACAGTATATCATATTATTATAGGAAAAGCTTTAATATAATAATAATGACGAGTGATCCGATTAACAAATCCTTTCATCTATCTACACGGTTAAATTTTAAGTAGGTATATCTAAAAATTAAATGAGCGTGTCTATTATTCTAATGGAGTAGGTACAGTTAAAAGTTTCAATATTTAAGAATTGGTCAAGATATTGAGGTTTGTTAGTGTTCCAAAATTTTACTGATTTCTGGATTTAGACCTCATTCATAGAATTACACGCGCGTAATCAAAAGAGATTATCTTTTACCTACATAAATAATGAAAATAATAAATATACACACGCATCTTGCTATTTTTGTGAGTTTGCCGATTAATCAAGATTTTTTCCGATATTTCCAAACTATTCATTTTTGAATTTTAACTGGAGGAACATATTCAGAAACGTGGTCTGATATCCCCATTTTAGATATAGGTACTTAAAAATTAACGGTGTAAATGTTACCGGCAATTTGTATTCTCCGGCATTGTATACAATGCCTAGGCATTGTATACAATGCCTGAAACGATCAGGCAATGTATGAAATGATATTCATTTTATACATTGCCTAGGCATTGTATACAATGCCTGCTGGTCCACCGACAATGTGTAAAACAAGTTTATTTCTGTTATCTGGGGGCCTACTCCCACCTTTTTTATAAGTAAGCTTATATCCAGCAAGCGTGTTACAAGCTCTAAATGATATCACTCAAATTCGTACCACGACATCAAATAACAATCTTGTTTTGTGCTGGGAATGAACGAATGATTAGGTACACATAAAAAGCAAAGAAATTATGCTTTGTAAATAGTATACCATTTTATAAGAAATATATGTACCTACCTAGAATAAAACTTTATGTATAACTAGCGGCCGCCCGCGGTTTCACCGCGTGGGAATATCGGGGTAAAAAGTAATCTTTGTTTTAATTTAAGCTATCTACTATCTGTGTGCCAAATTCCAACCAAATCCGTTCAGCGGGGCTACTCAAATGGCCACTTTTCTATTCGTTCGCTAACTTAAAGCTTAAAAATAAGCAATTGAACGATCAAGTCACACGTCGAAAATTTATGTAAATCAGAGACATTGTTGTATTGTATAGAATTGATAAGCCTACGACACGTAATTTTGGAGTTCATGACTTATTTTTAATTTTTAAGTTAGCGAACTAATAGAAAAGTGGCCGTTTGAGTAGCCCCCCAGTACTTTTTACGTGATTGAGGAACAAACATCCAAACATCCAAACCCACAAACTTTCACATTTATAATATTAGTAGGACTAGTTTCCGCCCGCGACTTCGTCCGCGTGGATATTAGAGAAACACATTTGGGAACCTTCAACCAGGATCAGACCAGCCGTTTTTACGCGATTAGGCGGGTCCACACCAAGCGCACTGTCTCATGAGGCAAGACGTTTGCTGCGTTTGGCAGACCTCGCACGAAGCTACTTGCTTGGTATTAGTTATTCTGTTGCTTGGATGGGTGCCTAACCACGTAAAAACGGCTGGTTGGGTCCTAGTTGAAGGTTCCCAAATGATTTTCTCTAATATCTACGCGGCCGAAGTCGCGGGCGGAAGCTAGTTTATCACAATAAACAGAAATGGGTCGAGAGATATAAAAATCCCGTTCCCGTTTCTTTACCCTTTCCCGTTCCCGTTTGGACCCGTCCCCGTTAGGTGCAGTGCAGTTCCCCTTTGTGCTCGTTCCCGTTCCCAATCCTGTTCAGAATTGAATCCACATATGTCTCCTCTCCCTCTCACTCTCCCTCTCCCATCCCCCTTCCCGTCTATTTGGGCGACAATAAATTCCCATTTTGGGTATCAAAAATACTGAACATAGCGTACTGAAATACTATGTGGGTGAAGGACCGAGGGCGACTAAAGATATTGAAAATGGGTGACTTTAAAATACAAATTGGGTAACGGGCGACCAAATTACTATTTGGACGACAACCTTAGGGCACACAAAATATAAAAAAAATGGCATTTATTTTATTTAAAAAAGATTACTACTATCCTAACCGATATGACAAAAAACAAACAAACGAGAAAGCAGCCTTATAAAAACGTGTTAAAAATACCATGTTGGGCAGCTTAAATCAGTTATACCTAATAGTTATCTACTTGGTATAATAGTTGCCCACTCAGTATTTTTGTCACCCATTTAGAGTTTCCTCTGCTAACTTAAATTATTTATCACCCATATGTAGTCGCCGGTTTTGAGTATTTTTGTAAGTTAGTCGCCCGTTTAGTTATTTTGTCGCCCAAAAAATAAACTGCTGTCCAGTTTAGTGTTTGAATATCCCATTTACAGTCGCCTTTAATTATTTCCAGTCACCCATTTAATTAATTCCCTTTTTCATGTCATCATTTCATAACTCGTTCACTCAATCCGTACCATAAATCCGTACCATGAGCTGCCTTTTTGACAACTAGCAATCTTGTTTTACGTCAATTATGTCAAATCTAGCGATCTTTCAGCGATCTTAAAAAAGGTGTTTTTGTGCGACACAATCAACATGATTTAAAGTAAAATGTTCCAAAAGTAGATTGTTCATAGTGAACAATATATGCATAAATTACTCATATTTCTAGGCATATTGAGTGAACTTTCTTTAAAATATGACTAATAAATAAGTTATCTTTTACAATTATTTTTAGATGACAAAAAAATGGTACGAAATCACGAAGATTTACTGTGAAGAAAAAGGCGTCGTATTTAACCACGCCCAGAATGTGAAATTTTTTACTTGATGATTATTTGTTCATTGGGGGATTTCATTTGTAGCAGAACCACAGAATACATAATAGTACAAGTGCAGAACCAGCTTGTTCATAACCTGTGCGACAATTGGAGGCTTGTGATGAAAAATCTCAAATTCTACTGGTATTTTGTTCGTGAGTTCTCTTTCTGTGAGTGAGCTTGTGCTCTTATAAATCTACAAAACTTCCTTTTAAAATAAAACAGTACATGTCTCATTGTTTTTTTATTAATCATCTTCTAATGGGAACATATTACTAAGACAAGTTGTCCCTACTAAATAAACAAAATCAACATTAATTACAGCACGCCCACCTATGATAGTGCTAAGCTATATTAAGGTAGGTACCCAAGTTTTTTTTCGTAGAACATGCACAAAACCAAACTACAAATTTTACAAAACCAATTTATAAAAATAAAGTCACGGCCCCTTTGCTAAGCCTAGCTATAGCTAGCGCAATGGTACAAAATAAATAAGAGGAAAGAAAATGAAACTTTATTACTTGATATGGGTATTTATTTATGATAAGTAGGTATTCACTTTTCAAAATGAAACATCTTTTCTATAAGTATCTAATCGGAAGCTTATGGCGTTTATGGGTTTATCACCGTATGATTCCCTGGCAAACCTGCAAATAACCAAAAATAATGTAAGTAGGTAGTTAGATACTCTAACACAATTCAATCAAGCGGTTGCGAGCACTTCAGTATAAAACGACTTATTTACACTAGGTACTTGCTCTTAAGACCATAAAACAATAAATATAATACACCAATTTACTTACATGAACTTAAAAGACGTTGTGACAATATTCAGCTCTTTGAAGTAGAATCCTATCCCGTTTACTGCAAAAGTATTAAATTGTCCACTTTTAAGATATCACGTGTGTGGTTGATTTATCAATAAATTATTAATACGTGGTTATAAATTATATCAATCGAAGGATTATAGCTGTTTAGTGTTTAAGTAAATATTTTTTTGATCACGAGACGAGTGACATATTTACGCTACGCATGACATAAGTAGGTAGGTACCTCTTTGTTCATGTCTATTGTTGAAACCACAGAATAAATAATCACAACATAGCGTATTTTTTCCTATATCTAAGCAAGGTATAGACAAATTATTAGTAAAATTATTCGTTCTTTCCCAGTCCTTTGCGGGAATAATATAAGGTTGTTATATTATCATAGTTTGTTTGACAGAAATGTCATGGTACGAATCTATGTAGAGCTCATATCAACATCGCTGGAAAAAAGATCGTTTTGAAAAAGGCTGGTTTAAACAAGCTGTTATTGCTTTGTCATTATAACACATTACATTTTGCATTAATAATTTTCATCATCAAGACTTCCTCATCACGAGCACAAGTAAGTCTTTGTTATACAAACGAAAGGCCTCCACAGTGTGCGTCAAAAATCTTCTAAAATATTTTGTTGTTCAGTGTGAAAGTGTTGTATTTATAGTGTTCGTGTTCACTCTGATAATTTATTATAAAAGAATAATAATAAATTACGCTTTATTGCACACAAGTAGAAATATTACAGAAAAGGGGACAAAAATACAAAGAAGAAAGTATAGAAAAGGCGGTCTTATTGCCAATCAGCAATCTCTTCCAGGCAACCATTGGATGTAAAATAAATAGAAAAAATTAAATATAGGGGAGTGGGTGCAATGATAAAAAGGGAAGAACAAGTGTGTTATATGAATACATACAATATTTATACCTAAAGATATATACAATTAAAATAAAGGAGAAAATAAATAAATGGTCAATCAGAAGAAGAGGAAAGGAAATGCCTTCTAACTCTATCTCTAAAGGACTTGGGAGTCTGAGATTTGTGTTTACACGGACAGTCGCCATCAGTATATCGTAGCAGACAAGGTGACCAAATACTTCTGATCAGTTTAAAATGTCAATAAGTTCCATACACTACAAGTTACCTTTACAAGTTCTGATGCCTTATTTACTTTTACAAGTGACTGTGCGAACCAAATAAATATTCGTAATGTTCGTGTTCATCATGCTCTTGTTCGTTCGTGTCTACACGCCTTAATAATTTTGATTCCATCCGGCCTGTCACTTTTATGATCGCCAAAGGATCGCTAGATTTGACGTATTAAAATGTATGCTTAGGGTTGCTAACAAGAATCTTATATTAATAAGATTCTTGGTTGCTAACCAACATAGTAGGTATATTGTATCCGGCGTTATTTTACTTTTTCATGGGTAGATACCTACAAAATAAGTATCGAAAATACTTTATACTTAGATAGACTTACTTAGACGTAATAACGCTTACGATTATGGGAAGAATGTTAATGTTAGGTATAAGAATGGGACGGATTTCTGTGAGCGTTAGAATGGCTGGTTGTCTGTATCGATTCACGTCAGGCTGGACACCAAAAGTTGCTCCCTATTTGCTACCATTTACGATTTACCTACAGTCAAATAATTGCTAAACTTTGAAACAAAATAAAGGGACTTCAAAATGACCAGCCATTCGGATATCAGGCATAAGAATAAATAAAACTTATTCTTATGTAGGTATCAGGATAGCCGGTCAAATCCCGGTTGTGTAAACTATTCAAATTCTGGGCACTCGTTGTCTACACCATTAACTCTAAAAATTCATGTTATTATTTACTTGAGTAATTACTACCTGTATGCAGAACAAAGAAAATATGATTTGTGAGTTTATCCTTACTATACTTGGTATCGACTATAAGTTGACATAGTTTCTTCCAGAAAAAAATGTTATAGAACTTGTAAAAGATAGTTACTTACTTAAACTTGCGTTAAGTTGGCAACCTTAGATATTTTTTGACAAAGAGTGAACGAGTTAAAGATGATCGCAACAAAATTGCTAAGAAATTTGAGGTAGAAACAACCTTCTTTATAGGACGTCGTGGTACGAAAAGTCAATGTAAGACCTAAAAGACATTGCTATAAGAGCTCGTTGTAGGCCCCCTGTTATAAAAAAATAACCTCGAAATTTAAGGCTCACGCTCCGCTGCGCTACGCGCTCGCCTTAAATTTCTAACCTAATGCAGGCCACACACCATCCAATCGATCGTCCAATCGATCCAATCTGCAGCTCGTCCATACGTACACCACACACGATCAATTCTAACTGTCCAATCGGCAGTGGCGATCGATCGTATGATTTTCTTAACCGACTTCAAAAAAAGAAGGAGGTTCTTATAATTCGATTGTATATGTTGCATCATTGTTATTTTAATTTGAAAGTTGTTTTTGTTTTTATTTTTAGGTTTTTGAAAGAGACTTTTATTTTTTTAAAGCTTATTTATTTTCAGCTTTTTGGTGGTAGCTATGCGTATAATATTTTTCAACTCTATATATTTTCAAAATGTTAATGTCCTTACTCAACTCAATTTCCATATTCACGTTGTCTATCCATTTTCCAACAAAAAATCGTATAATTCGGTTCATAAATAAAGACATCAAGGTAGTTAATCATAATATTTTCAGGATTACTTGAATTGAGAAAGGCTGAACCGATTTTAAAAAGAAAAAATGTCGCAAGAAAATTCTTTGAAAAAAAAAAAAATCATCAAAATCGGTACATACATATCGAAGATACGCGCGAACAATGATAAAAAATATATATACAATCCAAAAGAGAACCTCCTTCTTTTTTGAAGTCGGTTAAAATACCAAAACCTTCTTCTAAATGTAACAAATGCTTTTCTGGTAAGCGCATCAAAATCGGTTCAGCTAAACTTGAGATAATCGCGGACTAACATACATATACAGGTCAAACTAAGAACTTCCTTTTTTTGAAGTCGGTTAAAATACTAAAACCTTCTCCTAAATTCAACAAAGACTTTTCTGAAAACCGCATTAAAATCGGTTCAGCCAAACGTGAGATAATCGCGGATACAGGTCAAACAGAGAACCTACCTTTTTTGAAATCGGTTAAAAGAAAAAAGAAAGAAAAAAATAATCATCAAAATCAGTCTATAAATATCGAAGATACGCGCGAACAATGATAAAACAAATAAATACAATCGAATAAAGAACCTCCTTTTTTAAGGAGGTTCTTTATTCGATCGTATGATTTTTTTAAGAAAATCATACGATCGATTGCCCACTGCCACACACCGTCCAATCGGCATGATCCAATCGGCATGATCCAGCCATTTTGATTTTTCCGTCAGTTCGATCGTCCAACCGATCCACGGCCACACACGGTCAGTTTGGTTGGATCCAATCGGTAGTTTCATGCCGATTGGACGATCGATTGGATGGTGTGTGGCCTGCATAACCCGGGACCTACAGGAGTAAAGCAGGTTCGGTACTTGTACTATTATGTATTCTGTGGGTTCGGTTCCAAACTCAATAAGCCGCCCTCGAGCCCCCCCCCCCCCCCCCCGAGCCCCCCTCGAGCCCCCCTCGATCAAAATCTTTTTATTTTACACATTGCCTGTGGACCAGCAGGCATTGTATGAAATAGACAATAATATTCATTCTATTTCATACATTGCCTAAAAGGGCCAGGCATTGTATACAATGCCTGCGTTTCATACATTGCCGGTGACATATACACACACAATCATTTAACCTGAATAAAGATTTTTTATAAAACAATACCTAGACGACGAATAGACGAGGCACAAGACTGAGTGTAGGTAAGCCAAAACAGCATAGTTAAATTCTAAATTAAATTAAAACATATCGATTGTGTGTTACTTGCAAACAGCGGGCCAACAATCCTAAGTAAATATACGCTGTTTTGTCAATAAAAGTGTGTTGAACGAAAGTCCATAAAACAAAGGTGACGTCAGGAGTGATTGGAGTGAGTGACTCAAAAAATGAATACGTACTCACAGACCGGCGATACGCAACGGTTGCTCCGTGCGTGAATCATGCCAAGTGTGTGAGGACCTAGTATGATTGATCTAGTAGTTCTAGTACCCATGATAGATTAGTATCCATTAGTACCAATATAAATAAAAAAGTTTTGTAGACAATACCACCAAACGCCAGCGACCGAATGATCTTTTCTTTGACGACAGCCAGCACTGTAATGGATACTCCACACGTACCGGCCCGGCCTGCAGGATCATACGGAGAAGCGCAGCCTTCCGTCCAAATCTCAACGTGTGTAGGGGAGGCGCGGTCTCCTCAGGACTTAAAGAGGCCGCGTCTCCCCTTGCACGTAGAGATTGGCGATGCTGCAGGCCAGGCCTGTGCATGTAGAAGATTCATAGCCTTGTGCTAGTTATCCTCTCGTGCGCAGGACACAGAGGCTTTAGCTGTCGATTGGTAAGACGCGGCAGCCAATTCCTATAACCTATCTTCAGTAAGATATAGGTCTACCGATCTAATCTGGTCTGGATCAGTTACTAGGCAAATATTGTTATTTCCCGTCATTTAACAGAAACTTCTATCCAGGCAAGAAATATATCATTCTTGAAATGATGAAGAGAACATTCAGAATTCCTTCCCATATCTAAACATCCATTTTAAGTAGTTATTCCACTACAATAGAATATATTGTTTTAAATTTCCATGGTTATTGACGTTGATAGAATAAACTAGTTCTAGTTCTTCCGTGATCATGGCGCATGCAACTGCGCCGAAATATGGGAGTCTCAAAAATAAACAGGTATACAATAGAATAGATAGTAATTACGTTATATTTGTAGAAGCTGTGTCGTGCTGATATAACCAAGCACGCGATAGCTTCGACTTCGACTCCTCACGTCATTCAATAAGAAGGCACTATGTAGGCATACGCTCGCTCTCAAGATTTTTTTATGGACGAGTACCTAATGCGAAAATGGCGCTATCGCGTTTTCGTAAACCACTTCTGGTCACAGTCTTTTGTTCAGTCAAAATTGTAAAGAATAGATAATTATACGTATCGTCAGGATTTTTAAAAGCCTCTGTTTTGAAGGCAACAATAGTGCTGCAAAGTGCTTTCTTTGCTAGAGTATAATAAATTAGGAAGTAGGTATGGAATTATTCATACTCGCAAATGCCAATATGTATGGAATGTCATGAACGCTTAAAACGTCAAATGAAACTAGCTAATCCGTGATTTCTAAGAAAACAGTTTACTTAGTAACAAAAAAAACTGTTTCGTGACTGAAACTCACTTTGATTAAATCACTGAAGATAGTGATACGTTTGAATTTGTATTCAATTACGTTCTTTAGAGGTTGACGACATGCACTAGATAAGAAACGTTTTCGTGAAATAAACTGTATTCCCTGTGAATATATTATGTAGCATCGACATCACCCACCCACTTTTATGTCCCGGTCCCCGCAGTTGTGGCGAAGGTCTTCCTTACTTATGGATGGATAAGATGTTGGTTGATCTTATCCATCCATGCACAACTCACAACGCTGGCCCAATGTAGATTGATGGGTGTTAATAACTGCAAAGGCAGCCGAGAGCAACGGCATAAGGTGCCTTCCGAAGCACGGAGGAGCTCGAGATAAAACTTTTTGGACTCGTAATCGCACGTTTACTGGACTTTTTAGCCGATTGAACGGAGAAGGTACTGCGTTTAGGGTGTGTGTGATGTTATTTGTTTGTGTGTGCGCAAACGCAAATATTGCCATTTTTCTCCAGAACGGTTTGATCGATTTAGATGGGTTTTTCTGTAATGGGTTTGTAGGTTATTGGAGGGAGATGGTTCTTAGATAAGTGTTATGGTGTTAAGCCGCTTGCTTGCCGGAGTGCTTCAGTAATCATTTTTCAATTTATCTCCAAAACTATTTAAATAGGTTTGTAGGTTATCGGCGATGGTTCTTAGATAGGTGTTATGGATATCCGCTAGCTAGGGGGTGTTGCAGTAATAATTTCCCCATTTATCTCCAGAACTGTGACCTGACCGATTTAGATGATATTCTGTAATGGGTTTTTAAATCGTTTGAAATCACTGTACATTCACGTCCTTTTTTACACCCTACGCATACGCACCTGCTTTTTGAATCCCACCCTTGCCGTCTCGAGTCGCAACGATTACGTGATAAGGATATATGGTCTAGCGATTTCGTTGTTTAGACTCGAGAAAGTCACGAAATAATATCAACAATTCTGCATTCGGAGCAATATTTTTATCGTCGTATTTTGGACGTTTGTCAGTCAGCTTTTCTTGAATCCAATAATTCTTACTCTAATATTAATGCAAGTTCAATTTTAATGCTTACAAAAATAGTACTGTTGAATTTGAGTGCCTTTTTAACAGATTGAACAATTATAATCGACATTAGTTCATTCAATTCCAATCGCAGTTAGTTCACTCATGATGATGATCGCACACACTATATTGGCTCAATTTGACGCTGTCGCACATGATGTGTTGTAATGTAGATATGAGGTCTTTACCTATGAAATTGCTGATATTTTGTCACATACAGAAAAAAAATCTATGATTTTAAATTTAAATATTGGTTGTAACTTAACCAAAACATTTTTTTTCGCTTATCGTAAATAGAATAAGTTAGCATAGTTTTCAAACATTAGAAATTAAAAGTTTTGTTATATGAGTGTTCACGGTTGAGAAAATGCTAGTATGAAAAATACCAACGTTTTGAAAATTCTCCATACAAATCGCAATTTCACAGGTAAAGACCTACCATGAATTACAATTTCAATGTCGAGCGATCGGGATTGTTGACAACATTAGGCCTGCTGGTTGTCCTTAATAATGGACAATTGCCTTAAAAACCAGTATTCTATCTTCGTATTGATATAAAGGTATAAACCACTGGCAACAGTTAGACGCCACTTCCTGCCACCTGCTAGATGGGATCGCTCCCTTCGTCCCTGCTCTTGCATAATGACAGATGGACAAGTGCAATTCACCCCAACTTAAGATGGTTCTATATATTAATTTACATACATAATAATATGATGCATAAAAGTTGTGTTTTAGATTAGATAACACACTTCGTGAACCACTTTCTTTTCTAGAATAGATGAAAAAGAAAAGCTTACAAAATAAAATTTAGTTTAAATTGATAAAACCTAATATTTTGTAACTTTGACTTAGAATGTTATGAATTAATTATTAGGGTTTAATGATGTTTTTATAGTCATTTATAAAGTAGAGAATCAATAGTATCTAAATATTAGCACTACAAATAGTTACGAAGCTTTATTCAAGTCAACAAACGTTCGACTGAATTTGAGCAAAAGAAATAAAACAAAACAACATACTGAGTCACACTTATGTCGTAACAATATTTTATTCTACTGCTGATCCCTAAACCTCCCAAGCAGTGCTTGCATTATCGTGTGTGCACTCGCATAAACCGTGACCGGTAATACGAAACTATGGTTCGATAGCAAGGGAACAGGTAAATTATGTTACATAAAAATAGGGTGGTAAGGAAATTTTACACATAAACAATACGGCAAGAAGATATTGAACGTAGCTTTTACCTAAAGAAAGAATGACAACTTATATATTAGTCCTTCTACAACGGATAAATTATTGGACCCAACGTCATATTGTGCGGCGCCATTGAAAACGCGCTCATAATTTTCCCCAACGAAGCAGCAGTGTTGCTTGGAGGAGCCGGCTTGTACTGGAGGGACGTGTGGGAGTATTTAACAGTTTTCCGTCAGAAACATTTGAAGTTTTTTGATGATCTTCACTTTGGCATGACAGATTACCACCCGGTAGCGATCGAAGACTTCCTACATTGACGGCAGCGGCAGCAGCCGTGCGGGCGTTGCGGTGTAGCGGTATCGGCCTTTAGAAGCGATAATGATGAAAATTTATTCGTTCGCCAACCAAAAGTTCCGTGAAGTTAACGAGTCTACGCGTCAAATAAGCTCATCATACAACATCATCAATGAGATAGGTAAACATATGAGCATTGAGTAGTACTGCATGCTTGCTTGTACCTTGTACTAGCTAGCTGGAGCAACGAAGCGGCCCGTGACACTCGGTTAACCACATTGTAATTTGAAATAGTACACCTTCCACGTAGCTGACTACTGCGCAAACGCATGCGTAACGTGCCGATACCCTAACAAAAGGTTGTATGATTTTCAACGATTGATCATGGTAGGGAATCCTAGTACATTTCTATAGGGTTCAAATAATACAGCGCCATCTATTTGCATCGATAGGCAACTCTGCTGAGTTATATCAGTGTTACCACTTTGTTCAATTATTAAATATATTTTTTTACATGTGGCAATATCGGACTGTCATGTGAACCAGGGTCCGACCCGTAGACAGAGAAACCTATAGACAAATTGACGGCATCTGTCGCATTCACACACGAAAGAGACAGACTTATGCACACGTCTTGCATAGAAATGGGACAGAGCGATATGATTTTCTGTCTCATACTACGTGCCGGTTTTCTCATGTGTAGCAAACTAGTTTGCTAAACAAACTTTTGACAGTTCGTCGGTGCTTCTTCGTAATCAGAAAGAAAAAAGTGTTTTGTGAGATAATTCGTTGCGGTGTCTCTTTCTAAAGTAAATTATTCAGTTGTTAGAACAATCATACACTTAATAAATCTGTGAAAATGGTTCGATGTTGTGTAATAGGTTGTAAAAGTACCAGTGATTGTAAACTTTCAAATATATCATTTCACTCGTAAGTATTGTAGATTTTATCAAGTATTATGCATTAAATTCAATTGTTATTTTAAATTTTCGTTATAGAACAGTTTAATATTCGTTTAAATTCAATCTGAACATGTCTAAAGTTCAAGTAGAGTATTTTATAACCTAATCACTAATTTGGATTGTGTTGCCAGTACTCTACGTTAATTTGCCCATTTTCAAATTGCACCATACGTAAATCGTTTATAATACAGAAGCTAAAATATGATTAACCTTTACAGATTTCCTAAAAATTAAACAGTACGTACTCGTACTTACCCTATGGATTGATGCAACACGCCGGACAAATTGGGCCCCAAAAAAATTTTCAAGAATGTGTAGCAAACATTTTGAAAAAAATAAATGTTTTGAATAAAGAAAAGAAGAGAAAGAAGAAAGTCACTGTTCTAATCCCTCTATTCCTATGCTATTCCACTTGTGGTAATATTTTTTTGTTACATTTGTCTCATTTGTTGTAAGTATGTTGGTTGTTATTATAATTTAGTTATTATTTCAGGCTCAAGAATTTTAAGTCACAGTGACAACAGCTGCTGTAAACTTACCTCCTTAAAAGAATAAATTGTAATGTGATTGCATCAACTTTAAAAGTAAGTTTAAATTTACTTATAAGTATGTAATAGTTTTTTGCAACAAATATATATATTTTTTTGTATGTTATTACAGTTTAGTTACTATTTCAGGCTAAACAATTTGGAATTTTACTCTCAGGGCGCTAATAGATGTTTTGCATCAAAAAAGCATTGCAAACAGTACCACGTAATGTAACGCGCGCAACAGACCGCGCTTGTGTGCGTCGTCATGCCCAAAGAGTAAAATATGGTCGCGCTCGTGCCGTGCTATGCTACACACCGAGGCGTGCGGCCGAGTTGAAATGAAAGCGTGTGTGCGTGCGCATAAGATACATTGAGTTCTGACATTTCGAAACCATTGTTTGTTACGAAATATTTAAATTTTTGATAATGTTTCTTTGGAATTAAACTAATGTATAATGTTTAAAATTTGTTTTAATAAAAAAACTATATTGTTCTTAATTGGACCTTCATTATCATCATCAGATCTGTTGATTTCCCAGGTATAGTCTAGATTAGAAGACAATAATTAAATGGTCCTGTCCTGATGACGGGCAGAATACGTATGCTCAACGCTGGTCAAAGGTCTTTTAACGCAATTTATAAAAGTGGTTTCATAAGTAATGTAATCGTTATTAATGAAAAATAAAAGCATTAAATGTTTTATTTGATGAGTTTGTTTTGTTTTGAGTTTTCTAAATATCCCTTCTAATTCTCCTAAATCTCAGCAGACGTTCAGACGCATTAGGACCACTTGCGGAAAAGGCGTCTCTTTCGTATTTGGTCCATTTCGCAGAACGTTCATTTCGCATTTAGTCCACTTTCTAAAATAACTCCTTTGCGAGGCGAGGATTGATATTTTTTTGTTTTTCATAAATATGGAGAAGGTTAACTTCTATATTTTCAATCACTTCGATATTTTTCTTTTCTTCGTAATACGTCACCAAGGTACAGTACGAGGCATATATCTTGAAATCAGGTGGGGATTGCGCGGAACGCGTATTTTGGGCATGCGCAGCGGTGAGGGGTGCGGGCGGCGGGATAAGGACGCGCGCTAGGTCGCTCACAAGAGCACATGTGCGAACTTATCCCCACTCCGTCAGAAAAAATACAAGATATATGCCTCGAACTGTATTAGGTACAGAGAAAAGAAAAACAAATTAAAATAATTGAAGTTAACCTTCTCCACGTTTATGTGATCCTGGTTATTTTGTGACGTAGTTACTAAAAAGAAAAAATATCACAAAGTGAAAATATGGAACAAAATTCTCCATAAACGAATAGATTTATGTAAAGAGAACAAAAACAAAATAATTTACCTTCTCCCATATTAATTTATGTGAAAGTTCACCAAATGTTAAATAAACGTTCTGCGAAAAGGACCAAATGCGAAACGGACGTTCGGCGTTCTACGAAATGGACCAAAATGCGAAGTGAGTGGACCTAATGCGCTTGAACTGAACGTAGTAGGTTTAAATATTATTGCAGATTGCAGACATTTGTTTTCTACTTAGTGCATAAATCTGGGGTAAAATTGTTTATGTAGCAACACCATCTGTTTATCGTCCTGTCTCACACGCGGCCACGCTGAGCAGTCGTCTATAGGTTTCTCTGTCTACGGTCCGACCGAAACCACTTTTATGCAGGGAACTGAGAACGAGACTGAGACCGAGAATTATGAACAACATTGAAATCTTACAACAACTTGGCAAAAACTGATGAAAAACATGTTAACTAAATAAAATTATGTGTTTTTATTTATTACATTAACAAAACATGCTAGAAATTATAACGTTTGTATGTAATCAATATTCGAAATATAATTTGTTAAGCGAAAGTTATCTATAAAAAAATAAGTATACAGGATAGTTTTTAGACCTTTTGTCAAATTGACATGTCTTTCTTTAATAGCAATACTATCAATTTAGGTATATTTTTATTTTTTTTTCAAAACTTTACTACAATCAAATTGAATTTGTCACTTCTTTCCTAACACATTTTGCAAACCACATTACCACACTAACCAGTGCGAGGCTTCCCGGTCCAGCTCCCCATCAAAGTATACGAGTGAGAGTATGCGGCATGCGCCTAGGAATTAAAATTAAAATTTTCACGACTGCCCTGCCAAAAACGAACTAAAAAGTTAAAAATAACAAGTATTATTGCAGTCGGGGGACCGTTTTTGGAACATTTTTTAATCAGGGAGGTGTAATAATACTTGTTATTTTTAACTTTTTAGTTCGTTTTTGGCAGGGCAGTCGTGTTTTTAATATCTTTTAAATTAATTTATTTTTATTTCAGACATTTTAGTGACCAATTATATAGTTTTGAAATGTGCTCATTAAGGCCTTTTATTTGATGCCCATATTGTATTAATTGAAGAAAAAATGATTTTTCATATTTGAAAATGGCCATATTTTTTTTTCACAAATATATAGCCAGTGTCACTCGGAAGATGTAAGGATTCTAACGATATCCCATACATACAAATCCGTTGAGCCATTTATAAGTTATGGTGGAATAAAGAAACTTACATATCCACAAAAATACAAGAACTTTGAACACATATACACTCCTATTTGGTCAGTCGTGTAAATAAGTGGCTGTTAATGAGGGCTTTTCCAAAGGACTAAAAACTGTAGGATCGATAGATGGCGTTGATAAATTAAGCACTGTCAACTGAGGCGCATGCAGAACCTACGCTCTGAGTTCAACCAAAGTTGTGTCCACCGAACGTCACGCTCTAATGTTTGATACGCCGTTAGAGCAAATGGTTCCACTCGGAGCGTAGGTGCTGAACGCGCCTCAGTTGACAGTGCTTAATTTATCAACGCCATCTATCGATCCCTCAGTTTTAAGTCCTTTGGAAAAGCCCTCATTGTGAATTTATGACTTACTTTTCGCAAGGGGTCCTAAATTGATCCAGTTATCAATATTAATTACTTAATGAGAAAAGGGATGAAAGTGAATGTAACTAAGACTAAAGTGATGGTGTTTGAGAGAGATGAAGAAATGACTGACTGTACGGTAATGTTAGGTGGCGAAAAAGTGGAACAAGTCCGTGAGTTTGTATACTTGGGGAGTTTGTTCACAAGGGACGGAAAGAGTGAGGAAGACATAGAAAGACGAGTGAAGAAAGGAAATTCGGTGAGTGGTGCTATACACTCGGTTATGAGTAGCCAAACCGTTTCTGCAAAGGCGCGAATGGCTATTCATAACGGAGTGCTGGTACCGACACTGATGTATGGAAGTGAATCTTGGGTATGGCAGAAGAAGAATGAAAGCAGAATAAATGCGGTAGAGATGCGATCGTTGAGGAAAATATGCGGAGTAAAACTGAGTGATAGAGTGAGCAATGAGGTGATTCGCAAAAGGTGTGGTCTGAAAGATGATATAGTGACAAGAATTGAGAAAGGAATGCTCCAGTGGTTTGGTCACTTAGAGAGGATGAATGAAAGGCGAATCACGAAAGAGATATACTGTGCGAATGTGGAAGGAACGATTGCACGAGGGCGTCCCAGAAAAACCTACGCGGACCAAATAGAGGTTATTATAAAAAAGGCTGGTGTACGCAGTGACAAAAACCGCAGGGCATGTATGAAAAGATTGATGGATATGAATGAAGCGAAAGAAGTGTGCAAGGATCGTAGCAGGTGGCGATCCATAGTCTCTGCCTACCCCCATGGGAAACAGGCGTGAGTGTATGTATGTATGTATGTATGTATGTACCAAAACAGTACAGGTTTTATTGCAAAACTACGTACTATATAAAGACGGTCTCAAAATCAACATGTTTGTTACGTCTGATGTGCCGTGTCGGTCGTATATCTATTCTATACATTTGCATCAAAAATTTGACGTATATCAAACACTATCATTTCTCGAATATAAGTTCGATTCACCTCTTCCAAATGTGAAAAATATAAACTATCCGAGTAATCTTCTTTCTTAATATTAGCTAACTGCTTATTTTTGGTTCACGATTTTACTGGAGTTGAAGTTGACGTCACAATGGTGGCGCCACTTACCTTAATAAATGAAAGCGTTATTGGAAACTAACCCCTGTTAGTTAATAAGGCGTCACAATAATCTGTCTGATCGACCGTACGGCTTCGCTGGCGTCCCCCTTCTAAATAATAAATAAAAATAAGGCGTAACAATTGTAAAAAAATACTTTTCTTATCACACGCAAACTTATATTGACGCACTGGACCGCATCGCACTGTAACCAGAGGCCCTATTTTTGAATAGCTTGATTGGCGTCGAGCACTCTTTTCTACTGATTTTCGTTCGACATCTCATACATTTGAGTCAAATGATGAACAAATATCCGTAGAAAAGGGCGCTCGACGCCAATCGAGTTATTCAAATATAGGGCCCCAGATTTGTAGGTACCATTTAGGCCGAGAACGAGACCCAAGACCGAGAGTTAATTTTTGGTCGAGACGAGATCGAGATTTCGGTCGGACCTTATTGTGTGTACTCGAATTTGGTGCGTTTAAAGTACTCTGGGTTGCGTTTCTTTTGTTTGGAAAAATTTTTATTGTTGTTAATACTTAAAAGTAATTTCTTCATTGATGTTCGTTGAATTGTGCTTAATTTCCTACTAATCATCGTCGAGTGCTATTTGTGGCTGTTTTTATAAACATTTTTTCGAGAAAAGACTATGTGAACTACATCAACAAAGTTCTTGGTACGAGTACCTACGGCGCCTATTTACATTATATTTTGTTGTTCCTGATTGCTTGCAGTGTGGGCTACAGGCAAGGTAAATAAAATAATGCATTTTCGCTATCTTAGTTCTCTCTATTTAAACATAAACATTTCAACGTATTAGGTACTAACCTAACCTCATAGTAATAAAAAGTTGCATTGAAGTTTATACATTTTCTGCGACATTTCGTACCATTTATTTACCTTTGTTTAAAAACAAAAACAAAGCAAAAATAGGTAGGACCTAAACTTTATGAAACAAACTTATTGCTAATAAATTATATCAGTATGTTTTATATTTTCTTCAATGTTGATCTGTAAGTGAAGTAAAATCACAACTCTTTGTTTCAGATGTTACTACAGTTGCCACTTGCCACTCCCAATCACAATGCTATCTACTTTTAAAAACAGTTAGAGGCATGGGCAGCAGTTACTGGAAGTATTTTATGAGCAGCGGGTATACATATAATGAAACTCATTTTCATTGTTATTTATGTGATGTTAAGTACTTACTTACTTGTACTGCATTACCTTTGTGTCTATAGTGTGTTTACACATGTAATATAAACTTAGCATAATAGATATAATTACTCATAAAAAGAAATAAAAATCTTTTTCAGCATATTAGGATGTTTTTCATTTTTTATCTATCTAGATAACTCTTTGGCAAAGTTATCTGGTGTTTATTGTACAGTAAATTACAAGCTCTTAACAGTTTGTAATTTTTTGTACAATAAACATCAGATATCTTTGCCAACTAATTTTCATTAAAATATTGAATAGGTAGGTACCTACCTACGTATACCTATAGCGATGTTGTTCACTTCGTGCAAAAGAGATGGCGCTGTATACTTGTATCCGGTTGGATACAAAAGAAATGGGTGAGATTGCCATCTATAACCAGTATATAATATTAATCTATGCGATTGATTTTCTTATTTAAAATTTATTGCTACACATCAGATGACGTCAGTCACGTCACAGAATAAATAATAGTGTCGTGAAATAAAAGACTTTTTAACGGATACTAGCGCGGTTTTATTGAAAGTACTTTGGTAATTAGTTAGTATTTGGTTTGATTTTTGATTTTCCCGACGTTGAAACTTATAAAGCTTGAGAAGTGAATAAATAATAGTGTCGTAAATAAATAACTTTCAGACCCTTGATTGGGTTAGGAGTGTTGGGACGTTGTCATTGGGTCAAATTGATGTAATCAGGTTGAACGGTCGAATCGACTACTTACGTCCAGAATTCTAATTTGCAATTTTATAATTTCATAGCGAGGCATGCCAGAGTATATCTTATTATCTGATTTTTTTAAAGTTTTGGTTACCATTGGTTCATAATTTTCAAGAAAAAGAACGCAATTGCTTCAACACAAAAACCGGATACACGCCATAAAATAAAAACAAGACAACAAGACAGATAAAGACAATACATTCAAAGAAAGAAGCCAAGAAAATATGGAGCGAAAACACGACGAATCGTTAATTTACATTAAAAATTAGAGTCATTAAAATATAAAACAATATGAAGAGTTCTAATGCTAAAGTAGCGGTAGAAATATTATCGTAAGCTGTAAAAATAACCATATTTTAATCGAAACAGTATTGTTCATACACTCACCTTATTGTTTCAGTGTTTTAAGTTTACGAACGTGATTAATAAAATTAAAATTAGCAGAAACCGCAGTGACTCAAAATGATACAGCGAAAACAAATGATCCAACATCCGATATGAAGTCAAGAGCGAAATTGGAGGGCGTAGTAAGAAGTGAGACTACAGCTGAACTCAGCTGAAGCCAGGATAAACGTCAAGAAGAATAATTAAAGCTAAGGGCAGCACGAAAGAAATAAGGTCAATATACATAGATTTAAGGTGTGTAAGATAGGACCAATTTCTTTTCAATTCTATATTGTGGAAGCTTTGTGGAAGCTAGCTTGTCAATATGAATAGCTTTTACTTTTATATATTTATTCTTAATGTTTATATATTTTTCTCTGTTTATAAGCTGTTAGCTATCCAAAAACAATAAATAAATAAGTATAGCTCAGCGGATTCTGATTGTGTTTATTTATGTTGTCTGTATTGGGGAAGCAAAAGGCGAAAAAAACCATAACCTTAAAAAAAATCCTCGCATTCACGAAGTCTATTGTTAGACAAATCTATTTTAAAGTGAAGCATTCCAAAAACAACCAGTAGGTCCAGTTATCGCTTCTAGTGACCGCCAACGCATCAAGAGTGAGCGGAAACGCGTCCACAATGTTACTGGGGCACATCCAGTTATTCAATGGTCAATGTCACAGCATCGCTGATTGATATCGTCGAGTGGGCGACAATGGAAACGTGTCACTCATTTTACGAGACTCGAGGCATTCAACATTTTGCTTCAAACAGCCAACACAGAGAAACGTAGTTACAGTTTTGTTTTTACCACATTGATTACCTGAGGGGCAATTGACAAACTTTCGCATGGCAATCCGTATTTCGTTTTATGATGGAATAAAGCCTCGTATATAAAAGTTAGCCTTAATGGCGACTGTGAAGATAGCCACTATGCGCGTGGCTGTGCCCCACCACTCGCCTCCCTCACCCCCTTACATCGAAATTGTGATCTATTCTACGCCACAGAATATATACTGTCTACGCATCGTTTCGCGCGATGTCGCGAACCGCCAGTAAACGTGAAACGTAATAGTGTAGGAAAAGAAGGGAAGGTAGTAGACCCTCACAGTAAATCCTCAGTAGACGAAACTTTACAGTATGATAAGTATCATAAATGAAACATATTTTTTAAATTATCCAAAACTTTTTTTAAATATTTGTTTGTACATAGGTTTTGGTTCATACTATATTACATCCCTGCTAAGTTTCATCGACTGAGGATTTAATGTTGGGTCTCCATACAAAAGATTGCTTCATTTCCTACACTAGTAACGGCAATGCCAAAAAAAATACGACCCTTGACGAGCATCATTGGATAATTCGATGCACGATCACATAAAAGTTGTCGACTGCGGCAAAATGCAGAATCGAGGACATTCGAGGAGAAGGTTGCACGCACCTCGTCCGCAGGCTTTGTGGGTGTGATGGCGACGGTCTCGTTGAAGCAGAGGCAGGCGCAGTAGTGTCTGTTGGCGTCCACGTCTGTCAGCACTGACACGTAGAACCGCGGCTCGGACCGCTCCGTCGACAGGGCCCATCCTTGCGGCTGACAGAACTGCAACAAAAAGTCAAACATCCTTTCCATATGCTGCCAGGTAATACGATTCATTAAGTCCTTGTCCAGAACTACGCGCGAGTGAAACGCGTTTCGTTGTACAATTTTCGCTTAGGACCAGCGACGTCAGCAACGTATGCAATATCAACATCGTGTAACCTTAAATCACGTGTAAATTCGCGAATTCGCTCTTTTTGGACAAGGTCTAACTTCTAGTATATAAACGTCTCCTTACACGAGCTTACATCCGCAAACTTAGTAAATGAACGAACTTAGTCCCACCTCACTCAGTATTCTGCTATAATAATGCGAGTCACAATATTCATATGCAGTCTACTCCTATCTAGCCCTATTTACCAAACTTTGTAGTGGGTACTTATTTACCTAGTCTTGGACTGCACAACACAACGCTTCGATAAAATTTTAGCGCCTTGTGTAAAATGGGTGCAGAAATAGCTAAGCCATAAGCGCTCGCAGACAGAGAGATTCTTCGAATTCCTTTACAAGCCAAGGTTCAACGAAAATATTACACTAAACTTTTACTACACATTTTTAGAGCCTGGAGTAAAATTGTAGTGCAACAATGTTAGTAAGAGAACTTTATAAGCAGTGGAACAACTAATAAGAAACAAGATATAAGTAATTTTAAGGTCCTTTCTGTATCTGCAATGCCTATGCAAGATGGGAATCTTTCTGTATCTGCAATGCCTATGCAAGATGGGAATCTTTTGCTGTTCTGTAAATATTTGAGAGACAAGAGATATCTTACCCATTCTATACCGTCGTGGAAAGGTGTGTCGTCCCAGTTGGTCTCCGGAAACCGTTGGAGTATGATGCCGTTGCTCAGCCCGCCTCCTGTAAGTAATAAACTTCATCAATAATGCAGAATCACACAAACATATTCATAATAGAGCACTTAAAGTCCAAAAATAGGTAATAAGGTCGAATTTGGTTCTTCATCATACGCAACGCACGCATCGCATCAAACGGATTTTATGATTGTTTATGAAGAAAGTGTAACTCAAGTGCGTTTACACACTGAACCGCATCGTATACAGGACGCCGGACGATCTTTGATTCGCAGGTCCGTTGGGTACAATCAGTTGGAGTTGTTTGGTTGGGGACTGATTGGAAGTCCCCTAGCCAAACTAACATTTTCAAATCTTTGTTAACAAAAGCTTATAGTGGTGGCCACTTACTTATTAAGTACGCCAGTCCATTTTCATACAAACGAGGTAACTTTGAAGCCTTGGTTCTCCGCCAGAGTTTGATCGAGCTGTTATCTGATGATGGCTATCCAGGGAGTGAATGGTGGAAATCCAGATCGCTATACACACCCAGCATTCTGAGAGGTAAGGATCAGATTTTTCAGTTTTAGGATATCCATACATTTTAACGCTATTTTCGCGTTTTTTGTAAACATATCCTTCCTTACATCTCTTAGAAAGTTGATCAGATCAGTTGGGTGTGTACAGCGATCTGGATTTTCTCTATTTGCTCCCTGAATGGCCATCTTCTGATCACATCTCGATCAATCACTGGCGGGCTTCAAAGTTACCTCGTTTGAATGAAAATCGACTGGCGTCCTTAATTATATGGCCACCATTATACACTCAGCGTCAGAAAAACCGCACCTTTTAAAAAACTTCTTCAAAGTTAGTTTAATCCTATCTAATTTAATGGTAAGTGTTGTTATATGTTTCTTCCCCTTCGGACATAGCCAACAGTGTCTAATAACCATTGTAATACTTGTCGAACGGAATCAATTACTGAGATTCAGTTTCCGAGCCACATTACATTGCCTCATTTTTTGCAATATTTGAGCAACTTCATGGGCAATAGTAACCATCTTAAGAATTCCTTTTTTTTTAATTGAACTGTTGAAGTGTGTTTTCTCTATCATCTCGATAGCGAATTTACCCGCATTTCCTGTATTGACCCCTTTTATTTTACTTTTATAGCGGCGCAAGCAATAACTCTTTAAGCGTTTAATTATGGTAACTGTTATGTTAATAAAATCAAACAATTATTAATTGAAAGCTCAATAAATGTACTTTTAATAGATATCAACATTTATACAATAAAACGTTAGCTAGCAACAGCAGGTGGCCAAGTCTAAATTTATTTTCGAAAAGGTGCGGTTTTTCTGACGCCAAGTGTTCTGTCATTCCCATACATATGTTTCAAGAGCGAAACTATAACGAAGATTTTAAATTGTTACTTGGCTAGCTCGTCTCGCTTGTTTTAATTTTTTATAGTTTACTAAAGAAAATAAAGATAAAACAAATCTGGAGAAATTCCTAATAGTGATGAGAACTTGCACTAAAAAATATTTTTTACAAAATTTTACCAAATCGCCGTAGGTACTTTCTTTAGACACCAATCGAAACTGACTAAAGAAGACACTTAACATTGTTGAAAACTTTAAGCAATGACTTTGTAAATTCCTGATAGTGTTATCTCCAAAAATGGAGAACTGGTTGTGATGTCATTTAAATTTTAAACGAACACTCGACGCAGCATAATGTTTGCTAGGGGAAAATATGGCTGGGGGAAAATATGGGTCAGTCAGTATGAAAAATGTCCTAAATTATTATTTTTCTGCACACTATGTAGTGTAAAGAAAATTTGTTAGTCGTTAATGCAGTCTAATAAAAGCACCAAACGTTTTTGTAATAGCTAGATATTTTAGTAATGAGAGCACTATCATAATGTTAAATGTATGAGACATGTAATGAATAAATGTAGTTTAAGCACCTACCAAGATAGTAAATAGGCAACGCGCACAATAGCTAGCCCTTTGCGCATAAATTTACAGGATCTTAACGATAAAAGGAAACGTGCTTTGAATAAAGAAGCGGAGGGATCGGTATTGCTTATTTAATTAATAGTTGAGCTTGGTTTTGTAACGGAAAACGCTTTTCAACAGTAGGCCGGTACGCGATATTAGAAATGCCTGTGGGGTACAGACACTGCCTGCTCTGTACCGCTCTGGGTTTTTCAAATTAATAACGTCGAAAAAGCCTGTGTGTTTCAGAGCACCGCTTGCTCTGTATCACGCGGGGTTTTTCAACAAAAAATTTAAAAATATCATCCTAAAAAGCCTGTGGAACACAGACACCTTGCGCTGTGATCCACAGGGATTTTATAAATATAAATACCCCGAGCGATACAGACGCGTAAGGCACTAAGTATCATGAAACTTGGATATTAAACTAAAATATCAAATCTCTCTTATCAAAAAAACTTTTAACTCGTCAAAAAAACATGGGACATAATTTATTTTTGGTAGGTCCTTTTAGAAAGAAATCCCCAAAGAACAGCTGTTTTATCGTAATTTGCAACATTTCTCGAAAACGGCATAGCACAATCAAACTTTTCATTTTACCTACCTTACCTAAAAATGTGTATAATGTGTGTAGGGAATTGAAAATATCCTACCATAAATAATATTAATTGAGAGTTTTACAAAAATTGATATTTTTTTAAAAGAAAAGTATTTTGTTAGTTTTTCGCAATTTCTGAGTGCAATAACTAACAGCCGAACGTTATTTAATTTTTTTATTTTGTTTGATAATGTTTGTACCTACAGTCAACAGCACATCAGATTTAGACTATAGGTACTTGACCTTGTGACCGCCTTTATGCCGTACGTTATAAAAGCTGTTTTGCAGTTCAACTGTTTAACTTAACGTGCTGTCTTGTATACCCACATCAAAGAGTACTTTTGTAATATAGGAAATAAAGAATCTTGCTGGCTTTTTCTGTTAACAAGAAAATTATAATCACTGATAATGTGTTTTTTTGTCTTTTTTGTAATATTCTTTATTTAAAACAAAAATATTAATGAAAAAATAATAAATCGAAATGAAAAACACATTAAGTATCACATAAATATTACTTATGTCAGATTAGTGATACAATAAAACATAATTAGGTATTGTTTATTAATTATCCAAGAAACTTGAAAATGCGCTCTATCAAGCTACCACCCGCGACGTTCTTAGGAACCAAAGTCTGCTATATTTTAATCCAGGTTAAAAAAAACTATCTGTGTGCCTTTCATCCCAATCCATCCCATTTAGCATAGCCTGCCATTTTTATGGGTTTTAGAGAAAAAATATTTTAACATACACAATAAATTAATATTAATAGTAGGATAAACTAAAAAAAAGTACCACTTTAAAAAAATATCGCTAGTAAGACTATAAATCACTATTTTAATATTCTACATAATTTACGGAAACATGAAGAAGGAATACTTTAACCACAACTGTAATTTTCTGAATTGTCTGTGTTCCACAGGCTTTTTACGGTGATATTATAAAATTTTTAGTCGAAAAACCCCGCGCGCTCCAGAGCAAGCGATGCTCTGAAACACACAGGCTTTTTCTAACGTTATTAGTTAGAAAAACCCAGAGCGGTACAGAGCAGGTAGTGTCTGTACCCCACAGGCATTTCTAATATCGCGGCCGGTACAGTTTATTATATTTGGATTTTTTTGAAAAGTCGCTCCTCTACTTTGGGTTATAAGAAAGATAAGATTAATGTCCCACAGAAACCACATATTTTTCTTATTACAATCTTTAATTATTTTGTCCTAAAAGTGACATCGATATATTTTTTCACTACCTGTACAATCAATGTAAAAAATATTAGTACCTACCTCCCAAAAATAAATTATACATCTTTTAGAATTTCATCATTTTCATAATACCATAATGATCCAGCTAAAATGCTAAACTATACACAATATAAAAATGTCATCTTTGCAAAAGTTGTTCAGCCTGATGAGCATTTTTTTTGAGGTATAAAAATCAAAGATCTGGAACACCTGATGCAGAACCATAACACTGCTAAAATTTTCTTATGTAACTACATTTAAGTTCATTTAAATGCATACGCCGAAGTCATAAAATCCACGCGTACAAAGTCGCGGGCATCAGCTAGTACCTTATAATCCAATCCACTAATTAACTTTGTCCAATTCGAATGTCTCAATCTCAATTCTCAATAACCACCCGAAATGTGGTAACAGAATTTCTCAATGGATAAAGCAAAACAACCCAAATTCTGAAACTGGCTGAACACATTATGAACTAATGAGGGCAATTCCAAAGCAACTCCCTTCATTAGAATTAAACACCCTTTCCCCTGAAAGAAATTACCGCATGGAGGCATTTCGTGTAACATGCGGCGGGGAATGTGAAACTGTAGCTTTGGATTTAAGCTTTATTACAGGTTGCTTGGTTAGTGTTTCTATGAGGGAATATTCAACAATATGAAGTAGACAATTTTATACTTATTTCGTCCAACCTGCATTGGGTCTGCGTTGTGGTTGTGGGTTAGGTTTATTATGGCCCATTCTCTACATTCATCAATAAGTTTTTGGTGGTATTTGGTTGGGTGAATGTTCTTACGCATTCCTGGGTATGCGTTAATATAGCACAGGCTGTGAGCAACGGGACCGGAGTTATGTGGGAGTGGGACTCTCTAATACACTAAAATTCCTGCTATGTCCTCAAAGGCCCCTGGAGTCTGGATGTGCGGGACTCAGAGCCGATGATGATGATGATAAAAATAAATTTGTTTGCAAGCAATAACCTTCTTTGTAATCACGAATTTATATATCGAAACTTAGCTAGAAGTGGAACCTTTAAGTTGCATAATGAAAAGCACAAGATAAATAAAACTGATTCAATGCGATTAACTTTTAATAAATAAAATTCTTCTAATAAAATAAAACTTTAATAGAATTACGGTTGGAATTTTTCTGAACACACAAAATTATCACCGCAGTAGAGAATATGCAAAGAAAACTTGAATAGACCGTTAACATCATCCTTATCATTATCAAAACATACATATTATGATTATAATAATTATACATATCTCATAATATCTCATGTTAACAAGACGGATTATTAAATTTCGACAGTTATACTTATCAATCTTATCACACGGGTTGATAACATATTCATTGAATGGCGGATTCAAATATTCAACCATGCGACTCACGTAAATGACCACCGCCCATTTTGGCGTCCCACATCCAAGGCATCGCACTTCGAAATACATAATGCGAAATTCAATACACCGAATAATAAGGTCCCTTTAAATATTTAACTTAGATATAGTATATCATTATCTATGTGAAGAATTCACAACCCTCTCGTCTCTTCCTTCTGGAATCTTTTATCGTTACTCTATCAAGAATCCGTGATTAAATCGATAAGTTAAATCAAAGACAACTTACAACCAATCAAAGTTTACTTTTGCTATTGCTATTAATTACATAAATCTGTTGATCGGATTTGAAATGCTCATCACGCTACGGATTTGTCAAATTGAGGTTGTGTTGATGACCTGGTGAGATTAATACCATTATAACCATTAAAGCCTAATTTAATTTACAAAATACATTGAGAGGGTTTATACAGCACACGCCGCCATTAGAAAAAACATAGTGCTTATACTACAGTAAAATTTAGACATGAAAAGGAGGTAATGGTTGCATCAAATCAGGTATTTTTGGTTTTTTGATATATTGTTGGCAATACCAACAAAAATCAATGGCTAATTTGATTGGATTAATAAATAAAGACGAAATTGTGAATTGTGTCCTTATAGTCATGGATTGAAATACCATTAAAAATAAATAACGATAAAGAAAAAATAACGTTAAAAATACCGTGAAAACATTTTATCGGTAAATTTACCGGTAAAAATAACGTTAAAAATATTTTACCGGTAAAATTAGCGTTAATATAGCGTTAAACTTTACCGGTATAATTATCGCTAAAAAAATAACGTTATTAATATGGAGGAATAACGTTAATTTTATAGTTTAACGGTAAAAAAAGCAAGAAATAACGTTAATTTCAATGTAACGTTATCTAAATTAACGTTATTTATTGACATAACGTTAATTTTAAAATTAACGCTAAAAAAAAGTAAAAAATAACGTTACATTAAAAAATAACGTTATCATTCCCTGCTTATAGTGCACTCCGAAGAAGCTTCAATATTTTCTAGCTAGTCGTTTAGTTTCATGGTCTTTTATTGCTAGAAGTGGCCACTTTTTAGAGGACTATGTTCACTCATACTCTAAACAAGTCTCTGAAGAACTCGTGTGCTCACGGATTCTACACTCCCTTTTGAGCCATTCGTCGAGTGGACTATTTGGCGTGCGATAGCGATGGCGGGACTCAATTACAGAAATCGAATCTATTTTTAGGGTTCCGTACCCAAAGGGTAAAAAACGGGACCCTATTACTAAGACTCCGCTGTCCGTCTGTCTGTCTGTCTGTCTGTCACCAGGCTGTATCTCATGAACCGTGATAGCTAGACAGTTGAAATTTTCACAGATTATGTATTTCTTTTGCCGCTATAACAACAAAAACTACAACTAAAAACAGAATAAAACAAATATTTAAGGGGGGCTCCCATACAACAAACGTGATATTTTTGCCGTTTTTAGTACGGAACCCTTCGTGCGCGAGTCCGACTCGCACTTGGCCGGTTTTTCGTTTAGTACGTAACTACTAGAATCTGTATGGAAATGTACTTGGCATTAAACTAATGCAGCGAATGGAAAACTGCGAATAAATACGTTAAAGCGAAACCGTTTTGTATAACATCTTAATAATAATACAATACCTCGAAGGCAAATGGAAAATGTAATTCCATTTCCATGAAATGCACTTTTACACCATGGCATTCTTTATCATTATTTTTTATTAAAAAAAAACTATTTCAAATCCAACAAATAACATTTTGATATTTCCGTAACTAATTTATATTTTTTAATTAACTATTTTTTTTGTAAGAAACAGCAGATTTTTTTCGCGATTCCAGAGTTGTTCCCATAGTAAAAGTTGTTTACTTTGATCGTTCAAAGAAACAGTTTTCCCATTTTTGGTTCATTCATTAACACGTTGTTACGTATTTCGTATACAATTTAATGTCGAATAAGTGCGATCTCGTCGGGTTGCATAAGAGAAGGTTAACCGGTGGCTATCTAGTTAGCGGACTGGTTTCAGTGCACCGATGCGTGCGCGCAGGTTATTGTATCAGAACCGTGATGTGAAACGAAAGGCGCTACCTTGTCTAAGCTCTTGTACGAGTCGATATCTTGAATTAGGTATCTGTCTACTTGGTCTTAAAACCCTTCAACCTTTGATGGGAAAGTCTATAATAGTTATTCGTGGTAAGTAATAAATAAGAGTAGGAATAAATATAAAACAACTAAACTACAGAAAAACAAGTACACAAATATAGGCACACACAGATTTAATATTTTGTAAGTATTAGGTGAATTATTTGCAATGCAAAAAAGATCGAGACGTCTAGTTATATTATACTAGCTTCTGCCCGCGACTTCATCCGCGTGGATGTTAGAGAAAATCCTTAGAGAACTTTCAACCAGGATCGGACCAGTCATTTTTACGTTTCCCGTTCCCGTTCCCTGGATGTGCATGTCCAGGTCCACGTCCATGATGTGTCATGTCCACCGTGTTGGACTTCAAAATAAATGTCATTTTCGCAATCACCATCCCATGAAACCTCAAGAACGACATCTACATCAATTTTCATGTTTACTTACCCCATTTACACCCTAAGGAATGATTTTCAAAATAACAAAATATATGTTTGCTATTTTTTTTAAACGTGCTCCTACGAAGTTTAAAGTTGTAATGTCTATTTTTTTCCATACAAAATTTGATCCCCATTTTCACCCCTTGCGGGGTTAAATCATGTCCACCGTGTTGGACTTCAAAAGAAATGTCATTTTTGCAATCGTCATCCCAGAAAACCCCAATAACGACATCCATACTTATTTTTGGGTTTACTCACTCCATTTACCACCTATGGGGTTGATTTTCAAAATCACAAAATATATGTTTGCTTATTTATTTTTAGACGTGCTCTTACGAAGTTTAAAGTTGTAATGTCCATTTAATATTATTTTTCCATACAAAATTTGAACCCCATTTTCACCCCTTGAGGGGTTAAATCATGTCCACCGTGTTGGACTTCAAAATAAATGTCATTTTTGCAATCGTCATCCCAGAAAACTCCAATAACGACATCCATATCTATTTTTTGGTTTTTTTACCCCTTTTTACCCCCATTTCATCCCCGTAAGGGTTGAAATACTAACAATATACGTTGCGTTAGATTTCCATCCATAAGCCTAAATTATATATTTAGCAATTTTTACATCGAAACTAAAGGATTTTCTTCAATACACAACTTCATCCCCCTTTTGACTCCTTCGGGGGTAGAATTTTGAAAAACGCCGAGACCCGTATTTATTAATTTTCAATCGTCAGCCTAAACACAAAATTTGAAGATCCTAGCTTCAAAACTGAGGGACTATCATACAAATTTTCATCCCTTATTTCATCCCCTTAGGGATAGAATTTTCAAAAATCCTTCCTTAGTGGATGCCTGCACTGTATAAGGTATCTGTGTGCAAAATTTCAAGTCTCTAGGTCCAGCGGTTTGGGCTGTGCGTTGATAGATCAGTCAGTCAGTCAGTTAGTCATTCAGTTTACGATTTTATATATTAAGATAAGAGAAACAGTAAATTCGTTTTTTTTTTATAATTCATAGAAGCAAAGAAGGAAAATTAAACTCTCAAGAAGGAAGCAAGTTCCGCAGTTCGCTGCTCAACAGCTGGTTTGAAATTATGTGGAAATTTTTAAACAGCTTTCTACACGATTCTACTACTTTGGTTACTAGGTACTTACTACAATACTTTAGTACTTATTGAATCACAATGAGATAAAATTTTTACAACTTACACTGATAAATAGAAGCTGAGCCAATGCTGTCTGTGGATTGAGCTAATGGTAATTAAAATTGATGATTTCGTTTCCACCCTTTCAGACGATTAAAAAAATAAGGGCTGGGATTTTGGGACACTTAATGTTTGTGGTAAAGTTATGTGAGTTAAGAATAAAAAAAAAATATTTTGCATATTGTTATGTATCAAAGTCATCAGATAATTCAGATGGCATTGCGGTTGCACCATTTTTTTAATTTTAGACGTGTATTACCATTTTCTTAAGACTAAGTAGATTCTATAAGCATTTTGCAAAACAAACCGTTAGGAGAATTTGCTACAAACGTGCGTTATGAAGATCAGATTGGAGTAAACGTGAGGATGCTTTACTTATGTATGCATTACACATTGTGTTACTCATACATAGCTAAAATGAACAGCATGACGTAACTGCCAAAGCCAGTACGTAATGCCTATCTATAGTCTATACTAGGCAATAGGTCATTACGATCGCACAACGAAGATGTCTGACATGCGAAATCTCTATCCAAAATTATCGCCGAAATGTTTGAGTTTAAAATTATTCACATATTGATATTAGAAATTTACTTTCTGAATAAAGAATACCTAGCTCAAATACTGATATTGTAATTTGACTTCTGTTTCAATATATTCGACATCATGCGTAATTTCGAGGTCTCCCTAGGGATTTTGCGAAATCCCTGGTATACTTCATATCTCTGCGGCATACACATAACAATTAAACAAATTATAAACCACGGGAAAAAACGCAAATTCACAAATTTTGACGGGAATTATAAAAGTGGTAAAAATTATTTTTTTAGGTCGTCATTATAAAATGGGAAGCTAAATAATATGCAAGATCAGCATCCTAAAATAGACTTAAAGCTTGGCGCAACTGAACTGACCCATTTTGGTGGCTGCTCTCCGCGGAGCCAATTAGGGAGTGGGGGGCCCCTATTCGTACTCAATCATTTTTAAATAAAGCTATTTATTAAATATCGGGAGTTATTATAGTCGGTCCTTGCCCCTATAATCTCTCTCAGTATCCTAACTAATATTATAAATGCGAAAGTCAGTTTGTTTGTTTGTTGCCTTCACGACTCAACTACTGAACTGATCATCATAAAATTTTGCATACACGTTGTCAGGGGTACAGAAAAGGACATAGGGTACCTTTCATCCAGAAAAAACATACAGTTCCCGAGGGATAGCAAAAAACAATCCACGCAGATGAAGTCGCGGGCGGCCGCTAGTGTACTATAAACTCGTTTAGCTTTTTTATTTGCTCTCTGTTATCATTTTCTTATTCTCAGTAGGTATTTTATTTAGAAAAAAAAAGGTGATTTTGACATGTTTTGTTGCATTTTCAGCTTCCCTTTGGTCGGCTATTTTCGAAACCAAGTTAAAAGCCAGTTGCAAGAGAAAAGTACGGATTTGCAAAGACAAACCTCTACATCATAGCAAGAGCAACTGAACGTCAATTTTCTTAACAACAAAGCATTCCTACATTAGTAACCTAAATCTATTCACAAAGTCGAACGCGTCGAACTTCTTAGAGTATGCGATCAAGGTCGAACAAATTGTGTGGCACTTCGGCATGATCGAATGGCATTATCTTCACATCACAAGTAATCTGAACCATTCTTGCACTTAATGATACTCAAAGTAGTCTTTACCGACCCCCTACCAACCTGGGGGTCTACAGCTAACGTTTTATTAGGTGGATGGAGAGTTTTGGAGCGATTTTGTCGAAAATATTTATTTTAATTTTGTAAATTGATCAATTGGATATTGTCCATAAGCCATTTTTAATGTACACACAGTTTTTTAAGAGAGGTCTCTTGAAATTATCAAGATCGCGCAAGACCGCACTTCTACGACCTCCGTGGTCGAGTGGTTCGCACGCCGGTTTTCAAGGCGTCACCATCTCTTGAGGTCCCGGGTTCGATCCCCGGCTGGGTCAATGTAGAAAATGAACTTTTCAATATTGTCTCAGGTCTGGGTGTGTGTCATACCACCGTTGTTTCTGATTTCCATAACACAAGTGCTATAGCTACTTACTTTGGGATTGGAGCAATGTATGTGATGTTGTAAAATATTTATTTATTATTTATTAATTAATTCAAACAAATATTCTAATGCGGAAGTAAATGTCTGCCTGTTTGTTAAGTTTTCCCTGAACGAATTTTGATTATTATGGTATCGAGATTGAATGTAAAGTCTGTCCATCCTTACTTGTCTTATTTAGTAAACAGATTTTGACAGTTGTCATACGTCTTTCAAACTTAAATCATTATTTAAAAATATGTTAGTAACTTTATGAAATTGTTGTAAGTTAATTAACAATTTATTTTGTAATCTATGTGTGGAAAACCATTTGTTGTATTTTATAAATGATTATTTCAATAAAGAGTTGGGTGAAGATTGTTTACCATATAAGACAAGTAAGGATGAACAGACTTTAGGTTTGTAGTTTTCTTTACCTTTCTTGGAAACGAAATTCCACACGGACGAAGTCGCAGGCAAAAGGTAAGGCAATAAATCTTATGCAAAAATTAATAACAGCAAGAGAGTTACTTACGAACGACTAGACTGTTTCCAGTGTAACATAATTCACGTCGCCAATTTAAACCAAGCAAAATATGTTAAAAAAACGGTAGATGCGACGAATTTCATCTCAAATTAGTTGATAGTTTGTTTATTTATGAAGTAAGCATAGGCAAACTATACTCTGTTAGACGCAACGTGTTAATAAGTGAACACTTGACGCTTATGCTCGAACTAATACTTACACTTAACAATAATATGTTAAATACAGACCCCCTACTAGACAAAGTCACATCAATCTTTTTTTTGCTTTGCGAAAAAGATGTATCCCTCAAGACCAGGGTAGGGCCATAGTGAGGAGTTTGGTGGGTATGCCCCCCTCTGCTCCGCCATGCCTGCCTACAGAGGCCGGGTGCGGGATCGTCGGCTGGGCAGAAAAAGAATATCGAAGGGTCACGAAGCGGGTAAGAACTGTAATTCCTCACTCTATAAAAAAAGTATATGCTACAAAAACTACCTAAAATAGTATGTCTATCTTCTTTAATCTTTGCAATCTTTGGTAACAACAAATGTTTTAATTTCATCAACAACCGTTTTTGCGTGATTAGGCGGGTCCCCATCAAGCGAGGCAACTTGGTGGGGTGGAGACCCGCCTAATCACGTAAAAACGGCCGATCGGATTTTGATGAAATTAAAACATAGAATACTTTTTTATGTTCCCTAAGGATTTTCTTAAATGTCCACGCGGATGAAGTCGCGGGCGGAAGCCAGTTTATAATAGGTATTCAATTCAGATTTGGAACCAGAGTCATCTCCATCCCCGTCCCGTTTTAGAACAGGTTGCGAGGATATAAATCAATGAATAATATATCTTGATATATCCATTATTATTTTACACTTTTTCTTTAATTTTACCAGCTTACTTACCTCCCAAAAATTATCAAAATGATATGTGAGGATACGCTTACGACCTTTTGTTCTCGAGATCCAGGTAAAAAGGTCTCCACAGCGCATCCTCACATATCTCCTAAACGCAAGATCGACAAAATCTGATTCTTGGTGACAAATTCCGACAAACTAACGGCTACACACTCGAGTTATCAGATTTTCGCTATGACCTTCCTTTCTCAAGATCCAGGTAGAAAAGTCTCCACAGCGTATCTTCACATATCTCCTAAACGCAAGTTCGACAAAATCTGGTTCTTGGTGACAAAATCCGACAAACTACCGGCTACACATACGAGTAATCAGATTTTCGCTACGACCTTCCGTTTTCGAGATCTGTGTGGCCCAGCTGTAGAGACGTCTCTACAGCTGAGCCACACGTATCTCCTAAACGCAAGACCGACGAACTCTGGTTTTTGGCGACAAAATCCGACAAATTACCGGCTACACAATTACACATACGAGTAATCAGATTTTCGCTACGACCTTCCGTTTTCGAGATCTGTGTGGCCCAGCTGTAGAGACGTCTCTACAGCTGAGCCACACGTATCTCCTAAACGCAAGACCGACAAATTCTGGTTTTTGGCGACAAATTCCGACAAATTATCGACTTCATCATGGCATAGTCAAAAAGTCAGATTTCCAACTTTTTTTTTGTGGCCCAGCTGTAGTCCGGCACGTCCCCCTAAGGGATGATTTTCAAAATAACAAATTATGTGTTTGCCTTTTTATTTTTAGACGTGCTCCTACGAATTTTAAAGTAGTAATTTCAATTTTAGATTCTTTTTCCATACAAAATTTGAACCCCATTTTCACCCCTTTAGGGGTTAAATCATGTCCACCGTATTGGACTTCAAAATAAATGTTATTTTCGCAATCGTTATCCTAGAAAACCCTAATAACGACATCCATATCGATTTTTGGGTTTTTTATCCCATTTCATCCCCATAGGGGTCAAAATACTAACAATAACGATATACGTTGCGTTAGATTTCCATCCATAAGCTTAAATAATAAATTTAAGTAGCTATTTTTACTTCGTAAATGAAGGATTTTCTTTACACAACTTCATCCCCCTTTTCACCCCTTCGGGAGTAGAATTTTCGAAAACGCTGAGACACGTGTATATTAATATTCAATCGTTAGCCTAAACACAAAATTTGAAGATCCTAGCTTCGAAACTGAGGGACTTTCATACAAACTTTGGACCCCCATTTCACCCCCTTGGAGGGTGAGTTTTGAAAAATCCTTTCTTAGTGCACCCCTAGACCTCATAAGGAACCTACGTGCCAAATTTGGAGTTTCTAGACCCAGCGTTTTGGGCTGTGCGTTGATATGTCAGTCACCAATCAGTTTCTTCTTTTATATATTAAGACTAGCTTCTGCCCGCGACTTCGTCCGCGTGGAAATTAGACGAAATCCTTTTAAGGAACCTTCAACCAGGATCCGGCCAGCCATTTTTCCCCATCAAGCGCGCTGCCTCGCGAGGCAAGACATTTGCCGCGTGTGGCGGGCCTCGCACAAGGCTTCCAGTTCCCGTTCCCGTTCCCGCTCCCGTTCCGTTCCCGTCCCGTAAACGTCCCGTAACCGTCCCGTACCCCTTCCGTTTCCGTTCCCATCCCGTTCCTGTCCCGTTCCCATCCTGTTCTCGTTCCCGTTCCCGTCCCGTTAGGGGGCGTCCATAAATTACGTGAGGTGATTTTGGCAATTTTGCGACCCCCTCTCCCTCCTTGGTGAGATGTCGTGAGATTTGGCTCGACCCTCTCCCCCCCCTATATATCTCACGTGAGATTTTTCAAAACGTATAATTTTAGTGTGATTACGTTATTCTGTGCTTGCTTGCTTTGCATTTATTTAAATAATCATTATTGTTTAGGATTTAGCCATATTTTGGTATGAAAAATGTTTAACTTTATTTAACCTATTTTTTTCGCGATACTGTTCCTGCAGAAAAAAAATTACGTGATATTTGCCGAGACCCCCACGTGAGATTGGGTGAGATTAGGCTCGACCCCCTCCCCCCCCCTAAATGCCTCACGTAATTAATGGACGCCCCCTTATATTCCCGTTCCGTTCCCGTTCCCATTCCCGTTCCGTTCCCGCTGCGTTCCCGTCCCGTAAACGTCCCCTAACCGTCCCGTACGCCTTACGTTTCCGTTCTTGTTCCCGTTCCGTTCCCGTCCGGTTCTTGTTCCGTTCCCGTTCCCATCCTGTTCTATTCCCGTTCCGTTCCCGTTTCATTCCAGTTTCGTTCCTGTTTCGTTCCCGTTCCGTTCCCGTTACGTTCCTGTTTCATTCCCGTTTCGTTCCGTTCCCGTTCCGTTCCCGTCCGATCCCGTCCCGTACTCGTCCCGTACCCCTTCCGTTCCCGTTCCCGTACCCGTCCCGTTCTAGTTCCCGTTAATGTCCTGTTCCCGTTCTCGTTCCCGTTCCCGTTCCGTTTTGTTCCGTTCCGTTCCGTTCCGTTCCATTCCGTTCCGTTCCGTTCCGTTCCCGTTCCGGTTCCCGTTCCCTGGATGTGCATGTCCAGGTCCAGGTACATATGTGTCATGTCCACCGCGTTGGACTTCAAATTAAATCTCATTTTCGCAATCACCATCCCATAAAACCTCAAGAACGACATCCATATCGATTTTTATGTTACTCACCCCACTTACCTTCTAAGGGGTTGATTTTCAAAATCCCAAAATATATATTTAGACGTGCTCGACTACGAATTTTAAAGTTGTAATTTCAAATTTGTATTCTTCTTCCACACAAAATTTGAACCCCATTTTTAAATCATGTCCACCGTGTTGGGCTTCAAAATAAATGTCATTTTTGCAATCGTCATCCCAGAAAACCCCAATAACGACATCTATATCGATTTTTATGTTTACTCACCCCATTTACCCCCTAAGGGGTTGATTTTCAAAATAACAAAATATATATTTGCCTATTTATTTTTAGATGTGCTCCTACGAAGTTTAAAGTTGTAATGTCTATTTTATATTATTTTTCCATACAAAATTTGGACCCCATTTTCACCCCTTTAGGGGTTAAATCATATCCATCGTGGTTGGACTTCAAAATAAATGTCATTTTTGCAATCGTCATCCCACAAAACCCCGATAACGACATCCATATCTATTTTTAGGATTTTTTAACCCTTTTCACCCCCATTTGGAGTTGAAATCCTAACAAAAACAATATACCTACGTTGCTTTAGATTTCTATCCATGAGCCTAAATTATAAATTTAGCGATTTTTACTTCGAAAATGAAGGATTTTCTTCAATATACAACTTCATCCCCCTTTTGACCCCTTCGGGGGTAGAATTTTGAAAAACGCTGAGACCCGTATTTATTAATTTTCAATCGTCAGCCTAAACACAAAATTTGAAGATTCTAGCTTCAAAACTGAGGGACTTTCATACAAACTTTCATCCCTTATTTCATCCCCTTAGGGATAAAATTTTCAAAAATCCTTCCTTAGTGGATGCCTACACTGTATAAAGTATCTATGTGCAAAATTTGAAGTCTCTAGGTCTAGCGGTTTGGGCTGTGCGTTGATAGATCAGTCAGTCAGTCATTCAGTTTACGATTTTATATATTAAGATTAGTTTCCGTTCTCGTTCATTCCTGTTCCCGTTCCCGTATTATTTTTCCTTAAAAAATTGAACCCTCGTTACAGTCCTTTAGGTGTTGAATAATGTCCACCATGTCGTGTTGAACCCTAAAATAAATGCCATTTTCGCAATAAACATCCCATAAAACCTCAATATCGACGTCAACATCGATTTGTTTGCTTATTAGTTTTTAGAAATAGGTACTCATATGAAGTTTCAAGTCGAAATGTCTATTGAATATTATTTTTCTATACAAAATATGAATCAAGTGAAATTTCACCCTTTTAGGGGTTGAATCGTGGCACCGTGTTGGACTTCAAAATAAATGTCATTTTCGCAATCAACATCCCATAAAACCTTTTGACGACATCCATATCGATTTATGAAAAAAAGTATAAGTACCATTTCTTAATTTAAATTTCAAATACTGTTTTTAATGGTATGGTTGAATAGGCAGATCTTTTAAAGACCTCCAGTGTACCCTACTCAAATGAATGATATTCTATCCTATTCCATTCTATAAATGGGTTTATGTTCCCCATTTACCCCTAAGGGGTTAATTATCTAAAAAATCGCAAAATACGTGTTTGCTTTTAAAAGTTGTTAGTTTTTAAAAGTACTTCTACGAAGTTTCACGTCAAAATGTCTATTTCATATTATTTTTTAATACAAAACTTTAATTGCATTTTACCCCTTGAGGGGTTGAAACATGGCCACTATGTTGGACTTAAAAATAAATGCCATTTTCGCAATCAACATCCCATAAAACCTCGACAACGACACCAATTTCGATGTTGGGTTTTATTTACCCCCTAAAAGGTTGAGTTTCGAAAAACCATGAAACACGTGTTTGCTTATTTGTTTTTAGAAATACTCATACGAAGTTTCAAGTTGAAATGTCTATTAAATTTTTCTTTTCCATACAAACTTTGTACCCCCATTTCAACCCTTTAGGGGTGGAATTTCCAAAAATCCCTTCTTAGTGGGTGTTTTCATTGTATAAAGTATCTATGTGCGAAATCTCAAGTCTCTAGGTTCAATGGTTTGGGCGTTCCATACAAACTTTTTATCCCCATTTCAACCCTTTAGGGGTGGAATTTCCTAAAATCCCTTCTTGGTGGGTGTTTACATTGTATAAAGTATCTATGTGCAAAATTTCAAGTCTCTAGGTTCAGTGGTTTGGGCTGGGCAAAAGTCTGTCAGTCACCCCTTCACTTTTATATAAGAGATAAAGATAAAAGGCCCGGAAAATGACACGGGCATTGATGAATTAAATATAATATAATATAATATACAGGGCAAGGCAAACAAAATGAGTTATAACATGCACTCATTACAAAACTAAATTAAACACAATATGTGAATTAGCGCTGTATTTTTGCATTGTTTTTAGGGTTCCGTACCCAAAGGGTAAAAACGGGACCCTATTACTAAGCCTCCGCTGTCCGTCTGTCTATCTGTCTGTCTGTCACCGGGCTGTATCTCATGAACCGTGATAGCTAGACAGTTGAAATTTTCACAGTTGATGTATTTCTGTTGCCGCTATAACAACAAATACTAAAAATATAATAAAGTAAATATTTAAGGGGGGCTCCCATACAACAAACGTATTTTTTTTGCCGTTTTTGCTTTATATTAATAACGACAACAGGTAGACAGTTGAAATTTTCACAGATGATGTATTTCTGTTGCCGCTATTACAACAATTACTAAAAACTGAATAAAAAATATTTAAGGGGGGCTCCCATACAACAAACGTGATTTTTTTCCGTTTTTTGGTACGGAACCCTTCGTGCGCGAGTCCGACTCGCACTTGGCCGGTTTTTTTTTATTGCTAATTGAATTAAATTTTTCATTGTATAGTCAATTGATCTCGTTTATCACAAATCGTTTTCGATAAGATTTGTCACATACCTATACATAATTTTCATAAAGTAATAATAGGCACTCTTGGTCTATAAGTTTAATAATTATTAGTTAAAACATATTTATGTCGATGTACATGACTGTTTGTTGTAACTGAATAAATGAAAAAAAAATGGATTTTAATGATTGTGTTTTAATGTTTAGGCATTTCTATTATAGTCATTTACAATTATTAATTCTAATATAGACCCAAGAAAATGGTATTCTTCACCAACATTTAAATCCATCATGGAATTATTTTGTCATTGGATAAGAATTATTGTTTTTTGATACAAGAGTTAAGGGCCAGATGGTCTAAAATGGCTGGCAATAGGGAATATGCATAAGTCACCGATTTTGATGAATTTGAGCTTGATCGCTGCGGACACTTATAAAAACATGATGGAACAGGAAAAATAAATAAAAAAAATATATAATCCTAGTTTTATTACACGATGAAATCAGGGGAAAATAACGATATTTTGTTTTCATTTTCGGATATAATACACTTTACAGTCAGATAGAATATCGAATAAGAAACAATATTTTGTATGACACATATGTACTTAAACACAAAATTTAGGGAGATAATTGAAGATTATTGGCTAACTCCATATTAAACGCGCCGAAACACACCTGAAACGAAGCTGAAACGTGATGTGTGACGTCACCGTTTTGTATGGAGCGTTTTCGGCGGGTGCTGCTGCGCGCTAACTTCAAGTAACTATATCACGATAAAAAAACGCAAGAGAAAAGTTTTATTATTACAGTTAACTTTCTCACGCATTCTACTTTTGATTAAGATTTAAAAAAAAAAATTGATGCATATTCCCTATTATTGTAAATAAAAATAAATGTAAAAACATTGGTAAATCATCAACAATCTAGGCTTTATAGGCCAAAATCCTTTGAAAACCTTAAAATTATTATATTAATATATAAATAATTATGTATATATAAATAAATAAATAAATAAAATATCTGCTATTAAATTGAAATTGGAATCATATTTGATTTTTTTGATAATGTTTTATGTTAATTTTATGACACTGTAAATAATTTTTAACCTCTCCTTACATCTGGCAATTATATGAGTTATTATAAGTCTATTTATCCTTACTTGTCTTATTTGGAAAATGTTTATTGAAAAATTATAGTAGATTGTACAACAAGTGCATAAAACGCATCATTTTACCCGAGACGATATATATGTGGATAGTCAAGTCGAGGGTAAAATGGGTTTTATGTACGAGTTATACACTCTGCTTTTCACTTCGATTGTGAGGAAATTAAATAACAATAATGTAAAAATAAAAATAAGTCTAACATTTTAGTGACAAATTATAGTATATTTTTGGAATGTGCTCATCAAGACCTTCATTTTAAATTAATAACTAAACCTTGTTTTGATTTCTAATTTTTTTTTTAATTGCAATCATTTTGCTTTCTATATTCAGTAGTTTTGTAAGTAAAGGCCTATGAAAAGCTTTAGGATAATAGTTTTCAATTCGGTGCCTTAGGATGGGTAGCCTAAGTATGTCATGCTCTCTTTAATCATTTCTGCGGTGGTGTCGTGTGGGGCGGGTCGTTACGTTCCCTCAAATATGGTTGAGCGAAGCGATGGCTGGTCCATGCGTCATGCTCGTGAACGGGTGCTGCCAGTGGAAAGGGTCTGCTTCTGAGTACCTATCTTAACGCATATTGAATTGTAAGAATTGCATTTTTTTTTAATTATTTTTTATGTCTTGTAACATGTGGTTTTTTTTTTGGTAAATTTTGCCTACTTAGGTGCACTTTCGAGTAGCAGACACAGTGATTTCTCAACTAGTTGAAAGTTATTTACTCTCATTACTTAGTAGTATTTAGTTAGTAGTATTTAATTTCAACCTACCTACCCATTGTGTGCAAACTTTTGTTAATTATTGTGATGGAAAATGACCTCACTTTAAATGTGGAGCTCATTTTTCAATGTTGACGACTCTGTCTGTATGAAATATACAGGGAGAAAAAAGCAGCCCTTGACGAGTTTCTTGCCGGTTCTTCTCGTTACAAGGTCTCCCGCTTAGGGTTTGCGAACCGATGGCGTAGCTTCTATGACATTCACAAGTGCTTGTAACAGCCTAGACTGAATAAATAATTTTTGAATTTTTCATTTGATACCCATATTCAAAATGTGAAAAAAAAATTTTTTTCTCAATTTTTTGTGACAAAATATATATTTTTGGAATGTCCTAATCAAGGCCTTTCATTTTATACCCATATTCAAAAATTGAAAAAAAAATGTTTTTCTTAATTTTTTGTGACAAAATATATATTTTTGGAATGTGCTCATCAAGGCCTTTCATTTGATACCCATATTCAAAAATTGCAAAAAAAAAAACTCATTTTTTTATAAAAAAATATATAATTTTGGAATGTGCTCATCAAGGCCTTTCATTTGATACCCATATTCAAAAATTGAAAAAAAAATTTTTTTTATCAAGGTCTTTCAATAAAATTGATACCCATTTTCAAAAATAAAAAAGTGAAAACACAGAATGAAATAACAAGTTAATTCAATGAAGTTTAATTGCATGTGTGGCTGTTTACCTGACGACCTTTGTCTTAAAGTCTGAGACTTAAGGTCCGAACAAATTATCGGACGCGGCTTACTGCCGCGGCTGATCTGAGGTGTGCAAACTATCGGATGTAGTAGGTCGCGGACGTAACCATAGACTAATATGACGTCATCGGACGTCCGATAGCTATCTGGCACGCAGGATGTTATGAGAGTGTGCACACTTGTCAGCCGCGGCAGTAAGCCGCGTCCATAAGCCGCGTCCGATAATTTGTTCGGGCCTTTAGACGAAGATTTTACTTTATGCACTAGAGCATAAAAAGCGATTTTATGCAGCCTATACCCAACATAAAGGTGCGTCCAGATATGTTCTTTTGCCCGTACCGTACCTCCGTTCCGATCGGCGTCGCGATCAAAGAACGCTAGTCTGGACGCATGTTCGGAACGGTGCGGAGGTACGCCGCGTTCCGTTCGCCGAACAGGTACGCCCCGATCCACCTCGATTCTCTCGCTCTTTTGCCCGTACCCGTATCTCTCGCTCTTGAGCGTCGCGAACAAAGAACGCTAGTCTGGACGCATGTTCGGAACGGTGCGGAGGTACGCCGTCTCGATCGCCGACAGGTACGCTCCGATCCATCACGAGTCGGTTTTTTCGCCCCGTTCAAAGGAAAAACGGAACGGAGGAACGGTACGGCGCTAGTCTGGACGTGATCGCGGCGACGCCAACGTTCGGAGGTTGTAGTACAGTAGCCCGTAGTACATTTAAATTACGAAAAAGGTTAGGTACCGTTTGCCGCTGTGATATAGTTATTTATTATGAAATTATAGATACTTTAACCCAAGTTTTACAGATCGCAACTCGCCGTAACCTATATTTGTATATCTCCAAAAATGAGATTTTTTATTTTTCGAGGTTAATCACATGGTTTAGCTATTGTCGTGTAAAGTAGCCATACACAGATTTAAGACCAGATGAAATGGATGGACTTTATCTGGTCTTAAATCTGTGTATGGCTACTTTTCACAGTCTAACTATTATCAGTGGTAATCAAACATAGCGCTGTAGAACACGACAATAGCTAAACCATGTGATTAACCTCGAAAAATAAAAAATAATAATTTTTGGAGATATACAAATATAGGTTGCAGCGGGTTGCGATCTGTTAAAGTATCTATAATTTTGTAATAAATAACTATATCACAACGGCAAACGGTAACCTTTTTCGTAATTTAAATTTACTACGGGCTGCTGTACTATTGGATCGGAACGTTGATACGGAACGGAGGTACGGTACGGCGCTAGTCTGGACGTGATCGCGGCGACGTTCGGCGGTTTGATCGGAACGGTGGTACGGAACGGAGGTACGGAACGGGCAAAAGTAGCGTCCAGACTTATTTGATCGGAACGCTGGTACGGAACGGAGGTACGGTGCGATCAAAAGAACATATCTGGACGCACCTTAAAGACGAACTTTACGAGCATGAGAAGTGAAAAATATATTTTTATATATTTTTATTTAAAAACTAGCGGCCGCCCGCGGTTTCACCCGCGTGGTTCCCGTTCCCGTGGGAATATCGAGATAAAAATTATTCTATGTTTTAATCTAGGCTATCTACTATCTGTGTGCCAAATTTCAACCAAATCCGTTCAGTAGTTTTTGCGTGATTGAGGAACAAACATCCAAACATCTAAACATCCAAAGACCAAACCCACAAACTTTCACATTTATAATATTAGTAGGATTATAATATTAGCAATTATGTATTCTGTGATATTAGTAGGATTAAATTTAATTAAAATACAACAAATGGTTTTCCACACATAGATTATGAAAAGAAAAGAAATACTAGTAATTAGTTAGTTATTATTATTAGATCTAATAAGACTACATATTTTAAAATAAATATTTAAAAGAGAATGACCACTTACTTCCTAAGGCCAAAAGTTATCACTGTAAATATTTTTGTGCCCTTGTGATTCTAATTGAAATTAGTAGCTGGAAAGTTTTTTACCTATAATCAATCAGTTTAGTTTTTCTTTTCTTTTCCTGGTATTGTTATTTTCTGTAACATTTTTGTTAGGCATTTTTCCAATATGGCGATAGTTGACTATGATAAATCAAATTAGTAAGCTACTTAATAAATCTGTCTTCAATCTCAGGGAACGAAAGATAATTTTAAATATATCATAAGGAATTTAAAAAAGAATAGAATATAATTGGATTATAAGACCGTTTTCACATTATCTGATACGATATCGGAGGAAGTAAAATGTATAAAATACATATTTCATACATTTTACTTCCTCCTTTATCGTATCGTTGTCCGATACCGATATCGTATTGGATAATGTGAAAACAGTTTTAGTCTTAAAAAAACAGTGCCGTAAAACGAATTTAATATTAAAAGTATTTATGGAGGAAGTTGATTAAGATAAGTCAAATCAATTAATCACTTGAATAAAACTGTCCTTAATCTCAGGTAACAAAAGATACTTTCAAATATATCATAAGGAATTAAATAAAATACAATAATATTGGATAACAAGGCTTAAGAAAACCAGTGCCGTAAAACATTTGTACTGTGGAGTATGGAGAATGTTGACTGAGATAAGTCAAATCAGTTATTGTTTCAATAAAACTGTTTTCAATCTTAGGAAACGAAATATAGTTTCAAATAATATCGTAAGGAATTAAAATATTATACAATATAATTACATTTTCATACTTACGATAAAACAATACCATAAAGCGCATTTAAAAGAAAAGTTTCAAATATATCATTAGTACTGAAATAAGAATATAACATTATGGGATTTTATTTTGTTGAGGCACAGGGCTTTAAAAGGTGGTATCATAAGTGGTCATTTTCCGTATGACAACTGTCATAAAGTGTTTAATAAGTAGAACAGGGAGGGCGACACAATATTTTGGGCACGTCATCATCATAAATTCATTATGCATGCACTATAAAATAAATACAAATTAATTAATTTAAATCACCCTTATAATTGAAAAATTGCAAAATGTACCTATTTTTTGTAGTAAATAGAGTTTTGAGTTGATAGTAATAATAATAATTATTATTATTTTCCCAATAATCATAAAATCAAAATTATTTGATGGCACGTCTATAACCTCATTAAACATTTCTTTAGAAAAATGGCACGTTGAAGTTGATACTTATAGGTTCGCCATCTTTGAGAAGGGTCGTCCATTAATCACGTGAGCCTCGAAAGGGGGGGGGGGGGGGTAGTTGAAAACATCACGAAGTATCACAAGGGGGGACGGGGGGGTGTAGTGAGATATCACGTGTATTAATTTTTTTCGTTGAAAGTGTGACTTTTAACCGAAAACTGTGTGTGATTGTTGACTCACCGTTATCAGGACGATTTCCCCGCCCACCGCGACATATTCGTACTGAAAATTGTTGAGATTATTTTGTACCAAAAAAAATACACGTGATTTAGAGGGGGGGGGGGGGGGGGGGTTTAACGTAAAACCTCACCATGTATCACCAGGGGGGAGGGGGGGGTCAAAAATTGGCCAAAAAAACATCACGTGATAAATGGACGCCCCCGGATAGAACAAGTAAAGATAGGTAGACAGACTATACTGATATGATAGACCAGGGGTCGGCAACCTTATCGAGCCTAAGGGCTCATTGTAAAATAGTTTACGTCTGAAGGGCGCATGAATGCTTGACGCAAATAAAATGTTACACATGGACAAAATAAGATGTTTATTACATGAGGCATACACATACAGTCAAATAAAAAAAACACCGTCGACTTGATAACCTCTTCCTTTTTTTGAAGTCGGTTAAAATTATTTATTAAGTATTATAACAATTAGTTAATGAATCACTAATTTATTAATGTTATCCTTGGCCTTGCATTTCTTCTGACAACTTGCTGAAATCCGGCTCATAATTTGAAGAACCTGTCCTCATACAGTGGTCCAATTTAACATTTGTCATTCTGCTTCTATATTTGGATTTCAAGTGCTTCATAGTTGAAAATATGGATTCGCATGCGTATGTTGATGCACTGTACGAGTGTATTTTCAGAGATATTGCTCTTAAAATGGGATATTTAATAACAATATTCCAAAAGTTTTCGTCCCTCATATATGATTTCAGGCTCAAGTCATTCTTCATTGTTATTATCTCCAGCTCTAATTCATTGCAATTTTCGATTCTAAAATAGTTTTTCATTATTTCTAAAACATTACCTTCTATACGAATGGGTTAATAATGAACTCTAAGATCGGCTCAAGGTTCTTAGCCAACAAATGATAAATTTTTAAAGATGCAATAGTAGCATTTTTCGAAAGTTGAACTGGCCTGGTGAAAATACTTTGTTGTTTTGTTAAATTTGTCTTCAATTCGCTGACTCGTTTCTTCCGGATTTCAGTATTTGAGGGAAAACTACTGTTACACGACGCATGAAGAGTATATTGAAGTGTCTTTCAATGTTACTTTTTTAGGCACTGCTACACTGGCGTTACATAATAAACAAATACTTTTTCCATTAAACTCAATAAAAAAAACTGTTCTTCCCACTTATTATTAAAATAGTAACTCTTCGGTCTTTTACTCATATTAAAAGCACAATATAACTAAAAATATATCATCATCATCGGTTTCCTAGCCGATTTCGGCCTCGGCGACTATTGTATGTCTCATTAATAGGTGTTGGTCCGACGGTCCGCCCTCTCGTGCGCCCGCATGTGACTGGCAAAACCAATCTTTGCCTGGAAGGTCCGGGCACAGATAGTACACGTTAGGACCCCGCCGCAGTAGTTGTAATTAATGGCCGTAGGTGGTCTGGCTTTGAGCTCATCTCTCCTAACATCTAGCTCCAACTTTCTTTCATCTTCATAATTGTTAACGCTCTGTTGGACGAGCCGTCTCCACTGAGGTCTATCCAGTGCTAGCGCTTCCCATCGATCAGGGTCGATGTTGCATCTCTTCATATGCCTAAAAATATATAAGTAGGTAGTAAAACTAACGACACAATTAATATGCAGCTACTTTACTCTGAGTATCGCAGCTACTCAGTACTGACTGACAGTATTGAGTATCGTCGTCGCCACCCGCGCATTGGACCCTGCTCGCCGCGGGGTGCATGCAGTGCAATGTCCGTTCTTGCGAGCGCCCATGTGTTTGTTAACTGCATGACGCCCCTTCAGGAGGGCGCATCAAAAAGCCGTCGCGGGCGCACGTGCGCCCGCGGTCACAGCGTTGCCGACCCCTGTGATAGACTATAGGCCAACCGGTTAAATGAGTCCTCGCCCGCTGGGCACAGAGGCGTGAGGGGAGACGAGAACGGGGGCGATGCGGGCGATGGGCGACGGGCGGCGAACCCCTGCTGCCCGCACCTCTCACGACCCCCGTTCTCGTCTCCCCTCGCGCCTCTGTGCCCCGCAGGCGAGGACTCATTTAACCGGTCGGCCTATAGTGCCATGTCATACTACTAATATTACTAGTGAATTATCATTATGAATGACAGCTGGTTATTAATGTACATATTGTTGCAACAACATCATGTTTTTAAATATGTTTGACTTTATGTTTTGTTACTTTTACAGGTGAAGTCTTTTCATTCTCCCCTACTACATTTTGATAGACTACGGAACATAAATATTTCTGCAGTGGGAAAACCAAAATTTTATGGCCAGAATTAAAATCAATCTACAGATTTGGATAGGTCTGCTCGATTGGGATAGTTGCTTTGGCTCACCTTTCTATTAGCGGACCACGAGTTCTGAATTCATATTTTTTTTATGTAAAGAACTCATGATTTGGAACACGTATACGAAATTTTATGTTTAGGAACCAAATAATACGCGAGAAAAAAAATCTAAAATTTAAGATTTTCTAGGTAAAAAAAATAATTTTAGACCTGTGTCGCAATTTTTTACGTTTAATGGCGGCGCACTAGGTTGGTAGCACTACTAAAGGACCTCAGGTCACACGATAGGTGCGAGGAGCGTAGCGACGAGCATGTTAGGTGTACATGAACCCAGCGCGCAAGCCGAGCGAGCGAAGCGAGCGTGCCGCGGCAGCGGCCGGCGAAGCGCCAGAAACGACTTTTTTTACGTGCGAAATTTTGTACGTACGTCCCCTCCCCTCTCCCCACCTTTTTTTAGCCTCCCCTGCTTAATTTACATATTTTTAGTTTTTTTTTTAACCATTAAAAAAAAAGTATCCATCTCCTAACTTTCAAACTTTAGGGAGGGGTTGCCACCCTCCCCCTACTCCTCCCCCCCTCCCCCCAAAATCGTGGTCCGTTAATGGAAAGTAGAACCGTTGCTTTGCAACATTTAAAATTAATAAAAAATGTATGACAATAGGGAATATGCATAAGTCACCGATTTTGATAAATTTGAGCTTGATCGCTGCGGACACTTATAAAAACATGATGGAACAGGAAAAAAAATAAAAAAAATGTATTATTTTAGTTTTATCACACGATGAAATCAGGGAAAAATAACAATTTTTTTTTTTCATTTTCGGATATAATGCACTTTACAGTCAGATAGAATATCGAATAAGAAACAATATTTTGTATGACACATATGTACTTAAACGCAAAATTTAGGGAGATAATTGAAGATTATTGGCTAACTCCATATTAAACGCGCCGAAACACACCTGAAACGTGATGTGTGACGTCACCATTTTGTATGGAGCGTTTTCGGCGGGTGCTGCTGCGCGCTAACTTCAAGTAACTATATCACGAGAAAAAAACGCAAGAGAAAAGTTTTAATAATACAGTTAATTTTCTCACGCATTATACTTTTGATTAAGATTAAAAAAAAAATTATGCATATTCCCTATTGCCTAGGTCTTGCCTAGTAATTAATCTAGATTGGGCCTATCCCTATCTGTGGACTGATTATTGATTTGACTATAAATTCATAAGTTAAAAGTGAAAAGACTTTTTAGTAAATCCAATGTCTACCGCAACACAGACATCAATTCCATGTCATACCATTTATTTTGTTTAGTTAGATTATTTATCTTGAATGTACCTAGAATAGTCGATGTGCCTGGTCTTGGTAGATTCGATGTGGGCTCATGTTGTAAAAGTTGGTAGTCAATAAGTTGCTCTTTTGATAATTTATTTAAGCTAGGTAGTTACATACGATTACAACATTATTAATTTTATATTTTTTATGTAAGTTTTATAACTTTTTAACATTTATTGTTCTATAAAATTGTGCTACTTACAGCAACTTCCTGATGTTAATTTAAATAAATACATATTCATGTATTTCTAATTTCTAATTCAAAGCATATTACACAATACTATTTAATCTACAACCCAGATCGCAACCAACTATAAAGCTTCTAATTGAAGGTACAATTGATGAAAACAATACATTGACTAACAGTCACGGTCTGGAACATTACATCTGCCTTTTATTATGAATTATGATTGAGTGAGTAGGTAATGCACTTACTTTCTTTTTCGTGGTCGAAACCCACAATGACGAAGTAGTCGACAAGCCTGGACATGGCAATCCTACGGTAACATCCGAATGCAAACACCACAAAAACACTTTTTGATCAAATTACACTGGTTCAAACACATTTTACACACAAAGCCACTACTTTCAACATTATCGGTTACGATCTCCTGTAATCCTAGTTGAATCCCATAGCACTTCTGTAGGTACGCGTTTAACCCGTCCGTCAGCCTTGCATTACACTTTACAGAATGTAAACAACACTTTCTTTTACACACAACAACAAAAAAATTCTTAATTCATTACAAAAAGACTGGCTATGTCGATTTCAAGAGGTTATTATAACCAGTATCTCTCGAATATTTAGATCAGCAATATGGCTTATTCTTGTAGAAACACAAAACACATATCAAAACGTGATAGTCACTAAAGAATTTGATAAAACTATGAATAAATCCTATAATATAATCACTCAGTCAATAGTCTTGTCTTTTCGTAAGCCAACCGACCGACATACATTTCCCACCCAAAGAGAAGACCAGGGGGGGGACACTCTTGACTAGGGATGTTCGATCCGATCCGATACTTGCGTGGATCGATACAATGCGTTACGATCCACTCGATTTTTGTATCGATACAATAGCATTCGATCCTTTGGCGGATCGATACACATACATAGAGGATCGGATCGAAAAAATCGTATGAAGTATTTATCGTATTATGTATTTATGTTTGGTTATCGATGTCGGAGCTTTTAAAGGCAGATAATATGATCAATTTTATCGACAAACCCCCACATGTTGAGATCTGTCCCCTCTTCTGTTTGAATGACCGGCATTTTAAATTTGACTTTTTATTTTAGATGGCCCTGCCGAAAAATATTAATTTCTCCGGATTTAAAAGTCCTACAGTTATATGTAATAGTTGATATTATTAGCTTTCTAAAAGATTTTTTTTATAGCTAACCAAACATTTTGTATAGTTACTTAGAGAATATTTGAACTCGAACTTTTCCCTTGTTTAAAATAGTGCGGGCGAAAAGATTCATATTATTTATATGAAATTTTTTTTTATCAATTGTTGCCATATCATATTTCAATGTACCTAGGTACCATCAAATTTGTCATAACTATTATATTGCTTTTTGTTTAGTTTGAGAACAATTTTACTTTTAATTTTGTTTTTGCGTACTTTAGTATTTAAATATTAGCAAAATTAAAAATATTGTTTTAATTTATTAAACATTACTAACGACGAAGAAGAAGTACATTAGGTACCTAATATCACGTTTATAATAAAGTGTGATAAAAAATTTCGAGTTTTCTAAAATATTTGATTCGATACTGGATCGATCCAAAATATCGTATCAATTTTAATGGATCGATCCATGGATCGATACAATGGAATACGATCCATTGCGATCCAGAATATCGATACAAGGTACCCGGATCGAACATCCTTACTCTTGACACTCCTATACTAAGTGACATTATTGTAAAGGAAGTGCCTTCATCTCTCATTGGCGAAGATCATTACTTCATACAATTTTTTTTTTATAAGAACTCCCTCAACGATCAAGCAATGCTTGACAAGCACGTAAATGCTTGTCAAGCAGTTTATGGTTTGGGAATAGACAATGATTTTCTAATAGTCATTAGCGAGAGTACATTCATAAAGGTAGGTATACTCTTTTTATCAAAAACAAAATTTAATTGTCAGAATTTTCCTTTAGCAATATCACAAAAATCTTTTTCTGTGTTTATTTCGCACGTTTACTTATTTCAGTTGCTCCTTTCCACCGTTTCCCAACAAAAGAATAAGGACCCGGATAGTTTTAAAGATTGGGTAGAGATTGTTAGTGAAAATGTGTTGACAAGTTAAAAGAATGGGGTCTGCTACCAGCACCTTCGCCAGCAGGATAAGGCCTGTAGGCGTAGTACCTTCCCTTCACTTACCGGCAATTCATCGTGTAAGTTTTTTATGTAGGTACTAGGTAGGTACCATAGTAGAATCAAATTACTACCTCCTTGATTAAGGGTGCGTTTCCACTGAAGCAACATCACGTAAATTTTTTTGGGGCTTTAAGAATGGGGCGCTTGATTTTGAAATTGAAATATATATAACTTTGTAGAGTTTCGTAAGGCCTTTCAAATGATACTATAACCCCGGCGCGGAAATTTGTATTATTATTTTAGTGTTTATGAAAATATAGTTTTTTATGTTATATTTTTTCAGGCAACCCATCCCAGTTCCAGACCCATTTCAATTCCAACCCATCCCACTTCGTCTTCATATACCAGAAATATCATGTAAGTTTTGTTTACGCAAATTAAGGGTAGATATTTCTCAAAATAATTGTACCGTTACGTGCAGGTAAAACGCAGTTACTTTACGCACACGTTTTGTTATGAACATCGCTCCTCTAGAATTACAAAGACGTAACTGCAAACATCATGCATAATGCCCTCATTATGCATCAATTTCATAAGCTACAATATTTTTAATAATAAAATTACAAACATTTTTTTTTCAGATCACAGCCCACCCCCATCCCACTCTGTTGTCATCCTGATACAGGTGCAGTACGAGCTATCGAGCAGTTTAGTTGTGGCAACCGCAAATGATGAAAATTAATTTTTTTTTTATAAAAAACAAGTATTATTACTTGTTTCAATTCCGGGACTCTTTGGCTCCATAATCGTTTTATAGACTTAAAGTAAGGGTGTAAGTAAAATGATTGTATTATATCTCGTAATAATATATAGGACTTCGTATAGGTGTCAGTTAAATTATTTTGGTTCGACCTTGCACCATCCTTCCTGTTTTTCTATGCGGAAGCATTAATTGCTTATTTACGAATAATTTTACTGGAATGGTTTTAATATTCAGTTATCAATTACTGGCTGCGCAACATGTTTTGATGAAAATGTATTTTCATTGAAACTGCTAGCAATACTTATTAAGTGTTAGTGATGTGTTCTTTAATAGGTTACATTTAACAAGATTATGTTATACTTACCTGGGAAAAATTAATGGCTGTGGCGAGGGGTGAAATTATGGCGAAGGTAAGCCGTTCAACAAAACTGTTATAATCTGCATAGTGGATCGGTAGGGTGGGATTTCTGAAAGGTAAGCCAATGGGAATCGTCTTGTATGGACCCTTCGCCACTGTGTAGGTACATTAGTATACCTAATACTACTAGGTAGGTATACTAATGTACTACACAAACACGGTCAGGGTACCTACTACGCTAGTAGGCACCCTGACCGTGTTTGTGAATGAATAAATATTAAGAAATAAGAATATGAACAATTTTGAATAAAATTATCCCTAGGCATAAACTGAGAGGAATAAATAAAAACAATGACTCTTTCACTTAATTGTTTAATTTTGTGTCCTTTTCTTTTCTCCCTTTTGTAATTATGTTTTTAACTGTTTTGTTCTAGTTATCTCTTATAACATTTGAAACGTTTGTTCTCATGTGTTAGTTATTTTCTTCGGAAAAAATACTAATACTAGTGAACACGGCGTTTAGAATGTTATAAAAGATAATTAGAACAAAGCCGTAGGTAGGATTGCTAGATTAGGTACTAAAAAAAAAAAAAACAAACTAACAAGAAAATCGCCGATCAGAGATGGCGCTTCAAAATGAGTAAGTTTTAAAATGGCCAGAGGGCTCTCTACCCCTATTTTTTTTTATCTTACTCTATGGAGAAGACTGTGGGAAAAAATTAAATGAATGACCACAGCACAGAACAAATATACTGGACCACAGTGACAGTCAGTCAGTCATACCAAATTGCCATAACAATTCTTGAAAAACTACTAAAAAAGAAAAATATAACTGGGGGCTTACCATCAGCAAATAAGAAACCGTTCACTTCAAAAGCAGGCCTTAAAAAGAACTGCTTATGGCCTGCTTTTATACTAACCTTTGAGGTCATAGTATGAAAAAGTAAGGCAGTTTAGTTTAAGTCCTGCTATAAGAGCTCATAGTAAGGCCCCTGAAGGTAAATTATAATACAAGATCCTTGATGTAACTAAAGTAGGGCCATTTTAGGCTATATTCCGAATCACGATAAAATCGATGTCAGCGCTCACGTTATCTGTCAAACCCATACAAAATCACCGACTCGGAACGCATTTTAGTGCGCTGTCATCGATTTTAGTGTGATTCGGAATGCAGCCTTAATAGGTCACATTTGACACTTCATCAAAACAACGTTTAAACCTTCTAACGGCAGGCACACAAAATTTATTTATCCAAAGGCACAATTGCTTAACTTGTTTTGTTTCAGTTAATAATACATAATTTATTGTAACAATCACGAAAGAAAGCAAATTTACTATTTAAATTGACATATTACACTATGGACTAACAGATGTCAAATGTGACTTATTAAAGTGGCCCTACTTTAGGTACTAAATTGGGCTAATATTACGGCCTTTTCACAAAAGATTTTAAAACACTGTTTAATTATAATTACTAAAGCCTGCTTTTGAACTAACCTTTGAGGTCATAGTACGAACAAGTAAGGAAGGCAGTTCAATATAAGCTGCTATAAGAGCTCATATTAAGGCCCGTTTGTATGAAAAGAGCCTGCTTAAGGCCTGCTTTTGAACTGAACGGTTTTTTATTTGCTGACGGTAAGCCCCTAGGGTCTCGGTATATAAAAAAATAAAATTGTTTTTCGTTTTTGAGTTTAAAAACATGGCCGCCAGGCGCATTACCAATATTGGCGGGGATAGTACTATTTTTTTTAATGTCGCTTTCCTCCTCACCTCATTGATTTAATCTGGACCCGTATATTGAAAATAACATTTAATCGTAATAAAATTATCTTATCAGTTTTAAATTTGACTGATAAATCTTTTAATTTGATCTCTATATAAAAAACAAAACCAACATTTAATAAACGATTTTTTGTCACGGTTATGCCAGGTCCATAGGGAGCGAAACAAAATCCTCATTCTTTTATTTTATTGAATGTTGAGATGTTTTTGTTGATTGTGTTGAGCAAAACGCGCTATGGACCCGAAATTAGTTTTATTACTTCTGTTCTGAATACAACTATCATGGGAAATATCATGCCGAATATTGCAATATTTTCTTTTGTCAAATTGACATATCCAACACGCGTAGCATGACGTGTAATATAAGGAAACAATATTATTGAATAGGTAGGTACCTTTTTACAATAAATTATTTATTGTATTATTTTAATTTATAAAATTTATGAAAAAATTTAAGTATAAAAAATACTTATTCGTTATTTACACCAAGTAAATATTTATTTTATTTCTTTTTTTATAAATTTTATAATAAAAAAGAATTACTTAAATACAATTTTTCATTTTTTTTCATTCCGGACAGCTGTTTTTGTCGTTTGTGCTGTAACTTCTCTTCTTACCTTAATAAAATATAAACACGGACAACCTAGATTTATTTTTATTGCGAAATTAAAAATTCAGAAAAAAAAAATAAGTCGACAAATCTTTCTCGACCACTCGAAGGGTAGTAGACAAATTTCTCCCACTCAACTGTCAAATTAATGTCAGTTGAAGACAAAAGCTCGTGTTTGTCGACTTTTGACATTAGGCCACGACAAAGAACAATGCGAGTCTACGGTTGTAAAATGCGAGCATGAGTATCTCGATCTCAACCCGACAAAAGTGACATTTTGGTGTAGACAAGCCATTGTTCTGTGAGTGGGGCTTAACATCAGCAAATAAGAAACCATCCTTAAGCCGTTCAGTTCAGAAGCAGGCCCTAATAGGGATGTTCGATCCGATCCGATACTTGCGTGGATCGATACAATGGGATACGATCCATTCGATTTTTGTATCGATACAATAGCATTCGATCCTTTGGTGGATCGATACACATGCATAGAGGATCGGCGGGCTGATTATCTAATTAAAAACCACCTAGCGACTGGTTGCAGTTCACAGATGATCGTGATCCATTGCTACTTCTTTTTGGGTTAAAAAAAAACATACCAAAGAAAAGTGGCAATGTATGTCAAATGCAACCGGTCGCTAAATAGTTTCTTTTTAGATAATCAGGGTGCGGATCGAAAGAATCGTACTATGTACAGCTTGACCATAAAGAGTTGACAAAAATTAAGGGCGCCACTTTGTACGTAAACACGTTAAAATCACGAATAATTTGGCAACACTGACTATATTTTGTACTGAAAAATTTTAGTTCCATTTTATTTAATTTCAACTCTTTATGGTCAAGCTGTATATCGTATTAATAAAGTAATTACTCAGAGAATATTTTAAGTTCAACGGAATATTTAGTCAAAATCCATATTACGATATTTAATAAACATTCCTCTAATTACTTGGACACTTTTTGCGAATGTTGCCATATCATATTCCAATGTACTGTCAACTTCGTCATAAGTCATAACAAATATATTGTTTAGTTTGAGAAGAGAACATTTTTATTTCGTTAGGATAAATACGTTTTGTTTGCTTGGACCACTAGCAACTTTTAATTTTGTTTTTGGGTACTTTAAAATACAGTGTGTTTTTTAACAGTGATCAAATTTCGTGGTGTTGCTTAGACCGTCAAACTGGCCAACTTTGTCTATAGGACCAACTTAATCGGAGCAAAAAATAATCAGCTGTTCCATACATTTTGGTCGAGTAGATACCTACCTATTGATGTTTTCTATGGAACAGCTGAATATTTTTGTGATATGATTAAGTTAATCCCTAGACAAAGTTGTTCAGTTTGATGGTCTAACTAAGCTAAACCACAAAATTTGATCACTGTTAAAAAAACACACTGTATTATATTGCCATTATTTTTTAATTTACCATATACACCGTTATTTTTGAAGTATATCTAAAAATGAAAAGGGGTGTTCAGACCACGTTAATGAACAACTTTTACTATGGGGCCAACCACGAGAACGCGAAAAAAGATCAGTTGTTCCATAGTAAAGTGGTGGAAACGTGGTCTGAACATTCGTTTTCATTTTTGGATATACAAGGCGTTTGGTAAAAGCCTTATAAAGCCGAATATGGTAGATAGGGACCATCAAACTGAACAACTTTTACTATGGGACCAAGTCTGAAATCGCGAAAAAAAAATGAGTTGTTTCATACATTTTGATATTTTCGTTATTAATCTTTGTATGAAACAGCTGATATTTTTTTTCGCGATTTCAGAGTTGGTCCCATAGTAAAAGTTGTCCAATTTGATGGTCTCTATCTACCATATTCGGCTTTATAAGGCTTTTACCAAACACCTTGTAGTGTATATATATTGGTAACTTATTATCATGTTTCTATTAAGGGCCCTATCACATTTTTTCGTCGAAATTTCGATTTTGACGGATTTTAGCGATACAACCTAGAGAAACCTTTGGGTCTACTAAATACATTCATATGTGTCCGCGACAAAAAGTAATATGATGATTCACTGGAAAGTTAAAGGGTTAGAAAGGAAAATGAAAGTTGGTGAACGATTTCTTAGAGTCAACTTTGAACATACACAGAAAGACAAACAAGTACAAACAACAAATAAAAGTATGAAATTTGATTTTTTAACGAAGTAAAGATTATTATGATATAATTTTTTCGTAATAATAATAATGTATCTAGGAGAAATCCACAGTTAATTCTGAGCTTTTTTAGTAGTTTTATGTTTTTTGATTGGGATTTTTTTTCACATATTCCATACATAATTTCAAAATTCCGAGGCCGCTATGAACTATTCGACTATATAAGAGATAACATTCATTTTTTTTATTTCAATTGTTTAGCACAGTTGTTCAATCCATGAGCTCAAAAAAGTGCCTTCGCGCATTTTATGAAAATCTTTCTCTGCAATTTCGGGTTTCATTATAAAGTTAAGCAAATTTTCAAAAAAGCGAGGCCGCTATGAACTATTCCAATAGCTATTCTGCACCATTCAATAAGTCAAAAGTGTCAATGTATTTTTGTTTCCGAGATCGATAACGCCAAAATTGGCCATTTTACGCAAAAATCACAGTCGAAATGTAATATGCCTCTTAAAGTGATTAAAAATCCGACTTTTCGAAAATATTTAATTCGATACTGGATCGATCCAAAAAATCGTATCAATTTATTAGGATCGATCCATGGATCGATACAATGGATTACGATCCATTGCGATCCGGAATATCGATACAAGGCACCCGGATCGAACATCCCTAGGCCCTAAACAAAATTGCTTAAATCGGTACCATGACCGTCTTTTAGGTGAACGGCTTAAAGATTGTTTTGACTCAAGGTGAACGGTTAGTTTGTCTCTGGTATGCTTTGTCACAGAGCACTAATGCTTTGTAGACGATGCGAAAACGAGCTAGCCTATACAAATCGATGGGTGCATTCTGTAAGACAAATCTCTGAGTCATCGATCGCCATAAATTTGTTAACCATGGAAAGTAATTTGTTTAGAATATTCATTTACTTTTCATGGTTAAAATGTACTTTATGGCGTTCGATGACTCAGATATTTGTCTGGCAGAATGCACCCAATTTATCGCTTATTATCCCCGCCAATTGGTAATGCGCCTGGCGGCCATGTTTTTAACCTCAAAAACGAAAAACAATTTGTAAATTTTTGATATACCTAGACCCTTTCTTATTGAAAATAAGAATTCAATAATTAATATATTATATTACCTATTAGAATTTTACTGTTTTTGGTCATTTTAGTTGCGGATGACGATGATGTGTATGTTAATTTGACAAGGTTCCAGCGCATTACCAATTGACGGGGATAGTAATAAAATGTCGCAAGTTAATAAAACAAATTAAAGTTATATTATTTCGGTTTTTTTTATTTTCAATATCATTTCACACCATTAGTTTGTTAATTACTTACATCGATATAAAATAAATCATTTTCTTCTTTATTTGATTATTATTATTCATAATAACATAAAATGTAATGCAATTTACTATCCGCGTCAATTGGTAATGCGCTGGAACCTTGTCAAATTAACATACACATCAACGTCATCCGCAGCTAAAAATGACAAAAAACAGGAAAATTTTAATAGGTAATAATAGTGTATTAATTATTTAATTCTTATTTTCAATAAGAAAGGGTCTAGGTATTAAAAAAATGCAATTGTTTTTCGTTTTTGAGGTTAAAATCATGGCCGCCAGGCGCATTACCAATTGAAGGGGATAGTAGTTACTTATTTATGGGGTCTCATCTCTCATCATTTCTTTTTATTTTTGTGATATTCAACAACAAGGAAGTCGTCGCGTTGCCTTTATCAAGTTACATAATTCACTGTTAAATAATAAACATTAAAAGAAATTCACAAATCTTAAAATTCTCACGCCAAACTTATCTAAATACACTAAACAATTTTGAAAAAGCTGATCACGTAGGAACTTTTTATGAATTGCTATATTTGACATTACAGACGCTATAAAACAGCTCCCAAACTGTCAAACGGAGCGTCGTGGTACGCTTCGTCCATACATAATAAATGGTGAACGGTTTAAGAGCGTGTATTAAAGCAGGCCCTCCGCAGGCCTGCTAAATCGAGGTCATGGTACGAAAAAGTAATGCCATTCAGTATATAAGCGTATAGTTGGCAGCCTCACCATGGAATTAGAAGGTTTTGACTAGGTCAAAAAATTGTTAGTAAATAGTGATAAATAGTGAACTATAGCATATAAATAGTGATACTATGGTTCAAAAGATATTTAAGTATCTTGGTGAGGCTGCTAACTTGACGTCAAGCTGGCAGACACCCTAAGAAATACAATTCGTATCAATGTGATTTATATGCCAAAAAATTGTTAGGAAATAGTGAATCGTATACGCAAAATTTTAATAATATTGCTTCAATACAAGCCGAGATATTACGGTCTCAAAGTGGGCTGCTAACTTGACGTTTCTGGCGATGGCGATTCCAGAGAAACGGGCACAAGTTTAAAACAAATAAATATATCAAAAAATTGTTTGTGAAATTGTGATTCTTACGATATAAATAGAAAAAGAATTCTTCATTGCTATTTTCTAAAAATCTAATGTTAACTTCTACATAATACTCTGAGTATAGGCTGTCGATCAATATTGAACTTTGCTCAACAGTAATAAGGTTTAAACTTGATTGCAATCATGAGGTGAGTACTATCAAGCAAAAAAGTGAATTTTATATTTTTTGACTGTGTCAATGGGGATGGAAACTGAGGAACTAATGGCGCCACAAGCGGTTGTACCAAAACATTTGATTGGTTGTTTCAAATATTAAATGTCATTTGTGGCATATTTTAACCAATCAAAGTATTGATAGCGGTTAGATTAGATTCATTATTAACAAACAATAAGAATAGCGCCATCTCTCGGAAAATAATGTCAATTTCTCAGTTATAATTTTAACGTTAGGTACCTATTTAGTGAGATTTATAACAAAATTAGTATCAGTAGGTAGGTAAGTAGGTAGGAAAGGAAGTAGATAATATAAATATAAAATATTAATAGTTTTCCCAAATAAATAACTAATTAAATGAACTGAGAGTAGAGTATTGACACAATCAAAATTTTATAAAAATAAAAAAAAAAGTGAAAAAGAAGTGGGTTGAAAAATATTTGTTTATATCAAATCAATAGCATTGAAATGAGGATATGACTATGGGGTTGGCAACGCAAAGCTAATCGCAGATGGCGCCAGCGGCGATCTAACCACTATCAATACATTGATTGGTTAAAATATGCCACAAATGACATTTGATATTTGAAACAACCAATCAAATGTTTTGGTACAACCGCTTGTGGCGCCATTAGTTCCTCAGTTTCCATCCCCATTGACACAGTAAAAAAATATAAATTTCACTTTTTTGCTTGATAGTACTCACCTCATGGTTGCAATCAAGTTTAAACCTTATTACTGTTGAGCAAAGTTCAATATTGATCGACAGCCTATACTCAGAGTATTATGTAGAAGTTAACATTCGATTTTTAGAAAATAGCAATGAAGAATTCTTTTTTTATTTATATCGTAAGAATCACAATTTCACTAACAATTTTTTGATATATTTATTTGTTTTAAACTTGTGCCCGTTTCTCTGGAATCGCCATCGCCAGAAACGTCAAGTTAGCAGCCCACTTTGAGACCGTAATATCTCGACTTGTATTGAAGCAATATTATTAAAATTTTGCGTATACGATTCACTATTTCCTAACAATTTTTTGGCATATAAATCACATTGATACGAATTGTATTTCTTAGGGTGTCTGCCAGCTTGACGTCAAGTTAGCAGCCTCACCAAGATACTCAAATATCTTTTGAACCATAGTATCACTATTTATATGCTATAGTTCACTATTTATCACTATTTACTAACAATTTTTTGACCTAGTCAAAACCTTCTAATTCCATGGTGAGGCTGCCAACTATACGCTAATTTCAGTATAAGTCCTGCTATAAGAGCTCATAGTAAGGCCCCTTATCTCGATGTTGGTCATGCTACGCGTGTCTCCCCTGAGTATATTTGTTCTGTGAGCGAAACCATGGACCGCACCCTTGCTCATTTTTGACATTTGGTTGATTTGACAGCTGACTTATTGTTTTTGTAATTTTTAGTAAACAAAATTTTAATATTGATTTGATAATCTCCGCTATATAATTTTACCGTTTCTTTTATATGTTTAACTGATTCTTTTAGAATGACCAAAAATGTCTGAGCCATCTAATCATCAGATTCCTGGTTTGACACAGAAGAAAGTTTTTAAAATAATAGTCCTCGGCGACTCCGGAGTGGGAAAAACTTGTCTGACCTACCGATTTTGCGAGGGACAGTTCTTGGATAAATCTGAGGCCACTATCGGTGTAGATTTTCGAGAAAGGACTATTCGTATTCGAAATGAAGAAATTAAGGTGCTTTCAGGATTCTTGTTTTTTTATTTCCCTACTAGCTTCCGCCCGCGACTTCGTCTGCGTGGAAAGGTTTTTTGCTATCCCTCGGGAACTATACTTTTTTTCGGGATGAAAGGTACCCTATGTCCTTCTCGTTATCCCTGACAACGTGTGTGCAAAATTTCATGATAATCGGTTCAGTAGTTAGGACGTGAAGGCGTAACTAACAAACAAACAAACAAACGGACTTTCGCATTTATAATATTAAGTAAGGATTACTAAGACACCACTGTCCATTTTTTTTTGGTATGTTCACACAACTACTCTGCATAGTTGCTACAGAATATTGATGTTTGCTTCGAGGGATCCTATTCTGTCTTTAATTCATAATAAAATAGAATGTCTAAATCTTATTTTAAATTTAAAAGTATCCTATTATCTTTACCATAACAATCTATGATCTATCTACCAATAATAATATCTTTGGTGGATGCAGCTTCAACTGTGGGATACGGCTGGTCAAGAAAGGTTCCGCAAGTCCATGGTTCAGCATTACTACAGGAACGTACATGCTGTTGTCATAGTATATGATGTAACTAAGCCAGAGACATTTCATGTAAGTATTTTTATTTATTTCAGTAAATAGTAAATCATATGCATCCAATGTTTATTAACAGCACAAGTAGTGATGGACCGAGTCAAGGCCGACTCAAGTACTTTGAATACCTTCTCAGTACTTGCATACTCGAATACCGAAAATACAGTATTCGGATACTAGAGAATTTGAGCACTAAAAGTAGCAGGTCAACAATCAGTTGTAATGCTAAATTTAATTGTTTATTGTGGGAATGACTACATAAAACCAGTGTTATTTTGTGTAGTAATACTTATTATTTAGAAGGGGGGGACACCAGCAAAGCCGGACAAGTGATCAGTCACCTTGATTGGAACCATTTCACCCATAGTAATACTTATTGAACTACTATGTGGAACAATGCAAATTCACGTTTCATACATACATACATACACTCACGCCTATTTCCCATGGGGGTAGGCAGAGACTATGGATCGCCACCTGCTACAATCCTTGCACACTTCTTTCGCTTCATTCACATCCATCAATCTTTTCATACATGCCCTGCAGTTATTGTCACTGCGTACACCAGCCATTTTTATAATAACCCCTATTTGGTCCGTGTAGGTTTTTCTGGGACGCCCTTGTGCAATCGTTCCTTCCACATTCGCACAATATATCTCTTTCGTGATTCGCCTTTCATTCATCCTCTCTAAGTGACCAAACCACCGGAGCATTCCTTTCTCAATTCTTGTCAAGTGTATAGCACCACTCACCGAATTTCCTTTCTTCACTCGTCTTCACGTTTAACTAGTGTCAAAACAATATTTGAGTTGAATTGAGTATTCAAATACTAGTCTCAGTACTCGAATACCCAATGTGAGTACCTGGACTTGAATACTGATTCGATTTTTTTTAACAAATACTAAATTTTAGATCCTAATCCGCAGGTTCGATTCCCGCCCGAGAATGGATCTGTGCAAGTCGTATTTTTTCTAGTATATTATTTAGTGTTGTATAAAAATAGCATTGTGAATGCAAAAATCTGAAATGTAAAAAAAAGAATACTACTAAATTACTTTAATTCCAAAAATACCTGACTCAGCCCATCACTAAGCTTAAGTTAAGCTTAAGTTTTTGTTTCAAGCTATAATTTGAAATTGTTTTTGCTACTATTTACCACCTTGTTTCAGTCTATAATGAGCTGGATGCAAGAAGTGGAGTCTCACGGGCTGACAAATGCCCCAAGAGTCCTGGTTGGGAACAAATGTGACTGTGGTACACCTGAGTCCAGGTTGGCCACCACTTATGCTCAACGGGCAGCTGATAAATATGGCATGCCTGTAAGTTAAGAATATAATCCAACATGCAGTCTTTTCATTAGTGCAGTGGTTCTTAAAAGTGATGTGGGACCATTTGACAAAATTTCTATCATGCATGGACCACCCTTTGTTTAGAATGGAGGTAATGGTAGGGACATACATTTAATGTAATTAAATGAATAAAGGGTGTTTATTTTAGGATGGCTTTGTGGACCACTTCTGGTGCTTCCAGAGACCATCACCACCCAGACTAGCGACTAAGAACCACTGGATTAGTGAATGACAACCATATTGTTATAATAATTTTGGTAGTATAAAGTTGTATGGAAGTAAACATTTTGTTTTCAGTTGTTTGAGACCTCTGCTCTGTTGGACTCTGAGTGTGATAATGTGGAGTCAATATTCATGACCCTCGCACATAAACTCTACTCCAAGCAGCCATTGAGGGTTGTTAGTGTTGAGGTAAATACTGATTCATATAATAACATCAATTAAGTATCCATAATATTTTTTATTACTGATTTTTTAAACATATAATTTACTAGCGACCATCCACGACTTTGTCTAGATGGACAGTTTTTTCTCTATCCCTCGGGAACATACTTTTTTTGGCCATGAAAGGTACCCTATGTCCTTTTCTGTACCCCTGACAATGTGTATATAAAATTTCATGATGATCGGTTGAGTAGTTAAGACGTAACAAACAAACTGGCTTTCGCATTTATAATTATAGTACCTGGGTGAACCGGTGATATAAAAGTGCTTTAGCTACTTACTTTGGGATCAGACAAGAAGGGAGGCTTCTTGGGATCAGAGCAATGTATGCGATGTTTTTTCGATATTCGCAATCTCAACCTTACATTACTTGTCTTGTCACAGAGTAACGCCATCTATTGTCAATTTCTCTTATTACATAGCTATGGAATAAGATGTAGTTAATACATAATAATTCCGCAAGGAGTAGTAGTTAGTTTTTATGGCATTATCCGAGAGATGGCGTCACAAAACGTACCCGAAAAACTGTTTAAAATTTGTATCGGTAAATTTTCGTTTTGCACTATTGCTTCATAAGTCTCAATAAAATAAAAACTCGAAAGCAACATTAACTACATTTTTTTTAACTTGTCTAAAAACAATAAAAAATATATATAAACTTGAACATAAAAAAGTAAGTCACCGAGCGGGATTCGAACTCTGAACACTCGTTTCTTGTAGTCCACGTCCTAACTTGCTGAACCAAACGGACATTGGCTGGCCGCGGACGAAATTAGCGACCATATTCTGCGTCGAAAGAAAAACGCATGAAAACGCAAAAACGCGCATTTTCCCAAACGTAAGACCAATCTAGATCGATTGTTTACCCCCAAAAACCCCCATATACCAAATATCAACGAAATCGTTAGAGCCGTTTCCGAGATCATGGCATGGATCTGGCATGTGAAGACAGTAAGCTCACTATTCGCTTCGCCACTAGCGCGCTCCCGTTGGGAGCGGCATTTCGGACGCAGTGCCAGTCAAAGGGCACGAGTGGCCCTTACGTGGAAAATGCACTCTGGTCCCGTGCAATCCCAAAATCCAAATGAAGACCGCACGAATGTGTGAACAGTGCACCTGAGGGCCTAGTACGAGTTGTTTTTCACCTCACTTTGCGAATAGTATCAAGTGAAAGAGAGGAAATCATGCGAGTGAGTGAACGAGTGAAAGAGAGAAAACGATAGTTAACTATTCGCAAAGTGAAGTGAGAACAAAAAACCAACTCGTATTAGGCCCTCTGGACACGAATGTTTCTTCGAGTGACACGCGAATGACGAGGCTGTAGCGGCATCTACCGTACCGCCGCACATACCAACACATGGTTGCAACGAGATTCATCACCATGTGACTAGATGGTGCTAGTGTCGAATAAACACAAAGATTAGTAAGGAATAACACCTCGTAGTATGGAAAATATATGGAGCAACCTACATCTCGCTGACGAAGTTTTCTCAGCGAAGCAGCATATATACAACTGCCAACCATCATCGGTTCCGCGCCGCCCTCCCCTCGGGGGCTGGTCGCTTTCGATTAAGGTTTTTATGGCTTACAATAGCTACGGGTCAAAACCAACTTGCGGCGGTTTTAGTCAGTCGAGTCTGACATAACCAGCTTAGCACGGCCGCTAAGTGGTATCCAATGACGGATTTCCGCCCCCTTCCCTTCGGTGTCCGGGAAGGTTGCTCCGAGCCCCTCAGGCTGAGAGTGAAAAAAAAAAACATCGGTTGGACCGCGGTCCCCGGGCTCAGATCACCCAGCCCGGAGGAAGATCTTCCACTTTGGCCTTCCTACTAGTGGCTACCTCACCATTCCATACTACCATACTTCATTCCTACAAGGCGAATAACGAGTACGAATGTGTGATCGTGGCATTAAAGAACATGAATTTGAGCACCTTACTTTCCATAAAATAAACTTTTCGTTTGCCTTTCAGGGCGATCAAAGCTACGGTGTGGTGACTCTGCCCCGGCACAAGACCCGAGCGCCGCCGCCGCGCGACTCCTGCCTCTGCAGCTAGGTTACTGTATGTAGGGTCACTTTATAGGAGAAACATGCCTAGTTCCAAATCACGCCAACAGCACTGTTAGCGCGAATCCATATAAATGCAGCAGGTTTAAAAACCCTATTTTGTGTAATATTTTGCGACTACTTAGTCGATTTGCGCCCCAAAAGATCTGTCAGCGTGATTCGGAATGCGGCCGTAGTGTATGGGATTGACATAAGTGTTCGTTAAAAAACCTCAAACCCATATCTTTGAAATCGAAGCGAATATCGTTGTCATTTTTATTTACAAATGGTTTATACTTTGGTTATGGAGGTTAATCAGCGACGGCGCAGCGAGCGTATTCTCGGCATTGCGCGGTCGAAGCGCGCACAGCGGTTAATGGTGGGTCAATAGGGAATATGCATCAATTTTTTTTTATCAAAATCAATAGTATAATGCGTGAGAAAATCAACTGTAATATTGAAACTTGTCTCTTGCGTTTTTTTCTCGTAATATAGTTACTTGAAGTTAGCACGCATCAGCTCCCGCCGAAAACGCTCTATACAAAACGGTGACGTCACACATCACGTTTTGGTGTGTTTCGGGCGCGTTTAATATGGAGTTAGCCAATAATCTTCAATTATCTCCCTAAATTTTGCGTTTATGTAGATATGTGTCATACAAAATATTATTTCTTTTTCGATATTCTATCTGACTGTAAAGTGCATTATATCCGAAAACGAAAAAAAAATATCGTTATTTTCCCCTGATTTCATCATGTGATAAAACGAAAATAATATTTTTTTTTTATTTTTCTTTCTGTTCCATCATGTTTTTACAAGTGTCCGCAGCGATCAAGCTCAATTTTAGGAAAATCGGTGACTTATGCATATTCCCTATTAATGTCATTTGGCTGATTCACAAATCGTCCGCCAGTTGGCGCACTAGCACCAACTTGGCGCTAGTGTAGATGTAGACCTGTCATTGGTTGTTTGCTATATTGTGTTTACTTTTACTGTACTGTACCTACAACGCGACAAAACGCAAGTCTTAGCGTGATAATCTGGCTATATAATTAAAACCAGCTATTTATTGAAATTACAAATTAACGAAGATATCGAAGTATTATGCTGTAAACAGCAAAACATATTATGCCAAAGATCATGTATATTTGAAAATTGAATTATTCAAGATAAAACTACCTGTAATTGAAAAGGCAATACATACGGTTAAGCGCGATTGGTCCAATCGCGTTTGGTACAATGAGGATCAGTAACAGGTTTGAATCCTATAGTTTTATTGATATTATATAATATAAACACTTTTTGATAGCTACGAAACCTAGTGAAATAATTTTTGAAATCCGTTTAGAAATGGTTGAGTTAAAAGGGTTTGAAGGAAATGCCAAGCTCAATGCAATATGTGCTTTATCACGTACGACATAAGGTTCGCGTACGTCGCGATGACGTCATAGGGACCCCCGAAAAACCAGTGTTTTAGCTCTTATGATATCGTAAAAAAAAATTCACAGTTAATCATGTGGTGGCATAAGCTTTCTAATTAGCCACTAAACAAAAATCGTTACTGATCCTCATTGGCCTTATTCACGGTTGGTCCAATTCGCGATTAGTACCCAATTCAGTCGCAATTATTGCCAATATATCAGCGATCCAATTCTGTCAAATTTCAGCAATTGACTATAAACCTTAACACGTTGGATTTAAGGCCAAAGTCGAATGAAGAAATTTGTCATGCTAAACCAGGGTGCAGCTGTGTAGCTTATAAGCCCATAGGTATAACAATAGAGAGCAATGTTGCAGAACTCTGCCTGTATCTCAGATCAAATAAAAAAGAAAGATGGAGCGTTGCGAACAATGAAGTGAGACCGGTTTTTGATGGTACATGTGTGCGTTCAAGGGGGCGGGCGGGGGCCGGGCGGCAGGGTTTTATATGGAAAGCCAAGGCGTAGTTTCGTTACACGTGTATGCGTGAACTGTGTATGGACACAGCCAAGGCGTAGTTTTACAGGCCTCACCGCTTCGTTCGGAAGACTCCGTCTTACTTTTTTTATTTGGTCTGAGGCCTGTATTTGTACAAACTCAAATCATTCCAGAGGCTATGAATTAATGTGTACTAGAATAAGAAATATAATGGTATACTATGCGAGCCAAATAAGAATAGAACTGTCAAAACGGCCATTTTTGTTTGCGTTTCACTTCCACTTCAGGTGTGTAGAATATGCAAGAAAAGGAAAAAAAAACAAGATTGCTGTTTGACAGTACTATTCTTATTTGGCGCGCATAGTAGTTATGTACCCCGTAAACGGTCGAGCACAATTCGTCAAGCACGTAAATTTTTCTGCTTGTCAATCACATTTTGATCGTCTAGGACATAGGCCGCGTTCCGAATCACGCTTACAGCACTGTGAGCGCGCTAACGCCCGGTCCAAATCATGCTTACAACGCTCACGTAAGTTAAAGTGACGTCACAGATGACGTCATCGCATGTGCTAACGACGCTCAGCGTATTCCACCAAAGCACTGTGAGCGTAGTCGATGTAGCTGTCAAACTTCCTTGTCAAAGTTCATTGTTGACAAAAAATACGTGGATAAATTGTGAATCGTTGTGGATGTAGTGGTCATTATTTGTGATTTTTACAAAAGATGGCTGAATTTATTGACCTGCAGGTGTTTTGTAAAGATACGAACGAAATAATGATATTAAACTGATGTTGAAAGAGCTAGCAGTGGTAATAAGTATTTTGAAGCTTTGAGAGTTTAAAATTGGTTTGTAAATAATTGGTCTCAGTGTAGGAACTTAATTCGTATTCATTAGTGCCTTTTTATTTACCTATCCCTTAGAATAAATATTTACTTTACCGAGATTAACCCATTTGAGGTTATGTTGTTCTATACAATCCAACGTTAGCGCTAACGCGCTCTCACAAGCGGTCCAAATCAATAGTATCGTGAGCGTGCTGACAGCGTGCTAATGATTCGGTCCGGCACAGAATGACGTCACACGCTGTGAGCACTGTTGGCGTGATTCGGAACGCGGCCATAGTCTTCTCTATTGTTCTACAAGCCATGCTATTAGGTTTGGCAACGTCGAATTTCGGTAATATGCGTGAACCGATTCGACACAAATCCGCCATAGATTTAAGCAACTACGACAAATTAAAAAGACGCCGTTTACTAGAAGTCATGGTGCTTTTTTGATCATCTTAAATCAACAGCTGATAGGTTCACGCGCAACGTTGCCAAACCTAATAGCATGGCTTGGAGAACAATAGAGAAGGCTATGTCTAGGAGCATAGCCTTCTTTATTTCCAAGCCGTGAACATAAGTTTGGCAACGTCTGTTACTGTCAGTTCGTGGTCATGTCGTCCGCCAGTCTCCATACTAAATACATGGGAATATTTCAATTTTAAGAGGTCGATATTTTTTTTCATAGTAATCGTGTGAGGTTTAAAATATGAAAATAATTTAGTTCTTTTATTGAAATGCTTTGTATATTAAACAATAAGAAAAATATCAATGTTAACCAGGAAAAAATTGCTGTCAAAGATGTCATCTTTTTTGTTGATTTTCTTCAGCAGGGAGTTGATTAACACGCCCTTTAGCAATAAATGATATATCATTAGAAAGGTCTTTTAAAGACAAATATTTGCTGTTAATATACTTTATATCAATGGGGAATGTCCGAAAAAAATCAAATTGGCTGAATATTTTTCTATAGGTAGGAATAAGGTACCTTAGTAATAGAAAAAACTTTCAGAATTTTCGGTTGGGTAAAAAAGTTTTTAAAAATCAAAGTCTCTTCGACTTCACAAATGTATGAAAGTAACAGCAGAATGGAGATTATACCTTTGCCGCTAACTGCCACAAAGACAACACGTATTTAAAAAAAAAGTTTTGACATTTTGTCTTGAAACTTTTTTTTTAATACCATGTTGTGGTTGTGGCAGGTGTTGGCAAAGGTACAATCTCCATTCTGCTGTTACTTTCATACATTTGTGAAGTCGAAGAGACTTTGATTTTTTGAAATTTTTTCACGAAACCGAAAATTTTGAAAATTTATTCTATTACTAAGGGACCTTATTCCTACCTATAGAAAAATATTCAGCCAATTTGATTTTTTTCGGACATTCCCCATTGTTAATACTTTTGGAGTTAAAGGTTATTAAAGTATAAAAGTGGTTTATTGTCTATGGGAGTTGATCTACCACACCTATAGAAATTAATGATATATCATAAGAAAGGTTTTTATACGACAAATATTTGCTGCAAATATACTTTCTATTAATTGTTAGTAATTTCGGAGTTTTAGGTCATTAATGTTAAAAAAAATGGTCAAGTTTAGCTCTCAAAGTACTAATAGTTCGCGATTATAGTAATACAATAAAGTGTTTCAAATTTAAATACCTTTCCAATGATGTAAGATTTATTGCTAGTGGAGGCTTAGATCAAAATGCTCATCGTACTAAAGGACCCCCGAAAAGTTCAAATAATTTGACTCAAACCTTATGTTCTAATAAATAAATAATAATAATAAATATAAAACTTTATTGAAATAATCTTACATCACAATTTACAACTAGTTTAAACATAGATAATATAGGAAAAACAAATAATAAATAATTTTTAAAATAATTTTATACTATGTGCTTGACCACATGCGATGTTGCCGTTCTGCTCAACTTCAGGGCTTGGAAGATATAGAAGGCTATGCTAGGAGCGATGCTTGACAAGCACCACAGAGTAGAAACATTACCGTGGCCTATGAAAAGTAGGTTACGTCCCCAAATGGTAGTGGTGGTAATTACGTGTACGTACTTGACCGTTTAGGGGGTACATTAGGGTTGAACCGTTCTTGTTACTACGGAATAGCTTTTTTTATGCTCTCTGAGCTCAGCTAGAGCGAAAGAAGGCGTGAGAACACGCGCGGCAGCAATAGCGATGTGCTCGGCAATATTAACGAAGAATAAGTTTATGCCTAGACAGACTAACCAAAGATACATAATATAGAAACATTATTCCTTACGTTCAGTTTTAAAGCATTAAATTCCTAAGTTTTAGGTTATGACAAGTGTAAACTTATTCTTCATTTATTTAGTTCTAAATCTCCTAATATCACTCCTAAATCTCCTAATCATAAATATGTGAGCAAGCCAGGGGTACACTACAGAAAGTATAACGAATGCGTCCCCCTGGCCTGCTATGCGTGGTAGCGGCGGGAGTATTTGACAGGCAGCTATTATATAATTAATTTTTTGACACCTCTACAAATCAGTGGGTAAGTGGGTATACTGATACCACTGGGTGAGGGGCGAAATTATGGCGAAACTAACTGGTTCTTAAAAATGTTATGATCTGCATAGTGGGATCGGTGGGGTGGGATTTCTAAGACGATGGGAATCGGCTTGTATGGACCCTTCGCCACTGGTAGGTAGGTATCCTTGCACTTCATATCGAGTACGAATGTCAATGTTTTTCTATAGAAATGTACAGCGTCACCTACGTCCACAAACGGAACTAAAATTCTTAATTTAAAAAATTGTGCACGGCGGTAACGAATTCGATTCGCACTCGATTGTTTTTCGTGCAAGCGTGCTGGGGGTCAAGTCTGCTAATGATTTCGTCAAAATCGTAGTTTAATAGTGTTCTAATGGTAATGCTTTTTGACACAGTTCTTGTTTCTTAAACCCAAAATCAAGACACAATATGTTTCCGTTTAGGGCTTAAGAAACACAATGTGTTTCGGTTTTGGGTTTAAAAAACAAGAACTGTGTCAAAAAGCATTACCATTCAAACACCACTGAACTAGGATTTTGACGAAAACATTAGCAGAATTGACCCCCTGGTCGCTCGAGCTTGTCACGTTGTTGAACAAGAAGTTAAATGTATACGGAATAGTTATTTTGAATTAACTATAGAAAAATATGTGTAAAACAATGTCACGAAACTAAATTATTATATTGTGAATACTGGTGTCGATTCGTTTGCTAAATTGACAGGACAGGAGCTAAACTTAATTTTAGCATTCTGTTCTTGTATTATCGATACAGAAAGAAAAGGATGGAAAACAAAATTTTGTTTAGTCGTCATTTTAGTTGTCGTTGCCAAACGAATCGACACCACTTGATCTTGAAAGATTATAATAAGTGAAATGTGCCAAGTATTGATGTATATTATTCAACCGATGTTATACTTAAAAATCAAAGAATTTATTGAAAATAAAGTGCAATAACTTCAAATTGCTGATGTGTCTATTAAAAATGGCATCCAATCGACATCACATCGGATATAGGGTTAGTCGACAAATGCCAACTTAGTTTAAAACGCCAGATTCTACAAATGTCCAATTCTACTAATGCCAACTTCTACAAATGCCCACTTCTACAAATGGCGACTTCTACAAATGCCAACATTTAGTTGTAATATTTTCAATCACTTTTTGATATTTATTTTTGCGTTTCCATATTTTTTATTTACCTTCTCCATATTTGTGTGACCCTGGTACTTTGAAGACGATCCAAATCCCAAAATTGATTGAAAATACACTATATTAACGCAAAAATATATATCAAAAAGTGATTGAAAATATTACAACTACATGTTGGCATTTGTAGAAGTGGGCATTTGTAGACTTGGACATTTGTAGAATCTGGCGTTTTAAACTAAGTTGGCATTTGTCGACTAAACCGGCGGGCTGATTATCTAATTAAAAACCACCTAGCGACTGGTTGCAGTTCACAGATGATCGTGATCCATTGCTACTTCTTTTTGGGTTAAAAAAAACATACCAAAGTGGCAATGTATGTCAAACGCAACCGGTCGCTAAATAGTTTCTTTTTAGATAATCAGGGTGCGGATATATTATGCAACGTGTAACAAAATAACCCCTAAAGCCGAAATATGGTAGGTAGGGACCATCAAACTGAACAACTTTTTCTAAGGGACCTTTCTCTGAAATCGCGAAAAAAAAATCAGCTGTTTCATACATTTTAATATTTTCATTATTAATTTTTGTAAGAAACAGCTGATTTTTTTTTCGCGATTTCAGAGTTTGCCCCATAGTAAAAGTTAAGGTCCCTATCTACCATATTCGGCGTTAGGAGTATTTTTGTAACACGCTCTATAACAGTTGTGATTTTCGGCTAGCATTATTTATTTCTTATTATTTGGAAATGGCCAATTCTATTGTTGTCTGTAAAATGTGTACGACCATTGTTATTTATAAGCATTTTTTCTGTTTTAGAAGCCCTTACAACCCGAGTATAGTTTTAATGCCTACTCTAAAAAGTGCACTATTTAAAACTTTAATGGATTTTAAATAAGGTTTATTTTAAAATAAAATGCAATTTTATACATTCCTGTTAATTTATTTAGGTTTATTACGATGAGATCCAATTTATAATGTTTATTTAATTAAGAGGAAATAAATATTATTTAATCAGTGACTTGATCTTATTATTCACGATGACTGAGGTGATACTATCTGATGCCTACCGAGATAACAAAAGTAGGTTTAAAATTATCATACTTACGGATTATTTTGAATATCGAGTGATTGCATTATTCAAGTCCAATGTATTTAGTTGTTCAATCTGAGTGCGTGCTTTCCTTCCATCTCGGTTTTTCGCCGCTTCATACATCGACTCCGTGGCGCAACGGTAGCGCGTCTGACTCCAGATCAGAAGGTTGCGTGTTCAAATCACGTCGGGGTCAAATGCTATTTTTGTTTGCCATCGAAAAAAGCATTTTTGCAAAGCTCACTAGTAACGTTAAAAATTTAAAATAAAAAAGAATATCTAATTTATTATTTCGTACAAAATAACAAAAATAAGGTATAAAGATAAACAAAGCATACATATTTTCATCTCTTTATTTAATATCAATGTAACTAATTTTATCGGATTTGCGAACAAGTTAATTTTGGTGAACGACCACATTAAGAGTGGAAACAATACTAACGGAATATACTTTGGTATTATTAAAATCTTAGATGACGCTAATTAATCTCAATCTAACACACGAAGCAAAAAAATCTAGCAAAAATATGGTGGTCTATTTTATTGGACTGGTAATAGCATAGTAGAATTACCATGTAATAGTAAGTTATATCGCTTGCCAAGAATTTAATAGATAGTATTCGCCTTTATAAATCAATAATAGAGGGAATCATAAAAAGCTTTAAGGTGCGGTGGTAGTGAATGTGGCGCCACCACTACATTTATTTTTATTACTCGTAAACCAAGTCAATATTTAAAAAAAGCACAAGTATAAATCTCTTAAATTATATCTAATATTTTTTGAATAACTCTTCAACAGTTTTCATTCTTTCTGTAAGTTTTAAAATCCATTTTAGCTCAAAGTGGCCACTTTTGGCAATTATGCATTTTAAAACTTACCGAATGAATGATAACTGTTGAAGAGTTATTCAAAAAATATTAGATACAATTTAAGAGATTATTACTTGTGCTTTTTTTAAATATTGACTTGGTTTACGAGTAATAAAAATAAATGTAGTGGTGGCGCTAGTTTCACTACCTACAGCGCCTTAACACTAAAGATAAATAAAAAAATATTTGAGTTTTTAGATTCATTTTAGTTATAACCATTATCAACTAAGCACAATAAAAACAACACACAGGTGAAAAGAGAAAATAAAAAGTTACTTACAGATTGCACAGAACACAATAAAAATAAATCATGTATAGTAAGCTCATTATAGACTTATATAGAATTTAAATCAACATTTTTTTGGATTCTCATCAATTATTAATAACTTTACTATTTGTCTCTAGTATTGAAAATCGAGACAAAAAAATTATAGAAAGTTATTTCTATAGGAATTAGTTTTCTAAAACTTATGTTGTCTAACCTATTAATAAGCCAGACATTGATACTTCATTGGCATCTACTTTCATCATTTTCGAATCTATCTATGCTATGGGCACATTTGATATCTACAGCAAAGTTTTGGGCGTCACTAGATGTCAAGGTACATCTCGATTCAAACTTAAAGGCGACTCTGACTGAACATCACGCGAGACGCCGCACATTACACAATTCAGATGTTAGCGGATGGGAGAGGTGAATGGCTACGCGCATAGAAGCTAACTTCACAACGCCATTAAGTTTGAATCTCTCTGTATACTGAATTATAGGGGTGGTGCCTAGTGCCCTAATAAACTGTATACGCCTAATACGTTTTAATTATTATTTCTTCTCATAGATATAGCACAGCCATTTCCCTTCACTCCACGAATAAATTTTCATAGGACAATTCTTATTTCAAGGTACACAAGTGTTTCGTCTGTCAAATTAGCAAACAAAGATTTTTAAATAATTTCGTAACAGGCAGGATTCTATACCTAGTTACAATATTAATATCTTTGTGCTATACTCTGGTCGCGCCTAGCGTTACATTTAAATCCAAAGGCAAACAATTGATTTTCTTTAAACTCATATTACATAATAATATGTAGGATTATTAAAATTACTACAATTGAATATTTTATTATTTCTAGGTACTAGATAAATCATATCAACAAACCAAATTAAGTCTAACACAAATAAAATTGTAAACATAATATTTGCAATAATGAATATGAAAGCCATTCTAACATCAAAACATGAGTGTTTTTTGTATCAAGAGATGTTTGGATCAAAATTACATAATTTTATTTGAAGTACTTTAAAATACATAAAACTATGACAAAACGTTATTGTATGCTACCAAGTAGGAAAGTTAGACATGATTAAACAAGAGACTCGAGTATTTTGCTTGGTATAATTGAGTGGCAACTTAATTTTCAATTAGACACGTATCTTTAAGCAACCTGACTATTTTATATAGGCAAGATAATTGTATGATACTTAATTGTAAAATTGATGTTTATTATTGTTAACTTTAAGTTAATAGCACAACCAATTTACGCATGTTGTGAAAACCTTTTTTTAATGGCAGCGCTAATTACAGCATGTGTTTGGTAAATATGACATTAAATCTAAGTTATTGGTACTTAATGTAATCTGGTTTTAACAATAATTTTGAATATTCAATACCGATATAACTACACTTGTAGTTCCAATAAAAATACTGTGCTGTATTTAAAAACAGTGTCTCTTCACAGTCGGTGAATTGATTATTTCACAAATTATCAATTCACTTACATTCTAAATTCACGCATATTTTTGTAGGTAGTTTCTTTTCGACATTTGGAAAATGTACAACATGTTAATTGATGTTGGTTGTTCAGATGCTAGGAGACAAAGTTTTCATTCTTTTCGGTTTTAATGGGTATTAATCATTGGTATTGTAAATACCTAATACACAATTTCAATCACAATTAAACAATTTGACATAAAATTTATTTCTACGAATTATCATGTAAGACAACAAATATAATGGCAGAGGCGTAGCTGCCGGTTAAACGCATTGGGAGCGGCGATAAAAATATATTTTAGTAATTTTACATTCCAAGTTCTCGACCGGCGAGTTTCACGCGTTTGGGCGCTACGCAAATGTAGACACTTTTGTTAACAAGATAGAGTTTGGTCAACGAAAGATGAGACTCGGTTGGAAATGGAACTTATTTTGCGCCTTATTTTAAGGTTCAGTTTCCAATAACTTAACCGCTAAACGTTAATTTAACAGGGAAAGTGGCGCCGCCATTTCAATCTCATCTTTCGTTGACCTAACAAAAATAATCACAGAAAGCTAGTTGCTTTGTCCGCAGTGCCGTACAATGAGACCTAATTTCTTCATCGGTCTCCAGACACAGTGGCGCTTTTAGTTTCTAATTGCTTACTACTACATTTTGATTGGCATGTATCAAATAATAGCAACTGGACACAAATAGTATCTGCATTTGCGCAGGGTTAATTTCACATTGATAATATCAAAACGGCAATATTTACAGAATAACCTTTTTACCAATTTCAAAATGTTGAAAAATAGGATCAACTTGGATCAACCTGCCCCTGATTACGTAACTCTGTTATTAACAATTCTCGATTGAAACTGCAGTTACATTGCTGCTTCAAGTAAGATAATTGTCACATTAGTTCTTACTAAAGAAGCAATGTAACTGCGATTTTTGTCATAGTTGCTTGCAACAAAGTTACAAAATTAGGGGGTTGATGTATGATACATATAACCTTCGAATCAGCTTCGAGTAATCGGTGAATAAGCATAAAAAAATATACAGACTCGAATTAAAGACTTCTCCTTTTTTGAAGTAGGTTAAAAATAAAATATTCATCGGTAGCTTGTATATACAAGAAACAAAAGTGTAAGTTTGCAGTTTAGAGTAACAGCCACAAGTGGTCAGGCGAGTGTCGACTCACATGTTCTGCCAGGGCGCGGTGACCAGCATGTTGCTGTCGAGCGCGCGCGCGATGCGCTCGTGCAGACCGTGGCTTAGCCACAATATCCGAAGCTTTTCGTAGCGTTCGGAGCAAAGGTGGAGGGGGTTTCCGCGCCGCAGGCCCTGGAATAAGATATTGGTATTAGATTTTGATTGATCATATCAGCCGCACGACACACGGCAGGGTATAGGCCTCCCCTAAGGATCTCCATGACTAGATTAATTAATTAGTTTTCGATTATGTCAATAAAAACATGTAGAAAATTGTCTTATTAAGTGAATCTTGTAATGGTCACATATAGCTTTGTCTTTGTATGCTAAGAATTATACAAGCCATTTCCAGTGAGTAGTTTACTGTTGTATATCGACTCGACTGGTTTTACTAGAGGATATTGCTCGAGAGGCGATATCGAAGTGTTAAAAAATACATTAAGATTTTCAAAGCTTTTATAAGTTATCAATTTCCGTGGGTTAAGGGCCCACCAAGCCTCCACTAGCGCCGCCATTCAAGAAAAAATCATTACAACGAAATAACTATGTTTACAAATTCTAAAAAATAAAAAAACTAGTATTAGTTATAAAATATTTTTGTATGTGTTTTTTTCCTGGTTTAAATGTGTTTGTATAGTTACAACCTGGGGGCTAATTGTCTAATTTCAAAATCTATCGCAATCGCTTTCAAGATGTGATACATTGCTACTTTGTTTTGGCACAAATAAAAACTTGCCAAAGAAATGCAGCAATGTGCCACATCCATCTGTCAAATGAAAGCGATTGCGATAGATTTTGAAAATTAGACAATAAGTAGGCTGGATCTACGAGAACATAATTTAAACTAATAATTTAACGCATACAATAATAGTTGAAAGCCAATACTAGTTTTTATATTTTTCAGATTTAAAATTATTTCGTTGTAATGATTTTTTCTTGATTGGGGAAGCTAGTGGACGCGCGATGCATTCTTAACATTACGCCCGCCTGCCTGGTTGTATAATGCCCGCAAATTGCAATTGTCTAGCAAAAGCTCAAGAACGCTATTATTTTGTGAAATGATTTTTATGAGTGACACATTTTAAACAAGAAAGGACATCAGGCACATCAGACCCAAAGGTGTATAAGAATAATTCTGTTATATTTAAGCAATATGTATTATTAGAATAATAAAACAGTAGCAAGTTTATTTTTAAACTCCTTCATTTCGCTTAAATTAATTACTGAAAAATCGGAAGTATTTCGATTAAAAAGACATCTTTGTCATTGATACTCTGTGGCTTCCATGTCATCAATGTAATCTTGAATGACTGACATTGACAGTCAATTGTCAAAACGCGAAAGCCGATTGGTCGGCCTGTGGCGGTCTGTCACTTTTACTGTCAGTTAACTGTCATTGTCAATCAACTATCAAACAGCGTTTTGTTACGACATATGCACACTTCTTCCGTCTTGGTTCTAAAGCAAAAAAACGTGACTTTGTGTATTGATTGATAGATTTTGTTGAATGTTTTCGAAAAAACTGTCGCTGGAGACTTGACTTTATGCTTTTTAGTACATTTCGGTATTTCGGTAGAACACCGATTAATCACTAGCGCAGTTATCAAAACGTTTTGGTCGTGTAACTGGTGTTGCTGTAATAGTGTCGGGGTTATCAAAAATATAAGTTTCAAACACAAATAACTCTCAAAATATAAAGCTTTGTTAAAATCTGAATATTTTTTGTGACTTACTAATTACAAGTCTTAATTTTGGAAAAAACAAAAATGCTATACATTCTTGGGTTTTTTGTCAAAGGTATTTGCCTGATGTCTTTTAGTTTTGATTACACAATAATTAAATTCGATAAAGTGACGCCATCTAACATTTTGTGTCGAACTAATTTATGAATAATTATTTTTATTTTTTATTTTATTTATTGAGCACTGCCACATGGTACATATTATGACTTACATTACACAACTTATAACTACATACAAAAATAACTGATATGCACCACAATACCGGCGTGCATAGCACTTAAAATGTTATCAGTGTGCACTACGGTATAGATACTGGATTACAGAGACTTAAGATAAATGTAATTACCAACTTACTTAAAATAAATAGACAATTTCTTTTTAAATATATTAAAACTATCATTAAAAATGTCTAGATCTTCATTTTTACTATTTAAACTGTTATATTCCTCGCAAATTCGTGCCAATGGAGATTGATGACCAAGGTTAGTTCGCGAAAATGGTAGAGCGAAAAGTTTTCGAATACGGTTTCTTGGATACCTACCAGGCACTTGCAGAGAGATGTTAGACAGCCGATTACCGCAGCGAATACCACTATTAATAATCTTATGGAGGAAAAGTAAGTCCAACGTTTTTCGACGCGCATGAAGACTAACCATCTTAAACTTATCAAGCCTTTGGTCATACGGCTGCCTGTGTGAAAAACCACTTACACTGAAGGCAAGGTGTCTGCTGAAAGCTCTTTGGATTCCCTCTATTCTTTGCGAGTGTACTGCATAAAGCGGATTCCAAACGCAAGATGCAAATTCGAGGTGACTTCGTACCAAGGTATTGTACAGTAGAATCTTAACTTTAATATTTTTAAAACCCTTTGTGTTCCTTTTAATGAATCCCAGCATCCGAGCAGCTTTTGTTACAATCGAGTGAATATGCGATCTAAAAGTAAGAGAGCTATCGATAAGGACACCAAGGTCGCGAATTTCCTTAACCTCCTCAATTGTATCATCAACAATTCGATACCTCGAATTCAGTGGCTTTTTTTTCTTACTATATTTTATATGGAAGCATTTGCTAGCATTTAGAGCCATACCGTTCGAATTGCACCAATCAACAATGCTATTAATATCTAGTTGCATGGCCTGTTGGTCTTCAGTCGAATTGATAGTTTTATATAACTTTAAGTCATCAGCGTACAACAGAAACTTGCAGTTTTTTATTACAAAGGCTACGTCATTAATAAAAACTAGAAACAACAAAGGTCCCAGGTGTGATCCCTGTGGAACACCGGAACTGGCTAGATAAGAATCAGATGTAAAGCCATTAACAACCACAGTTTGTGGTCTGTTTTGGAGGTAAGATGCGAACCACTTTAGTAATGGGCCATCTATACCGAAATCATCTAATTTTCTTAAAAGGACTGAGTGGTTTACTCTGTCAAAAGCATTACTAAAATCGGTATAGACAGCATCCACCTGGTGACCCTTGTCAACCTCCCGTGACAGGTCCGAAACAAATGATACCAAATTTGTCTGTGCAGAGCGACCCGGTAGAAAACCGTGCTGAAACTCGGATATCTGGTTATTAAGAAGTTTCGAAATCACAAGGCATATCAGGCATTCAAAAAGCTTGGCGAAACACGACAGAATCGAAATGGGTCGATAATTTTTTATTGAATCTAAATCACCTTTCTTATGCACTGGAACTATGCGGCATTTCTTCCATACATCTGGAAAGACACCATCTTCGAGGGAGCGATTATATATTTGCGTTAAAGGCTTTGCGATAACGTTTGCGCAGTTCTTGATAAATATAGGAGGAATGGAATCAGGACCAGCTCCCTTAGAAGTATCCAGCTTTTTTATTTTGTTTATGACATCCGATTCTTCAAACTTAATAGCTGCTAGGAAGTTATTATTATCACTGCTAGAAGAGGCAAAAGATGGTTTAACATGTGTCTCGGTGGAGTAAACAGAGGAAAAGTGACGCGCAAATAAATTAGCAATATCCCGTCCTGTATCCGACTCTACATCTTCAAGGTGCATTTTAGAAGGAATAGAAGATCGCCCATTACGTTTGCTGTTAATAAAAGACCAGTACCTTGATTACGTAAAGCTGTTGCTAACAATTTTCGATTGAAATCGATTGAAAGCGCGGTTGCATTGCGGCTTTAGTTAAGATAGTTGTCACATTGGTTTTTACTAAAGCAGCAATGTAACTGCGATTTCTGTCAGAGTTGATTGCAACAAAGTTACGTAATTACCCGTCAGAACGCTTTTGGATTGCTACCTATACAAGCCTCGATTGTTTTAACAAATTTACTGTAGCACGCATCAAACAATTTATGGCATCTGCTGCGCAACGTCTGAAAATCTATTTCATCCCGAGGGTTGTTATATTTGCGATATCGCCTACGTACCTTGTCTTTCTCAGATAAAAGTTTCACAAGATTTCGACTAAACCATGGAGGACGACGAGCCCTTCCTACTGCACGACTTGGCACGAATTTGTCTCTTACATGTTCTAAAACTTCATAAAACTTTATAACCATTTCATTCACATTGTGACAATTAAAAAATACATTTTGCCATTCAATCTCAGATAGTTCCTTCTGTATATTAGTATAATCAGCCTTAAAATAGTTATGAGTAAAATGATTCTTAGGTTTTAAATATTCAATATTAGCAAATTTAATGGTTAACAATAGACTTGGATGGATTGGGTAGCATTTACTTAGCACCTGAAGCGGTTTTGAAACAAACGCACTTGGTATGTTACTGAGAACAAGATCCAAATATCTACTAGCGCTATTCGCTACACAATTGTATTGAAGTAGATTATTGGCCGACATAAAATCTATTAAAGAACATCCCAGGGCAGAACCAAAGTTAGATGGTGTCATAAAACTACACCCCTCAACCGAAACCGAAATAATTAGGTATGTATGCTTAAAGGTTTTTTATTTTTTGGTGCTTTTTTGCGACTTATTTATTAACTAGTCTAGATGGCGCTGGGCGGTATCGCATAGATATTTTGGTATGAAAAAAATCTTAAATTAGTAAAGAGAGACTGTGAGATGCATTGTTTTTTTTTGCTTGTATTGAGATGGTAAAAAATTTGCTTGATTTGAGGGTTCGGGCTCGCTCTACTCTGTAAGCCTAGGCACGTCACGGGGCTGTGGGTATAGTTTACCTGGTCGGTCTCGCCGTAGGAGTCGAGGTAGGGCGCGGGCAGCATGGCGCCGCGCGCGGGCGCGCACAGCAGCATGAGCTCGCACTCGCGCACGCGCAGGAACACGCCCGCGCCCGCGCCGCACTGCAGCGCGTGCGCCACGCCCGCGCCCACGTGCTCCGTCACGCCGCTCCGCCCAGACTATGAAGTTTACAACAATACTAATGCCCACACTCGCACTCGTTCACGACACTGCGCCAATGTCGCATTGACATCGGTGGACACGTGTGCGTCCGCAATTGCTTTCACGAGTCGTACATCAGTCAGTGTCTCAAGTAGGTACCATTCGTATCGTAGACGGAAACAAAGCAAGATGGACGCGATTGATTTAAGTACTGAATCCGACAATGATGATGATAATAGTTTTTAAGTAGATTATTGTTATTAAGATCATCATCGACAAAAAATATGGAAGATTTTTTTTAAAGATTTTAATTTCGTTTCCGAATAGTATCCTTTAATTTTGTGTTCATGTCATCTGGGTGTTTTAAGTCGTATAAACATTTTTCGTCTCGAACGGCTTCAATCAATTCCTCCATTTTAGGAACACTCGAGACACTGCCACTCGAAATTAGTGTCTCCGCCACCTAGCCGACACGCGCGTGCACGCTCATGTACGTGCCTGCGTCGACGAGTGAGAGCAAATGCGGAGTTCGGTACTGTGCAATAGGTTTCAAATCTGTAAATCTGGCCACTCGCACGCGGCTCGTAACGGCCAATGCGAGTGTGGGCATGTGCGGCGGTTAAAGTATAACCCGCTCAGATAAAGAATGGGATTAAAATTGCGTCGCACATATTCACTTCTCGCTCTCAAACTAAACGCCACACCTATCGCTCTTACACTCCCACTTATTGTGGAAAGCGCGGTGAACCGCCATTTTCAATCCTATTATTTATCTGCGCAGGTTCTACACAACAACTATGTTCTGTTCAAGATAGCTTGGCTATTTTGACAGAAATATTATATTAATAATCTAATACATATTCATTAAGTATCTGTTATAGCAGGCTTCCAATTTTTAGGGTTCCGTACCCAAAGGGTAAAAACGGGACCCTATTAGTAAGACTCCGCTGTCCGTCTGTCTGTCTGTCACCAGGCTGTATCTCATAAACCGTGATAGCTAGACAGTTGAAATTTTTACAGATGATGTATTTCTGTTGCCGCTATAACAACAAATACTAAAAACAGAATAAATATTTAAGGGGGGCTCCCATACAACAAACGTGCTGTTTGTTGTGTTGTCGTTGCTGTATTTTGTGGTACGAAACTCTTCGTTTTTTTATAACGATATAGCGAATCAAGCACTCCTAAGACGGAATTTACGAAGAAAAAGTATCTGTCATATCACCAAGCTATCTTGGACAGACTATAAACTTTGTTGAGTGATCGATTCTACGCATGATCTTTATCACTTCGTAGATAAGGTTGGTATTCGTGCGATTTCCATATGCAGACAAGTTAAGTTTTTACGCGCTTGGTAAAAAAATCAGGCACGTACTCGATCGATTAAAAATTGTCGATTAATATGTTCTAAAACCAATCAAAATCCTACTTTTTATATTTCTCAGATGACAAGTTGTTTTGTAAGGTTCAAACTATTTTTAAACAGCAAAACGACAAAGATAGCAAACGGCTTTTGAACTTTCCTATAATACATTCCGAAATTACATAAAATATTCTAGAAAAAAGGAGGAGCTCGGTGGCGCAGTGGTTTAGCGCATGGCCCAGCGATTGCGGAGGTTAAGCAACGTTCGCAAGGGTCGGTCATGGGATGGGTGACCAAAAATTTACTATCTCGAGCTCCTCCGTGCTTCGGAAGGCACGTTAAGCCGTTGGTCCCGGCTGCATTTGCAGTCGTTAACACCCACCAATCCGCATTGGGCCCGCGTGGTGGGTTATGGCCCATCCTCCTGACCACCCATAAGGAAGGTCTGTGCCCCAGCAGTGGGGACATTAAAAATGGCTGATGGAGATTCTAGAAAAATATGTGCTTACAAATAAATCTCTCACCTTTCTGATTTCAGTCTGGCAGCAGTAGCTCTGGCTGCATAGTATTTTGCCACACACCAAACACATGGTGGGGTATTTGCTATCTTCTCTCTCCGAGTTAGGGCACGAGAATTCCGATACCACATTCATGAGTTCAGAGAAATCTTCTGGCAGTGGCACTAACCGAGGTGGTTCTCTAGGTTCTAAAATCACATGAGGCGGTAACCACTCTGCCGCCATATTACTCCATTCAATCACCTTCTTCCTAGCGAATTGCGTATCTAACAACTCCTTGAAACTGCTCGGCATATCCAAGTACCCGCACATCGTCTCCCAAGTGTCACCCCCGAACACAGTCAGTTCCGTAGGCGGAATTATATCGCTCAAAAAGTGGTAAAACAGACAACAACATCTTAAAAATCCGTAGCATTGCTTCTTCAGCATACCCCACACTTCTAAAGGATTTAAACCGTCTTCTAAAACGCCTTTGCGCACTTCCTTTATTAAGGGCAGTAAGTTGCTCAAATCTTCTGACTTCTTGAAGTCCTCTTGTCCTTCCATCGGTTCTCCTTTGCAGGAGGAGAAGTCCATAACTAGAAGAGCACGAGTTATGTGGGCTCTTAAAGATTGTAAAGTTAATATTCTCGCGAGGTGTGTCGGGCGGGCGGGGCCGGCAGTTTTGCAGAATAAAGAGGGTATAGATAATACTAAAGATATTAAGGTACCGAAAGGTTCGTGAGTTAAGGGGGAGGTCGTTTCTAGCGTGTTGAGGGAAGATAAGGCATGGTGCGAGATATGTTTAGGGCTTAGCCATATGCTTGGGACTGCGGCGGCTAGTCGAATAAGCACTTGTAGTGCGTCTCTATGCCTCGCGGGGAGGTCTCCTAATAATGGTCGCTTCTCTGCCTGTAATACTGCGTCGGTGCTGAGCACTGTGTAAGCGGTCGCGCGGTATAGAGCCCCGGTTGCCGCCATACCACCAGAGTCGGGTAAGCCGCAAATTGGAGGCATTATCTGTGGATTGAAATTAATATTAAGTAGGTTTATTACACAATTAATTTGCCACGAAAATAATAATTACCATTTCTGGTTTTCAAGTAAAAATGATTTAGGATTGCATATGATTGTGTTGATAAAACTGATAGGTTGTTTAATTACAGGGTATGAAAAATTAGAATCAATATATTATTATTACTTTATTAGTATTCCACTATTTTTGAAAGCCTTTCATTATGCATTTTTTTTAAACAATAATATTTTTTTTAACATAATTTTAAGAGTCCGGACTCATTTTGCCGGTGACTGCCGCTCTCTCGTTCGCACATTTCATGTTTTCTTAAGATTTCTTAAATCAGTATTGAAATATGTTTCTCGGCCACTTTTCGCAATATAAGAATACAGTCATTACGGTTCTGATTAATGACGTACTAATTTAGAACTTAAATGATCTGATGATTTTTGTAATATTTTATTCAATATTGTTATTTAAAATGTAATTTAAAACGTTCTTATAATTTCCACATACTAGTTTTAGTATAATATGTAGTGTTCATTAAATATTTAAAACAGCTGTATTTTACCATTTTACAAGGTAAAATAAATGATTTGATTTGTCATTTCAACATATATTTCAGTTTCGAGTTGCTGAAGTACCTTCAAAAAGTTATAGTTCCTAACAGTTATTTTAACTGGCAAAAAAAACTGGTAAAAATAACTGTTAGAAACGACAACTTTTTGTACTTTAGCAACAAAAAACGGAAATATTTTTTTTAACACCTTTGCTCGTAAAGCTGATGTAATTCCACCGGTTTTAAATATGTAAAGCGGGTGATAAAAAACGCGTGTGTTACCAAAGCAAATAGTTAAGTTATAGTCCATACAAATTCCATAACAGTATTATTTGCCATTTCAAATATGGAACATCCAACTGGATGACCTCCATATGGACTCCAACTAGTGAGCAGCGCGCTGTTGCTATTCAAATTTCGAACTAATCGCCGCCCGGCACCAGTCAGTAGACAGTGTGCATTCACAGATTGAGTTTATTTAAAATTAAAATAAAACAGTTTATTCGGTAATTTAAAAACTTGGCTGCATGCTCTAGCATCTTTGGCAACATTTTCACGCAGCCACGGCAGAAAATAATCCTCGCGCCATTTTTCTCAAATTTGCTTTTCTTTGTACTTGTAATGTGAATATCTAAAAATGACAACTTTCAATCATGAAGATGAGCAATATATTACTTCAACTCCACCGGATAAGTAAGGCAGCAAGCTGTCGCATGCGGTTCTCGCTTCTGTTAGTAAACAGAAGCGAGAACCGCATGCGACAGCTTGCTGCCGTCAATATCCAAGGACAGATACATAACCACGTATGAAAATTTCTTGAAGTGGAAAAACATGAAAAATGCCAAGTCATTTTCCGAAAATGTACTTTTGGCGTATTTTTTTTTCTGTTTCCTCGCAAATGTGTTAAAAAACGTCGTACGATATACGTGCGTATTGGTTATAACATGCTCGTCTCAATTACGCCCTCGCCTTCGGCTCGGGCTGAAATTCCGCCTCGCATGTTATAACCATCTTAACGCACTAATATCGTAATGTACTATTAAAATGTCCGTAATCTTTTTATTGCGAAAAGTGGTCGAGACACATTTTTCAATTACGCACTCAGATTTAAGAAATCTTGAGAAAACATGAAATGTGCGAGTGGCAGTTAGCGGCAAAATGTGTGCGGACTCTTAATGTAAAAATCATACTTACACTACAAAAGCTCTCGATCAGTCCTTTGGTTTGATCACTATAAGTCAATACGTCTCCTTCAAAGTGCATCAAGAACTCCTGTGACAGCAGATTCTCCGCATGAGTAGACACGTACACTTCTGATTCATCAGCTGAATCACCGTCCTCCATATCCGAAGACATCGCACCGACGCTCCTAGCGCGCGCCTGGCAATGCATTTCTTCACAAGTCTCCGTGCATATGTGGATAGCTTCGCTTGATACTTGGTGCTTCAACTTGAGTATCAAGTCTACGGAGTCGGCGTATACTTGCTCGGAGAGGGGCGGGGGGGTGCCGGCGGGGTGGGGAGGGGCGGGGATTAAGGGGAGCGCGGTGTTGCATAGCCGCTCGCAGAGGGGACACAGATATTCTTTCTTTTCAACGTCGAAGGCGGCTGGCTGGCGTAAACGGTATGGCCTGATAATAAGACTAATATTAGCCGTTTTTATTGGTTTTTCCAAGAGTATAGAAAAATATACAGTTAGCTACATTAGTGAAACTTTTAATGAAACGAATTTTATTTAGAAACCTGCGGGTCTACCGTCTAAAAACACTGAAGTGCATGTAAGCTTTGATTTGACGATTTGAGTGATACATTGCTACTAGTGATGCAACGAATACGAATACGAATACTCGTATTCACCGAATAGTAGAGATTTACCGAATATTCGTATTCGCCGAATATCATCACGAATATTAAAAACAAACTATTTATATTATAACTGAATGCAAACCAAGTTACAGTTTGGCTGTGCACCGTGTATCCGAACGCACCTAATACGCACTAATACTGTTTGTATCTTTTGACGGGGATAACCCTAACATTGAATGAATGAACGAAGTCGAGTTCTCAAGTTGTCAATTATTACTTGTTTGCTTCATAGCATAAAATGCCTAAGAAGTTACAAATGTTGAGCTTTTTGAACAAAACTTTGTCAGAAGTTAATTTCAATTATTAAATATCTTAGTAAAAAAAGAATACTGTGTTATTATTCATTATCATTACCTTGTTGAATTATTCGTATTCGTATTCGCCGAATAGTAGGATTGATATTCGTATTCGTTAAAGTAGTATTCGTTGCATCACTAATTGCTACTTATTTTGGTACAAACAAAAACTTGCCAAAGAAAAGCAGAAGTGGATCACATCCATCTGTCTAAGTTAGACTGTAGACCCCCTGGCCAAAAACTGAATAAGTGTATTTTCGTAATGAGTTTTAAAAGCACATATGGCAATTTAGGACGATAATTAAAAAGCAAATTTTAAATTATAAAATAGTTTACACACAGAATCTCTATCAGACTGTCTTCGCTTCCTAATCCACGAGATACAGGTCTTTTGTGCCTAGTTCGTTGGATTGGGTGGGCGACTGATCGTGTGATTAGACAAAATCTATTGTTTGTAACACCTGCACTGTAAATTGTTTTTTTTTAGCTTAGAAACTAAACAATAAAGTATCTTTTTTTAAAACGTTGCGTATGAATGAACCAACGAAACACATAATTGTGTTTCGAGTCTATTATTTTTTATATAAATACTAACCTGCGGTTCTCCTTGTCAAGCACGTTATCCACATATTTCCTCCAACATCTCGCATGTAACGCGTGTCCGCACGAAGATACGTGCGGCTGCGCGCGAATGCCGGCGGGGAGGTGCGCGTCTCGCCACACGTTTGTGGTGTCTGGACCCTCGGGCTCTAACTCACGAGCGCGATTTAAGACGCTGGAGTGTTGCACGAAGGCTACCAGCACCATTGGTACGCCGTTTGCTTCGACACGGGCCTATAGAAGACAGAGATAGATTTATTCTTTAGATAGAAAATATTCTCCACAATAAAGTTCAACAGTCGTGAATTTTTGCAAGGGAAAAAACATGTCATTTTTATTATTTTTAACAATAAAGCATGTTGAAACATTGGAAATCATTTTATGGAAAGTGAAGTGTTTTATCTGTTACGTATTAACTATTTAGTTTTTTTTGCTGTGGCTATAGAGAGATACATACCTCCTCCTGGCACATGATGCACACGCGCGCCGCGTCGGGCACGCCGCCGCCCCACACGCCCAGCGCCGCGCCGCAGTACAGCGCGCGCAGCTCGCCTTGTTGCTGGCTGCCCTCTACAGATCCCACCTATATTACAACAGAATAATCATAACAAATCAAGGAAACTATCAAGGAAACAAGTTTTAATTATTAAAAAAAGAAAAACGTAAAGTCGCATTACTAATTTCCCAGGAAAAATGTAAACAAAGGTGTTGCCAGAACAAAACAACACAAAAGGAAATAGTTTATTGCTAAGTCAAGAATTATACACACTTACATGTTTTTTCATGACAAACCTAATAAGAATAGATTAAATAAATATTCTTAAAGTTTTGCGGTAAGAACAGTTATATAATTTGATATTTCATAATAACAGTTTTATAGTAGAAAACATTTTTATGATGCTGTGCACACATCAATTGCAAACCGTACACATCAACCTTTGGTTCATTTTATAAAATTTAATAAAAAATAGTATTACGAGTAGTAGCTGTAGTAGTAACATTTGTCTTTTGGTATTGGGGGAGCAGGCGAAGATGCTATGTATTTTTGATAGTTTACATACAGTAAATATCTAAGTAAAGTAAAGAAAAAATTTCTAATTACCATCCTATTTTAAAATTACCCTGGATGACATTATATTATTATGACTTAAAATATAATAAACAAATTAAAAAGTTATAAAAGTGACCAAAGGTTTTCAATATCTGAAAATTACTTTGTTTACATTTTTGCTGGGAAATTAGTAATGCGACTTTAGTATCGAATCGCCTCAAATTCCGCATTTGAGCGATAAGTCTCTAAACAAATACGCTCAAATTCCGTTAACTGTGTACAGTTAACGCTCACCACGTCCCTGCGAGGTAGCCATAAACATTTGACCACACGATCTTCACAATGAATTCACTTTTTGCTACGAGTTTATAAGGTTAATAATCGCTTACACTGCATCACATTTGAATAAAATTAACCGCTCGTCTTTATTAAATTTTATAGAAAAAGACTTTGGACCGCGTATTGAGTTATTATTTTTGAAAGAAAGAAAGAAATAATTTATTGACACACACATTAACAAAAAATATTAAGAAATAAACAATAACAAAGGAATAGATTACAAGAGAGAGGAATAGATTACATAGATTACAAACAGGACACTTAAAATAGGAAAAACAAAGAAAAAAAACTAAAATGTAAAATACAAAAAAAAAATGTGTGGCCAATAAAAACCCTGCCTCAGCTTTATGCCTCTGTGCCAGTCTCAGTTGGGCAGAATGAACACAGAGGCGCTGTTTTTCTGACAGGGTCATTATGGGTCAGTGACGTGATACAATGTGAATGTATCGTTGTTCGATTGTCTGTGGTTTGTTTCTAGTCTGAGCGCTTGACTGACTGACAGTGACAATGGAACAAACTAACTACTCTTTGGAAACGAGTTTGAAATTTGACAACCAACCTTGACAAAATTCTAAAATATTTATCAAAATACCAGCACAAATGCAAAAAATAAAATGACAAATTATCTGCCACGTGGTGCCACGTGTCGTGAAAGCCTTGCCACGCAAAGCCGCATGGTTACAATTTTTAGGCATGGAAAGTATATCAAATGCCACTTTACTTGGGGTGCATCAGGTACATGGGTAAAAGCTTGCCTCGTCGGAACCTGGCCACCTCTCTTTGCCGGACACGAGATGTACGGCACCTACGCCTGGCCTGACGTGAAAAAACCGAGGTGAGTATAGGTACTTAAGTGCGAAGATTTTGATTAAGTGTTATATTTTTGCAACTCCAGTAAGTGGTTTTTTAGATGTTTTTTGAAAGTGAACTTCGTTTTAAGGTCATACATCGGTGGCGGGAGGTCGTTCCAGCATCGAGAGGCAGCAAATCTAAAGGAACCACGAAATGCCATAGTGCGATGTGCCGGGGTGCAGAATTTAAAAGTGCAATTTCTTTTTGGATACCGACTACGTTCCTGCGCCCATACCAGCTTATCCAAGAGGTATCGCGGCTTTCCTGTATTAATCACCTCAAATAACAATGATGCAAGATGAAGTCTTCTGCGAGCTTCCATCTTGAGAAGATTGGCAGAATTCAAAAAAGGGGTCACATGTGAGCGAGGCGGCACTTGAAAACAAAACCGGGTGCAGGCATTTTGAACACGCTGAATAAGATTTTTAGTCCGGGCTAGTAGACATGGCCCATACACTGTATCACAGTAATTAAGCTTGCACAAGACCAGTGATTCACACAATCTAATTCTTAGCTTTTCGCACAAGTAGGGTCTTATTTTATAAAGTAATTTAAGACGGTAAAAACAATTACGCACACATTCACTTACATGGGTCTCAAAATTAAGGGAACCATCCAAGACCAGCCCCAGATTCCTAACCTTCTCCACACGCTCAATAAATTCGCCATTGAGAGAGATGGTAAAAACAGCACGATTCTCATTAAAACTATTCAATTTATATCTACTTCCGAACAATATTAGCTTAGACTTTTTGGGGTTGAGGGTTAGGCAGTTTGACTTGCACCAGGCAGCCACGTGTACTAGGTCCTCATTTAATTTGGCCTCCGCTGCGACATGTTCCGATGGTGGGAAGGAAATGTACAGCTGCAGGTCATCAGCGTACAAGTGATGATGACAGTGTGTTATGCTTTTAGTGATGTCTGCGCTGAACAGGATGTAGAGGATCGGCCCCAAAATGGACCCCTGCGGGACCCCGCGAGTGACCAGGAGGGGGCTAGATTGTTTTTTGTCCCCATTCGTCTCAGGAAGTTCAACATACTGACGCCTGTTTGAGAGGTAACTATCAAACCATTTGATTGCCTTAGCGTCAACTCCATAGTATGACAGCTTTGATAACAGCAGTGTCGTATTTATTGAGTCAAAAGCACGTGAGAAGTCGAGCAGTACCATAGCGCTGATCAAACCCTGATCCTGACTTGCGAGAAGGTTGTCCACCACGTCTGCAAGGGCAGTAGCAGTACCATAACCTCTGCGGAAGCCAGATTGCGTGCGAGGCAGGACATCGTGGTCTTCAAGGTATTTGGTTAACTGGTCACAGACAACCCTCTCCAAGACCTTGGAGACACATGAAAGCAAGCTGATAGGCCGAAGGTCATGAACAGTTTCTGGTTGGGTAGTCTTCGGAAGTGGCTTGACGATTGCAACCTTCCAGCTGTCAGGAAAAATACTTTCTTCTATAGATTTGTTGATCAAGGTTGTGATGGTTGACAATGATTGAGGCAAGGTCAATTGCAACATCTCCAGAGATATGCTATCGTCTCCCTGAGCATTTGACTTAAAACTGTTTATGATCTTCAAAACGGCGTCCTGACTAACTTTTTGCAAAGAAAAAGTTGCAGCACTGAAACGGTGATGTTCAAAGAAAGTTAATTGCGATATTGACACTTCGTTGTCACCTGGAACATTTAGAAAATGAGTATTTATGCTGGTTGGGTTATCTAAAAAGGGGAGTAATTCTAATGTGCACTTCTTATTAGGAATTAGTGTCTTTTAATCTTTTCCATAATATTTTTGAGTTATTAATATTTTTGTTTATTTCATTATTGAAAAAGCATTTTTTCTCATTTTCGATGGCTGTGATGACTATATGCTTCATTTGCTTATAACTGTCTTTATGAGGTGATGCATGGTCAACTTTAGCATCTTTGTGATAATTGTCCCTAATGCGCATCATATCTTTAACTGTGTCCGTTATCCACGGGTGAGGGGGATGTTTAAAAATTTTCTTTTTAATAGGTGCATGGAGATCGAACAGCATTTTCAAAACATTAGTGAATGCCTCGGCTAGGGTGTTAACATCCAACTCACAAAGTTCAGTCCATTTAACACAGCTGAGGTCCCTTTCAAATTGATCCACGATGATATTTTTCATAGGCCTATAAGCACAGAATACATAATAGTACAAGTACAGAAGATCCACTCCGCACAGTCATTTAAATATATAGCGACTCTATCCCAGACACTATAAAGTGCAATTCAGGTCGCACACCGCTCCCTTGCCTACAGTTATATTCACCTAGAAGTTGCCTCTCTTTCTATCGCGTAGCTCTTATCTTTTCTAACGACTTCAGGGTTTCTACTTTTTAAATAATAATGAAATAATAGCTTAGATGAAAGAAAAAGGGTTTTTCATTTCATCTAAGAATAATAGGTACTTAATTTATTACAAGTTATGTGTTTGTGAAATAAAATGTATACTTAAATACGTTTCAAAAACCCCTAGGCTAGGTAGACACAGTCAACGCCACATCAGACTATACATGCTGACTTTGAGGCAATTTGCTTTCTTACGAAATCAAATGCCATTAATAATTAACTTTATTTCGAAAGTAGATAAGTAAGTATTTCGAAAGTAGATCTATAGTAATAAGTAACCTAATCTATAAATTCTTATTTCAATAAATAACTAGTTGGGTGAAGATAGTTTAGCAAATAAAACAAGTAAATATCTAAGAATAAACGGATACTAGGTAAATACTAACAAAAGTAGATAAGCTCTTCCTACGTTTCGATGTCGTTTGGAACTTTTGTAAGTGTCAAAAAGTTCGGATCCTTTTTATTTTGCCCATTGGGATGCAATATGCCTTCATTTTGGTTAAATATCATAAATGTGCGAACGAATGACGCAACAATACGCGAAAGCGTGCGTGAGTGAGTATCGTAAACGAACTTCTAACGTGTGACCCAGCGGCACGCGGCAGGCAAACCCTCTGAAATTAGTCCGTCCGGACGGACCCGCCGGCTACTTGTAGCTTCGTACCTAAAGCGCGGAGTGCGCCTAGCCTGCTATAAGTAACATACCGTGGACTCGGTTTGTCTTTTTAAATTTGAACTCTGCTGCAACCATTGCATGACCGCCCAAATCTGGAGAGTATTTGACATTGAAGTGAATGGCTTGTGCATCTGTGCAGATTACATCTATCAGGCTTTGGCTGTGGTTTGTGAAATGTGTTGGTTCTTCAACCAGCTGTGTCAAGTGTACAGTTTGTAAAAATTCTGTGAACTGTTTATACTTACCGCAGTTAGGGCTAAGGAGATCAATATTAAAATCTCCAAGTAAAATGATCCTGTCATGCTTAGCCATCGAGATGACAGAACAGGTGACAGCCTCCAGAAAGGTGTTTACGTCCTGAGAAGGTGGTCTGTAGGCTGTTCCAACGGCTATGTCCTTACCGTTCACACGCAGACTCAGCCACATCTGTTCGACTGCTGTAACTATGGGGTGATGACAGGCCCGAACGTTTATGCCCCTACGAATGTAAAAGCCAACCCCACCACCACGGCGGCCGTCAGACCTCGGCAAGTGCACCAAGCGGTAGCTCGGCAGCCTAGGCGCAATGTCATCCTGCCCTGGCCCTAACCATGTTTCATTTATTGCCATGATATCAGGGGCTAGTTCTTGCATAGCTACCATAAACTCTTCATGTTTTGTGCCTAAAGACCCAGCATTGAAAATGCCAATCCTTAAATTCTTAGAGCCCATCATTATTTAATTGTTTAAAAACATTTGTCAGATAAAAAAATGAACATAAGCTTAAAGTACTGTAAAATATGATAATGTAAATAGTTAGACCATGCATTTGATAGTGAAATATACAATTTCCTAATTTATTTCTTGAGAGTAATAATAATCTTAATGTGTGATGGTGATAGTAATTGACAATCATTTTGATATGAGAGAAAGTAAGTTGAAGTGAATTTCTTAAGGGATATAAATATAGCATACTTGTGTTAAGGTGAAAATATCTATGTGGCAACAAAATGATATTGTACATTGACTTTTGGTTAATTACAGTTATCAAGAAATATAAATTTAGTATATACCTAACAAATATTGTTATTTGCTGGCCCTACGCCCACACACATAAATTTGTGACACATAGAAGAAGTTACATAGAGTGACATTTGCGATTTGGCAGATATAAGAGAGAGAACCTTGGTGCGCTCCGGTAAATATATAGAAATGAGCAGAAACAAGTATGACAAGTGAACAATAAGAATTTGAGTTAGTTTTTTAAATACATGTTTATATTTTAGGTCATTTTGCTTCTGACACCGGGTGGCCAAAGGCGCGGGCAAGGTCCTCTTCCGAACGAAATTGAAAAATAGGCCGCCCCTCACCCTGGCGGGCGAAGATACGACCACGCTTCGTCCAGGAGTAGCGCCACTGGAGTCGCCGGCACTCTTCGCGGACTCGATGAAACAGTTGGCGATTCCGGCGAGTCAGCCGCTCATTGACGAAGACACGGCCCCCCGTGGCGCCAGTGGCGGTGCGGCGCACGCGCGCGGCCTGCAGCAGCTCGTCGCGCAGGTGGCGGCGCTGCAGGCGCACCACGACGCGGCGCGGGCGGCCCCCCGCCTCAGCCGGCGGCGCGCCCACGCGCTCCGCGAATACGACATCGCGCTCCTCCAACTGGACTCCCAGCCGCGCGGCGAGCATCGTCACCGACTGGATGACACTCACGCCCTTCTCCTCCGGTAGCTGTCCGATGTCCAGGTCAGCTAGCAGGGCCTCCTGGTCGCGGTCGTTGAGCTCCTGCTTGAGGTTCTCGATGGTGCGCTCGAGCTCAGCGGTACCCCCGGATACGGCTTCATGGCCTCGCTTTTCCAGACTATCCAGCCTCCGCTCGAAGTCCTCCATACGGGTCATCAGCGACTCACGGAACTGTGTCATCCCTGAACTCACGGAATTCGGCCATGAATATGGTGAGCTCACGGCCCTGGGGGGCTACTCAAATGGCCACTTTTCCATTCGTTCGCTAACTTTAATCTTAAAAATAAGCAATTAATGATCAAGTCAGACGTCGCAAGTTTATGTAAATCACAGACATTGTCGTATTGTATGGAATCGACAAGCCTACGACACGTTATTTTGGTGTTTATGGCTTATTTTTAATTGTTAAGTTAGCGAACGGATAGAAAAGTGGCCGTTTGAGTAGCCCCGCTGGTCTTCTTGACGGTCCTCGCTGTGTGGTGAATTAAAGTCACTATCACCCTGAGATGGCGTTCCATATGCCCCTTTTACCGGCGTTTGGTTATTGTCGCTCCTCAGCACACTTTTTACAATTGCGGCAGACCCAGTCCTTGCTTATAAGGGCCTTCTCCGGCTGGGCCAGACACCCTTTGTGGTATTTGGTCTGACATATTGAGCAGCCAACACCACTCGACGCCGACAAAAACTTTCCGCAGGAGCCGCAGTTGACCATCGCTAATGCAAGTAATTGGAGGATGCAGAGCTACCGCTCACTAAATGGCACGCAAGTCAGACTGTTGACGTAATGTGAACGATACACGATCCAAACAAGATTCCGCCGCTGCACACTAGATGGCGTTACACCGACGTCAGATTGGAGGCAGAAATCAAAATTTTGAAATTAAGTTACCCTTCCGATAAATTTAAAAGGGTTAATTATAGAAGTAAATTACGAAAAAACTGCACTAAATCAGCATCCAAGATATCACCCACAGTTTCACCACTTCACTGACACCACTCGAATCTTTTGAATTTATATTTGTGTTGATTTACGGCTTTAAAATATTTTTTATATGAAGAGATTGAACACAGTGACTAATCGATATCGCGTCAGAGACGTCACTCCCCTCCCCATTTTTGATGGTCAGCACTGACTTTATGATTGTTTTTATGATATGTATTGTTCCTTGTTCTGGTTTATTGTTTATTGATGAAATTTTTCACCATCACTTTTCACTGTTTGTTTGATGTTATTTACTTGTCTTTGGTGAAGATAACAATTGTACGCCGCATTCATAAAGCACTTTTCACTTTTAACTTAGTGTAATAACTAAAATCGACTAGGTAACTAAAGTCGTGCGGCTTAAATCACTCGTGTAAATACCACATAATTATATTTTTTTTGTAATTATTGATACGGAGCTCACTGTTTACTTGACGGCAGCGCCATCTGGTATTCCTTTCGGAATTCCGAATCGGGATTCCGTCGTGTGTGTGGCCGGGCTTATATACAACTGAAAGACCGCCTACGCACTGACAGGTACCAAGATTAGTGCATAGAACCTAGATATGTATAACCAAGTAAAACAAACGTTCACGAATGTTCGCAACCGGCCGCACTGCGCGCTAGGTGCCTCGAACCATCCAGACGACTACCTAGAATGTATCTAGGCGTGAGGCTTACGACCAAAGACTATGTGACCAAGGCGACTATCCTAGCGATTCACCTAATAGTGCGGTCACCAAGTAACCTGGATACCAATCTAGGCACCTCTCAGAGCGTTCGCAGCCTAACTGAGCGACTTACACTGAACACCTTTTGAGCACCCTACTTTAATTTTTAATGATCACGTTGCCAAGCAAACGCATCTCCACATTGCTAAGCTGCCTCAAGCCTTATTATATCAATAATGGCAGCTTTAATCAGTATTACCTACAAGTCTCTGTTTCTTAATGGGCTAATCTTTAATAAATATCACCTACAATTCCTCGTTTCTTAATGGGCTATTTACATAGATCTATTTTAATCACATGTGACGGTCGACTTTAGTCACCTAGCAAGTACATACATACATACATACATACATACACTCACGCCTGTTTCCCATGGGGGTAGGCAGAGACTATGGATCGCCACCTGCTACGATCCTTGCACACTTCTTTCGCTTCATTCATATCCATCAATCTTTTCATACATGCCCTGCGGTTTTTGTCACTGCGTACACCAGCCTTTTTTATAATAACCTCTATTTGGTCCGCGTAGGTTTTTCTGGGACGCCCTCGTGCAATCGTTCCTTCCACATTTGCACAGTATATCTCTTTCGTGATTCGCCTTTCATTCATCCTCTCTAAGTGACCAAACCACTGGAGCATTCCTTTCTCAATTCTTGTCACTATATCATCTTTCAGACCACACCTTTTGCGAATCACCTCATTGCTCACTCTATCACTCAGTTTTACTCCACATATTTTCCTCAACGATCGCATCTCTACCGCATTTATTCTGCTTTCATTCTTCTTCTGCCATACCCAAGATTCACTTCCATACATCAGTGTCGGTACCAGCACTCCGTTATGAATAGCCATTCGCGCCTTTGCAGAAACGGTTTGGCTACTCATAACCGAGTGTATAGCACCACTCACCGAATTTCCTTTCTTCACTCGTCTTTCTATGTCTTCCTCACTCTTTCCGTCCCTTGTGAACAAACTCCCCAAGTATACAAACTCACGGACTTGTTCCACTTTTTCGCCCCCTAACATTACCGTACAGTCAGTCATTTCTTCATCTCTCTCAAACACCATCACTTTAGTCTTAGTTACATTCACTTTCATCCCTTTTCTCACAAAATCTTCATTCATAACCGACATCATTTCCTGCAACTCTTGCGCAGAAGACGCAAGTATAACTTGGTCGTCAGCGTAGAGAAGGCACTTGATTTGAGTCCCATTCATCACAACCCCACAGTCACGTTCTTTCAGACCTTTCATACAACTGTCCAAAAACAGATTAAAGAGCCATGGTGACGCAACACATCCCTGTCTGACACCCCTAGAGATGCCAAACCAGGCAGTGTATACGCCGTCAATCCTGACGCATGCACGGGAATCCTCATAGAGAGATTTCAGTGCATGAATCAGTCTGCTCTTCAATCCGTATTCGGACAACACCTTCCATAGCTCATTCCTGTCAACTCGATCGTAGGCCTTCTCCAGGTCCACAAAGGCACAGTAAACCTTTTTGTGCTTAGCCAGGTGTTTTTCGGTTAAGCACCTCAAGGAGAAGACCTGATCCGTGCATCCCATTCCCTTTCTGAATCCCGCTTGCACATCCCAAATACTCTGATCAGTTTTTTGCATCACTCTTTCAATCAGTACCTTTGCATACAATTTACTGACAATGCTGAGAAGACTGATCCCGCGGTAGTTTTTAGCATCCTGCCGTGACCCTTTCCCTTTGTACAGCGGCACGACCACGGCTTTACGCCAATCTTCCGGCACTTTGCCACTGTTCCAACATTTATTAAAGATCAGGCACAGCCAGGACGCAACCAGCTCTTTCCCACCTCTCAGCATTTCAACAGTAATTCTGTCATATCCTGCTGCTTTCCCTTTTTTCATGCTCTTCATTGCACTAATAATCTCATCCATATATATATCTCTTTCATCCACTTCTGTCTCTTCCTCGTCTTCCACCCTTTTATCCGAGGCTTCTAGCATAGGGCCATCCGCCTCAAACTAACTCTCAAAATATTTCATCCACTCCTGTAGTACACCTTTTTCATGTCACTAGCTCACCTTTTTCATCTCTTATCACATTCATTTTAGACTTATGTGATCCACTTCGAGACGTTTTCACTTGTTTCCAAAACAATTTTATATTGTCTCGAAAGTTATCACAGAGTTTGAAGTCACACTTTTCTTTCATCTTTCTCTTTTTTTCGTCTACTTTTTCTTTCACTACTTTCTTAATCCTTTTAAACTCCCTTGCAACTGTATCAACATCCTCTTCTGTAACACTTGCATTCACTCTTTTACTGGCTTTGATGGCCAGCAGATCCTGCCATACTTTTTTCTTTTCATTCACTATCTGTCTTACCTCACTATCCCACCAGTTTATTGGGGGAGCATTCTTCCTTTTACTCACTCCACATATTTCCTCAGCTGTTTCAGTCACACCTTTTTTAAACTTTTCCCAAACTTCCTCAAGCTTGCCATCTTTCACTTCAGCCACATTTCCCAATCGTTCTTTCAATTTGCACAAATATGTCTTTTGCACTTCCACTTCATCCAGGTTCTCAACTTTTACTCTAGTCAGCTCCGTTGTTGACACTGTGGGACGATGACGCCAACTTTTGAACAGACCACTAACCCGAGACACTACAAGAAAGTGGTCTGTTCCAATGTTACCACCCCTAAAGACCCTGGTGTCTACAACTCTGCCCTTCAGTCTTTCATCAACAATCACAAAATCGATCATACTCTTCTTTTCCCCTCTCTGCCAAGTGTACATATGAATTTCCTTGTGGTCAAACATGGTGTTCGTTACCACAAGATTCTTTTCTAAACATACCTCAATCAAACTCCTGCCATTATCATTTACTCTTTTGTCTCCATATATTCCTAAAACTCCCTCACATCCCTCTCTTCTCACACCTACCCATCCGTTAAAATCTCCAAGCATAACTATCCTTTCATTATCTTTGCATTCATTCAAGATGTCTTCCACACTTTTCCAGAAATCCTCCTTTTCCGTTGCTGACTTGGATATATCGGGAGCATACACGCCAATGACGCGTATCCGAAGTAATCCTACTTTGAGTCTAACCCAGAGAAGTCTGGGACTAACACATTCATACTCAGTCATGCATTCTATCATCCTTTCCGACAGCAGGAGTCCCACGCCCATACTCGCGTGCTCATTTTCGGCAACGCCCGACCACAGAACTTTAAACGGGCCATGTTCTGAGACTCCTTTGCCCTTTCTTTTCGTCTCGTTCACGCATAAAACATCCAACTTCTTTTCTTCCATAATTAAACACACCTCATCCATTTTCTCCTCCATCGCTCCACATACATTCAGCGTAGCAAAACGGGTCTCCGATGCCCGCTTTTCGCCCCGAGAGAAACAAGTTACGCGTGATGAGTGGCGAGCTCTATCGCCGCAGCCAGGTTTATTAAAAAAATTTGAAACCATTTTGTTCCCACGATTAGCTAGGGAAAGACAACTGTCCACCACACAGAGCCCCGCGTGTGTGGTAAGGCTATTTACACCTGGAGGGCACCAATTTCCAGGGTGGCACGCTTATGACTAGGCACGCCCCTAGCCATGCAGCCATCGGCACGGCAGACCTTAGCTTAGCGGAGGGGAAGGAATAGGATTAGGATAGGGATGTGAGGTGGGTATAGGAGTGTGTAAAATGGGACGGATCAGGGTACAAAAAGGACACCGTTGCTGCGGGGGGGTTGTGAGGTTGCAGCAGCGGAGGCTGAGGGTCCGGGGGCGCTTACCCGTACTTGTCATAGGGAAACCGGACAAGTCCTCTGAACATGTACTATGAACATGTACCTAGCAAGTCGCTTGTAAAATTTGAATCGCAGGTGATGGCGTTACTGTCGTCTGTGTAGATAATGGCGTAACCTAAGTAACTATATGTTACCGTCTCTGTGGTCAAGCTAGTGGTACGCCCACCCGTGTAAGACGCAGGGGTCCCGGGTTCGATTCCCACGGTAGTCCAATCAACGGGGCTTATGCAACCCGAATAATTCTCCCGTCTATGAAATTTGGCATGTGATGAAGTTAGGTAATACAGATTACAGATGAACAATAATCCAATAAATTTTGTTACGACAAGTTAGGTATTTTTACCTAAACATGAAAATCGCTTATATCTCTCTGTAAATATTTCCTCGGGCTAAAATACTTTCTGTATACGTACTTATGTATTAGTTAGAATAAGGATGTAAAGAAATCCAATATTTTTTCGATTTCAGAGATACCCCAAATTCAAATTTCAATATTTTTCAATATAACTTCTGTTGAACATTTTATTTGCTTATTATTATTTTTTAATATGTTTTTATACCTTTAATATATAGCTTTGTTCAGTAAGCCAATAAATTTTCTTCTTTAATCATATTTATACATAAACTTATAAAAATGGACCGACTATTTTTCACATTACCTCTTCAGACCAAAAAAAAAAAATATTATTAAAGAATAAAATTTATTATCAGTAATGAACAAAGCTATATATTAAAGGTATAAAAACATATTAAAAAATAAAAATAAGCAAATAAAATGTTCAACAGAAGATACATTGAAAAATATTGAAATTTAAATTTGGGGTATCTCTGAAATCGAAAAAATATTGGATTTCTTTACATCCTTATTCTAACTAATACATAAGTACGTATACAGAAAGTATTTTAGCCCGAGGAAATATTCACAGAGAGATATAAGCGATTTCCATGTTTAGGTAAAAATACCTAACTTCTCATAACAAAATTTATTGGATTATTGTTCATCTGTAATCTGTATTACCTAACTTCATCACATGCCAAATTTCATAGACGGGAGAATTATTCGGAAGTCGTCATACAACAAATATCCTCATTGATTGGACTACGGGGGGTACAATTTGTACTTGGTTTGGTTGGTGGTAGGGCTTATTTCAATTTCGCCTGGCTAGCTTGGTAGCTATTATTATTAGTTGTTATTATTTATTGTAAGATGGTGGTCCATCTTACGCCATAACAATAATTCCGGCAATAACAAAAAATGTGTTCCGGCAGTTAGAGGTAAGATAGCCAGTTCCTCAGTGATGAAGATACCGGGTGTAGTGCGCTGAAGCGCACCTTCGACCTTATCATCACTTAACATTAGGTGAGGTTAAAGCCAAGCATTACCCCGTTGTGCATAAAAAAATAAAAACGTCCAATTTTGGCTCTTTTCTTAAGTCTGTTAAGTCACCTGCTGCCTAGGCCGAATTTCCATTTACACAGTCAATTTTCACTGTGCGGTGTAAAAGTCGCGGCTTTAGTCACTCGTGTAAATACCACATAAAAAGGCAAAGTATAAGATCTGCCACATACAAACGGAATCCGATTCGAAATTACAAAACTGAATATGGATAATGTATGAAAATTCCCAAGGGAAAAATACCGCTTGTGTGTGGTAGGTCCATACACTGCGTTCGGAAATCATTCAGTTTCGGAATTCCGGATTGAAAGTCCGTCTGTATGTGGCCAGTCTAATACGTTTCACTGTTATTAGCGGCTGTGAAGTTAGCCACTATGCGCGTAGCAGTGCTCCACTACTCGCCTCTCTCAATCACTCACACTGACATTGTGTTTTGCGTATCGTCTCGCACGATCAGGCCTCCTTCACTCGCTCAAGGTCGCGCGATAAGCACCTACCACTAGCCGTTCGTGCGAACGAACAAGTGAGCAAAGGGCCGCCACACGCCCGCCGCCGTACAAGCGCGGCATCTTACTGCACAAGTAGATATTGCCTCTTTATAATAGTAACAATGTCGAATCGACATTACTGTGCCGTGTACGGATGTCAATATCAAAAAACCAATAAACGATTGCCGTTTTTCACATTATGATATATAATACGCAGTTCATTAAAAAGAAGACAGTTCATTAACCTAACCCTAACGTTGCGTCGTTAGAAAAGGTAAGAGCACGCAATAGAAAGAGAGGCAACTACTAGGTGAACTGCGCGACCTGAATTGCACTTTATTGTGTCGGAGCAAAAGTTGCTATTTATTTAAATGACTTTGCCGAATGCTGCTTCTGTACCTTGTACTTTCTGTGACACGATGTGCCGAGCCACCAATAAGCTTGAAACGTATTGTAAGTAGCGTAAAATAAGACTTGCGCCAATATGAAAGTAAGTTTTTCTAATTTTTTTTTGGAAATAGACTAAAATACACAAATCAAAATACAAAGTAGAATTTTGTATCCATAACCAGGGGATCTCACTCAGCGCCGCCTACTGCTCGCGGCTGACTCAGTCGAGCCAGCGCACGAGGGATGTCATGTGTCGGTTGAGACAAGAGCTACGCGACAGAAAGAGAAGCACTTCGGAGGTGCTTATAATAATAGGCACGCAGCGCTGTGCAATTTGAAACTGTGCCTTATTGGCGTGCAGAGAGAGTAGCTTATAATTTGATTGTCCTCGCGCGGATGGGCTTCTGTACGTTTAGTACTATACAGGGTGGCCCAAACGGTGACGCTAAAAATTTTTTTTTTGTTTCCTCACATCTCGTTGTACCCGGAAATACCCTATGTATGTTCAGCGATTTTTTGTAGTTTTCGAGCTATGAATTATTTTTTTAAATTTTGAGAATTTTTGACTTGACAGACTAAAATATTTTTCTTTCGGAAATTATACATCTTTTTTTGAATTATTTTTTTGTTACATAGACCTCATGACTTGAACTTTAACACATAAAATACCCAGCTTCCTGTCATCAAAATAAGTTACAAAAATATTGACCGACAGTGAAAAATTGACGTAAAATCAAATCATAGTTAAATTTTCAACTTTGAATTAAAAATTAAAAAAAAGGTTCCATGACTTCTGAGTAATTTTAAAAACTTCACAAGACCCTAAGCTTTAATTCTAATTTAAAAAAAAATGTGCTTAATAAGGTTTTTTTAGCCGAAATCTGCCTTCAAATGCACAAAGGTGAAATTTTCTAAGATTTTTTATTGGCTATTTTGTCATTCACAAAATGATTCTTACCAAAATAAAGTTTAAAATGGTACTGTTTATTGAATAAAGAATTAAAAACAACCTTTAAAAGTATGTTATTACGAAGCGGTAACATCGATGTCATTTAGTTATAGTTATTTTGGTTATTTTAAGGATAAATCATATTAAATAAAACAATTACTACAAATTCAACAATTAAATTTATTTCACAATAAGTTTTCAAAATGTCTCCCTCCCGCTTCAATGCACAACCTACATCGCCTTAAAAAATTTTGTTTTAAATTTCGGAAAGCATTAGTATTTTCTTTGATTTTTATTTCTGCTTCTCTTAGTTTTTGACGCAGCTCTGCTTCAGTGTTTGTTTCGTTTGCGTAAACCATCTCTTTGTAATAGCCCCACAGAAAAAAATCTATGGGGTTTAAGTCTGGTGAACGCGCAGGCCAAGGAATCGGGCCGCCACGCCCAATCCACCGTCTCGGAAAAGTCTGGTTAAGGTGCTCTCGTACTTCTCTAGCATAGTGGCACGGAGCACCATCGTTTTGAAATATCATTCTTCTTCTTGTTAGTAGATTCACATCCTCTAATAAACCGTTCAAGCTATTTCGTAGAAAATCCAAATATTGCGCTCCGTTCAACCTAGCCGGCAATTCAAATGGTCCTATAAATTCCCCATTGACAATTCCTGACCACAAATTTACACTAAACCTTGTTTGAAAATTGGATGGTCTTGCCTTGTGTGGGTTTTCAATGGCCCAACTGTGATAATTATGAATATTGAAAACTCCGGTTCTTTCAAAGCGTGATTCGTCTGTCCACAAAATTTTGTCGAAGAAATCAGGATCGTCTTGAGTTTTTTGAAGCATTGTTTCACAGAAAGTCACTCGTCTTGGATAATCTGCAGGTTGCAATTGTTGCACGCGTTGGATATGAAAAGCGTGGTATCCCTCTGAAAAAAAAAAACACCGAAATTGTAAATTCAAAGCATAGGTAAGATAGTCTTTTTTCAGTTTCACCAAATAGTAGGCTAGTGATAATCACTGGTATGTACCACGCTTTCTCGCCCACTAGCGAGTGATTATTTTGTTGCCAAATACACATTCAGTCAGAGTTCAATACTTAAAAAGACCACGTGCTACAAAAAGTCGCTCATAAAGCACGTGCGTGCTATTTTTTTTAAGTCACAATAATTACAGCTAAAAAAAATAGCACGTGGGCATAGTGGGCGAGCTAATGGGTGCGTAATTATGAGGTTTAAAGACAAGATGAAATTAACCCACCTGACTTCAGTATCCTCATAACTGAGGTTCGTGGTACACCAGTCCTTCTTGCGATTGCTCTGGTGCTAGTCGATGAATCCCTTTCCACTTGTTCCACGACTTGATCCATAATATCTGGATCCATTCTGGGTATTCCTTCCTGAGATGAACGTCCAGGAATTCGTCCCTCCATAAATGTATGGTGAGTATTTTGAAATACTCTGTAATTCGGGTAATGCTCCCGTTGTTCTCCTCGCCGTTCCAATTGCTCTCGATAAAGCCTTGCTGCCAAACTAGCATTTCCTTGGGCAACACCGTAAAAATAGTGCATCTCTGCGTATTCACGCAAAGAATAGCTCATGTTGCAGCACAAAGGTCCAAATCACAAGGTAGGTAATCAAAGTCCGAAACACAAGCACAGGTAAATCAGTCACAGGAAGAATCAGAGTCCAGTTAGCAAGCGAGAGTAGTTGTATCAGAATTGAAAACAAAACCAGGAGTAGTAGTAACACGAGCGAAAGCTGTGAACAACTGAGGTGAAGGAGGGAGGAATGCGACCGACATGAGATGAATAGAGCAAGATAGCAAGATAGATAGAGCAAGACAGCAAGATAGATAGAGCAAGACGGCCTAGATGAGAAAGAGAGGACGTGCTTATAGACGACGCTGTGTTGGTCCCCCTTCTTTTGTTCGGCGCGCGGGAAGTCTATTGTTTGTGATTCTAGTGTCTGCCAGAACTATTGTTATTTATGATGTCGCTAAAGATAAACCGGTTGGAGGTAAAGACCATTTTCTTTGTACAAAGACCAACTTGTGCTGTTGAAGTGACAACATACTAACTACCACTAAACTAATTTAGAACTCTAAATTTATAAACTATACTAAATGTCAATTATTATGTTATATCAAACCTAATTAACCTTAGATAATAACAATGAGTGCTTTTAAAATAAATTACCTTTGTACATTTGAAGGCAGATTTCGGCTAAAAAAAGCCTATTAAGCACCACTTTTTTTTAATTAGAATTAAAGCTTAGGGTCTTGTTAAGTTTTTAAAATTACTAAAAAGTCATGGAACCTTTTTTTTAATTTTTAATTCAAAGTTGAAATTTTAACTATGACTTGCTTTTACCTCAATTTTTTATTGTCGGTCAATATTTTTGGAACTTATTTTGATGATAGGAAGCTGGGTATTTTATGTGTTAAAGAACAAGTCATGAGGTCTATGTAACAAAAAAAAAAATAAAAAAAAGATGTATAATTTCCGGTAAAAAAAATATTTTAGTCTGTCAAGTAAAAAAATCTCAAAATTTAAAAAAAAAATCATAGCTCGAAAACTACAAAAAATCGCTGAACATACATAGGGTATTTCCGGGTACAACTAGATGTGAGGAATCAAAAAAAAAATTTTTAGTGTCACCGTTTGGGCCACCCTGTATATTCTGTGCCATAACTTAGTTTTTAATGAAAACTAGGGACGTAACTTGGTTTTTAATGAAAATATGGACATACATCAGTGACGGTCTCCTCAAACAGCGTGGCGTGGTTCGATATGAAGTTGCTCATCTGAGTCTTCATCTGCGCCATTAGTTTGGCGCGCCTTTCTGCTGCTAGTTTCGCGCGGCGTTTTTTCTCCGCTTCTGTACAACGTAAAAAAAAACACTATATTATCAAAAATACTTTATTTAATTTCAAGGCAGTTGACACACATGCTTATAAGCACTGGTATGCCATTGATTTGCAAATCAGACCTAGTACTGAGAAGAGCCAGCAAAAAACTAATAAGGGCTGATTTTACTCCCTGTATTATTTCGTAGGGTCTTTAAAAATATTGCTTAGCAATATTACGTTTGGCGTTTTAAAGCGTCATATTCTTAAGCAAAGCAAACTGTTTTAACTTAATTATGTTTAAACTTACTCTACGTTTATCATCAAGGTGGAAATACATTTACTTGCTATTTTAGGCAGTTTTTATTCCATCCAAAGTTGCAAAAAAAATTCACAATAACAAGGTCATTTCATTTTGATTACAGAACGCCGTTGCAACGTGTTACCTGCGGCCTCCTCCGATGCGGGTTTCTCTTCCTCGTCGGCCTCCATATTATCTCCGTCGCCGGCATTATCGTCTGTTTGTCCCAGCAAAGATCTAGCAACAAAATTAACAAAATAGTTTCGTATACAATGCGATTAAATTGAACTTGGGTAAAATATAATATAATGTTGAAAATGGCATTTTTGACCAACCGCGAATTGGACTAACTGAGAATAGGGTTATTGTGACCAAATGCTTAAACGACATACCTCATCTTGGCGACCGTCCACTTGGCGAGCTGCCTGTGCGCGTCAACGCGCGGTGACGCGGCCAACCGTTGTAATAACGTCAGTAGCCCACATCGAGCCGCACTCTCCGCGAACGCTAAAAACTCGTAGTGGCCGCTCTCTTCGTCGCGTAACGCGTAGCCTATTAGGTGGAGAGCCTGGAATTACATACACAGTTTAATGCGTTGAATAAGAGCGACTTTCATTGACAAAAAAGTAAGCCGTAGCATGAATAAGGAAATCAAAGACCAAAAATTTGCAGTCTGACAAAAACATATAGAAAATAATGAGGGAGCCACTTTCTTTGCCATTAAGGCTGCTGTACACTGCTGTGCTGAGGGGCGGTAAAGTGTACGGTAGCGTGCCACTTTACTCTACCGTACCCTTTACCGCCCCTCGACCCATGTATACGCTTAGTAGAGTATTTTTATTTACGATTCTTGACGTTCATGACGTTCTAAGAATTATGCAACTAACCACTCAACTAACATAATGAAAATTACGTGTAGACAATATTACTCTCCTAAAACTGGTAGAATACTTGGCACTGGTAGAGTAGTATACTATTTACTCTACTTTTGTATAGAAAAACCACGTATTGCAAGTAAAAATAATAATGTTAGTTCAGTTTCAAAACTTTTTATGAAACTTTACTTCGCAAAGTGAAAGTGTACGGAATTGTTATAAGTTTTCGCTAACTAATAAGTCCATACATCATTAATTGCGAAGTTCGTTATCCAACAATTTTACAAATATAACTTTAACTTTCTTTTACCAGCCAAAACTACAACAAGTTTATACTCTTCACACACTGATGCAAGCGGTAGAGAGTCCTGCAAGTGTAGACGACATTTTGTCGTGATACAATGCTAAGCTGGCAGGGGATATATTTACTCACGACTCCAAAAGATCTAGCTAATGTGCAAGTGGTAGGGTACTGCAGGAAAAGTGTAGACAACATTTTGTGGTGGTGGCAAAGGGTATATTCACTCACCTTATGGACTTGCGTCTCCGAGAAGGATCTAGCTCTTAAGTCCACAGCTCGTTCTAGAACGGTCCTTAGAACGTGCAACGCCGCATCGCTCTGCAGCAAGTTGGCGAGCAAGCGGAATGATGACGTCAGCTGCGGCAGCGATGGCGGCGGGCAACACTCTTGCAGGCCTGAGGAGTATCAAAGTCATTTAAGATGTGTCTGTGAATACAAAAGAGAAAAATAAAAGATTAAACTTCCGATAAGTTATAAATGTAATAAATATTACAAATCTGTTGGGTTACACAAGGCAAGTATTGATAAAAGAAAAAGTATCATGATTATTGGACTTTTGAAAATTCTTCATTATTACTTTACGCTAACGTTCTCTCAGTGACGTTTCAAAGAGAGGGGTGCGAGAGGGGAGCATGACGTCCACAGTTCATTAATTTGGAGGAAAATTTACAGATTAGGGAGGACGGCAGACTCGGCTGGTCAGCTTGACGTTGAGCTTGCTTGCGAGGCGCTTGACTGTCCCATTTTGAATGTCGGCGTAGACAAGATGGATAATATAAAATTCTAAAGGATTTAGAAAGTCTTAAGTCTCGTATGTGAAGAGAAGTAACATTGTAACATTCTTACTTATTTTCTATTTCTACCTATATATCGCAAATGGAGAGAATGTATGTGCGATAAGCTCAAATGATTATATTAATCCTCGGAAAGCTCTCTAAATATCAATCTATGTTAATTAATTTGCTCTATAATACTTGATGTTTTAATTTAATATTAAGTCATAATAAGCAACACCCTAGCAGGGTATGTTTTTTCAGGCCATCACACATTGTTTAATATCTCAATTATTGATGTGAAAGTGATACTGTAACAAGTGCTTTTATATAAATAAATATAAATATAAATGTTTCACATACGGTTTTCATTCCCTAGATATCTGTACTCACCAGCAGCCTTCCTCCTATTCCTCTGCTCCTCCTCGCTCCTGGACAGCTCCTCCCTGGTGTAGTGGTAGAAGAATGTGTCATACTCGTCGTACAGGTGCGGCTTCAGTTTGTACACGCCGCGGTTGTTGCCGCCCGTCGGCTTTATGAAGTCCGCTACTTCGTGGATTACCCCTTCTAAGCCTGTCTCGTGTAACTGGTCTTCGGGAAGTGATCTGGATCATACATTAGTACATTATGAGACAAGTTAGCTTGGGTTGCTCATTGCACACGAGGCTGCAGGTTGCAGCCCGAGCCGTAGGCGAGGGCGTAACTCAGCCGAGTGTACAATAAGCAAGGGCTCACGAGTTTTATACGACGTTTTTTAACACATTTGCGAGGAAAAAACAAAGTAATTTATCACACAGGTTGCTGTGTACTTGTTGAAATACGACAAAAACAAAATATGAAAATTATGGGAAACTTTGTAGGGATAATTCTATAACGCACTAGTGTTTTATATATTATTGCAAGGTGTTTGTTATAGCTTAGTTTATGGCCCTAAAAGCGATGTATTAGGGTTCACTTGACGAGCAAGTGTGTTGAAAAAACCATTATAAACAAAAAATTTGAAATAATCTTCTATGACATCTTCAATACCCAATCCACCAACAGAAACAACTGTTTCGAGTCGATTTTTTTATCATGGTTTTGTAAGCTAGATCTACTTCATGTGCATATGGAGCCAGAGCCCATTTCTAAAGGCCAAGACACATAAGATGTATCTTAGTTATACTCCTAAAGTTGTGGGACATACATGTGCACGGATTTCGACCTAATATTTTTGCATAACTTTTTTACTTCAGGTAGCCCCATACAAGAAGAAAAATCAGTCATTATCATTCGTTTATTGGCAATCCACTCCTACTCTACCCAATTCTTCTACGTATTCAGTTCCGGAAAGAAACAAAATCTACGCTCACCTGTTGAGCTCCGAATGCGGCATGGGTTTGACGCAGAGCATCTGTATGATTTCTTTCTTGGTGCGGTCTTCGTTAGTGACCTGGCCCACACCCGGCACCCATCGAGATCCCACCACTGGGCCATCAAACAATCACATTTAAATCACACAATAACTTGGGACAATCAATTAAAGAAAAATCTTATTACAACAAGGATGTAGAAGGAATAATATCTTATCGTACCTTCTAGAAGTAGCCAAATATTCTATGGAATATAAATTGAAGGGCTAGCTTAAACAGGGTTTTGTTTCGTGTGCTTTCGTGAGGATTTCGTATCTGCGATAGTACGTGTACGAACATTTTTTGCTGTGTCTTAAATATTTTTTATAAGAAAACAAAAGGAGCTCGATAGCGCAGTGGTTTAGCGCCTGACCCTGCGATTGCAGAGGTTAAGCAACTTTCGCAAGGGTCGATCATGGCCATGGGATGGGTGACCAAAAATAAAAAATATTAACTCGAGCTCATTCTTTCTTCGGAAGGCACGTTAAGCCATTGGTCCCAGCTGCATTTTGCAGTTGTTAACACCCACCAATCCGCATTGGGCCCACGTGATGAGTTATGGCTCAACCTCCTTATCCACCCATAAGGAGGGCCTGTGCCCCAGCAGTGGGGGCAATAAAATTGGCTGATGGTCATAAGAAACAAATTATCGAAACATATATGTTCCATCATCAAATCCTACCAGAAATAAGCAGTCCCAAGAATTCCTCAACCATGCTGATGGAATACCGAAGCTGGTCGTCCTCAAGGCCCCGCTTCTCGAACTCAGCGTTCGCCCAATCCAGCAGGTTGAACTTGTTCAGCACGTGGATTATGAACTCGTTGCTTTCGATTAGAGATGCACCGATCTGTTTTAGAAGGTGGTCAATAAATTTAGAATTTCGCAATGGCTGCATCTGGAAACTAGCGCCACAGCTAAGGCAGTGCCAAAAACTGAGGCAAATAAGGCCATTTCTGCAAAAATGTAAAACGTTTACACTATTTTAGCCGAGTAAAAAAAATCTTCTTTTCTTTATTATGTTAGATGTCAATGTTTTTTTTCTTTGAACAAAACATTCTTTGATTATAAAGGGCTATTAAACTGTCTGTAAATATGGGGATAAATAATTTATCAGAGAAATTTTAGAGTCTACTATACAACGTGTTACAAAAAATTCTCTAAAGCCGAATACGGTAGAAAGGGACCATCAGACTGAGCAACTTTTACTATGGGCACAGAATAAATATAAGTACTACCATTCAGAAAGGAAACTCTCCGCTCCGCCCCAGAATCAATTACCTCACCCTACCGCGCGAGTTCGTGTGCCCATTCAATAGCCCTAGACTTCAGGCACACAGTTGCGCGTGTGCAAAAACGTCACTGTGTAGCGTCTGTGTAATAGGTAGTTGAAACGCGGTGCTTGTATGGAGTGCCTGGGGTGTGCTATGCTAGAGTCTGGTCAACGAAAGATGAGACTGGATGACAGGCGGAAAAGTAAAAAAAACAACGCATGGCAACTCTGATTGTAGTCAGAAATATAGTTTTGATACTTGTTATACAGTGTCTTTGGTCTTGCTTGTACTAGCGATAATTTAAAGGCGTGAAATACACATAATATTATCGAAAAAAAACACCCACATGTTGGGGTCTTTCCTTTCCTGTTGGAATGGCCGCAATATTTTTTTACTTTTTATTTTAGACGACCCTGCCGAAAAATGGTAATATCTCCGGATTTGTTGTCGATAAAATCAGGTGTATTTCACGCCTTTAAATTATCGCTTGAACAAAATAAAGACACTTTAATAAATAATATATCAGATAGTTTTGATACTTATTATATTATTATAATAAATAACAAGTAAGTATCAAAATTATATTTCCGACTATAATCAGAGTTGCCATTGAATTTACCGTTTTTTGCCAGTCTCATCTTTCGTTGACCAGACTCTATGGGACCAACTCTGAAATCATGAATTTTTTTGCAACTTCTTAGTTGGTCTAACAGTAAAAGTTGTTCAGTTTGATGGTCCCTCTACGGCTTTAGGGGTTTTTTGTAACACGTTGTATACTTGTCTGTGGCAATACTAACCTGCAGCATGAGTATGTCCCGGTCGAGCATCTCGGTGCGGCACTTGACGTTGTGGTAGAAGAACAGCTGGTTGAGCAAGGCGAACCCGTTGCGCCGCCACATGCCCGCGTGCACTTGCGCGATCATCGCCAGCGTCTGCAGCACCGGCTCTGTTCGCGGACGAGGACATAAAGTTACGATAATCCTTACAAATAAAACACTTTTTACATATCTGCATCACTAAAAAATAAGGCTAAATTACCGTTTTTAATTAACAATAACATAAAAATTATCGCTTCCATTGTACAAAGGATTTTAAACGGTTCTTTGATAAATATAGCAGATTCAAACAGCCTTGTATCAAGAAGATTATCTAATATACACTTCTAAGACTTCCGCGTGTACAGTTCATTAGAAATAAAACACTTTTTACGTATTACAGCGCGTATATTATTAATTCAAGTGTTATTTTAGAATTATTTACTTTGGATTTATTAGTGTTTTGATTGCCCTATTTTTTAGTGATACAGAATACTTTACAATATTTATTATTACTCATATAATTTCCTCGAAATTACATTAAAGACATGAATCACATAACTCGACTCTAAAAGAGACCACTGAGTTGACAAAAATTGAGGTCGCCACTTTTTACGCAAACACGTCAAAATCACTAATAATGTGGCAACACTGACTGTATTTTGTACTGATAAATTTTTGTTCCATTTTATAATTTAATTTCTACTCTTTCCAGCTAAGCAGTATTTGCTATAGATGTCTTATCTCAGTAGTGCAGGTCGGCTATGAATGTTGATAGGCGTGCACATGCGCATTGTTTTAGTGTGCGTCTAAATGCTTTCGTATTACGCACACTAAAGTAATGTGATGTACACGCCTAACAACATTCATAGCCGACCCGCATTCGTGAGATAAAACAACTGTACCTAGATCACAGAATAGATATAAGTACTACCGTATAGACAGGAAACTCTCCGCCCCGCCCCACAATCATTTACCTCACCGCGCCCCGCGAGTTCGTAGGCCAGTTCGTATGCTGATTCAATAGCCCTAGACTTCACGCACACATTTGCGCGTGTGCAAAAACGTCACTGTGTAGCGTCTGTATAAATTGGTAGTTGAAACGCAGCGTTTGTATGGAGTGCCCGGGGTTTGCCTAGATCACAGTCAAATGTATAAATTCGGACTCACCAATAAGCTCTTCGGGCGTAGGTTTCGGCTTGTCGGGCCTGTCGAACTCCCTGCTGTGGTAGCCGAGCCCGTGGCGCTGCAGCTGCAGGTGCAGGCCCGCGATGAACCGCGACAGCGGCCGGTGGATCGACACCGGCTCTACTGACACGTCGTATGGGATCACTGACGCGCTTTGGTTGCCCAGCTCTGTGTCAAAGAGGGGAAGAAAATTCTGTTTGTAATTGTGTATACAGAACTAATAAATAAATAGATAAGGGGAAAAAATCTTTTAAAACTGATCGAGCCTGGTAGCCGAGGCCGTGGCGTTTCAACTGCAGATGCAATGATAACTATGATAAAAAGACAGCGGCTGTTGGACCGACACCGGTTCTACTGACACGGCGTATGGGATCACCGATGCGCTTTGCTCAGCTCTGTGTCAAAGAAGGGATGAAAAAAAGTGTACTGATAGATGTGCTCACATTAAACGTCTGATGTTAACAAACAGTAAGTTTATGTTATGATGGACCGGTACAGCGGCCGGTGGATCGACAACGGTTCTATTGATACGTCGTATGGGATCATAGATGCGCTTTGGTTGCTCAGCTCTGTGTTGAAGAAGGGAAGAAAATCATATAAAAAAAGTGTACCGATCGATGTGCTCACATTACACGTCTGATGTTAACAAACAGTAAGGTTATGATGAACTGGAACAGCGGCCGGTAGATCGACACCGGTTCTACTGGTATGTCGTATATGATCACTGATGCACTTTGGTTGCCCTGTTCTAAATGTAATAAGGAGAAAAATTATTTAAAAAAAATATCGATGCGCTCTGGTAGCCGAGGCCGCGGCGTTCTAGTTCGATGCAGCTCGGCTTTGAACCGGGACAGCGGTCGGTGGATTGACACCGATGACCGGTTCTACGGATACAGTTACAATTAGTTTATGAAGTCTATTAGCCAACTGCTGTAATAAATTGATTAATTTACTGACCTCGTAACACCTTGGGCGTGTAAGGTGGCATGCGGTACGCGGAGGTGGGCAGCGCGCGCTCCGCCGAGCACCACTGTAGAGCGCGCGTGATGCTGTGTGTCAGACTCGCTACTAGTCCCAGACTCACCCCGCAGCACCTTGGGCGGGTGCGTGTAGGTGTCAGCGTGCCGGCGCAGCGCCATGCGGTACGCGGAGGTGGCCAGCGCGCGCTCCGCCGAGCACCACTGTAGAGCGCGCGTGATGCTGTGTGTCAGACTCGCTACTAGTCCCAGACTCACCCCGCAGCACCTTGGGCGGGTGCGTGTAGGTGTCAGCGTGCCGGCGCAGCGCCATGCGGTACGCGGAGGTGGCCAGCGCGCGCTCCGCCGAGCACCACTGTAGAGCGCGCGTGATGCTGTGTGTCAGACTCGCTACTAGTCCCAGACTCACCCCGCAGCACCTTGGGCGGGTGCGTGTAGGTGTCAGCGTGCCGGCGCAGCGCCATGCGGTACGCGGAGGTGGCCAGCGCGCGCTCCGCCGAGCACCACTGTAGAGCGCGCGTGATGCTGTGTGTCAGACTCGCTACTAGTCCCAGACTCACCCCGCAGCACCTTGGGCGGGTGCGTGTAGGTGTCAGCGTGCCGGCGCAGCGCCATGCGGTACGCGGAGGTGGCCAGCGCGCGCTCCGCCGAGCACCACTCCAGCGACAGAGTGATACTGTGCGCTAGCTTCACGTGCAGGTTGAACGCTGACTCCCATTCCGGCTCGTACTCCATATGCTGACCGACCTAAGAAAAATGTAGATGCTCAGATATTGATCTATCTTGGAAATTGACCTCAAAGCGCGCCCATCGGTATTTTTCTATTATTTATTTATTATTTATTATTATTAGTTAAAGCACTTTAAACAGGTCCGTATGGTGTTTACATCCTCGCCTAACCTCTTGCTGATATGACGTTTTTGTGCGAATTAAAGAAATAGAGCGACAGAAAAATATGGTCACTCTTCTAGAAACCAAATCATAGAAGCAACAACAAAATGACATTCTGAATGACCGCTAAAAAACAACTAAACATATTTTTAAATTTGAGATTTTTGCATTCACAATCTGGTGCAAGTCGAATATTTAGTATTATTAACTAAACATATTCCCATGAAGAGACATTAATGTGTTTGTTTGTCAAGCCTTTCTCTAAAGATATATTTGTTAAAATAGTTTAATTATTTTGACACTACCAGAAACAAAAAAAGATAAAAAGACATCTAGAAAAATAAATATTTGAAAACACCTTAAAATAAATCCACTCCCAAAATAATATATTAGCTGCAATAAATCATTACCTGTCTAACAACAGAGTCCATGCCCTGCATCATGACCAACAGGTTCAGCATCAGAGACAGCCCGTGCAGGAAACCCTTGCGCAGGTCATCGTCGAAGCTGCCCGGCACAGAGCTCAGCAGGTACTTCACGTCGTACAGAATGAACTGCGCGCGCTTGAACCCCATTGAGATATGGTTGCGGTCGAACTCGAGCCGACCCTGCACGTATACAATAATAACTATAAATACAGGGTAACTTTGCGACCCCTTTACAAAATCAAATATAAGTTCGAGGAAGTAATAAAAAAAATAGGTGAGATAATTATGGATGATTTCTTTTTAAATTCAGTTTTCAGCCATTATTGATATCCTAAATAGGTATCTAAGCGCGCACGCTCGATCTCGCGCACGGGACGTTAGCGGGGAAGGCGGGTGGCGGGAGGGGGGCTCGCGCGGGTCGACCTGTGAGATGCACAACAGTGACAACGATTTCAATTTGTGTAGGAAAAAGTTTGGGGTAAAAATGTAAAAAAAAATACTTCATAAATTGATTGTACTGCTGTTATAGAATGACCTGACAAAATTTGTAAAGGGGTCCAAAAAATAAATGTGTAATGGAATAAAAACAACACAACAATAAAAATATGACTTATTTTTTACAACGAAGGTATCATAAACACTCAGGCTAATTTCATAGCCGTTATTAGTTTAAACCTACTTTAAAGAGAGAACAATTTATACAGCTTCTGCAATAAAATACCTTACAACTCTTCAATATAAGTAGTTCAATAGTGAAATCAGTAATATCGTTTTTTTTTATTAGAAAAGGCTTACCAACTAAATACATCGTTAATGGAGAAGTTTGTCATACGAATTGATTTCTTCACACTTTCGACATTTTTATTATGCTTGAACATAGTCGTTTACATTACCTTGTTGTTGCATCGTCGGTTGCACTCGCTGACGAACGTGTTCATGACCACAAACAGCGCGTCGTGTTGTGCTATGAGGTGGTGCGCGAGAGTCGGCGTGGTGTACAGCTGCACCGACAGCGACGAGATCGAGAACGAGTGGTCGTGGTCGTCGCGGATGAAGTCCTTCAGGATCGACGCTGCGGAAATTATGTTTAGCATTAGACTGTTTCGTTGTTATTTTAGAAAATATTTTTAACACCTGTTAACTTACACTGTTTAAACTGCTGTTTCTATCAAACAATATTGTCAAAAAAGTGATAGCATCACATTTAAACAGTGTCCAAGTTAAACAGATGTTTAATTTTTTTTTTGTGATAACACCGTTTGAGTTTGTTTTGGGGAATGTTGAGGCGAATGTAAGATGCTATTGTGAAACTAATTCCCGATTTCCCTAACTCTTAAAATCTGCCAGGTTTATAAACGGGTGTAGTGACATATCTTTCTTGCTGTATAATGAACAAAAGGGATAGATTGTTAGCCAGTCAGAAAACTGCCTTGAAATAAGAGGTCATAATACGGCCTCTGTTCTGTCTGAGGAAACTTTGAAAAAACATGCTCGCTTATATATCCAGACTTAGGAGAATAGTGACATCAGAAAACATACTGATCATATTATTCAAAGACATCGCAATTTATATCAAATAGCCGCTTTTATACTTGTCAGTCAATAGTTGGTGTATTGTATTTGATTAATGGCATCATCAAAAACCACTTTTGAACATGACGGCTAATCAAGTTAATATATACATTATAAATAGCTGCACCCACTCGCCATAGTACTTAGTGAACAATATCGCCATAAATCACTTAGTGGGTTAACACACTGCTCCGCGTTCCGTCGCGTCGCCTAGCGTGGTTGAACAGATTTTAATATTGCATGCAAGTACATCAATTAGTGTATAGAAAACACGCCTCGTCAAACCCACTGAGAAGGCAACGCGGCGCGGGAGCGCGTCCCGCTAGCAGATACTGCTATTAGGCGCGGAGGCGTAGAGCGCTCCGTGGGGTACAACACGATGAGTTCCACAGTATCGTGCCGGTTTTTTTACGTAAGCGCGGGGACGTCGTACAACGCCACCCGGCGCGGGGGTGCGGAGCAATCTGCTCGAAGAGGCAGATCTGCTTCTTTGTCGCTGCGCGTGTGATCTGCCGCTCCGCGGCTGGGCGCGTCGCCTTAGTGGAGTAATCCATCGGAGTAGTAGCTCTAAGGAGACGATTCCATGCAGTCCTGCCCCCCTAGCCAAAGTAACATTTGCAAATTTTCGCTAATCGCTTCGCTTCGAAACATGTATGGATTTGACGTTTTAAAATTCGATTGTTAACGAAACCTTATGTCAATCCCATACATGTTTCGAAAGCGAAGCGATAACGAAGATTTGCACATGTTACTTTGGCTAGGGGGTCTGGTTGCCTTCCACGTATTTCACGACGGTGCTCTGAGATAACATTAAATAGAGGTGCACTCACCATAGTTCTTAGTGAACAGTATCGCCATAGACCGCTTGGTGGAGTAGTCCATCAGAGTGGTGGCGATGAGCAGGCGATGCCACGCAGTCCTGGCCGCCTTCCACATGCGCGAGTCGTTCTGCATGACGGCGCCGGCCACGCCGCCGCCACCCAGCGCCACGGCGCCGGCGCTCGAGCAGCCCCACGTGGCCTCGCCCAGCGCCACCTGGCTCACGGCCAGGCGCAGGCTGGGCTCTTGACTTACGAAGTTCTGGAGCCTAACAGAGCACACGTTCGAAAATGAACCATATTTTTAATCGACATCAAAAAAGGATGAGGTTCTCAAGTCGACGGTATTTTCTTTTCTGTACGTTTTACCATAACTTCGTTATTTATTAACAGATTTTGATAATTCTCTTTTTTCATCTGAAAGAACATAGTTCAGGTGTGGTCCCATGAAGTAACATGTTTCTATCGTAACAGGAGATTATATGTGATCGAAAACACATTAACACAGCGTTGATTTGAAGAAGCGTTATACAGATTCACCTAATCTAACTCAATTGTACAAAGATTTTTAAGTCACTCACCAATTTTCCAGACCAAACCTTGCTTACATGTCTTCTTTCACCTCGCTAAGCTCTGTGGACAGTGACAGATGACAGCTGTTACTGTCAGTATCATGTCATAGCGTTTTTAAGATATGCCGCGATACCACGTGCAAAAGTTTTCTCAAAACTAAAATTGTTATAAAGTGCAGTGTTTGTTGAATTTATAAGTGAATTCAAGAATTCTAACGATAATGCTGCTTGTTTGGTAAGCATTTACGACCTTACTAATTAAAAGAACAAGATGGTGATGCTTACAAGACGTGTTTACATGTTACCGGCATACCGCTGCTTCAAAAACGAAGAGCACTAGCTGGTACAAATTGGTCCGTGACAATGGTCATGCGACTGTTATCGTTCATCAGCGGATGATGACACGAGGGAACATTCGGGCCCTATGATTATCTCGGGCCCACATAGATCTCCCTCTCTTAATTAAGTGAGCGGAGTGCCGAATGAAATTACCAATTGCCCACCATCTCGTTTTCGTGAATTAATACAGAGTTATTTATTATTCGGAAGAATAACAGCTCTTTGGTCAAGTTGACCAGTTCTATTATAGCTAAGACGCACCCAGTTGATCATTGGTGCCATAAGTTTCTATTGACACAAAACTTTTTTATTTTGATGTGAGTATCTATCATCAACTAATGTTTTGAATATGAGAAATTGAGAAACCTAGTTTTCTCACAATAGAAATAAACTAAGTAGGTATTTGAAGTGTTAATGTGCCACACCAAACTGATTTTTGGTTTTTTAAAGTCTGTTGAACTGTTCTTTTTAAGTAGGTAGTAGGTAATCAGTACAATCAGAGGCTCTTAGCATAGCTGGTCTAATATAACAAGTGTGAACTTACAATACCCGGACCTCCTGAAATAATCACAACAGAATTTCTCGCATTGAGCTGCAACTCGGCCAAGTGAGTTAGACACTTCTTATTTACACTATCTCAATATCCTGGCATGAGTTGCTGGAGTACTCTACAACATTAGGCAACTGTTGTACAGATAGAAGAAAAAGTGAGTGTACAAAAATAGAAAGTTGAAAACTAAGTAAAGAAATATTCCTCTAGCCGCAGATTATTTACCTATTCATTAAAGTGGTTCCATTTCGAGATGTGATTCTCAAACTTAGACAGAGTGTTGCATAGGAGTCTATCTAGTACCGGGGCTGTGCTAGTACCGTTAGATAGATTATGATTGATAAAAATTTGGAAATTTACATTGTAGTGTAAGTAATAAGAGCATAAGTAAGATGTGTAATAAAGAGTCAGCTTTATATTGTGTTATTATGTTATTGGATAGAATTAAATAAAAGTTACTTTGATTGCGGTTACAGAAAACATTCCGTACATTCTTTGGAGATACACAATAAGGTAGCCATATCTGGCATACAAAAGTATGTTCAATACAGTAAGTTGATTATAATACTTTATTAAACATTACATAAGGTGCTAGTGGCCACATAACTTACAAAACAGTAGACAGATGGTCTCAAATTATTTACATACCTAACACAGAGTTAAACTCAAATCAGAGTTATAACTAGTTACTTTTTATCTTGAAGATACAGTGTACCGACTTGATATTTATTTACAAAAAATAATTATTATTATAATAATAGGATGTGTAACCTACTTTTGTTAGGTAAAGGTAAGAAATTGAATGATTAAATTATGTGTATTATCAGGTCAGTGAAATTATAATAGCAAATTCTTTTCATGATTATTATAACTAATATTTCTATTATTTCTATTTTGAGTAGGCCACTGCATAGTACGACTAAGTTTAACTAGAGATAGCAGAATGAAATGAAATGATGGAGTAACTGAATATTGAATAAAATTTAAATATGTACTTATTATAGCTTATCCAAAGAGATAATCACCTATGAGTTTAGTAAGTAAACTAGACAAAGGAAAATAGTCAATTTCAGTCTTATGAGTCTGATTGTAGAAGTATCCAGCATCCAAATTCTTCCAACAATCCTTAGCCTCCGGACTTTTATAAATATCCAAGGGGGTCAGACTCGGGTCAGATATTGTGTACCAAAAAAAAAAGACTTAATTCTACTCTGGTACCTAGCTATTAGCTAATAAGTCAATATAAGGATCTGTTCACTAGGCAAGTTTCAATAATTCCTGAAAGTCTGTTTTGATAATTTACAGAAGTCAATCCTAGAACAAAATATAGTGTTTGCAGAGTATGGATGTTTCTTGCAAAACAGTTAAAGCTACATCACTAATACCAAAACATTAATAAGGATTAAGAGTGTGCTATCAGAAGTTCTCAAGGAAGGCGCATCTTTTTGTGAGAATTAAGGGCTATTGAGGTATGCAAACAAGCTCAAAAATACACTTTTGATTAATAATGTAATTTATTTCAGACATATCAATACAGATTGATTTCCGATTACAGACCTTCAGGAGTTTATATCTGAAATCCACCAGGAGGTAGTCGGGTGGATAGGAATCATACCAGAGACAGACATTCCCCAAGCCTCGGAGGCTTTACACCTAGATGGGGTGTCCTAAACTGTGCCTTGGTAGCCTTGAATAAGGTAACAAACAGTCCTTAGGTATGAAAAGTATAAGTCAATCATATTGCAATTTAATTATTTCCCTTTTAATCCACGTTGGGGTGATTACTTCAACATCAGCTAATTTAAAGGAAAATATCCTCAGGACTGTGTGACATTGACGTTTAGATGTACAGTCGACAGCACGTTAAGTTGAACAGTTAAGCTGCGAGGGCAGCTTTTATTACGTACGCCAGAAGAACGGTCTCAAGATCAACATGTATGGTCTGATGTGTTGGCAACTGTTCCTTAGTGAGATGGCTGCAGCGTGCGCCAGTTTATCCTCAACGTGTCTATATGAACAGGGAGCAGATCCCCGTCATTTAAGAGTACCTACATACCTAGTCACAAAATATAATATTGTTGATACACTTCCAAGATGATGGAGATATAACCTACTTGTCCAAATGGACAGTAAAACCTTGATGGATCACCTCCGCTACCAGCGTTGTAGGTACCTATGCGTTCAATTGCTCTGCTCAAGGGGACGGTAGGGCTGCAGGATAGCCGAGTGATTTACCATCACGCTTTCAGCGGCGTACCTCCCGGGGGGTACAACTGCTCTGCCGACCGCCAAATTTGAGACGATGTGCCGGATTGGCCTCTCTCGTTGCCCCAGGCCTCGGAGGCTTTATACCTAAATGGGGTGTCCCAAATGGTGACTTGGTAACCTTGGATAAGGTACCTTACCTGGGACTCAAAGTATGGCTATGTAATATTTGACAACCCTGCAGCCGCGCCGTCCTTGGCATTTAAAATGCCGTGTGCATTTCCACAATCGAGTTGGTACCAGTATTCCTGGCTTGCAATCATCCAGGCATAAACCTTCATAGAACCAAAAGTAAGTATAAAGACATTCACATCAGCTTGATTGAATTCACATCAGCTTGATTGAATTCACATCAGCTTGATTGAATTCACAAGAGGCAAAAACCTACCTCGGATAGATGAGCTAGCTAGAACCTTGATATAGTTTAGAAGGTTGCGGGTGACCAGATCTTAGTGAATCACATTTTTAGAGAGGTATCTAAACAATAATTTAATATTATTAAATTTTATTTGTGATGTTGAATAAGTGAGAATTCACATAGCGTTTGTCCTTCTTTCACCAGCAGATATCAAACAGGTCTTCAAATCAACGCTGTGTTTTCGATCACATATAATAATACTGTTTTGCACTCCAACAAAACAGTTATTATGAGTGTGAGAAAACACAGCGTTGCCTAAGTGCTTGCAGGTGAAGACTACTATGACATGATACTGACAGTGACAGCTGTCATCTGTCACTGTCCACAGAGCTTAGCGAGGTGAAAGAAGACATGTAAGCAAGGTTTGGTCTGGAAAATTGGTGAGTGACTTAAAAATCTTTGTACAATTGAGGTAGATTAGGTGAATCTGTATAACGCTTCTTCAAATCAACGCTGTGTTTTCTCACACTCATAATAACTGTTTTGTTGGAGTGCAAAACAGTATTAATATAACGTCTCCGTATTGGAAAGTTTTTGCTAAACGATATCTTCTGAGTTCTTTCTATTGGCCCTTTCTCGTACCCACCCTTGAACGCGAGAACTCTGCTGCACTACTAGTTTAAATGAATCAGTTCAAATTCAAACAGACAAACTTTGTTCAAATATTTCTTTGAGCAGGCTTTGTCTGTACCCCACAGACATTTCTGACATCGCAGCCGGGGATCGAACCTGTCAACTCAGGGATGATAACACTATGAAAACCAGTCTACTAGCCATTTAATATGAAATTACTATCAGCCATTTTTATTGTCCTCATTACTGGGATACATGCCTTCCTTTTGGGTGGATGAGGAGGTTATGGGCCATAATACACCACGCAGGCCATATGTGGGTGTTGACGACTGCAAATGCAGCCAGAACCAACGGCTTAACATGCCTTTCGAAGCACGGAGGAGCTCAATATAATAAAATTTTAGGTCACCCACCCTATGACCGTTGCGAAAGTTACTTATCTTCCAAAATCGCTGGGCCACGCGCTATATTACTGAGCCATCGAGCTCCTCTAATTTATTATAAAAAATATATGAAATACAAAATATATAAATAGTATGTAAATAATTTTCAACCGTGTTAATTTATTCAAATAGTAAAACGATTAGACTCACCAAGCGAGCAGCTTCATGGCGTACATCTGGTGGGCGATGACGTGCGCGTGCACGACGAGCACCTTGAGGCTGGGCCCGTGCCGCGACGTGAACCTTTCGAACATCGCCGTGCAGCTGTCAGTCACACCGCATCACACAACCACCACCACAACACAAGTTAAAGCCTGACCAGTTTAATGAAAAACCTCGCCATTCCATAAAAGAACAGTAGTCTATTCGCGAGAGATGATGAAAAAGTAAAAGATCTGAATTTCTAATCTAAAGTTACAAATTGCAGCCCAATACTTTGCCAATGACAGACGACCGAGGCACAAAGTAAAGAGACGACAGAAGTTAAGCTTAGTACTACGCGCGGTCGAGCAACTCACACAAAGACACCTCTCACTGACACGGAATAACTGAAATCTCATACGAGTTCGAGTTCGTGACGCAGTCGATCGGTGAGTGCTGTCTATCTATGAGAGCTGTCTGTCTATGTGTATGTAAAAATATTGATCAACTCTCAGCGAACAGACTATATAGAATTTCTACTACTAAACTGAAACTGATCTAGATCTGGTATGAACATAATGAAAAACCAAATATGGCAGCCGCTGAGCAAGCTTTTTATTTTTCTGGTCAAGCTGTAACAGAAGAGCCGCTCGTAACCAATTCCAGTTTCTGTGTATAATGCGATTCAATTGAGAATAAACAGTGATCTGCGGCAACTTCAGAGCGCTTTCGGTACAAAACGGCGTATATTAATCTGTAAAATTTTCACTTTGCCATACATAGTGAAGATGTACTGTCTATTGTCAATTTAATCGCATTGCACGTACTACAGGTAATATCGGGTCCAACTTAGCCCAAAGTCTAGTCTAGTAACAGCGGCTTTCAAGCGCAATAAATAAGGCAAAAGCGGCGCTTCTGTTAAACATAGTTTATATATTTTGTGCCAACACCCCCACACCACACAACTCATTACTGACAGCGACGGCGTTAGGGGATCCCTAGAATTTTTCATAGTTCAGTTCGTATTTATTTGCATTTATAATGTAGAGATATAAAAGCTGTATCGATCGAGGGTTGATCTAAAGCCAGTACAGTACGAATCACGAAAGATGACCACAAATGGCGCCCATCTTCGCGTCATAACTCATGAAGATAAGACTTTAGACAAAATAATATTTCATATTTTTAAATAATATCGATATATCTATATGAATATGAAATATTATTTTGTCTAAAGTCTTTTCTTTATGAGTTATGACGCGAAGATGAGCGCCATTTGTGGTCATCTTTCGTGATTCGAACTATACTGTCGGTTTTAAACGACTTATTTATTTATTTAATCTTTATTCCTATTTATATAAAAATACAGCAAAAGGCGGACTTAATGTTAAAAAGGTCCCAGTCAATCAGTGAAGGTGTGAGAATGCAAGCACTAAAGCAGATATATAAAATAACAATGGGGAATGTCCGAAAAAAATCAAATTGGCTGAATATTTTTCTATAGGTAGGGATAAGGTCCCTTAGTAATAGAAAAAAGTTTCAGAATTTTCGGTTGGGTAAAAAAGTTTTTAAAAATCAAAGTCTCTTCGACTTCACAAATGTATGAAAGTAACAGCAGAATGGAGATTATACCTTTGCCGCTAACTGCCACAAACACAACACGTATTAAAAAAAAAAGTTTTGACATTTTGTCTTGAAACTTTTTTTTTAATACCATGTTGTGGTTGTGGCAGGTGTTGGCAAAGGTACAATCTCCATTCTGCTGTTACTTTCATACATTTGTGAAGTCGAAGAGACTTTGATTTTTTGAAATTTTTTCACGAAACCGAAAATTATGAAAATTTATTCTATTACTAAGCGACCTTATCCCTACCTATAGAAAAATATTCAGCCAATTTGATTTTTTTCGGACATTCCCCATTATACGTCAAAAAATAAAAGACACCTATATAAAATTTTACATACATAACATATTCAGCATTAATTCAATATACCTTATTAAACTATTTATATAGCACACGACAGCACATCAAGTTAAACAGTTGAATTATGAAAACACCTTTATTACGTAGGGCATAAAAACGTTCTCAAGGGCAACATGAGCCACCGTGTGCCGTTACGACTGATGTGGCGTCGTCTGTACGAAATTAAGTAGTCGATCTACTATTGATTTCATGACTGCCGCTATCTCCCGGCCCGCTTCGTCATGCCGCACCCCCTGTGTCGCCCCTTTAGTACAAATATCAACGCAAAGGGGCCATCCATAAATTACGGGGAGGAGGGGAGGAAAGGTCTTAAATTTCGTGATGTCACATTTCAAAATCATTAAAATTTAAATTAAACATATTTCGGAACTGCTGTTTAATTCAATAATTATTTCTAAATTTAAAATCAGGGCTCTGTCACTCCGCGCGCGAGTCTGAAGCGCTCGGCGTCCTCTGAGAGGACAAATTTCATACATCAGAAAAGATAAGACCTACTCGATAGAAAGAGAGGCAACTACTAAGTGAATATTTTGGAGTGAAGCAAGAGTCGCAATTTATTTAAACGATTTTGCGGAGTGCAACTTTTGTACGCTAGTACTATTATCTATTTTGTGGTAATATTGTAAAATATGTGATGTCACACTAGATAGGGGGGGTCTTACAAATGTGACCAGCTGTGACAAGGGCGGGGAGTGGTCAAAAATCATGAAATTCGTGTGACGTAATTTATGGATGACCAAAAAGCTTAATTTTGTGTTATTGATTTATTATTTACATTCGTTATTTGTGTTGATATAATGTGTAAAAGAGATAAGGGCCTAAATAATGACAAACGTAATTTGTCAGTTAATGACACTATTTGAACAAGAAAAGAAATTAAAACTTTTGATAACGTCATTATGATGTTCAGGATATAATCAATTAAAATCAATTAATTATGGCGCCGCTCCGCTTAATTCTTCGCACTCAAGTCTCACTATATCAGATAAAAAACATGAAGTGACTACTTTTTTGTCTACAGTACCGTTGTCTGTAAAGTCATAAAACGGACGACGACGGCAATCACGAAATTAACGCGTAGTCCATACATTCTTTGGAACTAAGATTTTATATAATACTTTGAACAAATTAAGCCCTAACCTTAGAATAATAACACCTAGAACTAGCAACCAATACTAGCCCAAAATGGCTTAGTTTTCAGATTTATATCCTTCATACGTTACCTAATCGTAACTAAAATCCAATAATAATATAGTAACTAATCTCCTAAATGTAGGAAAATTTAAACTGTTTTGTACTTATTTGGTATGATTAGGTAATAATGGAGAATACAAATCTGAAAACGGAGCCATTTTAGCAGCTTTAGTTGCCTCACTTTTGACAGTGTGCCTCGTACAGAACTATCGTTCTATGTGTTTTTATTCTTAGGCCCTAACGTGACGGCATAAGGTTGACAATAGCACAATGGTACTTACACCTCGATGTCAGTCTTGAGCTTTTCGCAGAGCTGGAAGGAGTTACACTTGACTAGCGCGCGCCCCTCGCGGTCGATCAGCGTTACTAGCTCCACTGAATCGCGGTGGTTGCATTTCATCACACGAGTTAGAGTGGTGATCACCTGGTAAATAAAAAAGATAAAGATTAAGAGGGGCTCCCCATACATGGAACTGAAATTGAGAAATTTTTTTTTCATCAAACCAATACGGGAGGGGTCTATAGATAGGTCTTCAAAAATGACATTGAGGTTCCTAAGACTATTTTTTCTCCAAGTCAACGGTTTGAAAGATCATCATCATCATCATCATATCAGCCACACGACACCCACTGCTGGGTATAGGCCTCCCCTAAGGATCTCCACAACGATCGGTCCTGCGCTGCCTGCATCCAGTGGCTTTCCGCGACCTCCACCAGATCGTCGGTCCACCTTGTCGGGGGCCTACCCACGGAGCGTCGTCCGGTGCGCGGTCGCCATTCCAGAACCTTTCTGCCCCAACGGCCATCGGTTCTTCTCGCTATGTGTCCCGCCCATTGCCACTTCAGCTGAGCAATCCTTCGAGCGATGTCGGTTACTTTAGTTCTCATGCGGATCTCCTCGTTTCTGATTTGATCACGTAGGGAAACGCCGAGCATGGCTCTCTCCATTGCACGCTGAGTGACCTGGTTTGAAAGATATATACTGCCAAAGTGGTGAAATGTGTGTTTAATGGTTTATCCACCAATCCACATTAGGCCCGCCTTTTATGGCCCTCTTTGTCTATTCATAAGAAAGGCCTGTGCTCCAACTGAGGGGACTTCTTTGAGGCCGCCTACGCACCGACAGGTGTCTATACTCCAGCCAATTCGTGGAAAGAATGTTTATCAACAAACCGTATTAGGGTTATCATAACTTTGATTTGATAAAAACATCTCAAAAACATTTTAATGACATAATTAGGGCACATAATACTATAAATGTTTAGTAATTATTGTTTTTGTTACACATACCACTAGATTAATTCACATAACCTCTGTTTTCTTGTGTTAAAACAAAAATTATTTAAAAACTGGTAATTTCTTTTAATTGATACCCCTATTCATGCGAGCAGGCGGTAATAACATTTCCTGGATTTGTATTAACCTTCCAAATAAAGTCTTATCTAGTGAAATTGATGAATCAAAATGAATCTGTACAGATTGTTTTCATGACCAACCCATGTCATGAAAACCAAGTGTACAGTTTAATTTTGATTCATCATCATTTTGACCATGGATCATTTTACTTACTGTTAGTCAGTTCAGTGCTAGTCACACTATTGATCTCTTTTTCATCACACTTTTAGAAAAGAGTTCTATAGTGTGAGTAGGTAACGGTAAATAAAATGTCCCTTGATCACACCGATATTGACATTAAGTGTGACCACTTTCTTGTTTTATTTCGCCGTATTCAGTAGGTACTTATGCATTTAATATGACTGTCTATTTGTTTAAAACGTAGTGATTATTTCCTCTGTGTATTTGTTGTACAATAAGTAATTTGTATTTTATTTAAACTAGTTTGTATCAAAAAAGGTTTTGAATACATGCCTGTCATTGGTTGCTAGGCAACGGTTTGTCATTAAACATTCTTTCCACGAGTTGGCTAGAGTATAGATTAGTGCCTAGAGATATGTAACCAAGTAAAACGAACGTTCACGAATGTTCGCAACAAGCCGCACTGCGCGCTAGGTACCTCGATACAACCGGGCGAACCAAGGACTGTGAGACTAAGGCGACTATCTCAGCGACTCACCTACCAGTGCGGTCACCAAGTAACCTGGATATATCTAGGCACCTGTCGGTGCGTTCGCAGCCTCAAGGTTATCATAGTTTTTAGAGAGGGCTGCCATTTGTACAATTTATTCTTAGATTTTTTTAAGAAAAATATAATAGTAGTAATGGCAGCTCTGTATCAATCTGGTGTCAGTCTGAATGATCAAGTAATATCATAGCTCTCTTACAGCTAATAATTTAATAACAAGTATTTTTCGCGAGTCTGATTTCGAAAAAAAGTCGAAACTAATGCTACATATTATATCCAGGCTCACCTGAAAATACATATTCACATTTTCGGTCATGACTTCAATTGCAGTAATCTCAATAGGATTCAGTTTTACACGACCTTATATTTATTTTAACATACAACTTGTAATATATTATGAATATGAACAGAGCATATCTGTGCCTTACTTCAACAACCGCATTAGCAACGCGATAAGAGCAACTCTACTACTTGTTAGAAGACTTAGCTATAATTTCAATTGAATTATACGTATAAGTCATACCTGCTCAAAAGTGTGTGTTTCGTCGTTGTATAGCACGGTACAGTAGCAATCCGGCGAATCTAATATCTGAAGGAGATCTTTTTCCGTATCTTTTAATCTGGAAATAAAGAAAAGCATTCATAAGTTTTTGATATACAAAAGTCTTCTTCTTATTATTATTTTTGGTTTGGCAATCTACTCTTCTCTTCAGGGAGTATTTTTTTTCTAGTGTCAAGATTGAATAGTTCCGTGGTATGTTTCAGTTTACATTAGAATGCGGGTGCTTCGTATTCCAATGCTGCGTAGAGCATTTGGTGCCAAGTATATCAAATCAGTTTACTCGGTAAGTTCTGCCGAGGTAGCCACCACTACAATAAAAGTCCCAGCTTCACACAACCAATATCGCGCCTATTTCAATTATCCCACATATTGTTCAGTTGTGTAGACACTTATACCACAAAACTGCACCAATTTTAAGACATAATATCCACTATGAATCAATTTGCAAATAATTATAATAGTCACTGAATCGGTCTCGACAAAATACCAAAAAACACTATTCAAAAGTCTCTTTTATACTGACATAAAGTTGTAATCATACCTTAGATCATTGGGCAAGCTCGGCGCGTGGTCGTGCGTGAGCAGCCGTAGGCAGTACGACAGAACGACCGACGCCACTATCTTCATGCGCTCCACCACATCCGGATTTATGTTGGATTGCGTTTCGTCTCCAGTAGGGGCCTAAACAAAAACATCAGAATTAATAAGTTATATTGTGCGTCTTTACGTTACTCCAATAATCAATGTTTCGATGATTTCACGCAGTTACGTCAAAATTTTAGTTATGATTGGTCAATGTTATTATTTAATAGTTATTTGTTATACAAGTGACCAAAATCAAATTGTGCTGCGTGTGCCGACTTTAAATCACGAACTAGCGAAGTAGTCTACTGAGCACAGTGAGTGATTTAAAGGCACGAGGCAGAACAACATTTTGGTCTCGTGTAAAACATACAACTTTTCACCTCGACCAGCGAGAAAATTTTCATGTGACTCTACTGGTAAAAAGCTTAATTCAGCATTAGAAACTTGTTCTCTTAACTCTTTTGGAGTAAGGCAAGTATCTTCATCATTGGACGCATTCATTTTTGTAATTTATCACAAAATAATTCGATCAAACCTATGGTGAAAAATGTTATTCATAGAGTCAGTAAAGTAGATTCCCGTCGTTTTGATTACATTACGTTGTGTTTTTCTCTTATTCATTAATATCCCGTCTTATTTATTTATTTATAACCATAAAACATATATAATTTGTTAATAAATTTCATACATTTTTCTTATTTCATATTTGATTCATCCATGCGACCTCATTACCTCCTCCATACTCTTTATTTCGAATTATCAACCTTCTTTTTTAACAATCCTTATTTAAAACTCCTTGGTATATCCGTGCATTTTATTTTTTTACTTTTTAATCCGTGTATGACACCATAAAGCACTCTATCTATCCTTTTCTCACATATCAATTTTACAAGTGTCATCCTTGTCACTTTATTTGTTTTTCTTTATTATTTTAAAAGTTTGTGTTAGAAATTAAAAAAGCACTTTGTCTCACGCTCGCAGCAAAAATCGATTTTGCTGCGAGTTTTTACGCGCCAAAAGCACCCTTTTCGTGCTGGAGAGGTGAAAAAGATATTTTCAATCACAAATAAAGCCAGACCGAAAATACGAAAAGCATAAAGACAGTTTTCATCGTCATTATCATCGGATTCAAGTTACTGTGCGTTTACACGGCGGATCCGTATTTACAGAATAGTTTTTTACGGATCCGCACACACACCGCATTTACAGGACCGCTTTATTATCCGTTGCTATGATACAGATACATATGGAACCGATATATTGTTGTGTGTAAACACGCTTGTACAGCTACATACACCATCGCCGAATAATATCGGATCCGATAAAACGGATTTGTATTTTTACTGGATCCGATATACTATGTTGTGTGTGAACAGGCTCATACAACCACATACGCCATAGCCGAATGAAACGTTTCCGATAAAATGGATCCGTAAAATGGATCCCTGTGTGAACGGGCACTTAGGCCGGCCACATACAGACGGAATCCCGTTACGGAATTCCGTACATATGTGATTCCGAACGCAGATAATACGAATCTATGGACCTACCACACACATGCGTGATTTTTCCGTTCAGGATTTTCATACATTATCAATATTTTGTTCGGGATTCCGATTAGAGAGCCTGTCCGTCCATTGACGCGGAGCGAGGTAACGGAGTAGAGAAATGAGGAAATATTAACCAATAGGATTTCGGAGCGGAGATTTTATGCAATCCTTTTTGTTAATATTTCCTCGTTTCTCCGCTCGGCCACCTCGCTCCGCGTCAATGAACTCTTATGGTTAACTAATGTGATCGTTAGATACAAGCTAGAGTTAAACTAGCAATAACAATATGATCTAATGAAAGTGTGATGTTACCGCATGCAGCTCGCAGAAGGGGTCCCTCTTCCAGGCCTCGGTGTCGCCGCAGTCGCAGCAGCCGCCGCCGCCCGACTGGCCCATCTTGTACTTGTGGTGGCGGTGCGCCGACACCTTGAAGCACTCCACGCACAGCACGCATGTGTTGTCCATACCTGTACAACGGAATTTAGAACTATACTCATCATCTTTGTCTAGGCTTCAAAGTATCCTCGTTTGTATGAAATAACACCTGTATCACTAGACAACAGGGTTTTTACCATTGAGTCGTGGTGGGAGGCCGTGGTGGGACACCACCACCTGCCGGTGACCCAGAGGCTTAGACCGTTTTCACATTATCCGATACGATATCGGTATCGGCCGCCGATACGATATCGGAGGTAAGTAAAATGTATCAATCAATCAATCAATCAATCAATATATTGTAATATGTATCTGTCTTTCATATTGTCCGGCCCGATATCGGATATCGGAGCCACATATTTCACACATTTTACTTCCTCCTTTATCGTATCGTTGTCCGATACCGATATCGTATCGGATAATGTGAAAAAAGAGTCGCCACAACTTCCTCAAGGAAGTTACTCCTCTGGACGGGGAAGCTGAAGACACCCGTGTAAAGCTCTAGAAGGAGAAATACCACACAGACCCAAAGACTGAGCTGACAGAACGACTACCCCCTGGCCATGATCTACCTTGGGCAATTTGGAAGTCCTTAAATAGACTAAAGACTCAAGTAGGCCGAAGCAGGGAGAACATGCTCAGGTGGGGCTACAGCTCGGAGAGCGTATGTCTGTGTGGTATTTCCTCCCAGACAATGGCACATCTTCTGTCATGCCCTGCGTGTCCCAACACCTGCACACGCGAGGATCTTTACAAAGGCCACTGATAATGCTATATCAGTGGCTGGGTTCTGGTCCTCACAAATATAAATATATACCGAGTCGACACGCTAAGAAGGAGAAGAAGACTAGACAAAGTTGATGTGTGTATTTCAAATTGCACAGCGCTGCATGACTATTATTATAAGCACCTCCGAAGCGATTATATTTCTGCCTCGACCGACGCATGACATCCCTCGTGCGCCGGTTTGACTTAGTCAGCCGCGAGCAGTAGGCTAATAGGCTTGTTTCCACTAAGAATAAATCGGCTAGCATAAGGTTTCTAATGATTAATCGTGTTGAATAGTAACCAAAAAAACACTTTTTTCATTAAAATAAATAAAGATTACCAATATTTACGGAAAATAAAATCGGCAAAATTGGCCATTTAATCACGTGACATTGAACACCAATCAGAGACGCGTGACGTCACGCCTCGCGAAACCTTTGTTGTTGCTGTCATTTTCTCACACACGCAAACACACAGAGGTGTATGTGTGTAGGTGTCAAACACGAATGTTTCGCGAGGCGTGACGTCATTCAAGACGCCATGACAGTTTTGGCCTTTTTCGATGTCATTTTGAATTCATTTCTTAAAACGCAAAATTCATAGGTAAAATTACTTATTTTTCTTAAAATAATATATTTTTGGGGTAAAATAGATACCAAACTTTATTTTTAAACTATTTTCCAAATTTTGTCAACTAGCCTATTATTAAAGTTAAAGCGCAGAGTGAGACCCCCTGACAGAACCTTAAACTTAGAAACTTGTAAAGTGGTGATGGATGGGAGGAAGGATTCTGAGTATTAGCACACCCCGGACACTCCATACAACCACATCACAATAAACAGATGACGTTTTTATACCGAGGGCTACCGTGTAATTTGTACTGTATGAGCGGCGTTAAATTCATAATTCAAACTTTTTGGTAAATAAAGTGCTTTGAATATCAAGATAAGTTGACAGTTGACAAACACGATTAAACGAGCATACGATTCGGCATACGAACTCGCGGGGTGGGGTGAGGTAATTGATTCCAGGGCGGAGCGGGGAGTGTCCTTTAAGTATATAGTACCAGTGTTGCCAGACCCGATTAAAACTCTTGCCCACATAGGTTGTTAAAATTGCCCTTTCTGACACAAAATCTCCCATAATCGTTTAAATAACGACATGTAGGGGAAACTATCGTATATTGACACGCTTTGTACCTAGAACAATCTTAATTTTTCGAAAGCTCGCACCCTTTAGCCATTTGAACGTCTAGGCGACTATGGTCGACCGAAAAATTTTGGCAAAAAATGTTAGGTCCCAGTCGATCTACATCGGTAAAACTGTTTTTATCTGCGAAATCTTAAACAAAGGTGCTGCACTTCGTTCCTAGATGGTTCTATAGGATTAAACGTCTATGAATACCCAACCTAAGCTGTAATTTTGTGTTTTGGTAATTTGTGCCAGGTGTTTTCATGTGGTTTCTGGTTAGTGAGTTCCGTGATTTCCAAAATTGCCCATATTTTACCGGATCCAAGACCTTTCCGCCCTTTTTGCCCTTTTTTCAAAAAAATCCTAAAATTGCCCATGGCGTGGGCAATTGCCCACGGTCTGGCAACACTGTATAGTACTCATATCTATTCTGTGGTATTAGTCAAGTTGTAAAGGTCGTACCACACTCGCGGCAGCTGTACGCAGGCTCGCCCTGCTTGAACACGCGGCCGCAGAGCGTGGAGCGGCGCGGCGGCGGCTGCGTGCCGTCCTCGCTCGAGCCCCGCACGAACTGCTCCAGCGGCTGGATCAGGAGCTTCGCCGCCAACTCCTCGTCGAAAGACCAATCTGGGAATGGATGATAAGTCAGTTTTTGACCCCACCGTCATTTGTTTTTTTTAGATGTATTTATCCTACTGATCCTACTAACATTATAGTGCGAATATTTGTGTGTGTATTTGTAAACACTTCACTCCAAAACAACGGATTTGAATTGGCACACATGTAGTTTATAACCTAGATTAAAATATAGTAAATAAAGTTACAAATAGGTAGCACTAGGACGCTATCACTTTTTTTACACTTTATACGGCAGGGGTGCCCGTACTTTTTCTAAAGGAGATCGACCATTGACCTGAAATTTTTTTTTTCTAAATATATACAGGTCAATGAGATCGACCTACCAAAAAATTATGGCTAAGAGATCGACATTTCGACTGTAAACGGTAAAAAAACCCACCAAAAACTAATAAAAAAAAATTGCATAAGTAAAACTACATTGGGTGCAAATCTGTTATCGTTGGCGATTGACCGTTTGGGCACCTCTGTTATAGGGGCTTCTAGCTTTTTAACCAGCGATCCAGTAGTGAATAGACAATCAAGCAAAGTAAGAAGAAACCTTTTCAAAAAAATTCTTCAATAATGTGTCAATTTCTAGCTGTGACACGGGTGAGTCTTATTTGTGTAGCAGTGTCGGTAAAAACAACAAGCATTATTACTCACCTAAGCAAGTCCTGTTGGGTTGCGGCGAGTATATCCGGGGCACCGTGACGCGCCAGTGGTCCTGGAAGTGCGAGGGAGATAGCACGCCCTCCGCCAGCTTCGTCCGCCATAGCTCCACCACGGCCTCCGCGCGAGCGGGCAGTGTGAACCTATCCGAATCCTCATCCATTACTTTCACCCTTAGTTTAGTTACTATAGAGTTTCTTTTATAATGCTCATTATTCATCACTCGTTACTCTCTTAGAACATTACTATTTTCATAAGTCCTTTAAATTTATTGTCCAGTAATTCCAGTACTATTGAGATTATCAGCTGTCCAACTTAATTACAATGGATTTCTTCATGTTAAATAAAAAAACGAGGTTAAGGACCAGTACTGTTTTAGAATTTAATTTTGTACTCAATTATAACAACTCATCATTACACAATCTCTATTGTTATGATTTAATATCGTAACTTGTATTATTTTTATCACTTAATTTAATTCTTCTTAAAAACACGCATGATACTTTTGCTATGTGAAATCAATTTGTGAAAGCAATTGACTGAACAGATTTCTTTTATATATCTGCAATATAGCTGAAAGATTAGTCTTTAGATGCCAAGCTACAATCTATGACCAATTATTACGCAACGAGGTAATTAGCATAGAATGTTATCGGAGGTAATAATATTCGTATTTAACCTTATATAAAGACAATTTATAAACAAATTTTTCTTCACATGTGTTTGCTAAAATTTTCAAAAACTTTTGCTTTTAAGCAGGAGCTATGTTTTGTCACTTGATGATTGATAAGTATTAAACTTAATTGAAAGTTCAAATAAATGAGAAAAAACACATTAAAAACATGAATAAAACTACACAGGTTGGTCAAAAGTTCTGTTACTGAGTTTCTTTATCGATTACTGGCCATTAAAACAAATGAAAAGAAAAAATAAAAATGACATATTATTGACAGTTTTATAAGCTATAATTCCATACCACACGTATATCATATTTTGTTTATTTCACCATGGAATGGGGGTTGAAGGAGAATCGTGTCGCTGTAATTGCTCTGCACAAATGTGGGCAGCCACCGAATATGATTTTCAAGTTGCTACAAAAGTTGAAAATCAACAAGCAATTTATTTATCGACTATCCATAGGTACAGTAATACCTTGACCGTCGATGACCGAAAAAGATCAGGAAGACCACGCACCGTTCGGACACCAGCTGTGATCAAGGCAGTGAAGGCGAGAATCACGAGAAATCCCGTCCGGAAGCAAAAGTTATTGGCAATACAGATGACTGTGAAGAGAAGTGCCCTTAAAAAAATTATCAATGATGACCTTGGGCTTCACGCTTACCGTAGACGAAAGGGCCATCTGCTAAACGCACGATTGAAGGCTATGAGGTTAGCACGAAGTCGCGCTCTACTAAAGCAGTACGCACAAAACGGCCATCGAAAAATCTTGTTTACTGATGAAAAAATCTTCACAGTCGAAGAAAATTTTAACCGTCAAAATGATAGAGTATACGCTAAGAATAGTAAAGAAGCCAGCATGATTGCTCCGAGGGTCCAACGAGGTCACCACCCCTCATCAGTGATGATTTGGCTGGGGGTGTCCTATTCAGGGCTAAGTAAGGTTCATTTCTGTGAAAAAGGTGTGAAAACTGGCGCTAGAGTCTATCAAGATACCGTTCTGGAACCTGTTGTCAAACCCTTAAGCCACATTTTATTTCAAAACCAGCCATGGGTCTTCCAGCAGGACTCTGCCCCTGCGCACAAAGCAAAATCTACACAAGCATGGTTTCGGGCTAACAAAATTGATTTTATCGCGCAGGAAGAATGGCCATCCTCCAGCCCAGACTTAAATCCTCTGGATTATGGCATATGGCAACTTATTGAGGAGAAAGCATGTGCTAAGCCCCACATGAATCTCGACTCTCTTAAGCGCGCTATTCTCAAGGCAGTCGCAGAATTGGATATGGTGGTAGTTCGTGCTGCCATCGAATGACTGGCCTCGTCGTCTAAAGGCGTGTATTCATGCCAGAGGCGGTCATTTCGAATAATTTTAATACATGATAATCTTAAATATTTGTGCTTTCATTTGGTATACAATTCATTGTAGCATTATTTGTAAATTTAGTATTATTCATGTTTTCCATAGTTACAGAACTTAGTAACCAACTAGGTATAGTTAATATCAAACAACTTTGCCCTTGATTGATAATAGATAGTCTGTTCAATTCAATTATACTTTTGGCAAAGATAAGAACAATTATTTCATTGATCAATTGATTGATATCGATTATAATGCGAAATGTCGTCAATGATCAATAACACTTCGGTTTAAAACATCTTACAATTTTAACCACTTTTATGTTTTAAAAATAATAAATTTTATTATCAGTAGTTTATTTTTTATGCACGCACCACACTTGCCTACACGACAGTAAACAATATACTGAATCTAAGATTTGGCATAAGGCCACCACTACACATAAGCTATTTATATAAAAAAAGCAAATCAACTGATCGGATCAAATTGGAATATAGATTCAGCTGTCTACAACATAGGGTTCAACAAATTAATCATCAATGTCACCCATATTAGGAAACAGTTAGACGTTAAGACTATTGAAGGTCTAGTCCAGGTAGCAAAGGTTGTCGTTTCCTGTTTTATAATTATAGTTGTTATGACTACTCTTATAGGTTGAATGACCTAAAGTGGCAAATGACCCAATGTCAAGTATTATCAGTAATAAATAAAAAATATTTTACGTTCAAGTTTGTTTTGCATGGATAAAGATTGTGTTGAAATAAAAAGTATGTGCAACAAAGCATTCATGGATAACATCGTCAAGAACGTCGGTCCATTTTGAAATTAATCAAATATTATCATATTTTAAGCTTCTATTGTATTAACTGTGTCTATGTCTCTTCCTGTCAGGTTCATTTAAGGATTTTTTCTTCTTATTTTTAACACTAAAATATCCTAGTCTCCTTTACATTCCCAAGGTCCCCACCGACCTGTAGTTGAAAACAAATCCAGCAATTTGAAGCTAACTAATTCTAGGAAAATCTATTTTGTAAACGAAAGTTTTGTGTGAAAGTATTTTTATGCATATATACACTTAAAATGTATTGAGCCATGGATTGAGTATTTTGGAAAAACGTTCTTCGTTTCAAAGGCTTAGAAGCTGAAGAAGAAGTACAAGGTGAAAATAGAGAAAGAAAGAATGCGGAAAGACGAGGAAGATAAGATTATAACAATAGCTGAAATCGGGAACATTCTTAAAATATAATCTTAATACAAATGTAATAATTATGTTCGCATTCCATAACGATTCTCAAAACAGATCTAACGCCGGGAGCGATAAACGCATTATCCTCGTTTCACACAGTCGGACAAATAAAACTTGGAACAACTAACTGTCACTTCAACCCACATACCAACTTACACGCGCATTTTTTTAATAGCTGTAAAAATGGGTCACACCAAAATAAAAAAATACTTTGATCCAAAGCCTAAACAGATAAAGTAGAACCTAGGTGCATGTGCTAAACAAAATTAAACCATATTCCTTAAGAAATGAGGTTCTGAAATCTAAATATATAACTATAACGATTTCACGCAAATGTAACGTGATGTTTTGGCGTCCGTTCGTCGTTAATATTTTGATAAAAATATATTATAAAATAGTAAAAAACAAGTCGTTCTGAATTGTGAGAAGATGCGAGACAATTTATGATATAAGCTAAATCATAAAAAATACAAGCTTTACCAAATAACTTGACTCCGTGAACTCGATAGCGAGGACGTTACATTAATTTAGATTTATTTGCTGAGGCGCAAGAAGAGCAGTCCAATTAACGCATTAATTATACCTAAATAGTTCACTAACATTATGAACGTTTTTTGCCTTCGTCTAGGTTCGTAAATGCTGCCCACAGAACAATACCTATGTCTGTATTCTATTAGAAGACGTGTGGCGTGCGGCAGAGTACCTATAGAATAACGGAATAACACCAACTAAGGGAAGCAAATATAATAGCACAATAAAGACGTAGACTTTGTACACCGCAGTGTGAAGACACAAGGTGTAGTAAAAATGGTGACTAATGATAATAAACCAGAAAATGAAGGATTCCCTCCGCATTTCGGGCAAAGAACTATTTTACAGGACAAGTCCCGAAGCTTGCGAACGTATGGCAACTCTACACCGGAGAGGCCTACGACCTGCAGGGGACTACAATGGGCTGATAAGAGATCATAGATGCAGGACGGCAAAGTGAAGCATAAGGCTCGCCTGAGCGGTTACAGCCACCGCAGGCTATAGGCGTTTGAGAATGCAGAAATATCACCCAAGCATCGCCACACTTGACCTGCTTTTCCTCATTTAGTTCAATGCCTTTTTTCTAAAATTAGGTAGACTCTAATCCTTCATACAAAAAAAATATACATGTCACACCTGCAATAAAGACAAAGGTAAACGCAACTTGTCCACAGCCTCGATGAATACAACAATAACGCTGCCGCCTTCAGAATTTTCAGAATTTAAATTTAAACGTAATATTTATTTTCAAATGCATAAGATACACTTTCCTTAAACACCGGATGTTGGCATTCCGCCAGATGAGAAACGGGACCAGTGAAGTGACCTGTCTCATAATGAGGACCTTGAGGGATGACATTGAACTCGATGACTATGCAGCCAAGTGTGCTAGCGACTTTTTTATTTTCTCTTTTTACCACATACATTATACCGATTCCAAATTAAGTGGCTAAAGTTTTTCTTGCCTGTGGTAACATGGACAAGTCTGGGGTAGCCTGTCATAGATCCAGTAAAGTAAATCATCATATCCAAAGCAATGTAACCGAATTACTACTAGCCAAGTTCAAGCTCCGAAGATCCTGAGCCTTTTATGACATCCAGAACTACTCCACAACAATAGACAATATCTATCCTTAACAATAGCACGAACTTACGTACTTCATGAATGGAGACACCGTATCTTTCTTCGTAAAAGAACTTAGAGAAAATTACGTACCTGACAACTATTTAGAGTTGAAACCTAATAGTATAAAATACTTTTCATTCGCCAGTCAGAAAATATTTGTAAATCACGATTAATGACGTAACTGGGATTCCAATAGCTAGAGCTATGCTACGAGTATCTCAGATCATTATAATAGTTTTTATTTCTACAGCTATCGGCCGCTGCGGCGGCGGCAGCGACAGCACAGCGAGTGCTGTAAGCATCGTCAGCGGGACTTCAGTGTGCTTAACACCTAGTTCTAGTAATCTGGTCCAGATATCAACTGAAACTCGGACCAGAGCCAGACAAAACCGGACCGAATTTCAAACGGAGCTCGACCGAAGTAAAAACTAACAGTTTTACGAAAAAAAATGATTTTTTTACTCAAAAAAGATGACACTAGACAAGTAAAACTTCAATGATAATGAGATAAATGGCCATTTAATGACACTATTTGCTGAACTAAGTACATCACACATCGGATCGGTAGCTCCAGTCCTAAATTATGCTATAACTTAATGATCATCCACTTGCAAATTAGAATTCATTTAATAAATAAAAACAAGCAGTTATTAAGGTCAATATTTGTTATTAAGATAATTAAATAATCTATTTAATTGAAAAAGTATTAAAAAGTAGGCTAATCATTTACAACAATTTTTTTAGTTAAAAAGAAGAATGTTCATACAATACTAAATAATATACTAGGAAAAACATGACTCGCACCAGATCAATTCTCGGACGTGAATCAAACCCGCAACCTTTGTATATCCAGTCCAAAGCTCTGACCGCTGAGCTACCGAGTCACTTTCTAGTATATTATTTTGTATTGTATAAAAATAGCATTGTGAATATAAAAATCTCAAATTTAAGAAGAATGTTTATTTTGTTTATTTTATTGCTGCCAATCATTTTGTTTTATTGATATAATAAGTACTTTTTGTATTTCTGATTAATTTAGTATCCAAAATAGTAAAAGACAAGATAAGACTTCTCACCTATCAGAGGGTATCATTTCTGGTGCATCCTCTTCCATGGAGTCGTCTCCAACGTCTACTTCTAACTGCACCGGTGGTGGTGAGCTCATTTCTAGTAATCAATACCAGTCTTCAATATCTGCACAATAAAATGATATATTTGAGTTAAACCACACAAAAACTCTTAACAGACACAAATCTATTTGCCAGTTGCAATTTTAGAATAAAGTTAAATTGCTTTCTTTATTTGTTATCAATAGATAGATAGATATTTACTTTAATAATCTTAAAATAAATATTTAAATCTTTAAAAAAAAATTACCTAATCTTAAAGTTTATAAAATAAATACGTTTGACTATTTGTTTTGGACTTCAAAATTAGTAAACAAAGCCACATGCAATCTACATCAGCTTATACCTATATTATACTACATTAAGTCAGATTTTTAAACTTGCCCTATTTGTCTTTAACAAACTTATATAACACAAAATAATATAAACAATAAACCAAACTATAAAGAAACATAAAATAAAGACTCTACTAACTGATCGTGTGAAACACAATCCCATAAAATCATAGAAAATTTTCAAACAAGCAATGCAACTGATAAGAAATTCGTAGTATAATGGCAGGTCGGTGTAATGATAAACCATCAGCATCATAACAACAGGTTGGTGTAATGAATCATTACATGTTGTTATCATTACTAATGATAAACCAAAAGTCTCAAATGGATGGTGATGGGAAAAAATAGACAATTCAAAAGGAATTTTACGCATAATGACACATTTTGATTTCGCAAAATGACACACACGCGAAATGACACATACGCGAAATGACACATACGCGAAATGACTTACGCAAAATGACACATACGCGAAATGACACATACGCGAAATGACACATACGCGAAATGACACATACGCGAAATGACACATACGCGAATTGACACATACGCAAAATGACATGAATTAAAGATGTACAATTTTATTGTGTTGCGCGTAGATTTGTAATAAATTGGGGCTTTATTTTTGAGTTCTCTTTTCTACTTATTTTCGTTCGACATTTGATTGAATCAAATGAATGAGATTGAATCAAATGTCGAACGAAAATCAGTAAAAAAGAGCGCTCAAAAATAGAGCCCCTCGTATATGTGACATGAGAGCCTTTTTAGGGTTCCGTACCCAAAGGGTAAAAACGGGACCCTATTAATAAGACTCCCCTGTCCGTCTGTTTGTTTGTCACCAGGCTGTATCTCATGAACCTGATGAAAATTTCACAGATGATGTACTCCTGTTGCCGCTATAACAACAAATACTAAAAACAGAATAAAATAAATATTTGAGTGAGGCTTTCAAACAACAAACGTGTTTTTTTTTTGCTGTTTTTGGTACGGAACCCTTCGTGCGCGAGCCCGACTCGCACTTGGCCGGTTTTTTTGCATAATTATTCCTGACTAGCTTCCGCCCGCGACTTCGTCTGCGTGGAAAGTTTTTTTGCTTTCCCTCGGGAACATTACTTTTTTTCGGGATGAAAGGTACTCTATGTCCTTTTCTGTACCCCTGACAACGTGTATGCAAAATTTCATGATAATCGGTTCAGTAGTTAAGACGAAAAGGCGTAACAAACAAACAAACAAACAAACGGACTTTCGCATTTATAATATTAGTAAGGATTTGATTTGGCACACATTGTCCATATTTTTTGTTATAATAATACTTTGCCATGTTTTTTTGGCATGCTATTTATATTTTGCGACGTGTTACATAAACAACATGTTACGTAGACAACGTGTTACAAAATCCGAACAAAAACGCGCGAGCCGAGTAAGAGCAAGCGTGCCGCGGCAACGGCCGGCGACGCGCCGCAACGACGTTTTTGAAAAAAAATACTTTCGATAAAGTTTTTTATCCACTGACCTGAAAAAAAAAACCAAAGAGATAGTTTTTAGAATTAATTATTTGGTGACTAGCTTTCGCCTGCTACTTCGTCCGCGTTGACATTCGGAAAATCCATATGGAAGTTTAGACCGCTATAAAAGTATTAATAATATTTTGTTTTAATCCAGGCTAATTAACTATTAGCCTGGCATTAACTATCGTGTGCAATTCCAAATCAGTCGTTTTGCGTGACTGAGTAATAAACATCCAAACATCTAAACACCAGAGGGGTTATTAGTAAACACCAGAGTAGATTACAACATCATAAACAAAAAAAATATCTACAAATTTCCGAAAACAGACAAGAAAACAAAACGACTTTCTATACAAATGTCCGATTAGCTGATCGAGTTTTGTATGAAAAGTCGATTTTATTTTTGTACGTTTTCGGAAAAGTTGTATAACAAATGTACAACCTTGTTGTTTATGATGTTAGTAATCTACTCCTGCGAGATTGTTGGTGTTTGGTTACAAATAACCCTGTATAAGAGATAATGTGGTCACCAATATTTTATTTTGCGTCAGAGTCCAAGATGTCATTCTGCGTAGTCACAATATGTCATTTTGCGTCAGAGACATAGATATGTCATTATGCGTATGTCATTCTGCGTGTTCACAATATATCAAGTCCAAGATATGTCATTATGCGTATGTCATTCTGCGTAGTCACAATATGTCATTTTGCGTCTGAGACATAGATATGTCATTATGCGTGTAATTCTTCAAAAGCACAAAATTTCATTTCGCTTACTTTCTAAGTAAATTTGAATAAAGAATTTTTCAATTTCCAATTTCAATCACAAACAAAATCAAAATATTGAACTATACAATGGTAACTAGAGATTGGATAATCGGAGGCATACATATTATGGAAGCAGCTTCTTAAAATATTTAAAATTCTTAAAATGTGTATATTTCCATGAGTTTTAATAGACCTTGTTACAAAGTAATAAGATTGCGTTTGCTTCTTCAAAAATAACTGTCAATAAAAGTAGGGAAAAGCAAACATTTAACATTCATAACAGGCTAACTGGAATTTGTGTCCAATTGGGTTTATTATTACATCTCACGGAGTACACACAAAAAATTACTGATACCGGAATCCGTTGATCTTATCAGTTTTTTTTTTTGACAAAAAGTGCTTTCCATAATACCCAACATCTGAGCTTTAGCAAATATGCATCCGATTATCTGATCTCTACTGATAACAAATGTTATGTGATTTCAAAATCAGCGACATCCTCTTCTTGGGTTTAAAACCAGAATAATAATAATTTTACACTTTTTGTCATAACAATTACTTCTTCCTAAATCCTATGAGAATTTAAACAGCGTTACAACTATCTTGGCAGTTTAGTTTCAAAAGATCATACTCTGTTTTTATTACACACTTTTTAACTTTTACACCCCAAAATCAAACATAACTCACAAAGATCAAAACATAACCAGTGTCATTGTCTGTAGCACACATCATATCAGCTACATTTTTTCCCTAAGATATGCATCTAGATATACTTCAATTTAAAAAAATAGTGGAGCCATATTATTATGAAAATCTGTTGGATTATGAACACAAATTGCAAACCCACACCATGAAAATATTACAACAACAGAGCCAGTAACAATAGTTAAATTCGCTTCAAAAGTGAAATCGTAAACTGCAATCAGATTTTGTTGTACGCAATCAATCATTTCACGCACTACGGAATAAATACCTAGCTAACAACAAAAGAAAATTCATACTTTACCTTCACTTTCTCAAAACTGTTAAATCATGCAGTGACACTCTAGTAACGAATCTCCAAAACAACTCCTCAATGAACAGTCAAAATTCACCAAGCAAATCTTGATTATCATCAGTTTTTATTATGTCCATCACAACAGGCACAAATTGACTGGAAATCCACGATCACCCACTAAAATTTTTGACACTCATTACAGCATGATATTTCCTTCTAGAAAATTTTACAATAGGTATTACGCAAAATTAATGTTATTGTTGTCCATTTGTAAAATTAGGAATCAATAAAAACTCAAAGACAGATGAAAACTGAAATAGCTGATTCCTTTTTACAATAAAAATAAAACCGAAAAATTACTTTGTGATTCCATCGCAGATCGCAGATGACAGATCCATGATCCATAGACAAACAAACAAACCATAGATAGATTAGGGCAGTGTTGCCAGATACGATCGAAACTTTAGCCCACACAGGTTGTTGAAATTGCCCTTTCCGACACAAAATCGCCCATAATCGTTAAAACAACGATGTGTAGGCACAGCCGTGAGCCGTGACACACTCTGGGGCCTTACTATGAGCTCTTATAGCAGGACTTATACTGAATGGCATTACTTTTTCGTACCATGACCTCGATTTAGCAGGCCTGCGGAGGGCCTGCTTTAATACACGCTCTTAAACCGTTCACCATTTTTTATATATGGACGAAGCGTACCACGACGCTCCGTTTGACAGTTTGGGAGCTGTTTTATAGCGTCTGTAATGTCAAATAAAGCAATTCATAAAAAGTTCCTACGTGATCAGCTTTTTCAAAATTGTTTAGTGTATTTAGATAAGTTTGGCGTGAGAATTTTAAGATTTGTGAATTTCTTTTAATGTTTATTATTTAACAGTGAATTATGTAACTTGATAAAGGCAACGCGACGACTTCCTTTTTGTTGAATATCACTAAAATAAAAAGAAATGATGAGAGATGAGACCCCATAAATAAGTACCTACTATCCCCTTCAATTGGTAATGCGCCTGGCGGCCATGATTTTAACCTCAAAAACGAAAAACAAATGCATTTTTTTTAATACCTAGACCCTTTCTTATTGAAAATAAGAATTAAATAATTAATACACTATTATTACCTATTAAAATTTTCCTGTTTTTGTCATTTTTAGCTGCGGATGACGTTGATGTGTATGTTAATTTGACAAGGTTCCAGCGCATTACCAATTGACGCGGATAGTAAATTGCATTACATTTTATGTTATTATGAATAATAATAATCAAATAAAGAAGTAAATGATTTATTTTATATCGATGTAAGTAATTAACAAACTAATGGTGTGAAATGATATTGAAAATAAAAAAAACCGAAATAATATAACTTTAATTTGTTTTATTAACTTGCGACATTTTATTACTATCCCCGTCAATTGGTAATGCGCTGGAACCTTGTCAAATTAACATACACATCATCGTCATCCGCAACTAAAAATGACAAAAAACAGTAAAATTCTAATAGGTAATATAATATATTAATTATTGAATTCTTATTTTCAATAAGAAAGGGTCTAGGTATATCAAAAATTTACAAATTGTTTTTCGTTTTTGAGGTTAAAAACATGGCCGCCAGGCGCATTACCAATTGGCGGGGATAATAAGCGATAAATTGGGTGCATTCTGCCAGACAAATATTTGAGTCATCGAACGCCATAAAGTACATTTTAACCATGAAAAGTAAATGAATATTCTAAACAAATTACTTTCCATGGTTAACAAATTTATGGCGATCGATGACTTAGAGATTTGTCTTACAGAATGCACCCATCGATTTGTATAGGCTAGCTCGTTTTCGCATCGTCTACAAAGCATTAGTGCTCTGTGACAAAGCATACCAGAGACAAACTAACCGTTCACCTAGGTCCAAACAAATTATCGGACGCGGCTTACTGCCGCGGCTGATAAGTGTGCACACTCTCATAACATCCTGCGTGCCAGATAGCTATCGGACGTCCGATGACGTCATATTAGTCTATGGTTACGTCCGCGACCTACTACATCCGATAGTTTGCACACCTCAGATCAGCCGCGGCAGTAAGCCGCGTCCGATAATTTGTTCGGACCTTGAGTCAAAACAATCTTTAAGCCGTTCACCTAAAAGACGGTCATGGTACCGATTTAAGCAATTTTGTTTAGGGCCTGCTTCTGAACTGAACGGCTTAAGGATGGTTTCTTATTTGCTGATGGTAAGCCCCCTGGGGCCTTACTATGAGCTCTTATAGCAGGACTTATACTGAATGGCATTACTTTTTCGTACCATGACCTCGATTTAGCAGGCCTGCGGAGGGCCTGCTTTAATACACGCTCTTAAACCGTTCACCATTTTTTATGTATGGACGAAGCGTACCACGACGCTCCGTTTGATAGTTTGGGAGCTGTTTTATAGCGTCTGTAATGTCAAATAAAGCAATTCATAAAAAGTTCCTACGTGATCAGCTTTTTCAAAATTGTTTAGTGTATTTAGATAAGTTTGGCGTGAGAATTTTAAGATTTTTGAATTTCTTTTAATGTTTATTATTTAACAGTGAATTATGTAACTTGATAAAGGCAACGCGACGACTTCTTTGTTGTTGAATATCTTGTAGTTGATGAGAGATGAGACCCCATAAATAAGTACCTACTATCCCCTTCAATTGGTAATGCGCCTGGCGGCCATGATTTTAACCTCAAAAACGAAAAACAATTGCATTTTTTTAATACCTAGACCCTTTCTTATTGAAAATAAGAATTAAATAATTAATACACTATTATTACCTATTAAAATTTTCCTGTTTTTTGTCATTTTTAGCTGCGGATGACGTTGATGTGTATGTTAATTTGACAAGGTTCCAGCGCATTACCAATTGACGCGGATAGTAAATTGCATTACATTTTATGTTATTATGAATAATAATAATCAAATAAAGAAGAAAATGATTTATTATATCGATGTAAGTAATTAACAAACTAATGGTGTGAAATGATATTGAAAATCAAAAAAAACCGAAATAATATAACTTTAATTTGTTTTATTAACTTGCGACATTTTATTACTATCCCCGTCAATTGGAAATGCGCTGGAACCTTGTCAAATTAACATACACATCATCGTCATCCGCAACTAAAAAGGACAAAAAACAGTAAAATTCTAATAGGTAATATAATATATTAATTATTGAATTCTTATTTTCAATAAGAAAGGGTCTAGGTATATCAAAAATTTACAAATTGTTTTTCGTTTTTGAGGTTAAAAACATGGCCGCCAGGCGCATTACCAATTGGCGGGGATAATAAGCGATAAATTGGGTGCATTCTGCCAGACAAATATCTGAGTCATCGAACGCCATAAAGTACATTTTAACCATGAAAAGTAAATGAATATTCTAAACAAATTACTTTCCATGGTTAACAAATTTATGGCGATCGATGACTCAGAGATTTGTCTTACAGAATGCACCCATCGATTTGTATAGGCTAGCTCGTTTTCGCATCGTCTACAAACATTCTACAAAGCATTAGTGCTCTGTGACAAAGCATACCAGAGACAAACTAACCGTTCACCTTGAGTCAAAACAATCTTTAAGCCGTTCACCTAAAAGACGGTCATGGTACCGATTTAAGCAATTTTGTTTAGGGCCTGCTTCTGAACTGAACGGCTTAAGGATGGTTTCTTATTTGCTGATGGTAAGCCCCCTGTACGTGAGAGTTCGAGCGCCAGCGACCTTGAGCCAGAGCGTGTAAGCGCTAGGGTTTATACCGAAATGGAATTTAGACTTGTGGCAAAGGAAATTACATAGTAGGTATGTTAGGAAATAAACTTGTGCAAGACATGTTAATGAAAGATAAGTTTGATTTATAATAAGTTTTTGTAATCTTTTAATTATATTAGGTAAGTACACATCATAAATTGCAACCCTTATACTTTATTTTCTGTTATTTTTCATATAATCATTTTTATTAGGGTTCCGTACCCAAAGGGTAAAAAACGGGACCCTATTACTAAGACTCCGGGTGAATTCGCGAAAATACGAAAAGTACTTTTCCCGGCTGATAAAAAAATACCTATTGTAACAAACCAACTTTACCTTACCTTATAACGCAAGAGTACCGCTACTCGATACTAGATGGCGGTAAATCCGCAAGGTGCAAATTCTGAACCGCGGTGTCAAGATTTTTGTACATTTATATAAGTAAGCCCAATAATTTTGTTTTGTCATTCGATCCAAATCGAAGCTACTCAAGCTACTGCATCCTCACATATGCTCTCGTCCCCCCTGGGAAAGAGTACTTACCTGGAACAGTTGCCTAGATTCTACGGTACGCATCTGACGCCTTCGTCCTAATTGGAAAGGGCTGTTGGAACGTTCCTACTACGTGTATTGTAATTGCTTATACGTGAATAAATAAGCTCTCATCACGCACGACTTTTTCTCCTGCTCCTGCCTGCACGAAAGCCCGTTTCCTGCGCTTCAATACCCTTGCAGAAGAACCCCCCCTACACTATTAGTTTTTTGCTATTTATTTATTTCAAAAGACATTTCATACATATTTTTATACAAGTTTCTGGAATCCCAAATCTTTTAGCATGTATATTTTTGACTCAAATTAAAATAAACATGCTCTAACGTCATCGCCATCTACGGGAAAATTGTCATATAAAATATTCTGTCTCATTTTCGTAAACTATTACTATGTGAAGTCAGACTTTTTTTATATATTTCGAAATTAGATAGTACCGTAAACAACATAATAAATCTTAAAGATATTTGGGATTGCAATATTATAGATACTATCCCCGTCAAATGGTAATGCGCTGGAACCTTGTCAAATTAACATACACATCATCGTCATCCGCAACTAAAAAAGACAAAAAACAGTAAAATTCTAATAGGTAATATAATATACTAATTGTTGAATTCTTATTTTCAATAAGAAAGGGTCTAGGTATATGAGAAAATTACAATTGTTTTTCGTTTTAGAGGTTAAAATCATGGCCGCCAGGCGCATTACCAATTGACGCGGATAGTACGACATTTTAAAAATTTGGTCACGGAAATTCGTCAACACCATCGCAGCAACATCAAAACTATTTTTTTTAATATTCTACGTGAAGCATGTCTACAAGTTACAGCGCGCCCCACTCCTCAGTCGTCAATGTGAATAGAAACAGAGTGCTCGTCAGTTTGCTGCTCGGTAAATAAATTTTATTTGCAATTAAAGTATGTCTGGAAGTAGTTGGTCACGGATTTCCGTCATCGCCATTAACTTGGTTATCTGATTAAGTATTATTCTTTTATTATTTGTAACATTTTACAATACTTTGATAGTAAGTACATATTTCAAAATTAGTGACTGAGCTGAGATGCAATTATTAATTTAAGAATTTCAAAGGACACATGTCAAATTCGTCATCACCATTAACATCATTATCATTTTTTAGATGAAAATGGCGATGATGCTGTGTAAACGGTAATGACGAAAATTAAAATGCTATATAGGAATATTGGAACCATGAAGTATTCCTCCTAAGGTGTTATAGATGAAATCAAAACAAATGTTTTTGTTTAATAACTTTTTCTCGAAAGGTTAATAGTTTTTGAGTTAATTGAAATTAAGTATTTTTTTACCAAAAGTACGTTTTCAGACACAAATTTTTGAAATAAAAGATAACTACTTATTCGATGTCGGTTTTTTATTATTTTGGGATAGAAAATATTCTGATTGTTGATAATGAATATTTTTTTATAGTGTTTATAAAATATACAATCCTTAAATGCATTTTTTATATATATTTTTCTAGATTTTCTGGAAATAACGGCAAATACCTTAGTAACTAAGCGTGCAAAATATTTTAAAAACATCTCCATCTATTTAGCTTTCTGTTGGGGTATAAAACTTATTAATAATTTCTATAAATAAGATTGAGATGTTTTTAAAATATTTTGTACGCTTAGTTACTAGGATTTTTTTTATATTATTTCCAAAAAATCTGGAAAAATAAAAAATGCATGAATTTTTTATACAAGGTGTTTGGTAAAAGCCTTATAAAGCCGAATATGGTAGATAGGGACCATCAAATTGAATAACTTTTACTATGGGACCAACTCCGAAATCGCGAAAAAAAATCAGCTGTTTCATACAAAAAATAATAACGAAAATATCAAAATGTATGGAACAGCTGATTTTTTTTTCGCGATTTCGGAGTTGGTCCCATAGTAAAAGTTGTTCAATTTGATGGTCCCTATCTACCATATTCGGCTTTATAAGGCTTTTACCAAACACCTTGTATACACCTGGGGCCATACTATGAGCTTTTATAGCAGGAATTATATTGAACTGCCTTACTTTTTCGTCTTACTTTTTTAGTGCCTCACTTTTTTAAGCAGTACTGTTTGAGGCATGCTTTTGACATTTGCTGATGGTAAGCCCCCTATACTGTTTACATTTTTTTTATTCATAATCAACACTCAGAATATTTTCTATTCCGTAGTAATAAAAACACCAGAATCGAATAAGTGTACCTAGTTATCTTTTAATTCAAATGTTTGTGTCTGAAAACGTACTTTTGGTAAAAAATACTTAATAACAATTAACACGAAAACCATAAACTTTTCGAGACAAAATTATATACCAAAAAAATATTTGATTTGACCTTATTTATAACCCTTTAGCAAGAATACGTCATATTTTCAGTAACCCTGTATAATAATATATATTTATTGTGAAAGGACTAAGATTTTGCTTGTATAATGTGTAAATTGATGTAAAATATATTTACACGCTGTATCATTTATGTTTGTATTATTTTATAATTAAAATTATATATTAAATAAATATAGAAACGTAATAGCACTATTATAGAAATAACGATAATAGGCACTGGTCTAGATCTTGAACTAGGCTAGTCTTACTTCTCATTGAAAAAAGATAGGCAATATATACCTATAATTATACTGATGATATCCCGGACGTCAGTCAGCCTATTCGAAGTTATTATGGCTTTCAAACTAAAAACAACAAGGCAGTGGGTAACGATAGAGTGATGATGACTTACTACAGAAATTCTGAGAGTGGGCGATAACCCCATACCATATTCAAAATCTTTCAGAAGCTTTTCAGTTCCGTCATCGTTGTAGGCAAAACGCCGAAGGCATGGAACACAAGCGAGGTGATTCCTGTTCTTTAAAAAGAGTGACGAGACCCTTATAAAGAACTATAGACCCATCCCACTTCTGAACCATGTCTGAGCCAGGACTGGAAAGGACTTGGCATCAACATTTATAGCCAGTAACTAACGCTTCTTCGTTTTGCCGATGATACTTATGTCCGAGACCATGTAAGACATGGAAGACCTGGACAGAAAGCTCGAAGATTTCCTTAGTGCTTCCCAAAGAGTGGGTTTTAGGATGAACATGGATAAGATTAACATTATGTTGAATGCCCATGTTGCATCTCCAGCACAGAATATTAATAGTACTAACGTCCCCCAGTTCATGTTTGGAACACTATACTCGAAGTTGTTAACCGTTATGTTTACCTAGTAATGACAGATAGTCCATTTAGGTAAGTCTAACTTCGAGAAAAATCTCTTCTATGATCTTCAGGGTCTTCGAGAGATTTCTCCTCGAATCCAATTCTGATGGGCCAGCATTCGGGAAACTTCGGTATTCCAAGGCAAATGTCTGTAACCAGTGTGTGTTGCCGATGATTAATTACAGCAGTAAAACGTGATCGCTAACAAACAATGGGTCTCATAAGAAAGCTCAAGGTCACCCAGCGTGTATTGGAGAGAGCCATGATTGGTGTTCCCCTGCGTGGTCGAATTAGTAATGAGGAGATCGCCGTGGAGGACTCAAGTAACCGACATCGCTTGAAGGATTGTTCAATTGAAGTTGCAGTGGGCGGGATACATAGTCAGAAGAACTGATAACCATTGGGGCGGAAAGGTTTTGGAATGGCGACCGCGCACCGGGCGACGCTCGCGCTCCATAGATAGGCATAGGCACCTGAAGAGGTGGACCGACGATCTGGTAAAGGTTGCGGGAAGCTGGTAGATGCGGGCAGCGCAGGACCAATCGTTGTGGAGATCCTTGGGTATAGACCCAACCCAGCATTGGGTGTCGTGCGGCTGATATAATGATGATAATGACAAGTATTAGGGAAATTCGTCATTACCGTTAACTTGTCATCATTACCATCAATAAGAACGTCATTACCATTACCATGATGTCATTACCATAACATGACAAAAACTTTGATCATCAGTATCTCCTAGGAATTAGGAGATACTGATGATCAAAGTTTTTGTAAAAATAAATATTTAAGGGGGGCTCCCAATCCCATACAAGAAAAGTCCTTTTTTTTTTTGCCGTTTTTTGGTACGGAACCCTTTGTGCGCGAGTCCGGCTCGCACTTGGCCGGTTTTTTTATTTATTGTCAATTCTACCTACTTGCGCGTTTACGAGGTTTAATCGTCTGAAATCCTTATTTTCAGAGCTTTTTGTTATAATTAAAGTCAGGTTAAAGGAACGGTAAGGGCATGACTAATATTTCGTATATTTTAACTTATAAAATAGTCGATAAATATTTATTTTATTAAAATTCAAAATATGGTAAAGTTGCAAGAGTAGGTCCCATCAACTATGGCAACTTTGACATATTTTTGTTATTTTAAAATAAGATATAAATTTATCGCTTACTCTATAGGTACTTACTTTTCTGGATCACTGGGCAATACGAAGAAACTTTCATCAGGATTTTGTTTTTGGTTGTTGCCACAGCCATAAACACAACAATAACGCCCGCCGCCGGGCATGATTAATTATCTAACAATTAAATAGTGTAAATTAAACGCGTAGTCAGTCCGTGCGAAATGCGGTACAATACGGATTGCGGTGGGACAAGCGAGCGGCGAGCGAAAGTAGAAAGAACCCTTGCCCGAGTAAGTCGGCGACTAGCGGCTGCACTCCCCGCGCCCCGCGCGCAGCCCCCGCGCGCCTCCCGACACGCACACATAGCCGCGAGTGATTTTACGAGCATACATGCGCGAGTGTCGTTTCTTTTCGCGTTAGAGTATATATTCTGTGGTGTAGGGGAATCTGTTGTTGATTGACATCTTTAGTACCTAGAACGAGTTTAATTTTTGTAAAGCTCCTGCCTTTTAGCCACTCAAACGCCTGGTCAAACGAAATTTTTTGGCCAAAACTTTTAGGGCGGCTTTGGCAGCCCAGTCGACCTACAATAAACCTCTGAAAAAGGAAACCTATGGAAGTGGCATAAACTGCATTATCAAAGCATTCGTGACGTCAGGCGCGTGCCATGTCCGCCATATTGTTGCGTTTACATTTTACAATTTCGACTCTAAGTAATTAAGCTAAGCCGCCATGTTTAGTTGCATTTGAATGGAGAACAATAAAGTAGGTATGCACGCATTTTTCGTAGGAATGCCAGGTCCATATTATTCCTTCGTCATTGACCTACATCGGTAAATCTGTTTTTATCTGTGAAATCAGAGGTGCTGACTGCTGGGTTTCGTTCCTAGATGGCTCTATATAGGAAGAAACGTCAATCTAAGTTGTGAATTTTTGTGTTTCAGTACTCTGTGACGTTTGGCAAGTGTTTTCAAGTGGTCTCTGGTTAGTGAGTTCCGTGATTTCCAAAATTATTGCCCATATTTTACCGGTTACAAGATCTTTCCGCATTGACCTCTATATATTCCACTGGACTGGCTGCTGTCAAACTGTTCTTGTGCCTATTTGATTTCCGTCATTTTGGCGCTGTAGGACTAGGACGTAGCGTGAGCATAGCGTGAGGGTCATGGTACTAAAGTCTGGAGTCTGGAGATTCACCATTTTCATTGTACGTCAAAATCAAATAGGCACAAGAACTTTGCTGTCAAATCATACAGACAGCCAGTCCAGTTAAACAGAAAAAAAAATTCAGGTCAGTGTCTTTCCGCTATCCACCCTTTTTTCAAAAAAAACCTGAAATTGCCCATGGCCAACGGTCTGGCAACACTTGATTAGAGAAACTAAAGGCGGGTCCATAGCTCGTGTTTTGCTTTACACCATCAACAAAAACATCTACACAAAACATTGTTTTGCGAAACATTTTTGTGTAGAGAAACAATGTTTTTGCTTTCCATGCCTGGTGGAAAACACGTACACAAAACATTATGCGCGGGTCGAGGGGCAGGGTATTGTCATAGTCTGTGGTCATAATCATCTGTCATATTAGGCTGGTCCCAGACCTACCGGTTTCATTTCTTTGCTTTGCTGTTCTACCTTGCTTGAAAGACCGCCGGCCAACCAGGGTAATTTTCAATCTATCGCATTTTGGGACTAGACCAAATTGGCAAGATAGCCATTAGCTTGGTGTTATCAAATATCATCGCCTGGATTGCGAAGTAGGAAGCTTTTAGGAGATATGCAACCGTGAACATGGAGTCCATCCATCGTTATATCGTTAAAAATAATTCGATCGCTTATTTATGCAAGTTGTTTGGTAAAGCCTTATAAAGCTGAAAATGTTAGATAGGGACCATAAAACTGAACAACTTTTACTATGGGACCAAATCTGAAATCGCGAAAAAAAATGAGCTGTTTTATAAATTTTCATAATTTCTTTATTAATTTTTATATGAAACAGCAGATTTTTTTATAAACTAAAACTAAAACTTCGCATTGCAGCCCAGACGACGATATTTGATAACATCGAACTAATGGCTATCTTGCCAATGTGGTCTGGTCAAATTATGCGAGATTGAAAATGAGCCTCTTGGCCGGCGGTCCATGGTAGAACAGCAAAGCAAAGAAATGAAACCGGTAGGTCTGGGGCCAGCCTTAGGTGCATTCTGCCAGACAAGTCGCTATCATCGATCACCTGACCGACTATTTTAATCAATGCATTATGTGGAATACGTTTTTTGAGGTATTTTTTTAAAGCCGGTGGCGTACATTGCCGGTTTTGTAACAAATGTGTTAAAGAAGACCTTTCCAAAAACATCAACGAACTAATAACGAGGTTGGCGAACGTTTCAAGGCGGTATTACAGTCCGATTACTACTCCTAACAAAAATGGAAACAAAAAAATGTCACTGTCAAACTGACCTTGATAGTTACATTTTCTTTCAGATATACCTAAATCCTTGGTAACTTATAAAGGGCATATTTGACCTGCTTGATGAAAGTTCGCGTACAGAAACCAAAACAGTTTTAAATTGAAGAATTCAATCCCACTTTTCAAAATATGTAGGTATTATTTTTTATGTACCGACCGGCAGAAAAAAGTTATTTTACTGTATGTGTGCGAGTATATGTATGATGTGATGTTATTAAACTTTTGTTAATAAAACAAAAGTTTTTACTTTCAGCATTGTGAAAATGTGTGGTACAAGCATAATAAACGTTTGTATTGTCTTTATTTATTTATTTTATTTATTATTGAGATGATATGATAGGTATAATGATAAAAAATGAAACATGGCCTTTAAGAATGCGAACCATATCACTGAGTAGCAGATACATTTATATATGTCGTAGGATAATCGTATAAGCCGGATCTTTACAAAAATCCTAGGTCGATTGTAAAGAACCGGATAATTGTAATCTAAGATAGATTTTCGCAATCGTCCGAGAAATTTTTAGGATCTTTGTAAAAATCCCCGTATGTTTCGGACAATAGTAAACTTGAATGCTGATTGGATAATCTAAGAGACGATTTACAACATCTTCAATCTGATTGGTCAGAACATATTGCTGTTGGGTTTTAGGGTTATTTCGTAATTTTGCCGAATTAAATTCTTCAATTAAAGTTTTAACAAGGTTTTTCGGTTATACTTAACTGCACTGATCGAGCCCAGCAATTATATAATATCCAATTCACTCACTTCACTCATCGTACATTAATGTCTCTTGATAGATTTGAGCACTCAGTTTTCTTTTTTTAAATAAAAAACGTAAACTTAGAACAAAACCCTGGAGAAATATTTGACAATAATCACAATAATAACAAAGGACGCAGTAATGTTGCCGTTAGCCAATCAGAGCATCCATCAGTCCATAACGTTAACGTCAGCCAATCAGCGCGCGCAAAGTGATGGTCATTGGCGATTTACCTAAGCTCGTCCATACACACCACACACGATCAATTCTAACTGTCCAATCGGCAGTGGCGATCGATCGTATGATTTTCTTAACCGACTTCAAAAAAAGAAGGAGGTTCTTATAATTCGATTGTATATAATTAATGTTTCATCATTGTTATTTTAATTTGAAAGTTGTTTTTGTTTTTATTTTTAGGGTTTTGAAAGAGATTTTTATTTTTTTAAGCTTATTTATTTTCAGCTTTTTGGTGGTAGCTATGCGTATAATATTTTTTAGCTCTACATATTTTCAAAATGCTAATGTCATTACTCAACTCAATTTCCATATTCACGCTGCTGTCTATCCATTTTCCAACAAAAAATCATATAATTCGGTTCATAAATAAAGTCATCAAGGTAGTTAATCATAGTATTTTCAGGATTACTTGAATTAAGAACTGCTGAACCGATTTTAAAAAGAAAAAATGTCGCAAGTAAATTCTTTGAAATAAAAAAAATAATCATCAATATCGGTCCATACATATCGAAGATACGCGCGAACAATGATAAAAAATATACATATATACAATCCAAAAGAGAACCTCCTTCTTTTTTGAAGTCGGTTAAAATACCAAAACCTTCTCCTAAATGTAACAAATGCTTTTCTGGTAAACGCATCAAAATCGGTTCAGCTAAACTTGAGATAATCGCGGACAAACATACACATACAGGTCAAACTGAGAACTTCCTTTTTTTGAAGTCGGTTAAAATACTAAAACCTTCTCCTAAATTCAACAAATACTTTTCTGAAAACCGCATTAAAATAGGTTCAGCCAAACGTGAGATAATCGCGGATACAGGTCAAACAGAGAACCTACCTTTTTTGAAATCGGTTAAAAGAAAAAAGAAAGAAAAAAGAAAAAAATAATCATCAAAATCAGTCTATAAATATCGAAGATACGCGCGAACAATGATAAAACAAATAAATACAATCGAATAAAGAACCTCCTTTTTTGAAGTCGGTTAAGAAAATCATACGATCGATTGCCCACTGTGCCACACACCGTCCAATCGGCATGATCCAATCGGCATGATCCAGCCATTTTGATTTTTCCGTCAGTTCGATCGTCCAACCGATCCACGGCCACACACGGTCAGTTTGGTTGGATCCAATCGGTAGGTTCATGCCGATTGGACGATCGATTGGATGGTGTGTGGCCTGCATAAGATACGCTGGACTTTTGTAAAAATCCTAAACATCACTCGGACGATTGCAAAAATCTGTCTTATGCAGGCCATACACCATCCAATCGATCGTCCAATCGGCATGAAACTACCGATTGGATCCAATCTGCAGCTCGTCCATACACACCACACACGATCAATTCTAACTGTCCAATCGGCAGTGGCGATCGATCGTATGATTTTCTTAACCGACTTCAAAAAAAGAAGGAGGTTCTTATAATTCGATTGTATATATAAATGTTTCATCATTGTTATTTTAATTTGAAAGTTGTTTTTGTTTTTATTTTTAGGTTTTTGAAAGAGATTTTTATTTTTTTAAAGCTTATTTATTTTCAGCTTTTTGGTGGTAGTAATTTCCATATTCACGCTGTCTATCCATTTTCCAACAAAAAATCATAATATAATTCGGTTCATAAATAAAGTCATCAAGGTAGTTAATCATAGTATTTTCAGGATTACTTGAATTGAGAACTGCTGAAACGATTTTAAAAAGAAAAAATGTCGCAAGAAAATTCTTTGAAATAAAAAAATAATCATCAATATCGGTCCATACATATCGAAGATACGCGCGAACAATGATAAAAAATATATATACAATCCAAAAGAGAACCTCCTTCTTTTTTGAAGTCGGTTAAAATACCAAAACCTTCTTCTAAATGTAACAAATGCTTTTCTGGTAAGCGCATCAAAATCGGTTCAGCTAAACTTGAGATAATCGCGGACAAACATACACATACAGGTCAAACTGAGAACTTCCTTTTTTTGAAGTCAGTTAAAATACTAAAACCTTCTCCTAAATTCAACAAATACTTTTCTGAAAACCGCATTAAAACCGGTTCAGTCAAACGTGAGATAATCGCGGATACAGGTAAAACAGAGAACCTACCTTTTTTGAAATCGGTTAAAAGAAAAAAGAAAGAAAAAAGAAAAAAATAATCAACAAAATCAGTCTATAAATATCGAAGATACGCGCGAACAATGATAAAACAAATAAATACAATCGAATAAAGAACCTCCTTTTTTGAAGTCGGTTAAGAAAATCATACGATCGATTGCCCACTGCCACACACCGTCCAATCGGCATGATCCAATCGGCATGATCCAGCCATTTTGATTTTTCCGTCAGTTCGATCGTCCAACCGATCCACGGCCACACACGGTCAGTTTGGTTGGATCCAATCGGTAGTTTCATGCCGATTGGACGATCGATTGGATGGTGTGTGGCCTGCATTAGATTCTAATTATCCGGTATTTTATAATCATAGGATTTTTGTAAAAATCCTATTTTTACAATTATCCTACGACATATTTATGACATGGGTACAAAGCCCTTCAGTCGCATACATTTTAGTAGTTAGTTATATTGTAGATAGAGGATTCGATCCCGGGATCCCGACCGTTTTTCAGTCCCGAAATTTTCGGGATTGAGTTTTCCTAATCCCGGGATTTTCGGAATTGGTATAATTTAAAAAAAAAGTTGCAAAATATGCCGCGTGAAGCAAAATACTCAGTGCCAGTGTTCTCAATAGAATTGCTTGTCTTTCAATATTAATATAAAATGAAAGAAAACCTTCTATTTTTCATTTAAGCAGCATTGCAAACAAGCAACACAAATTAACTCAGCGGGTTTGCGATGGTTTCCTGGAATAAAACTTCTTTTATTTTGAACTAAAAAGATACACAAGCAACTCTTACTGGGTTGTTGTGCTGTGTTGATATAATATTTCAGTTTTACTGCTACTGAACAAGAATGCATGAACATTCTTCAAGATTGTTTTCTTCATATTAAAAAAAAATTGTTATTATGTGACTGATGAATATTATTTCAAACAGTTTTTGCTAAGAAATAATAACTAGGTTTTTACATGAAAGCCAACTATTTGGTCGATGTTAAGAGAGGTTATTGCCGTTCTTTATTTGCATAGTTTGTTAAATAAATGTTTTTCAATTTGTTGAAATTTAAAGAGATCTTATTCATTCTTAATAAAAAAAAAACTTTAACAGAAAGATTAAAGAGTGTCAAACTAATCAGACAGTCTGGTTAGGCTTATTTAGACTTAATTTGACTCTATTTTGTTTGATTAGTTAGAATTATTAGATTAGCTAGGTGTGTATTGTAATGTAAAATATGTTGGTTTTTGTCAAAAATTTGATTAAGCAAGTCGATTTTTGAAAAATATTAAGTTCGTTTATTTTTGTCTATTTTAATTGTTAATTCAGAGCCAATTTTTCTTAGATTTCCAATTTTTAATTTTTAATCTTCAATTCCGAAATAATCCCGGGATTGGCTAAGTGTAATCCCGAAATCCCGGGATCAGAAATAAGGGCCGGGATCGAATTCCTTAATTGTAGAGTACACAAGGAGGATATAATACATAAGAGCAGCAGCTAACATAAAAATCGCAAACTTAGTATAAGTAAACAAAAGGGATATAAATATTATGAACTAGAAACTAAATTAAGATTATGTATCTACATCAAACTAAATTTAAACTACCTATGTACAGTACAAACAAATGCTAGGGTAGGGTTGCCAGATTTAATAATGAGATCTCCCGATTTTTCGGTAAATTTCCGTAACCCTATGCTAGTAGGGAGGGCTGCAGAGACTAATAATTATCACTGTTTAGTTAGCTGGACTGCGAGTCACCCACCCACCAGTGTTTAACGCCCTGTCGTGTCCCAAAAGAAATAAAACGTTATTTGTAAACAATAAAGCAGCTTTATTATTCATTCAATAAGATCTTGTAAGGGTCTTGATAGAATAATTCTATGACTTAGAATCAGTAAAACCTAAGGGAGGATATTTGTCTAAAATTGGCGCCACTGTTGATGGATAAAACGCCATAAATTTAAATCTCTCACCCATTTTACTAGGGTTAACAAGCATTTCATAAGAACTTTTTATTTTCTCACGTTGTTCTTCCGTTTTTGCATTGTCCATTAGCACCTTTAACAAACAATATTATTTTACAATCATTTACAATTAAGTTAAAACAAAAAATGAAGGCAATGGCTTAGCTGTTTTATCAGGTAAGGGACAAAACGGCATATGAGTTACTTCAATCAATTTATTTAAAAAAAAGCTAAGATCATGGCTCATGCCCTCTTAAATAGTCTCTAATATTTTTTGAATAACGCTTCAACAGTTTTTATTCTTTCTGTAAGTTTTAAAATCCTTTTTAGCTCAAAGTGGCCACTTTTGGCTGGTATGGATTTTAAAACTTACAGAAAAAATGAAAACTCTATTTTAAAAAATTTTAGAGACAATTTAAGAGGGCATGATCTTAGCTTTTTTTAAATAATGGCTTGGTTTACGAATAATAAAAATAAATGTTTTGGCGGCGCTAGTAGCGGGTAGTAGGGCGCTAGGTTTAAAAATGAATTGGTAAAAAAATGTGTTTTAGATAACCCAGTGTGCTCATTTCACTACTGATGGTTGTACAAACAAAATAAATAAAAAATTCCACCATCATTATTACCTTTAATCTGACTTCTGCTTGTAACCGTTCCAAGAAGTTTTTCTGTGTCACTGGTCCCAGAACTAGTGCATAGTTTTCTCGGCCAGGAGTCTTTGAAGCTGCCAGCCTCAATTGTTGAAAGTCCACATCAGCAGTCAAATCACTACTCCCAGGGTTTTCCAATGGATTTACCACTTTGTGTTTGTGAAAAGCCTAGAATAATGTGTTCATGTCAAGTGATTATTAGGCATTCTGGATAAGATAATGATTAATACACACTATTTACTAAGGAGTCGTCCATTAATCACGTGGGGCTCGAGGGGGTTTGGAAAATATCACGAAATCTGACAAGGGGGGAGGGGGTGTAGTGAGATAATACATGTATTTATATTTTCGTTGAATGTGCAATTTTTTAACTTTGGCATAACTAACATTTTATGGTAAGTACTTTATAAAAAATACACGTGACTTTGGGGAGGGAGGGGGGGGGGGGGGTTTGGGGAAGGGGGGTTAGTCTTTAACCTCACCACATATCACAAGGGGGGGAGGTGGTTAAAAAATTGCTAAAAAACATCAGGTGATTAATGGACAACCCCTATTTTATACACAATTTATTGATTATTAATCATGCTTACCCTAAAGGTATCCCCCTTCTCACCCTCATGTCCATAATCTGCTATTAAAGCAATTCCACCATACTGGTCGACTCTTTCAGCAAGCTGCCTGGCGACACCGAGGCTTCTTGCACTGACTTCAACCTCAGTTCTGTCACCAGAGTCCAGTGGCGGCCGCAGAAGCATCTTTACAGACTGTGTTTCTTTAGCAGATATCCTATAGTAAAGTTTTTCTTCTTCATCAATATCAATGAGCAATTCCTTCCAACCATCTTCTTTTTTCTATTGAAAACAATAAATTATTACAAAACAAGTGACCGAACCTATGACTACGTCTGTTCGGAAAGATTTTTTGCTATCCTTCGGGAACAATATATTTTTTCAGGATGAAAGGTACCCTATTAGGGAATTTGATCCCGGCCCTTATTTCTGATCCGATTTCGGGATTACACTTGGGCAATCCCGGGATCCCGGGATTATTTCGGGATTGAAGATTAAAAATTCAAATTTTCGATTTCGTCAAAAATCGACGTACTTTAATCAAAATTTTAACGAGAACCAACATATTTTACGTTAAAATACACACCTAGCTAATCTAATCACTAACTAATCAAAGTTAGAGTCAAATTAAGTCTAACCAGACTTTAAGTCCGGTTAGTTTGACACTTTTTAAATATAAAAAAATATTTTTCAAGAGTTAATAAGATCTTAGTAGGTGATTATTGGGCGTTCTGGAACACATTCACTCCAGGTCTCTCACGTCCGTTCGATCCCTGTCGTGAAGTGTTCCAAACAGCCCAATAATCACCTCGATCGCTGTAGTAAAAACTGTTTCAGGAAGACCAGTTAAATGTATGAAAATATGGTTAAACTCCCTAGTTCCTACCTACTCGCGATGAATAAATATAAAATATACTTTATGTAAAACTTACATGCTGCTAAGCTCACTGCACACCAAATCATTTGTATTGCACTCATTATAATATAGTAACACTGATTTATGCACGATGCTTAAACCGATAATGGATCACACTCGGCGGCTGACATTATGGAACTTATCGTTTTGTTTTAGACTGATTGTTCGTGTCAGTGGCCAAATTTGGTCGATGGCACCTGAAGTCGAATTTCGATCATAACGCTTAGGAAAATATCATTCTTCGGCCGATTGCTCATGCCCATCGCCCATTGGCTGGTGGCACCTCAGAAATGAATTTCCATCACGATACGATACGATTAAGAACATCGGATAATAGTCAATGCCAAAGCTGAGGAAATTATCATTCTTCGGCTGATTGCTCGTGCCGTTCACCTAGTGGTTGTTGGCACCCAGATATGATAATTCAAAAGATAAGGCAAATATACCTCCAAAGAACTCAACAGGTAACTGGTGCCGGTGACCAAATTAGGTTGGCGACACCTAAAACAACGAAAAGATTACCACTTTATGCTGCCATCGAGAGATGGGTGACCGCCCATCTATCCAGTTTTCGGGTTTTCTCATAACCTGCACTGCACTGTTCACTTACGCGGACGACAAGACTATGACTCGAATGCAAGTGCATTGCGTCATGGTTCAAACTGTGTGATTGAAAAAAATCGCACATAATGCATTGAGTTAAGGAATGGTTTAAATTGAATATTATAATTCACTTATCACGTTTATCTATGCAGTGGTATTGACTTTTGTAAGGTAAGCAAATAGGTAAGCCACATTACCACCGTGAGAATAAATTCGCAACATAAACTAGTTAGAGCACACGGTTTGTCTCGTTATTTTTATATTTATTATCTTTTAAGGTTTTTGATTTAATTTTTCATGAAATACAATCATTGATTTCATAAACACATATTCTCTGAATATCGTCAAAAAGCCCAGTTAATAATAAATAAAATAATCAGTTTCGTTAAAAGTGTATTTTTTTTCTTTTGGGCACAAATTGACTTTTAGATCTCTTGTAAACCGAAATAACAAAGGTTATTGGGCATATTTGACCCACTTGATGAATGTTTGCGTACAGAGACCAAACCAGTTTCAAATTGAAGTTTCAATCCCACTTTTCAAAATATGTATTATTTTTTTATGTACCGACCGGCAGAAAAAAAGTTATTTTACATTAAGTGTTTTATTGTATGTTTAATGTTATTAAACTTTTGTTAATAAAACAGAAGTTTTTACTTTAAGCATTGTGAAAATGTGTGGTACAAGCATAATAAACGTTTTATTATCTTTATTTATTTTATTTTTAATTAAAGTGCTGTGACATAATGATAAAAAATTAAACGTGTCCTGCAAGAATGTGACCCATACCACTGAGTAGCAGACACATTTATCTACATACCTAGCCCGATTTAGTTTGTGTACGCTGTAGGTCAAATGTTCGAACAAAATGCCCAATGACCTTTTTGTTATAAGTATGAAATATTTATGCAAAACATCAGAATAAGTTAAACAAAGTCAATAAATTAATCCGTTGATCCATTTTTTTTTACATAATACTTTTGAAAAACATAAGTTTTTGTCATTAAGGTACATAAATCTTAGTAAACTGTGCTAATTACTGAAATAAATATTTTTACTTAAACTTGCTTTCTGATATCAATAAGCTAAAACAAACGATGACAAAAGCGCAGCGAACTTAATGATAATTATAAAATATATAAAACATAGTTTCATAAAACATCTCAACTTTTCTGAACCATTATTGTAATATTATATCTGAGGGAATCGAACCCGTTGAAGTTTAATTTACTACCACCGCTAAGCCAGTCGATTATAACCAACGATGCAGATTTAGACCTTAGCTCTGATAAAGCCGTGTGTACACAATGCAGCTTTGTTTTGAATTACAAACCTATTGTAATATTAGTGCGCTTACGGATATTATTATATAGTTTCATAAAATTAAACATTCTTCTGGTGTTTGATTTTATTTGATGATTGCGATAAGTCGCATGGTTATTATCTCTGACTTAAATGCATGCTGTGGGTTCGAGTTTGTGTGGATATTTCGTGATGAAGATAAAATTTTGCATTTTTTAAGTAGTCATTGTTTTTAGATAGGTAGTTATTTAAGGATGGCTCACGTTGTTTTAGTAGCTTCTTTGTTTTTAAATGCCTACCTAATCATTCAAAACTTCATTACTTCAAGAACTACGAGAAATTCATACTTATTTAATTTAACTTTATTTAGATATCATTACAAAATAATCATTTAAACTATTCAAATACCTCAAATACACAAATGTGAAAATAAATCAATAGAGTAAGACATTACCATTTTAACCATTATGTACATAGCCTTAACTACATATTGTCGGCTTATTTGAATATCAAGTTTGCGACATTAAACTGATACTACTTCCGTTCCGTAATATAAAATGTTTATTTTGCAAATACTTAATAATTACAATTAACTTTGGTAAAATATGTAATAACGATTTCCAGTGGTTGTAAACCGTCACGTATTTATATTTAATACATTATATTTTAATAGAAAGTTTGGAACTAAATAATCCTGAACAAATTTAGTTTGAAGTTTAACTTAAGTATATCATTATCACATGAGGAGTGACAAGAACCTGTTTCAGTTTCAGGTCCAGTTTATTTTATAAATTTTTGTGGTGCTCTGTCAAATAAAATATTTAATATTAAAAAACAACAAAAAGTTTCGCATTTTTTTTACTTACAATATAATTTTCCATTAAACTGAAGATTTTTCAAATAATAAACACACGAATATAATAAAATGTTTTTCACTCCTGATTAAGAAATTATTGAAGATTCAGCAAAAACAACCTATTTAAAACGATTTCCGATCAATAAGTGTCACAAATTGTGGTGCTGCTCCGTCACTATTAGCAAAGACACTCTGCCTCAACGTCACCAGCGGTTTGCCAGTCATCCATCCGACTGCTCCATCCTCTCTCTGCGTGAGCACTCTGCCAGCCCCTGCCCAGCGCCAGCGCCCCGCCCGCCCACACGCTGACCATCAGCCAGCTGCTCTGCCATCACCGCAAGCTCACTGTACAACTCACACGAGCAAAACGAGGATCCGTGCTATTGCCATAATGTTCGTAAGTTGTTATTTTACTAAATGATTTTCTAGTGATGAATACTAATCCGATAAGGTAAATTTGTAAACGTGCTTAAGTTACTATCGTGTTTGTGTGAAAAGTTTTAAATCTCGATCTTATTACTTTACCACAATGATATCAAACGCGATGGTAACGTTTGCATATTTGCAAACTTACACTCGGCCCTCTGTTCAATTTGAGTTTCAAACGTAACAAATAAAAAGGAAATATTTTTTTATCAAATCTAAATTCATTCGGGAGTAAATTTTATCTTAAATTCTGTAAATTATTAATTATCTAATGTTAGTAATAATAACTTGCAGGTCGGACTCCGAATACTACAACAATAAGCGCAGCAAAGGCGCCAGAAAACAGGTCGTGGAAGATTTCGTCGAATCGGACACCGATGGGGAAACGACTTCCAAAGTAACGTATGTATTAATTAAACTTACTTACACTTTAAAATTTAAGTCTTAGATTGTTATTATTAAAATATCACTTTTATAGTTACATTTACAACAATTACTTAGGTACTTATATTTTTTCCTTTACATTTTACATACTTACTATTTTATGGCTAAGTTTATTCAACATGTAATCTTGACGTACACTATATTTTAAGAGTTATGATATGATATGTGATGTGTGCGTATCTTTGGTCGTTTATTTATATCCAGTTTTTTTTTTAGTTCCAAGAAAGAGCCGAAACCTGCAAAAGCGGTAAAAAGGAAGGCGCCAACATCAAAAAAGTCATCTGCACCGGCTGCAACAAAGTCAACTGGGTGGCAAATTGACTCAGACAGTGAGGAAGAGGCGGTGGCTCGACGACGAGGCAGCGAGAGCCAGCCCTTGCAGTCGTGCTTGTCGCGGCGTGTCGCCGACGGGGTCCTGCGCCGCACCGCCCAGAGAGACGGTGATACTTACATTGAAGTAAAGGTGTACAACACCAAAGACATATTGAAGGTGGAGCCCAAAGATCGCTGGGAACAGGCGGTAATCTCCCTGAAATATCGAGCAGATTCCGATGCTCCAGAGTTGATTCCACTTAAGGAGGCGCTCAAGCTCTGCAAAAAAAACTTCACCGAGGAAGGAAAATTTTTTAGCTTTAAGAAAAAGTAATAACTTAGTTATAGGAGATATTTTTTTTTTATTAATTCTATATTTTTAGGATATTTTTTTTGTATTTTAATTTTATAATATATTATTTAAGATACTTAAAAAACTTAACTTAGTAGAATATATACATTATAAAATAAATAAAATAAATAGATAAACTTTAAAAAAAACATTTACTTATTATGAGTTAAACTCTATTCCCTAAAAATAAATAATATTTGGTTTATACATATAATATTAAAAAATAAAATACATAAGTACATAAGTAGGAATTATTATACCTATTCAACCAGTCCATTCAATAAAATATCACTGATTTTGGCAGCTTAGGATAATAATTCGCTTTTATTATATTCTTCCTACTACCTACTTAACGATATGGCAAGCAAAACAGTGTATTGCACAGTTTGTGACTTATCCGTTAAAAGTAAAGCATTCTCAGCCCATTTGAGAAGTAATATCCATAAAAATAATAGTTCCATCGAAATAAGTGACGGAATTGAAAAAATAAGCAGTGCATTTCGAAGTCGAATCGCATCGTACAGGGTTCGAGTGCCGACGATGGCTGATAGCGGTGACGACACGGATGACGTCAGCGTGTGTCCGCCGGCTGAGTTCCTGTCTCAGCTTCGCTCTCGCGTGCATAACTTGTTATCTGCAAGACAGGCAACCTATAGTTCTATTAAGGTGAATTTTGAATTTTTCGCCGAGTTTAAGTTACCGAAAACTAGCGCTAGTGAAATCAAATCATTTGCTTTTGGTCAAAATGTTGTGTTGCATCATAATTATGATTTTAATGATCTGTTTTCAAAAATTGTTAGCTCCATTGTAACAAGTATTGACGAATTTGAGGAAAAAGATAGCGGTTGGTCTTTTGTAAGAAATTTATACTTAGAAGTTAATATCAACAAGTATAATCCATTGAGAGCCGCCCGGTTTATTGAGTTGCCGCGAAATTTAAAACTAAAGCATGCTTGCATTAACATACAAAATAATGACTCCTTCTGCTTTTTATGGTGCATAGTAGCCGCATTGTTTCCAGCTAAGAACAATGCACACCGAACATCTTCATATCCTCACTTTGAGAATGTTCTGAATATTCAAAATATGACGTATCCAGTTGGGTTTTCAGATATTAAGATTTTCGAGAAAAATAATCACCAAATCAGCGTTAATGTGTACGGTCTCGCAAACAAGTCTAACATTGTTGGACCTCTCTATAAAACGCAGAGCAAAAAGAAACATCATGTCAACTTATTACTATTAGAAAAAGGTGAATTTAAACATTATTGTTTAATAAAAAATTTGAGCAGATTACTGAGACCTCAGTTAACAAAACATCACGGAAAAATTTTCTTTTGTGACGATTGTATGATATTTTTTAATAGCGAACAAAATTTGAATACTCATATTTGTAGCGGTGTCCGGACGGTATTGCCTGATCCAGGCACTGTTATTCAATTCAAACATTTCGATAGAATGCAAGATATGCCATTTGTTATATATGCGGATTTCGAATCCTTATTAGTGCCTGAATCAAGTAGTGATGGATTGCTCTCGAATAATACATCCATTTTGCAAAAACATTTGCCTGCCGCATTTGCATATTACGTTGTTTGTTCGTATGATAGCTCTCAAAATAAATACATGTCATATCGTGGTCAGGATTGTGTTGAAAAGTTTCTTGAATATCTTGGCGAAGATGTAACTAATATACACAAAATTTTAAAACAATCAATTCCAATGACTTCACTAACATCTGATGAGCAAAAGAGCTTTGATGATTCAAAATATTGCTTCCTTTGTGATCAGTTATTGTTCGACGATAAAGTTAGAGATCATTGTCATTTGACAGGAAAGTATCGTGGTGCATCTCATGCTTACTGCAACTTGCAATATTGTGTACCAAAATTCATTCCAGTATTTTTTCATAATTTATCCGGGTACGATAGTCATTTATTTATTCGGCAGTTGGGAGCGACACCGGGTAACATTAAAGTTATAGCAAAAACTAAAGAAAACTACATATCATTTACAAAGTTTTTTAGTGTAGGACGTGAGGAATACATACCAGTTAGATTTGTAGATTCATTTAAATTTTTAGGCACTAGTTTAGAAAAGCTTGCAGGAAATTTAAATAAAAATGATTTTTTTCACTTACATCACTTTTTCCCTAAAATGGAACATTTTGATTTACTTAGACGTAAAGGTGTGTATCCATATGAGTATATGACAAATTGGAATTGCTTTGATGAAGACAGGTTACCACCACGAAAATGTTTTTACAGTAGTTTAACCGGTGAAACTGTTTCAGAGTCAGATTATTGTCATGCTCAATGTGTTTGGACAACGTTCAATTTGAAAAATCTAGGCGAATATACTGATTTATATCTTAAAACGGATGTCATTTTACTTGCCGATGTTTTTGAAAATTTTCGTCAAACTTGTAAAATTAATTACAGATTAGATCCTGCATTTTACATGACGGCACCTGGCCTAAGTTTTGACGCAATGTTACTTAAAACTAAAGTAAAATTGGAACTTATAGAAAATCTAGAAATTTTACGTATGATTCAAAAAGGAATCCGTGGTGGTGTGTGTTTGTGCTCTACTAGATACGCTAAGGCAAATAACAAGTACATATCAAATTACGATCCGTCTGTGCCCGATAATTATTTACTATACATTGATTGTAATAACTTATATGGTTATGCAATGTGTTCTTATTTGCCTTATTCAAATTTCGAACTCATAAGCCAAACGGAAATTAGTGAACTTAATATTCTTCATGTACCTAATGATTCAGAGTTTGGTTATATCTTAGAAGTAGATTTAGAGTACCCAGAGCATCTACACGACTTGCACAATGACTTACCTTTTTGTCCCCAAAAATTTACACCACCCAGTTCTAAAAACCCTAAATTGATTCCAAATTTGTACGATAAATTTTACTACGTAATTCACTACGTGCATTTGAAAACGTGCCTCAAACATGGTTTACTGTTAAAAAAAATTCATAGAGTAATTAAATTTAAACAAAGCCCATTTCTTAAGCAATATATAGATTTGAATACGGAACTGCGTCAAAAGGCTAAGTCAACATTTGAACAGGACTTTTTCAAATTATTAAATAACAGTATTTTTGGGAAAACTTTAGAGGATACTGAAAAAAGATTGAGCGTATATTTAGTCAATAAGTGGAATGACACCAGAAATAAAACGAAAAAATGTTATACAGCTGAGCAATTAATTTCAAGGCCAAATTTTCATAGTTGTACGGTTTTCGCAGAAAATTTTGTAGCTGTGCAAATGAAACCTGATTCAGTGATTTTAGATAAACCTATTTACATAGGATTCACTGTTCTCGAAATATCCAAAAATCACATGTATGATTTCCACTACTCTATTACAAAACCGTTTTATGGTTCCAATTTAAAACTATGTTACACCGATACTGATAGTTTTTTGTACTCTATCGAGGCAACGGACATTTACGAAGACATAAAATCCAATTTTCAACAGTACTTTGACACAAGCAATTACATGGAAAATAATCAGTATAATATAGTTCCGAGGAACAAAAAGGTCCCTGGATTATTTAAAGACGAGATGAGAGGGCAACTTATCACTGAATTCGTGGGTTTGAGATCTAAGTTATATTGTGTAAAAACTCAAGACAAAGAGATAAAAAAGGCAAAAGGGGTAAAAAAATCTGTAGTAAAAAAAATGGATTTTAAAGATTATAATAAAGTGCTACTTCTTAATAAGTCACTTAAAAAGAAAAATGTATTATTCAAGTCTTTGAAACACGAGATTTTTACGCAAGCCGTTAACAAAGTTGCTCTATCTTCAAATGACGATAAACGCATTGTACTTAAAGATAAAATATCTACATTGTCCTGGGGACATAAATCAAGCCTTTTCTGAGATTTTTTGTTTGGACTGGTTGAAAAAATAATAGAGTACCTAGTGAACACTTTATTGTCAATTTTTTAATACTGTTATTTAAGTATATTATAAGTATAATTATCAATATGTGTGATTCGTTTATAAATCGTGAATTCAGAATTAAAAGAGCAGTGTTCAGCAAAATCTATGCTTATTTTTGTATCACTTTACAGTCTAAAACATATGTTCTGTATCCTTGTAATAAGTAAATAAATGAATACAAATTTTATAATATATATTTTAGTATAGGTACGTTAGTAATACTTTAAATAAATAGTATGTATGTAAGTTGTTGTTTTATTTTGAATCTAATTACCTTTTACCATTTTACTTCATAGCCAGCGAGGATTTATAAAATATAAATGACAAAAAACAAGTTCTAACTTGTCTAATTCTGATTGCATCGCGGCACATGTTTGCCGCTTTGTCAGCAATACGTTTCCACTTACATAACATAATAAGGTATCGACATCAGGAGCAAGTTCTAACTTGTCCAATTTTAGGAGCTGTGTCAGCTATAGGTTTACATACAAACTCACACGATCACAAATCAAAGGTATAAATATTCGTGTTAACTGCAATTGTATATTTATTTTCATAAGAACATCGAAGATGGTAAGTTGCTTTTTAAATATAAGTTGAATGTATTTACACAATAAATATAGGAATCTGTTCGCTTTTAAATATATGACTCATATTATTTGTTTCAGGCCATGTCAGTGAACACCGAGCTTCTCGTAGAAGACCTGCGCTCACCATCTCCGGTCTTACAAAACGCGCAGGACCCTCTAGAAGGATGGACGCAGATGATCCCGCCTTGGGTTGTAGAGCCACCACACGAAGAAACGCCGTTGGTGCTCAAAATACGGAAGGCGGCGTATGACACGCAGAAGAGGAAGCGAAAGAAGAGATCGTCCTTCCTCAAGCACTCACACAACACGCAGCAGTCCTTCGTGGTGAAGAGCCCGCCGAAGAAAGGACGACGTCTAATTAAAATTGAGATAGTAGACCTAGAGCAAGAAGCGCTGGGTGACTCGTCGGAGGATGCCCTACTGTCTGCGCAGTATGTGGTGTCGGAAGACATGGACCAGATTATGGACCAGGCGGAAGGTCTAATAAGCAACATATCAAAAAAAATATGTGGTTACAGCTATAGTTTTTAAAGCTTTGAATCAAATTATTTTTGTAAATTAAAGTTCTCATGTAGGTTTTATGCGTAACATCTCTAGTTACTTATAAACCTATAGAGATACATTTAAAGATAATACCTACTTACATTTAAAATTTTTGAAGGCTAGATTTAGTTGTACAAATGTAAAAACATTTTTTACTGTGTAATTAAGGTTTATTAAATAAGAATGTAATAAAATTACCTTTTAATGAATTAAACTTTAAAGGAATTATGTCGTTTTATTTCTATATAAAACGTAATTAGGTAGGTAAATGAAAAAAAGATTTTAAATGTACACTTATTTATTTATTGAAAAAATCATACATTGGTATTTTATTTTCTAATATCCATTTTCTTATACAAATTACATTTTTCAAAGCACAATATTTTATATGGTTAAAACAATTGTATGCAAACATATCTTTACAGTAAAGTTTACTTAGAGTTTCTAGATTAGGTATACCCTTAACACTAATATCTAAAACATTTTCATGACCACATAATTCACGCACCCATTTAACTTTCTCTTCTCCTTTCACTATGATTTTGCGTTCTCTAAGGTAAGGTTTAATGAGTCTTTTAAATTCTCTGTAGTCAATATATCCCTCACTCCATCGGTATCCTCTGTTTCTTTCTATCCACCAAACATGTTTCCTTTCTTCGAGAGTCAGTGTAGAGAATGGATATGGAGGTTTAATTAAAAAGATTTGAGTGTGTTCAGATGTGCCTATAACTAATTCTTTTAATATGAATTCATTTTTATCATTTTTAAAACCTTGCACATCCACTATTATAATATCTTTATTCATGATAGTTTTTTAACGATGTTACTCAGAGGCTTATATTCAAATATGCAGTCGTTCAGTATAAGGCAATATGCGGCGGTCTGATCAGGTATCTCTTGATCTGCTTCTATTTCCACACGAACGTCAATTGATCCCTTTAGCGTTTCGTGTTGGCGAGAACAGTCAACAACAAATAAGGGGGAAATTTCTTTGAACTCTTTCAAACTCAACAACGGCTCTGGTCTACGACCATGATAAGACTGCTGAAATCTTGCATACTGTTCGTATATTAACGAAAACTTGTTGTCAGCAAAATTAATATTCAGTCCTTCATAAGGGTAATATGATGAATTTAAAAATACTCTTACATCACGAATAAAGCAATGATCGAACTCTGCCATAGACTCTTTCGCATTATGTTTACGATTAGTTTGAAAAGCAAGAACTACAAATCGTGGTTTTTCAACCTGTGATGAGGTTTTAATAGACCAAGCGTGTTTACGTGTTTTGGGTAGTAATGGATACTCATACAAGTCCCAATTACGAAATGCTACTGTAATGGGACGATCTTTTTCTAAATGCTTTAATAAATTAATTCTTTCGCGGTCTGATACTTTAATGTGCGGAACTCGCCAGACAATTTTATTTATTATTATATCCTCCACAACTTCATCGGTATTTAGTTTTAAAGCATTGAGATTTGTATTGCTTCTCAATAGTACTAACTCATGTTTACAGTTAATTATAATTTTTTCATAATCTTCTGCAAAGCCTAATATTTTGTTCAGAGGTATTGATGCAGAGAATACTCCATTGTTGACATTGGTCGTACCTGTAGGTGACCAGCCCCAAACTTTTGCACATTTCGATTCGTTTTCATTCAACGAAAGATAAGATTTTATAGTTGTAGAAATCCCTGCATTTTTTACCTTATCTATTTCTACACCATTTAATTCATAACGAATATCTTGAAAAAGAAACAATGCTGGGTTATTAACAAAATGCACACTTGTCACTCTTTCTTTTTGTTTAGTAGTACTGTTATACTTATACACATTGACTACGCCCTCAATGTACAAACTGCTGAGTGCAGGTAACACATACAAATCTTGCTGATTAATAGGTATTCGTATTTCATCGTTCTTGTTAAAACTCGTTACATATGGTTTATACGAATGATATTCGAAACTTTCAATGCTGTTATCGTACGATGCCGGTTGAGTAATATTTAAAATATTCATTTTAACAAGCCCAGTAGTTTTAAAAAATCCTTATTGCTTTTGGTTAGCTTCTTATTTAAACGAAGCGGTGTTCTTTTCTGAGAGGATCTTTTAGAACTGACTTGAACAGTAGATGCGGATGGGGTTTTATTAAAATTTATCATTTTTTTCTAAAGTGTAAATACAGCTGTACTTCTTCACCACGTAAGTTGATCTGCTTATTTTCAGCGTCTAACAACCTTATGTTAATAGCGTTGATTGAACTCTGATTGACGGGAAAATAAATTAAGTTTTTAGGTATTTCGATGATTCTATAACCTGGTGGTACGTTAGGCACAAATTCGTAAATAATGTGACTTGCTTTCCCGTTCACAAATGACCCGCTGATGACATCACATTCGATGCGCACTACAGTTGTTGATAAAATGCTGACAGGATACCGAGACTCAGTGCTTATATTAGCTTTTATTGTATCCAAACCAAAGCCCAAAATTTTACCAAGAGAATCATTTTTATCGAAGTACACATTTTCGGAACAGTATATACAAGTTTTTAATGTATTATTATTGCAAGTTAATTTTAGCGCAGCATTTTTAATGTTACTTTTCAAAAAATCACAAATATCTTGAAGTTCATAGGACCCTTCAGGTATTTCGATAACTTTATCACTACCGTAATAAAATTTATTATTTCTTTCATCTATGTTCGGGATAGAATTAAAAGTTGAAAAATATAAGAGCCCACACTCATATTCTCCGCGTAATTGCAAGGTTGGCGAGTAATTTGTTATTAAAGATTCTCCTCTGCCAGTTATTGACACAGTGAAAGACATTTTTGTACTGATAAGTTTTTTAATTTCATTATCAATTTAAATGTTATTTCCAATAGTCTCTTAAAAATTTTAAACAAAGATGACCACAGTTTACAGCTCCAAACTTTTGATACTGTACATAATTATAGTTTATAGACATGTACCTTAAATAATTTATCAATTCTAACGGTGGCTTAAGATTGCCAAAACTATCAAAATATTCACAGTAGTCATTATGCTTAACGTAGGCTACCCAATGGGTTCCGGGATTATCAGAACTATCTAAATTTATTATAGCACACTCGATCTTTCGTGGTTTTAAAGGTAGTGCATCTCTCATGAAAACTCCTCGAAAGTGTGGAATATCAGAAGCATGCTCTAATATATCTAAATTAGTGAGAGGGCGTCTGGGTAGCCGTTTCATTCGTTTTTTGAAGGATTCAGATATAAACCAGCTCCTTTTTTATGAGGCTTGATATACAGTCCTTTTCCTAAAGCTACAGCTTCCATCATCTTGTTATGCCGTTCAGATTCTTGAAGATTTTTCTGAGCAGCCTTGTAATCATTGACAGCCTTTGCTATACCTGCTGCACCTCCAGCAAGTGAACCTAGAGCTGATAATCCAGCGAAGATTGGAATAAGAGGTAAGAAACCTCCACTTTTTGGAATAGGAATACACCGTGGCAACCGTATTCCTTTTTTATTTGTAAACAATTTTTTGGCGGCTGCATGTGCGTATTTTATAGCTGTACGATTGTCTTTAGATTTTAATTTTTTTATTTGTGTTTGTATTTTTTTTACAATTGACATAAAAGATCGAACACCAGCACCAGCTTTAAGTTTTGCTTTCATTGCATTTTTTACAATCCATGAAGCTACTTTTTCTCGTTTCCCAGCATCCTTTGATTTCAATCTTTTCTTAGCCATATTCAAAAGTTGTAAATCAGCTTTATGTCGAACACTCAAATCACTGTTATTATAGGCGATATCGTGATACATACAAGCTTCATCTAATTTATTTATACCTCGATCACCTCTTAGTAACCGTTTTTTAAGTTTTGTTCCGGGGCCACAAAACTGATAACCAGGGATATGTAACTCAAACGGTAAGTTATTTATTAAGTCGTTTATAATACCACTTCCTTCCTTCATTGATGTTCTTAAAGTGAGTTCAATCTAATTACATCGCTTCATTTATATTACAAAACTAGCGAATTTTTATCAACCCAACTATTCTCTTTATCGCTGAGACCTAACCATTTTACAAAAAGTTTTCTACCTTTTCTTTTTATAACTTTTTCGATGAGATAAAGATCAGGAAATTTAGTTCTTTGTAATTCATATTCGTAGAAAGATCCTAAAATCCTCTGTTTGTGTTTATCTTCTAAATGGTAAGTAGGTGGATTCGTATGATTTACCTTAATTATTACAAATATCTCGGTGGACCAGTTAGGGGTGTAACCCTTGTAAAAATCTCCTTTATATTTACTAATACGAACATGATCACCAAGTTGAAACTTAGGTTTGCGATCTATCTTAGGTCTTTGTGATTTAATAATGTTAGACTTTATAACCATCTGGTTTTCTTTGTTGACTTCAATAGGTTTAAATTTAGTTATACGGTGAGTAGAATTATTATAGTTTTCTACAACTGAATTTAAATTTTGCCCCAACCATTGGTAATGACCGTGCAAACTAAAAAGTTTGTAAATTTTATGTTTTAAAGTACGTATTACTCGTTCTACAATAGAAGCTTTTTTTACAGAGTAGGTAGAATAATGATTTATATTATATTCTTCTAATAATTTTTTGAAAGTATCATTATAAAATTCCTTGCCTAAGTCAGTTTGTAAATATTTAGGTTTTCGTGATGAATTTGTTAGTATCTCTTGCAGCGCATGTGTCACACATTGTTTGTCTTTTGATTTTAAAGGATTTACCCACACATATTTTGATAAAGTATCTATTACTATCAAAATGTATTTGAATCCTTTATTGGAATGTGCAAATTTCTGGAAATCCATAAGGTCAGCTTGCCATAAATCATCTATTCCTTTTATGATTGTACATCGCCGCGGGAAATTTCTTCTTGCTGCTTTGTGAAGTTCATTGACGATGTCTTTTTTACTCATTTTTATTTTTTAGTTTAATCAAATTATCTATCTCTGTTTTAGTATAATATAAATTACCCAAACGATTTGAAGTCACCTTTTCCAAGTTATTGAGATATTTTTTAACATCAAGAGATACTTTTTTTATTTCGTCTCTTAGTTCATGAACTGTTTTATCTAAATAAGCTTTATTTACTGCTTCGTCGTCTTCGTCTGGAGACGTTAAACCTTTCAATTTTGATGATTTTAAATCGTAGTGTCCTGTATCTGACTTCACTAATGTATCGCTGAAGGTATCAATATATTCTGCTAATCGTAGACGCTTATGAACATGATGGCCAAACTTGTCAATGTTCATTGCTGCTCTGATGACTTTTTCATACTGATCCATTTCCCTGTCAAGCGTTCTTTATATTTTAAATTCTTGATTATTCCTGCTTCCCACAGTTCTTCAATAATTGCGACAATTTCATTGTCTAAGCCAGTGTTACCCGCATCTCGTGAGGCGAGTAATATTTTTAATCGTTCTACTAACTCATTCGGATCATCCCAATAAACCAAATCAGTATTCTTTTTAACTTTTTTTAGTACCTTAATACCTTCTCCATGCGAAAGACTTTCCACACTTGTAGTTGCATTTCTAGCAAACTTAAATAGAGGTTTTATGACGTTCATGTACTTAAAACCTTTATTGCTGTTTATTGGTTTGGATGAATCATAATTGCGTCTGTGTGCATTGGTTTCTAATAAAAGTAGTTTATAGTTATGTAAATCTTCTTCAGTAGTTATATCTAAATTTGGTTTCTTTTTAAACAAAAGCTCTTTCAATCCATCTGTTTTATTCAATGTGTACGTTCCTATTTTTAAGATGTTGCCATCATCATAGACGCGGGTTTTACCAAGCATCAATTTTCCGCGTTCGTTTCTGATTCCAAAAGGTATATTACCCATTACATCCGAAGATGTTGACCACGATAGTGTATGTTCTTTAACGTTTGGCGATGACTGCAAAGACTTGAATGACCCCTCGCTGATATTGTGAGTTTCAGAAGGCGATACTGTAAGCGTTTTGTTTTCGTGTAAGTTGTTATCAGAATCTATTTCATCTTCTTCACTGTAATCTTCATGAAAATCTTCACTAGATGAGGACGAACTATCGAAATGATCTTTCTTATTTTTTTTCACAGAAGGCATAAACTGTTTTTCATTCCCTTGATGCTTTTCTTCATTTTTATTTGCTAACAAGTTAAGTGGTTCGACTATGGGCTTAAATATGGTTTCCAGGGCAATATTATTCGAATTTTTTGCTTCCTTTATCATTTCAACTTTTCTTTTTACAGCCGCAGCAGATTTCACGATTTTTTGCTTCAGATTTTTCTCCATTTTAGATAGGATACTGCTTGGTTCTAAATCACGAATGAGAGTGATTTATTCGTAGTGTAACAACCTGTTATGTATTTTAGTCCAGTATTATAAATGTATCAAATGTCAATCTGTAGCATCCGTTGTTTCTTTCACAATCCTTATTTATCACAAGATAATTGTAAGGCTTATTCCAAACAGCTGAGCACATTTTTCGAAATTGGGCCCAGGACATATCAGAACCAACATGTTCATCATAAACATGTTTTAAATTAATATCATCTTGTTTAAATAATATAACAAGATTTGCATTGTCCCTTACAAGCTGTTTGGGTATTTTAGTATAAGTCTGATTTATATAAAAACAATCAATGTTCTTATGACGTCCCATTGCAAAATAATCCCTTATGTTACTTTGATTTTCACAAGCAACGTCGTCGAAAATGATAATAGAATCAGGTAAAGCCTCATGCGGACTCAATATTTCACTATTATGATTATATTTATTATATGATATTTCGGGCACCCTATCTAAAACTTTTTCTAGAAATAAGTATTTTGTCTGGTACAAGGATTTTGAATAAACATACAGGTTTCGAAAATGAAGACCCTCTTTATGCAGCAATAAACTTATGACTAAATTTGTTTTCCCACAGTTTGATGGACCACAAACGACACAGCGTATTGTATTTGGTAGTAATCTACCATGTCGATTTGAGTTAGTCGGTAACGGAGAACATAGGCACTCTAACTTTAAAGATTGTTTTTGTTTTACAAACTTCATTATCAGCTGACAGTTCTACAAGACTATAGAGCTACGAGGTTTGCAATTGAATGCGTTTAAAATAATGATGCATAGATATTATATAAACAGACGATCTAATTTCACAGAGGATGCCAATCGTGCAGTTTCACTAATCTTTTATAAGAGCTCGTGGAATTAGGTGATGTGGCATGGAAATATTATAGAACAGGCCTTCACTGGCTAACACGATTTTTAAAACTGATTACTGGGCTTCCTGAAACAATTTTTACTACAGCGATCGAGTTGATTATTGGGCAGTTTGGAACACTTCACGACAGGGATCGAACGGACGTGAGAGACCTGGAGTGAATGTGTTCCAGAACGCCCAATAATCACCTACTGATCTTCATTTAAACTTCAATAAATTGAAAAAAAAAATAAACTACGCAAATAAAGATAATTGACAAAACCTCTCTTAACGTCGACCAAATAGACTGATTTCATGTAAAAACCTAGTTAGTATCTAGGTAGTAAAGTAGTTTCTTAGCAAAAACTGATTTGAAATAATATTCATGAGTCACAAAATATCTCATTTCTAAACTAAACTTGAAGAATGTTCATAAATTTTTGTTCTGTAGCAGTAACACTGAAGTGTATCACCACATAACCCAGTGAGAGTTGCTTGTCTTCATTTTAGTTCAAAATAAAAAAAAGTTTTATTCCAAGAAACCATCGCAAACCCGCTGGGTTAATTTGTGTTGCTTGCTTGGAATGCTGCTTGAATGAAATACAGGTTTTCTTGTATTTTATATGATAAATGATAGGCGTGCAATTATATTGAGAGCACTGGCACTGAGCGTTTAGCATCACGCACTACATATTGCAACTTTTTTTAAATTAATTAACCAATCCCGAAAATCCCGGGATTATGAAAACTCAATCTCGAAAATTTCGGGATTGAAAAAACGTTCGGGATCCCGGGATCCCGGATTTCGGGATCGGGTCCTCGATCGGGTTAAAATTTTCACAGATGATGTATTTCTGTTGCCGCTATAACAACAAATACAACAAATACTAAAAACAAAATATTTTTTTAGGGGGTCCCATACAACAAACGTGATTTTTTTACCGTTTTTTGGAACAGAACCCTTCGTGCGTGAGTCCGACTCGCACTTGGCCGGTTTTTTCTAGTATTTTTTAATTTTTTTCAATTATATAAATTCTATTATTAACTGTCTTTAAAAAAAGTTTTAAAGTGTGAGTGAGAGCTGCAAAATGTGACAACGCTCGGTAGTATAAAATTTATAGGTTATGGTTATAGTTTCAATATTAGTCCATAAAAGTTTTGTACCGCGTTCACAGTAAAATTTTAGAATGAGAAATGCGACTTTTCGAAAATTCTCCATACAAATTAGTAGCTTCATAGGTAAGGCCTAATATGAGCTTAGAAATAGAAATATTTTTTATTTTAATAGACTTATAATAAGTACTTTTAAATCGTCCAGTTTTTTTCCTACGAACTTCTTTTTGCTGAATAAAAATAACATAATAATATATATTATTATACAGGGTCACTGGAAATATGACGTATTCCTACTAAGGAGTTATAGACGAGGTCAAAACAAATATTTTTTGTTATATAACTTTTTCTCAAAAAGTTAGTAAGTTTTTGAGTTAATTGAAATTACTTATTTTTTTACCAAAAGTACGTTTTCAGACACATTTTTTTTAAATAAAAGATAATTACTCATTCGATTCCGGTATTTTTATTATTTTGGGATAGAAAACACTCTAAGCCCCATCTTACACGGCGCGACTGAAAATAAACTGGTTGCAAACTGTAATCACCAACGAGTTTCGAAATAGTCACAGCACTAGTATTTCAATGGCGGTTCGTACACGACACTACCAATCACAGACTCTGACAACCAGTTTGCGATTGGTAGCGTCGTGTACGGTGTACGAACCGCCATTGAAATACTTGTACTAGTATAGTATTATATTATCTGTGGCTGTGACTATTTCGAAACTCGTTGGTGATTAGAGTTTGCAACCAGTTTATATTGTTTATATTCAGTGGCGCCGTGTAAGATGGGGCTAAGTGTTGATAATAAATAAAAAAAATTACAAAAAGTACAGGTGTTTATAAAAAATCAATCCTTAAAAGCATTTTTTATTATAATTTTTTCAGATTTTTAGAAATGGCAGCAAATATCTTTAAAAAATTCCTAGTAACTAAGCGTGCATAATATTTTAAAAATATCACCATCTATTCAGCTTTCAGTTGAGGTACTTAGATTAATAAGACCCAGATACCTAGTCCGTGTCCGTATGGTGAGGCAACTCAAACTGAGCCAGAATGGCTAAACTATGACTATTCGGCCCGCCATTTCTCAAGTGATATTCGTGTCGAACACAACTCCCGAAAATTTCAATAAAAATGAGGGTTTGCGCAATGAACGGATGTCACAATCAGGTCACATTACATCGAAAAAACACTAGAAAGATTGTAGATAACATTTCACGTCTAATTAACGTGTTTTCACTTACATTTTTACGAAAATCATTCATCAAAAATAACTATATTTGTCACTTCATATTTTATGAAAATGTTGCCAGTACGGGGAAAAAAATTCCCCCGCATTTACTTAGTTGATCAATTAAAAGTTAAACACATCTCAATTACATAATTAAGATTCCACGCAATTCGACAACTAATACTTATCTACTAAAATGGTTGCTAGCATTGAAAAAACGCAATGTTCTCATTTGAAAAAAATTATATGATAAAAAATATAAGATGGTGGCCAACTTTTTTGTTTGTGGGCCGATTTCGATGAAACTCGGTTCGGGGTACTATTTTGACAAGAAAACAGCAACGCAATGTTAAAAATATATAAATCCAAGATGGCGGCCAACTTTTTTGTTTGTGGGCCGATTTCGATGAAACTCGGTTCGGAGTAGTATTTTAACAAGGAAACAGCAACGCAATGTTAAAAATATAAAAATCTAAGATGGCGGCCAACTTTGTTGTTTGAGGGCCGATTTCAATGAAACTGGGTTCGGGGTACTATTTTGACAAAAAAACAGCAACGCAATGTTAAAAATATAAAAAAATCCAAGATGGCGGCCAACTTTTTTGTTTGCGGGCCGATTTCGATGAAACTGGGTTCGGGGTACTATTTTGACAACAAAACAGCAACGCAATGTTAAAAATATGAAAAATCCAAGATGGCGGCCAACTTTGTTGTTTGTGGGCCGATTTCGATGAAACTCGGTTCGGGGTACTATTTTGACAAGAAAACAGCAACGCAATGTTAAAAATATAAAAAAATCCAAGATGGCGTCCAACTTTTTTGTTTGTGGGCCGATTTCGATGAAACTCGGTTCGGAATATTATTTTAACAAGGAAACAGCAACGCAATGTTAAAAATATAAAAAATCCAAGATGGCGGCCAACTTTGTTGTTTGAGGGCCGATTTCGATGAAACTTGGTTCGGCGTACTATTTTGACAACAAAACAGCAACGCAATGTTAAAAATATAAAAATTCTAAGATGGCGGTCTACTTGGTTGTTTGTCGGTCGATTTCGATGAAACTCGGTTCGGGGTACTATTTTGATAAGAAAATAGCAACGCAATGTTAAAAATATAAAAAACGGAACTCTAAAAATGACAAAGGGTTGATAGCGGTGAACTATGTTTTTGGGTTTATTTCGATGTAACTCGGTTGAAAAAAAAGAAAAACAAATAAGAAAAGCTCCCATACCACAAAGGTGATTATTTGCTGATTTGGTACGGAACCCTTCGTGCGCGAGTCCGACTCGCACTTGGCCGGTATTTAACTTTGCGTTGCTGTTTTCTTTTAAAAATAATACCCGAAACCAGGTTTCATCTATATCAGGCACAAACAAAAATTTAGATGCCATCGTGGATTTTTTTTAACATTTCGTTGCTATTTTCTTGTTAAAATAGTACTCTTAACCGAGTTTCATCAAAATCAGCCCACAAACAAAAAAGTTAGCCGCCATCTTGGAATTTTTATATTTTTAACATGCGTTGCTGTTTTCTTGGAAAAATAGTGCCCTAAATCAAGTTTCACTAAAATCGGCCCGTAAAACAAAAAAGTTTGCCGCCATCTTGAACTTTTTATATTTGGAACATCGCGTTGCTGTTTTTTTGTTAAAATAGTACCCCGAACCGAGTTTCATCAAAATCGGCCCACAAACAAAAAAGTTGACCACCATCTTGGATTTTTATATATTTTTAACATTGCATAGCTGTTTTTTGTTAAAACATTGCCCCATATCGAGTTTCATAAAAATCGGCCCAAAAACAAAAAAGTAGGCCGCCATCTTGGATTTTTTATATTTTTAACATTGCGTTGCTGTTATCTTGCTAAAATAGTACCTCGAACCGAGTTCCATCGAAATCGGCCCACAAACAAAAAATTTAGCCGCCATCTTGAATTTTGTATATATTTAACATTGCGTTGCTGTTTTTTTGTGAAAATAGTACCCCGAACCAAGTTTCATCAAAATCAGCCCACAAACAAAAAAGTTGGCCGCCATCTTGGATGTTTTATATTTTTAACATTGCGTTGCTGTTATCTTATTAAAACAGTACCTCGAATCGAGTTTCATTGAAATCGGCCCACAAACAAAAAAGTTGACCGCCATCTTGAATTTTTTATATATTTAACATTGCGTTGCAGTTTTTTTGTGAAAATAGTGCCCCGAACCGAGTTTCATCGAAATCGGCTCTCAAACAAAAAGTTGTCTGCCATTTTGGATTTTTATATTTTTAACATTGCGTTGCTGTTTTCTTGTCAAAATAGTGCCCCAAATCGAGTTTCATCAAAATCGGTTCATAAACAAAAAAGTTCGCACCATCTTTAATTTTGTCATTTTTAGCATTGCACAGTCGACATCTTATTTAAAAAATATATATAATATATAGACTTTCTGTTTATACCCTAGCCCATCTCTAGTTTTGACAAGCAAACTCTAGTTACATGTAAATGGTGAAATCTACACAATCGCAACTCTAAGTACGACGATGGTTTCAATTTCCCTACTTTTAAGGGAAAATTTCATGTACTGGTAACATTAGTTTTTTGCTGTGTGCGTTTCGTCGAGCGTAAACACAAGCACCTTACGCACACATAAATTTCATTTTTGCCTCACTTTTGACAGACCGCCTTTTAGGATACTATCATTCTTGGCTTTATTATTCTAAGTTGAGGTATAAAACTTAATAATAACTTAAATAAAGTCCCATTTCATGTAGCAAAAATTTCCTACTTGGAGCGCTTCGGTGGTGGCCGTATTTTTTTTTTTTTTTTTTTGTTTTTATTTGGCTCACAAAACTGATTACAATCTGGGAACTTACACTACTTAATAGTTAAGAATACGTTTAAGATTGTAACCATAGAGTACATTATTATACTAGAGAGTTATCAGTCAGTCAGTCAGATCAACGCCATCTAGCGAAATGCGACAAAATTAGTACGATAATATATATAGGTACTAGTAGGTATCTTCAGTATAATTTCCCTTGTATTTTTTAAGGAGGTACCTTACCGGTCAGTTTCTTCATTTTATGAAGAAAACTTTAAAAATGTATTTATTGTAAATCACCTTTCACTATATAAAACCCTGAAAGACACACGATACCGCGATTCAGCACGGGATAGCGACATCTGTCGACAGTTTAACAAACGAAAAATGAACGCCATCTAGCAAATAGTTCGGCAACTAAAATTTTAGGCCGTGCTCCCTTGTAGTGAGTCAAGTACTAAGTGAAAAGCCCCTGATTGTAACCTTCTCGATGCAAGCACAACATGCATATAAAGTAAAAATACAATATTGGGCTACCTTAGTCGACATTTTAACTAAGAATCAGTCTAAAGTGATCGAAAAAGTTATACGTATACGTATTATCCTACTTATATCATAAATGTGAAAATTTGCTTGTTTGGATGATTGTTAATCAATCACGCAAAACGGCTGAACAGATTTGGATGAAATATGGCACACAGATAGTTTAAAATCCGGATTAAAACATAGGAGGATATTATTATATTGGTTAAGGGTTCCCTAGGGATTTTCTCGAAAAATGCGGATGACGTCACGGGCGGAAGCTAGTTCGACATAAATGGTTGTGCTTACTAAAAATTATTTTGTCCGAGTGAGTTTCGATACAGGATTATTTTCCGCCGATGAGTTAAAATCAAAAATAACCATGCATATCAGCCATTTTTAAAGCCTTTATGGCAGGCCTTCCTTTTGGCTTGTGGATGGAAAGAGCGGACGGGCCATAACCCACCACGAGGGCCCAATGTGGATTGGTCAGTGTTAACGACTGTAAATGTAGCCAGGACCAACGGCTCAATGTAAGGCATTGAGTCAAGTGTTTTCTATCCCAAAATAATTAAAAAACCTGAATCGACTGAGTAGCTTTATCTATTATTTTAAATTTTTGTGTCCGACAACATACTTTTGGTAAAAAAATACTTAATTTACATTAACTCAAAAACTTTTAACTTTTTGAGAAAAAGTTATATAACAAAAAAATATTTGTTTTGACCTCATCTATAACCCCTTAGCAGGAATACGTCATATATCCAGTGACCCTGTATATATTATGCAAACGCAAAGGTTAGACTTTAACCTTTACATTTTCAAAATTGGCGTTAAATCTTTGGGTGACATAAGAAAAACACCTCAATGGTAATGGGGAATGTCCGAAAAAATCAAATTGGCTGAATATTTGTCTACAGGTAGGAATAAGGTCCCTTAGTAATAGAATAAATTTTCATAATTTTCGATTTCGTGAAAAAATTTCAAAAAATCAAAGTCTCTTCGACTTCACCAATGTATGAAAGTAACAGCAGAATGGAGATTGTACCTTTGCCAACACCTGCCACAACCGCAACATGGTATTAAAAAAAAATTTCAAGACAAAATGTCAAAACTTTTTTTTTAAATACGTGTTGTGTTTGTGGCAGTTAGCGGCAAAGGTATAATTTCCATTCTGCTGTTACTTTCATACATTTGTGAAGTCGAAGAGACTTTGATTTTTAAAAACTTTTTTACCCAACCGAAAATTCTGAAACTTTTTTCTATTACTAAGGGACCTTATTCCTACCTATAGAAAAATAATCAGCCAATTTGATTTTTTTCGGACATTCCCCATTATACTTAGATATATTTAGGTATACTAAGCTTAGATTGACGTGGTTTCGTGTGGACGTACATCGAATCGGAATCAACATCGAATCCTCTATACCAGAGGTGCCCAAACAGTCGATCGCGAGAGGCTCTAAAGTCGATCGCCAAGGATAACAGATTTGACACTTTGCATCCAATGTAGTTTTACCTTGTAACTTTTTACCAATATCGGTAAAAATGTCGATCTCTTGGTCATAAATTGTTGCTATGTCGATCTCCTTAAGAAAAGTATGGGCACCCCTGCTCTATACCCTATGTCCTTTTCTGTATCCCTGACAATGTGTATGCTAAATTTCATAATAATCGGTTCAGTAGTTGAGACGTGAAGGAGTAACAAAGAAACAAACAGATTTATTTAAGTAAGAATTTTCTTGAGTTTAATTAACCCTTTTACTTATTATTAATTTACTTACCTCAAACTTATGGATTGGAAGTACATCAAAGAATTCATGAGCAATATACCAAGAGAAATCACATGGAACTTTCTTCAGATCATTATACCAGTATACTTTGGTTCCACTTACAGTTTCACCCTAAAATAATATTTTATTATTACAACACATACCAAAATTTAATTTTGGATTGCATGTATTTACAATATTTTATGAAATGGATGAAAGGCATGTTACTAGAAGAGTAATGGATATAGATGTTGAAGGCTGGAAAGTAAGAGGAAGACCGCAGAAAAGATAGATGGATTGTGTGCGGAATGATATGAATGTGAAGGGAGTGGATGAAGAGATGACGAGTGATAGGAAGGAATGGAAGAGAAGGAAGCACTGCACCGACCACAAATAAATTGGGATAAGGGTAGGGGGATGATGATGTATGTACAATATCTTTATCACCTCATAGCAGTGTGGACTGTCTAGTTCAGTTTCCCGATGTGAAATACATAGTCTGCTTGCTTGAATACTTTGCATGGTTGATGAGATTTCAACTAAGTGAAGGCTTAGCTCATTTGACTGGTAACCAAGCCGATGTAAGACCTGTAAAAGCACTGTAATTTAAAGGTTTTTTAAAACTCTTGAAAAAAAAATACAACATTATTAATTGTCTAAAAATAGAAGTCAACAAAATAATATTATTACCCTTAGGAAGTCAGCCATCAGAGTCCCTTTTCCTGGGCCAAGTTCAACAATATTTAAAGGTTTTCCAGCTCCCATTTTCTGAGTCTCAGCATAGAACCAAATGGCCATTATTTCACCAAATAACTGACTGATTTCTGGCGAAGTTATAAAGTCTCCAGCTTCACCTATAACCTCTTTCTTCATGTAGTAACCTTCGGTAGGATTCGTGGCCACTATATGCATGTACTCAGCCACCGTTATAGGTCCATTTAAACGTATTTTTTCCTTTATTATCTCCATCAAAGAAGGACCTGATCCTGGAACGGGCATTTTTAGAGTTTTTGGGTCCGGTCTTTTGATAACTTTATAGCTGAAGTTTCTGTTTAAAATAGTTGGACGAATAGACTTATTGCACAAACGGAATATGCTACGATAACTCATTTCAATAATTTTATGATAAGCTTTTAAATATGTTTAACACATCACATCCATGAAATCAGATTATTTTATTTTGATAACCATTTGACTTTGACAGCTTTGATTGACATTGACAATAGGTGCATTCCAGCAGACCAACAGTGAAGGTCGAAACAAATTATCGGACGCGGCTTATGGACGCGGCTTACTGCCGTAGCTGATAGGTATCTGGGACTATGAAAATACACTGAGGTGTGCAAACTATCGGACGTAACCCCAGTCACTCACATGCGCGCAAAGGTGGGTGTGTAATGTATGACCGAAATTTACATGCACTAACGATCAGAGGATATAATAACATTTCCTATAATTTCATTTGACATACCGATCGAATAATATAACATACGATTAATATAATTTCACTTGACCTAAATACATGTGATATAAAAATTATTTGACATAATAATCATTTGGTCTAATTAACAGATGATATAAAGCACATTTCATATAACATTCATTTACTCTATTCAACATTTAAAATAATTTTATTTGACCTATGATTTAAATGCTATAAAAACAAGCATAGCCATAAAATATGATTTCATTACTTATATATTGTATATCTACAGCTACACCCACGCTTTAAATCCTCTATAAAGGGTTCTGTAGGTCGAAACAAATTATCGGACGCGGCTTACTGCCGCGGCTGATCTGAGGTGTGCAAACTATCGGATGTAGTAGGTCGCGGACGTAACCATAGACTAATATGACGTCATCGGATGTCCGATAGCTATCTGGCACGCAGGATGTTATGAGAGTGTGCACATTTATCAGCCGCGGCAGTAAGCCGCGTCCATAAGCCGCGTCCGATAATATGTTTCAACCTTGAAACAGCTTACTGCCAACATTACAGTATCGCTCCGCTGCGAGTGGTCAAAACACTAACCTAAGCTAACCTATCTGGTGCATTAAGTTTTTATTTATAGTGGGGGGGGCCTAGGGCCAGCCCCCTGCACCGCCTAGCAAGCATTTTGCAAGCAAGCACCCAACATGCAAGCAAGCATGCAGCGTGCAAGCAAGCATGCAGCGTGCAAGCAAGCATGCAGCGTTCAAGCAAGCATGTAGCATGCAACCAAGCATGCAGCATGCAAGCAAGCATGCAGCATCAAGCAAGCATGCAACATGCATGCAAGCATTGTGGAGCTCCGCTCGCTTCGCTCGCTCCGCTGCGAGTGGTCAAAACACTAACCTAACCTAACCTACTGGTAGGTGCATTAAAAGTTTTTCTTTATAGCGGGGGGCACCCCCTGCACCCCCCGGCAAGCATTTTGCAAGCAAGTAAGCATACAGCATGCAAGCAAGGATGCAGCATGCAAGCAAGCATGCAGCATGCAAGTAAGGATGCAGCATGCATGCAAGCATTGTGGAGCTCCGCTGCGAGTGGTCAAAACATTAACCTAACCTAACCTACTGGCAAGCTACATGCATTCTTGTATGCTTGCTTGCATGTCTAGTCATTGTTATGTTATAATATATGTATGCTATTGATGTTATTAGGTACATTAAAAATTAGTGGATTTGAAAATTAAGCAAGCATCATAATAACAAAAGCTAGTTATTTCTATTCTATAATAAAAGTTGATTATAAAATGTAAAATTAGATCAAATGATATGTTTAAGAAATGTAAGTTAGATAAAAAAGCAATATATCAAATGATACTTATGGGATATAAACGTTAGAGCAAATGTAAATATGGCAAATAATAATGATGACAAATGAATAAAAGGTTAAATAAAAATTATGTCATTTATTTTTAGGTCAAATGAAAAATAGATGAAGTCAACGTTAGTGACATTGAAATTAGATTAACTGTTTTTATGGCAACCGAATCGCACCCGAAAAGATTCGTACAATGTACGAACCTTTGCGCGCCTGTGAGTGACCGGGGTAAAGGTCGAAACAAATTATCGGACGCGGCTTATGGACGCGGCTTACTGCCGCGGCTGATAGGTGTGCACACTCTAATAACATCCTGCGTGCCAGATAGCTGTCGGACGTCCGATGACGTCATATTAGTCTATGGTTACGTCCGCGACCTACTACATCCTATAGTTTGCACACCTCAGATCAGCCGCGGCAGTAAGCCGCGTCCGATAATTTGTTTCCACCTTGACCAATGCTAGGTCATTGGTCACCTTATTACTTTCCTTATACAGTTAAGGTCGAACAAATTATCGGACGCGGCTTATGGACGCAGCTTACTGCCGCGGCTGATAAGTGTGCATACTCTAATAACATCCTGCGTGCCAGATAGCTATCGGACATCCGATGACGTCATATTAGTCTATGGTTACGTCCGCGACCTACTACATCCGATAGTTTGCACCTCAGATCAGCCGCGGCAGTAAGCCGCGTCCGATAATTTGTTTCGACCTTTAACATGTACTCTATGGCGATCGATGACTCGATCGCCATAAAGTACTTGTGACTTGTCTGTTGGAATGCACCCACTCTGTCAACCACAGAACACATCTGTCACTGTCAGTGTCAGTCAAAGGCCACGTTCCGAATCACGCTCACAACGCTGTGAGCGCGAATCCGACCAAATTAAATAGTCAGAAAATATTACACAAATAGGGTATTTGGGTACCTACTTAATTTAATGGATTATACGCTAACAGTGCTGTTTGGCGTGATTTGGAACTAGGCAAAAGTCAACTGTCAACCTATTACGGCTATATTCCGAATCACGATAAAATCGATGTCAGCGCTCACGTTATCTGTCAAACCCATACAAAATCACCGACTCGGAACGCATTTTAGTGCGCTGTCATCGATTTTAGTGTGATTCGGAATGCAGCCTACGTCTGTGCTGTCAACTCAGCTGAGAATTGAAGTGTCGAGAAAAAAAGCGCGGGAACGTTTGACGGGAGTGACGGTCTTTTCAAACAAATAAAACTAAAAAATATTTAATTGTTGCAATTTGTATATAATTTGTATAAAAAAGGTGTAAATAATCAATATTTCATTGTTGTAAATAAAATAAAACTGTAAATATGGGGAAGAAGAGTGGGCGAAAACGAAAGAAAAAACTTGAAGACGGGAGTGGAGGCGAAGGTGGAGAGTCCGACTTCAGTGATACCTGCTCCACGAAGTCCCTGGAAGAAAAAATGGAAGAGGATAAGTACAAAGATTTTAGAATCCCAAATTATGTTCGGTTTTATCCAGAACAAGGCGGCAATTTTGAATATGTTGTATTCATAGAGAGTACGAAAAGTGACCAACCTATAGGCAACCGTGACATGATGTCATTGGCTAATTGTTTAAAGAAATACAACAAGGGCGTCAAACAATTGCAAAGAATTAACAAACACAAGATTGGAGTAATTTTTGAGCGGCCAGGCCTGGCTAATGCGGCACTACAAAATAAAAAATTTTTGGACGCTTACAGTTTGGCTGCCAGCATCCCTGCGGCGGCCAGCGAGGTAACAGGAGTAATTACACATGTACCAATAGATTTATCAAATGAAATGATTTACTCCGCACTGACTACAACCAAAAATATTGTGAGTATTAGGCGATTCATGAGAAGGTCAAAGATGGATAATGGGCTAATCAAATTAGAACCCACAAAAACAGTTTCAATTACTTTTTCGTGCCCGGTGCTTCCTGAAAGCGTCGATCTCAACAGCTGGCGCTTCGAGCTGCGTCCTTACATTCCTCCAGTGAAGCAGTGCCTCAAATGCTTGAGGTATGGGCATATTGCCAAATATTGCAAGAACTCCGAACGCTGCTCCATATGTGGTGAGTCTCATAATTTTAAATTCTGCTTGAAATCACCTGAAGAAGCCATCTGTTGTCACTGCAAGGGAAATCATGTTGCCATCTCATCACAATGTCCTGTTAAGAAAGAGAAAATACAATTAAATAGAGAAAAAGCTCAAAGCAAAACATATTCTGCTGTATTAAACGAGAAGTCATTCCCTCCTCTGAAACAAAATCCCATTGAAATGCTAGCTTCACTCCTGAATTCTGATCAAATACTGAATATGGTTGTTGAGTCTGTTGTTAAATTGATAACAATGAATAAAACTAATGATACAATTATTTCCACTCAGAGTATTAAAGATACTCTCTTAGAAACAATTAAAAAAAATAAGAAATAAATTATTTAATTTTTTTTATGGATATTTTAAGAATAGTTCAATGGAATGCTCAGAGTTTACCTGCACATAAATATTTATTATTAAATTTTTTGCAAGAGTATCAGATTCATGTAGCTTTAGTATGTGAAACATGGCTAAAGCCTCACATTCGTTTTAATATGAAAGGTTATAATATAATTAGATTAGATTCTGGTACAAGACATAATGGTGTAGCCATTTTAGTTCATAATAGTTTACAATTTGCTAAAATAGACACTTCTTTTGATGATTCAATTCAAAATATAGCTGTGCGATTGCAGTATGGCAACAAAGAAATTTCGCTTATGTCCTTTAGTCGCGTAGCCAGAGAAAAATTACCTTCGATAATACTAAAAGTTTTCGTTTTTGCTGAGTGTATAGATTATGTGCATTGTGAGCTATTGTTGAAAAGTTAGAAGTTTTATGCCGGTGCTTTAGGTATAGTTTAGGTATTTCGTAATATTTCATTTAACGTAATATATATAGAATTAAAGTTTGAAATGTTGATTGTTTCATAATAAGAACTATGTTATCTTCATGTTGTAAAATATTTAGAAAGTTATTATGTGTGGAAGTGCGTAAATCACAAAATCACTCTTTTGTGTTCGAATAAAATTTTAAAATTTCTGAAATCTTATTTTAAGACTTTCAGTGGTTAGATATACCAGTTCAACAAAGTTTAGAAAGTTAAGTGGTGTGCTTCTTTGATATTTTCATTTTTCCTTTGTAACATACGGAATAATGAATTAAAAATTGATAAGATCGCTCTTACAATACCTTTTCAATGCACTTATATACTACACAAAAAATTAGAAACATACATCATGTGGGTTTTGTTTAAATTACGAATAAATTATTGCGCTAAAATACGAATTATACGGGACGCGCGAGCGGGTGCATGCAGGGGCCGCTGACTGCCACGCGGCGCGCGGGCGGGCGCGGGGCCACAAACAATAAGCTACTCTCGGTTCATAGCAATAAAGTACAATTTCAAATTTCACAGCGCTGCGTGCCTGATATTACAAGCACCTACGAAGCGCCACTCTTTTTGTCGCGTAATCGATGAAATTACACAGAATAGGTACCTACTTATAAAATAAAATAAAGCTACCTACCTACTAAATAAGCTGATCATAATTGTTTTTCTAAGGTAGTTTGGCGAATCAACTTTTAAGGCACTCCTTTCAGAGCATTTTGAAACAGAAAACAAAAATAAATTTAATTGAATTTACAAGAATTTATATTCGAATTTATATCATTTATCTAATTTTTAGATTTTAAAGGTGGCCACGAATGGCCACGATGTTTGACGTTTAGTTTTTGAGATTTTTGAGAATAACAAAAGATCGTCTTAAAAATTTCCCCTCTGTTACCTACTTTGTGTTTTTTTTTTGTGAATGAAAATGATACTTCATATAAATATAGATAAAATGATAAAATGATTTTGACGACCTCCGTGGTCGAGTGGTTCGCACGCCGGTTTTCAAGGCGTCACCATCTCTTGAGGTCCCGGGTTCGATCCCCGGCTGGGTCAATGTAGAAAATGAACTTTTCAACATTGTCTCAGGTCTGGGTGTGTGTCATACATATACCACCGTTGTTTCTGATTTCCATAACACAAGTGCTATAGCTACTTACTTTGGGATTGGAGCAATGTATGTGATGTTGTCAAATATTTATTTTTTATTATTATTTATTTACTTCTAAGAAAATCAGATACCGTAAACTGCTGCAACTTTGCGCGAAATTTAAGGTTTTTTTTAATATCTCTTCAAGTATTTATTATCTGTGTCCATTTTTACATTAGCGCGCGAATTGGAGATGTATGTCATATATCTTAAGGTTCATAACGCCGAAACGGCTGTTAGATTGATCTCGAGAAACCGTCAAAGTCGTAGGCAAAGTTGTGATAAAATATCCCAACTTTGCCTAGAAGATTATAAGCAAAAATACGAGCCGCATTTAAAAACTGGTCTTAATTATAGAGCCATACAAATTGCGTTACCATCGAGATGTGCATGGATTACCACAATAAGCATCAATATTTTTTGCCACAAATAGAAAAACACAAAATTTAAAAGACTTACTATAATTTCAATAAAAATGGGTAATTCCGGACGTAAACCAACTAAATTCACAGGACTAAACTAATTTCATTTCATTTGTTTTAATTTCTTTATTTTGAATTTATTATTTTATTTTGAATTTATTTTTATAATTTTTATATCTGTATATCTTTTTATTTAATAACTAAACAAAGTTAACATAGACTGCCCTCCAAACCGCTTTACTGTCGTTGAGTAAGTAGTGGCAACCCTAGGGCTAGGCAAACTTGAGTCACTAATGCTCGAGAAGCCTTTTACAACATTGCCTACCGTGGTTCTAGCCGTAAATGATTGACATTAACAAGAAAAACCCTTATAAACAGGAGAAAGAGCATATTTGCTTACCCTATAAATACTAAGAGAGCTGAAATTCCCGATTTTTCCAAGGAAAAACTAAAAGTTTGCGACCGTTGACAGCTGACAGACAAAAAAGTAACGGTGTTGCCACTTTGAATAATAATGAAATGGGTTGCCAATAAAACGAAGGTATTTCTCTCATTATCAAAAGTAAAAAATATATGGCGGTTATGAAGTAATGTTAGTTTTACTAGATTAGGCAAAATTGAAGCTTAGGGGCAATCTTGCAGCAGTTTACGGTACTTACATTTAGTATTTAATACAACAAGAAAGTATCCTATCAAAATAATGTATCTATGTTTATAGTAATAGTTTCTAAGATTTACATGATTTAACTCCACTGCGTTACTTTGACATAAATGTATGTTAAACTTTAAAATAATGTGATATTAAACAGCCACTTTAAACTTACGTCTATGTCAGGCAGTACCTTTCTTTTCTTTATACATATTACGTTCACTGTATTGTTTACAAGTATAATTGAATTGTATAAATTATTTATACATAAAAACCTTCGATCAAGTATATCCTAGATAACGCTTACGAACTAAAACAGTATGCAAACATGGCACCTCAATAGCGTCCCACTTACAAACTTGGCGCTTATTTTGTACATTGTGACGTAGTATGTAGTCATAAGTATATAATCATTTTACACTTATTATTTGTGGCAGTAATAAACTGTATTTACTACAGATGACATCTTTCATTGGCCCGATCCCATCCTTATAACATGATCACCTCTTATTTTGTACAAACTCACTTATTTTGCACAAAATAAGCTTATTTTTTATAAAAATACATCTTTTATCACTTACTTTGTGCAAAATAAGCACCCAGTTTGTAGTGGGACGCTATTTGAGGTGCCATTTTTGAGACTCTGACCGGACATCTAGGGTATTCTTGATCAAGGATAAAAGTAATCAAAAATTAGGAGACACCAGGGTAACACTAGAGAATATAGTAACTCCAGAGAAAAGAAAATAATTAGAGAATACTAGCTTCCGCCCGCGAGTTCGTCCGCGTGGACATTCGAGAAAATCCTAAGGGTACCTTTAACCAGGATACGAAGTATTCTATGTTCTAACGTCCTGCCTGCCTCGCTAGGCAGTACGCTTGGTGTGGACGTACCTCGCTTGCAGGCAGGGCGTTTGCCACTTGCGCGTGAGGATGCGGCCCGACATCGCACTCGGTCGCTATAGTACGCGCTTACCAGCCAGAGGCCTGCTGCGCGCAAGGCACGTTCACACCAAGCGGGCTACCTAGCAAGGCAGGATATTAAACTTTTTATCCAGGTTAAAGGTTCCCTAAGGATTTTCTCGAATGTTCACGTGAACGAAGTCGCGAGCGGAAGCTAGTAGTATAAAATAATATAATACGTAGAAAGCGGGCTTAGATTTTACTGCATTCACGTGCATTTTTTTCTGAGAAATTACAAAAGACAGACCTCAAAACTCGACACTTTATTGTTTACTTTTAAGCCATTGACCATTTTACCGTGCTAGATGTGGGAACACCAGGTCCAGGTAGTCGTCGTTCTAACAGTATAGTTCCCAAAAGATATTGTTACAACGAATTCATCGTAAACTCTTCTTAAAAACTTAAAAGTCGTATATCTTTTGATTGAGTGAACCGATTGCGATGAGATAAAGACTAAATTACTTCGCAAAATACAATATATATTTCTATGTAAACATCATTACAATTGAATTAGCGCTTTTTAAGTTATTAGCGCACAAACATACAGATAAACAGACAAACAGATAAAAAGGAGACAACCCTAACGGCGTCAGAAGAGATGAGCGCTACGCGATAGAAAGAGAGAAAACTTCTAGGTGAATATAACTGTAGGCGCTGTAGCGGTGTGCGATCTGAATTGCGCCTTATTGAGTCGTAGCAAGAGTCGCTATTTAATTAAATGATGTTGCAGAATGCGGCTTCTGTACTTGTACTATTATGTATACTGTGACGGAGTGCACGTTTTTTAGGTGAGTGTAAAACTTTTAGTTTTTCCTTGGAAAAATCGAGAATTTCAGCTCTCTTAGTATTTACGGGGTATGCAAATATGCTGTTTCTCCTATTTATAAGGGTTTTTCTTGTTAATGTCAATCATTTACGGCTAGAACCACGGTAGGCAATGTTGTAAAAGGCTTCTCGGGCATTAGTGACTCAAGTTTGCCTAGCCCTAGGGTTGTCACTACTTACTCAACGACAGTAAAGCGGTTTGGAGGGAAGTCTATGTTTACTTTGTTTAGTTATTAAATAAAAAGATATACAGATATAAAAATTATAAAAATAAATTCAAAATAAAATAATAAATTCAAAATAAAGAAATTAAAACAAATGAAATGAAATTAGTTTAGTCCTGTGAATTTAGTTGGTTTACGTCCGGAATTACCCATTTTTATTGAAATTATAGTAAGTCTTTTAAATTTTGTGTTTTTCTATTTGTGGCAACCCGTAGTATGCTCCAAATTTACTTTGGAAATATTTACTGATACTGCTCAAAGTTTGCCTGCTTGTGTTTTTTTCTGGCAAGCAGGCGAAGTTGGGCACAAGTTGTGCCCAACTTCGCCTGCTTGCCAGAAAAAAATATTGATGCTTATTGTGGTAATCCATGCACATCTCGATGGTAACGCAATTTGTATGGCTCTATAATTAAGACCAGTTTTTAAATGCGGCTCGTATTTTTGCTTATAATCTTCTAGGCAAAGTTGGGATATTTTATCACAACTTTGCCTACGACTTTGACGGTTTCTGGAGATCAATCTAACAGCCGTTTCGGCGTTATGAACCTTAAGATATATGGCATACATCTCCAATTCGCGCCTTAATGTAAAAATGGACACAGATAATAAATACTTGAAGAGATATTTAAAAAAAACCTTAAATTTCGTGCAAAGATGCAGCAGTTTACGGTATTGATCAAAGTGTTTAAACCAACTAACTTGTCTTATTTATCTATGTAGCTGCCTACATCTGTGGCTAATTTCATAAAATTACTGTCGTCTTTTAGGGCCTTCTATTTTGTGGCAATTGTATAAATTAGGTAGGTAGGTACATTAGTTAGAGAGCTAGGTAGATTAGAGTCGCACTATCCAATTAATTATTAATTTAATATTATAAATGCCAAAGTCTGTTTGTTTGTTTGTTACGCCTTCGCGTCATGAATACTGAACCGATCATCATGAAATTTTACATTACACGTTGCCAGGGGTATAGAAAAGGAGCTATCTCCTTTTCTTTTTTCGGTTTTATCCCGAAAAAAGTATGGTTCCCGAGGGATAGCAAAAAAACTCCACGCAGACGAAGTCGCGGGCGGCCACTAGTGGAATCATAATAATATCATTTCGGGATAAGAGATAGGTCAGATAGGAGTCGACACGTCTTGTAAGTAGCCGAGCGTACAACTTGTAAGTAAGTAGGTAGCTGTAGGTAGTATAGGTACCTTCATACACTTCGCGCGCGAGCATAAAGGTGGCGACTGACCTGTAACATTTCATCATAACGTAACGTTACGTTACGACGAAATGTTACAGATCAGTCGCCACCTTAATAATAATTTATTCTTATTTATGGCGCGAGTGGGCCTGGGGCCTTATTTTTTTTTAATCACTCGACTGGCGCCGAGCACTCTTTTCTATTGATTTTCGTTCGACATTTGACTCAAATGTATGGGATGTCGAACGAAAATCAGTAGAAACGAGCGCTCGACACCAGTCGAGCGATTCAAAAATAGGGCTCCAGAGTGCCTAGCCAAAGTAACATTGGCAAATCTTCGTTATCGCTTCGCTTTCGAAACATGTATGGGATTGACTAAAGGTTTCGTTAACTATCGAATTTTAAAACGTCAAACCCATAGGTACATGTTTCGAAGCGAAGCGATAGCGAAAATTTGCAAATGTTACTTTGGCTAGGGGGTCTGGACTGGCGGCCGGCCGCCGCGCCGCGCCGCTGCGCGCCGCCAGCGGCACCGGACCGGCGCGGGCGGCCTGTAGCGACAATACTACATATTTTATCCGTAATTAAACAAAAGCCACTGTATGTATTTTTCTAATTTTTTGTGTAGTATATAAGTGCATTGAAAAGGTTATGTAAGAGCGATCTTATCAATTTTTAATTCATTATTCCGTATGTTATAAAGGAAAAATGAAAATATCAAAGAAGCACACCACTTAACTTTCTAAACTTTGTTGAACTGGTATATCTAACCACTGAAAGTCTTAAAATAAGATTTCAGAAATTTTAAAATTTTATTCGAACACAAAAGAGTGATTTTGTGATTTACGCACTTCCACACATAATAACTTTCTAAATATTTTACAACATGAAGATAACATAGTTCTTATTATGAAACAATCAACATTTCAAACTTTAATTCTATATATATTACCTTAAACGAAATATTACGAAATACCTAAACTATACCTAAAGCACCGGCATAAAACTTCTAACTTTTCAACAATAGCTCACAATGCACATAATCTATACACTCAGCAAAAACTAAAACTTTTAGTATTATCAAAACTTCTTTATGAAATTTAATGTCCCACGACCGGACTACTTGTATAGTCCTGGTAATTGTGATGTTTCATTTTCTAAAATAAAACTTAATAATTTAATTTCTAATTTACCGGGCCCTTTGTTGATTGCCGGCGATTTTAACGCACGGCACACAGCATGGGGTTGTAGTAATATTGATACACGTGGTCGTGATATTCTTGAAAGCATCGACGACAATAACTTGGTTCTTTTGAATGATGGTCAGTTGACAACTGTTGGTTCTAGTAGATGGCAAAGGAATGCTTTGGATCTTACTATGGTATCACCTTCTCTGGCATTGCAATGTGAGTGGTCGGTCCATGACGACCCTATGGGCAGCTATCATTTACCTGTAATTATAAACATCACTATTAGTAATAATAATAATGATTCATCTGATTATCTTACACCTCCTACTTCTTACAATTTTCGTTTAGTAGACTGGCAAAAATATAGCAAAAACGTTGATTACTTATTACAAAATTTTTACATTGATCAAACTAATCCATTAAAATGTTATTCTAATTTGGTTGCGTTACTAGATCTTGCATTGCAGCAGTCAGCTATTATCAGCAATAGGTCTTTCTCTGTTGACCAATCAAATCAATCGGTTAGGAAATTTCAGTCCAGAATCCGCAAAAAACGTATACCACTACCATGGTGGAATAAAAATTGTGCAAAAGCAGTAGAAGATTGTAAAAAGGCATATATTGAGTTTAAAAACAGTCTTACAGAAGAAAGTTTTCTTAAGTTTAAAAGGCTACAAGCTGTTAAAAAAATTGTTTTAAAAAAAGAAAGAAACTTAAGTTGGCTTTCATTATGTCAGTCACTAAATAGATCTACACCCATATCTAAAATCTGGAGGATTGCTAAGAGGTTTAATGGTCAACCTGTTTCTTTTAAAAATGTTTATACAGATTGGATTCCAGAATTTCTTAAAAAATATACACCAGATACTGTTGAGGCCCCTTTACAATATGTAAATAGTATTAATCCTGTACGTAATAGTAATTATTTATTAGCACCATTTAATTTTCAAGAATTTAAAAATGCAATTTTTTCACGACGAGATACAGCACATGGCCTCGATGGTATTCCTTATAAAATGTTAAAACATACTACAGATAATGCCAAAAATATCATTTTGAAAGTTTATAATTTGTTGTGGTCTACCTCTGCCATACCTCTGGATTGGAAAAAGGATTGTCTGGTTCCTATTCTAAAACCGAACAAAGATAAAACCAAAGCAAATTCATATCGGCCAATAGCTTTAACATCATGCATGGGAAAAGTGTTTGAACAACTTCTTAAACAAAGGCTTGAATTCTTCATTGAAAGTAATCATCTTTTACCTTCAAATCAGTTTGGTTTTCGTAGGGGTAGATCCTCTAGAGAGAGTATAGCACATCTTCAACTTGATATTTTTGATTCTCTCAAACAAGATAATGTTCTTATTGGTGTCTTCTTCGATGTCGTTGGTGCTTTTAATAATGTGAATCACCATATTTTAGCTGGTGAACTTCTTTCTCTTGGTATTCCTGAAAAATTGGTTAATTGGATTTTTGAATTTTTGCATGGTCGTGAGGTTTATGTGAAATCAAATAATCAGTTAATTGGACCAAGATATTCATACAGGGGTGTGTGTCAAGGGGGCATATTATCCCCATTGATATATATACTATATGTACATAAATTGAACTACATATTAGGTCCACAAGTAAAAAATTTGCAATTTGCTGATGACTTAGTTATTTACTTCTCTGGATCTGATATTCGACAAGTATCCTCTATAGTTAATTCTGCTCTTAAAAAATTAAATAATTATTTCAGTTACCTAAACTTAGATGTAAGTCCAGAAAAGTCTAAAGTTGTTGTGTTTGGTGAATGTGATTTTGATGTTGATATTGTATATAATAATATTAGTCTGCCATTGGAAAGTGAAGTCAAGTTCTTGGGTGTCATATTTGCTAATAACCTTTCTTGGAATAAATATATAGAATATTTGCTGGGTAAAGCCTATAAGGCATTCAATGTCATTAAAAGTTTATCAAAAATTGATCCTAAAATTCTATTAATGTTGTATAAATCAATTGTGAGGAGTCATTTTGAATATGGCTTTTTTTGTTTTGGGTCTGATCCCAAATTAGTAAAAAAATTAGATATCCTGCAGAATCATAATCTGAGATGCATTACTGGTGCTATGAAGACTACTCCCATTAACTCTTTGCAGGTGGAATGCAATATACCTCCACTTCAATTCAGATTCAAATTTTTAAAATCAAAGTTTTTGTTAAAACTACTTTCACTGTCTACTCATCACCTACTCAGAAAAATTGAATTTCTCTATACAACATATTCTCCTTTGAATGTACCCCGAATCCCCTATCTGTTTCATGACTTCTCGGATATCGTAGAGTTCAATCAGCAGTATAACATTCATAAAACTGAGAATAATTGGATATGTTACACAGGATCTTATGATACACATTTTTGTGACCTGAATATCCACATTCACCCTGATTTAAAGAATAAAGAAGAAGTATATGAAATTACTGATAATTTCCCTCAGCATAGACATATCTATACAGATGGTTCCAAAAATAATGATAATGTTTCGATGGCTGTTTACATACCTTATTTGAAAACGGGTCATGGAATTAAACTCCCGGGCCAAATGAGCATATTTTCCGCGGAGTGTCTTGCTATTCTTGCTGCGCTACAGTTTATTGAGGAGAACACCCAAGAATGCACTCAATGGTTAGTCCTAACAGACAGCAGTAGGCTTGTTGAAAAAATATCGATACATCGATATATCGATATTTTTTGTTCGATATATCGATATTTTTAGCCGATATATTTCGAACCGATATATCGATATATCGATACAAAAAAACCAATATCGAAAATCATATAAAAAACGATATATTTTTGGAATGGAAAAACTTATCTGTACTTAAATCATAATTCATAATTTATTTTAATATTAAAACATATATTGTCTATGACTGGTATGTTTTTTGTGCTGCGTTGAATATCTTATCTAATAAATATGCGCCAGATTTTTTATATTATCTTCGTTTTTATTGAGATTTTCATAAATTAAAGTAATGTGTGTTGCCTGATAAAATCTACTGATATTACTGAGCTAGACTGAAATAAATACATTGTTATTTAAAAACCGCAAACGTTCTTTGAAAATTGGACCGATATATCGATATATCGATATTTTTTTCGCGATATATCGAGGCCGATATTGATATTTTTATAAATATCGATGTATCGATATATCGATATTTTTTTTCACTTTCGACATCCCTATGAGCTGTCTCAAAGCTTTGCAAAATACCAGATTTGATACCGGATGTAACTATATTCTACAAGATATTAAAACAACCTACTTCAAGCTCAAAAGTAATAATATTGATATAGTTTTTATGTGGGTTCCGTCGCATATTGGAGTATCTGGAAACGAAAGTGCCGATAAGTTAGCTAGAGCCATTACAAATGACGCCGCAAACAGTGTTGCCAGCAGGTCTTGTCAAAAATTACCTGAAATATATAAAAAAGTAACCTTTTAGTAAAAAAAATTACCTTTCATATTTTTTTTGTGACAATGTATTAAAAGTTGATTACATGTTAATGAGGGCTTTTCACAATGACAAAAAACTGTAGGATCGAGGCTCGTTGATAAAAATGTGTGTCAATATGATTTTTTTACTAAGCTTCGAAGAGTATCAACACCATCTAGTGAGGCAAATAGTTACTATTTTAATTTTATAAATGTCACTTTAAAAAGCCCTAATTGTATTAACTTACAAAAATATAGTTACTCAGTTCTTTTCCATTAAGAGTAGCATTTTATAGTACAATTTTTCTATTTACATGGATTTTTTACAGCTAATCTTCGGAAACACCTGAAATTAAATGCAGAAAATGTAATTTCAAAGTAAAAAAGGATTCAGCTAACCTACCGAGTTAATTTTTTTATAGAAATTATATTACGTAATATTCTGAAGAAATCATGAGTAAAGTTAGTATATACCTTCACCCTTCCCATTCTTGTTAAATTTAATTTTAGCATTGAGCATCGCTTTTGTCGGCTCAAATGCTGTCGCATTTGGTATATTTCCTTTGATAGCCATCAACGATGAAATTGTTTCAGTGCCGAGCCTATTTCTGTTATCGCATTTTATTAACTTGAGTTGGCTAAAAACACGTTCTACACTGGCGTTTGAAAATGGTAGGACCAGCAAAAGCTTTAGCACTTTCTTTAAATGGGGAAATAATGGCTCTCCTGAAAAATTTTTCATTCTGAAAACTTTCTTCCAGTAATCTTCTATTTCTAGATCCTGGGTCAAATTTAAATTTGTAAAATCCAACAGGGCATGCTTTTTCCACTCCTTATTTAATTCCTCGAGGTCTACATGATTTTTTATGTTTGGGAATCTGCTGACGACACGAGAAAGGTCTTTGGTATCATATGTTTGAGCTTTTTGAGGATCTGTGACTTGTTCTATTATTTCGTAAAGAGGATCAGAAAACTCGAAACGTTGTGTTATCTGTTTAATGGTCTCTATGTAAAATGACAAACACGTTTTTCTAAACTCATTAATCTGCGTTTTGGGTGGTGGATTTTCTTTTTCCAACTCATTGATGGATTCCTGCGTTAACACGCCGAGGTAAATTTTTTCGAGTGGCGTAAAAAATCGTGGATTATTGTATTCTAATTTGTAAGCGTCAGTGGTTTTGCAATATTGAAGCTGCATATAATTACAGGTAATTGATTTTATGAGCTTGTAGACTTCGGGCTTTAACTGGTGTAACAATGGTTTTTGCGACTGAAACAGTTTGTTGAATTCATTGAAAAGGTTTAATACATATGACATAAATTCTAGGTAAATTTTTGTAAATTTATTGTTTAAAGTTGTTAAAATGTCTTCAGTTATTTTACTTGGATCATCAAATACTTCAACTCTGAAATACTCTGTGAGAACTTCATACTGTTCTAAGGTTCTGTTAACACACGCTTCTAGTGACAACCATCGTGTTGTGGATGGACTTAAAATTTTATGTACTTCTACTTTGAAAAATTCTTGAAATTCTTTCAGCTTGCCCTGTCTTGTAGAACTGCGACTAAAATGCGAAGCTACACTTCTCAACAAATCCTCTACATATCGTGGCAGCTTAAGACACGCTTTGGACGCCACGAGGTGTATCATATGGCAACTGCATTTGATGCATGCAATGTGCGGAACAATTTTTTTTAAATGACTGAACACAGAATTGTGTTGGCCAACCATGCTGTTAGTTGTGTCAGAAGCGAAACCAACAAAATTTTCTAAAGAAATTTGATGATCTTGAAGCCAAGTTATTAAACTATTTGAGAGATCTTCAGCCTTTCCAGATTTAACTTCGAACATATCTAGAAACTGTGTGCGAACATAATCTTTATCATCATCATAGTATATTACTGTCAGGGCACATTGCTTTTTGACACTGATGTCAGTTGTTTCATCCATTATAATACTAAAAGGAGTAGTTTTTAACTTATCTATAAGTTCTTGTGTTAACATGGGACCAAGAACACTCTTAATTGTATTCGTGGCTTTTGTCCTACCTAAATTTATCGATTTTATTATTTCAGAGTCTGAGAAAGTATTGGCTAAAAATGGAATTAAATCATCTGCTAAAGATAGTGATAAATTGTGTTCTGCAAGAAAAGCGCATAATTTAAGCTCAGCTCTTTTTTTCAATTCGTCTCCTTTTTTCGGTTGAAGCATTCGCTCAATAGGCGCTGTTTGACTTATTGAGCTTACATTATGAATGTGTTTCACAGTATTCATATGCTTCACAAGAGCTGGTTTGTGGTTTAGCACAGTACAATCGCACACTTTGCAATAAGCAGTAACCATACCACATTCCTGATCCTTCTTTGAGATCCAATTTTTAAATTGTATGTTTTCTATCCATTTTTCATTAAAGTCTCGGTGTTGTTTTTTTAGTTTTTTTGGCGGAGGTTCCTCAGGCGCTGGCGGAGTTTCCTCAGGCACTGTACTAATATTATTGCAATCATTGTTTTTTTCGCTCTCACTCTCCTTTTGCCTTGAAGTTGACGGTTTGGGATTGAAAGAAATCAAAAATTTCTCCATGCTTAGACTGAATATATATTTGTTAGTGGATTTAGTTAAAACCATGCCAAACATAATAAGCACCAGCACCACAGTCATGAAAAAAAAAAAATGCACTTTGTTTGAAAGTAAAATAACACAAGTGTGAACTTGGGTGAAGCCCAAGATAAATAACTTTGATGGATATTATCATTATTAAAAATTATAGGTATAAATATAAAAATACTTTTACTATGTGTGGAATTTATTACGAAAAATTTTCTCGATTTTGTGGGTAAAACTTAAAGTGAGGCAACACTACAATTAAATGCGACAACAACAAGAACCCAGGGGTACGTTCACGGCCGTTCACTTTTGAAAAGCTGTTTCATGAATTTTAGCGATTATTCCAATTTAAACTGTCATATTTTCATTTTACTAAAGCTGTCAATTTTTACTTCATATTATTTGCTATAGATTTTTTGAGATGCATTTATCAACAATCTTAAAATGGAGTTGAGAACACTGCTTAAAGCAAAACAAAGTTGAAAAAATTCAGTAAATTCTGTCATCTCAAAATCAAGCATAGGTATATATAAGATTACACACAGTGAGCGTAGCGGGATAAGTTATTGTGCGATATCTCGGTAAATAATGCACAACCCCAAAGCAGGCGAGAGAGTCAAACAAAGCAGCTATTCTCAAGTAGGTACGTACCTACATACCAATTATTAAACTTACCTTTACAGCTCTTCAAAACAAAACAAACACTATAAAACTTGCGACTCACTGACAAATTGACATTGACAATGACAATTGACATTGACAATTCACTCACGTCACGAGCGAGTGATGGCGGCAGGCGGGGGGCGGGCGACACGACCTTAGAGAAGGGACACGACATTTATTCCGTTTCACGTTAGTTTAAAAAAAATAAGAATTAATTTTGAACTTCCGAAAAATTACCTAAAAGTTACCTTTTTAGTAGTGTAACCTAGAAGTAACCAGACAGAATCTAAAATCACCTAAAAGGTTACTAAAGTAACCTTCTGGCAACGCTGGCCGCAAATGTCAACATTGACATTAAAAATGTTGCTATACCGTACTCTGATTTACTACCAAGACTTAAACTTTTGTCAAAACAAGACTGGTCCACTCATTGGCAAGAAACTCTAACAGTAAAAGGAACTTGGTATGCGAAGATTAATAATGTTCTTGGCTGTCGTCCTTGGTTCACAAAATCAGCAGAATACCATAGCAGAAAGTTTTATACTATCCTAACACGCCTGAGATTTGGACACTGTCGATTTAACTCACATTTACATAGAATGCGTATTATCACATCTCCAACATGCACTGAATGCAATTTAGGTGTGGATCAGACTCTTAATCATATATTTTTTGATTGCCCTGCTTACAACATTCAGAGATTAGTCCTGGTGGACAGATTATTAGAAATATATAAGACATCTTATAGCATCCCGCGCGACATTCAAGACATTCTCACAAATCCTGAAACTTATAAGGATTTATACAACTTTGTTGTATCATCGGATTTGGAACTATAAACATGGATAAGACTTTGAAGATTTATATCACACTGAAGATGACAAGGAAAATGGAATAGGAAGTGGCTACGGCCTTATATAACCCGGACACAGAAAAAGAAAATTGAAGAAGTGGCTTTGGCCTTACATTACCTGGACACGGAGAAAATAATAATTAAAGAAGTGGCTTTGGCCTTACAAAACTCAATTACAGAAAAATGAAATCTAGAGGCTGGAATTCTTGTAGTTGAAATTATTTTAAATAAGACAATGGCTGTATGGCTCTGCCTTTGCCTTTCCCAACTGACGGGAAGAAGATATAAAAAAAAAAAAAAAAAAATGAAGTGTCGAGAAAAAAAGCGCGGGAACGTTTGACGGGAGTGACGGTCTTTTCAAACAAATAAAACTAAAAAATATTTAATTGTTGCAATTTGTATATAATTTGTATAAAAAAGGTGTAAATAATCAATATTTCATTGTTGTAAATAAAATAAAACTGTAAATATGGGGAAGAAGAGTGGGCGAAAACGAAAGAAAAAACTTGAAGACGGGAGTGGAGGCGAAGGTGGAGAGTCCGACTTCAGTGATACCTGCTCCACGAAGTCCCTGGAAGAAAAAATGGAAGAGGATAAGTACAAAGATTTTAGAATCCCAAATTATGTTCGGTTTTATCCAGAACAAGGCGGCAATTTTGAATATGTTGTATTCATAGAGAGTACGAAAAGTGACCAACCTATAGGCAACCGTGACATGATGTCATTGGCTAATTGTTTAAAGAAATACAACAAGGGCGTCAAACAATTGCAAAGAATTAACAAACACAAGATTGGAGTAATTTTTGAGCGGCCAGGCCTGGCTAATGCGGCACTACAAAATAAAAAATTTTTGGACGCTTACAGTTTGGCTGCCAGCATCCCTGCGGCGGCCAGCGAGGTAACAGGAGTAATTACACATGTACCAATAGATTTATCAAATGAAATGATTTACTCCGCACTGACTACAACCAAAAATATTGTGAGTATTAGGCGATTCATGAGAAGGTCAAAGATGGATAATGGGCTAATCAAATTAGAACCCACAAAAACAGTTTCAATTACTTTTTCGTGCCCGGTGCTTCCTGAAAGCGTCGATCTCAACAGCTGGCGCTTCGAGCTGCGTCCTTACATTCCTCCAGTGAAGCAGTGCCTCAAATGCTTGAGGTATGGGCATATTGCCAAATATTGCAAGAACTCCGAACGCTGCTCCATATGTGGTGAGTCTCATAATTTTAAATTCTGCTTGAAATCACCTGAAGAAGCCATCTGTTGTCACTGCAAGGGAAATCATGTTGCCATCTCATCACAATGTCCTGTTAAGAAAGAGAAAATACAATTAAATAGAGAAAAAGCTCAAAGCAAAACATATTCTGCTGTATTAAACGAGAAGTCATTCCCTCCTCTGAAACAAAATCCCATTGAAATGCTAGCTTCACTCCTGAATTCTGATCAAATACTGAATATGGTTGTTGAGTCTGTTGTTAAATTGATAACAATGAATAAAACTAATGATACAATGGGGAGGAAAAGCGCAATTTTATCCCGATAGGTGGCGTTTGTCGTTGGTACCGAGCCGCCTCAAAGAAACTGTCAAAACATATGGGAATCTCTTGGAGTATTGCACTTTTTAATTTTATACTAAGAAAAAGCCGCATTGTTATGCATGTAACTTTTAAAATATTGGAGTTCATCGATTTCCCAGTAACAAAAAAAATAGTGGGCAAAAAAATATCAAAAAACATATGCTTTTTCCTCGATTTTCTCCTTTGCTGAGCCTGAGAAACATTATAAATCAAAAGGAATGTTTCATGAATTTGATGAAGCTTCGCCAAATTAAAACAACATTTGAATTATAACAGCTTTGTTCTTTAATATTTCAACCTCAGCAGTTTCTAACATATTTATAACTTGGATGAATTTGATAGGTATATCAAATACGGAATAAGCCCAATATTGGGGCCAAACAGAGAATTAATAGAATTTTATATGCCAGAGTCATTCAAGAAACTTAGAATAATAAAATAAATATGATAAAACGGTTCGTGTAATTTTGGATGGTACAGAAATTCCAGTACAAAAACCTGAAATTACTATTGCACAGCAGGCATCATGAGGCAACTATAAACACGGAAATTCACACTCAGTTGCTATGTTGAAATTTAAATCATATGCTTCTAATCTGAAATAAAAAGATTACTTGTAAATATTACTCGAAATTTAAAGAAATGTAATGCTTGTTAGCAATTTTTTGTAAGTTGCTATAAACTTTCTTGCCTGTTGTTTTGGCTTTTCTTCTCCGTAATACTTTTTTTATATGAGCTAAAGTTAGCATAGAATACATTGTTTGTCCGCAAAACCGAAAAAAATACAATCTAAGAAAGTAAAATCACGTAATACACAGTCAAGACAATATAAGCTCAAACTGACAATTGTTCCAAAGACTGAGCGCCATCTGTAATTCACTTTGCCTTCGCCTCCCCATTATTTCCACTCAGAGTATTAAAGATACTCTCTTAGAAACAATTAAAAAAAATAAGAAATAAATTATTTAATTTTTTTTATGGATATTTTAAGAATAGTTCAATGGAATGCTCAGAGTTTACCTGCACATAAATATTTATTATTAAATTTTTTGCAAGAGTATCAGATTCATGTAGCTTTAGTATGTGAAACATGGCTAAAGCCTCACATTCGTTTTAATATGAAAGGTTATAATATAATTAGATTAGATTCTGGTACAAGACATAATGGTGTAGCCATTTTAGTTCATAATAGTTTACAATTTGCTAAAATAGACACTTCTTTTGATGATTCAATTCAAAATATAGCTGTGCGATTGCAGTATGGCAACAAAGAAATTTCGCTTATGTCCTTGTATAGTCCTGGTAATTGTGATGTTTCATTTTCTAAAATAAAACTTAATAATTTAATTTCTAATTTACCGGGCCCTTTGTTGATTGCCGGCGATTTTAACGCACGGCACACAGCATGGGGTTGTAGTAATATTGATACACGTGGTCGTGATATTCTTGAAAGCATCGACGACAATAACTTGGTTCTTTTGAATGATGGTCAGTTGACAACTGTTGGTTCTAGTAGATGGCAAAGGAATGCTTTGGATCTTACTATGGTATCACCTTCTCTGGCATTGCAATGTGAGTGGTCGGTCCATGACGACCCTATGGGCAGCTATCATTTACCTGTAATTATAAACATCACTATTAGTAATAATAATAATGATTCATCTGATTATCTTTCACCTCCTACTTCTTACAATTTTCGTTTAGTAGACTGGCAAAAATATAGCAAAAACGTTGATTACTTATTACAAAATTTTTACATTGATCAAACTAATCCATTAAAATGTTATTCTAATTTGGTTGCGTTACTAGATCTTGCATTGCAGCAGTCAGCTATTATCAGCAATAGGTCTTTCTCTGTTGACCAATCAAATCAATCGGTTAGGAAATTTCAGTCCAGAATCCGCAAAAAACGTATACCACTACCATGGTGGAATAAAAATTGTGCAAAAGCAGTAGAAGATTGTAAAAAGGCATATATTGAGTTTAAAAACAGTCTTACAGAAGAAAGTTTTCTTAAGTTTAAAAGGCTACAAGCTGTTAAAAAATTGTTTTAAAAAAAGAAAGAAACTTAAGTTGGCTTTCATTATGTCAGTCACTAAATAGATCTACACCCATATCTAAAATCTGGAGGATTGCTAAGAGGTTTAATGGTCAACCTGTTTCTTTTAAAAATGTTTATACAGATTGGATTCCAGAATTTCTTAAAAAATATACACCAGATACTGTTGAGGCCCCTTTACAATATGTAAATAGTATTAATCCTGTACGTAATAGTAATTATTTATTAGCACCATTTAATTTTCAAGAATTTAAAAATGCAATTTTTTCACGACGAGATACAGCACATGGCCTCGATGGTATTCCTTATAAAATGTTAAAACATACTACAGATAATGCCAAAAATATCATTTTGAAAGTTTATAATTTGTTGTGGTCTACCTCTGCCATACCTCTGGATTGGAAAAAGGATTGTCTGGTTCCTATTCTAAAACCGAACAAAGATAAAACCAAAGCAAATTCATATCGGCCAATAGCTTTAACATCATGCATGGGAAAAGTGTTTGAACAACTTCTTAAACAAAGGCTTGAATTCTTCATTGAAAGTAATCATCTTTTACCTTCAAATCAGTTTGGTTTTCGTAGGGGTAGATCCTCTAGAGAGAGTATAGCACATCTTCAACTTGATATTTTTGATTCTCTCAAACAAGATAATGTTCTTATTGGTGTCTTCTTCGATGTCGTTGGTGCTTTTAATAATGTGAATCACCATATTTTAGCTGGTGAACTTCTTTCTCTTGGTATTCCTGAAAAATTGGTTAATTGGATTTTTGAATTTTTGCATGGTCGTGAGGTTTATGTGAAATCAAATAATCAGTTAATTGGACCAAGATATTCATACAGGGGTGTGTGTCAAGGGGGCATATTATCCCCATTGATATATATACTATATGTACATAAATTGAACTACATATTAGGTCCACAAGTAAAAAATTTGCAATTTGCTGATGACTTAGTTATTTACTTCTCTGGATCTGATATTCGACAAGTATCCTCTATAGTTAATTCTGCTCTTAAAAAATTAAATAATTATTTCAGTTACCTAAACTTAGATGTAAGTCCAGAAAAGTCTAAAGTTGTTGTGTTTGGTGAATGTGATTTTGATGTTGATATTGTATATAATAATATTAGTCTGCCATTGGAAAGTGAAGTCAAGTTCTTGGGTGTCATATTTGCTAATAACCTTTCTTGGAATAAATATATAGAATATTTGCTGGGTAAAGCCTATAAGGCATTCAATGTCATTAAAAGTTTATCAAAAATTGATCCTAAAATTCTATTAATGTTGTATAAATCAATTGTGAGGAGTCATTTTGAATATGGCTTTTTTTGTTTTGGGTCTGATCCCAAATTAGTAAAAAAATTAGATATCCTGCAGAATCATAATCTGAGATGCATTACTGGTGCTATGAAGACTACTCCCATTAACTCTTTGCAGGTGGAATGCAATATACCTCCACTTCAATTCAGATTCAAATTTTTAAAATCAAAGTTTTTGTTAAAACTACTTTCACTGTCTACTCATCACCTACTCAGAAAAATTGAATTTCTCTATACAACATATTCTCCTTTGAATGTACCCCGAATCCCCTATCTGTTTCATGACTTCTCGGATATCGTAGAGTTCAATCAGCAGTATAACATTCATAAAACTGAGAATAATTGGATATGTTACACAGGATCTTATGATACACATTTTTGTGACCTGAATATCCACATTCACCCTGATTTAAAGAATAAAGAAGAAGTATATGAAATTACTGATAATTTCCCTCAGCATAGACATATCTATACAGATGGTTCCAAAAATAATGATAATGTTTCGATGGCTGTTTACATACCTTATTTGAAAACGGGTCATGGAATTAAACTCCCGGGCCAAATGAGCATATTTTCCGCGGAGTGTCTTGCTATTCTTGCTGCGCTACAGTTTATTGAGGAGAACACCCAAGAATGCACTCAATGGTTAGTCCTAACAGACAGCATGAGCTGTCTCAAAGCTTTGCAAAATACCAGATTTGATACCGGATGTAACTATATTCTACAAGATATTAAAACAACCTACTTCAAGCTCAAAAGTAATAATATTGATATAGTTTTTATGTGGGTTCCGTCGCATATTGGAGTATCTGGAAACGAAAGTGCCGATAAGTTAGCTAGAGCCATTACAAATGACGCCGCAAATGTCAACATTGACATTAAAAATGTTGCTATACCGTACTCTGATTTACTACCAAGACTTAAACTTTTGTCAAAACAAGACTGGTCCACTCATTGGCAAGAAACTCTAACAGTAAAAGGAACTTGGTATGCGAAGATTAATAATGTTCTTGGCTGTCGTCCTTGGTTCACAAAATCAGCAGAATACCATAGCAGAAAGTTTTATACTATCCTAACACGCCTGAGATTTGGACACTGTCGATTTAACTCACATTTACATAGAATGCGTATTATCACATCTCCAACATGCACTGAATGCAATTTAGGTGTGGATCAGACTCTTAATCATATATTTTTTGATTGCCCTGCTTACAACATTCAGAGATTAGTCCTGGTGGACAGATTATTAGAAATATATAAGACATCTTATAGCATCCCGCGCGACATTCAAGACATTCTCACAAATCCTGAAACTTATAAGGATTTATACAACTTTGTTGTATCATCGGATTTGGAACTATAAACATGGATAAGACTTTGAAGATTTATATCACACTGAAGATGACAAGGAAAATGGAATAGGAAGTGGCTACGGCCTTATATAACCCGGACACAGAAAAAGAAAATTGAAGAAGTGGCTTTGGCCTTACATTACCTGGACACGGAGAAAATAATAATTAAAGAAGTGGCTTTGGCCTTACAAAACTCAATTACAGAAAAATGAAATCTAGAGGCTGGAATTCTTGTAGTTGAAATTATTTTAAATAAGACAATGGCTGTATGGCTCTGCCTTTGCCTTTCCCAACTGACGGGAAGAAGATATAAAAAAAAAAAAAAAAAATGAAGTGTCGAGAAAAAAAGCGCGGGAACGTTTGACGGGAGTGACGGTCTTTTCAAACAAATAAAACTAAAAAATATTTAATTGTTGCAATTTGTATATAATTTGTATAAAAAAGGTGTAAATAATCAATATTTCATTGTTGTAAATAAAATAAAACTGTAAATATGGGGAAGAAGAGTGGGCGAAAACGAAAGAAAAAACTTGAAGACGGGAGTGGAGGCGAAGGTGGAGAGTCCGACTTCAGTGATACCTGCTCCACGAAGTCCCTGGAAGAAAAAATGGAAGAGGATAAGTACAAAGATTTTAGAATCCCAAATTATGTTCGGTTTTATCCAGAACAAGGCGGCAATTTTGAATATGTTGTATTCATAGAGAGTACGAAAAGTGACCAACCTATAGGCAACCGTGACATGATGTCATTGGCTAATTGTTTAAAGAAATACAACAAGGGCGTCAAACAATTGCAAAGAATTAACAAACACAAGATTGGAGTAATTTTTGAGCGGCCAGGCCTGGCTAATGCGGCACTACAAAATAAAAAATTTTTGGACGCTTACAGTTTGGCTGCCAGCATCCCTGCGGCGGCCAGCGAGGTAACAGGAGTAATTACACATGTACCAATAGATTTATCAAATGAAATGATTTACTCCGCACTGACTACAACCAAAAATATTGTGAGTATTAGGCGATTCATGAGAAGGTCAAAGATGGATAATGGGCTAATCAAATTAGAACCCACAAAAACAGTTTCAATTACTTTTTCGTGCCCGGTGCTTCCTGAAAGCGTCGATCTCAACAGCTGGCGCTTCGAGCTGCGTCCTTACATTCCTCCAGTGAAGCAGTGCCTCAAATGCTTGAGGTATGGGCATATTGCCAAATATTGCAAGAACTCCGAACGCTGCTCCATATGTGGTGAGTCTCATAATTTTAAATTCTGCTTGAAATCACCTGAAGAAGCCATCTGTTGTCACTGCAAGGGAAATCATGTTGCCATCTCATCACAATGTCCTGTTAAGAAAGAGAAAATACAATTAAATAGAGAAAAAGCTCAAAGCAAAACATATTCTGCTGTATTAAACGAGAAGTCATTCCCTCCTCTGAAACAAAATCCCATTGAAATGCTAGCTTCACTCCTGAATTCTGATCAAATACTGAATATGGTTGTTGAGTCTGTTGTTAAATTGATAACAATGAATAAAACTAATGATACAATTATTTCCACTCAGAGTATTAAAGATACTCTCTTAGAAACAATTAAAAAAAATAAGAAATAAATTATTTAATTTTTTTTATGGATATTTTAAGAATAGTTCAATGGAATGCTCAGAGTTTACCTGCACATAAATATTTATTATTAAATTTTTTGCAAGAGTATCAGATTCATGTAGCTTTAGTATGTGAAACATGGCTAAAGCCTCACATTCGTTTTAATATGAAAGGTTATAATATAATTAGATTAGATTCTGGTACAAGACATAATGGTGTAGCCATTTTAGTTCATAATAGTTTACAATTTGCTAAAATAGACACTTCTTTTGATGATTCAATTCAAAATATAGCTGTGCGATTGCAGTATGGCAACAAAGAAATTTCGCTTATGTCCTTGTATAGTCCTGGTAATTGTGATGTTTCATTTTCTAAAATAAAACTTAATAATTTAATTTCTAATTTACCGGGCCCTTTGTTGATTGCCGGCGATTTTAACGCACGGCACACAGCATGGGGTTGTAGTAATATTGATACACGTGGTCGTGATATTCTTGAAAGCATCGACGACAATAACTTGGTTCTTTTGAATGATGGTCAGTTGACAACTGTTGGTTCTAGTAGATGGCAAAGGAATGCTTTGGATCTTACTATGGTATCACCTTCTCTGGCATTGCAATGTGAGTGGTCGGTCCATGACGACCCTATGGGCAGCTATCATTTACCTGTAATTATAAACATCACTATTAGTAATAATAATAATGATTCATCTGATTATCTTTCACCTCCTACTTCTTACAATTTTCGTTTAGTAGACTGGCAAAAATATAGCAAAAACGTTGATTACTTATTACAAAATTTTTACATTGATCAAACTAATCCATTAAAATGTTATTCTAATTTGGTTGCGTTACTAGATCTTGCATTGCAGCAGTCAGCTATTATCAGCAATAGGTCTTTCTCTGTTGACCAATCAAATCAATCGGTTAGGAAATTTCAGTCCAGAATCCGCAAAAAACGTATACCACTACCATGGTGGAATAAAAATTGTGCAAAAGCAGTAGAAGATTGTAAAAAGGCATATATTGAGTTTAAAAACAGTCTTACAGAAGAAAGTTTTCTTAAGTTTAAAAGGCTACAAGCTGTTAAAAAAATTGTTTTAAAAAAAGAAAGAAACTTAAGTTGGCTTTCATTATGTCAGTCACTAAATAGATCTACACCCATATCTAAAATCTGGAGGATTGCTAAGAGGTTTAATGGTCAACCTGTTTCTTTTAAAAATGTTTATACAGATTGGATTCCAGAATTTCTTAAAAAATATACACCAGATACTGTTGAGGCCCCTTTACAATATGTAAATAGTATTAATCCTGTACGTAATAGTAATTATTTATTAGCACCATTTAATTTTCAAGAATTTAAAAATGCAATTTTTTCACGACGAGATACAGCACATGGCCTCGATGGTATTCCTTATAAAATGTTAAAACATACTACAGATAATGCCAAAAATATCATTTTGAAAGTTTATAATTTGTTGTGGTCTACCTCTGCCATACCTCTGGATTGGAAAAAGGATTGTCTGGTTCCTATTCTAAAACCGAACAAAGATAAAACCAAAGCAAATTCTTTCAAACATTTCAAACATCTGAAGATAAAATAACAGCGTTAAGACTATATAAGAGGTCGCCCACTTGCTACAGACTATTGCGCCGAATGTTTTGCCTTCCTGCACCCAGCACTTTAAAAACAATTCTGAAGAAATGTAATTTAAAAGTTGGTATAAATGATGAAATATTTTTGATAATCAAGAAATTCATTTCAAAATACCAAGACATAGATAATGAATTTGTCCTGATGTTTGACGAAATGTCATTAAAAAAGCATCTACACTATAATATAAAAGATGATAATATTGAAGGCTATCAAGATCACGGTTCGCAAGGCAGATCGTCACAACCTGTTTCTTATGCCCTTGTTTTCATGGTTGCTGGAATAAGAAAAAAAATAAAGCAGCCTATTGCATATTATTTATCCGGCGCTTCTGTCACTGCAGATAGATTAACGGTGCTTATAAAAGAGGTAAGCTATAAATTGCTGCAATTAATATCACTATCAAAATATCTAGTCTTAGAATTACAACTAAGCCACCAAACATTGACCATAGTAAAAGATTGCACTGTGAAAGATTGAGCTTCTTGTGATTTAGCAAATTAATTCACAATTTGGTATCTTTTCCTCATTGCATTTGATTGTATTTTTTCAGGTTCTAAAAAAATTACATGAATATGGCATAAATATAGCTTCCACTGTGTGTGATATGGATGGAGTGAATAGACGCGCTCTAACACTTTTAGGAGCAACTGCTTCCAAACCTTTTTTTGAATATCAAAACAAAGAAATTATCACACTTTTTGATGCACCTCATTTAATTAAGTGCTTCAGAAACTTGTTTCTTAAATATGACATCAAATGCAATGTTGATGTTACATCTGCTCAAGGAAATAAAGGAGCAGGTATGTATGGTATCAAATGTTTAAATGAATTCAAATGATAGATGCTATCGGAAACCTCATTTTTTTGTATTTTAATTTCAAACCATATTTTTTTCAGGTTTAGCAAGTTGGAGCCACATTCGTCAATTCTATGAGTCGGACAATGCCAATAACAATTTTGTATTTGCACCCTCCCTTAAACAAGAACACCTCAACCCAAATACCAAACAGAAAATGAAAGTGAAATTAGCAGTCCAAGTTCTCAGTCATACAGTTGCAGCTGGCATGTTCGCAAAAATATCCCAAGGTATTTTTTTTTTGCTTATTTGAATTCTGTGAAGAATTGATCAAAGTATTTATTTATAATCGGGCAACAATGGCAAACTATACAGGGTTATTTGTAAAATACCAACAACCTCGCAGGAGTAGATTAGTAAACAACATTACATGTTGTTGTATATGATGTTACTAATTTTGTTCTACGACTTTTCCAAAAACAGACAAAAAAAAGACTTCCTACAAAACTCGATCAGCTATTTGGAGATTTGTGTGGAGAGTCGAACTTTTTTGTCTCTTTTGGTAAAAGTTGTAGAACAATTGTTATATATGATGCTAGTAATCTACTCCTGCGAGATGTTGGTGTTTTACAAGTAAACCTGTATATGGATGTTTCTTTCTACTAGGACAGGTTGGACAGCTTACCATTAATAATAATAGAAAATAATATAATAATTTATTTCCCAGAATATGGTAGTATACATTGATGACATAATATAATATAAGATCAGCATATTCTGCCTCCGTTGGGTGTGGAAATCTGTTAGTACTAAATATAAAACTTAAACTTGGAAATCAATTCTTAAAAACATTAATCATTAACTATTACATTTATTTTTCATTACCCATTATTCATTTCATTTCATTATTCAATTCATTAGATAAGCCATGGTGATTTCCCACTATTCATTATTCCTAGCTGTTTGAGTGTTTGTTTAATTTTGCTATGTCTCTGATCTGTGATATTGTCAGTACCCTAATAAAACAGTTTTTTCTGAGATATCTTCAATGTACAGACCAGACCAGACATTCACATATTCTATTTGTTGCAGGTGAATTAACACAAGATGCAGTCGTTACTGCTGATTTAATTTCTAAAATGGACAAGCTGTTCGACACATTAAACAGTGACTCGGCCGATCTGCGGAGAGGGAAACCATATGCTACCAACATTAAGGCATCTTCTCCTCATTTAGGATTTATAAAAGAAATGAAGGCGTTTATTCAGAATATTGAATTCGTTGGTGCAGCACGCTCGCCACCGTCACAAGAAGGCTGGCAGTGGACATTAAACGGCGTTGAAAGGTTGTGGCAAATTCTTCAAAAAAAGCATAAAGATTTAAAAAGCCTAGCCACAAGGAGGCTGCAACAAGATCCTTTAGAAAATTTATTTGGATGCATTCGTGGGAATTGTGGTGCAAATTGCAATCCTACAAGTGGCCAATTTGTAGCAGGCTTAAAAACTGCAATTTTGAGCAACCTGTCCCACATAAGCAGTGGAAATAATTGTGAAGTCGATGAAAATGACGCAATAATTGACAATTTTAAAACATTTTTAAAAGAAAAAAATCAGCATGCTGACTCTGAAGAAGAAACAATTTCTTCAGTGACGACATGGCCACAATTAGGCGATGGAGACATGAACATGTTTGATGAATGTGGTGGTGAAACACGGGCATGCACATATGTATGTGGTTACATTATAAGAAAATTAAAACGAAACTGCCAAGTTTGTATGTCAATTTTCACCACCACTGAGCGAACATCAATGCATATATTCACTAAATTTAAAGAATATGTTGACAGTAAAGAAGTGTTAGTATATGCCAATAAAGATTTTGTGCTCTGTGTAGAACAGTGTGCCACCGCAGTAAACATTTTTTTAGAAAATAATGCATACAAGGAACAGTTATTAAAAGAATTAATTATATTTTTGAAAGATCAAATAAATTTTGATTTTTTAAATAATTGCACGGAGCATAAAGACTGTAATTTTAATTACATTGTAAAAACTGTTGCCCTAATAATAATTAAAAGGTTCTGCATACTTAAGAATAGAACGTTTGCACAATTTTCATCTAAAATTGCACTTAAAAAGAAAATCAATATTTTAAAACATCAGTAAAAATCTGATTTGATGTGTAAAATCTGATTTAAACCAATGTAGAGTAAATGTCTTTATATAACATTAATCAAATTATTGCTTTACTTACCAATTAACATTTAAAAACTAGTTTTATTTTACATTTTTATTTACCTTTAAACCAACCTAGCAAGATTGTTTACTTTTTCTCTATATTGAATTGGAACAGATTATTTAAACTAATGTTTTAGATTCTAATGGGGAATGTCTGAGAAAAATCTAATTGGCTGAATATTTTTTATAGGTAGGAATAAGCTCCCTTAGTAATAGAAAAAAGTGTCAAAATTTTCCGTTGCGTAAAAAATTAAAAAAATTAAGTCCTCGGACATTCCCCATTACCCCAAAATAACGTTTTAACTAAGAAATTTCATATAATTGATTAGTAATGTATAGCAGAAGCTTTTAAAGAATTCTACATGCGCCAACTAACACAACAAAATAGTTACATTAATTTTATATTATGTATCTTTCAATCCAGGTTAAAAGTTATTAATAGAAACAAGCAGATGATGATGATGACAAGCAGATGCCTTGAACTCTTCAATACTTTGCATCCTTTTTATTATTGGTTTCAAAACAAAAGAGGTCACTTTTGGTTTAATCCATGCAGCATGTATGTTTTTCAATTGCTAACCAAATGGTTTGATAGCTACTTCCTAGCAGAACTCAGTCGGATCAAATGAATATAATTTATGTAGTAAAATTAATGTCTAATGTAGCAAAACATAAAGTGTAAAAAAATTGCAGAATTTTGGTTGCAATTATTGATTTTGTGGAGTTCTGCCAGGAACCATACTTTTCAGCAGGACACATTTCGTTTTACGATTTTATAAGGATATGTTATGTAAAAAATATAATGTATTACTAATTATATTTCATGAAACATTAATTTGTACCCAACTGAGTTTCATAATATCATAAAATTTAAATAAAACATGTTTTAAAATTTACTTCTATACTATCGTTACTACAAATGGTGACAATATAACATATTAAAAACATGTTTTAATTGTCATCATATTATAGTAAAGAATTGTATTTATTGTAAACAATTTCCTCAGTTGCGTACTTACCGAATTATACGTTAATTTTATTCATTTATTTGATTTATTTACTTAATCCGTAGCAGTGTAATTCTATATTACATATAAGTAATATTATCTATGTAAGAATGTATTTTTTTAATTTCTGAAAATAAATTATATTTTAATAATATCTAGGAATTTTCTTTCAATCCTTTCCTTCAAATTTATCCGTCCTGTACTACAGAACTAAACTTAAGTAATGCACTTATCTAGTGTGTACTTAAGTTTAGTTCTGTAGTACAGGAATAAATGGTTTATTTAGTAGTCAAAAAGATACAAAACAATTTGAATTTCCCGCTTTATCAAAAAAGACAGGGCGGGGGCGCTCAACAGAGGGCGCTTGTGAATGTACTATTTTTTTTGTATGTAAGTTGACGTTCTTCTCCCCTGAGTAATTGTGTTCTGTGCTGACGGGAAGAAGATATTAAAAAAAAAAAAAAAAATGAAGTGTCGAACAAGGTTTTTATTGAAATTCAGTTTTTCAATACCTACGTATTTCACGTAAACCACTCATAAATGGCAATTTAATTTAGTTCCTTTTGTGAATATATTTGACATTTATTTATATAACGTTACTGTTTCCGTGAAAATCGATATTGATATTATAGGTTATAATACCTATTGTGCGAGCATCAGCACATGTTTATCTTAATGTGGATTTAATTTGAAACCCTTCAAACATGAATGATTCATCAGAAACGAACACCAAGTACAAAGATGGTGTAAACAGAAATGCCAGACTGATCGTAAGGAATATACCTTTCAAAGCTACCGAAGAAAGTTTGAAGGAGCATTTCTCTCGGTTTGGCACGGTAGAAGAGGTAAAACTACTGCGTAAGCCCGATGGAAAGCTTGTGGGATGTGGGTTCGTGCATTTTACTCATGTTCCTATGGCTAATGATGCTCTGGTGGCTACTAATAAAAAACGTTTCTTGGGTGAGCACCTACATTAACTATTTTTAAATAAGTACAGTAGAATTCATATATAACGACTTCGCTTATAACGACTAACCTATTTTAGAGACGATAATGTTTACTCAAGTTGGGTTTTATAGCTAGGTACTAAGAAATTATGACCGTTTAGTGCGACTTCGGTTTAAGCGCATCCACTATTTATGATAGATAATATATCCGGTTAAAACAAACGACGCGCAATTTTTTTTTTACACAAACTATGCACAGATACCTGGTGTCCCCACCCCCCACACTTCTCATCTCCTTATTGGTGCGCATAAATCACACAGTGTTTGTCAACTGTTAGGACAAGTTTATAAAGCTCAACAAAATGAGTTCTCTTAAGAGAGCAAAAGTGCAACTAAACATCAATTAGAAGTTGTTGTTGTATTAATGTACGTACTTAAGAAATAATCCTGCCGTTTTGTGCGTCATCGATTAGTACGACATAATATCGCCAGTCCCTTAAAGGTCGTTATGTCTGGATTCTACTGTATCTATAACTATTATTCCATCCAACTTTCTTATGATCTCCAGATATTACCTATCTCCTTGTTTAATATTGAACAAATTTGCTAAGAAATTCTATTTTAATTAAATAATGTCTCTGAAATTTTACCACAGCCTATCAACAACCACTAAAAGTTCACTATTCAGGAATTGCCGATCAACATATCAGTACAAAAGTTTTGACTTTTACTGAACTAAATATTATAGACTACTTTAACTATCTTTATGGTGGTCCTAGTTAAACTATTGACTGTTTATCCTTACTTGTCCCTTCATAAAGATTCATATGTCGGTCGGAGAGTCAGGTTCATCAGGACATCTTTTAAATATAAATCCTTACTAATATTATAAATGCGAAAGTCCATTTGTTTGTTACGCCTTCACGTCTTTACTACTAAACCGATCGTCATGAAATTAGCATACACGTTGTCAGGAGTACAGAGAAGGACATAGTGTAACTTTTCGATGGATAGCAAAAAACTTTCCACGCAGACTAAGTCGCGGGCGGCCGCTAGTCATTATATAAAAGTATGTTCTATTAAATCAAATTGTCTCTAATAATAGTAATTAATAATTTCTATCATAATCTATGTGTGAAAAACTTTTATTGTATTGTATTTTATAATTGTTTTTTTTTCAATAATGAGTTGGTTGAAGGTTGTTGGTTTGCCAAACAAGACAAAGATAAACAGATTGTACCTGTACACAAAATAACAGCATTTAATTCATCATGACCTGAGCAGTCGCTGTTGTCCAGAAAACAATGGAAAATCTATTGTGTCTTTTCCAGGCGTTGGCGAGTTAATACTGATTGTTGTCTATCTACCTATACTGTATTTTTTTTCAGACCGGCCCTTGTCTGTGGCTTGGGCAGTACCAAAGCATAAATATGGTGAGCAAGAGCAGAAGGAAGATCCTGAAAGAAATGTTAAAAAACAAAAGAGAGACACAACTAACAATGTTATTGAAGTTAAAGGTATTTCAAACTGTTATGTCTTTAAAATGTTGAATAAGGTTTCTCATTTGTTGGTGCAGCAGTCAGGCGCGGTCGCAGCCTGAAATTTTGGGGGGGGTCACTAAAAAATAATAATACAATTGCTTTTTTTTATTGGCCGGTTTTAGCACTACCAGCGCCCTGGGCGATATTTCTACGGGGCGCCCCCTATATGCGATTCCAAGATTTTCAATTTTGCTTGTTTGCCTTTTTCCGCCTCAAAAACCGCCGCGCAGCGCGATTTTTAGTCAGTTTCATCTACTAATCTTGCTTATTTATAGTAAAGAAAAACGGCCGCGCAGCGCGATTTTTAGGCAGTTTCAACTATTAATCTTGTAATCTTGCTTGTTCATAGTAAAAAAAAAGCCGCGCAGCGCGATTTTTAGTCAGTTTCAACTTTTAATCTTATAACCTTGCTTGTTTATAGCAAAAAAATGGCCGCGCAGCGCAGTTTCTAGTCAGTTTCATCTGCTAATCCTCTAATTTTGCTTATTACAGTAAAAAACGCCACGCAGCGCGATTTTTGGTCAGTTTCATCTACTAATCTTGTAACCTTGCTTGTTTATATTAAAAAATGGCCGTGCAGCGCAGGTTTTAGTCAGTTTCATCTGCTAATCTTTTATTACAGAATAAAAACTACCGCGCAGCGCGATTTTTAGTCAGTTTCATCTACTAATCTTGTAATCTCGCTTGATTATAGAAAAAAGTCAGTTTCATCGACTAATCCTGCTTGTTTATATTAAAAAATGGCCGCGCAGTGCGATTTTTAGTCAGTTTCATTCGTCGCTTCGTCGCTCATCACCAGGCAACAATTAAATGCGATTGATAGTCGACCGGTGGTCGGGCGTTTTCGGCGCCCCACACACGAGGGCGCCCAGTGCAGTCGCACCGCTTGCACCGCCCTACTGTCGGTACTGTATAGAAGATTTTTCTATTTGACGTGTACGATTTTGGGGGGGGGGTCATGTCCCCCGTGACCCCCCCTTCGGACCGCGCCTGGCAGCAGTACAGATTCTGTACGAATCCGTACCGCGTCATGCTGATGTTGCGCCGACAAATGAGTATAGGCTCTAACTTTTCTTCCAAGCAACATAACACTTATTTTCTTTACTCAGCTAAGTAATTTTTATTTATTGTTGTTTTAATCTGTAGATGAAGACTTAGGGGAAACTGAAGAAAACAAACAGAAAAATAAAGCAAGAGTAAATCGGAATGCCCGCCTTATAGTCCGCAATGTATCTTTCAAAGCCACAGAAGAATCTCTGAAAGAACATTTCCAACCTTACGGAGATATATTAGAAGTGAAATTACTTAAAAAGCCTGATGGAAAACTTGTTGGATGTGCTTTTGTTCACTTCAAGAATGTACCAATGGCCAAAAAAGCTCTGCTAAATACAAACATGAAAGCATTTTTGGGTAAGTTAGATGAATCATCTTTTTTATATTATTATTATATTTACAATTTGTACTCGGTTTGGTTGGTGGTAGGGCTTATTTCAAGTCCACCTGGCTAGCTACCACCATCTTACCTAAGTGTGACGTCATAACAACAATTTAAAAATTGTTGTGTTCCGGCAGTTAGAGGTAGCCAGTATTCCGGGTGTAGTGCGATTCCACCTTCGGCGTTATCGTCATCTAACATTAGGTGAGATGAAGGCGAAGCACTATCCCGTTGTGTATATAAAAAAAAAGTAAAAAAAAAACCCCCCACCCCCTCCGAAATAAAACCATGGATATAATTACTAAGTAAAATTATTATTTTTTCAAGCATTAAATATGGACCCTTTCCTACCTATGCATGGACTACTTTTATTATTTAAAAATATGTCTGTCCCAGTGACCAGTTAAAAAAAATTCAATCTTACTATAAAAATAACCATTTCGTTACATAAAACAAAAATTACCATTTAATTGTTTAAAAAAACAACATAAATAGACAATGTTTGTGAACAGGCAGACCAATATCAGTGGATTGGGCAGTCGCAAAGGATAAGTACATGCAGCATATCGTAAACCAACAAGTAGAAATGGAGAATGAAGTTAAGAAAGAGGACTCGGACAGTGATGATGATGGACCTCCACTAAATATCTCCGCTGATGAACTAAAGGAAGAAGTCAAAAGTGAGTTTTAGCACTGTGAAACATTGCATCAACTAAATAATAAGATAGTTTATGTTTCTTGCTCATTTCTTTAAGTCTATAATGTCTGGAATGTCCACTTCCCAGAATGTCTAGATCTCAGAATGTCCATATCCCGGAATGTCCACTTCCCAGAATGTCCATATCCCAAAAAGTCCAGATCCCAGAATGTATAAATCCCAAATAAGCCAACAAAATTGTATATGATGGATAAAAAACAACTGCAGTCAGTCATATTGCAAGTATAATAAAAAAACAATAAACATTTAAAATTTAGGGAATTGTTGTTATTAGTATTCCGGGATATCTACATTCTGGGAATGTATATTCTGGAATTTGGACATTTTGGGCATTGGAAGTTCTGGAAATAATTTTGCAAATTTTACTTTTCAATCAAAATAGGTGAGTCAGAAGATTCCGATGATGACGATAAAAAAGATGTTAAAGCAAGTGATGATGAAAGTGAAAAGAGTGATAATGAGTCGGATGATGATGATGAAGGTGAAGAAAGCGAGGACAGTGAAGAAGAAGATGAAGAGGACGATGAACAAGATGATGCTCAGAGTCAAACCAGTACTCAAGCTGAGTGGAAACGGTTGGTTTACAATTTGTTTATTTAACCCATCAACGCCTGGAATTTTTTTTTTTTTTTTTTTTTTGTTTTGTTGGCTTATCTGCGATCAGTCTCTTGACTATGAGCAGATGTGATGTAGTCAAATTGTCTTGCAGGAAGAGTACTCCACTGAGTGCCCCTCCATTCCTTATTTTTCTATCATTCGCCTGACAGTGACAGCTCAATGATGTGTTGTCGTTTAAGCCTCTTGGGGTAATTTATAGTGGTCAATTGCGCTGCCAGGCGGTTGGGATGTGTGCTAAGGCGGTTTTTGTACTTGGTTGAGTACAGTTTAATTTCCTCATTGACCGAGTTTATCTTGAGTTCAGCATGCAGCTCAGTAGTCTTAATAAACCACGGCGCATTAGATAAATTTCTGAGAATGCCATTCTGTGCCCTCTGTACTATTTCAATGTTGGAGTTACAGGCTGATCCCCATAGCTGTATGCCGTATGTCCAGATAGGTTTTAGGACGACCTTGTATATCAGGAGTTTGCTGTCTGTGCTTAACACCGAGTTTCTTCCGAGCAGCCATTGTAGGTTTCTGTATCTGAGGTTAAGCTCATCTCTCTTTTTTTGTAAGTGCTTTTTCCATGTCATTCTCCGATCCAAATGCATACCAAGATATTTAACTGTATCGTTGTGTGGTAGACGTTTTCCTTCTAGCGTTACAGGTGGACAGTCTCCTTTACCTGGAAAATGAGACACAATAGATCTTCTACTGTTGTCCAGACGCCGGCGTCTGTGCGGGCATTGATCAATTAATAGCTTGTCAGTCAGGCTATCGTGATGTAGTGTCAGTTGGGAACGAAATAGTTCTAGGTTTTGCGTAGCCAACACCACCGCACCGTGTGATTAGTACTATCGACAATACTTCCGCTTTACCACTCCTAAGATTAAAATCGCTAGCACGCCGCGCCGTCAATACGTTTAGTTCGTGCACAGGGGCGCGCGCACACGAATTCATCTGCAAAGAGGCAAAGCACGTGAGTTGTCGATCGTACACCTAGACTTGATTGCTGCTGATGCTTGCAATAATATTTGAGTGTCAAGCAGTAAACATCTGTAATTATTCATCAATATGCTAAAAATCTAACCTTTTTATTAACTTTAATATCTGCTAATGGTAAAGTTTTATTATTGAAGAAGTAGGTATCTTTTTATTAAAAAGTTCGGTGACGAAGTGGTTTAGCGCCATGCAAGTTTAGTTTAGTTTAGTGCCTCTGCGATCGCCTTTCGCAAGGGTCGGTCATGGGATGGGTGTCTTAAAATTGATTATCTCGAGTTTCTCCATGCTTCGGAAGGCACGTTAAGTTGTTGGTCCCGGCTGCATTTGTTGTCGTTAACACCCACCAATTGCATTGAGCCAGCGTGGTGGATTACGGCCCAACCTCCTGTGCCCCAGCAGTGGAGACATTAAATTAAAAATGGCTGATGTTGATTGTACATTTCAGCACGAAGCTAAACGATGCAGAAGACGGTCTGACGGTATTCCTAACGAACATTCCGTTCAGCGTAGACGATCATCAGCTACGGCAGTTTGTCGAAAAGACCGCTCCAGTGTCCTACGCGCTCGTGTGTGTCGATCGTCTGACGGAGCACTCCAAGGGTTCCGGCTTCGTCAAGTTTACGGTAGGTCACATCATTATAATGAGGCGATTCCCACATAGGCTTGCCAACCCTACTATATAATATAGTATCCTACTATATTGAGGGCTCGCCTGCTATATTTTTTGGAAAAATATGTAGTAGCTAGGCAAAGCTACTATATTTTTCATGTGAAAAAATTAAACAAAAGCAACAAAAAATATAACTTATATGCACAATAAAAAATGTTTAGTAAGTACTTAAGTAAGTATGAAAAATGCAACTTCTTTAAAATCCTCCATACAAAACGGCAACCTACTATATTTTTTTGGACTTTTTCGCCATCTACTATATTTTTACACTAATAATCTTGAAAATATTATATTTGATGCAAAAAAAGTTGGCAACCCTATTCCCACAGGGACAGGGGACCCTCCGGGCCAACCGGGGCGGTACATGAGGGCAAGTATCTAATTTTTTGTGGGTATTCCCCCCTGCCGAGGTCCCATCGAGCCACGGCTGGGTGGGACCACGGGAGGCGGTCGTGGAGGGAGCCGCAACGTTGAATGTTGCGGTCCCATCCTGGCGATTCCCATAATACGTTCACCTACAAGTGGGGGATGGGTAAATGCATTTTTTCTCGGTATAAAAAAAAAAGATCACATTATCATTCCTGTCCTTATCCCGGCTTGTTCAGTCGCAGTACAGATTAGCCAAAAATAATAATAATTGAATAAAATGGTACTACAAATTTCAGTACAAGATATAGTCGGTGTTGCAAAGTTATTCTTGATTTTGACGTGTTTGCATAGAAAGTGGCGCATAAAAAGTTGTCAACTCTTTATGGTCAAGCTGTAGATCCTTCTCTTCCATTCTTTCCTGTTATCTGTTCTTCAAGCTAATTCAATGAATGAGGATCAGTAATGATTTTTGTTTAGATGATTAACTGTAGAATTTTTTTTACGATATCTCTTAAACCTGAGAAGTTATAAGAGCTAAAACACAGATTTTTCGGGGGTCCCTATGACGTCATCGCGACGTACGCGAACCTTATGTCGTACGTGATAAAGCACATATTGCATTGAGCTTCGCATTTCCTTCAAACCCTTTTAACTCAACCATTTCTAAACGGATTTCAATTTTTTTTTCACTAGGATTCATAGCTATCAATATGTGTTTATATTATATCAATAAAACTATAGGATTCAAACCTGTTAATCCTCATTACTGTCTCCGTTTTCTTTATTATAGTAACGCATAATTGCATCATAATAAATGAACAACTGTTAAAATGACCACCAAAACGCAATGGCTTCGAGCAACAAAGGCTTCGTTTTTCACGAAGGGAGATGCCTTAGCGATTAAACTCTATTCAAATTATTCTGGCATTTTTTGCGGGGGGGGAAAATGCACACAAGTGCAGTTCCGCATACCCACATACAAAAACAACACTGTAATGACGACACTCACACATAAAAAATAAAACAAAACAGCAAAAATTTGTGTACGGATGAGTCACACATCAAAATATGACACGTTTTTGACATAAAGGGCTGGGCTCAACTGTCGATGCAGCAATATCGATAAATTTTGAAAAAGGAATAAAGGTAAAAAACTCAAATTTACGTACTTATTAATCTTTATTATTTTAATTATCTTTATTTATCGGTTAAATCATTATTTACATCATTATCTCATCATCTCATCTTATTAACAACATTAGATATCTTGTGAAGTATTTCATTAATTTTAATATGTAAAAGACAATCAGTTAGGCGATTGCGTAAAGTCAATCGTATTCATTTGACAGTTCATATTGTATCATAACATATGTCATCCCATATTAAAAAACAAATTACATCCGATGGAATACGATATGAACTGTCTGATCAAAAAAAATGTGTTCCGGCAGTTAGAGTTTTAAGTTTCATAGACGAAAAAAAACATGTACCCCCTGTACCCGGGTTGATTTTTTTTTATATTATAGCTACGTTTATATAAATCAATTTTAAAGTGGTTTGAAGCAGCAACCTAAAGCAACCTATTTACTTTTTTTTTAGAAAACCAAGTGTCCATGCCGAGAAGGGAGTTTTATGAAGAATGGTTGAAACACCATAAAAATGATAAAATTTTTGTTTATTCAATTATATTTCTGTAAAATTAGAGTTAAAAGAGGCAACAGAAGAATGCATAAGAAATATAAAATTAAACATATCTCGGGTTTCTTCGAAATTATCAGAAAAATGGCTGCAGTGTGGAAAAAATCGTGAAAATTTTAACGATTCTTAAGTTTAGTGCAATCGGCCATACGTGATGTGAGTTTGGTTTCAAGTTTTGAAAGTGATTCCGATTTTGATTGATACTTATGTCAAAAAACAAATAAATATATAATTTATAAAAGTATTCAGTATTTGGTTAAGTAGGTTAATATCGTATAAACCAGCCGGGCTAGGATGAGCGCCGTGACTATTTCTCGACATTTATCTCGCGATATCTGTCGCGCTCACATGAATGCAGAGCAAATCATGCAAAAATCTTGCAATAAATTTGACGCAGAATCAGTGCCAGATTGACCAAAACTTTATCGACAAACATTATTATAACGGTAACATCACTAAGTTGCCCATCGCCGAGAACTCGGATTTATCTAGCGACAGATTTGAAATTTGTACGGACGAGCCATGGACTAGTAGATCCGATGTCACTGAACAAATTTGACAACTAATCAAGAAAAAAATATACGAATTTAATGTTTTAATGTAAACAAATAGCAATAATACGATAAAAAAATACTTTCATGTAAAATGTAACACCGTCTTTTTGTATACTTGATGTTCCAGACCTCTTTTAACAGCATAAAACTCATCAATTCGACATTTTAAACAGAGCAGCGTTCACATGCGCGACTGGACTCGGTCTAGAAAGAAATCCGGGCGCAACTGGTTTTACTAACGCGTATGCCCATTTGGGCTTGTACTTCGGCAGAGGGGAAACGCTTCGTATGGCTTCTCTTTCTGTAGAAGCCCGTCTTACTCTAAGCGCAATGGGGTTTACTCTGGGTAGTTCTGTCTCTGGAGACCTGTCAAAAGTTTTATTTATAACCAAAACTTATTAATTTATTTTCCTTTAAAGCCAAGCTTATATTAAGAAAAGATGTAGTGCCCAGCCTTTTTATGTGGACCAAACCTACTTCTAAATCTGCTATCCAGAGGTCAGAAAGAGCTAGAAAAAGAACGGTTTTTAAAGAAACTCCAACAACTTGCCTGTAGATTTTGCATTACGCTTCTTTAGTTCTAATTTTAATTCCGCAACAGTCCATGAACCATGTTTTTCACTCATTTTATAAAAAATCACTTCAAATTATAACGACAACAAACAAAATCACGTTTGACAGGTCTCCACAAACACTAGCGCCGCCAGTGGGAGAAATGGCAAACATAGCCCTCATTAATTTTAACTGTCAAAAGACAATGGATTTTGACAGTTAAGTGTTGATAAAGCGCTATATTACGCGATATATACCGGTCATGCTAGGGGGCTCTTGGTACACATAATAATAGTTTCTTTAAGCGCCAAATCAACAAAGACCTTGTAGCACTGCCCTTAAAGTTGACAGTGGAATGACACGTAAACTCGATGACCAATCAAGTTCGGCCTTGCTAGTTCACCCGCGAAAACAAAATACATTCGCGCCTTTAATAAAATGAACATCCTTATTACTTATCGTAGTGATTTTATTGTTTCCTGAAGACTATAGTTTTTTTTTTGTGTAGAACAAGGATGATGCCGACAAGTTTTTGGCGCTACCCAACGACCAGCTGAAACTGGAAGGCCAAGCGCTGCAGGTGAAGCCGGCACTCAACCGCGAGAACCTGCAACAGGCGAGCACTAAGAAGCAGCCCAAGGACAACCGGAACTTATACCTCGTGAAAGAGGGCGGTGAGTAAAGTCGTGCCAGATAACTTTTTTTAGGGTTCCGTAGCCTTATGGCAAATAACGGACCCTTATTGATTCGTCATATATGTCTGTCTGTCCGTCTGCCCGTCCGTAGGTCACAGCCACTTTATTCCAAAACTATTGGGATTACGCAGTTGAAACTAGGTAGGTAGATGTATTCTGTGAACCGCTTTACGATTTTACCACAAAAATAAAAAACAATAAAAAGATTAAGGGGGGCTCGCCATGCATGGAACTGAAAAGGAAAAAAAAATTCATCAAACCTATATGTGTGGGGTCATGGGGTGTCTATAGATAGATCTTTAAAAATGACATTGAGGTTCCTAAAACTATTTTTTTTCAAAGTCAACCGCTTGAAAGATAAACACTTTAAAAGTTGTAAAATGTGTGTCCCCCCTCCCTCAAATTTTTAAAATAAGAAAGTGAAAAATCTAAGAAGAATATATGTTGTAGATCTTAATAAATACTTTCAACGAAAATTGGTTTGAACGAGATATATTCAGTAGTTTTTGAGATATAGCACATTTTCTAAAACCGCAAATATAACTTTGTCGTTTACATAAACACTGTGAAAAACAAAGTTATTTCCTTCCGTCGCTGAACATGATATTCGCTGAACATGATATTCTCAAAACATGATATTCTCAAAACATGATGTTCTCAAAACATGATATTCTCAAAACATCATATTCACAAAACATGATATTCTTAAAACATCATATTCTCAAAACCTCATATTCGCAAAATATCATATTCGCGAAACATCATATTTGCAAAACATCATATTCTTAAAATCTAAATTATGATTATCGATGATTATACCCCAGTACCCCATTTATTTATCCCACTTTTTAATTTTGAGCACCACTCGTAATAATGACGTCAGCATTACTCATGTGGTCGGAACCATAAATCATATATTCTATTAAAATATTTCCTCTTTAATACAAAACTATTCAACAGGCCGGTTATACTTCTAATTAAGACTAATAAAAAATATAAGGCAATGTCATCTCTTGGTACTGTCATTATTTGCTTGTGATGTAAAAATGGATCACAGTGAAATTAAATTTATAAAAAGCCAAAAAAATAAACGTGTCCTGTTACATGGAGGTTATAGGTACAATTTTTATTTACAAAATAAGTCAGGTACGTCAAATTGGCGTTGTTCCAAGCAGCAAGATTGCCGTACATCTTTAACTTTAAAAAAAAATAATCAAATTGCAAGACCTGCAAAGCACATTTGTGGCCCTCCTGATAAAACGCGAAATCAAATAAGTGTAATTGTCGATACCTGCAAAAAAGAAGTCTGCGAAAATTTTGAGTCGGTGCAAAAAATTTATGAAAAGAATTTTCATAGCCATAACTTAAAAGACCATGAAATCCCAAAATTTGAATCGGTAAAAGACAGTCTTCATAGAGCCCGAAACAGATATTTAAATATTGTTAATTCCAAAGGGACAAATTCGAAACATATCAAATTGCCACAAAATTTAGTGGAAGAGTTCTTTTTGTATGACGAATGCAATTCATATGACCGAATTATTATTTTCTCAACCCTGCCTCGCGAAGACATAAAAGAGTATTTTCGAGACATAAATATTTTTTACGGCGATGGTACCTTTAAAGTGGTGCCTGCACCATTTTATCAGATGTACACTCTGCACGCTGACATTGCTCGAAACGAAGACACGGTAAATTTTGTACCATTAGTTTATGCTCTCCTTCCTAACAAAAGACAAACCACATATCGGAGATTCTTTACAATACTTAAAGAACAGTTCGGTTTAAATTTGGTTTCCTATAAATGTGATTACGAATTGGCCGTAGTGCAAGCTATAAAGGAAGTGTTTCCGTCTATACAAGTTAGTGGATGTTACTACCATTTTTGTAATGCTGTTTTTAAAAAGAGTAAAGAATTGGAAATTGAAGAAAATGCAGAATGCCGCAAAATCACACAATTTTGCACTTTTTTGCCTTTGTTGCCTCCAAGATTGATTCCCGATGCTTTTTTTTCCATTATTGAAATGGCTCCGCGATCAGCCAATAAATTCCTTGACTATTTCAATAAGCAATGGATGAGTAGTATCACAACCGACATTTTAAGTTGTTATAATCAAAAAAACCGAACTACTAATGGTGTTGAGGGCTGGCATCACCGCATAAACACAAAAATCCAATCAAAACCATCTTTGTTTCTATTTATATCACTGCTTAAGAAAGAAGCCAAGATCCAAAAAAATAAATTGAAAAGAAACACTCTTCATTTTCCTGACACAAAAAGAAACAGAAAAACATTACAAAAAAACAAACAAATAAACAATATAGTCGAAGATTACGTAAAGTGTAAAATTAGCATTCAAGTTTGCCTGAAACGGTTGCTGTTATTAAGAGGCCACTGATAATTTAATTACTTTAAAGGAATAAGGAACTATAAGGTTTCCTAGTTGACTACGGAACCCTAAGAATTGATATTTTGTTTTAAATAAGAAGTTGTGTTATTTTAAGTTGTGTCAAGACTATAATATGAGCTATTAAATTGTTTCAAAAACTTACTTTTTCATTTTTTTATGTTCATCGTAATTTAGATTTTAAGAAAATGATGTTTTGCAAATATGATGTTTTGCGAATATGATGTTTTGCGATTATGAGGTTTTGAGAATATCATGTTTTGAGAATATCATGTTTTGCGAATATGATGTTTTGAGAATATCATGTTTTGAGAACATCATGTTTTGAGAATATCATGTTCAGCGAATATCATGTTCAGCGAATATCATGTTCAGCGACGGAAGGAATCAAACAACAGATTCACGCAATAGCGAAAGTTATTTATTCAAACTAAATGTTAGAATATACGTAAACTACAAAAAATCTTAACACCGCCGTTCAGGATGGACGTAAACAAGTACAGCGCCATCTATCGGAAAGTAGACTAACTAACGACAATAACAAACAATGATCTCTGAACATTCCGGCCGCCATGGACATAGTTCATAAACGGTTGGTAGAGCATAAAGAAAAAACTAAAATTAAAATTAACACAAGAAGTTTTATGCTTAACTTAACTAATGATTACAATGTGACACTGCAAAAGTGTCTGCTTATCCTAGGTATCTATAGGTAATATAACTAATTTTGATACAGGTCGTTTAATTTTGTTACCTTTGTAACGTAATGTGACGACACGCGTAAGTTTGTCCGCACCGGGATGTTTTTCGGTTATGACTCCGAATAGCCATCTGGAGGGTGGAAGATCGTCCTCCTTCACTAACACTACACTTCCCACTTCAGGTTCCGGAACTTGTTGTGACCATTTGTATCTGTGCTGAAGTTGAGTGAGATACTCTTGTGACCATTTACGCCAGAAGTCCTGAATCATTCGTTGCGTCAGGTGCCATCTTTTCAGGCTGCTAATATTGGCGTTTTCGTAATTGTTGTCTGGAGCAAGCACCAACGGCTCTCCCACCAAAAAGTGACCAGGTGTCAGAGGCGTTGGATCATCCGGGCTGCTCGACAACGGACTAATGGGCCTGGAGTTTAAACACGCCTCAATTTGTGACAAGGTTGTTGTCATTTCCTCAAATGTGAGGGTGCTATTACCTATGACCCTTTTTAAATGGTACTTGGTCGACTTAACACCCGCTTCCCACAATCCTCCAAAATTTGGAGCATGGGGAGGGATAAAGTGCCAATTAGTACCATTGGAAGCCATCCAGTCTGCTATTTCAGACGCGTACCCTGAATTTTCCGCAGCGAAAAGTTCTCGAAGCTCTCTCGCGCTTCCTACAAAGGTGGTGCCATTATCACTCCACAAATCAGCGACACGGCCTCTACGTGCAACGAACCGTTTAAATGCAGCTATAAAACTTTGAGAGGTCATGTCGCTTACCACCTCGAGGTGAATGGCCTTAGTGGCCATACATACGAATAAACATATGTAACCCTTTGTCGAGTGGTGGCCCCGGCCCTTTGTAGCTCTAATACCGATTGGTCCAGCGTAATCGACGCCGCTGCTGAGAAACGGTTTAGTTGGGGTTACCCTCGCTGTAGGCAGCTGTCCCATAAGTTGTTGTCTTACTGATGCCTTTTGGCGGACGCACGAAATACACTTATGCACGAATTGACGAACAAGATCTTTTGCTCCAATGACCCAATATTTGTTCCTTAGGTAGTTCAACATAATTTGAGGGCCTCCGTGCATAGTGTTTTCGTGTGCATCATCTACTATCAACTTTGTAAGATGAGAGTTATGGGGAAGGATGATAGAGTGCTTTACGTCATCACTGACTTGAGCATTTTGAATCCTCCCACCTACTCTAAGGATTTGATCTCCGTCTAAGAATGGACATAAGGAGGTAAGTTTGCTTTTCTTTGGTAAATTACCCGTTTTTTGTAGACAGTCAATATCTTCATAAAAGTTTTCTTTCTGACAGGTTTTAATACAGGTGAGTAGTGTGTCATTTATTTCATTTGCTGATAACCATGTATTAATTGTATTTGTATTTTCTTTTACAGGTTTTTTCCATCGCAGAACTCTACGGCAGAAGGACAAAACACGGGTAAGTTTTCTCAGTTTTGAAAATCGTGATAATATGTCATCGATTTTATTATCTACTATAGTGGTGTGACATTTTACCTTACTCTTCTTCTCTTCTATGTCTGTACTCTCTAATTCTCCTTTATTACTATACTTTATATTTTCCAGATGTAACCACTTAGGACCTTGGTGCCAGAGAGTATTTTGAACACACTCCGAAGGTTGCAATCCTCGTGAGGCTGGGTCTGCAGGGTTATCCTTAGAAACGACGTGGGACCATTGTTCTCCATCTAAAACGGTAAGTATTTCTGTTACCCGATTGGCCACAAACGTTTTCCAGCGGCTGGGGTGGCTCCTCAGCCATGCTAGGACTATTGACGAGTCAGTCCAAGCATGCCATCTTTCTTTTGGAACTTCCAAAGTTTCAGCAACTTCTTTCAACAGTTTGGCTAGCAGAACTGCGCCACATAATTCGAGGCGAGGGATTGAGATTTGTTTTACTGGAGCAACCCTGGTTTTGGAGGTAATCAAATGGACGTGAACCTGCCCGTGTTTGTCAACGATACGTGCATACACTACGGCAGCGTAAGCGACGTTGGACGCATCCGAAAACCCATGGAGCTCAAACAATTTCTCATCTCTATCGCTTTGTATCCATCGCGGAATCCGAATTTCAGAGAGATGGTGAAGGTCGTTGCGAAAGGCAATCCAATCCCTTAGCAATTCGGATGGAAGCTCTATATCCCAATTTATGCCAGCCAACCATGCTCTTTGTATAAAGACTTTAGCTGTAGTTACAGCGGGAGCTATCCAGCCCAAAGGGTCGAATAGCCGAGCGATATCTGAAATCATTTTTCTTTTCGTGACCGGAAGTTGTAAAGGTGGAAGATCGACAGTACATCGGAACTCATCAGCATCTTGATTCCATTTTAATCCAAGAATCTTTACAATATCATCAGATTTCAACTCTACATTCTGATTTGAGTCTCTTGATTCTTCACTAAGTTTGTTCATGAGTTCCTTAGAGTTACTCGACCACTTTTGAAGAGGGAATCCACCACGATTTAGCAGAGCTGTTACTTGTTCGTGAACCTGGAGTCCTTCAGTGACAGAGTAACAACCGGTCATAAGATCATCCATATAAAATGAGTCAAGGACTCTGGGCACCGCCAAAGGAAAATTGTCGCCATCTTCATAGGCTAGCTGTTGAAGGCAACGTACGGCTAGATAAGGCGCCGACGAGGTTCCAAAAGTTACACGCAAGAACCGAAGATGCTGTAATTCGCAGTCAGGATTTTCGCGCCAGTAAATACGCTGAAAATCAGTATCCTCATCGGCGACTCTTATCTGCCTATACATTTTAACAATGTCGGCAACTAACCCTATTTTATAGCGTCGCCACTTCATAATCAAGTGTCGTAGCTCTGGTTGTAACGTAGGACCCACTAATAAATCACTATTAAGTGATGCTCCATTAGTGTCACTACAAGATGCGTCCACCACCATTCGTATCTTAGTAGTGGTTTTATCTTGACGAACCACGGCATGGTGAGGCAAATATACTGCTCTCTTAGTCTCTATGGCTTGTGGCTTTACGATTTCCATATGCCCTGAGCTTAAGTACTCTGCCAAACACTTTGAGTACTCCAGCTTGAGCTCGGGGTTTTTTAACAATCGTCTTTCTAACATTAGAAATCGTTTCAGTGCAATACCATTCAAATTACCATGTAAACAAGCTGGATCTTGTGTTTTGAATGGTAACTTCACAATGAATCGACCAGATTCATCACGCCTAGTGGTTTGAGTGAAAATATTCTCGCACATTTTCTCATCGGGAGTTAGATGTTTTGACTTATCGAATGACGGTTCCGACTCTAGCTCCCAAAACCTTTTGAGAAGTTCATTCTCACTAGGTTGCGTTAAGTGCAAACTAATTATATTATGGCAAGACTCTCTGTGGTTGTCGTTGCTCTCAGTCCGTATCTTACCGGAAATGATCCAACCTAAGGTTGTACGTTGTGCAATAACTGCGCCCTGCGGATCCTTGATCAACCCGTCTAATAATATATGACTGTAAACGTCAGCGCCTAAAAGCAGATCAATTTTGTTTGGGGTACCAAACGACGGATCTGCTAATTCTGTAGACGAAAGTGTAGGTAACACTTGGATAGGGACCTTACTAGTCGGTAGTAAGGTTGTAAGTCGACTCAAGACATGAGCTTTAATCTTTATATTAAAGCTGGGGTCAAGGCGGGACTGAATTTTTACTAATACTGACGACCTTGAGGACAAGGTCGCTTGGTCGCCGCCCAAACCTGATACTAGGCTTGTGCCCGGTATTTTCTTGAGCCCAATTAATTGAACAGCGGCTTCAGTTATAAATGAGGCCTGAGAGCCCTGATCAAGAAGAGCTCTCAAGATGAATACAGAGTCTGTTTTGGGTGACTCTACCTTTACTAAGGCGGTAGCCAATAGTACTTGCCCCATTACATTTGTAAAGCAGGAAGCAACTACGTGTGAATTTTGAACTTCGCTATGGGAATGTGAGTGTGAAGGGCCGGGAGACTCTACGGCCTCACTATTCACAGACTGATCCGATTTGACTTCATTGAATGATTTAGGACTTTTGGGATGAAGTAAGGAGTGGTGTTTCTTTTTACAAAGACGGCACCTTGTTAACAATGTACACTGATATACTGAATGGCTAGAGCCAAGGCAGTTGAAACATAAGTGGTTTGTTTGGACAAAGTTACGTCGCGCGTCAACATGTTCCTTTGCGAACTTTTTACAGTTAGCCAATTTATGGCCCTCGGAGCAGAAAATACAATTTACTATTGTAGTGGCAACATGAGTACAGTTTTGCTTTTCAGATTTTTGAACTTTGGTATCGATGAATTCTAATGCTCTAAATCTACCGCGTAAAAACTCTTCAAATTGCTGAAATGTAGGCAAATCTTGAATAGAGTCGCTGATGCGTTGCTCCCATTGTTTACGCGATTCGGGATCTAACTTCTGACTAATTAAATAAATTATGATAGTATCCCAGCTACTAACATCAATGCCTATGTTAGTCAATGCAGACAAACACTCTTTGGTAGTATCTAACAATTGTTTAATGCAACTAGCCGTCTCAGATGTTAAAGATTTTTGGTTTGTTAATTTTTTCAAAATGTTGTTGGCAAGGTATCTTTTATTATTGTATCGACTCTCTAATTGATTCCAACAAACATTATAATTGTCTGCAGTGACTGGTATGTACCGTAAAAGCTGTTCTGCTTCACCGGTTACGGAGCTTTTTAAATAATGGAGCTTTTGTACGTCATCGATACCAGAGTTCTTATGAATTAGAGATGTGAATAAGTCTCGAAAGCTTACCCACTCCGAATACTTACCTGAAAACTTAGGAATTGATATTTTTGGCAATTTTACAGCAGATTGTTCAGTACCTTTACTTTCCTTAATTATTTCCCTATTCTCCAAAGCTAATTTCGATATTATACTTTTTAACAATGACTTGTACTCATAGTATAACTCTTCCGTTTGCTCATATAAACCAACAGATTCATAATTTGATTCTTTGACCACTTTTGTGTCCAACTCCAATACAATTTTGTTATGATTATTAATAAATGAAGACCAACTTTGCTCTAAGGATTCTAAGCGTGCTTCTACATAAGCTATAGTAATTCTTTCTCTAGGACTTTTCTTAAAATTACCTTTAGATTTATTAATTTTATTAGAAATATCTTCTTGGAGTTTAAAGTACTTTTCAGCCATTGTGAAACAGAAACTGATTCAATTTAAACAAGGAAATTACAGAAGTACAATTTAAAATACCAACTAAAATTAACAAGTTTCATAAAAGTTCGGTAACAACAGTAAACATAAGCTTCAATCAACTATTACAAAAATTAAAGTCCAAAGTTTTCACTCAAATAATCTTCCAAGACTAAGTTGAATGAACACCGTCCAAATTGTAGCAAAATATTCTAAGTCCGAAATTGTTGAGAATTTTTCTAAGTCCCAGAAAACGTAAATATTACAAGTCGAAAGTTCGGCAAATTTTTCTAAGTGTTTAGAACTTGTAACTTCGCTCAGAAAACCGGCATAGGTTCCCCGTTGGATCACTTTTATTAAAACTATTCTAAGTCTAAAACACTTTGCCAATTTCACATGCACTATTGATTCTTCTAAGTTAATCACTTCTTGACAATAAGGTTCAAAATCGTACTCACAATTATTTCTTCTTTTCACTCACTGTTTTGGATGTTTCAGGGGTGCTCCCCTTCAGCCTGCTCCGGATTCTCTGCAATTTTCCTGAAGTTTTCCCAGGGGGTGCTCCCCCCGCTGCCAGCCTTGCCTCTCCGATGATAGTTTCAGTTTCCGGGGGTGCTCTCCCCTAGGGATGTTCGATCCGATCCGATACTTGCGTGGATCGATACAATGCGTTACGATCCATTCGATTTTTGTATCGATACAATAGCATTCGATCCTTTGGCGGATCGATACACATACATAGAGGATCGGATCGAAAAATCGTATTGTGTATTTATCGTATTATATATAAGTAATTACTTAGAGACTATTTGAACTTGAACTTTTCCTTTGTTTAAAATACTATGGTATAGCGGGCGAACAGATAGGTGATTGCGTAAAGTCAATCGTATTCTTTTGACAGTTCATATTGTATCATAATATATGTCATCCCAAACAAATTGAAGCCGATGGAATACGATATGAACTGTCAAATTAAAACGATTACCTTACGCAATCGCACCCCTGATCCATATTTTCATATTAAAATTCTCTTATCAATTGTTGCCATTATCATATTTCAATGTACCATCAAATTCGTCAAAACTATTATATTGCTTTTTGAGAACAATTTTACTTCGTTAAAAACGTTTTGTTCACTTTGACAACCAGCAACAGCCACAATAGATTTTTTATTGTAGTCCGGTCGCCGGCGACCGCTCAGGCGTTGACGATTTAATTTTATTTTTGCGTACTTTAAAATTTAAATATTGGCAAAATTAAAAATATTTTATTGATTTATTAATCTTCAAGCGGGCGCGCAGTCATTTGTAACGAAAGCGGTCGCGCGTAACCTAAAAGATCTATGGTATATCCCATAGATCTTTATGGATTTAAAACACTAATTAGTAAATAATAATTTATATTTTTGTGTACACAAACACTATTTAGGATACAATTTATGACAAAAAAAGGTAAAACTCAGAAAATCAATATTAAAATGGCCTTTTATGTTTTGATGTAGTTTTACTTGGATTGGATGAAAAGTATTTCTACACCATCGTAACTTTCTTAGAAAAAAATATTTTGACAGTTTTATTCCTAATTCTTGCAAATACCTTCGCCTAATCTGTATTACAACTTTATTTGATCTCAAAAGTATTTTTTTATAAAAAAAAAACACCACATCGACTATAACCAAAGTATCTTGCGTTGAGGGTCGCGCGTAGTCGTCGTCGAAAGGACGACAGGCAAAACAAATGCGCTTAATGCGCTCCGGGGGGTGCGGGGAAGGGAGGTAATCTATTTATTTCATGCACAGTAATATAATGACAGGCTGCTAGAAATGAGAAATGCATACGACAAGAAATAATAATATTTTGAACGAAAATATACTGAGTGCGGTTGATTTGACACTGTGCGACCGCTTGAAGGTTAAACATACCTACTTAATATCACATTTATAATAAAGTGTGATTCAAAATTCCACTTTTCTAAAATATTTAATTCGATACTGGATCGATCCAAAAAATCGTATCAATTTTAATGGATCGATCCATGGATCGATACAATGGATTACGATCCTTTGCGATCCAGAATATCGATACAAGGTACCCGGATCGAACATCCCTACTCTCCCCCCGCGCCGAAACCGACGTGACGTCAACAGCTGCTAGAAACTGCACCCTTGACAGCAATCCGCTGTCCGATCGGTGCCTCGATGGATTTGTACAAGTCAACTCTGTGCCGTTATATTACCGGCTAACAGAAGGACCATGAATAAATCCCAAAAAAGTCCGTGTCGATTAGGTAAATCAAACAACAGATTCACGCAATAGCGAAAGTTATTTATTCAAACTAAATGTTAGAATATACGTAAACTACAAAAAATCTTAACACCGCCGTTCAGGATGGACGTAAACAAGTACAGCGCCATCTATCGGAAAGTAGACTAACTAACGACAATAACAAACAATGATCTCTGAACAAATAAGGTTTGGTATATGGTACCTACGGAACCCTACTGCGCGTGGCCCGACACGCACTTGGCCGGTTTTTTGAAATAATTCGTTTGAAATAGTTTGTGTGACTTAAGAGCCTGTAATCATTTGTCGGCGTAGCATCGGTACGACATCAGGATGTTCGCTGAAGTGAAAATGAAACCAAACGGTAATGATTAAGTTTTGGTTTTTTCGTTGAAAATTGGCGTGATTGGGCTCCAGGAATCGATATGGTTGTGTTGTCTATGTTTGGCTATGTCTATGAGTTCGCACTCCTGAGGGTCAAATCTAGAAACGTTTTTTTTATTTCGACAAAATATTTTTGTCATGTTGTCCTTTGGGTTTGATCCATTATCTAGTGTAATTTTTGGTTTGCAGTGGTTGTCGCGGGCACGAAGGCGGCTGAGGGCGTTTCTGCTTCCGACATGGCCAAGCGACTGGCGCTAGAACGTAGTAAGACTCAAATGCTCAAAAACCTCAATCGGTAAGTTTTGTAAGGAACTGTTTACAAGTATAGTTTTTTTATACAAATATAGTTTCATTGGTAGAACAATCACTTAAAGCTATTTAAACGACAAAAGATAACGGCGATACCGATGCCGATAATCGTAAACCACAGGTTATCGTAATTTTTTATGATCATCCATATCGTAAAAAGTATTACGATTTATAACGATTCTTAAAACTAGTTTGATGTATTTTTTTGCGTGGAAAGGAACGTTAGACAGCATCGATGTTTGCGCTTGCAACCTTATTGTATTTGTACGTCTTGGTGTTGTTTTTTGATAGAAAACCATGCCAAAAAGGCAACACAGTGAGATATGGTAGCATTTTTCCAAATACCCACCAAATATGCTCTATTTCCTAACTTGAAAAAATTGGCCCTTAAGTATTTATCCATCAAACCAGCTACGGAAAGATTGTTCTCCACAGCTGGTTTAATCCATACGGATATAAGAATTGGAGTGGAACCATTTTTTTATGTTTTCTTAAGAAGAATTTAAAAGAAATGGATTATAATTTTGACATTAGGGTAGTAAATTGTCATTAAAATTCAAATTAATTTTGATTTTACTCAATTGCCTTGTTTTATTAAATGTAAATAAAATAATCGTACGTAATGCATTCGTTATCGTATTCGCTATTACGATGCCTTAATTATTCGTATCAGTATCGTTATAGAAATATCGTTGCATCCCTAGTTCTGTAAGTTTCAAAAATAATATTATTTTTAGGTTCGTGTCCCGCTACCGTTTGGTGGTGTCAAACTTGCCGGCGAATGTAGACGACAGTCGTTTACGGCGGCTATGCGCGCCGTCCGGCACCGTGACCGAGTGCCGCGTCATGAGGGACCTGCGCGCGCCCACCGGACAGGATGGGAAGCAACCGTAAGTACACTACACACTATACTAATGTAGTCACGGCCGGTTACGGCCACTGTGCGCGCCGTCCGGCACCGTGCCCGAGTGCCGCGTCATGAGGGACCTGCGCGCGCCCACCGGACAGGATGGGAAGCAACCGTAAGTACACTACACACTATACTAATGTAGTCACGGCCGGTTACGGCCACTGTGCGCGCCGTCCGGCACCGTGCCCGAGTGCCGCGTCATGAGGGACCTGCGCGCGCCCACCGGACAGGATGGGAAGCAACCGTAAGTACACTACACACTATACTAATGTAGTCACGGCCGGTTACGGCCACTGTGCGCGCCGTCCGGCACCGTGCCCGAGTGCCGCGTCATGAGGGACCTGCGCGCGCCCACCGGACAGGATGGGAAGCAACCGTAAGTACACTACACACTATACTAATGTAGTCACGGCCGGTTACGGCCACTGTGCGCGCCGTCCGGCACCGTGACCGAGTGTCGCGTCATGAGGGACCTGCGCGCGCCCACCGGACAGGATGGGAAGCAACCGTAAGTACACTACACACTATACTAATGTAGTCACGGCCGGTTACGGCCACTGTGCGCGCCGTCCGGCACCGTGACCGAGTGTCGCGTCATGAGGGACCTGCGCGCGCCCACCGGACAGGATGGGAAGCAACCGTAAGTACACTACACACTATACTAATGTAGTCACGGCCGGTTACGGCCACTGTGCGCGCCGTCCGGCACCGTGACCGAGTGTCGCGTCATGAGGGACCTGCGCGCGCCCACCGGACAGGATGGGAAGCAACCGTAAGTACACTACACACTATACTAATGTAGTCACGGCCGGTTACGGCCACTGTGCGCGCCGTCCGGCACCGTGCCCGAGTGCCGCGTCATGAGGGACCTGCGCGCGCCCACCGGACAGGATGGGAAGCAACCGTAAGTACACTACACACTATACTAATGTAGTCACGGCCGGTTACGGCCACTGTGCGCGCCGTCCGGCACCGTGTCCGAGTGCCGCGTCATGAGGGACCTGCGCGCGCCCACCGGACAGGATGGGAAGCAACCGTAAGTACACTACACACTATACTAATGTAGTCACGGCCGGTTACGGCCACTGTGCGCGCCGTCCGGCACCGTGCCCGAGTGCCGCGTCATGAGGGACCTGCGCGCGCCCACCGGACAGGATGGGAAGCAACCGTAAGTACACTACACACTATACTAATGTAGTCACGGCCGGTTACGGCCACTGTGCGCGCCGTCCGGCACCGTGCCCGAGTGCCGCGTCATGAGGGACCTGCGCGCGCCCACCGGACAGGATGGGAAGCAACCGTAAGTACACTACACCGCGTATACACGGCATATATCCGGCGCCTCCACCATATCACGCATAGGGGCGTAACTACTGTTAAGAAAACCCAGTTTATGCGTGCATTTTATATATTTTTATCTCAATTTCTACAATTGCACTCTTAGCTAAGCCGACATATTTTTCTAGGACAAAAGACAGAATGAGCTTTCAAAGATAATAGAGAATCAAATATTGTTTGATTTAAGACTTGCGCAACGACCAAGAAGTTTGTAATCGATACCCTCAGGAATCATAGTACCGAAAATATACCGAAAGCTTACTGGACATAACTATGACTCTATTGCTAGGGAAATGAGCTCAAATATGTGAAATCGTTTGTCTGTATAACGTATGTTATAAATAATGTAATTTCTTTGCAGATCAAAAGGATACGGATTTGTAATGTTCATGAGTCATGAAGACGCACTCTCCTGCCTCCGGAAGTTAAATAACAACCCTGACATTTTTGATAAAAACAATGTAAGTAATACTTTCATCTTATATTAAAATCACTTAAAAATGCACTCTCGAGAATGTCAAATAACCATAATTAAAAGTTTAATTAAGAATTTTATGCACTGGACTTAAAATTAGAAATCGTCTGTGATTGTATTTTGCTGTATGCTCATATAATGTTGTTCGATTTTATATTCCGCGCGTGATGAGAATGGGATGGAACCTTCTTGTCAAAAATATATTGTTTACTTATCTTACTTAAAGTTGCTGCAGCAAAAGTTCGCTCATATCGGATGCGTGAAACCGTGTTTTTGGATACCCCTGTGGCTGTGGCTGGCTGGCGTACCGTACTCATCTCAGTTTGACAAGGTTCTATCCCATTCTCATCGCGGGCGGATAGGGTTTACGCGTTATTTCTTACACTATTAACCCAATTATAAAAATGACACTTTTTTACAGAGGCCCATCGTGTCGTTTTCAATAGAAGATCGGACTGCATTAAACGCCAGAAAGAAAAGGCTTGAGAAATCAATAGCCAACAATCCGCTTGCTAATGCTAACACAAACGACAAAAATAACGCGGACAACAAAAATTACGACAACAACAAAAATTACACCAACAACAAAAATTACACCAACAGCAAAAATTACACCAACAACAAAAATAACGCCAACAACGAAGCCTACAATAACAGGAAAAGGAAGGGACAACCACAACCCGACGAAAGTTATAATAAGAAAAAGCGATTTGACAATTCTGAGAAAAGGTGGGAAAGTAACAACAATCAAGGGAAAGATAGGAACCATCAAGGAAAGAATAAAAACAAAAAGTGGCAGAATAAAAATAATCAAGAGGAACCTGGTAAATTTGTGAGGTTACCCAAGAATGATGATGTTGATAACTACGCTGGGCTGACAGCCAAAGAAGGCGCGCAGCATAAACTGAGAAGTAACCATAAACTAAGAACGCAAGCGGATATCCATAGACAAAACGTTAAGATGGAGAAGAAGATGAGTAAGCACGCGCTGAGGATGAAAAAGGCCGCTAGAGAAAGAGTGAAACAGCCTAAACAGAAGATAAATAAAAACCCAGACAAGAATAAAAGGAAGAAGTTTAAACCAACTAATATTAAGGATATTCTTAAATAATTGTTTTAAAATCTATTAGTTACGTGTTGTAATAAATATTTAAAGGAGATTGTTCAAACTGGTTTCACTTTGTTTCCTTGTCAAATTCATTTTAAAAATTAGGCTTTTAATTTCAACAAAATCTATTGAAATATAAAGTCATAACTTCGAGGAAGAAAAAATCTGCGATTTAATAGAAAGGTAGAGTCTGGTCAACGTTGAAATAGCGGCGCCACTTTTCCTGTTAAATTATCGTTTAGATGTTAAGTTATTAGAAACTGAAGGCGCTAATTTAGTTCCATTTCCAACCGAGTCTCATCTTTCGTTGACCAAACTCTAAAGTGATTGTATCCCTTTCTTCAAGAGTCCACCATCTTTTTACTTTTGTTATTCTCAGTCAACGATCTAGGTTCTGAGATCGTTGTTCTCAGTCACTGTCTCGCAATGTTTCCGTGTATTTAAAACCATAGATAGACTAATAATTAAAAGATTTATATTAATTCGAATACCATACCAAATTGTAATAAAAGACACATTAGATGTGAAGCACCTTATTGCGATATACACAAGATACAATTCAGTTTGACTTCTCTTATATTGGTCATACCTATCTCCAAATATTACTTCACTTGTCTACTTGTCTATAAAAAACACAGATGGTATCAAAAATTTATTCCTATAATATAGAAAACAAAGGTTCAACTTAAAGCTAATCCATTCTCAAGGAACATTTTTATTTTGGTTAAACAATATTTATGAAAAAAGATGAACAAATATCCGTAACCTCATTAAAAGTTATGTCCGACTAATTAACCAACAGAATAACGTAGGTAGGTAGTTAAATATATATCGCTAATTTGCAATAAGATTTTGATAAATCACATGTTGCTGTTTATTTCCAAATGGCAGAGTTTGATTGGAGATTCAAAAGCAACGACTGACTTAACCAGTGATGGTAATTTCTTTATGCAGTACCTAGTAATTGATTGTTTTAATGGTAGGCAAAACGCTCCTATTTACAATGTTAGTTTTCTGTTTTTTCAATTTTGATAATCAGTACGTTATTCTATTTATTTGAAAGTGAGGTCTGTGGGCTTTACTTAGTAAGTCGTAGTCACATGATTTTAGCTTTTCTCCAACCTAGACAGCATTTTGTCCCGGTTGGTAATCAACCCGTGTTTATCAAGATGGTTGTAAAGCAGCTCGAGATATTCCTTGGAGTGGCGGGAGTAATGCAGCACGTGGGGCGAGCGGTCCCAGCACTTCCAGGTGCACTGCAAATAAGTCACACACTGATAAGAAGTTTGTTTCAATAGTAAATTACAGACGAGTGCTGGAAGTTAGCATTCACATTGTCGAGGATGGTTTTGAAGCCCGATTATGATCCGCGGGCTGATTATCTAATTAAAAACCACCTAGCGACTGGTTGCAGTTCACAGATGATCGTGATCCATTGCTACTTCTTTTTGGGTAAAAAAAAACATACCAAAGAAAAGTGGCAATGTATGTCAAATGCAACCGGTCGCTAAATAGTTTCAGGGTGCCGGAGGGAGCCATAAGTGTTCGAAAAATGTGGAATGTAATCGTCTTGTAAAATGTAATTTTTAAACTGGTTCGTGTGGCCAAACTTTATGGCTGCATGCCATAAATAATGCTAGCTGATGAGCTCAAATTTTGCCTAGAATGGATTTTAAAACTTACATAAAGTATGAAAACTGTTGAAGAGTTATTCATAAAATATTAAAGACCATTTTAAGAGATTATTACATGAGCTTTTTTTAAATATTGACTTGTTTTACGAGTAATAAAAATAAATGTATTGGCGGCGCCAGTATTGCTACCTACAGCGCCTTAAACAGAGTTCAGTAATGTTCGTTTACCTCAATACCATCCTTGACCCAGCAGTCGTGCACGTCGCGATTGCTCCGCTCGGCGCCGACGGGGTCGCTCTTGGACAGTAGGAATAACGCGGGCGCTTTGCTGGCCGGGTGGTGGAACATGTGCGACGACGCTAAGTAGTGCACCGTCGCTGCCTTGTGGAACAGCTTCAAATGGAACCTGACAATGAAGAATAACAGCTTTTAAAATAAGATTTTTCTTTAGTGACCTAACCAATAGCACAGAATAAGTAATAGTACAAGGTACAGAAGCAGCACTCGGCAAAGTCATTTAAATAATTAACGACTTTTGCTCCGACACAATAAAGTGCAATTCAGGTCGCGCAGTTCACCTCAAAGAGTGCTCTTTTCCTTTTCTGACGACGCAACGTTAGGGTTGTCTCCTTTTAAATGAACTGCGTAGCATATATCATAATGTGAAAAACGACAATTGTTTAATGTTTTTTGATTTTGACATCCGTACACGGCGCAGTAATGTCGATTCGACATTGTTACTATTATAAAGAGGCAATATCTACTTGTGCAGTAAGATGCCGCGCGACTACACAGGCGGGCGTGGCGCCCCTCTGCTCACTTGTTCGTTTGAACGAACGGCTAGCGGTAGGTGCTTATCGCGCGACCTGAAGCGAGTGAAGGAGGCCTGCCAATAGATTATGGGTGGGACTACATGAACAACTGTGAAGAAATTTTGGCGGCCGCGCAGTCTGGACTCTAGCGCCACCATTGAAACGAAAATCATAGTAGGGGAGGTCAGCTCAGCGCGGCCACCTTAACTTTGACTTTAAAAAAATGCTGTTAAAAAACAGAATTTAGAAAAGTATTTTATACCAATAGTTATAGGTACGCAACAATTTTCTCATACTTATCTACCAACAGTTCTCCTACTTAAATTAAAATATTCAACAGCTAGGCAAAGCACTTGGCCACTTTGCCCGGACCGCTTTGCCTTTTTCCACCGTTTTGTTTTAAAAATTAACTGTGCTCATAACATTTGTCTCATATCGGAACCAATGTTACACAAACAAAGCCAAATAGATAAGCAATAATAGACGTAAAATAAAAACATTGAGTTTTATAGAGTTTTGATCAAAACAGATTGAGTTTACCCTGGATTTTCTTAACAAAATGAACAAAAATCTTTCGCATGTTGCCGCGGCCACATGCTGGTTCCGACCACTACCAAATGGCTGCTCTGGGCGGGGCGGTAGGTTTGCTGCATATCAGAACATAAAACATTGTACTATCGTTATAAGTTGCCGAGAAATGAGGCATGGCCGCTTTGCCTCCTATGGCCGCATTGAGCTGACCTCCCCTACTTGAATAAATACTTAATTGTGAATTATCTCTCTGTAGTGCACTCCGAACAAGATTTGTGGTACTTTTTTATAACTTAAACAATGTTTTCTAGTCTATCGCTAGTGTGCAGACCTTCCTTCCGCCCTCTTAAAACAGCCTAGAACCCAACACTATGATTTTGTGTTGTCGAATGACGTCATTGGACATACAGATGAACCTTACGTCATACGTAATAAAGCACATATTATTATTTCAGTGCGCTTGGCATTTTCTTCAAACCCTTATTCGAAACTACTCGCTTGATGTAAATGAAACAAAAACATGTGTATTGCTAGACATTTAACTACATGGCACAGACCATACAACAAGTACCTACATGGTCATAAAGTTTCAAGTGATTTAGCAAAAACTGACATACTCCATTATTTAATGGCAGGATGACTTATCCCACTTGGTGGCGCTGTCGCTGCTATAGATGGAAACCCTTTATACGTGTCATAGACTTAGAAAATTTTTCGCTATGCTCAAGTAGACGGACAAAGGCGCGAGTGAGAAACAGATTCTTACGGCTTATGCGATGTGCGAGAAAGAGTAAAAAAAACTGACAGCTGAACCTGGTTTGACTTCATTTATCATCGTTTATCACCTTGGTGAAAAGCGTCAACAAGATTATTTTGTAATTTTGATCGCGATCGGGTCAGTTTGGCTCTCAAAGCTATATAAATCAATAATGGTGTCGTGTTCTGTACTGGATTGTAATGTTACTTACGACAATAACCCAAATAAACACTCATTTCACAGGTAAATATGATTGTACTATTACCATTTTCATAATTCATATTTTAGTTGAATATATTCCCAAACACACTAAGTTATATATTAATATGATGCTATTAAACGCCTATTTCCTAAATAAAGGCTGATTTCTAGACATTATGTGTTAGATAAAAAGATATTATGTCCGTGAACTTGAGAAAATAAGGCGTAGATATTGATCAAAAATTATCGATATCGATACTCATGTCGATGATTTCCAATACAACTTTGTTTGTCTTAGTGAACACTGATAGTTTTATTTAAAGCTGCTTGTAACCGACAGCTTTCAAATGGTAAATTATACCAACTTAAGTACTAATTTAACAATTATTTCCAGGTTTTCTGTAAATCCAGTGATTAAATTAAACTGGATAAATGTCATAAATAAATAAGCAGGAGCCTCAAAGGAGACCTTAAGAAATTATTTAAATAAAATTGTTCAAAATCTTGTTTGTGTTTTATTTATTAGAGCAATAATACATTATGGTTATCGACAACCTAAAATGGACTTCAGTGCATCTCTAAATTCACGCACACGTTTACATATTTACAAACACTGGCTCATCTCACTTTTGGTTTCGCAGCCAAGTGAACTCTGTTCGTCTATTCCAGTGGATATTAAGTTTATGATACGTGTACTTATTATGGGTTATGTTCCCGGTTATTTTTCATTTTCAGAGTTTTTCATCTTAAACGATTTTCAAAGATGTTTTCAAATTAAAATTAAATATTACTTACTTGGTATAGGCTCTCAAAGTATTTTGTAAGAACATGTTCTTGGGAAAGACAGCGGTCGGGAACCCCACTGGAATTTCCGTGATGTCAGCCGCAGAGTCCCACACTTGGGCCTTCATCCTGTCCAGTACAGGCTGAAACCTGCAAACGAAATAAAATTAAGCCTAAGGGATCGTTCACACGAGCGATTTTTTCAACGCGCGATATTTTTACCGCCGACGGGAAAAGGTGCCCTATGGCCAGGCCATAAAGTAACTTTTCCTGTGGTACGTCGTCATCGTCCATGCGAACATATATCTGAGAAGTCATCTGGGAAAAGATACCTTATGGCCTGGCCGTAAGGTACCTTTCCCGCCGGCGGTTAAAAAATCGCGCGTTGCAAAAATCGCTCGGGTGAACGAGCCCTAAGTCTCTTAAGCACTCTTATTGTTATTTGACATGAGGATAGCGTGCGGTTTACGTGGACGGTAGGCCTTACTGATAAATATAATTATTTAATTTTCTGCTACATGTTTATTAGTCACATAAACATTCACCTTATAAATAGTAGTATAACTGGTTGTCTACATCACGGCAGTTAGGCCTACTTAACTGCCATGTTGTTGACAATCCTGTAGAAAAAGGTTTGTAGCGGATACTTTCGCGCGTTTATTCGAACGCTCAAGCATTTGCTCGTTTGCGATAGGGAGAACGATATTTATGGGCGGGCCTCGGAAGGCTTAAAATTGTCGTTTCCCATTATAAAAAAAGGAGTAGTGAGAGTTGTAAGAAACGTGAAAATTCAAATTAATGAAAAAGGGGCATTTAGCGAAAACTGATTGACAGCCTTGCATGATACGACTTTATCAAACGTGCCTCGTTTAGGCTCGAAATGGGGTTGGCAACGCAAAGCTAATCTCAGATGGCGCCAGCGGCGATCTAACCGCTATCAATACTTTGATTGGTTAAAATATGTCACAAATGTCATTTGATATTTGAAACAAGCAATCAAACGATTTAGTACAAACGCTTGTGGCGCCATTAGTTCGCATCCCCATTGCCTTTTATCAAAACATTTTTTTCACAAGCATGCTTCATATCTGTAGTCTGTCTGCGGTCCAAATATTCATGCCTTTGGCTCGGCAATGCAGCACCACTCCCTCACTCTTATCTCTTTTCCCCACGTGTCTACACAGACTAGACTACCGACTGTGACGTATGCATTCGAGACAAAGCCAGTACTAACATACAGCCAATACAAAATCAACAACGGATTCAACTCACTTGTCTTTATTCCTCACCGCGTATATCAGGCCCTCGCCCCACACGTACGCACCAACGGAGAACCCGTGCAGAGCAAGTGGCGTGTGCTTATTTTCGGCTAGAAAGTCCATCAGTTCTTTGCCGACTAACTAGAAAGTTGTAGGAAAAGGTTACATTTGTTAAATTAAGGGTGAGTTTCAGTAAGTTCTATTAACTAAGCCCGTATTTATAAACCGCTCTCACCGTTGAGAGCTATCTTGAGATCATTCCTGAGATGCTGTTCCTATAAGAGCATCTCGAGTATGATCTCAAGATAGCTCTCAATGTTGAGAGCCTTTTATAAATACGGGCCTTAGAAGAGTTAACATTCTATAAATTCTGTTCCATGTTTTTGATAAGCCAAAGTATAGTGTTATTCGGAACTTTAGTACCTATTAATAGTATATTATACAACAAGTGAAAAAAGAAGGAATTTAGTTCGAGGCACTATGTTGGATCCCGAGAGCAGCGAAGGATTCTAGAGTTGTATCCCGAGCGTAGCGAGGGATTCAAAAGTAGAATCCTGAGCGAAACGAGGGACCCAAAGATAAGACACTAAAAAGACCCTAATTAATTTGGCGAGATATTTTTTTAGAAAAGAACCCAAAGATAAGACTCTAAAAAGAACCTAAATAAAATTGGCGAGATATTTTTTTTTAATTGTATAACTATGGCTTTATCTATGGAATAGCTCCATACTTTCAGCACGTTTTATTTTTTTTTGTACATAATTCATACGATGCGCGCTTGTTCCAAATTCAAAGTATTTTATTCACTCGGTGAATAAAACAGCGTTTTATTCACTCTTATCGTTGAATTAAACGCACTTTTTCGAGTGGCAATGGTAAAAATTGGATTTTTGCTATTCAAACTGGGAAAAGATATTGTAGGTTGATTGAACGGCAGCGAGGTTCCTCATAAGACAAGATTACCTAGTTTAAGGCACTACTAGTAACGAAAAAAGTGTTATTTAGTTAAATAAAGAATTTTCACTATAAAAGGTCGTAGGAATTGAAGTCAGGTCTTGCAGAAAAAGTAAATTAACCAAATAAGAACGAACCTGCGACCCTTGTTTTGGCCACATCAGTTGCCACGGCGAACAGGAAACGGAGACCACGTCGAACCCCTGCTCCAAGTACACTATAGCATACTTCATGATGTGGTTCGGCCGCGCCAACATCCAGTTCATAAATATGCACAGCGGCTTTTTGACCTCCTTGTCTAGCCTATTGAAAAAATGAAACAAGCAGAGATACTTAAATTAGCTACAGATGATTTTTGAGGCGATACTACAAAAGCCTGTTGATTTCGGCCAGGTACCTGGACGAAACGCTCTGGCTTTTATAGTAAAAAAAAATACTACCAAAGCCTCATCATCATAGTATCACTTCATGTTCAGATCCACTCCTCAAGGAAGACTGCGCACATCCCACATTCAGCCTAAAAATTCCAGACTTATCTATTACCCCATTACGAGAAGTCGCAGCACCAAAACGAAATTTTAGGAAAGCAGATTACCACAGTATGAACGAATATTTCACTAGACAAGATTGGCAGTCACTTCTTTCTACTGGCACGCTTGATGACGCTGTAGATGTTATGTATAGGGTTATACAATGTGGCGTAGATTTGTACGTCCCTTTTAGTAATGGAACTGGTGGTAGGAGGTTGTACCCCAAATGGTATACGCCAGCCCTAATAAATATAATTAAAGAAAAGTTCAAAGCTCACTCGAACTGGAAAAAGTTTGGAAATCGATTGGACTATGACGAGTTTTCACGTCTGCGGTCAAGAGAACAACGTGTTCAGTATGAATGTTTTAAAAGATTTACATCCGTTTGCGAAGCTAATATAAAAAACCAACCAAAATCGTTTTGGACATTTGTGAAGGCTTTGCGAGGGGGGTCAGCTTACCCAAAGTGCCTTCGTTTAAACGGCGTTGAATACACAGAGGGGAAGGATATTTGTGATGCTTTTGGCACTTTCTTTCAAAGTGTATTTGGAGTCCCCTGTGATTCTAATAGTTACACTCCAGTTCAAACTAATCCACTGAACATCAATGTTGTTTCTAATTTACAAACCAATATAACAGAAGTGGAAAAAATGCTTAAAATATTAGATAGGGATAAAAGCGCTGGAAGTGACGGTTTGCCTCCACTGTTCTGGTCTCAATGCGCTACAACCCTAGCTATCCCGCTGACAATCTTATTTAATCGTTCTCTACACGAAGGAGTTTTTCCTGAGAAATGGAAATCAGCCCATATAGTTCCAATACATAAAAAGGGCTCACGGTTGGAAATTACAAATTACAGGGGAATATCCATTTTAAACACAGTGTCAAAGATACTTGAACTGATTGTTTATAATAGAATATATTCAACGTTGTCACAGTCGATTCCAGAACAGCAGCATGGATTCCTTAGAGGTAGATCCACCACTACTAACCTGGCTTGCTTCACTGATTTTGTTCTCGAAAATATGGACCAGGGTGGGCAAGTTGACGTGATCTACACAGATTTCGAGAAAGCTTTCGATCGTGTTGATCACGTCATCTTGCTTAACAAGCTACAAACTCTTGGAATCCATGGTGATTTACTTCGTTGGACAGAATCATACCTGTCGAATCGATCACAAGCTGTTGTAATGGGTGGACACCGTTCCGATTTCATTTCTGTACCCACTGGCGTTCCACAGGGCTCCCATCTGGGTCCATTATTTTACAATACCTATTTATATGATATAGGATCCTGTTTTAAAAATTCTAAGTATCTGATGTACGCTGATGATAAAAAAATCTTTCGTAAAATTAACACCGAAGACGACTGTATTGCAATGCAAAGTGATCTAGATAACTTATTGAAATACTACAAAAAAAATAAAATTACTATTAATACTGGGAAATGTGAATGTATAACATTTACTCGCAAAATAAAACCTATTAGTTACAAATACCATTTCAATGGCGAACAAATAAACAGAACTCAGACGATAAAGGATTTAGGCGTACATTTGGATCAAAAAATGACTTTTTCAGATCATATTGACCACATATCAAGTAAAGCTTATAAAAATCTAGGGTTTGTTCTGCGCGTTTGTAAGCCATTTCAAAACATCTCAATAATAAAAACGGTTTATTTAGCATATGTAAGAAGCATTTTAGAGTACGCTTGCGCAATATGGTCTCCACAATATATTATTTATAGGAACAAACTCGAGAAAATCCAAAAGGTCTTCATTAACCATCTCAACTATCGCTGCCGAAAGAGTTACCAATATTACGAAGAAGGTTGTGTGGAACACAAACTTTTGCCGCTGGACCAAAGACGTTCATTAATGGATATGTGTTTACTGTACGATATTGTACATAGTAAAATAGATTGCTCCGCATTAGTGTCTAAGATCGTGTTTCGTACACCGAAGTATCGTACTCGTAATAAATCACTGTTGTGTGTCCCACAGTGTCACAGTAATTCCTTCAGAAATTCCGTACTTTCACGAATTGTCTCGACATATAACAAAAAGTTCGACAATATTGATATTTTTGTTAACTCCAAGAATATCTTCAAGGGCAGGATCAGTAAAAATATGTTGCAGGAAAGTTAGTAGTCCATACATAATAATGATTGTGACTAAAAATGTTTTTTTATATTAGATATATGTTATTAACTATATTAGGTACTTATCTTTATATTTGCATATATATATTTAAATCATTTATTGTATATTCTTAATAATATTCTTGTTATAGTCATAGATTATAAATTAATTGACACAGGTAGGTAGGTACTCTGTCATTCAACGATTGCTATAGGTTTAGGTAAATAAAAACAAAATGCTTTTAAAATAAGTAAGTACTTATATTGTTCTATCTCAAACAACAAATGTTATTAATTTAATTTAAGGAAAAACTGTTATTGGCCATATTTTTAACATGGTCCTAGAGGAAATGTAATATAAGTATAACGCTGTTGGTTTTCTTAGAAAATAAAATAAAAAAAAATAAAAAGCCAGAGCGTTTCGGCCAAGTCCAGGTACAAGGCAAGGTGCCTGACCGAAATCAACTGGCTTTTGTAATATCGCGATTTTTGAGACGTATTATCGTCCTAATAAGCGCGAAGTTTTTAACGATAAAACAAATTATAAACAATACCCTTTTCAGTTACATTTTACCGAAAAGTTTTAGTTTAGATAGACTTGCTTAGCATGCCCACAAAAACGTCGACATTGAAGTGTCATTTCGACAAAAAGCCAGGCATCCGTCACTCGCCCATACCTACCGCGATAAGTACCTACAGCGCGCGACAACTTGAAGTTGCAAATCAGTCAGGGCGGCCGCCGCGCTTGTGAGTACACGCGCGCGTTATTCTGTGCCTCTATGACGATCAATCGAATAATGTTTATTGCTCCCAGCACTGTACCGTACCTACCTACTATTATAATTTATAAATAATGGAGAATCGTAATACTTATAATTGCTGCGTGGACGGCTATCGTAATAAACAGAAGGATCAAAGTTTTCAGATTCTAAAAGGTAGAAAAAAAATATTTTGTTTATTTTACTCGTAATTTTTATGAGTACTTCTTACCTATTTCTGATAAGTATGTGTAAGAACTACCTACTATTATTTGAGACGTATTTTTTTCCCATTTAAGTACACATTATCATAGTAGAATCAAATAAGTAGGCCAACTCGAGCGGTAAGCGAGCGATAATAGCCTAAACACTGGCTGACTGGTATAGGGCTGTCGCTTATAGTATTCAATCGTCAAAATGTATGTATGTAGGCAATCTTTATGTAAAACAATTTTCCCCTGTAGGGTAAGCATCAGGGATTTATATTATATAGTTTTTTAATTATTTTTTGTACATAGACCAGGAGCTGACTACAATGTTTTCATTACCTACGTCATATTATATGATTAGTGATTCATTATGGGACCAACCTTGAAATCGCGAAAAAAAATCAGCTGTTTCCTACATTTTGATGGAGTAAGCATTGTACTTTTGTATGGAACAGCTGATTTTTTTTCGTGATTTCTAGGTTGGTCCCATAATGAAAGTTGTTCAGTTTGATGGTCTCATTAATTCCACGTGAGGTTTAAAAGTTACCCTGTATGTATAGCTAAGCACGTTTATTTTTTAAACGGTTGTTACCTATCTAATTTGAAAATTTAAAACGGAATGAGGTGGTACGCACGACAGCACGGTTAGGTAAACAGTTAAACTACGAAAACAGCTCTTATTACGCACGACATAATGACGGTCTTAACTCAAGGTCAACGTGTATAGTCTGACGTGCCGTTGACTGTACCTAATTTTTTATACCTAATCATGACGAAAGTCTATGAACAGTGTGTGTTGCCAGTGATGACTTACGGCAGTGAAACGTGGCCGCTAACAATGGGTCTCATAAGGAGGCTCAAGGTCGCTCAGCGTGCAATGGAGAGAGCCATGCTCGGCGTTTCCCTACGTGATCAAATCAGAAACGAGGAGATCCGCAGGAGAACTAAAGTAACCGACATCGCTCGAAGGATTGCTCAGCTGAAGTGGCAATGGGCGGGACACATAGCGAGAAGAACCGATGGCCGTTGGGGCAGAAAGGTTCTGGAATGGCGACCGCGCACCGGACGACGCTCCGTGGGTAGGCCCCCGACAAGGTGGACCGACGATCTGGTGGAGGTCGCGGAAAGCCAGTGGATGCAGGCAGCGCAGGACCGATCGTCGTGGAGATCCTTAGGGGAGGCCTATACCCAGCAGTGGGTGTCGTGTGGCTGATATGATGATGATGATGAATCATGACGAAATAATAATTAACCCCGCCCTCCTATGTAGGAACCTACTTTTTACCGATTTGTTTATTTATATGTAGGTACCTATATAATAATTATGTAAATATAGAATGCAATATCAATTGGAAAATTTTGACAGATTTGGTTTAGGTTGATAACCAACCGACATGTTAACTGATGAGATGAATGAAACATATTTAGGTAAGTACCGACCTACCTACTCAAGTTTATTGCTAATACCTAAGATTTAGTTTGATTTATACAAATTTCTACTTAAGTAATTTTTGTTCCCTTTTTTTCGCGGTGAGGCATACTTTTTGATCTATTAAATCAAACCACAAATTGGTATCTGGTCAATGAAATTCGGAGCAGAACTAGGTATTTCCTAAACACTTTCAGATATTTAATAGCTAACCATCGAAATGTATTACGCATTTCAATGTAGCTAACACAAAATTATGTACGTTCCTACGTATGATATAGTAGGGTACCTAGTAGATTAGATAGGTACTCACCGTTCTTGTTCGCAAGGTAATGCGAAGAAAGACAATTCTGGATCAGACAAACTGCTATTTAGACATCCATAAACACTGCAATATTTTCTACAATTCATCTTCACGAATTTGTATTAAAAGGAGGTAAGTAGGTAGTGTACATTTTACGGCGTAGCGTGCGTGAGCGGCTGAGCGCGGGCGGTATTAAGTACGGCGCAGCCACGACTGACGCACCGCTATCACCTTTAAGTTGTGTCAGTGTGTGCGTGCGACGACGCATACGTACGGCCGCGCTCACATACAAACCGCGTTCCGGCGTATAATGAGTAAGACGACTTACTTATTTGATTCTACTATGACATTATAAACACAAAACTTGTAATAAAGTATTTAATCCTTCAAGCACAGAAAATGAGACAATAGATTTTCCATTGTTGTGTTGTGCGGCCCGTTGGGGCCGCTCGAGCGTTGAAGGATTAGAAGAAGACAACCCTGAAGTTGTTAGAAGAGGTAAGAGCTACGAGATAGAAAGAGAGGCAACCTGTAGGTGAATAGAACTGTAGGCAAGGAAGCGGTGTGCGACCTGAATTGCACTTTATTGTGTCTGAGCAAGAGTCGCTATTTATTTACATGACTATGCGGAGTGAATTTTCTGTACTTTGTACTATTATGTATTCTGTGAAAAAGCTAAAAAGGCTTTCCAAAAAACTATGCCTAATTTATAAACATGCTAGACTTGTTGACGATAATTTGGATTTGTTTTGTCCAATACCACAGAATACATAATAGCAAAAGAATAGAAGATGCACTCGACAAAATCATTTTAATAAATACCGACGCTTGCTCCGACACAATAAAGTGCAATTCAGGTCGCACAGCGCTCTCTTCTCTACAAATATATTCATCAGAGATTCACCTATGGTTGCCTCTCTTTCTATCGCGTAGCTCTTATCTTTTCTGACTTATAAAATTGGTCCGCGCGCCGGCTACTTGTAGCTTCATACATAAAGCTTCGTATAGACAGGCGAATTCCGCGCGCGATGCGGTATTTTGACGGATTTTGACCACCTAACTCAAAGCTAGAGCACTGCTTTGGATGGCTATTAGTAGGAAATGAAGCGATCTTTTGTATGGAGACCCCAACATTCAATCCTCAGTCGATGAAACTTTGCAGGGGTGTAACATAGCATGAAACAAAACCTATGTACAAATATCCAAAAACAAAAAAAAACAAAAAGATTAGGATTATTTAAAAAATATATTTCATTTATGATACTTTATCATACTGTAAAGTTTCGTCTACTGAGGATTTACTGTGGGGGTCCACTACCTTCCTTTCTTACACTATATGGCTATCGCTTTGAGTTAGGTGGACAAAATGCCGAATCGTGCGGCGAATTCGCCTCAGTCTGTACGAAGCTTAAGGCGCGGAGTGTGCCTGAGCTGCCAATACATGTAGTTCCATTACATTTATACATAGTCGTCAGTTTCAACTCACCTCATAGTTTTAGGGTTAACTTTGAGTTTAACCGCATCATTGCTGATGTACTTCAAGTTTTTTGTAAGTGCTTGCATGTGAGCATGACGCTTAACATCCACCCTCGACAGCGACTGAACTAGCGCACCTATTAAGAATGGTTCTTGCCGTTTTAGCTGGAAATAAAACAAGTTTTTGACCACATTAATCCATTACTTTTTAATCATAAATAAAATTGAGTGTTTCGCAGGTTGTCTGGTTCGCAATTCGTCTGGCAGACAAACTGTGAATTTTTCTTCTCAATTCGTCTGGCTTTATGATCTTTGTATTTTTCTAATTCGCAATTTGTCTGGCAGACGAATTAATAATAAAAATTCATAGTTCGTCTGGACTTTTACCATTTGTCTAGATAGAAAACCAAGTAGATCTTATAGGTACACTGGCATAGGTTATTTCGGGCCTTTTCCTAAGCTAATTCCTCTTATGATATTATGGTCTGCTGGGCGAAATGCGGTATATATTATGCGATCAGGGATCTTGATATGAAAAATTTGTAGTTTGTCTGCTGGACGAACTGATATCAAAAATTAGCAGTTCCTCCGGCAGACGATCTGCTTATTTTAAAAAGAAACCAGACAAATTTTATAATACAGACAAATTGCGAACCAGACAACCTGCGAAACACTCATAAAATTATATTATTATTTAGAAGGGGGGACGCCAGCGAACCCGGACAGGTGATCAGTCAGCTAATAAAATGATAAAATAATGATCCGGTTCGAAGGACCAAAAGTCAATAGAAAAATAACTAAGTAACGATTTTTTCTTGATAAATATATCAACCGTAAAACTAGTTAAGTAATTATGAAAATTATTGCGATTATTATTTATGTCATACCAATACTATATCAATAGTCAATATTGTAACTATAATGTTGTCTATTTAAATGAAATGACGGGCAAGATAATTGGCGCCCTATTATCCTCATCAATGTCAAACAGATGGATACTCTAACAATTGTATGACAATGAAATACGAAAAACCAACAATTTATAGTACTTATATGTGTATTATATATTAAATAAAAAATTGGTAAGTAGTCTAGTCTATGAGGTAAGTACCTACTCTAATTTGTTACATTGGGCTTTTAGAAAAGTATTTAAAACAATGTAAATACTTACATGTAAAATGCTGCAATTTCCTAAGTTTATAATTCTTCTTAAGGAGCCCATTTTTATGAAACTGATTAATCAGCATCTAAAAGAAAAACATCATCTATTTATTTGACTTAGGTATGTCAAATACCTTTATTGATATCTGTTTCCTAAAGGTTGACTGGGAGAGAAGGCTTTTAGCATTAAGTCCGCCTTTTGTAACATTTTTTAATGTACAATAAAGTTTGTTAAATTACTAAATTAAAATACATTAGAATTTAAATTAACTTAATGCTTGGATTATGCCTACATTAGTAAACTTGGGTGAATGTCAAAGAAGTAATTAGGTACCTATTTAAAGTCATAAATTAGTACTATCACAGATAATATAATACTAGGTACTATTGTACCTATACAACAACTTCCAAACGCCCCATTCATTGTATAACCTCTACGCTTATAATTTTCCTTATCTGACAATATACTTATACTAATAATATAACTCACAATGAATATTGAGGAATGCATTTTTAACCCAATTACAAAAAAGCTTATAAAAAGATAAAAGTTATAATCATATTTTTAACAACCGGCAAATAGGCATAAAAAATGTACCTAGGTCATACACATAATTAATCATCTTTACGTGAAATCCTCTATAATTAAACACACACAGACAATAACAAACGACAAACAAACACACTTACCGAACTACTGCATCCGTCCTCAAATAAGCAGCATTCTAAATAGAATTCAACTGCAGAATGTACGGTTTTACGGTTTACTTAATACACATCAATTTATTGATCATAATAATAAAAAAAATCAAAACCTTTCTTATAAAAGTATCATACTGGTATGTAACATTTGATTTTAAATAGGTTAAGTGTCAATTTTCGGTAACAATTAGCCGACTTTTGCTGTATCAGACACGCGTGGAGTCAGCTTGAGTATTAAAAGTCTACTGTTCACAAACTGACTGAGTTGGTTGGTTGTTTTGGAGAACGCCGTTTACACTGCCGGCTGTGCTAGTAAACCGACGACAATCAATCTATATTGTGCGTAGGGCATACCGAGTTCATTCACTTGATTGCAAAGTAAGCATTGAGGAATATAACTATTTAGGTCGTCAGGTTAGGTTATACTATATTTACCTAGATGTTTGTTATTATAATAAATATACAGCGGAGCACGTTTATATTATGAAGAAATGCACTATGTGTTACTCTACGTATAATCAGACTATGACCATTGACAATATACGTAGGCTTTATAACTTCATTATACTTTTACTACTTAAATACGTTTTTCTATGATAGATAATGTAAAAAGGATAAGGATACGAGGATAAAATATTTAATATATTATTGTAGTAAAACAAAAATCCTAAGCTACTCAAAATAAAAAGAAAAAATACTTAACATTGCAATCAAGATCCCTTCTTGAACTATAACATTTCACCCCTATTTACTATTTAGGGATGGAACGACTGTTCCACCCCTTGCAGCTGTTTGTATGTGTGACTTCGGACAATGGAGCATAATAAATAGGTTATCTGAACCTCAATGTATGGATATTAGGTTTAACTTTGGTTGAGACAGCGTGTTGATGTTTGTACCTAATTAAAAAGTGTGCGTTACCCCAGCAAAAAGTTGAGCTTTAGTGTCCGGGCACGAAAACTGCGACGGCGGAGCGGCAGCGGGGCGGCGCGACAGCGGAGCGGCGGCGATGCATTCAACAGTATGGCACAGTATGGAGACGCGCACGAAACGGGCGGTGGCGGCGCGGGGCGACGAGCGATGCACGGGCGGGAGGAGAGCGACGAAAACAAATGAACAAAGTAGTTGGATTTGGTAGCCCGCGATTACAGTAGTGTTGTGTTGAATAATATAATAGTGTCTGTTTGATTACTAGGTAGTACCTATTTATTCAGTATGGATGTCGGCATCTTGGACATCATATAAAAAACACAAGATGAGCAAAGAATCCGGTTTTGAAACTAGTTAACGCCTATACTTAGACCATTTTTTCAAACAAAATAAAATTTTTAGACATAGGATATATTTCGTCCTTTGAATATTTTTCGGTATTGATTTAACAAGAAATTGTTTCCATAGCAACATCACATTTGACACATCAATAGAAATAAAAAAAAATAAGAAGTTACTTTAGTGGTATACCCTGGTCCTACCAGTAGGTCAAATCGGTAGGTCCACGGGCCCTTAATGGTATTTAGCCCATCTGTCACAACACTACTAGCGCGGCTGACCGACCGCTAAGTTTCGTGCCCACGTTCTCATCGCCCCGCCCCGCCGCCGCTCCGCTGCCGCGCCGCCCCGCCACCGCTCGGCCGCCGCCACTTTCGTGTCCGGACACTTAGAGAGATGAGACCTTATCAGATAATTAGTGTGTCATGAGGAGAAATTTGTTTACTAATAGCAAAATTTGTGTGAGTTGTAGTTTTTAAGATATATGAGAAAAACAGATTTTGCTGGGGTCACGTTTTAAACATTACCCTGGCAAAAAAAGTTGTTTCAGCCTGGAACCAAATACATGAATAGATAGCTTTTGTTGCATAGTAAATGTTAGCAAATAGCAAAAATTGTGTGTGTTATGGTTCTTGAGTTATTTAAGTTTTTGCTGGGGTAACGTTTTGGGTTTTCCCAGATCTCGTAAACGGTTCAACGCAGAAGTTTGAAAAAAATATCACTAAGAGACCTTAATTTGTTTAAATTTGTTTGATTATTAGTTTTTGATTTGGTTGTCGCAAACCAACGTAATTAAATGGTTTCGAAAAACAGAAAAAACAAATTTGCAAGTAAACTACTACACTTATAATCAAATAAACAGCTGTTAAAAATAGCCGTGGTAGACACTTATTACGTCAAGAATTTTAGGCTTTGTAACTTTACACGATGTAAAGATATAAACAAATTTAATAAATTTTAGACTGGTCGTACTTTAGCGATCGAATACACAGTTTCCATAACATTAAGACACATCGCATACATTAAACAAATTTAAGTATTTCATTAACATTCCTTCCTGTTAATTTCAGCTCTCAATTACGCCTATCATGAAAGTTTTAACAAAAACAAGATTAAGACAGCAATTCTTGAATAAGCCGACCAAATTGTAAAGGTCACTAAAAAGCGACCGCACCATACGTACGGGTTATCTTCGCAAATTAGCAGCTTAGTATCCGATGTTTTGTACAGTTATGAAGAAAAATGTTATTGATATAGCTTAGATTCAACTAGTTTTCTATTTTATAAATTAATATCGTGTTTATTTATGTCAAATAATAAACTTACGCGATTAATAGTATTTTAAAAAGAATGTAATAATTCATGAAAGTTGAAATTTTGAAGGCACTCAACATTACATAAATAAAGGTAAATAATAATCTAAACCTAATTAGGTAATAATCTCGCTAAGCAATTTATAGTGTGATTTATTTGTCAGTATCAATATATACATTTATAGTAATTTGTTGCTTCTGTTTTTTCAAACCAAATGTTTTATTTTAATACCAAACCTACTCATGTCAATCCAGTGACCACTATGTTTGACAGGTAAAAACATTTACCCATAAAAACCTAGGAACAGTTTTTACGGAAACTACCTCGCATTTTTTCCATATAGGTATATTTCTCACCATTTAAACCTTCCCCTGGAACTACGACAAACATTTTAAAACCAAAATCGGCCACGCCAATCTTAACTTTTCGCGAGACTAACGTACATTTTATATTTAAAGATAATCTGACCAGCAAACTTTTGTACGCAACTGTACTAACAAAAGATCCATATTATCCCGTTCATTTAAGATGGTTACGCTTATGTATAGCGCGGTCGCTTTTACGTGACCTCTACAATTTAGGCGGCTTATTAGAGAATTGTTGTCATATTCTTGTTTTTGTTAAAACTTTCATGATAGGCGTAATTGAAAGCTGAAATTAACAGGAAGGAATGTTAATGAATTACTTAAATTTGTTTAATGTATGCCATCCTGCCTAGCATGACCTATTTATATCGCGTGATATAGCATTTTATCGACACTCAACTGTCAAATTCCTTTGTCTTTTTGACAGTTAAACGTGATAAAACGCTATATCACGCGATATAAATCGGTCATGCTAGGCAGGCATGTGTCTTAATGTTATGGAAACTGTGTATTCGATTGCTAAAGTACGACCAGTCTAAAATTTATCAAATTTGTTTATATCTTTATATCGTGTAAAGTTACAAAGCCTTAAATTCTTGACGTAATAAGTGTCTACTACGGCTATTTTTAACAGCTGTTTATTTGATTATAAGTGTAGTAGTTTACTTGCAAATTCGTTTCGAAACCATTTAATTACGTTGGTTTGCGACAACCAGATCAAAAACTAACAATCAAACAAATTTAAACAAATTAAGGTCTCTTAGTGGTATTTTTTTCAAACTTCTGCGTTGAACCGTTTACGAGATCTGGGAAAACCCAAAACGTTACCCCAGCAAAAACTTAAATAACTCAAGAACCATAACACACACAATTTTTGCTATTTGCTAACATTTACTATGCAACAAAAGCTATCTATTCATGTATTTGGTTCCAGGCTGAGACAACTTTTTTTGCCAGGGTAATGTTTAAAACGTGACCCCAGCAAAATCTGTTTTTCTCATATATCTTAAAAATTACAACTCACACAAATTTTGCTATTAGTAAACAAATTTCTCCTCATGACACACTAATTATCTGATAAGGTCTCATCTCTCTAAAGCTCAACTTTTTGCTGGGGTAACGCACACAATTAAAAAATGTATAGAAAATAGGAATCGAACCCTTGACTTCTGGCAAACCAGCATGCGCATCACCGCTACTATTTGTCGGCACTTAAGTGTCGAGAAAATATTGTCGTGGTGGTTCAGACACCCGTGAACTTTTTTCAAAAGTGTATCTACGAAGAAAGTGTATCATCTTAGAGGAATAATTCCCGAGATCTACTTTCGACTAGCAATACTAAATAAAACTGATACCTAGCACATATGAAAATTCCTCTAGGATACACTTTCCTCGTCGGTCCTACGACGTATAACCAGCGCAGTCGGTAACATCTTTACAAGATCTCTTAAAACAAGACCAATCTTGATAATATTTATAATAATATTAATTCTAAGATTGATAAGTTAGGTGAGAAAAAACAACGACTGTTTCTTAGGGATAGGATAGTCCAAATAAGATTTAAACTTCATAATATCAAATAACCTTTATTGACTCTATAAAACTTACATTATTATAATTTACCTATAGGTTCCAATTGTTCCATTGCACGACCACTTAAACACCTATCGAAAGTGATTAATATAAACGTTGAACTTATTTAGGTTTACAGTGTGGAATTAAATAAAAAAATGTATGAATATAACATAGGGTTTCCTTACTCTTAAAAATATAAGGCATCATTCATAAGAGATTTCGTTAACTTATTACGGCTTTTTAGGGCCGCACTTACTCGTAATGTGAATAAAAAAGTTATTTGCGACAATTTGCGATCGTGTATCAAGCCAACGATTTTTGTTTCATATCATCATATCAGCCGCACGACACCCACTGCTGGGTATAGGCCTCCCCTAAAAGGGGGGTTTACCATAATCGCCACGCTTGGCAGGCGGGTTGGCGATCGCAGTAGGCCAAGGTTTTTTGGAGACGCTGCTGCCCGTCTCTGAAGGCTATGCTCCCTTAGTCGCCTTTTACGACACCCTCGGGATGATAGGGGGTAGTGCTATTCTAGGCCGGCACATACACAGCAATATTATTATAACCCCCAGTAAGAGACAGCCTCACTAAAGACTGGCTATTTTTCTGTTGAATGATGGAGTAACAAAAGTTGCACTTAGTAATTGATCCATAGTAGATTTATCTATCACTGAGAATAGATCGGGATAGGATCATGGTATAATATATGATTTACTAGGTATTCTTTTCCCACGGATGACCTACGACTAACGTCACGACAGCCTTACCATTAATTGGTCTCTGAAACACATCGCGATATGATCGCAACATTAAATTGGCTTTGACGTATTCATTCATGGGCCAGTCACGTGACCTAGCTGTCACGGACCGGTTACTATTACTAAGTACCTGGTTTTATTCTACTTTGGTTGGGAGAAGCCATCAATCGTATTCAAACAAAACCCTACAAAACTTCTACTAGTAATTTCACGCCACTAAATAGGCAAGTGACAATCAACATTATTTAAATTCAACGCAATGACCATCCATGTTGTATAATAAATTCTAATTTATTCGTGAACAGTACTTTGATACTTGCTTAAAATATATGGATAGAAGTTAGATTTAATTGAGAATATTTTTTATAAAAATATGTGTTCAGTTTAAAAAATATATATTACACACTTCAGTGCTATATAATCTAAGTATATAATCATTGAAGACTAGTTTCGGTAAGTAGTAGGCATTTTAGAAAATATACTACATAATAAATTTATAGCAGCCAATAGCCAATATAATCTAAGTGATTTGATCAGTCAAATATTGATACATTTCTAGTAAGGAATAAAATAATTAGATAATTAGTTACATTACACAACTAAAATAAAATTGAACTAGCTATTTTAGTATAAAATACAAACTAAGTTTTACACAAAATTTGCAAAAAATTACCAATAGTTTCATGGAAAGTAATATATTTATCTATGTTTTTATAACGCAACAGTACTTAACAGCAACGCGTTTAATTTAATGCTACATTTTCTTACAGTTTAATCCTCTTAACACCGGTAAAAATAAGCGATTTAGAATATCATTATCAGAGTATCTTTTAAATAGTATTTCGATTAGTGTCTAACTCTTATTAAGTTAGTAACTGACTATTTAACAAGATTGCGTTTACAGAACAGAATGAAAATCCTTTTTAGTAAAAAAACTACCACAAACCAAATTTTGCTTGGGGACTATAGATTTTTAGCGTTTCTTCAGTACAATCAAGGTCTCACCGTGAGTTGCTAAATGCGATGGAAAGCAAAATTGTAAGGGTGATGGCAATATCCACTGCATATTGTCGTTTCTCACTTCAAAACCAACATTTTGACCTGGTTAAACCTTACAGCAACCGCCAAACAAGAAAAATACTGAGAAATTAATAGAAAAAAAATTACAACGAAATAACTATGATCTGGAATGAGTCGTATTTATTCTAGCGTATTATTTAGTATTGTATAGAAATAACTATGTTTAATAAAATTCTCATAAATATAGGAACTAGTATTAGTTATAAAATATCTAGATTACCGCCTAAATTGGTTTTATTAAACATAGTTATTTCGTTGTAATGATTTTATCTTGATTGGCGGCGCTAGTCAAGGTCAGGTGCACTCTTAATATTTGCAATTTTCAACAACAAACAAGACAACAATTTTGTCTACATTGGGATGTTTTTTAAATTAAATAATTTTTATTTCAAATTTTTGACATTTCGATAAAGTTTATCTTTATAGAGTACGCCTTGCTACAAGGCGTTGTTCTATTCTATACTGATGATTGTAAAATACTTACCATTTTTTTTATAGGATGCTCTAGCTAGAATGAAGAAGTGCTTGCACTAAATCAAAACTTCACTGAGAAAAAAATTCCGATACATTTACGAAACCAATATGTACTCTGTACTTTTAAGTTTCAACATCTGTGTCCTTATACAAAAGAAGTAATACATTGTCTACATCTATTTTAACTACGTTAATTTTATTCTATTCTAAGCTACACTACGGTTCGTGCGTAAATCGCTGGTAGCGTTGGATGATACTAAACTCAGTTTATTTGTTAAGCACGAGGAATGCAATATTAAAAAGGTTATGAACATATGAGAGAGCTTGGAACTACATACGACAGTTTTCATAGGCTGCAGTATGCGACATGAGTATATTACTTAGACAAACTGAGAATACCTTTACCAATTGCCTTACCCCCTTATTAATAAACGAAGAGTAAGTTTTCACTTAATTTAACCAAAAAGTTTGCTTAGGAATATGAGATTTTGAGACATCAAACGTAAGGAGTTATTGCTAAGCAATATTTTTAGTTAAGCCGGGTGAACTTACTTTTCGTTTATTACAGTTTTTACGATAAGGAATAACCCTGCCTAGAGATGGACAAAGGACCCGGTTTTGACTCAACTGCTGGGTTTAGCCGTAAACCATTTTGTTGAACTAATATTATTTTTTAGAAATAGTTGTTTGTCCTTTGAATATTTTTCTGTATTTTAACAAGCAATTGTTTGCATAGCAACGTCATATTCGACATATCAATAGAAATAAAAAATCTGTAAAGTTTATATAACATACAATGTGGGGTTTTATTGGGTTTAAACCCAGTGATCGAGTTTAAACCGCGTCTTTTGTCCATCTCTAATCCTACCAATAAATTAATATTTTTTGTGTGACCAGCGATTTACGCACGAGTTACAAAGAGAGTTTATAACCTCTGGCGCAGTTTCTCCGGCTGCAGCAGTAGGTGGGCCGCGTCCAGGTGTTCGCTGAGAGCTTCTAGGTATTCCTTTTTGTGGAAGTTGAAGTGCTGCACGTGCGGAGAGCGGTCCCAGCACTTCCAGGTGCACTTTACGAAAGAAAGAAAAAACGTGTAATTGTATTACAGCCAAAAACTCAAACGAATCTTAAAGTTAAGTAAAAAAAGTGTCAGATTTGACACTGTAACTCTATGAAACTGACAGCTTCCTTAAAGTTAAGGAGACCTTAACTTAAGATTTAGCTAAGACGTCTTTCGTATTCGGCCGTGATCGTGTATCGCTTTGCAGGAACAGAATTCCGAAAATTGTTTTTCAGGTTAGCACATAATACATAATAGTACTAAACGTTGAAATATTTTTTTTTATCAATTTTACAAGTTTACAGAATTAGTGTCATTCTCCTCAGGGCTTGGAATTAGTTTTAAAATTACTAACGTAAAGGTTTTTGTAAAAGGTTTCGCTCGGAACGTATATAAGATAAGAGCGCTTTAAAAAATTATTAAATAAATTTGTTTAATCCAAACTAGCGAAACATATCTTCGTAGTGTCACGCGTAGTGCGAACTGGTTTCAACTTGGTGGCAGTGAACATGTTCACCGGTTCAGCTGATTGTTGATTTTAATTATTGCTTTTTAGGGAACCGGGATAAGGTAAAGGTAGAGCCAAATCTTAATAAAACGCTCCTTATGTACTTGCGCTTATATTAGGTTTGAAAATTAACCGGTAAACAAGCCCTGATTCTCTTTACATTAGATTGGTTACTATTTTAGTAATCTATCATCATCATCATATCAGCCGCACGACCCCCACTGCTGGGTATAGGCCTCCCCCGCAGATCTCCACGACGCTCGGTCCTGCGCTGCCAGCATCCAGCGGCTTCCCACGATCTTCACCCTCACGTCGGTCCACCTTGACGGGAGCCTACCCACGAAGCGTCGTCATCCATAGTCATACCTTAATGCCTAACTCCACCCAGCAGTCGTACACGTCGCGATTGCTGTTCTCAGCGCCGACGGGATCGCTCTTACCCCCGTATCTATAGACGAGTAAGTAATGACTTGAGTAAAACTTGAAATTTTCTAATGCTTCTCATATCATATTCACATGCAATTTATAGTAAAATTCATCTTAAATGACTTCTTAGTGCAGTTTTGGTGAATTTAAGGTTAATTGATACTATAAAATGCGTATGAATATAATATTAGAAGCATTTGAAAATTGCAAGTTTTACTCAAGTCATTACTTACTCGTCTATAGATACGGGGGTTAGACAGTAGGAATAACGCGGGCGAGCGGCAAATGTTGATGTGGAACAGCTGTGACAAGCGGATGTATGGAGTGACTGGAGTGTACCTAGAGTGCGGAGTGTCACCCGCCTATCTATGGTCAATGGTCATACCTTAATGCCTAGCTCCACCCAGCAGTCGTGCACGTCGCGGTTGCTGTTCTCAGCGCCGACGGGATCGCTCCTGGACAGCTGTTCCACGGCAAATGTTGCTGTGGAACAGCTGTGAGAAGCTGATGTATGGAGTGTCTGGAGTGTACCTAATAGTGCGGAGTGTCACCCGCCTATCTATGGTCATACCTTAATGCCTAGCTCCACCCAGCAGTCGTGCACGTCGCGATTGCTCCGCTCAGCGCCGACGGGATCGCTCCTGGACAGCAGGAACAGCGCGGGCGCGCGGCAAAGGTTGCTGTGGAACAGCTGCGACGAGCGGATGTAGTGGATGGTGGCCGCCTCGTGGAACTTCTTCATGTGGTATCTGGACAACAACATTTCTAATGAAGCCTATAATAGGTATTACGGCCCGGCTACAGCCCACATTCAATAATCACTGCGCGCTATCTCGACGTCGTCACGACCGCACAGTGGTATATTTACAGTGCCATGTCAAATGCTCTAATTTGCGAAATTCTACTGATATCAAATGTTTAAAATGCTCACTCCATGTAAGCCCTTAGCGTCTTCTGCATGATTTTGTTCTTGGGGAAGACGGCCGGCGGCACGCCGATGCTCAGCTCGCTGATGTCCGCCGCCGAGTCCCACACCTGGGCCACCACTCTGTCCAATGCTGGCTGATACCTACAACAATACCAACAAACTAACATTTTTGAATGTCGTAAATAATAATCAATATACCAAGGAAACATCGGCGCCGGCCCCAACTCAGACTAGAGTCTGGGGCCGTACCGGCTAACGAATCGAACTTCGGGAAATTTGCCGAGTTTCAAATTAAAACACTATACTGTACTATTTGTTGAAGTTATTTGGAAGATATTGATGTTTGTGTGACCTCACGAATTAAGGTTCGCCATTTTGGCTCCATTAGGGCTCGATTTATCCAGAGGCGTCTTTACCTATTGTGCAGGGTGTGCAGCGCACACGGGCGCAGGGTCTTAGGGGGCGCCGCGCCGACCGAGCGGCGCTGGCGCTTGCGACGCGAAACGTGGTCACTCGCGGCGCGGCGCCCCGGGGCGCTCTCAAAGACCCTGCCTGCACCCGGGCCCGGCGTGGTCACTCGCGGCGCGGCGCCCCGGGGCGCTCTCAAAGACCCTGCCTGCACCCGGGCCCGGCGTGGTCACTCGCGGCGCGGCGCCCCGGGGCGCTCTCAAAGACCCTGCCTGCACCCGGGCCCGGCGTGGTCACTCGCGGCGCGGCGCCCCGGGGCGCTCTCAAAGACCCTGCCTGCACCCGGGCCCGGCGTGGTCACTCGCGGCGCGGCGCCCCGGGGCGCTCTCAAAGACCCTGCCTGCACCCGGGCCCGGCGTGGTCACTCGCGGCGCGGCGCCCCGGGGCGCTCTCAAAGACCCTGCCTGCACCCGGGCCCGGCGTGGTCACTCGCGGCGCGGCGCCCCGGGGCGCTCTCAAAGACCCTGCCTGCACCCGGGCCCGGCGTGGTCACTCGCGGCGCGGCGCCCCGGGGCGCTCTCAAAGTCCCTGCCTGTGCCCGGGCCCAGCGTTGTTACTCGCGGCGCGGCGCCACGGGGCGCTCTCAAAGACCCTGCCTGCGCCTGGGTTCGTGTTATGGCCGAAGCCGGTGTTATGGTCGAACCGTCTCTGTTACCCTAGCACTAAGGCCACTGTCCAAATGCTGTCGCCATTTTCGCGGACATCAAACAAAGCGTTAGGTACATCTCTGCTCTGCCGGATTTAAGCATAGGCTACATAGGCTGCAGCCTAGGGGCCCGCATCACATGTTTTTTTTGCATTTTTGGATAACGTGGATGAAACCACAGATTACAAAACTAGTGGATGAAACTGGCTAAAAATCGCGCTGCGCGGCCGTTTTTTCGCTTTAGACAGGCAAGATTACAAGATTATTGGATGAAACTTGACTATAAATCGCGCTGCGCGGCCATTTTTTCTATAGAAAAACCGGCAATATTATAAGATTAGTGGCTGAAACAGTGAAACACACTAAAAATCGCGCTGCGCGGCCATTTTTTATCGAAAGACAGGCACGATTACAAGATTAGTGGCTGAAACACACTAAAAATCGCGCTGCGCGGCCATTTTTTATCGAAATTCAGGCACGATTACAAGATTAGTGGCAGAAGAACACTAAAAATCGCGCTGCGCAGAATTTTTTTTTTCAATCGATAGGCAAGATTACAAGATTAGTGGATGTAACTGACTATAAATTTTGCTGCGCGGCCATTTTTTTACAATCGATAGGCAAGATTAGAAGTTTAATTGATGAAACTGACTAATTGCGCTGCGCGGCCACTTTTTACAATAAAATGGAAAAACTATAAGATCAGTGGGTAAACTGGCTAAAAATCCAGCTGCGCGGCTTTTTTTTTCAACTATACATACATACATACATACATACATACATACACTCACGCCTGTTTCCCATGGGGGTAGGCAGAGACTATGGATCGCCACCTGCTACGATCCTTGCACACTTCTTTCGCTTCATTCATATCCATCAATCTTTTCATACATGCCCTGCGGTAGACAGGCATTTCTCTGAAAAATCGCGTTGACACCGCTCTACAACTGCATTTTACTACTAGACGGGGGGCCCGCACCACAGAATGAGCCTAGGGGTCCATAGTTCTTAAATCTGGCCCTGCATCTCTGTATGATTTTTACACTGTAACGTGACACTACACAATGACTTTTGTTTCAATTTCAACGTGAAAAGATTGATTATAATGATTTGGGGCAGTGTCGAATCAAAGGCGCGTGCCGGCCGACACCGACACCTGTTTTGATGAAACGCCAACAATCATTGCGAACTCGGCTGTATTAGAATACTATAAAGTGTAAAAAATGATTTTTACTCGTGTACCCATCGCTTCCCGACATCATTTAAAATTGCACTATTTGAATAGAATTGTAAGTATTCCATTTTGACCGCACGCCTACTAGAGGGCGCCAGGGTATTTTTGCACACAGGCGCTGCATGGGCTAGAGACGGCTCTGGATTTATCGGTTTTAATTTGAAACCCGGCAGACTTTTCGAAGTTCGATGCGTTAGCCGGTACGGCCCCTGGTCAACGAAAGATGAACCGGAAATGTAGGCGCCACTTTCCCTGTTAAATTAACGTTTAGACTTTAGAGGTTAAGTTATTGGAAACTGAACCTTAAAATAAGACGCAAAAATAGTTCCATATCCAACCGAGTTTCATCTTTCGTTACTAGTTTTTCAAATGTTAATTACTTTATACTGGACTAGCGACCCGCCCTCGCTTCGCTTCGGTGTTGTGTGGAATTTGACACCATGTGTTATAGATTTCAACCTTCCTCTTGAATCACTAACTATTAAAAAACCGCATCAAAATCCGTTGCGTAGTTTTAAAGATCCAGGCATACATAGGGACAGACAGCGGGAAGCTACTTTGTTTTATACTAGGTAGTGATTTCAAAAATGACAAAATATATACTTGAAAAGGGACAACTAACTCATTTATAAAAGATTTCAACAAAATTACGCCATTTTGTCATATTAATGTGTACTTTCCGAGTCTATATTTCTATCCCAAAGTCTCTATCAATGTTTATCCCCATTCCAAATTCTCTTTTAGACTAGACCAGGGATTCCCAAACCCTTTTCTAAAATGAACTATAGCCAACATTACTTAAAAATCCTATCAAATATCAAGTGTAATTATTGTTATAATTATTACTAGGCTAGACGTATCATTAATGTGTTTATACTATTAAATTAGAGTGTTATACTCACAGTTCCTTGTTGTTCATGGCGTGCCCGCAGATCTCGCCCATGATGTACCCGGCGACGGAGAAGCCGTGCATCATCAGCGGCTGCCCGTTGTCGTTCGCCGCCATCAACTTGATCACGTCTTCTGCCACCAGCTGCAGAATAACCACTTGCCTTTAAAACTTGTTTTATATCTCTATCAGTGGTCATGAATGTTAGAGGGCAGTAGTTCTTAAACTATTGTGAAAAAAGAAATATATGTAGCTTGCTTCCGCAAAAAAAAATATGCAAGATGCAAAAAAATGCACATGCACACCACAAAATATCAGTGCACAATACCTGCATTTAGCAAGACAGCAACACACCTTGCACCTTCACCAATTATACTACTCTATATAATTCTAAGTCTATACGTGTTTCGCCCCAACCCGGAGCATCCTCAGGAGTTAGATCATGCGGTTTTTGCTGAAGTAAGCTACATATATACTTTTTTTTTTTAAATGGTTTGGGACTTCCTTCAAGTGACGCCTGATTCAAACAAATGGTTCATAAACTTTTAGTGATAAGGGCCCATTGGACAAAATTTCTGTCTTGCCATGGACCACCCACTAATATTAGAGGTAAAATACAGTAAATGTAAGGAACTGAATGAAGGGTTGTTATTTGAGGATGGCTTCGCGGACCACTTCTGGTGCTTCCAGGAATCCCAGTGGTCCGTGGACCACCGGTTAAGAATAAAGTTTTAGCTATCATGTTACTGTCAATCACATGACTGAGTACTATAATCTACTTTCTGTATATTTTTGGGACCGATAAATCAAGTATTACTGTGTGAAATCTTCGTTTAAAAATGTGTTTTTGACATTGTACGGCCCCTTAAAACCAGCTAACTTTTCGAACTTCGGCGGGTCTGCCGGGCTTCAACTTAAAACAGATAAATCGAAGCAAAGAATTTCGTATTGTACTATTTGCCGAAGTTATAAGGAAGATATATCGATGTTCGTATGACATTAGGGTTTGCTATTTTGGCCTGATTGGGGCTCGATTTATCTGTTTTAATTTGAAGCCCGGCAGACTTGGCAAGGGTCGAAGCGTTAACCGGTACGGCCCGTGGTGATGACGATGATCACACGAACCTGCGATCCTTTAGTAGGCCACATTAGTTGCCAGGGCGTGCAGGACACGGAGACGACATCGATCCCCTGCTCGAGGTAGATGGATGCGTATTTCATCACATGCTTCTGGCGAGCCAGTAGCCAGTTGATCATTATGCAGATCGGTTTGTTCGGCAACTTGTCTATTCTGTTGATAATATATTAATTTTTTGAACATCTTTCCAGGAGCTAGGTAGCGCTGAGGAGCTGGGTGGCGCAGTGTTTTAGGGCTTAGCCCTTTTTTATGCTGAGGAAAAACGCATTTACGCGCTTATCGAAAACCCATGATCAGTGCCGATAATGCCATAATGTTTTGTGATGAACATGACGCGCCAAAATATAAATAGTAAGTGTTAGGAGAATAACAATTAATTCAGCCCGCCCGGGTCACATTATAATTAAAGCAATACGTTTAACCTACTGACTTAATTACGAGCCGTCGCGACAGGTTGTAATCGTGGTCATTCGTTCTCGGTTGATTCTGATTGATGTTTTTTTTTTTATTTTTTTTTTATCTTTATTGTACTACAAACTAAAGTACAAAATATACGGACGGATATTAACGCTACTTAATGCTAAAAGCATTCTCTGCCAGTCAACCTTTGGGAAACAGAGAAACCATGAATGCGGTACATAATAACATTAATATGTTATTAATGTAGTAATAAATACAAATATAATAATAATATAAAACATAATACTTAAAGGTAAGTACACAAAATACATAAATATATAATAATATATAAATATTTATTAAATTTCTAAGAAGGAGAAGGATACAGAGATGACAATGATTTCGACATTATGAGCTTTCCAAGAGAAGAGAGTTAACTTTCTTTTTGAAGGAAAATTTGCTTGGAGATTGTCTGATAGAGTCAGGAAGGTCATTCCAAAGGCGTAGAGCTTGCAGTGTGAAGGAGTCGGACATATAGCCAGAGCGAAAGAGAGGAGTACAGAGAGCAAGAGAGTTTGTAGACCGGAGCTGACGATTATGAGAGTCGCAGAGATACTGAAACTTGCATTTTACATTTTTATAATTTAATGATTTTAGTTTTACTCTTCTTTATACTTACGGACCGGCCTTAGATCACATGAATGATCAGATCATAAAGAAAAAAAATTGTCTTAGAAACCTTTTTCTTCTCCTGCACAACATTCGATTTTTGCTCGTATTATTAATTGAAATAAAACATAGTTTTCAACGTAATGTTAATACACTACACTAGATTTTTAAAGAATGAAAGTATGCAAGTGGTTTATTTCAATAAATAATTGTTGAGTTCTTTCGGATTCGAAATTTCGGATTTTTCAAAATAATACTAACTTCATTGTGTCGGGGTCGGTGGTGAGTTTCGTCTTGTCGTTGCTGATGTATTGTATGTTCTTAGTTAATTCTTGCGTGTGCGCGTTGCGATCGAAGCCGACCATGTAGACCGGCGCGCATGTCAGCAGCGGCCGGAACGAAATCTGAAATAAAACATTTTGTGTTAATATATGGCCTTTCAAATTATTACGTGGTAAGTAAATTGGATTTATTACAACCAATTTTATGGCAAGGCAGGGGCCCTACCGGCTAACTTTTCGAACTTCGGCGGGTCTGCCGAGCTTCAACTTAAAACAGATAAATCAAAGTAAGGAATTTCGTATCGTAGTATTTGTCGAAGTTATTTGGAAGATATCGATGTTCGTGTGACATCATGAATTGGGGTTCGCCATTTTGGCCCTGATTGGGGCTCGATATAATCTATTTCATTTGAAACCGGGCAGAGTTGCCGAAGTTCGATGCGTTAGCCGGTACGGCCCCAGGATGATAAGCTTGAACACTAGATGGCGAATATTGATTTAAAATATTGATCACAACGTTGGCACATTTTATAGAGAGACCATACTTCTATAGTATCTTTCTAAGGACTTTGTGAAATTATGAATCATGGAAAACCTTTCCTCGTTTCCTCATTTAACACGGCCATTTAAAGTCTATGGACCTATCAGATTCTAGACAACATGTAATTTCTGTTATTAATTCTAAAAATGTATGACTTAATAGAAATTGTAAATCATTAACAAAGCTATGGAAGTCCTATCTCGCATCGTACTTAGCTAGATTATTGATATGAGTTAATTAGATAGACACAGAGCTATCGCATCGGCCAAGTGGAGGTGACAATTACAACCTAGTTCCATATATACAAACTGTGACAGACAGTGTTCGCTTACAACTATAACATCAAGCTTTCTATATTATCTCCTACACTGTGTTTATACTAAACAAGCTCGCTATTATTGACCGCCTTCAATGTCAAAGTCACGGTCAAGGTTTTACTAATCAGTTTATTGCATCTTACGCCACTGTGATAAAGTCGTTATTATGAATGGCTTATAAGCATTGTGAATCCGTCAATTCGAGTGGAACGAATACCTACTCCTTACAAAACTTTTTTACTACTTTGATAATATACTGTATTTCAAAGTGGGGGCGAAGAGACTTCCCAACGGGACCGCGGGCCACCTGTGAACATGGGCGTGCAGGGTGCCGTGAAAAACAATCAGTCCCTCAGATTCTTCAACCAAGAAAGCATCCTTCTTCCAAAACTGCGAGTTGTGGAATTCTAATATTTATTGGTATTCGGTCATAAGCATCCATGACCAAAAAACAATAATTGATGAGCTTATGATAAAAATCAGACCGCCTCTGTGGTCTAGTGGTTCGCCCACCCGTGTAAGATGCAGAGGTCCCGGTTCCAAGTCCGGTTCCCAGGAGGGGGAAAAAATTACTCGGTAAGGTTGGTGGTAGGGCTTATTTCGAGTCAGCCTGGCTAACTCCCACCATTAACCTAAGTCTGCGTCATAATAACAATTAAAAAAATTTTGTATTCCGGCAGAGGCAAGATAGCCAGTTCCTCAGTGATGAGGATTCCGGGTAGTGCGCTTACACTTGCGGCCTTATCGTCACTTAACATCAGAATAGGTGAATGCCAAGCACTATCCCGTTATGGATCAAAAGATCATCATTTCCTAGATCAAGTCAACAGCCCATTCCAATCGTTATTATGTAACCTTTAATTACTTTACAATTCAAGTTCAATGTTGTACTACAGACTAATAATAGTGCTAGCGTGTGGTACCTACGCATGAAATGGCAAACAGCAACGCGAGCGATGGATATCGTTCATTGAGGTAGGTAGTTACGTGGACTCACGCCACTCCACGTGAATATCACGTGCAGCCGCTAAAATACTCTCTCGTTACGTCGAATGACGGTCGAGATGGTTTGTAGTAAGTTAAACAATATTTCCAATGATCAGGGGCATAGATTGTGATTTGTGACTGAAGATGTTCCATTATTTTCTAAATTGAAATTCTTGTATTTTTCCAAAGGCTCTATTAAACGTGGCTCCTAATCCCAATTTCACTTAAGAGGCCATTAAATGGTAGAGTTTTTATTTGAGTTTCAAGAGGCACGAATACACGATGAACTTTTTATTGTCATCTGCTAAAATTACACTTGGTCCTACTAATATTATAAATGTGAAAGTTTGTGGGTTTGGATGTTTGTTCCTCAATCACGCAAAAACTACTTAACGGATTTGGTTGAAATTTGACACACAGATAGTAGATAGCCTAGATTAAACCATAGGATACTTTTTATGTCCATATTCCCACGGGAACGGGAACCACGCGGGTGAAACCGCGGGCGGTCGCTAGCAGAGCAAGAAGTCGATGTTGTATGTCCCATCATAAGATTGCACCAGTCAGTGATAGGTAGGAATGTGAAAATATGTATATGTCTACCTAATTCATATAGTATAACTGAGTTCAGCTCATTCATTCAATGATCTATTCCTAGCTCGGAGCACCAGTTTGACTACGATTTACAGCCACGTGGGTGAATCATGTTACTTCCAACAGCTTTTGTATAAATTAGGTTAGTTTATGAGATGCGCTTTCTGTCGCCCTTGCTAATTTAAGAACTAGGTAACTAAATTAAGAAGTTTCTAAATTAAGAACTAATGGTGATAACGGCGCGTTGTAAACGCGTTGAATCGGGAATGAACTTTGGACTCGGCTTGATTTCCACACTTTCGTATCGTGGTACGGTACCTACGGTGTTGTAGATAGATAAACAACGGTACTGACACATAATACATAGGTACCTACTTAGGTAATAGTACAAAGTGTACTACGGTATGCAAAGGAGATGTTAACCATTTTCAATCTTGTTGGATTGCGATATGTGTGCAAAATGGTTTATATACATTTCGATGGGTTTATATTACAATTTACATTGGTTGGACCTAGGTAATTATGCATTATCAAATAGAGCATTAGAACTAGGCACTTCATCATAATTATTCCGACAGTATGTTGTCATTTGTAATCTAAATAAATGAATATTACAAATTAGGTTACTAATTGCAGTTTTAAATTGCAAAGGGCACGAAACGAAGTCATTCATTGTAAGTAAGAACTGCAAAGAAATCTACAAGAAAGAACCTCAATAATGACTTCTTTTTTCCCTGTAGAGAAAAACATGATTAATTTACTAAACCACAAAAGTAATGATTACCATGAATAATTAGTGTACTTTGTCATAATAACTTCTGTCTGTCTGTAATGTCTCACATTTTAAAACATTAATCAAAAAAGGTACTATGGAAAAGTAGGTACTAAAGTGTCAAGCAACTTTCATTGCTGACCGTACATTGTTATGACCCCAACCATCCCCAACCCCAACACCCAACAGGTAAGCCCATGCCCATGCATGAGTCTGGTCGGCGAACCGAATATTCTTTATAAGTTTGATTATTTACGGTTCCTTTCTAAATCTATACACATATTGTCGATTCTTCGAGTTTATCTACTGTACGAGACACCTCATAACATTGGATAACAAAAAATATAGATAATGGAAAGCACGTTTATTTTTATCACCGACTGTAATATAACGATTAAAGGGCAACGATATTACATACAAGTAGATACGTCATGCGCCAGGGTGACCAGATTAAAATTTGTCATTATGCTAGCAGCTCCGTAAAATTCTGCTAAATTCTGATAAACTTTTTTTTGAAAATGCTAAAATTCTGCTAACTCACATTTTGTATGAAAATATATAAAAAAACAACTTTTTTGAGTTTTGTTGAAGTTACCATGATCTTTTAAAACAGAGAGACTTGATACTAACCCTCCTAATTTCAAAATCTATCGCAGTTTTTATTTGTGCCAAAAAGAAGTGTCAATGTATCACATTCTGAAAGCAATTGCGGTAGATTTTGAAATGAGACAATAGATGGCGGAATTATTGTTCTGAGTTGGAGGAGGATCGATGTTTTTGTCCTGGCTATCCAGAGCCAAAGATTTTGCTTTAGTAAAGCATGTATTTTTTTTTTTTTATATTACATGCTTTACCTAAAAAAAAATCTATTAGATGCTTTATGTACTAACAACTGCATGTGAACTGAAGAAAATGCACTCCTCATAATTGTATGTACGAATTTATTGAAATTCAAGTGACTAAAAATTCAACTACATGAGCCTCTGCTCATGTGTATTTTCACCCAGTTTCCCTAAAAAATAAAGTAAGTACATTTGAAAGGGTTGCCAGTACAACAATATAACTCAGAAAAATTGAATTCTGCTAAATTTCTGTAAAGTTTTTATTAGATTCTGCTAAAAACTGCTAACCTTCTCTATTCTGCGACATATTATGCTAAGCCCTAAATTGGTCCTCAAATTCTGCTAAAATCGCAGAATTCTGCTAAATCTGGTCACCCTGTCATGCGCCAACATCATACAATTTAAAACAGCGACAGGACAGACAGCCTATAGGTTCACGCGCAACGTTGCCAAACCTAATAGCATGGCTTGGTACTGCTGATACACACATTGACATATTATGTCGAGAGAGGGACAAAAATGAACGCCACCATACGGAATACTTGTCGTTAGAAAGAGATAAACAGACATCATAAGTTTCGTCTGATACGCTGCATGCTCATTGGCGCGATCATGGGAGTAACAGTCGCAATGACAGTACAGGGGAGATGGGCAAAAGTGATATATATATGATACTAGGTTTTTGGTTTTTCGTTTCGAATTAAAATAATAAAACAAAAGTTCTGTAAACGCAGCAAGTTTTATTTACAAATTGTTAATAAAATAATAATTAAACTAAAGATATCCCATGCTGGACTGGGAGCGAAAGAAATATGAAAAACGAAAGTATTTTTACCATTCAGGTAAAAATACTTTCGTTTTTCATTTTTCTTCTTAAATTTGTATAATAATCCTTTCCTTGCATTCAGCAAGGAAAGGATTATTATACAACGTGTTATAAAATACCCCTATTGCCGAATATGGTAGATAAGGACCATCAAATTGAACAACTTTTACTATGGGACCAACTCTGAAATCGCGAAACAAAATCAGCTGTTTCTTACAAAAAATAATAACGAAAATATCAAAATGTATGAAAAAGCAGATTTTTTCGCGATTTCAGAGTTGGTCTTATAGTAAAAGTTGTTCAGTTTGATGGTCCATAAATTTACCATATTCGGCATTAGGGGTTTTTTGTAACACGTTGTATATATAGGTAAATAGATATACCAAACTAGAAATAAAAAATAGATTTAAAAATTATACACTTTTATTTGTGAATAAAATATTTATTTTAGCAACATAAAAAAATCAAAATGATATGATTTACTTATACTTATTTACTTATATTACTTTATTTATATACCTTCAAATAAACTTAATTTATTCCTTTGTTGTCTCTTATAATTAGTTTTAGGATTACTTTTGTGTGTAAAATGCGTGCGAACGTTAATAAATTTCTCAATAACAGCGCGTATAAGGTGTAGCCTATGATTAAAAGTTGGATGTTGCTCCAAAGAATGACAATTTAAAGACGAAAATATGTCATCGCGACTGATAAACGATTTTAAAATACGGGTTTTTATAATTTCGATGTCTTTGGGATCAGGAAGTATCATGTGGCCCTTTTATTTTATACATTCCCTCGTAGTCACTGCTAGAAGTAGATAGCAAAACTGCTAAAAGTGGCCGTTTTTTACTCATTTGATATACTTCTACGAATGACTACAATAGAGTGTAGGTAGTTATACTTTCTAAAAATACTAAACTATAGGCTCTTCCTTCCACCACTTGTATTCCACGTAAATTTAACGTAAATTATTACAATCCTTTTCTATTAACAACTTGTTAAATAAAAAACCTCTAAGGGCGCCACTTTCGGTGGGCTATCTACCTTAAAATAAAAACAGCAAGGCTACTAATAGGCCAGTAGAATAAAACCAAAAAATAATTCAAATCTGACTTAATTTTAGGAGTGTTTTACATTTTTATGAAAAAAATCGTTTTGGCTTCTGGTCTCTAGTCTTATTCTATGCAAGATTAAATGCCCTACAACTTTTATTAAGGACGGTTTTCAATATTTAAGTAATTTACGAGATATAACCGGAAAACCGAAAAATACTCTTTTGGGTACATTTTTACTCTCCACCACTTAATCACAACTCCGCCGGGGGAAGGGACGGAAACCTAGGATGGTCATATTTGGGAACAAATGAAGCTATTAAAACAATAAAACCTTTTGTAGGAATTAAATCTGATTTCAATTCTAACCCTAGGTCAGTAAACTATAAGAGTGTAAAATAATTGCAAATAAACCGGTTTTGAATGAGATTATGGTTTAAAACCACGACTATGTTTTCAGAACATTACTGACATAAAAATAGGTGGTCGGGATTTTAAAACATATTCTGGTTTAAAACCAGTTTATTTGCGACTATAATCCCTGGTACAAAATCACCCTATCTCCCCTAGCATGTCCTTACGCATGCGCGAAACGCGCTCTCCTTCACTCTTACGCAAAACAGAGTACATCTCGCTCTTTGTAAAAATATGGCCGATTAGGAGTAATACAAAATACGAAAATACATTTTACGGTTAAATACAGTACTTACGTATGAAATGAAACATTTTTCCGATCTCTGACTGTTGCTGTATAATTTGCACATCGTTTAAAGACGCAGGAAGGCATTTTTGATAAGAATGTCACGGTTTTTTAGTGTCTCACTGACGAGAGTGGTGTGTGTTTACGTGTCACGAGCCTGTGCCTGACTAATTGAAAGTCGGGCAATTACCTGACTTTCGTCTTGCCATTGTGGAGTGCCGGTAACGTATCTACTTGTATGTAATATCGTTGTTAAAGGGCTACTAATCGCACACATTTCGAATTATCAAATTGCGTAAAAACCATCTTACTGTTTAGATTTCCCATGAAAAAGCCGATGAACATTTTGGTATTGATAACAACTATCTTATCAAACATGGTCGGGGTTTTTTCATGCAACCAAAAATTCTGATATTTTTTTTTCTAGTTATTAAGGGATCTTATTCTTACCTATAAAAAAATCAGCCACGTTTAGATTTTTTTTCAGACATTCCCCGTTAGTTGATCTACCTACAGTACCTACCTATATCAATTAATTGGTGGGTACCTATGTATGTAAGTACCTAAGATGTACCTACGACTTTTTTGATACATCACAGTGTGCAGCATAAAATAGAACTGTTACAATGTTGTACCTTTACGGTATTTGCCGTGACGCATACCAACACAAACATATCACATACAATAGAAAATAGTCCTAATAAAATCACGTCCAATCGAAATCGAATTGCATCGAAAACGCTGTTGCAACAAACCTCAAAATCGTGGTACCTATGAACTTCATCTTTATCACCCCCATGTGACACACACTGACATTCGTGATCTATTTATGCATCCTCCTAAAATCTCTGACAATAGGTCCTGCGCTGCCCGTTTCCAGCGGCTTCATCATCATATCATCACATCAGATCTTCAATTTATCTTGTAGGTAATACGGAGTCGGGCTAATCCACCAAATCGGTGCGCCATTTCAGAACCTTTCCGTTCTAAATACATGCAAAGGCCACAGCCTCTCTACGTGTGTAGGGGAAGGCGCGGCCTCTTCAGTCCGTGCCTCATGCCGGCAGGCCGCGCCTCTCCGTACGATCCTGAAGGGCCCATAACGACCATCGGGTCTTCCCGCTACTTTAGTCCTACGAATCTCCTCATATTTCGTCTTTCCATCGTTGAGACTTGTGTTTTAAAATGTAGCAATGCGATATGAAATCAATTAAATAAATAAATATGATGTATTTTTTTATATGAATAAAAATTTTAAACAACACATTAATTTAACTCATTTTTGTGTCATTGTGTCAGTCTGCTAACTCATTACAGCTTTGAATTTTTTACGATTTGAAGAGTGTTAACTCTAAAGTCTGGCTATCCTTAATGTCTTATTTAGTAAACAGTTTTTGACAGTTGTTATACGTATTTTAAAACTAAATCATTATTTAAAAATATGTTAGCAACATTATGAAAATTGTTATTAATCATTAACAATTTATTTCGTAATCGCAACAATGTGTAGAAAACCACTTGTTGTATTTTATAAATGACTATTTCAAAAAAGAGTTGGGTGAAGATTGTTTACAAAATAAGACAAGTAAGGATAGACAGACTTTAGACAGAAGATTATACCTATTGTTAACAAAAATGGAACTACCTATACTTATGTCAGGGTACCTATATACTGTACACATTTTTTTTAAAAAAGGTCAAATGGTTTTACTTAAGGCGCGGTGGTAGTGAATGTGGCGCCCCCACTACATTTATTTTTATTACTCGTAAACCAAGTCAATATTTAAAAAAAGCACAAGTATAAATCTCTTAAATTGGGTCTAGTATTTTTTGAATAACTCTTCAACAGTTTTCATTCTTTCTGTAAGTTTTAAAATCCATTTTAGCTCAAAGTGGCCACTTTTGGCAATTATGGATTTTAAAACTTACAGAATGAATGATAACTGTTGAAGAGTTATTCAAAAATTATTAGACACAATTTAAGAGATTATTACTTGTGCTTTTTTTAAATATTGACTTGGTTTACGAGTAATAAAAATAAATGTAGTGGGGGCGCCACATTCACTACCTACAGCGCCTTAACTAATTTTAATTATATAATAAGGAATTCAACTGTTTTATTTTGAAATCCTTTTATTATGCTAATCGCTGATGAGTTGATAATGCATTTTAAATACAATTTATCGACCGTGACATAACGACAAGATATAAATTGCACTGTGTGCATAAGCTTGTTGATAGATTTCAACTGCAATTTGATCGCGATAAGATATCTCGGGAACAATTTGATAAGTAAATTCTATACTAACTCATACCAAAAAGTAAGGAAAGGACACTAAAGTCAGAAGAATCTTTGCAGTTGATTTATGACAAAATAAAAAAAAACATGCATGTTAGGTACAATTAGGGAATTCGATCCCGGCCCTTATTTCTGATCCCGGGATTTCGGGATTACACTTAGGCAATCCCGGGATCCCAGGATTATTTCGAGATTGAAGATTAAAAATTCAAATATTCGATTTCGTCAAAAATCGACTTCAATCGAATGCTCTAGGTACAATACAAACGATATGAACAGAAATGGAGCGCATGCAGAGATGTCGACTGATAAGTAAATAGAAGACAGTCATGGTATGAATGACGTGATGAACAAGGGCATGAAGATAGCAAACATTTACACCACGAATGATTTGATCCTGCAAGTACACAGTTCCAGATCCTTAAAATACAACACATATCTCACTATGTTGGTCTGTTTGCATATCATTATTAACATGCAGGAATATATGAGTTAAATTACATCCTTTTTCCTTAGCCACATAAATAAATAGTTGTATAAATAGTTGTATGTAATAGGAATCTTCGAAATATGTATTTCACACAATAATATGACGCATAGCATAGTACACAAGCACATACAGATTCCTCATGCCATGAGGCATCTTAAAGGTAAATTACGTTCTGGGATATTGACACTTGGTATTTTACGGACTCATTGCGGCCGAAGGATTTCCTGGAGGAAAATTTAAGTAGGTACCTTTAAGGTAAGTAAATAAACTGATAGAACTTCATGCTCCGAAGAAAAACGGAAGCGGTACGTACTACATTGAGCTATACAACATGTGCAACCACTTTTTACTTATGATAGTAGTATAGTTACCTATGTTGTCAAGGTTCAGGGCATGTTGATGAATAAGGTACATCTACGTATAATATAACTGACATACAGCCACTGATAAACGCTCCAATGTAAGTGGTATAATACACAAATGATTTGAAAGCATTGAAGGTTGCTCAGAAATCTGAACAGGAATTGATATTATCAACCTATTATATTAGAACTCTTAATCTTGGTGTTGATTCGGGTAGCAAATAGGATTGGTTATGTCTTAGTAATGCAAGTATTAATAAACAGGCAGCCCAAGCCTGCCCTTAAAATATTTTTGGTATGGATGGACATGTTATGGACGAAAAAGGGATGTTGCTAGAAGAGTGTTGGGCTCATATTGATAGGTGGAGAGGAAGCAGACCGCAGAAAAGATGAATGGAAATGATATAAATATGAAGGAAAAGAAATGACGAGAACATCAGGAAAGATTGGAAATGGGACAAAAGAGCGTACTGCGCCGACCCTACATAAATCAGGATATGGGCAGGGAGATGATGATGATGATGCATCACTATTGAATTGAGTATCCTAGCTACTATCTATCTGTTATATGCCAGTACTCACTACACTACCACGCATGCAGGTATTGTAGGTTAGTAAACCTAGTGAGTCCCATCGAAAGTTTGATCTGCAAGCATTGTGGAATTGACCTTTCTGTTACCTCATATCGTCGATGGGCATGCAAGGCCGCCTAAGAGCAGTTTGCAATATCGCGTATTTACGAAAGTCCCAAAATTGAGGGTTCGTGCCAGCGGATTCTAGGCGCTGCTGTTTGACCTTGTAGAACTCACGCGATTTGAATTAGCCAATAAGGAACGTCTATTTCGCTATCGAGACAATACCGCGTATTAGCACAGCCATAGCCTTCTTCATTTCCAAGCCGTGAACATAAGTTTGGCAACGTCTGTTACTGTCAGTTCGTGGTCATGTCGTCGGCCAGTCTCCATACTAAATGTATGGGAATATTTCAATTTTAAGAGGTCGATATTTTTTTTCATAGTAATCGTGTGAGGTTTAAAATATGAAAATAATTTAGTTCTTTTATTGAAATGCTTTGTGTATTAAACAATAAGAAAAACATCAATGTTAACCAGGAAAAAATGGCTGTCAAAAATGTCATCTTTTTTGTTGATTTTCTTCAGCAGGGAGTTGATTAACACGCCCTCTAGCAATAAATGATATATCATTAGAAAGGTATTTTAAAGACAAATATTTGCTGTTAATATACTTTATATCAATTGTTAATACTTTTGGAGTTAGAGGTTATTAAAGTATAAAAGTGGTTTATTGTCTATGGGAGTTGATCTACCACACCTATAGAAATGGATAATATATCATAAGAAAGGTTTTTATATGACAAATATTTGCTGCAAACATACTTTCTATTAATTGTTAGTAATTTCGGAGTTTTAGGTCATTAATGTTAAAAAAATTGGTCAAGTTTAGAGCGTTATAACTCTCAAAGTACTAATAGTTCACGATTATAGTAATACAATAAAGTGATTCAAATACCTTTCCAATGATGTAAGATTTATTGCTATATGAGGCTTAGATCAAAATGCTCATCGTACTAAAGGACCCCCGAAATGTTCAAATAATTTGACTCAAACCTTATGTTCTAATAAATAAATAATAATAATAAATATAAAACTTTATTGAAATAATCTTACATCACAATTTACAACTAGTTTCAACATAGATAATATAGGAAAAACAAATAATAACTAATTTTTAAAATAATTTTATACTATGTGCTTGACCACATGCGATGTTGCCGTTCTGCTCAACTTCAGGGCTTGGAATATATAGAAGGCTATGGCACAGCACAATTACGCATTCTGAGCGACACGGCCGGTGCGGGCGCTGCGCACGTGGCCGGTCCGTGCGTGGTTCGTGACGCGGAACCGGCCGGCGGCGGCGCCGGCTAGTCTTGCCAAGTTCAACCAAATAGGGTCCAGGGGAACCATCCCCGGATCGGAAACTTGCTGTTTTTTTAGGGCCGAATTTTCGTTATGATTTATATATTATAAATAATAATTCATAATACTAAATAATATACTAGAAAAATACGACTCGCACCAGCAGGCCTATAATGTAACTCAACTCAACTGACAGCTTAAAATGATCATCACTGATCTAAGTTTTAAGTACATGCTGGGTTTTTGTAGAGAGTCATAACATTGATTTTACAACTTAGATCAGTGATGATCATTTTAAGCTGTCAGTTGAGTTACAAAATAGCCCTGCAGATCAATTCTCGGACGGGAATCGAACCCGCGACCTTTGGATAACCAGTCCAATGCTCTGACCGCTGAGCTACCGAGTCACTAGTGGCATCGTCGAATTTTTTCTAGTATATCCTGCTCTTAGACCTCTTATGCTGTAAGCCAGCGTTATTTCACCAATAATGTGAGGAATCACCTCGACATTCAATTGAAATATCTTTCCAGATATTTAGATGAAATAGCAATATAGTTTTAAAAATTTGCGATTTTTTTTTCTAGTAGATTATTTAGTATTGTATAAAAATAGCACTGTGAATGAAAAATCTCAAATTTAATAATAAATAATATATTATAAAGATAATATAATGAAATCTGTAATGTTTTATTTGGAGCCGACAGGCACGCAGATTGTGACATTATTGTGGTGGATGTATCCACAAATGTATTATTTATTAAATATCAATATTATGGCCTGGTTCGGAAAACTCTATTAAAAACTGACCACTTCTTTTTACTTCGATCCGATCACAGAATACATAATAAAGCTCTGATGCAGAATTCTAATCAACATAGGTATCATTAGGTATTGTATTAGGGGGGGTTTCTTAGATTCTGTTTACTATGATGCAGGTGTCAGATCAACATGTTTTAGTGCAGCATTTATCGTCAACAAACTTGTTTACACAATACCTAACCTTTGTGGTAACCTTTGTAAATGCGTGTGTTATCGCATTTTCGATTAGGAAGGAATTACGTAGTAGTGATCTTCATAGGAGAACAAAGGTTGATCAGTAATATTCACAATATGAAACTCAATTCAATCATATTAACTACTTAATTATATAGAAACTGAACTAAACCATAAGTATTAAAGTTAAGTTTATAATATTGGCTTAGTTGTAAAGTGATTGTGATTGAGTTACAGTGCCTTTGCCTAACATGAAAGAAGACTACATAATTCCAAGAGACCTTTTGTATATTTTTTATTGAAATGGACCATACAACTTAATTCATATATTTATTCCAAAAGCAAATTAAATTGGCACCACAATACTTGTGTTGTGTCAATTTCTTTTATTTTTAAATCAGAGCTAATATCTATGTGGTGGTTTACAATAAATAATAATATAAATTATTATATTACTCACATTTGATTTGTTTTTCAATCCAACTTTCCCATTGTGTATGGCCAAAGATAAAACAGTCCGGAAAACACCCATTTTCTCCACTCTTCAGAAAACTGTAAGTAAAGTAAATATATTTGAATTAATAATAGCCAGTTTATTTGTAATTAATACAATTTTATTGTCAGTGTGTCTTGTTCTTGTGGCACTATAAAAAACTATCCAAGAGCAAGTCGGACTCGCACACGAACGGCTCTGTAAAAAAAAACATGTTTGTTGTATGGGAGCCCCATTTTTTTAGTATTCGTTGTTATTGCGGCAACAGAGTCAGAAATACATCTGTGAAAATTTTGAACTATCTAGCTATCACAATTCATGAGATAGAGCCTGGTGATAGGACAGACAGACAGAAAGACTTAGTAATAGGGTCTCGTTTTTATCCTTTGGGGACCGAACCCTAAAAATGTCTAACTCTCAGAGTAGTATTCTAAGATAATTTAAAATCACCATAAGACACAAATTATTTTAACTCATCTGTGCCTGCTGTATACCCCTCTAAAAATAATTAGCACCAGAGAAGAAAAGAAAGAAAAAAAAGAAGAACATGTGAACAAGTTGCCGGCCTCATGCGACCGGGTCGGCGTTGAAGGAATGGAATACTGATGTGTCAGCAGTGGTCAGTCAGTCATGGTGGAAAAATATAGACCTAAATATCTATATAAATTCAAAGCAGGACTCATGTGCCCTGTTTATCAAAACTTACAAATCTACAAGTACTTTACAAGAAAAATTTTACAATACAAGTTCATATAAATTATATATTTTTCAGAATAATATTCAAGACACTAGTAAATATTGTCAGAGGGATTGGAGTCAGCTCCCTCAGAAATACTCAGGATTTTCCATTAAGATTTTTACAAGCCGTAAGTTTTTTTTAAGTTTCACTAATACTATAAGGAGGGTGAAAACATAATAGTTAACTAAACAATCACACGTGTAGCGTGTAATTTAACGTGTTTTTATAAATGGATTTGTGGATTCATGATTTTCATAAGCAAAATAAGTAAAAGACGTAAGTTTTGATAATCAGGGCAGTAGGCCTGTTATATTGTAAAATGCGAAAGAATGTGAGGCAAGCAGAGTACATATCGTTGATTTAAAAGTTTACTAGAAGAGAAAGTTAATAAAATGATAGTATTTATTATTGTGTTGTTGGTTACTTACCCTCAAAGTATGGTTAATTTGATACAATGCTACTGTGCCTCTGCTTGCATGCAAAGCAATGCAGTCGCCAGTCGGTCGCGTGATGTCGTATTTAAATACCAGGAAACACTATTATTACTATTTTGACCACACACAAACTTAATATTTTTTATTTAAGCAATAGGTATATAAGAAATTTAATTTTTACAAGAGCGGCAAAATAAATCTACACCATCACAGCATTCTACGAATACTGAAGAGGGGAGGGGGAAGGAGGAGGGGAGGTTGCGAAAAAGGACCGTTTAGAAACAGATTACCAATTAATATTAAAACCTAGTTAATAAGATTTATGTTATTATAGCAGTTATTAACACTTATACTTATACATATTGGCTGATGTCAGAAATATCAAATAATTTTTAGTGATAAATACAAAAGCAGGCAGATTTCTTATAGGCAAGCGGCATGGCAGATGGCTGTGTGATTTTATTTACATGTTTACGAACGTTACATATATGTCATGTATGTAACGCTAGAAACATACTATTGTGTTGTGTTGTGTCGTGTCGCGATCTGTCGTGTATCGCTAGAAACATACTATTGTGTTGTGTTGTGTCGTGTCGCGATCTGTCGCGTATCGGTTTCATACATTTAGTATGACTAGAAACACACTATTGTGTTGTGTTGTGTTGTGTTGTATCGGCATCTGTTGTGGCGCGGATCGCTCGGCTGCGATTGCAACAGAACCCCCACCACCGATCTGTCGCGACACAACACAACACAACACAATAGTACGATTAGTATGTTTCTAGCATTGTATTGGTATCTGTCGCTGGCGGCGGACGCTCGCAATCGCATTGTAATTTTGATTTGACTCAAAGATGAAGATTTAATAGAACTTGTGCTTCAGCGTAAAGTGTTGTATGATACCAAATGCAAAAATTATAAACATCAGTTTATCAGAGCTGCTGCTTGGAAATAGTTTGTAGGTTATCGTTTCTTATAAGTAAACAAATAGATATACATCGTGGTACAAAATAACCCCTAATGCAGAATATGGTAGATAGGGACTAACAAACTAAACAAGTTTTAATATGGGGGTGCGATTCGGTTGCCATAAAACAGTTAATCTAATTTCAATGTCACTAACGTTGACTTCATCTAATTTTTATTTGACCTAAAAATATATGACATAATTTTTATTTAACCTATTATTCATTTGTCATCATTATTATTTGCCATATTTACATTTGCTCTAACGTTTATATCCCATAAGTATCATCATATCATTTGATATATTGCTTTTTTATCTAACTTATATTTCATATACATAATCATTTGATCTAATTTTACATGTTATAATCAACTTTTACTATAAAATAGAAATAACTAGCTCTTGTTATTATGATGCTTGCTTGATTATCAAATAACTAATGTTTAATGTACTAACATCTATTAGCATACATATATTATGACACAACAATGACTAGACATGCAAGCAAGTATACAAGCATGCATGTAGCTTGCCAGTAGGTTAGGTTAGGTTAGTGTTTTGACCACTCGCATGTTTGCATGCATGCTGAATCCTTGCCTGCATGGATGCTGCATGCTTGCTTGCATGCTGCATGCTTGCTTGCTTGTAGGCTTGCTTGCAAAATGCTTGCCGGGGGGTGCAGGGGGGCTGGCCCCCCTGTTCGGGGGGGTCGGGGGTTCTTGAGGCCCCCCGCTATAAAGAAAAACTTTTGATGCACCTACCAGTAGGTTAGGTTAGTGTTTTGACCACTCGCAGTGGAGCTCCACAATGCTTGCATGCATGTTGCATGCTTGCTTGCATGCTGCATGTTTGCTTGCTTGCAGGCTTGCTTGCTTGCTTGCAAAATGCTTGCCGGGGGTGCAGGGGGGCTGGACCCCCTGCTCAGGGGGGTCGGGGGGCCCCCCCGCTATAAAGAAAAACTTTTGATGCACCTACCAGTAGGTTAGGTTAGGTTAGTGTTTTGACCACTCGCAGCGGAGCGAGTGAAGCGAGCGGAGCTCCACAATGCTTGCATGCATGTTGCATGCTTGCTTGCATGTTGCATGCTTGCTTGCATGCTGCATGCTTCCTTGCATGCTGCATGCTTGCTTGCATGCTGCATGCTTGCTTGAATGCTGCATGCTTGCTTGCTTGTATGCTTGCATGTTGGGTGCTTGCTTGCAAAATACTTGCTAGGGGGCTGGCCCCAGGCCCCCGCTATAAAGAATAACTTAATGCACCAGGTAGGTTAGGTTAGGCTAGTGTTTTGACCACTCGCAGCGGAGCGATACTGTAATGTTGGCAGTAAGCTAACTATTTCAGAACCCTTTATGGAGGATTTAAAGCATGGGTGTAGTTAAAAATATACAAGGTGTTTGGTAAAAGCCTATTAAAGCCGAATATGGTATATAGGGACCATCATACTGAACAACTTTTACTATGGGACCAACTCTGAAATCGCGAAAAAAAAAAATCAGCTGTTTCATACATTTTGATATTTTCGTTATTAATTTTTGTATGAAACAGCTGATTTTTTTTTCGCGATTTCAGAGTTGGTCCCATAGTAAAAGTTGTTCAGTATGATGGTCCCTATCTACCATATTCGGCTTTATAAGGCTTTTATCAAACACCTTGTATAAGTAATGAAATAATATTTTTGGGCTATGCTTGTTTTTATAGCATTTAAATCATAGGTCAAATAAAATTATTTTAAATGTTGAATAGAGTAAATGAATGTTATATGAAATGTGCTTTATATCATCTGTTAATTAGATCAAATGATTATTGTGTCAAATAATTTTTATATCACATGTATTTAGGTCAAGTGAAATTATATTAACTGTATGTTATATTATTTGATCAGTATGTCAAATGAAATTATATGAAATGTTATTATATCTTCTGATCGTTAGTGCATGTAAATTTAGGTCATACATTACACACCCTTAATATGGGACCAACTCTGAAATTGCGAAAAAAAAATCTGCTGTTTCATACATTTAGATATTTTTGTTATTATTTTTTGTACGAAACAGCAGATTTTTTCGTTGTAAGTATTGTTATTGTACTGAATTTCATAAGATTTTTTTTCTTGATTTTAAATCTCTGATAGCAGTGAATGTAAAAAAGAATGACCCCGCCCGATATTTCAGATTCAGTGACGGAAATGACTCATAATCAAGGTACCTAACTAAATACAAGCAATCTCTCTCTTTTTCTGAGTAGGTTGGTAAATACCTACTTACTGATTTAGTTTACGTAATTATTTTTTATTTCTTAATGTTAGGTAGGTACAGTGTTTTATTTTAATTTTTCTGAAGAAGTGTCATCATATTAAATAAAAATTTAAGGTCCTCTTCTAAATTACTCTCAGAAGCTGATGAAAGCATTATGAATGTGCAAGCGCTGCAAAGCTTCGATTGATACTGTGGAGGAAAAAAGACAGAACCCGCTCTGTCGCGACACAATAGTGTGCACACCCACCGCCGCGACACGACACAACACATCACACAATTATATTTCCGTCTTTAGCGGTAGGTCTGCTGGAATGTACCCAATGTCACAAACACGTGTATGTCGCAGCTGTCAATGTCAACCATCTGTAAGTTCAGTCAACCTTGGAAATCTATATGGGGAGAAAAGCGCGGGAACGTTTGACGGGAGTGACGGTCTTTTCAAACAAATAAAACTAAAAAATATTTAATTGTTGCAATTTGTATATAATTTGTATAAAAAAGGTGTAAATAATCAATATTTCATTGTTGTAAATAAAATAAAACTGTAAATATGGGGAAGAAGAGTGGGCGAAAACGAAAGAAAAAACTTGAAGACGGGAGTGGAGGCGAAGGTGGAGAGTCCGACTTCAGTGATACCTGCTCCACGAAGTCCCTGGAAGAAAAAATGGAAGAGGATAAGTACAAAGATTTTAGAATCCCAAATTATGTTCGGTTTTATCCAGAACAAGGCGGCAATTTTGAATATGTTGTATTCATAGAGAGTACGAAAAGTGACCAACCTATAGGCAACCGTGACATGATGTCATTGGCTAATTGTTTAAAGAAATACAACAAGGGCGTCAAACAATTGCAAAGAATTAACAAACACAAGATTGGAGTAATTTTTGAGCGGCCAGGCCTGGCTAATGCGGCACTACAAAATAAAAAATTTTTGGACGCTTACAGTTTGGCTGCCAGCATCCCTGCGGCGGCCAGCGAGGTAACAGGAGTAATTACACATGTACCAATAGAATGATAAATGATTTACTCCGCACTGACTACAACCAAAAATATTGTGAGTATTAGGCGATTCATGAGAAGGTCAAAGATGGATAATGGGCTAATCAAATTAGAACCCACAAAAACAGTTTCAATTACTTTTTCGTGCCCGGTGCTTCCTGAAAGCGTCGATCTCAACAGCTGGCGCTTCGAGCTGCGTCCTTACATTCCTCCAGTGAAGCAGTGCCTCAAATGCTTGAGGTATGGGCATATTGCCAAATATTGCAAGAACTCCGAACGCTGCTCCATATGTGGTGAGTCTCATAATTTTAAATTCTGCTTGAAATCACCTGAAGAAGCCATCTGTTGTCACTGCAAGGGAAATCATGTTGCCATCTCATCACAATGTCCTGTTAAGAAAGAGAAAATACAATTAAATAGAGAAAAAGCTCAAAGCAAAACATATTCTGCTGTATTAAACGAGAAGTCATTCCCTCCTCTGAAACAAAATCCCATTGAAATGCTAGCTTCACTCCTGAATTCTGATCAAATACTGAATATGGTTGTTGAGTCTGTTGTTAAATTGATAACAATGAATAAAACTAATGATACAATTATTTCCACTCAGAGTATTAAAGATACTCTCTTAGAAACAATTAAAAAAAATAAGAAATAAATTATTTAATTTTTTTTATGGATATTTTAAGAATAGTTCAATGGAATGCTCAGAGTTTACCTGCACATAAATATTTATTATTAAATTTTTTGCAAGAGTATCAGATTCATGTAGCTTTAGTATGTGAAACATGGCTAAAGCCTCACATTCGTTTTAATATGAAAGGTTATAATATAATTAGATTAGATTCTGGTACAAGACATAATGGTGTAGCCATTTTAGTTCATAATAGTTTACAATTTGCTAAAATAGACACTTCTTTTGATGATTCAATTCAAAATATAGCTGTGCGATTGCAGTATGGCAACAAAGAAATTTCGCTTATGTCCTTGTATAGTCCTGGTAATTGTGATGTTTCATTTTCTAAAATAAAACTTAATAATTTAATTTCTAATTTACCGGGCCCTTTGTTGATTGCCGGCGATTTTAACGCACGGCACACAGCATGGGGTTGTAGTAATATTGATACACGTGGTCGTGATATTCTTGAAAGCATCGACGACAATAACTTGGTTCTTTTGAATGATGGTCAGTTGACAACTGTTGGTTCTAGTAGATGGCAAAGGAATGCTTTGGATCTTACTATGGTATCACCTTCTCTGGCATTGCAATGTGAGTGGTCGGTCCATGACGACCCTATGGGCAGCTATCATTTACCTGTAATTATAAACATCACTATTAGTAATAATAATAATGATTCATCTGATTATCTTACACCTCCTACTTCTTACAATTTTCGTTTAGTAGACTGGCAAAAATATAGCAAAAACGTTGATTACTTATTACAAAATTTTTACATTGATCAAACTAATCCATTAAAATGTTATTCTAATTTGGTTGCGTTATTAGATCTTGCATTGCAGCAGTCAGCTATTATCAGCAATAGGTCTTTCTCTGTTGACCAATCAAATCAATCGGTTAGGAAATTTCAGTCCAGAATCCGCAAAAAACGTATACCACTACCATGGTGGAATAAAAATTGTGCAAAAGCAGTAGAAGATTGTAAAAAGGCATATATTGAGTTTAAAAACAGTCTTACAGAAGAAAGTTTTCTTAAGTTTAAAAGGCTACAAGCTGTTAAAAAAATTGTTTTAAAAAAAGAAAGAAACTTAAGTTGGCTTTCATTATGTCAGTCACTAAATAGATCTACACCCATATCTAAAATCTGGAGGATTGCTAAGAGGTTTAATGGTCAACCTGTTTCTTTTAAAAATGTTTATACAGATTGGATTCCAGAATTTCTTAAAAAATATACACCAGATACTGTTGAGGCCCCTTTACAATATGTAAATAGTATTAATCCTGTACGTAATAGTAATTATTTATTAGCACCATTTAATTTTCAAGAATTTAAAAATGCAATTTTTTCACGACGAGATACAGCACATGGCCTCGATGGTATTCCTTATAAAATGTTAAAACATACTACAGATAATGCCAAAAATATCATTTTGAAAGTTTATAATTTGTTGTGGTCTACCTCTGCCATACCTCTGGATTGGAAAAAGGATTGTCTGGTTCCTATTCTAAAACCGAACAAAGATAAAACCAAAGCAAATTCATATCGGCCAATAGCTTTAACATCATGCATGGGAAAAGTGTTTGAACAACTTCTTAAACAAAGGCTTGAATTCTTCATTGAAAGTAATCATCTTTTACCTTCAAATCAGTTTGGTTTTCGTAGGGGTAGATCCTCTAGAGAGAGTATAGCACATCTTCAACTTGATATTTTTGATTCTCTCAAACAAGATAATGTTCTTATTGGTGTCTTCTTCGATGTCGTTGGTGCTTTTAATAATGTGAATCACCATATTTTAGCTGGTGAACTTCTTTCTCTTGGTATTCCTGAAAAATTGGTTAATTGGATTTTTGAATTTTTGCATGGTCGTGAGGTTTATGTGAAATCAAATAATCAGTTAATTGGACCAAGATATTCATACAGGGGTGTGTGTCAAGGGGGCATATTATCCCCATTGATATATATACTATATGTACATAAATTGAACTACATATTAGGTCCACAAGTAAAAAATTTGCAATTTGCTGATGACTTAGTTATTTACTTCTCTGGATCTGATATTCGACAAGTATCCTCTATAGTTAATTCTGCTCTTAAAAAATTAAATAATTATTTCAGTTACCTAAACTTAGATGTAAGTCCAGAAAAGTCTAAAGTTGTTGTGTTTGGTGAATGTGATTTTGATGTTGATATTGTATATAATAATATTAGTCTGCCATTGGAAAGTGAAGTCAAGTTCTTGGGTGTCATATTTGCTAATAACCTTTCTTGGAATAAATATATAGAATATTTGCTGGGTAAAGCCTATAAGGCATTCAATGTCATTAAAAGTTTATCAAAAATTGATCCTAAAGTTCTATTAATGTTGTATAAATCAATTGTGAGGAGTCATTTTGAATATGGCTTTTTTTGTTTTGGGTCTGATCCCAAATTAGTAAAAAAATTAGATATCCTGCAGAATCATAATCTGAGATGCATTACTGGTGCTATGAAGACTACTCCCATTAACTCTTTGCAGGTGGAATGCAATATACCTCCACTTCAATTCAGATTCAAATTTTTAAAATCAAAGTTTTTGTTAAAACTACTTTCACTGTCTACTCATCACCTACTCAGAAAAATTGAATTTCTCTATACAACATATTCTCCTTTGAATGTACCCCGAATCCCCTATCTGTTTCATGACTTCTCGGATATCGTAGAGTTCAATCAGCAGTATAACATTCATAAAACTGAGAATAATTGGATATGTTACACAGGATCTTATGATACACATTTTTGTGACCTGAATATCCACATTCACCCTGATTTAAAGAATAAAGAAGAAGTATATGAAATTACTGATAATTTCCCTCAGCATAGACATATCTATACAGATGGTTCCAAAAATAATGATAATGTTTCGATGGCTGTTTACATACCTTATTTGAAAACGGGTCATGGAATTAAACTCCCGGGCCAAATGAGCATATTTTCCGCGGAGTGTCTTGCTATTCTTGCTGCGCTACAGTTTATTGAGGAGAACACCCAAGAATGCACTCAATGGTTAGTCCTAACAGACAGCATGAGCTGTCTCAAAGCTTTGCAAAATACCAGATTTGATACCGGATGTAACTATATTCTACAAGATATTAAAACAACCTACTTCAAGCTCAAAAGTAATAATATTGATATAGTTTTTATGTGGGTTCCGTCGCATATTGGAGTATCTGGAAACGAAAGTGCCGATAAGTTAGCTAGAGCCATTACAAATGACGCCGCAAATGTCAACATTGACATTAAAAATGTTGCTATACCGTACTCTGATTTACTACCAAGACTTAAACTTTTGTCAAAACAAGACTGGTCCACTCATTGGCAAGAAACTCTAACAGTAAAAGGAACTTGGTATGCGAAGATTAATAATGTTCTTGGCTGTCGTCCTTGGTTCACAAAATCAGCAGAATACCATAGCAGAAAGTTTTATACTATCCTAACACGCCTGAGATTTGGACACTGTCGATTTAACTCACATTTACATAGAATGCGTATTATCACATCTCCAACATGCACTGAATGCAATTTAGGTGTGGATCAGACTCTTAATCATATATTTTTTGATTGCCCTGCTTACAACATTCAGAGATTAGTCCTGGTGGACAGATTATTAGAAATATATAAGACATCTTATAGCATCCCGCGCGACATTCAAGACATTCTCACAAATCCTGAAACTTATAAGGATTTATACAACTTTGTTGTATCATCGGATTTGGAACTATAAACATGGATAAGACTTTGAAGATTTATATCACACTGAAGATGACAAGGAAAATGGAATAGGAAGTGGCTACGGCCTTATATAACCCGGACACAGAAAAAGAAAATTGAAGAAGTGGCTTTGGCCTTACATTACCTGGACACGGAGAAAATAATAATTAAAGAAGTGGCTTTGGCCTTACAAAACTCAATTACAGAAAAATGAAATCTAGAGGCTGGAATTCTTGTAGTTGAAATTATTTTAAATAAGACAATGGCTGTATGGCTCTGCCTTTGCCTTTCCCAACTGACGGGAAGAAGATATTAAAAAAAAAAAAAAATCAGTCAACCTTGTAAAGGCTATATTCCGAATCACGATAAAATCGATGTCAGCGCTCACGTTATCTGTCAAACCCATACAAAATCACCGACTCGGAACGCATTTTAGTGCGCTGTCATCGATTTTAGTGTGATTCGGAATGCAGTCAAACTCTTTGCAGCCAAAGTTGTAATGTAAAATAAATAAAATAAAGAATATTGCAATGAAATGATATTTATTAGCTCTACAAAAACATTAATATTATTTTTCATAATTTAATGTCTTTTTTATTTGGTTTTTAAACTAATTATTAATATTGTTTTTGCTAAAAGAAGTGATACCAAGTGAAGTGATACCAAGATAATACCCCAATTTAGTGCTAACGTGTTTATTTTATTTAGCCTTTATCTCATATTATATTGCTAAATCTTTCATATTGGTAATATTAATTGAACAGAATGGATGAGAAAGATGTAAAAGAATTTGCAGATCTCGGTGTGAAACCGTGGTTAATCAAACAGTTAATTAATCTTGGTTTGTATTTTGTTAGCATAACCTATCAATGAAGTTTCTGATCTTAACGCTAGAATAATATCTAACATTTACTTAGTAACAATAACATTTTTTAGGCATAAAGGCACCAACACCTATCCAAAAAGGCTGTATACCTCAGATACTGGCTGGTGACGATTGCATAGGAGGAGCTAAGACAGGATCTGGCAAGACATTTGCTTTTGCTCTGCCTATATTACAAAACTTAGCTGAGGACCCATATGGAATATTTGCTTTGGTGCTAACACCCACACATGAGTTGGCATATCAGGTATTTCAAATTTTTTTTTAGTAACAGCAGGCATTTGACCACCATCTTGCTTCATAAACAGGATGTGGTCTAAGGTGTAGCATGCTTGCCCAGGAAATCTCTATTCTATTTGATGACCTCCGTGGTCGAGTGGTTCTCACGCCGGTTTTCAAGGCGTCACCATCTCTTGAGGTCCCGGGTTCGATCCCCGGCTGGGTCAATGTAGAAAATGAACTTTTCAATATGTCTCAGGTCTGGGTGTGTGTCATACCACCATTGTTTCTGATTTCCATAACACAAGTGCTATAGCTACTTACTTTGGGATTGGAGCAATGTATGTGATGTTGTCAAATATGTATTTATTATATTTATTTATTTATTCACTTTTGCCTTGAAGAGATCAAGTTTGTAACTTTTGGGTAACATAAGCAAGCAGTGCATTCCATTCTTTAGCAGTTCTCATAAGAAGATAATTATATTTATTATTAACTAATTTTAAATATGTGACTCTGACCCATTTCTTTTTGTAGGTTTCTTTTTAAAATATTTACTATTTCTGGTAAATCTAAGTTCATCTAATCAACTCACACTGTTGCACCAAAACGCTGTCAAAGTTAAAGTTATCGTCAAATGGTAATGCTACCCATTTGTCACGTCAAACTTGTCAAAGGACATCATGCTGGCTGGCAACCTCTTTTTTTGGCTAACTTGTGCTTAACCGGTACCTTAACAAACTTGTTATCATTAAAGTTAGGTGGTGCAACTCAGACTTAATCTTCATTTATTAATACGAGGGATTATGATTAAATTGGGTGGCCATGTTTTATACAACTAATTTATATTACAAAACATAATATTTACTTATGCAATTTCTGTTTCAGATTGGGGATCAGTTCCGTATCCTGGGACAGCCGCTCCAGCTCAGAGTGTGCATAGTGACTGGGGGTTCTGATCAGTTGGAAGAGTCCCTCAAGTTGGCAAAAAGACCACATATTGTAGTAGCAATGCCTGGTAGACTTGCTGACCATATAACTGGCTGTGACACATTCTCTCTCAGAAAGATTAAATATTTGGTTCTGGATGAAGCTGATAGGTCCGTCAGTACTATCAATCAATTGACAATAATAAAGATAATATAAAAATAAAGATAATTTATTTGCATTAAATATGGTACACTGTTGCCAAATCTAATGGCGTGCAAATGTATATTAATTAAATTATTCCTTAAATTTATTTTCTGTATGGCTCAGTTGCAAAGACAGTAAAATATAGTTAATCGAAAGGTGATATAAATAAATTGATTTTAGATATTTTTATATTGTCAAGTATTATCATTTAAAAATTCATTAGTAGTATAAAATCATTTATCCATTAGCCATTTTGTCAGTTTAATTCTAAACAGGTTAAAATTTTGTTCACAAATGGATTTTGGGATCTTATTATAAAAAGTTAAAAAGTCATAAAATATCAGGCACTAATAATTTTATAGAATCTCTGGACACACACATGCTTTATGTATTCCATTGCCTTTTTAAGTTTTTAAATATCTCTGGATGCTTTTTTTAAACTCATGTACAGACCATTGGTCATTTTGCTACAAAAGACTCTTTAACTGATTAAACATTGTTTCAGATTATTTAGTGAATCTTTTCAAGAAGATTTGGAGACTATATTTAATACATTGCCCCAGAAAAGACAAAACCTGCTTTTTTCTGCCACCATAACAGAAGATGTCAGAGAATCAAAATTATTAGCGCTGAATAAAGATGTAAGGAATATAATTCACCTTAAAACATTTTGTGGAATTCAAATTTCTTATTTTTCAATAAACTCAATATTTAGTTTACCATAACAAAACAAGAATATTCATAGGTTATAGAATTTTGCATTCAATGCTTTTTTTTAACACGTATCTAGACACAATATACCGAACATCAGTGGCAAATGTGGCAATGCTTTTATCATAAAAAAAACGCTTCGGCAGATGTATTGCTAGCTATTCACAAAGCATTGTAGGCGTAATTAGGCCGAACTTCGGTCACGTAACTTTGGCATAGTGGTGTCTAGACACTAAAAGTTTGTATTATCTCTAGAAACTGACCATATGGAAGGAGTCCGACCCACAACTGACTGTATCTACCCTCGACCAGCGTTACGTGGTGTGTCCAGCTTATGCTCGCGATGTGTACCTCGTGCAAACTCTACGCAAGTACCGAGAGACAAAACCAAGCTCCCACATCATTGTGTTCACTGATACTAAGAAGTAAGTTGTAGGTAATTCTCGTTAAATGATTTGAGTAAGAATTTGAGAGACTGTGCCATGATCACCTTTGAAGTATGTAAACATTTTAAGATCGCTGGTTACGTAATGGGAAAAGCTCCGGATGGGATGGGCACACACCGGGCGATTTCTTGGCAATGTTGTATATAAAAATATAGTAACAAAATATACGCGACGAGACAAGCACAGGCACGCGGCGGCGTGGACGGGATGGGGGAAAATGTATGGCGCACAGCGCGTCTAGCCTAGGAATATTATATAGTTTTAAAAGTGAAATCCGTCATAACTATCTGAAATTTTGCACACGTACTCACAATACTGATCAAAATGACGAGCTAAAACTCCCCGCCCCTCCGACGCGTGCGTCTTGAGATACACCCCCGCCCACCCCCTCCCGTGCATCCGCTCACTATGCTTCATGATTTATTAGTGGGAGATCTAAGTACACCACCTTGTATTTTTGAGACAAAGCAAACCACTTGGAACAGGTGTACTTGGGGGTGATCTGAGCTGATTTACCCCGGTTGCCACGAGGTTGTCTCCAGCAGGTGGGCAGAGGAAAGGGGAGAAAAGTGTGTCTTCTACAGAATATAAAACTAAGAGAATTTGCCCCAGAAAAAAATACTGATCAATAGCCCAATTATCTCACTATATAGAATAATAATCATAATCATTTATTTATTTGCTTCAAACATGGTAAATAAGATGGAAGGTAAAAATTTGTTTGTACATTATCATGTTTCGCCTATTACTAAGCATGCAAATTTATACAATCTTGTTAAAATTTAAATTAATATGTCAGATTATTATACCAATGTCAAATAATAAATATTAAATTACAATTGAAATGTCGAGATATTGGATACAATTACAACTTAGATCACAGTTAATGGGGAGGAAAAGCGCAATTTTATCCCGATAGGTGGCGTCTGGTCTTGGTACCGGGCCGCCTCAAAGAAAGTGTCAAAACATATGGGAATCTCTTGGAGTATTGCACTTTTTAATTTTATACTGAGAAAATTCCGCATTGTTATGCATGTAACTTGTAAATTATTGGAGTTCATCGATTTCCCAGTAACAAAAAAAATATTGGGCAAAAAAATATCAAAAAAAAGATGCTTTTCCCTCGATTTTCTCCTTTGCTGAGCCTGAGAAACATTATAAATCAAAAGGAATGTTTCATGAATTTGATGAAGCTTCGCCAAAATAAAACAACATTTGAATTATAACAGCTTTGTTCTTTAATATTTCAAACTCAGCAGTTTCTAGCATATTTATAACTTGGATGAATTTGATAGGTATATCAAATATGGAATAAGCCCAATATTGGGGCCAAACAGAGAATTAATAGAATTTTATATGTCAGAGTCATTCAAGAAACTTAGAATAATAAAATAAATATGATAAAACGGTTCGTGTAATTTTGGATGGTACAGAAATTCCAGTACAGAAACCTGAAATTACTATTGCACAGAAGGCATCATCAGGCAACTATAAACACGGAAATTCACACTCAGTTGCTTTGTTAAAATTTAAATCATATGCTTCTAATCTGAAATAAAAAGATTACTTGTAAATCTTACACGAAATTTAAAGAAATGTAATGCTTGTTAGCAATTTTTTGTAAGTTGCTATAAACTTTCTTGCCTGTTGTTTTGGCTTTTCTTTTCCGTAATTCTTCTTTTATATGAGCTAAAGTTAGCATATAATACATTGTTTGTCCGCAAAACCGAAAAAAAATACAATCTAAGAAAGTAAAATCACGTAATACACAGTCAAGACAATATAAGCTCAAACTGACAATTGTTCCAAAGAATGAAGCGCCATCTGTAATTCACTTTGCCTTCGCCTCCCCATTACTTATTTATATTTTTAGTCAAAAACTCTTTGATGTCGTAAAAATTTTCCGTGCATAGCCATTTAAACATATTTTTAAAATGAATAATATTTAGCGTTTTCAGATTTTCTGGTATATTATTAATAGTAGATTGTTATACAAGACGCTAAAATGACCCATTGCATACGAGGTAGTTTTATTCCCGAGCTTTAGCGAGGGAATAAATAGAAACCGAGTTACAATGGGTTTTAGCGTCGTGTGTTACACTCTACTTTTCACTACGATTGCGAAAAAATAAAATCCAATATTAAATACCTATAGTTTATACTTCCGTAAACGAATCCACTCGTTTTTCTATCCTCCACTTCATAAACTTTTCATACAGTATTTAAATACGCAATTTGTGATTGACGGCAAAAGATTAAAATTATTTCTATTCTATTACTTGCTTGCAGTCACACAATTCAATCAGTTTGGAATTAGAGAAAAATTCTAAAGATTTCGCGCCAGTGCCTTTTTTAATTTCTACTTATAATAGCAGCTAAGAAACACAATGCACGCATTTTAAACTAAAAGTCACAGATTATAAATAAGTCTATGATTTCACCGAAGAGATCGCTGCTTTTAGTTCCATTTTCAAAAATCGAGCGAGTTTTCATTCGTAATTATGAATAAAGACTTTTTCGTTTTAGTAGGTTCATTGGTAATAGACAAACATTAAAAAAGAAAAAACTTTATCCCCTAGCTAGGGGTATTTATGCTATTTTATCCTGACTCTTGTACCTTACAATGACGGACTTTTTGAGCAAGAGGAGTGAAAACAATTTTACGCACATAGTGTGACAGCTCTTAGAATACTGAAATGTTTGAGGTGTTTCTTTCAGTACCAATCTATTTGGATTTCTGGTATTTCGTGGGTAGATTTCACACGCTCTTTTAAATAGTTTCATGTTTTGCTTAACAAATATACACACTTCAAATATGTAAAGTGATGGCAAAGTCAGTAAGCCCAGACGCTATATCTAAATAATAAAATTGTTTGTGTCGCGCGGCGGAATTTTCTCTGCTATTCTTTTTTCGAAAATCTTCTGCAGAATTAAAACTATGAAGATTTGCTCCAAAAAAAAATACTGGTGAATAGCTCAATTATTCCATTATATAGAAAAACAAACATTTTTGTCTAGTAACTAAGTGTTAAAAAAAATGTTTTCTGTCGCGCGGCAGAATTTTCTCTACCATTATTATTCTCGAAAATCTTCTAGAGAATTAAAACTATGAAGATTTGCTCCAGAAAAAAAATATTGGTTAATAGCACAGTTATTTCACTATATAAAATAATAAAATTGTTGAACATTTTTGTCTAGTAACTGTGTTAAAAAAATGTTTTGTGTCGCGCGGCGGAATTTTCTCTATCATAATTTTTCTCGAAAATATTCTACAGAATTAAGACAATAATAAAGGTTTGCCCCAGAAAAAAATACTGGTTAATAGCGCAGTTATTCTACTATATAAAATTATAAACTTGTTAAACATATTTGTCTAGTATCTGTGTTAAAAAAATGTTTTGTATCGCGTGACAGAATTTTCTCTATCATTATTTTTTTATAAATCTTCTACAGAATTAAAACAGTAAAGATTTACCACAGAAAAAAATACTGGTAAATAGCTCAGTTATTCCACTATATAAAATAACAAACTTGTAAAACATTTTTGTCTAGTAACTGTGTTTAAAAATAGTAGATTGTATTACAAGGGAGCAAAATAATATTTTTACGGCGAGGGCGCTTTTTTGAATCCAGAGTGAAGTGAGGGATTCTAGAGTAGAATCCCGAGCGTAGCGAGGGATTCTTCAGTAGAATCCTGAACGTAGCGAGGGATTCAAAGTATGTCGCCCTCACCAAAAATATTTTGCGCCCGAGTCATATACTCTACTTTTCATCCCCTTTCTATGAGAAAATAAATAGGAGACTGTGTTTATGTAATTAATGAAAATGTTCTTTATTTAAAAAAGACACGTGAAAAGTAAAAATAATTACAAATTTATAGTTACGTTTGATACATTAGCGCAATTTTCAAATGTTATTGTACTAAGTACGTAAGTATGTACTATTTACAAGAACACAGACTTAATTCGCGCGCTTATGTTTTTTTTTAGTCTCCGCGCCGTCTGTACAGCCAGTTAATCATAGAGTAAGATAAAAAAATAGGGGTAGAGAGCCCTCTGGCGATTTTAAAACTTACTCATTTTGAAGCGCCATCTCTGGTCGGCGATTTTCTTGTTAGTTTGTTTTTTTTTTTTTAGTAACTTATCTAGCAATCCTACCTACGGCTTTGTTCTAATTATCTTTTATAACATTCTAAACGCCGTGTTCACTAGTATTAGTATTTTTTCCGAAGAAAATAACTAACACATGAGAACAAATGTTTCAAATGTTATAAGAGATAACTAGAACAAAACAGTTAAAAACATAATTACAAAAGGGAGAAAAGAAAAGGACACAAAATTAAACAATTAAGTGAAAGAGTCATTATGTTTTTATTTATTCCTCTCAGTTTATGCCTAGGGATAATTTTATTCAAAATTGTTCATATTCTTATTTCTTAATATTTATTCATTCACAAACACGGTCAGGGTGCCTACTAGCGTAGTAGGTACCCTGACCGTGTTTGTGTAGTACATTAGTATACCTACCTAGTAGTATTAGGTATACTAATGTACCTACACAGTGGCGAAGGGTCCATACAAGACGATTCCCATTGGCTTACCTTTTAGAAATCCCACCCTACCGATCCACTATGCAGATTATAACACTTTTGTTGAACGGCTTACCTTCGCCATAATTTCACCCCTCGCCACAGCCATTAATTTTTCCCAGGTAAGTATAACATAATCTTTTTAAATGTAACCTATTAAAGAACACATCACTAACACTTAATAAGTATTGCTAGCAGTTTTAATGAAAATACATTTTCATCAAAACATGTTGCGCAGCCAGTAATTGATAACTGAATATTAAAACCATTCCAGTAAAATTATTCGTAAATAAGCAATTAATGCTTCCGCATAGAAAAACAGGAAGGATGGTGCAAGGTCGAACCAAAATAATTTAACTGACACCTATACGAAGTCCTATATATTATTACGAGATATAATACAATCATTTTACTTACACCCTTACTTTAAGTCTATAAAACGATTATGGAGCCAAAGAGTCCCGGAATTGAAACAAGTAATAATACTTGTTTTTTATAAAAAAAAAATTTTCATCATTTGCGGTTGCCACAACTAAACTGCTCGATAGCTCGTACTGCACCTGTATCAGGATGACAACAGAGTGGGATGGGGGTGGGCTGTGATCTGAAAAAAAAATGTTTGTAATTTTATTATTAAAAATATTGTAGCTTATGAAATTGATGCATAATGAGGGCATTATGCATGATGTTTGCAGTTACGTCTTTGTAATTCTAGAGGAGCGATGTTCATAACAAAACGTGTGCGTAAAATAACTGCGTTTTACCTGCACGTAACGGTACAATTATTTTGAGAAATATCTACCCTTAAATTTGCGTAAACAAAACTTACATGATATTTCTGGTATATAATAAAAATAATAATAAAATAAAATAAATCTTTATTTGTTCTCTCACACAGATCTATAAGTACAGCACTGAGACTTAAAGTAAGTTGTACAAAATTATAATTTAACAAACAATCTATGTGAGAGACTGGTTTCTATGCTAGGAAGAAACCTGTATGACAGATAACCAGCCTCTCCAACTGTGGACCAACGGGTGCATTAAGTACCATGGAGTACCTCTTACTGAGCAAAATTAACACAAACAGTGAGAGAGAGAATGTGTGTGTGTGTGTGTGTGTGTGTGTGTGTGTGTGTGTGTGTTTGTGTGTGTGTGTGTGTGTGTGTGTGAGTGTGTTTTTGTTTTTATGTATGTTTGGACAATTACGAGAAATAAATAATTATGATGGGACAATAAGTAGATTTTCTGTGTCATCATAACTTAAACTTTTTAAAAAGGTAGTAATAACCCTTTTACATTTGTATTTAGTCAGCGGGTAAACAGTAACCTTAGCATTTAATTTATTATACAGATATTTTCCAAGGAAGCCAAAAAATCTTCGAGAAAATGATGTAGACCAGGAATCACTATAATGGCAAACTTTATGTTTCAATCGCTTAGCAGAGTTTAGCGATGGGTCAAATTTAGTCAGGGAATGTTGTTTTAGAATAGTGTTTAAAACAAAAAGCTGCCTAACGGTCAAAACATCAGACAAACAATAAAGTTCATTTGATGGAAAACGAAAGGGTAAGAAGTTGCTAACTTTGAGGACAGCTCTTTGGGCTCTTTCGAGTTTCAAAAGTTTAGTTTTAGTCGTACCACCCCACACTGTAATGCAATAACTTATAATGGATTGGCATAAGGCTAGATACACCATTCTAATGACACTCTTGTCGGCAACATGACGCAAGTTCTTAAAAATAAATAATAATTTACGGGTCCTAGATGACAGGAGGTCAAGATGGTTGTCAAAGCTTAGATTATTGTCAATTACGATGCCTAGGTACTTAATGTTGAAAGCCCGAGTAATTTTATTACAGAAACAAGGTTGGACTGTACAGGAGTGTGCTACTATAGAATAGTGATCGTGAACAGATATCTGGGTATTATTGATAGAAAATGGTATGTATTTTGTTTTTTCAACATTAAGTGTCAGGGCATTATCAGCAAGCCAGGAGTAGACCTTATTAAAGCCAGTTTGTGCAAAGTCGTAAGCCTCTTGCCAGGTGTCGCCGTGAAAAATTAGTGCGGTATCATCGGCGTAGGCTACAATCTTGCCATTTGTCAACTGGAGATTACACAAGTCATTAATGAATGCAAGAAAAAGCGTGGGACCCAGTACACTACCTTGCGGTACTCCGTAGGTTATGGGTGTATCAGTACTTGTGTGTTCACCAACCTTCACTCTTTGTAGTCTATTTGTTAAATAGTCCTGAAATAATAGTAACTGTTTATCACGGATACCCATTCTTTCAAGTTTTTCCAACAAGAGTGGTGCAGAGACTGTGTCGAAAGCATTGGTTAAATCCAAAAATATTGCGACTACTTTTTTTTTGTTATCAAGATTAGAAACAATATGATCAGTCAACTCATGAACAGCATCGCTTGTCGAGGTGTGAGCTCTAAAACCAAACTGTGATGTGGATAAAAGGTTTTTAGTTTCAAAATATTCAATTAGACGTTTGTTTAAAAGCTTTTCTGCTATTTTTGACAGTGTTGGAAGTACGGATATCGGTCTGTAATTATTAACACAGCCCCTGTCACCACTCTTATAAATAGGAATTACTTCAGCTAATTTCAATGGGTTTGGAAAGACTCCGGTTGAAAACATTAGATTAAAAATGTGGGTCAAAGGCGGGACTAAAACAAGATGATACCTTTTAAGAAAGTTGCCAGAGATATTATCGCGTCCGCAGGTATTACCCTTTTTAAGACCTAAGATAGTGCTTCTAACTTCAGATTCACTGGTGGATGACATAAAAAACGAGAAAGGCTGAGACGACAAGGATAACGATTTGTTAGTATGTACATTATGTATTTTCTCAGCTAGGTTTCTTCCGATAGAAGCAAAAAAATCATTAATGTTATTGACAGAGCTCTGCGGATCAGAATGTGAGATTAAGTCAGAGGCAGGGTTGTTATTACTTCTTAGGTGTGTCACTTGTTTTAAAGCATCCCAAAGAGACTTGGTGTTAGTCTTGGCCGCCGTTTGGATTTGGGTTTTTTCATAGTCTCTTTTAAGACGTTTCAGCAGCGAGTTGCAAAAATTTCTGTACCGTTTATAGGTGGTTTTGATAATTTCATTATTTGGGTTTCTTTTCAGTTTTTGATGAAGTTTATCTCTATTTTTTATGCATCTGAGTAATCCAACTGTAATCCAAGGCTTAATTACCCTCTTACGATTCGGTACCTTGATAATTTTTGTGTTAGAATCTATTTTTTCTGATAACTGAGTGATTAACAAAGATGTGGCAATATTCGCATCAGAGGCTTCGTAAATAGGAGTCAAGTTTAGATTTTCCATATCAGCATCAAGTTTGTCATAGTCAATCCTTTTAGTGGTCACAGGCCTAGCGGACTGATATGGTCTCTTTGGATATTCCAGGATAAATATTATAGTGTCGTGATCCGTCAGTGAAGTCTCTGCTACATAACAATAAGCGGGAAGTTTACTTATTTATTATATGAAGACGAAGTGGGATGGGTTGGAATTGAAATGGGTCTGGAACTGGGATGGGTCTGGTTGCCTGAAAAAATATAACATAAAAAACTATATTTTCATAAACACTAAAATAATAATACAAATTTCCGCGCCGGGGTTATAGTATCATTTGAAAGGCCTTACGAAACTCTACAAAGTTATATATATTTCAATTTCAAAATCAAGGTCCCCATTTTTAAAGCCCCAAAAAAATTTACGTGATGTTGCTTCAGTGGAAACGCACCCTTAATCAAGGAGGTAGTAATTTGATTCTACTATGGTACCTACCTAGTACCTACATAAAAAACTTACACGATGAATTGCCGGTAAGTGAAGGGAAGGTACTACGCCTACAGGCCTTATCCTGCTGGCGAAGGTGCTGGTTGCAGACCCCATTCTTTTAACTTGTCAACACATTTTCACTAACAATCTCTACCCAATCTTTAAAACTATCCGGGTCCTTATTCTTTTGTTGGGAAACGGTGGAAAGGAGCAACTGAAATAAGTAAACGTGCGAAATAAACACAGAAAAAGATTTTTGTGATATTGCTAAAGGAAAATTCTGACAATTAAATTTTGTTTTTGATAAAAAGAGTATACCTACCTTTATGAATGTACTCTCGCTAATGACTATTAGAAAATCATTGTCTATTCCCAAACCATAAACTGCTTGACAAGCATTTACGTGCTTGTCAAGCATTGCTTGATCGTTGAGGGAGTTCTTATAAAAAAAAATTGTATGAAGTAATGATCTTCGCCAATGAGAGATGAAGGCACTTCCTTTACAATAATGTCACTTAGTATAGGAGTGTCAAGAGTGTCCTCCCCCTGCAGTTAATACATACCAGGCCGGCGCGGCGGCGGCGTTCGAATTCTTTGAAAGATACATGTTCTAAATTCAAATCTCTTTTCCTCCCACTAAAAAGTTCTTACCAGAAAAGAGCTATTTTGGTCCCACTTATATAGGAACAAAGCATCATTTTTCGAATAGAAGGGATGAAAAAATATTTTTGTCGCGCAGCGAATTTTCTCTACCATTTTATTTTCGAAAATCTTCTACTGAATTAAAACTATGAGGATTTTCCCCAGAAAAAAAATGGTATATAGTCCAGTTATTCCACTTTTTAGGATAATAAACTGGTTAAACAGTTTTGTCAAGTAACTGTATTAAAAAAAAAATTAAGTGGCGCGGCGGAATATTCTCTACCGTTTTTTTTTCAAAAATCCTTTACAAACCTTTACATCCTGCATATCTCAGGACGCACGCGGGGGAGGGGTGGGGAGTTTTCGATAATGATTTATCTCCACTTACATAATCAGCATACCAAATTTCAGCTGGTTATGTTGCATTTCACTTTTTTGCTCATTTTGCCTAATATTCCCAGGCTAGTCCCTGTCCCGTCCGGTGTTTTTTCGTACGCCGTATGTATACAGCAGCAACGTATACAGCAGTTGTAACCTATAGAACGAGTTTTATACTCATCAAACTGCCTGTAGTTGGTGAGACAAACTGCTCGAGACTCTCCATTCATAGATTTTAGTCTTTTTCGAGGTTATTTTTGAAATAGTATGGGATACATCAATAAACTTGTTACAAAAACTTAAATTTCAGCAAACATTTCTATGACAAAGTTGAGTGTTTTTAAGTACACTATACAACTCTTTAATTTGCACCAAAGTGTCTCGATACAACTAAGTATTATATATATATATTCTGTGGTATTATAAAGAATAAATAGATAATAGTACTAAAGTACAGAAGTTGCACTCCGCAAAATCATTTAAATAAATAGCGACTCTTGCTTCGACGCAATAAAGTGCAATTCGGGTCGCACAGTGCTCCCTTCCCTACACTGTATTCACATCGTATAGTTGACTCTCGTTCTATCGCGTAGCTCTTATCTTTTCTGTGGTTCGCGCTGAGAACGCCGAGCACTTACTCACGTGCTGAGTGACAGAGCCATGGTATTAGTAGTAGTCTGTAAAAAAATATTAAGTACTTAAAGTGAATAAAAATCTTATTCACAGGGAGTGCCAAGTCATTTCAATGATGCTAAACGCCATCAGCATGGACAACGTGTGCCTCCACGGGTTCATGAGGCAGAAGGAGCGGGTCGCTGCTTTGACCCAGTTCAGGAGCAACCTTAAGTGCACGCTGGTGGCCACCAACGTCGCTGCGAGGGGCCTGGACATACCTACTGTCGATCTGGTGGTCAATCACAAGCTGCCTTTGGAGCCCAAGGAATACATTCATAGGTATATTCGCAGAAGTTGCCGGTCTGCCATAATGCAGAATAAAATGCTTTGAATAACAAATTGTTCGAATCGAAGCTATACGAACTAGCGTGTACAGAAAATTTAATTTCGAATGTCTCTTATGAATGAAAAATTAAGTTATTTTTTCAATAACGACGTTTTAATTTTCTATTGAGTACAGTCGGGATAAAATTGGCCTGCACAACAGTTTTTAATGTCCCCACTGGAAGGCCACAGGCCATCCTTACGGGTGGATAAGGAGGATGGGCCATAACCCACCACGCGGGCCTAGTGCTGATTGGTGGGTGTTAACGACTGAAAATGCAGCCGGGAACAACGGCTTAACGTGCCTTCCGAAGCACGGAGCACCTCGATACAGTAAATTTTTGGGCACCTATCCCATGACCGACCGTTGCGAAAGTTGCTTAAACTCCACAATAGCAGGGCCAGGCGCGATATTATGTTTAAAAAAATCGCAATGTATGGAAATTCTGAAACTAAAAACTCTGATCATTATACCTCTTAGAATGCTAATCAGATCAGCTGGGTGTGTAAAGCGATCTAAATCTCTTCCATTCACTCCCTGGATAGCCATCATCAGATCACAGCTAGGTCAATCCTCGGCTGAGAACCAAGGCTTCAATTCAAAGATACCTCGTTTGTATGAATATCGTGACTTAAATTATGTAACCGCCACTGATTTACAGGGTTGGCCGTACGGCACGCGCTGGAAGGTCGGGAATGGCGATTTCCTTGATCACTCCGTACGATATCTTGCGGCTGGGCGAGATCGAGGACCAAATCAAGACCAAGCTTACTGAATACAAAATTGATGGTTTGTTTGTTGTTCTTTAATACTTATTAACATCTTGCTGTTAAATCTTATTTACAATGCATGTATAATATATTTTTTTTGTCAGAAAAAATATTCAAGTACACTTAAAAGAGACGGTGAAGAGACTAATTTTATTAATTGAAACTATTGAAAGTCGAATTAGTTACTTTAGTACAGCTGCTTCCGCGCTCAACACACGGTGAGCCAGCATCGCCGAGCGTGATCTAATATAACTTTAACCTTTAAGGCTCCGTTATGCGAAATCATTTGTCTCTGTCTTTTTCTTTACGTGTAAAGAGTATGGAAAATAACCTTACTTCTGAACTTTTTCGATGTTTTTCGTTGTTTTTTCATAATAATCTTTAGTACAATTATCTTTCTTGAAAAAAAAATAAGTTATTGGCGCAACTGCACAGTACGTTAAAGTGTATTACGATTCCGCTATTATTTACGCCGAAAATATGACCCGCGACAAGCGCTTTTGATGATATTCTGATTTTTTTACAATCATCTGTGACATTTATACGCAATTTAATACTTGTAGCTACTAGATAATCTCTTTAGCTTGTCATATGTTTTTTTGTGGCTACAACTTTACGTTTTCTATATAAAAATATGGCCCGCGCAAACCATGTTTTCCTATAATGGCCCCTTAAGTCCCTTCGCTGTCATTAAATCTGTCTGTTTTGACTTTCAATACCTAACTAAATCGTGGTGCTAATGAATAATACAAGTAAAAAAACTTTCCTTTCCAGATGATGAAGCAGTAAAAGTATTCACGACAGTGAGCGTGACGCGGCGCGAGCAGGAGGCGAAGTTGGACAACGAAGAGTTCGAGCAGCGCACGCGCAACTACCGTCTCAAGCGCTGGATACAGGCGGGCGTGGACCCGGAACTCATGCAGGAGGGGTGAGAATGTTTTATACCTATACTATATATATATCATAAGTGGGACAACGAGGAGTGAAAGCAGCGCACGCGCAACTACCGCCTCAAGCGCTGGATACAGGCGGGCGTGGACCCGGAGCTCATGCAGGAGGGGTGAGAATACTGTTTTATACCTATACTATATATATATCATAAGTGGGACAACGAGGAGTGAAAGCAGCGCACGCGCAACTACCACCTCAAGCGCTGGATACAGGCGTGCGTGGACCCGGAGCTCATGCAGGAGGGGTGAGAATACTGTTTTATACCTATACTATATATATATCATAAGTGGGACAACGAGGAGTGAAAGCAGCGCACGCGCAACTACCACCTCAAGCGCTGGATACAGGCGGGCGTGGACCCGGAGCTCATGCAGGAGGGGTGAGAATACTGTTTTATACCTATACTATATATATATATCATAAGTGGGACAACGAGGAGTGAGAGCAGCGCACGCGCAACTACCGCCTCAAGCGCTGGATACAGGCGGGCGTGGACCCGGAGCTCATGCAGGAGGGGTGAGAATACTGTTTTATACCTATACTATATATATATATATATATCATAAGTGGGACAACGAGGAGTGAGAGCAGCGCACGCGCAACTACCGCCTCAAGCGCTGGATACAGGCGGGCGTGGACCCGGAGCTCATGCAGGAGGGGTGAAGATACTATTCACAAAAACCATAATATTTTATCATCAGCCTTTTTATGTCCCCTCACTGCTGAGGCATAGGGGCAGTATTTCTTTCAGACAAAATTCTCCGGGGGGGCAATTAAGAGGTTCAGGTGAGCTCGTCCGTCGATCACTACACTAGTTTGCCCGTCTACCTACACACAACACATTTTTCTCCGGGGGGGCACTAAGGCTGCTCCGGGGGGGCACCGCCCCCCGAAATAGTACCTGAAAGAAACACCAGGGGCTGTACCGCCTAACTTACATGGCTATCGCTTTCATTTGACAGATGGATGTGACACATATACTACTTCTATTTGGCATAAATAAAATCTTACCATAGAAAAGTAACAATGTATCAGATCTGTCAAATGAAAGCGATGACGATAGCCATGTAAGTTAGGCGGTACGGCCCCAGGTCACAAAATAGAGAGACTAACACCAAATGGGTGTCACTAAACTTAAGAAGTCTTTTCCTAACTAGTTTAAGACATTCTTAGCAAAAAAAATATTTGCACTAACCTTAGGACGTTCCTAAATGCACTTTAGGCTATTCTTAACTTACGGGCCCAATATCGAGCGCCTAACTTAAGAAATTCCTATAACAGTGGTTATAGTCTGTGGCATTCTGAGCAAAGAGTAAATAGTTATTTATGTTTTTTGATAGTTGACAGACTTGACTTTTTCTTTCCCTTTGAATTTATCCTACCAAATAAAATAGACAACGCCTTAGCTTTTGTCTCCTTTTTACTCACGAATGAATCAATGACAAGTTTCAACTAAAATTATTATCCTGTGACCTGTGACCTACATTACTTTGCCAGTTTAAAAATCCTTATTCCATTCATTCATTCTCTTTGCAAGGCGATGCCCAAGTTACGACGTAGTCAGTCTGTTAGTGCAAACAAAAATTTCAGCTCGGCTTTTCTAGGCCGTTCCTAAGCTAAGAAATATCTTAAGTAGGACACGCTTAACTTGAGTTTAGTGCAAACGGCGGCTGTAACAGAAGTTAAGCTTAGTACTACGGGCGCTCGAGCATAGCACACACCCAAAGATAACTCTCGCCGCTGCGTCACGCACCCGAAGTGGTTTGAGATTGTTTTGAGAATCCGGTTTTACAGTGTCGGTCAGAGATGTCTATGTGTGCATTGTTCGAGCGCACGAGGCTAAGCTTAACTACTGTACTCTCTCTATATTGTGCCCAGAGGCCGTATTATAACCTCTTATTTCCAGGCAGTTTCCGACTGGCTATCAATCGATCTCTTTTATTTGCTATACGACGAGAAAGAGATGTCACTACAGCAATTTATAAACCTGGCAGGATTTAAGAGCTTGTAATACGGCCTCTGGTCGTCCCTACAAATAGATAAGAATAATGGGCCGTTATAAATGACCCACACACATCGTGTCAATGTGGATTGGTAGGTGTGAACGACTGAAAATGCTGCCGGGACCGGTTCATGAATGAATCATCCTTTGGGGATGTTTTGGATTTTCGGATCTGGAAACGAATGTGGCTATAGAAATAATATACCGGTTCGGATACGGTTACGAAATTATTTAGTATTATCCGATACTTTTGGTTACAGATATTAGATTATTAAGAAATTGTAAAAGTAAAACTGTGTCGGCTCGGCCGGGTAGAGAAACCTGTCATAACGTTTCTTATTTAGACTCCGCCCCTATCCGAAACTATCCAAAGCTTTTATATCGGATTCGGTTAATCTCCATAACATCACTGTTTATGATGTCTTCGGAAATAAAAAAATCTATATCATTATCATAGACTGTTTAACTTTTCTTTCAAACTTTATTAGGTTTTTGTCGTTAGACAACAGATGGCGCTGATATGTGTTCACAGCTCAGCGCTATTACGTCCTCCTTTTTCATTAGACTTAAATCTAATTTCTCTGATCAACAGTTTAGAAGAAATGCGAAGAAATCGGATCAAAGCTGCAAAAAAAACAAAACTTGCCAAGATCAAAGAAATCCAGTCACAGATGAAATTATTGGAAGAAGGGCAGGGCGCCAACAGTCGCTTACAACAGAGCGAGATGGAAGATAACAATATAGACGCAACCATCAAAGATGGCTTGAAGAAAGTCAACAAAACCCTCATGAAGAAGGACGATAGATTCAAAGATGTTATAGGAAAGATCACGAAAATTAAAAGAAAAGCAGATAAAGTAAAACCGCAGAAATTAGAAGAAACAAAGAAAAAGAAAAAAGGTTCTGTGAAATAAACTTGTTGAAGTTAATCGATTAGTTTTATTTTTAGAGAGCCTATAGTGCCAAAACTTGGCCATTGCAGTTAGGACATTTTAATGGGGAGGCGAAGGCAAAGTGAATTACAGATGGCGCTTCATTCTTTGGAACAATTGTCAGTTTGAGCTTATATTGTCTTGACTGTGTATTACGTGATTTTACTTTCTTAGATTGTATTTTTTTCGGTTTTGCGGACAAACAATGTATTATATGCTAACTTTAGCTCATATAAAAGAAGAATTACGGAAAAGAAAAGCCAAAACAACAGGCAAGAAAGTTTATAGCAACTTACAAAAAATTGCTAACAAGCATTACATTTCTTTAAATTTCGTGTAAGATTTACAAGTAATCTTTTTATTTCAGATTAGAAGCATATGATTTAAATTTTAACAAAGCAACTGAGTGTGAATTTCCGTGTTTATAGTTGCCTGATGATGCCTTCTGTGCAATAGTAATTTCAGGTTTCTGTACTGGAATTTCTGTACCATCCAAAATTACACGAACCGTTTTATCATATTTATTTTATTATTCTAAGTTTCTTGAATGACTCTGGCATATAAAATTCTATTAATTCTCTGTTTGGCCCCAATATTGGGCTTATTCCATATTTGATATACCTATCAAATTCATCCAAGTTATAAATATGCTAGAAACTGCTGAGGTTGAAATATTAAAGAACAAAGCTGTTATAATTCAAATGTTGTTTTATTTTGGCGAAGCTTCATCAAATTCATGAAACATTCCTTTTGATTTATAATGTTTCTCAGGCTCAGCAAAGGAGAAAATCGAGGGAAAAGCATCTTTTTTTTGATATTTTTTTGCCCAATATTTTTTTTGTTACTGGGAAATCGATGAACTCCAATAATTTACAAGTTACATGCATAACAATGCGGAATTTTCTCAGTATAAAATTAAAAAGTGCAATACTCCAAGAGATTCCCATATGTTTTGACACTTTCTTTGAGGCGGCCCGGTACCAAGACCAGACGCCACCTATCGGGATAAAATTGCGCTTTTCCTCCCCATTGAAGAAGACTTTATTTTGATTGAAAAATTATTGGAACTGCATTCAAAGATTTTTAAAAACTTGCCTGCCTGTTACGCGTAGCTTTCTGGGCTCTGGGTTCGCAAACCGATAGCGTAGCTTTGGGCTTCTTTGACATTCACAAGTGCTTGTTACAGCCTTGACATTCACAAGTACTTGTTACAGCCTTGACATTCACAAGTGTTACATAGTAACAAGGTAGTAAATTGATTAATAGGAAGTTCGTTATTAATAAGCGAGGTTTCTTTGCACAAACTCTGTATGTTATAAAAAAGTAATAAAACACAAATTTTAAATAATTAATAATTTATTTTATTATACATTGTAAAATTACAAATAAATACAACATTAATATACTTTTGTTTAAGCGAAATGTAGTATTGATGGCAAATAATTTGGCACAAAATTTAGCTGATAAGCATTCGACAAAATCCATTTCTATAACTTTGAAGACGATATTATTTTTGCGGCTTAAACTAAAGAAACAGCAGACTGTGATAGGGTTAAGCTACATTGGACCGCCCGGTATCGCATTTTCCATAGCTCTTTCTATCTGTCGCACGCAAACATCATTCACTAGAGCGGGAATACCACTCGGCTGATTTCGCGCGCATCGGTTGCCAGTAGTTCGTCGCCGAACGGTATTTTCGCTTTAGGCCCTCCGCTGCCTTGAGCGGGATCCCGGCGCGGGCGTCCGCTCCGGGTGCTGTTTCCTGTATTTTCATAGAGCAGCGCTGCGTGTGGCGGATTGCCCGCCGCACGTGGCGCGGGCGGCGAGCACGCTCGCGGGTCCCGCGCGACGGGTCACGCGAGCGGGGCTGTTTCTTGTATATTCATAGAGCAGCGCTGCGTGTCCGAGCCCGCGACGGGCTATTTGTCCGCGACGGAGCACGGCGCGGGCCCCCGCGACGGGCTCCCGCACCGTGTACCCGCGCCGGGATCCCGCTCAAGGCAGCGGAGGGCCTTAGCGTCATTAATTATACGCAGTGTATAGTAGACAACCTATATCACATGCATTCAGATATACAATTTGTGATAGTTTTGAATGAGAAACAGGGTAACTAACTAGCATCCGTATCTCCTCTATTATAAAAAATATAACTATTGGATGTCAAGTGTATTGTATAATAAACAGAGAAAATAATAACTACGATTGTATAATCATCGGTGCGATGAAATTCGAAAATAAGTAAGTAGTTGAGTTCAGAGCGTGGTGAAACAATGTTAATTATGATTTAATAAGAAACTTTTGAAGCCTACAAACATTACATTTCTCAATACTGATATCTTTTACCAATAATTTAACAATTTCTAGATAATTATTTGAAAGTGAATCCTAGCGTTATCGATCTAATATGTGCCAATTCATATAAAAATCTATGACGACACAATCACATACATTCTTAATATTTTATTCTACAGTGACTAATTATATCAATAAATTCATCATGATATAAATAAACATAATTCCTAAAACAGTGGAATTTGAGCAAATGAAAAGTAAATTAAAATACAGAATATTAAAATTCTTATGTGTAAATTATTATTTAGACCAATAAAGGTTTAATAACATCTCTTATGCCCGGGATACACGAGGCTAGTTTTTCAAACTAGGATAGCAAGCTAGTGTCAGTAAGCTAGCAAGCTAGTACTTCTGGCTTCGTGTAGACAAAACTAGCTTCATCGCTTGCTTGTCTACACGAAGCCAGAAGTACTAGCTTGCTAGCTTACTGACACTAGCTTGCTATCCTAGCTTGAAAAACTAGCCTCGTGTATCCCGGGCATTACTGACACTAGCTTGCTATCCTAGCTTGAAAAACTAGCCTCGTGTATCCCGGGCATTAAAGAGTATAGAATAGTTCTATTAGATCTATTCTATAAAGTAGCTTTACTTTGACATAGCAACTTTTTGGACAGATGTCTCACATTATGAAACATAAGGCAAAAAAGTTAATATGACAAAGTACTAAAGTGTTAAACTACTTTACTTGCTGACTGTACTCAGAGATGTATGATATCATTCATTATGTGTTGTGTCTGTCGTCTTATACTGTTATCATGGAATAAAAGGGGCAAACAACTTTACACTGTGTTCTATAGTGTCAATTTATAGGTACTATGTAATCAAATTATTCAGTTGTTAGTATTCTTTAATTTTTGATCGAATTCAAAATGGTTTAAATTCGACATGAATATTCTAAGCTTATCTCCCATTTTAAGAGAGACAAAAGTTTAAACAAAATTATTATATTTGAAGGCAAGACGCATGTTATTTTAGACAAATAAGTAGTTCTTCTAAACAATATAACCACATAGGTATTCTTCTAAACAGCTAGTTAGTATAATGTTTATACTTCATGAGTAGGTAATAATTATTTTTAAACTTAATATACTAATAACGAATGATATAGTAGTTAAGAAACTGTAAAGGGGAAGATATTGTGGTATCTTAATATCGTAAAAAGTTTCGAGAATGCGTTCAACAATCGACTTTATTATATGCGTCATAATGATTGTTTTAGAAAGCAACAAATACCTGCTTCTTAAATTGTCAATAGTAATGTCTAATTTTGTCACATTAGTTTTCATATATTTGTGTCTTTTGTCTTATTATAACTACTATGTTATCACATATATACGTTTTCACCAATATTTTCTAATAAGATAATTATTTATAAAGATATTATGAAGATGATAACGCTCTGGGCAAGTTAATTTTAAGTAGAATAATGTGTGGAATTTGGTACTCAGTTCAGTACCATAGTAATATTCATCAGCCCACATTCTTAGTCAAAAACTAATTTGTGTGACATTTCAGATTTACCTAGTTTTGTTTCAGGAAATTAATATTTGTACCTACAACAAAGCAGTTGGAATTATAAATTATGAATATGTGCTGTGCATGGAGTAGCAAAAGTTTGACAAATAAGCAGTTGCTAACTAACTTGCTATTAACTATGAATTGACATAAATAAATATTATATTCACAGTTGAGTACAAAATATTAATAAATGTGGATATCAAGCATTTAAGCCGTTACCTTTTTCACAAAATTAACGCCTTTTTCAGGAATCGCCTAACTACAACTCGACCAAGATAATTAGGCGCATGACAGATAAGTTTATAACGTCTTAATTTGGTCGAGTTATAGTTAGGAAAAGACTTGGGCGATTCCTATGTATGGTGAAAACAGGCGTAAATCTCGTTTGGGGGCGTCCATAAATTACGTGAGGCGTTTTTTTTAATTTTCTGTCCCTCCCTCCCCCCCTGGTGAGATGTCGTGAGATTTTATTCAACCCCCTCCCCCATCCCCCAATCTCACGTGAGATTTTTCAAAAAGTGCGTTTCTTACGTAAACACATTAGAATGTTATTGTAAAAAAATATTGTAATTGCTTCGTGCTTTTATTTACGACTAGTTAAGACTAGTAATCAATATTGCTGAGAGTTATAATATAAGTGTAATAATAATGTAACAATAGTGACTACTGTGATAAATAATAAAAAAAAGAATATCTGTACTTAAATCGTGACTACTGTGATAAAAAACCATGGAGAATCATGCGCGGTCTCAAGACTATTGGAACCAACATGTCTTAAGCGCGACTTAAGCAACTACAATCTGTATTAAATGGACCAAAATAGTATATTTTTTTTTGTTTCAATCTGAAAAAAAAATTGCGTGATATTTGCCGAGACCCCCCCTCTCTCCAACGTAAGATTTGATGAGATTTGACTCGACCCCCTCCCCCCCTTAAACATCTCACGTAATTTATGGACGCCCCCTTTCACAATTATAAGACAGGTAGGTACAATCGGCACCATATCACTTTTTCTTGCTCGTATTAATATTTGCAGTAGAACGAGGCAGTTTCAAATACATACCGCCAATCGTTCAAGTATACTTTTTAGATAAAGTCCAATCGCCGAATAGATAATTCTGGCTGCGGTCCGCATGGCGATTAAAATCGATTTTAGCGCGAATCCGACCAAATTAAGTAGTAGTCTCAAAATATTACACATAGTAGGTTTTTGTACCTACTGCATTTATATGGATTCGCGATATTATCGCTATGCGGACCGCAGCCTTTGTTGAATGACCCGGTGTTACGAGTCTCGCTCGCACTGGCATAATATGCGCGAGGGCAGCTATGCTATTCTGTAAAGTTAGCCGAAAGGACACGATCTCTTTAGAATCTATGACTTTTAGCATATTGACTTAGTAATAAGCATATAACATCTGTCGGAAACTCGATGAATCGAAGATTTATCAGTGAAATTGTATTTTTAGAGAATCACACTGCTGGTCATGGTCATAGCATCTGTGTGAGCGCGACGGCAATATATTAACGCGCGTGCGAGCGAGCAAGACATATACAACATTTTTTTAATAGTTAATGGGTTACAATGTTACAAATAACCCTTAAAACCGAATATGGTAGATAGGGACTATCGAACTGATCAACTTTTACTATAAGACCATCTCTAAAATCGCGAAATTACAGCTGTTTCATTTAAATATTTTCGTTATAAACTTTTGTATGAAACAGCAGATTTTTTTTGCGATTTCAAAGTTGGTCCCATAGTAAAAGTTGTTCAGTTTGATGGTCCCTATCTACCATATTCGGCTATAGGGGTTTTTTGTAACACGTTGTATAATTGTTGGGTCATTGTACAAAATTCTCTCTATTCGAAGACCGCACTTGTACTGTATTTATTTTAGCACCTTTCCTGATTCGAACTGAAATGCCACGGATGAAGCTAAGTAGATTGTTATGTACATATTAAATAATCTACTCGGACATTTGCAGCAGGGAGTTGATGGTCGCGTCTTTGTTGCCGCGGTTCGCCTCCAACACGGACTTTATCACCTCTTTGTCGATACTGGGGAACATTTCTTCGATCTGTGGACCAAGTATACGCGTAAATTAATGATGTTGAACCGGCATAGTTGTCCCTATCTATACGCAAGGGCGTCGTCAGCCCATGGCCCAGGGGGGGCAAGTTAATATTAAAGAGGATGAGAGAAATATGAATTGTAGGTACAGTCAAGAGTACATACCTATAAGTCTGTTCACGGAAACGAGTTAGTGGAGCGCTATCTCACTCACACAATTTTTTTACTGTGATTGGTCAGTGATAAAAGCTAAGGCGGTGTACACAGTACGAGTACTTTTTAGTCTACTCATACTCCCCGTACTGTGCAGACGTGCTCTTACTTGTGACTGTATGCTCAATCTGTTACCTGGCTTGTGTATTGAATTTTGAATCCCAAGGTGGCGCAGGTGTGCTAATGACCCATATTGTTATTTTGTCATAAATGAGCAATAACTTAAGAAAATACTTTTTTCCAAATTTTTGTACAATAAAATAGCCCAGGTGTGCTAGTTCCATTGTTATTCTGTGTAAAACGCCCACTGACCCTAAAAAAGTTTTTTTTCTTTGTTATTTGTATGAAAATGTGTGATAGAAAAGGCGCTATACTAACTCGTTTCCGTGAACAGAGTATAGTAAATTTATTCAAGTTTGCGGAATTTATCAGAAAAGCAAGTCAATTGCACGGCCTTAGGACTTTGGTAACTTTGCAGTTGGCTACATTTCTTAACCTCTAGGGGGGGATTTCTTAACCTCCCTGCCCACTCTTGCCTATACGTATACGCAAGGGATTCCTGTAGCTTAATAGTCCAATCAATGAGCATATTTGTTGTATGGAGACTTCCGAAAAATTCTCCCGTCTATGAAATTTGGCATGTGATGAAGTTAGGTAACACAGATTACAGATGAACAATAAGCCAATAAATTTTGTTACGAGAAGTTAGGTATTTTTACCTAAACATGAAAATCGCTTATATCTCTCTGTGAATATTTCCTCCGGCTAAAATACTTTCTGTATACGTACTTATGTACTAGTTAGAATAAGTATGTAGAGGAATCCAATCTTTTTTCGAAATCAGAGATACCCCAAATTTAACTTTTTATTATTTTTCAATATATCTTCTATTGAAAAAATTATCTGATGATTATTATTTTTAATATGTTTTTATATCCTTAAATATAAAGCTTTGTTCAGTAAGTCAATAAATTTTCTTCTTTAATCATATTTTTTATTTTTTGATCTTAAAAGGTAATATGAAAAAATAGTCGGTCCATTTTTATACGTTTATGTATAAATATGATTAAAGAAGAAAATTTATTGGCTTACTGAACAAAGCTATATATTAAGGGTATAAAAACATATTAAAAATTAATAATCAGCAGAAAAATTTTTCAACAGAAGATATATTGAAAAATATTAAATTTTAAATTTGAAGTATCTTTGAAATCGAAAAAATATTGGATTCCTTTACATACTTATTCTAACTAATACATAAATACGTATACAGATAGCATTTTAGCCCGAGGAAATATTCACAGAGAGATATAAGCGATTTTCATGTTTAGGTAAAAAAACCTAATTTCTCGTAACAAAATTTATTGGATTATTGTTCATCTGTAATCTGTATTACCTAACTTCATCGCATGCCAAATTTCATGGACGGGAGAATTTTTCGGGTTGCATAGGCCCCGTTGATTGGACTATAAGGGGAACTAAGTGTGAGCGTGTTTGTGCACTTGCTCACTAATATAATTCGATTCGTATTAAGACATCGTCAAAAAGAATCGCGAAATTAACAGATAACCGTAAAAAACACGAATACGTGTACAATGTAGTAGGTTTAAAGTACTTTTGGGTTTTTCGCTAATCTTCAAAACCGTGCGTCCGTCGTAGAGAAAAGTGTTCTTCTTTCAACCGTTTTTGAGCTACTCTCTCAGGAAATGTAAAAATTTGGACGATGGGCAGTATCCAAGTTGGTCTACTTTGTGAAACACAAAATCCGATATAAAAATACCATACATATTATATTCTATTCTCTATTCCATATTTTAATCTAACCAGAAGTTAGTGCCTAATCATAGATTGTGAAACAGGCACTGTGTTGTATTGTGTACCTACACAACGAGGCAAACATCTTGAAATTGGGTGGGGATTGCGCGGAACGCGTATTTTGGGCATGCTTAGTGGTGAGGGGCGCGGGTGGCGGGAGAGGGGCGCGCGCTATTGGTCACTCACAAGTGCATATGCACGAACTGATCCCCACTCCGTCGAAAAAGTGTCAAGATGTTTGCCTCGTACTGTAGTGGTAGTAACCTACAGTAGCTGGTCGGGCGTGATCGGCTGCTGCTGGGGCGGCGGCGGCTGCTGCGGCATGTGCGGGTACACCGGCATCGCCGCGTACCCCATGCCGGTGCTGGCACTATAGTGTACTGTGTGTATTGTGTAGTGGGAGTAACCTGCAGTAGCTGGTCGGGCGTGATCGGCTGCTGCTGGGGCGGCGGCGGCTGTTGGGGCTGCTGCGGCATGTGCGGGTACACCGGCATCGCCGCGTACCCCATGCCGGTGCTGGCACTATAGTGTACTGTGTGTATTGTGTAGTGGGAGTAACCTGCAGTAGCTGGTCGGGCGTGATCGGCTGCTGCTGGGGCGGCGGCGGCTGTTGGGGCTGCTGCGGCATGTGCGGGTACACCGGCATCGCCGCGTACCCCATGCCGGTGCTCGGCACCACCAGCACCGGCGGGAATGTTGCCACGGCGGCTGGGCCCACCTGGGGTGGTACCACACAGATTTAGTGTCTAGACACACTGTGCCGCAATTACGCGACCGAAGTTCGGCATGATTACGCCTGCAATGCTATTTGAATTACTGACGACACATTATTAAGAAATTACGTTGTTTTTTTTTCACAATAAAAGCATTTCCGCCGAAGATCGGTCGCGTTACTTCGGCATAGTATGTCTGGACAGTTACTGAATAAAAGTGAATGTGAAGTCATTTTATGCTCAGTTAAATTTATGTGTACGTTTTTTTTTTAATCTATGATTCTATGTATTGATATTTCCATGATGTATTTATCAAACAAATTACAGCTTTCAATACCAAATCGAAGTCAAATTGACGTTAAAGGTCAAGCCATTTCAAGCAAATGGCATTGTACTCAATACAGAAAAAAGCGTTGTATTAGAGCATAAAACACGAAAATCTAAAAATGATGCTTTAATAAAGAAAGAACATGTATTTTTGGGCTATACAATTGATTATACTGTTACACATACACCTCACATAGAGAAATTATGTAAAAGAGTAGCAAGTGCAAATTACGCTCTTGTAAAACTTAAACCGCTTGTTGACTACAAAACCATGCTTGCTGTATATTACGCCTATGTACATTCAATAATTAGTTACGGCATAACAGTATGGGGAAATAGTGCCGATATTAAAAAAGTGCTTGTGGCACAAAAAAGGTCAATAAGAATTTTATCAGGAGTTAGAAAGAGAGAATCTGCAAGGAAGTACTATGTACAGAATAAAATAATGACTGTCGTATCTTTATATATATTTAAAAGTTTAGTAGAAATTCATGAAAATAAGGATATGTACAAAAAAGGGAAGGACATTTATACATATAACTTAAGAAATAAAAACAAATTATTATTACCCAAGTTTAGACTTAGTAAAGTAAAAAAGCAAGGAGAATATATTAAAATCAGTATGTTTAATAATGCTTTTTACACAATCAATGAATTTATGAAAATGAAGTTGACTGAAGCTGATTTTTTATGTAAATAATGTATTGTTTTTAAATTATTTATTATTGTTTTGTATTATGGATTGTCAATGTATTTTTTTTTTTATTTTTATTTTTCAATTCTAATCAATTTGTAAATAATTTTTCATCAATTTTTTTACTATTTTTTAATCATATTGTTAATCATTTCTTAATCAATTTTATTCTATTTTTATTATATTTTTAGCTCATTTTCTTTTTTATACATTTTAAATCTGATTTATCTGATGAAATTTAATTGATGTACATGTGATTTATGACTTACCTAGTGTAACGTACTCTGTTACAAGGTTAATAAAAATTTGATTTGATTTGATTTGATCATACAGCGGGCGTGACGGGGCGCGGCATGACGGGGCGCGGCGCAACGGGGCACGACGGGAGTTCACACTGCGGGCGTGATCACGCCTACGTTCCGCCCCGCCGCGGTTCCGATCTGTATTCACGCTCGGCGCGACGGCGGCGTGGCGCGACGGCGGCGTGGCGCGACGGGACGCGACACGTCGCGCCACGCCGGCCTGTGTAACGTCGTCCATAGTATCTAGTACATTACAACTTCTCAGCGTCGCGTCGCCGTCCCGTCCCGTCACGCCACGCCCGCTGTGTGGCTTGGCCTTTAGTTTTCTTACATACATACATACACTCACGCCTGTTTCCCATGGGGGTAGGCAGAGACTATGGATCGCCACCTGCTACGATCCTTGCACACTTCTTTCGCTTCATTCACATCCATTAATCTTTTCATACATGCCCTGCGGTTTTTGTCACTGCGTACACCAGCCTTTTTTATAATAACCCCTATTTGGTCCGCGTAGGTTTTTCTTGGACGCCCTTGTGCAATCGTTCCTTCCACATTCGCACAATATATCTCTTTCGTGATTCGCCTTTCATTCATCCTCTCTAAGTGACCAAACCACCGGAGCATTCCTTTCTCAATTCTTGTCACTATACCATCTTTCAGACCACACATTTTACGAATCACCTCATTGCTCACTCTATCACTCAGTTTTACTCCGCATATTTTCCTCAACGATCGCATCTCTACCGCATTTATTCTGCTTTTATTCTTCTTCTGCCATACCCAAGATTCACTTCCATACATCAGTGTCGGTACCAGCACTCCGTTATGAATAGCCATTCGCGCCTTTTCAGAAACGGTTTGGCTACTCATAACCGAGTGTATAGCACCACTCACCGAATTTCCTTTCTTCACTCGTCTTTCTATGTCTTCCTCACTTTTTCCGTCCCTTGTGAACAAACTCCCCAAGTATACAAACTCACGAACTTGTTCCACTTTTTCGCCACCTAACATAACCGTACAGTCAGTCATTTTCTTCATCTCTCTCAAACACCTTAGTTTTCTTAATTTTGAAAAAAATAAAACTGCAGCCATATTTTCACATTCATTGTGAAATTATTGCCTTTAAAAAATTAAAAACGAAACGTATTCGATGAGTCCTTGTTTCCGCAGTGTTTCCAAAAATACCTATTAAAATATTCATCATTGAGTTTTTCTTCATGTGCTAGACAAAACTTGATTTATGTAGCAAATATAATAGGGAATATGCATCATTTTTTTTTTATCAAAATCAAAAGTATAATGCCTGAGAAAATCAACTATAATATTAAAACTTTTTTCTTGCATTTTTTTCTCGTGATACAGTTACTTGAAGTTAGCACGCAGCAGCAACCGCCGAAAACGCTCCATACAAAACGGACATGATATATGACGTCACATATCACGTTTCAGGCGCGCGTTTACTATGGAGTTAGCCAAGAATTTTCGATTATGTATTTTCAATTATCTCCCTAAATTTTGCGTTTAAGTAAGTACATATGTGTCATAGAAAAAATGATTTCTTATTCGATATTCTATCTGATTGTTAAGTTCATTATATTCGAAAGTGAAAAAAAAACTTATTTTTCCCTGATTTCATCGTGTGATAAAACTAAAATTATACTTTTTTTTTCCTGTTCCATCATGTTTTTATACGTGTCCGAAGCTATCTGACTGTTAAGTTCATTATATTCGAAAGTGAAAAAAAATTCGTTATTTTTCCCTGATTTCATCGTGTGATAAAACTAAAATTATACTTTTTTTCCTGTTTTATCATGTTTTTATACGTGTCCGAAGCGATCAAGCTCAAATTTATCAAAATCGGTGACTTATGCATATTCCCTATTGGCTATATTTTAAGACCGATTTCAATCGTATACAAGTTAAGCATTTTTTCTGTTCTCCTTTAGGCACAAATAATCTGCTTTCTGCTTGCACGCGAAATTGAAAGTTATCGTGCGATATGAATGTTCGCAACCTTAGCTCGGGCGAGCGCGGGGCCTGTGGCGGAGGGGACGACCGAGCGCCAGCGAGATATTTGGCTCAGCGACACAGCGCCATCAACATTAATATTTCATACAATTTTCATTTATATAAAAAACCAATTATAAGATACCTAAACCTGAAGATATTTTGTTATTACACCACCCTACTATCAATATTGGAGTCAGATATAAACGGAGTCCTCGCAACATGAATGTTCATATTATACTGGGCACCGCTGAATTGTGACCTACAGTCGCGGGAATACGGCTTCCACTTGACAATATGATTCAAACTCAGCATAAAATAGCAGTGATCAACAATAAGAAATCAGTGCATTCTAAAGCTTGGTTTATAAATTGTCTTTTGAACTAAAAATAAGCAATAAAGGGTACGCAATAGTCCGGTGAAACCAGTATTTACAATAGTTTTTTTTCCTGAATGTCAGAAAAAATCTACAAAAAAAAAATGTAAGTAGGTATAGTAAAGTAGTGCAAACGGGCCAACTCACCGAGTAACTGAGGACAAGGTTTATCATCCCCTCCTGACCGTCACCTTGTTTTCCATTCAAAGGATACCAGTCTTCGTGAGTCTCTCCCTGTTGGAAAATTTAAAATATTAGGCATACCTATCTAACTTGGATAGCAAATCTTACGTAACTAATCCCGTAATGTAAAGGTAGGGAAATTGAAGCTTTTTCTTATGAGGTAACATACCTATGAAGGATAAAAAGGACCATGCCCATGGGTCTATAGAAGTTCCGGCCCACGGTACATCGTGGTGTACACAGACGAATTGTGTATTAAATGAAAGCATGGCATGTCAAAAACTCAATAAACTGAATGTTGGTTAAGAAAATAAGTCGCCTTTTTTAGATAAATCGACTTTTTTTTCGTCAGTATGGGCACAATTTATTTCAACAATCTTCATATCAGAGGCATTTGTTTTATCGTTTTAGTCACTCGAAGTCAATTTTAACTAAATGTAATGTTGTTCACTTTGAATAAACTAACCAGAGCTGCTTCCAGAATCCAATGCATGCGAGAGTCGTGGGCATTTCCATTCCAGATTATCGTCATATAAAATAGCGGGGCCTAACTCCAAAGTTCGGGATAGGGTCGGAGACTCGGAGTCCATTAGCGTAAAATGGGTCAAAAAGTAAAGGATGCACGAGAAATACACACTCACTGCAAAACACTTCCAATACAAAACAAAACAACAAAACACAAACAAACGACAATCAAACGTTGTGACGTCGCCGTCGTCGTACTGCCACCATTGTCAAACTGACAGTAGATCAGCCGAGTACATAGTGCTGCCATTGTTCTATTGGAATCGATTACTAAATCGATTTTAATCTTGTTCAGTACTGTTATAATCTAAAAAATATTTTATCATTTCACTGGTTTTAATAAAAACTATATTTTTTGAAGTTATACTCAGTCAAACAAGAATTGCCGTTACAAATAATGTTAGTAATTAATAATATATTTTGTTGGTATCGATTTTTATATCGCATCGATTGTTTACGAGATTTTTTCGTACCTCGAGCAACGTCACTCGCATAAAAATCTTTGAATTGTTATTAAAATGGTTTTGGTGATGGCGACTTTATAACACAATAATTCCAATTGCATTATTCATAATAAATTCAATAATGATTTTTAAATTTTATGGAAAGTTTGTACACGGTATTTTAAAGTTGGGCCGTAGATGGGCGTAAGCCTTTGAATGGCTCAGTTTTATTTGCCTTACTTTTTACATTGCACTTTATAGGTAACTATCGTTCTAGGTTTTTACAGGCCGCGGCGCGTTAGTTTAGCGGTGAGAGGAATTGGAGGGGATTAAGCTAGGGTTTCCTAGGATGACGGTGCCGTCATATTACAGCCGTAATTTAGCGGCACCGTCATCCTAGGAAACCCTAGCTTTACTGCGCATGTTTGCAGTAGCCCCGCACCACGTCTCCCGCCAATGAGACCCCAAAAATTACTTCTGCGCACAAACTGGCAGCACTAAAGTTATATGCCGAGACTTGTATTATTCTAAGTATGCTTCCTGAAACACAAAACACCTGTCTGTTTTGGTTCCAAATCTGACAATCGGATTAAACTTACGTTAAGCACAGCTGGTGGGATGGTGATGTGGGCCCACGCTATCAGCTCGTCCATGGTGAAGGAACATTCGTCGAACACTTCCAGGTACACCGAGTTGACGCCAGGGGGCAGCAGACTGATGGTAAAATAAAATAATAATAAAACACCTTAATGCACACTAGAACAAACAAATTACAAAGATGCAGACAATAAACAGGAAGAAAGTACATAAAAGGCGGCCTTATTGATATCTCCCTTAAGGAGCCATCTACACGAGCGGTAGAATCGCAACGATATTCGAAGATGTTGTGACTAGTGATGCCGATCGATAGGTCACTATTGATAGACTATCGATAATGGAACTATCGATAGTTTGATGACATATTGACATCTTTGCTTTTAAATATTATAACAATGATAATACATATCTAATGATTTGAATATTATTTCTTGCTTTTTAGGGTTCCGTACCCAAAGGGTAAAAACTGAACCCTATTATTAACACTCCGCTGTCCGTCTGTCTGTCTGTCTGTCTGTCACCAGGCTGTATCTCAGGAACCGTGATAGCTAGAAAGTTGAAATTTTCACAGATGATGTATTTCTGTTGCCGCTATAACAACAAATACTAAAAATGAAATAAAATATTCATTTAAGGGGGGCTCTCATACAACAATCATGATTTTTTTTGCCGTGTTTTGCTCGATATTAATAACGACAACAGGTAGATGGTTGAAATTTTCACAGATGATGTATTCCTGTTGGTTGCCGCTATAAGAAAAAATACTAAAAACAGAAAAAATCAATATTTAAGAGGGCTCCCATACAACAAACGTGATTTTTTTGCCGTCTTTTTGTACGGAACCCTTCGTGCGCGAGTCCGACTCGCACCTGGCCGGTTTTTTTATAGGCAGGTTAGTGTAAGTACCTTCTGTATTAGGTAGTGTAGGTAAAGTATTTTGGTAGAAAAATCGGCTTAGCCAAACGTGAGATAATCGCGGAGAAACATACATACATACGGGTCAAACTGAGAACCTTCTTTTTTTGAAGTCGGTTAAAATCCCAAACCTTCTCCTAAATGTAACAAATACTATTCTAAAAACCGCAACAATATCGGTGCAGTTAAACGCGAGATAATCGCGGACAAACATAAATACAGGTCAAACTGAGAGCCTTCTTTTTTGAAGAAGGTAAATTTATTTATCTATACATATAAAACTCTAAATTGATTGATTGATTCATTGTTGGGATAAGCGTGGAGCTGAACGGCTGAAGGTAGAGACACCATTTTTGGAGGGTAGATACCTTTCATGATGTAGATGAGCACTAAGAAAGGATTTTAGAAAATTCCCGTTATACAGGGTGCTTTAGGTTGTTTAAGTTTGTATGAGAATTTGTATAGGGTTGAAGTAGAGACACCATTTTTGGAGGGTAGATACCTTTGATGGTGTAGGTGAGCACTAAGAAAGGATTTTAGAAAATTCCCGTTATACAGGGTGCTACAGGTTGTTTAAGTTTGTATGAGAATTTGTATAGGGTTGAAGTAGAGACACCATTTTTGGAGGGTAGATACCTTTCATGGTGTAGGTGAGCACTAAGAAAGGATTTTAGAAAATACCCGTTACACAGGGTGCTATAGGTTGTTCAAGTTTGTATAAGAATTTTTATAGGGTTGAAGGTAGAGAGTTAGAGAGAGACACCATTTTTGGAGGGTAGATACCTTTCATGGTGTAGGTAACCACTAAGAAAGGGTTTTGTGAAATTTTCGTTATACAGGGTGCTACAGGATGTTCCAGTTTGTATGGAAATTTGTATAAAGCTGAAGGTAGAAACACAGTTTTTGGAGGGTAATATAGATACCTTTCATGATGTAGATGAGCACTAAGAAAGGATTTTAGAAAATTTCTGTTATACAGGGTTCTACAGGGTATTCCAGTTTGTATGAAGGTAGAGACACCATTTTTGGAGGGTAAATACCTTTCATGGTGTAGGTAAGCACTAAGAAAGGATTTTGTAAAATTTTCGTTATACAGGGTGCTACAGGTTGTTCAAGTTTGTATGAGAATTTGTATTGGGCTGAAGGCAGAAACACCATTTTTTGAGGGTAGGATACCTTTCATGGTGTAGATGAGCTCTAAGAAAGGATTTTAGAAAACTCCTGTTATACAGGTTGCTACAGGGTGTTCCAGTTTGTATAAAGGTAGAGACACCATTTTTGGAGGGTAAATACCTTTTATGGTGTAGGTAAGCACTAAGAAAGGGTTTTGTGAAATTTTCGGTATACAGGGTGCTACAGGTTGTTCAAGTTTGTATGAGAATTTGTATGGGGCTGAAGGTAGAAACACCATTTTTGGAGGGTAGATTCCTATTATAATGTTTGTGAGCACTACGAAAAGGGTCTTGGAAAATTACCGTTATACAGGGTGCTACAGGGTGTTCCAGTTTGAATGAAGGTAGAGACACCATTTTTGCAGGGTAAACACCTTTCATGGTGTAGGTGAGCACTAAGAAAGGGTTTTGGAAAATTCCCGTTATACAGGATGCTACAGTGTTCCAGTTTGTACATGAATTTTTATGAGAAAACTAGCGGCCGCCCGCGACTTCGTCTGCGTGGAAAGTTTTTTGCTGTCCCTCGGGAACAATACGTTTTTCGGGATGAAAGGTACCCTATGTCCTTCTCTGTACCCTTGACAACGTGTATGCAAAATTACATGATGATCGGTTCAGTAGTTAAGACGTGAAAGCGTAACAAACAAACAAACAAACGGACTTTCGCATTTATAATATTAGTAAGGATTTAAATGTGTGAAATGAGGTCTACAGATAAATACCTAGGTATATTGGCAATCCACTACTTTCAAAATAAATGCAAAACTATCTTAATCACGCGAACGAAGTCGCGGGCAAAAGCTATTTATTTATAAAAGTTTACATGCTGACTTACAGTAAGGCCCATATCGCCAGCAAGTTAGATATTAGGTAGTACATTGCAAAAAAAATAACATTTCTTACACCTTATAGTAGTTTTACTATTTGGCAATTAAAGGTAGCTTTAAGGTCACTTTGAATTATGTTGTTGTTGTTTTACTTTCTCTCTGCTCTGTCCAAAAAAGGATTTTAATAAAGCATAAATCTCTTACCAGTGGATGACTTTGTTCCACCTGGGCGTTTTCCCACCGCTGGGATCGGTGTGGGTCTCGTAGATGCAGTGCCCGACGCGCAGCCGCACGTAAGGATCCATGCGCGTGAGGCCTGTTATCAAATAAGAAAATATCAAGGAAATCAACTTTTAAAAGATGCTAATAGACCACACACATTAGGCCAGCCCCCGTAGCATGTATATTATTATGTAGGGTCGAGGTATTGCTAGAAAAATACTGCTCTTATTATTCTTCTTTTATTTTATAAATAACTTACAACGACACGCCATTATAAACATGACAACTTCCATAGAAACCAAAACATCTCTCCCGCTAAACCTTTCCTCTCGCTCACTCCTTTTTTCCGCTTTGTTCAACACTTTATATTTGAAACTATAAATCCTATATATTAGCGATTTATCGACATTCAACTGTCAAAATTAACTATTATCGGCATGTGACGATGCACAGCATCTGTGAGAGTGCGCCGACTTCCGGTCTAGCTACATCCTGTCAAAGTAGTCAATTGACTTACCCTTTAAGCAGTTTTCCTGTCAAAAAATCGTAAAACAGACTTACTTCCGGTTGGCGCCATTTTTACTTTCACCTGTGGAGTCGTTGTAACGAAGTGTCCTCACACATAGCGTCGTTACTTCTCGTCGAAGCAACATCTATTTTGAAATACTACGAAATTTTTTCATGATTTCAAAGTGAAAAGTTTTTACTTATGCTAAGCTTATGCTTTAGTAATAGTAATTAACAGTGTCAGTGAAACAAACGCGTGCTTTGAACTCCCGAAACGCGCAGAGCGTGAGGTCGACGAAGAGTCCCGTCTTCCTAGCCATAGCAGACGTGCCTTAAAACTTCGACACCGTTTGTATAGCTGTAGCCCGGAGCCGTCCGCTGACGATTTTCGGACGCAAGGTAAAACACAGGAGACTTGGTGAGTCGAACTATGATCTAATACTACTTAATAAACTTGTGACTAAAATAAAAGTGTTACATTAATTGCTCATTGCTACAAAAGCTGTATTACCGTCTTAGTCGGTTTTTATGAAAATTTTGTCTAGAATGTGGCCAGTTTGCATGCAGTGCCTGCATCAGACGCTAATAATGGTACGCACACCTCAATGCTATCAACGTGGTACCTGTACCGGTGCCTTGGTCCAACTGATTTACAGCTTTTGACCGTCAATTGTATCGCTCGGTGGTCGATTCTGACACCAGTGACGTTGAATCCAGTCTCTTGAATCCTGATTTTATAATAAAATAATAACTAAAAAAAAAGAGAGTAAAATCCTACCTGCTCACTCGGAGCATATAAAGAGCCTAGGGTTTTAGAAAAATTTAGTAATATCAGAAAAATATTTGATACGATTTTGACTCTTAAAAGGCACACCCTGGTTTCGTAGACCTGGAGGTGAACTATTCAACTTGTACGGTTAAAACCGGTTGCCTTTTTCCGGTAATAAGCCTGTCAATATCTCTACTAATAAGAATATTGCTGGTACGATTAACTAAGTTGAGTCTAAGCTTATTCGTCTTTTCAGTTCAGTCTTAAAATTATTTTGTTATTATCTGCTTGCCTGCCAATATATTGCTGGTATGATTACAAAATATTTGAGTCTTAAGTTTATTATTTTCAGTTCAGACTTTAAATTTGACTTTTAGCAGCGATTGATTTCGATTTGATCAACCTGTGATTATGTTATGTATGACCTCTTGTAATGTCTCACGTAGCTCATTTTTATTCTATTTTGAAGTGAATATTGTTGGCAATACTTTTTTTTTATTACATGGATGTACGTACAGACCTACATATGTAAGTTTCACCTACCTCCAGATTTTAGAAAACTAATGACAAGGTTATGTAAATAGTGTGCGGAAATAAGGGCATTATAAATATATCGAAAGCTGCCGGAACAGGAGCGTATCCTGAGCAAGCGGCTTAACAAAAACCTTCGTGAGGATCTGCGCAAGCTACCTCCATAGTGTAAGTACTTATTCGATGAGAACAAATGAAGTGTGACAGGTCTCCGGATCGAACAGTAGTGCTGCCCATTATATTATTGCATGGAATTGCTTGAGTCAAAACCTTCGTTTGACAGGTTTCCAGTTACACACAGTGGCGTTGCCTTATTAGATGCTTTTTGAAGCCGTTGAGATTAGTTTCCACTGTGTGCTTACAGGACGAAAATTATGTCAAATGCCCATGTTGTACCCTCTCCAGTTCATGTTGGGAACACTACACTTGAAGTTGTTGACCACTACGTATACCTAGGACAGGCAGTCCAGTTAGGTAGGTCCAACTTCGAGAAAGAGATCTCTCGTCGAATCCAACTCGGGTGGGCAGCATTCGGGAAGCTTCGAAAAATCTTCGCGTCCGACCTACCAGTGTCTCAAGACGAAAGTCTATGACCAGTGTGTGTTGCCAGTGATGACTTACGGCAGTGAAACGTGGCCGCTAACTATGGGTCTCATAAGGAGGCTCAAGGTCACTCAGCGTGCAATGGAGAGAGCCATGCTCGGCGTTTCTCTACGTGATCAAATCAGAAACGAGGAGATCCGCAGAAGAACTAAAGTAACCGACATCGCTCGAAGGATTGCTCAGCTGAAGTGGCAATGGGCGGGACACATAGCGAGAAGAACCGATGGCCGTTGGGGCAGAAAGGTTCTGGAATGGCGACCGCGCACCGGACGACGCTCCGTGGGTAGGCCCCCGACAAGGTGGACCGACGATCTGGTGGAGGTCGCGGAAAGCCAGTGGATGCAGGTAGCGCAGGACCGATCGTCGTGGAGATCCTTAGGGGAGGCCTATACCCAGCAGTGGGTGTCGTGTGGCTGATATGATGATGATGATGATGATGTGTGCTTACATTCTGAATACGAATGGAATGACGAATGACCATTCGATAAGGTAAGATGACTATCAATCACACTAACATAAGACTAATGGGGCTGCCTCTGAGCGTATCGGAGGCAGTGGCAGGTTAGCTTCGGTGCTCCGTAGGCCCTTCTCGTCAAACGAGAATGCGCCTGCCATTTACCCCAAGCTTGCGCTCGTCCATCAGACAGCAAGTATTTCTTATAGCTTCGAAACGCCTCGATCGCCCGCTATGTCTCGGCTGATACACAAGCTTATTGGGCGAGGTATCTTGGAGGAAGTGGATCGGTGACAAGTCGGAATCGACTTCATCTCACTCAACCAGGTTCCTGACGGAGAGGAGTGACGTTGACCATTTAAACTGACCTTTCAGATACAGATTCCTCAGCTCTTTCAAAATAGGCGACAGGATGACGAAGCTTGACCTTTGAGGCCCAAGGGAGGTTCCTTCTGCTGGTCTACGACCACCGAGTCCTCCGAATGGTCTGTCTACCGCTTGGCCTATTGTGCGCGCCGAAATATTTCACCGCTTTAGCCAACAGGGTAGCTCAACACCTTCAGAAAAAGGTATGCGAATTACAGTCTACTTGTACTTCTCGCTAGTCAAACAGAATATTAGTAGATATATACTAGATAGATAGTAGTTAGATAGATAGTAGAGAATAGATACTATAGTCTAGATGAACCAAACCCAGCCAAAAACTGAAATTTATAAAACTGTGTAAGAGATAGAACGCACTGCTTATCTTACTGGTGAAGAGTGATAAGTACTCATCACGCGTTGACCACCAAGTTGCCCACGCGTCACCTGCACGCGCTGCTCGCGCAGCACGACCTTACCTACCGTTGTCAGGAGTACAACTGCACCACACAGCTGCCACTGCTCACGTGTTTGTGTGTTGTGTGCTGGTCGCACGTCGCATTGGTATGTTGTCGCTACGGAGGAAATAAATTGGTCAAGGGTACTCTGAATCTCGCAAATTTTATTTTTCCCAGTGACTGCACTTTCAACAAACGTAATACTCGTGTGTTACGAAGAGAATCTCCGAGCAGCCACTACAACATATCGGAACTAGTACAACGCAACTTAAAAATAACTACGTAAGAGTACCATCAGGTAGTGAAAAGTTTCCACCCTACTCTAATTCCTTGCAACAGATGCAGCAAACCACAATTGGAGTCGGGGAATCAGATTAGCATTGCAACCGCAAAGAGGACAAATTCACAGCGGTAAACCATATCAGGCCCTATCTTTAGATGACGTGACGACTTCTACTTCACCTTGACCGTTGGAACATCTTGATGACAGCAGAATACCTGCCAGATAAGTATAAAAAGGTAACATACAGGCTGTCTCGGGGCAGCCAAGCGTCTGGACGGCAACTGTTACGACCAGTGGTGTGCACCACGTTTTCGGAGTTCCTCCAGATCGAATTGTCGCAGCCGTATGAGAGTTGGAGAACTGAACTATCTACCACAAGATTGTTAGTATTATGCGGTGCCTTAAACAAGACCCACGTCCTGCTGAAGTCATTGTAATTCTGACTAGTATAGGAATTTTGATCACAAAGCCTGATACCCTGCCTGTCCCACCACCGGGCAACCACCTGGCACCCATGGCAAGAGTGTATATCTGGTAGTAGTACCGCTTTGCTTCTATACTTCCTTCTACGAGCTCTTTATATTTTCATTTATTATCACAAAACCCACAACACAATCTTACAAATTTAACTTAATGCAAATAACGGATTTACATTTTGTTTAATACTATGCAAAATATAAGATTGCGAACTTAGAATCAGTTCTTAGACCAGATCGTTAGACTTCCACCACCTCAAATTCGAGCTCTACGTTCAGAAAACTGGTGACGGGATAGTGTGACACAAAAAGACGTTGAATTTTGTAGAGATAATATTTAGGCCATAAATATCTTGAAGCTAAAGGTCCATCTTGCTAGATTCTTAGCATACCTGCCTTTTGAAGAGAATTTAGCTTATCGGATGATTTTATTACACAAATCCAGAGCATTATTGTTAGAAATAACGAATTAACATTTAAATTGTCATGTGCAATAATGTATATGTATTTTTTTTTCTCTAATGAAACACATTGTACCTCTTCAAAAACAGCGAGCAGAGAATCCACGAGCCACCTGTCTTGGATTTGGGTGGTTTGCTCGCTTCGATACAATACAACATAATCCGACAGCAGCTGCTTACATCACATTATTTGAAGCTTCACGCAAGGTTAGTGCCTGCTGCTTCTAACATCGGGTTGGCAGGCGCGTACTCAACCTCACTTTTCTGAGTGTATCTACGAGCCACTACAGCGATGCCATGCCGGCGACCACATCTTCCTGAGTCCAGCTCTTGGGTAAAAGACGGACACAGTGTTTAACAGACAGGTTAAAAATTAAAACATAGCAATATTAATATATTTCCTGTATTTGGTTGAGGTGAGTTATAAAACTAAGGTTTCAGAGACGCACAGGCGGAGGCGATAAGGCGAACGCAATAAAGCTATATTATCAATGTTAGAAGCGTGTGCACCTAGCCACCTCATGAACTGTAAGTAATCTACAACTAAATTAAACCATGTGAATGATGCAGTTATAACCGTAGCTGCAGGTTCCTTGGGCTCGGCCGTTGCCCCCTAAATTAGTACCATAATATTGTTTTTTCAACTAGTAGCCTTCATAGAGACGAAAAGATTGCTGCTCGAATTGATTAGCAATAATTATTAATAATTTAGTAATCAAAGCTAGCTTTTAAAAGTGAGTTATGCTAATAACTCTGATACAGAGTGACACATGTTATAACAATATTTCAATTTATTGAAATGTGTTTTCAGTTATCTCAAGTTAATCATGCCTTCAACAGCATCACATAGCGTCGTTTGGAGTCACCAGGAGTTAATAAACACGTCTCTCACAGATGCTGTGCATCGTCACATGCCGATAATAGTGCAAGTTTTACACAACAATAAAACTTGTATTATTGAGCAGAGACGATGCACAGCATCCCATTAAGGTCTCCTGGTGAGAGACTTCTATGAGGACACTTCGTTACAACGACTCCACAGGTGAAAGTAAAAATGGCGCCAACCGGAAGTAAGTCTGTTTTACGATTTTTTGACAGGAAAACTGCTTAAAGGGTAAGTCAATTGACTACTTTGACAGGATGTAGCTAGACCGGAAGTCGGCGCACTCTCACAGATGCTGTGCATCGTCTCTGCTCAATAATACAAGTTTTATTGTTGTGTAAAACTTGCACTATTTATTTAGCTATAGGCGATCACTATTAATAATTAAGGTTGATTCACCTGTGTGATCCACTTTTAATTTCATCATGCCTTTACAGTTTAATTTTTTTTTTTTATATATTTTGGTGACAAGATATGTACTACTTTAGCAAAGATGGCGCTCAAATTCACACATTTTACTCACCATAATTCTTAACAAGTTTCGCCTGTACAATGGTAATGCTTAATCTGGCTGTTAGCGGTGGACCGGCTGGTGGCAGCTGCAACAAAAGGGTTGAAATCATCAATGACAGAAAGAATTGATTATCAAATGTAGTATCAACATCTTTGTGTTAATTGTAAAGTTAATTATTAAGTTAAGTGCTAAATTATCCAGTTTATTTGAATTAAGCAATTTCGACTTTGACATCAGCAATTTTCAATGTCCCCACTGCTGGGGCCTAGACCTTCCTTAAGGGTGGATAAAGAGGATGGACCATGATCCACCACAAAGGTCCAATACCGATTAGTGGGTGTTAACAACTGCAAATGCAACAAGCACCCTAACGGAACCAGCTTATCGTGCCTTCTGAAGCACGGAGGAACTTGAGATGATAAATTTTTGGTCACCCATCCTACGACTGACCCTTGCGAAAGTTGTTTAACCTCTGCAATCGCAGGGCCAGGTGTTAAACCACTGCATCACTGAGCTCCTTCAAAAATGAAGTATGATTCATAAAAAATCCAGGAAAGGACATATTCACTTATTGTAGTTACGATATTATTATAGATACAGTACGAGGCAAATATCTTGAAATTATTTGTCGTGGGGATAAGTTCGCGCATGTGCACTTGTGAGCGACCAATAGTGCGCGCCCCTCTCACGCCACCCGCGCCCCTCACCGCTACGCATGCCCAAAATAGGCGTTCCGCACAATCCTCACACAATTTCAATATATTTGCTTGATTATTTAATTGTATAATATGATAATTATTGTTACTTACAGTAGTGCCACTTAGCTGCTGTTGTAAAGCAAGTGCTGCTTGATAATCTGCATCTACATTGTCTGTAGCTCCGTCAGTGCGAAGGAACCCAGCGGGTAGAGGACCCAGCAACACCTAAAACAACATCATTATTAATTTTACAAATTAAAAAATGGGAATTAATTAATTACGTGACTGGAAATAATTAAAGGCGATATGGGATAGGTACTGAAATACTAAACTGGGCAGCGGTTTATTTATTGGGTGACAAAATAACTAAACGGGTGACAAACTGTGGATTACAAAAATACGTAAAACGGGCGACTACATGTGGGAGATAAATAATTTAAGTTAGCAGTGAAAATTCTAAATAAGTGACAAAAATAGTGAAGTTTTAGACTGTATACCCACATATTTTTAGACATGGATGTACCAACAATATTTGCTAAGTATACATATCCTTAAGTAGTACAATGTAAGATGCAAGCATTACCTATCACTATAATTTACCTCTGTTAGGTTTATTTTACTTGCAAACTGAAGTTTGGGACGCGAATTTACAAAGGCTATACTATTTCAGTCACGAGTCAGACTCTAATGGTTGAGCTTTTGTTTATGCATATTACTCAACAATACCTAAACTATTTCAGTAAAAGAAATGACTCAAATGGATTAGCTTTTGCGTTGATATTTTCAAAGAAAATGCACGGACAAAACCTAGTACGGTATTATACATATTCACTCAAATAGTTAAGCTTTTGTCCTAGTCGAGTAGAGTCTCACTGCCTTGTTTATCGCGAATTAAATTATTAAAATAATTAAAATACTCGTTTTTATTCTGTATTTGATTGACAAAAAAAAACGAATCTTCAAACGAACATTTATTACGAAAGAAACAGGTACACACTCAACACTTGTTGAGAGCAGGGCTTCAAATACCGTTAAAAATTAGTAACGTTATAAAAAATAACGTTAAAACTGGACATTAATAACGGTAAAATTTATAACGTTAAGACAGAATTTAACGTTATTTTTTCGTTCCTTGATAACGTTATTATGTTACTGTATAAAAATATTTAAAAGCAATGTGTAATTTACGTTGACGCCGCCGTGACGTGATCAGTCTCTGCGGTAGGTACTAGGTAGTAGAGGTACCTACCTACAATACGCAATACTTATAAAATTACCATTAAAAATAACGTTATTTTTTAACGTTATCTACCTTAATATAACGTTAAATTAATGTTATGTTACAAGGTATCGTTAAAAAAAATAACGTTATCAAGGTATCATATTGAAAATAACGTTACGTAACGTTATTTTTACTGTTAAATGATAACATTATAAAGCCCTGGTTGAGAGTACTTACAAATAAAAATAAAATATTTTTTCCTCTAATGTAAAATACAAAAGACAGATAATTATTTTTATCTACACCCATGCTTTAAATCCTCTGTAAAGGGTTCTGAAACGGTTATCTTACTGCTAACATTACGATATCCGAGCGAGAGGAGGTCGCGCTTCGCCGCGCGCGCCCGCGCGAATTGTTAGGTACATTATGAAATTCAGTACAACATTATAACACACTTTCGGAAGATATCATGATGAGGAGGAGTAAAGTCAAAGACAAAGTCAAAGTCAGAACCCTGTGTAGAGTATACATATCATGGGTGTAGATAAATATCATGGGTGTTATTAATCCATATGTATTAAATTAAAATATTGTTGGTTTCCCAAATAAAAATATAAAAAATATAAAAATGGGTGTTAATAAGGTCTTGTATGCAACTGTACTTAATTAGGTATTAAAACACTCATGTGATACTATTATAAACCCACATTCGTGTTTTAACACCCCTCATTATAGTACAGTTGCATAAATAACTATTATCTTCACTCACAACGTAAAGTTCCATATGGGTTCAAAAAAGATAGTATAAACACATACTTTTGTTCATGAGTAAAAAAGCCATCACAGTTCAACATTCTGCATCATAAAATAACTTTTTTATTTTTATAGCACACTTTTACTTTTTAATTTTAATAAAATAATAGTACTAACCACAGACCATAAAACAATACTATGTAGTACTAACGTATGAGCTCTAGTATTAATACGGTCTGTGGTGCGGGGTGCGCCATTTACAGAAAAGCCATTTTTAACTGTTTGTTGTACTGTTTTTATTCTTGCTTTAAAATGTCTGATAGTGGTGAATGTGAAGATTTGACTCTGCCCAATATTTTAGATGCAGCGACAGAAATGACTTCTATTGAAGGTACCTAATACAAGCAAAAGTCGGTCAGTGTTAAGGTCAGCCATTGTTGTAGTACAAGTCATCACATCAATAGACTATTATTTGTCTGTAATATGCGATCTAGCGCCATTGCTATTTGTTTTGCTTTAATAAAAATGAATAATTATAATTTTGTTTTATTAAATTCTTAATAGGACATTTATGAAATATGTTGTTATATATGAAAAATATATAACAGGATGATGAACCGAAACTGTATGTATTGACAAAGTTTTTGTTTTACGTTAACAAAACCAACTGTTGAATAAAAGGTATATTTAATAGTTAGACTTATATCTTTATATTATATTGGAGTCATCCATAATTCCACTATAAAATCATTATATTAAGGTTTTTTAAAAACGCTTTTAGACCAACAAGTTGTTTAGATGTTATAATAATGTCTCTATTTTGATGATATTGTCTTAAAAAAAAAACCTTTTTACCACTGAAACGTTCTTACGACTTACCATTATATTACTGTTACTTAATTGAGTTGAAAAAACGTTTATTCGAGGCTGTAATTAGACTAGTTAGACGACTTAATCATCAGATGTACTTTGTCTATAAGAACGATAACAGAGTTAATAACCAATATAAAACTTAAAGAGTAAGTAAGTAGTACATAACCCTTCATTTATACGACTTGTTTGCTTGTACAGTACTAGGGTTTGTCCGTGCATTTTCTTTGAAAATATCAACGCAAAAGCTAATCCATTTGAGTCATTTCTTTTACTGAAATAGTTTAGGTATTGTTGAGTAATATGCATAAACAAAAGCTCAACCATTAGAGTCTGACTCGTGACTGAAATAGTATAGCCTTTGTAAATTCGCGTTTGGGACTCTTAAACCAATAGTTTAACAAACTTTACTTGTTTTCATTGTGACTAAAATTACACTTATAACCAAAATATAAATACATAAAGATATACCTAACCTAAGTATTTGGTACTATTATTTCCTTACATTGTTTCATTGTAAACAACACAGTAGGTATGTACCTAACTAATTCCCATACAGGGGCTCTACCGCCCAAGTGTCGTCGACTTCGCCGTCGGCTTCATTTGACAGATGGATGTGATACATTGCTACTTTTTTTGGTAGAAATAAAGACTTACAAAAGAAAAGAAGCAATGTATTTCAACCATCTGTCAAATGAAGCCGACGGTGAAGTCGACGCTACTTGGGCGGTAGGCCCACTGATGGAATGTACATTTAATTAAAAAGATACCTAACTAACACAACAAAGAAAGGTGTTGTGCAATCTTGATAAAACCAAACTGATAAGTACCTAATTTCTCTTCTACAATAATTGTACTTGTAGAAGATAAATTATCAATATATTAAAACTTCAACCTTCATATGTCACAAATAATTTAAGCAATAGCAGGGTATCTATACGGGGTTCGTACTCCACGCATTCTTAACATAGCTGGAAAATTCCATACACATACTTCGTTCATTAAAATCAATAAAAGAAATATACAACGTAATTGTATCCGCCGTAAACACGAAATAGAAACTGGACAAGGAACCGGTATATTATGTATGGGAATTGACTAGACATAAACAAGTTGAACATAAAAGAATGATTCATCACAAGTATCAGATAAATAATAGGATCTAGAGAAATCTAGTACTTAAACTCACCCTGCGTCGTCGTTCCTCGTTTCTATCGTCGGGAACTGTTGATGTCATTTTCTTGCAATATTATGCGAATGCAGAAAATTTATCGAATATATATTTGATGTGTTAATTGGAATAAGTATAAAAAACGCACGAACGATTGATAAAAACAAAACTTCGTCGTCGACCGTCGTCGTCGCTGATAAAACTTCCATCAGTGACGTTGACGTTTAATGTGACATTGACGTTGACGTGACGTTTGGTTTGGTTTGTTTATGTTTAATGGCCGGTATACATTTTGATTAGTAAAGTGCTTAGTGTTTAGTGCACTGTTTAGTGTTTAGTGATTAGTAGGTGATGTCCCATACCGTTTAGCCTACGCTGTTTAGTACAGGCTTTGTTGATATAAACTAAACACTTAACAGTCCTGTCCAGACGTGCTTAGTGCGTGTTTAGCTGCAAGTGAGGGGTGGAGGCGGGACGTGCGGGACGCGCGGGAGGAGCTACTCGCAGAAAAAATAGAACGCGCTTCTAAACACTGTACTTCGCTCGCACTAAACACTTAACACTAAACAGAGACTGTCCGAACGTGTTTTTTGCTAAACACTAAACACTAAACGAGCCACTCGCACTAAACACTAATCAAAATGTATACCGGCCATAACATGCACCATAGAGTACAATGGGTGTATTCCAGCATTTCCAGCAGACGAACCGCTAAAGGTCGAAACAAATTATCGGACGCGGCTTATGGACGCGGCTTACTGCCGCGGCTGATAAGTTTGCACACTCTAATAACATCCTGCGTGCCAGATAGCTATCGGACGTCCGATGACGTCATATTAGTCTATGGTTACGTCCGCGACCTACTACATCCGATAGTTTGATTAGCGTATAGTTGGCAGACTCACCATGGAATTAGAAGGTTTTGACTAGGTCAAAAAATTGTTAATAAATAGTGATAAATAGTGAACTATGGCATATAAATAGTGATACTATGATTCAAAAGATATTTGAGTATCTTGGTGAGGCTGCAAACTTGACGTCAAGTTGGCAGACACCTTAAGAAATACAGTTCGTATCAATATGGTTTATATGCCAAAAAATTGTTAGAAAATAGTGAATCGTATACGCAAAATTTCAATAACATTGCTTCAATACAAGCCGAGATATTACGGTCTCTAAGTGGGCTGCTAACTTGACGTTTCAGGCGATAGCGATTCCAGAGAAACGGGTACAAGTTTTAAACAAATAAATATATCAAAAAATTGTTAGTGAAATTGTGATTCCTACGATATAAATAAAACAAGAATTCCTCATTGCTATTTTCTAAAAATCAAACGTTAACTTTTACATAATACTCTGAATAGGCTGTCGATCAATATTGAACTTTGCTCCACAGTAATAAGGTTCCAACTTTATTGCAATCGTGAGGTGAGTACTATCAAGCAAAAAAGTGAGATTTATATTTTTAGCCATGTCCTCCAATTATTATTACACTTGTTTTATTAATTAATTGTTGGTATCAAACAATAACGATATTTATTAATAACAATCATAGCAATAGCGCCATCTCTCGGAAAAGATTGTCAATTTCTCAATTATAATTTAACGTTAGGTAGTATCTATTTATGTATTAGGTAAAATAATGATATTATTATTATTTGGTGAGATTTATAGTAAAATGAGTATCAGTTGGTATGTGAGTAGGTAGGAAGTAATATAAGTAGAAAATATTAATAGTTTCTCCTGAATTAATAATATTGAATTAAGAGTAAGGTATTGACCACAGCACAGCCTACTAGTCTTTATACAGTCGATCATCGCCTTTATTGTTGGCGCAAAAGCCACCGTTCGTAAAAATAGACAGTTAACGCAACGACTAAAAGTGTAAGGGTTGGCACGCTATGATTTGCCTTTTTAAATTTCAAAAATAATTAAGTAAAATAATACCTAATGCATAAATAGGCACCTAACGTTAAATTATAACTGAGAAATTGACAATCTTTTCCGAGAGATGGCGCTATTGTTATGAATATTATTGTTATTAATGAATATCGTTATTGTTTGATACCAACGTTCAATTAATAAAACAAGTGTAATAATAATTCGAGGATACGGCTAAAAATATAAATCTCACTTTTTTGCTTGATAGTACTCACCTCATGATTGCAATGAAGTTTGAACCTTATTACTGTGGAGCAAAGTTCAATATTGATCGACAGTCTATTCAGAGTATTATATGTAAAAGTTAACATTCGATTTTTAGAAAATAGCAATGAAGAATTCTTGTTTTATTTATATCGTAGGAATCACAATTTCACTAACAATTTTTTGATATATTTATTTGTTTAAAACTTGTACCCGTTTCTCTGGAATCGCTATTGCCTGAAACGTCAAGTTAGCAGCCCACTTAGAGACCGTAACATCTCGGCTTGTATTCAAGCAATGTTATTGAAATTTTGCGAATACGATTCACTATTTTCTAACAATTTTTTGGCATATAAATCATATTGATACGAACTGTATTTCTTAAGGTGTCTGCCAACTTGACGTCAAGTTTGCAGCCTCACCAAGATACTCAAATATCTTTTGAATCATAGTATCACTATTTATATGCTATAGTTCACTATTTATCACTATTTATTAACAATTTTTTGACCTAGTCAAAACCTTCTAATTCCATGGTGAGTCTGCCAACTATACCCTTATATAGTTTGCACACCTCAGATCAGCCGCGGCAGTAAGCCGCGTCCGATAATTTGTTTCAACCTTAACCCCGGTCACTCACATGCGCGCAAAGGTTCGCGAAAAACCCACATGTGTAGGACGACCTTCGCGAATGACTTCGCGAAGTTTTCGAGACATTCGTACTTTTCCAAGCTGTGTCGGTTTTTTGATGCACATCAAAGCGCGCGAACCTCGAACCTTCGCTTAGCCTCCCACACATTCGTGCCACAGACGAAAGCATTCGTACGACCATTAGTAATCTGTGGTTACGCGTATTTTTCGTAGTTGTGGCGACCTTTACCCCGGTCACTCACATGCGCGCATAGGTTCGCGAATACGTCAAACCCACATGTGTAGGACGACCTTCGCGAATGACTTCGCGAAGTTTTCGAGACATTCGTACTTTTCCAAGCAGAGCCGTCTCTAGCCCATGTAGCGCCTGTGTGCAAAAATACCCTGGCGCCCTCTAGTAGGCGTGCGGTCAAAATGGAATACTTACAATTCTATTCAAATAGTGCAATTTTAAATGATATCGGGAAGCGATGGGTACACGAGTAAAAATATTTTTTTACACTTTATAGTATTCTAATACAGCCGAGTTCGCAATGATTGTTGGCGTTTCATCAAAACAGGTGTCGGTGTCGGCCGGCACGCGCCTTTGATTCGACACTGCCCCAATCATTATAATCAATCTTTAATTATCGGTTTTAAGGCTGATTTCATGTTGAAATTGAAACAAAAGTCATTGCGCAGTAATTTTGCGACCTCTTTACAAAATCAAATGTAAGCTTAAGAAATAAAAAAAAATTTGGTGAGATAATTATGAATTATTTCATTTTAAATTCACAGTTTTTAGCCACTTTTTATGTCCAAAAAATTTAGGCACGCATGCTCACCCTCGCGCAAGCGACGCGAGCGGGGGAAGGCGGGTGGCGGGAAGGGAGCTCGCGCGGGTCAGGTCGACCGTGCGATGCGCACACAGTGACAACAAATCGATTTGTGTAGGGAAAAGTTTGGGGCAAAAAGAAGATATTTTTTTTTACTTCACAAATTCAGTAAAGTTAACTATTCAGGTGTTCCTCAAGGCAGTATATTAGGCCCTTTGCTATTTAACTTATATATAAATGACCTTCCTAAATGTAGCCAATATCCAATAACCCTCTATGCTGACGACATATACGTAATGATTTATAAAAAGCCCAATATCGATTATAATAATGAAATTAATAATGTAATTAGAAAAATAACTAAATGGCTAGAAGATAATAATTTGAAAGTAAATGTTAATAAAACTAAATTCATCCAATCTTAATATATAAAATCGTAAACTGAATGACTGACTGACTGACTGACTGACTGATCTATCAACGCACAGCCCAAACCGCTGGACCTAGAGGCTTGAAATTTTGCACACAGGTACTTTATACAGTGTAGGCATCCACTAAGGAAGGATTTTTGAAAATTCCATCTCTAAGGGGATGAAATAAGGGATGAAAGTTTGTATGAAAGTCCCTCAGTTTTGAAGCTAGAATCTTCAGATTTTGTGTTTAGGCTGACGATTGAAAATTAATAAATACGGGTCTCAGCGTTTTTCAAAATTCTACCCCCGAAGGGGTCAATAGGGGGATGAAGTTGTGTATTGAAGAAAATCCTTCATTTTCGTAGTAAAAATCGCTAAATTTATAATTTAGGCTTATGGATAGAAATCTAAAGCAACGTATATTGTTTTTGTTAGGATTTCAACTCCAAAGGGGATGAAATGGGGGTGAAAAGGGTTAAAAAAACCTAAAAATAGATATGGATGTCGTTATCGGGGTTTTGTGGGATGACGATTGCAAAAATGACATTTATTTTGAAGTCCAACCACGGTGGACATGATTTAACCCCTAAAGGGGTAAAATGGGGTCCAAATTTTGTATGGAAAAATAATATAAAATAGACATTACAACTTTAAACTTCGTAGGAGCACATCTAAAAATAAATAGGCAAATATATATTTTGTTATTTTGAAAATCAACCCCTTAGGGGGTAAATGGGGTGAGTAAATATAAAAATAGATATAGATGTCGTTATTGGGGTTTTCTGGGATGACGATTGCAAAAATGACATTTATTTTGAAGTCCAACACGGTGGACATGATTTAACCCCTAACGGGGTGAAAATGGGGTCCAAATTTTGTATGGAAAAATAATATAAAATAGACATTACAACTTTAAACTTTGTAGGAGCACATCTATAAATAAATAGGCAAATATATATTTCGTTATTTTGAAAATCAACCCCTTAGGGGGTAAATGGGGCGAGTAAACATAAAAATCGATATAGATGTCGTTATTGGGGTTTTCTGGAATGACGATTGCAAAAATGACATTTATTTTGAAGTCCAACACGGTGGACATGATTTAACCCCTAAAGGGGTAAAAATGGGGTTCAAATTTTGTATGGAAAAAGAATACAAGATCGAAATTACAACTTTAAAATTCGTAGGAGCACGTCTAAATATATATTTTGAGATTTTGAAAATCAACCCCTTAGAGGGTAAGTGGGGTGATTAACATAAAAATCGATATGGATGTCGTTCTTGAGGTTTTATGGGATGGTGATTGCGAAAATGAGATTTATTTTGAAGTCCAACGCGGTGGACATGACACATATGGACCTGGACCTGGACATGCACATCCAGGGAACGGGAACGGGAACGGGAACGGGAACGGGAACGGAACGGAACGGAACGGACCGGACCGGACCGGACCGGATCGGACTGGACCGGACCGGACCGGACCGGACCGGTCCGGACCGGACCGGACCGGACCGGACCGAACCGGACCGAAACGGAACGGAACGGAACGGAACGGAACGGAACGGAACGGAACGGAACGGAACGGAACGGAACGGAACGGAACGGAACGGAACGGAACGGAAAGGAACGGAACGGAACGGAACGGAACGGAACGGAACGGAACGGAACGGAACGGAACGGAACGGGAACGAGACGGTAACGGGAACTAGAACGGGACGGGTACGGGAACTGGAACGGAAGGGGTACGGGAACTGGAACGGAAGGGGTACGGGACGAGTACGGACGGGATCGGACGGGAACGGAACGGGAACGGAACGAAACGGGAATGAAACAGGAACGTAACGGGAACGGAACGGGAACGAAACAGGAACGAAACTGGAATGAAACGGGAACGGAACGGGAATAGAACAGGATGGGAACGGGAACGGGAACAAGAACCGGACGGGAACGGAACGGGAACAAGAACGGGAACGTAAGGCGTACGGGACGGTTAGGGGACGTTTACGGGACAGGAACGCAGCGGGAACGGAACGGGAATGGGAACGGGAACGAAACGTGAACGGAACGGGAATATAACGGGACGGGAACGGGAACGAGAACAGGATGGGAACGGGACAGGAACTGGATGGGAACGGGAACGGAAACGGAAGGGGTACGGGACGGGAACGGGGAACGGGAGCGGGAACGGGAACTGGAAGCTTTGTGCGAGGCTCGCCACACGCGGCAAATGGCTTGCCTCGCGAGGCTTGATGGGGACTCGCCTAATCGCGTAAAAATGGCTGGCCGGATCCTGGTTGAAGGTTCCTTGAAAGGATTTCGTCAAAGTCCTGACTGACTGACTGACTGAGTGAGATATCAACGCACAGCCCAAACCGTTGAACCTAGAGACTTGAAATTTTGTACATAGATACCTTATATAGTGTAGGCATCCACTAAGAAAGGATTTTTGAAAATTCCATCCCTGAGGGGATGAAATAAGAGATGAAAGTTTGTATGAAAGTCCCTCAGTTTTGTAGCTGGGACCTTAAAATTTTGTGTTTAGGCTGATGGTTGAAAATTAAAAAATACGTGTCTCAGCGTTTTTCAAAATTCTACCCCCGAAGGGGTGAAAAGGGGGGTGAAGTTGTGTATAGAAGAAAATCCTAAATTTTCTAAGTAAAAATCGCTAAATTTATAATTTAGGCTTATGGATGGAAATAAAACGCAACGTATATTGTTATTGGGTAGTATTTCAACCCCTATGGGGATGAAATGGGGTAAATAAACCTAAAATAGATATGGATGTCGTGATTGTGGTTTTCTGGAATGACGATTGCGAAAATGACATTTATTTTGAAGTCCAACACGGTCGACATGATTTAACCCCTAAAGGGGTGAAAATGGGGTTCAAATTTGGTATGGAAAATAATATAAAATAGACATTACAACTTTAAACTTCGTAAGAGCATGTCTAGAAATAAATAGGCAAACATAATAGGCAAAAATATATTTTGTGATTTTAAAAATCAACCTCTTAGGGGGTAAATGGGGTAAGTAAACATAAAAATCGATATGGATGTCGTTCTTGACGTTTTATGGGATTGTGATTGCGAAAATGACATTTATTTTGAAGTCCAACACGGTGGACATGATTCAGCCCCAGGGGACGGGAACGGGAACGGGATCGCAAAAGCGAAATCGAACGCGAAAGGGAATGGAAAACGGGAACAAGAACGGGACCAAACGGGAATAGGAACGGGAAAGTATAAAGAAACGGGAACGGGATACTACTAACTCTGGACTCAATTTTGATCATTGTAATAAACTAGCTTCCGCCCGCGACTTCGTCCGCGTGGATATTAGAGAAAATTCTTAGGGAACCTTAGGGGGCAGCGCGCTTGGTGGGGACCCGCTTTATCGCGTGAAAACGGCTGGTCGGATCCTGGTTGAAGGATCCCTAAGGATTTTCTCTAATATCCACGCGGACGAAGTCGCGGGCGGAAGCTAGTCTCTTATATAAAAGTGAAGGAGTGACTGACAGACTATTGCCCAGCCCAAACCACTGAACCTAGAGACTTGAAATTTTGCACATAGCTTCTTTATACAATGTAAACACCCACTAAGAAGGGATTTTAGGAAATTCCACCCTTAAAGGGTTGAAATGGGGGTTAAAAAGTTTGTATGGAAAGCCTAAACCATTGAACCATCTATTCAAGTAACCGATTCTCTCCAGCTTCTTGGCATGGAGTTATCTTCTGATCTCAACTTCGGCACCTCCGTCGAGTCCAAGGCTCAAACTGCAGCTAGGAAGCTGAGCGTCCTAAATAAAGTCAAGCGGTACTTTACGCCTGGGCAGCTTTTAACTCTCTATAAAGCTCAAGTCCGGTCTTGCATGGAGTACTGCTGCCACCTATGGGATGGCTCGGCGAAATATCAACTTGCTGCACTGGACTCGGTGGAACGCAGAGCCAAGAGATTAATAGGCGATGAAGAAGCAGCTAAGCTTAACAGTTTAGCTCACCGCCGAAAAGTTGCTTGCCTATCGGTCTTTTATAGATTGTACTTCGGTGAGTGTGCTCAAGAACTGCATGAACTCATTCCATCTTCTCCTTTTTACCATCGGACATCCAGACGCACTGCAGGTTATGCACGGGAACAGGAATGAGAACGAGAACAGTAATCATTATAAATGTGAAATTTAATGTTTTGATGTTTGTTACTCAATCACGTAAAACCGGCTGAATGGATTTGGAATAGCACAGATAGTAATAGCCTGTGGTAAAACATGGATACTTTTTATCTCGGTCAAAGGTTAAATAGGTAGCGATTTTCCGAATGTCCACGCGGACGAAGTCGCGGGCAAAAGCTAGTTTTACAATAAGAATGCTAATCCTCTACAGTTATCTATACATCATAATAATGATCCTATCTCAGAAACAAATTCAGCTACCTTTCTTGGTATAGTGATAGATTCAAGGCTTACATGGCAACAGCATATTGACATGGTATGCCAGCGGATAAATAGGTTCGTATACGCTCTGTACCATCTTTCAAAAGTAGCAAATCTAAAGACAGCTCTGATGGCATACTATGGATATGTAGAATCTATACTAAGATTTGGGCTAGTGATGTGGGGAAATTCAACTAATTTAAAACGTTCTTTCATTTTACAAAAAAAATGTGTAAGATCTATTTGCAATGTTGGACAGTTAGAATCATGTCGTCCTCTCTTTAAACAGTTAAACATTCTTTCTCTACCTTCGTTGTACATACTCGAGATACTGACATTTATAAAGAAAAACTTGCATCTTTTTACAGAAAAACGTGAACAGTGTAATTTTCATACAAGATATCCCAATCAATTGGTTGTACCTCTTTCAGCAACTACCTGTTTCTCAAGAAATTGTTACAGTATGGGGATTAGATTATACAACTTGCTTTCTAATGATATCAGAAATATGCCAATTCTCTCATAAAAAAATATGTGTCCGGGCACGAAAACTGCGACGGCGGAGCGGCAGCGGGGCGGCGCGACAGCGGAGCGGCGGCGATGCATTCAACAGTATGGCACCGTATGGAGACGCGCACCAAACGGGCGGTGGCAGAGCGGGGCGACGAGCGATGCACGGGCGGGAGGAGAGCGACGAAAACAAATGAACAAAGTAGTTGGATTTGGTAGCCCGCGATTACAGTAGTGTTGTGTTGAATAATATAATAGTGTCTGTTTGATTACTAGGTAGTACCTATTTATTCAGTATGGATGTCGGCATCTTGGACATCATTTAAAAAACACAAGATGAGCAAAGAATCCGGTTTTGAAACTAGTTAACGCCTATACTTAGACCATTTTTTCGAACTAAATAAAATTTTTAGACATAGGATATATTTCGTCCTTTGAATATTTTTCGGTATTGATTTAACAAGAAATTGTTTCCATAGCAACATCACATTTGACACATCAATAGAAATAAAAAAAAATAAGAAGTTACTTTAGTGGTATACCGTGGTCCTACCAGTAGGTCAAATCGGTAGGTCCACGGGCCCTTAATGGTATTTAGCCCATCTGTCACAACACTACTAGCGCGGCTGACCGACCGCTAAGTTTCGTGCTCACGTTCTCATCGCCCCGCCCCGCCGCCGCTCCGCTGCCGCGCCGCCCCGCCACCGCTCGGCCGCCGCCACTTTCGTGTCCGGACACTAATCTCTTTAAAAAGACAGTTTTTGGAATCCTTGTGGAAAATTGTTTTTATGACATAAATGAATTTGTTAACTTTTGTCGTAAAGGACATCTAAAATTGGTAATTTAAATTCTTTTGACATCTTAAATACTATTGACATCTTATTATTATTTCTTGTTGACATTCTATCATTATTTCTCTGTGGACGATGGCTTTGAACCTGAAATTAATCATGAGTATTTTAAATTAAATTTTATCTTAATTTTGTTATATAATTTTATAAATTGTTAATGACATGGTCACACATCTAATGTAAGTAAATATTGTAATCTATCATTTATTAATTTTTTTTTTTTAATATTATGTACCTAATTAATAATTATTATCAGAAGCATGACAACAAAATATTTGCATATCGACAGATCGATGAAACATGTATAGTGCTAAGCTTTAATTTACATCCTTGTTACCGTGTTTTATGCAAATAAAGATTTATGATTATGATTATGATTATTGATTGTACTGCTGTTATAGAATGACCTGACAAAATTTGAAAAGAGGTCCCAGAATGACCCTGTATAAAAAATTTACAATTCTTTTTTGTTTTTGAGGTTAAAATTATGGCCGCCAAGCGCATTACCAATTAACGGGGACAGTACTTATCATGACTCGAAAATGTATGAAATTTTATAAGTGACCAAAGGTTTAGGTACCATATCTGAAAATGTAACTGTCAAGGTCAGTTTTACAGTGACAATTTTTGTTTCCATTTTTGTTATGAGATTTAGGTAGAGCGTGTTTTTTTTCTTTGGTTTATTTTACTTGACGCATCCATCCGGAAAACATGTCTAGTTTTGCCTTCGAAGAGAATGTTAATAAAATAGGTAAAATTTTACATTTATTGTGATGATAAATTAATAAAACCTTTTTTGAGAATCAGTATTTTTACCGGTATATTTTGTATGCAAGTTGGTACATTTCAGTATTTTTTTTGAGGTGCTTCGGTATTATCGTAAAATTTAATCTGGTCACACTGATGGAGGCGGGTCCATAGCTCGTGTTTTGCTCTACACAATCAACAAACACATCTACACAAAACATTGTTTCGCGAAACATTTTTGTGTAGAGAAACAATGTTTTGAATGTTTTTGCTTTCCATGCCCGGTGGAAAACACGTACACAAAACATCAGTGTGACCAGATTAAATTTTACGAAAATACCGAAGCACCTCAAAAAAACTGTAAACTTGCACATGCAAAATATAACGGTAAAAATACTGATTCTTAAAACAGGTTTTATTAATTTATCATCACAATAAATGTAAAATTGTACCTTTTTTATTAACATTCTATTCGAAGGCAAAACTAGACATGTTTTCCGGATGGATGCGTCAAGTAAAATAAACCAAAGAAAAAAAAACACGCTCTACCTAAATCTCCTAGCAAAGATGGAAACAAAAAAATGTCACTGTCAAACTGACCTTGAAAGTTACATTTTCAGATATACCTAAACCTTTGGTCATTTTCGTTATATACATACATTTTCGAGTCATGATAAGTACTATCCCCGTCAATTTTATTGGTAATGCGCCTGGCGGCCACGATTTTAACCTCAAAAACAATTGTAAAATTTTTATATACCTAGACGGGTGAATCTACATTGTTCCTTACTTCCTGCGTCATTGTCTGAACTCGAAAATCTTTAAAAATCCAATGCATCACAAGGAATAAATCAAAAATATGCCATCATTTACATTATAGTACAATAATACATTGTATTTATTTGCATATTTTTAATTTATTTATTGCGATGCATTGGATTTTCGAGTTCAGATAATTCCCTATCTTATTTAAAATAATAATTCAACAATTAATATAAGTTATTAGGTTACCTATTCGAATTTTCTTGTTTCATGACATTTTTAGTTGCAGATCACGTCAACGTGGATGTTAATGTGACAAGGTTCCAGCGCATTACCAATTGATGGGGATAATAAAAGGCTAACATAAAATGCTAAATTGGCAACACTGATGTTTTGTCTACACAAACCACGCAATCACTGTGGACGGCGTGTGTAGAGAAACATGTTTCGGAAACAATGTTTTGTGTAGATGTTTTTGTTGATTGTGTAGAGCAAAACATGTGCTATGGACCCGCCCTTAGAAGCTACAAGTTTTGATAATGGGCGCATTCTGCCAGACAAATCTTTGAGTCATCGATCGCCATAGAATAATGGGGAGGAAAAGCGCAATTTTATCCCGATAGGTGGCGTCTGGTCTTTGGTACCCGGCCGCCTCAAAGAAAGTGTCAAAACATATAGGAATCTCTTGGAGTATTGCACTTTTTAATTTTATACTGAGAAAATGCCGCATTGTTATGCATGTAACTTGTAAAATATTGGAGATCATCGATTTCCCAGTAACAAAAAAAATAGTAGGCAAAAAAATATCAAAAAAAAATATGCATTTCCCTCGATTTTCTCCTTTGCTGAGCCTGAGAAACATTATAAATCAAAAGGAATGTTTCATGAATTTGATGAAGCTTCGCCAAAATAAAACAACATTTGAATTATAACAGCTTTGTTCTTTAATATTTCAACCTCAGCAGTTTCTAACATATTTATAACTTGGATGAATTTGATAGGTATATCAAATATGGAATAAGCCCAATATTGGGGCCAAACAGAGAATTAATAGAATTTTATATGCCAGAGTCATTCAAGAAACTTAGAATAATAAAATAAATATGATAAAACGGTTCGTGTAATTTTGGATGGTACAGAAATTCCAGTACAGAAACCTGAAATTACTATTGCATCATCAGGCAACTATAAACACGGAAATTCACACTCAGTTGCTTTGTTAAAATTTAAATCATATGCTTCTAATCTGAAATAAAAAGATTACTTGTAAATCTTACACGAAATTTAAAGAAATGTAACCCCGGTCACTCACATGCGCGCATAGGTTCGCGAATACGTCAAACCCACATGTGTAGGACGACCTTCGCGAATGACTTCGCGAAGTTTTCGAGACATTCGTACTTTTCCAAGCTGTGTCGGTTTTTTGATGCACATCAAAGCGCGCGAACCTCGAACCTTCGCTTAGCCTCCCACACATTCGTGCCACAGACGAAAGCATTCGTACAACCATTAGTAATCTGTGGTTACGCGTATTTTTCGTAGTTGTGGCGACCTTTATTTATAGCCTTTATTTTCTATATTGAAAATAGTAAATGAGCACACATAAAACAGTCCAACAGCTCTATTAAAATTATCTTCACCGTTCATTGTTCACAAAATCTCAAGTAAAAATAAACATTCGTGAACAAGTGTAGGAGGAAGTGCAAATGGGTTCGCACACTCATATGCGAACCTATTCGCGAAGTTGCTGACTTTGCGAATGAATTTCTGACAGCCACTCACATGCGTGCTAAGGTTCGTACAATGTACGAACCTTTGCGCGCATGTGAGTGACCGGGGTAATGCTTGTTAGCAATTTTTTGTAAATTGCTATAAACTTTCTTGCCTGTTGTTTTGGCTTTTCTTTTCCGTAATTCTTCTTTTATATGAGCTAAAGTTAGCATAGAATACATTGTTTGTCCGCAAAACCGAAAAAAATACAATCTAAGAAAGTAAAATCACGTAATACACAGTCAAGACAATATAAGCTCAAACTGACAATTGTTCCAAAGACTGAGCGCCTTCTGTAATTCACTTTGCCTTCGCCTCCCCATGGAAGTAATATTTTACTTTTCAAGGTTAAATAATCTATGACGTGGCGGCGATCGATGACTCAAAGATTTGTCTGGCAGAATGTGCCCATTCATTTTCTGCTCGAAGCGGAAAAAAAATGAACTAAAAAAAGCAAGTGTCATCTGCCTGTCATGTGTCTTGTGTCTGTCTGTCTGTCTGTCTGTCGTCGATGTCAATAATCGTAATTCGTAAACGTAGATTTTCAAGCAATTTTTAGTTTTCTTTTCAGAAACTATTTTTCTTCCCAAACAGTTATTGTTTTCTAATTTGTATTTGAATTTAGTTAGTCACAGTAGTGAATCGTTTAAAAGTGGTGTATTTACTACAAACTTCTCAAAACATCATAGTGGAGTGATCAGCTTATTTATTGTATTGTATTGATTTTCGTGTAATTTAATCATGGATAACCTGCAATCCCCAAAGGTAAGGGTTTTTCAATTAACTATGAGTCCTACTGACTGCTAAGGGTAGCGTTTTATGTGCTCTAACTTTGTGGAAAACAATTTAGACCTATCCACTATTATATCCCCGTCAATTGGTAATGCGGTGGAACCTTGTCACATTAACATCCACGTCGACGGTCGACGTAATCCGCAACTAAAAATGTCATGAAACAAGAAAATTCTTAATAGGTAATCTAATATATTAATTACTAGCGGCCGCCCGCGGTTCCACCCGCGTGGTTCCCGTTCCCGTGGGAATATCAGTGTGCCAAATTTCAACCAAATTCTTTCAGTAGTTTTTGCGTGATTGAGGAACAAACATCCAAACCCACAAACTTTCACATTTTATAATATTAGTAGATTAGGAGATTGAATTATTATTTTCAATAAGATAGGGTCTAGGTACCTATATAAAAATTTTACAATTTGTTTTTCGTTTTTGAGGTTAAAATCATGGCCGCCAGGTGCATTACCAATTGAAGGGGATAGTACTTGGTTATAAGTGGGCTGATCTGATTTAGCATGTCATATGTAAAATGAGGGTAAGTAAAGTGTGTAAAATGTTAAGAACCTATGGTATTATCTTACGTTACACAATAAAAAAAAATCCCATTTATCTTATTATATACAGGTTTTAAATTATGACTGAAGAAATGAAGGTTATTGAATTTTATCTCTGCGCTCTGTAAAGTGTGTAGGATTGATTCATATTTGTCTACTTTATCACTAATTACAGGCAGAATGAGTTTATGTGGCGTGCTAGCGATAAATTCAATGAACTGTGTAGAACTTTTGATTTTGACCTTTTCAACACAAGTACGATCAGTGCGAGAAATACGATCGGTAGGCATTTTTTCAATTTTTATTAATTCTACAATAAGATATTTTCCCATTAATAGCGATATTAGCAATGTATAAGCGATAGTAGTGCTCTTAACGTGTGTAATTTTAGTTCGTAAGTGTTAATTTAATATTTTTTAATTACTATTTGTGAGGGCCTCTAATTGGCTATCTAATACAATTCCCATTACCTATTATTGTTTGGTGCTGTTGGCCTTCCTAGAAATAAAAATAAAATAAATAAAATAAAATAAAATTTAAGTGTAGAACAGTCTTGCAAAACGTTTACACTTAACCATTAAAAAAAAAGTGCTAATAATGTTTATTTTAAGGTGTGACCTACCAGCCTGTTGTTATTGAACAAACACAATTATTATACTTTATCTACCTCGTATCAAAGGTCATTGACATTGATAGTATTAGGTCCACAATCCACTATACATATCTGTTGCACTTTTTGTTGTCCTATTAATGCCAGATTGCTGAAATGATTTATATCACAACCACAAGTTGCATAGAAAACCTATAAGGGAAATTTAATATTTTCTGTTACTTAATAATTTAATTATTAATCCATCAATTACCTGTAGATACTATAATTTAGATTAGAGTAAGACTAGCTATTATTAAAACCACATTTTATTTAAACTTCGTTTCTAAGTTTCGCAATCAGTCATTTTTAGGGATTGCAATACAGCCAGGCATCCTTTGTTTTGTTTCTGTATGAATTCTCAGCATGAATTTTCGAATAATTTCGTAGATAAAGACCTAAATTGTTCACCCATTAAGAAAGCCTTGCTTGCCCCCAGAAAGAGAAGCAGGGTTCACACAAAGGCATCAGAATTCGGTCATGATGGCTCTTAAGCTGTGGACTTTGCAGATCCAGGTTTACGTCAAATTCTAGCTTTTTGTGTGTGTTCACCTCAATTTTTCTTAATAGCATTTGCTAGATCAAAAGTACGGGATTTGGTGACCGAGGGATATCCTTTGGCAGGGTGTTCTCCCTCAGGACCATAACTCTTAGTATTCTTAATATCAAAACAAAATGACAGTCACAGAAACACCTAATCCCAAAATGCAATGCAGGTTTGGCCATAAATTCGTTAGTCAAAGCCCAAAATAGGCTTTAGTTTTGGACTTTGACTAAGCCTTCTTGTCAAACCTGAGGTTTGACTAGGCAAACCTAGGAGCGCCTGGACTTCGAGGTTTGACTATAACACATATTATTCTGGCCCATCTTATCCTATCATCCCTATAAAAACGCACAATCCTTTTGTATTAGCGCCTATTTTAGAATTCTGGTTTTTATAAAATTATATCTGGGTGATAATGATCATAGCAACATGACATGTGATAGCAACGAATGCCATAACTAAAAAAACTAAAGACATTTCGCAAATTGAGGTATTAGGAAATTCAGTCATATAAGTCATATTTGACAGACATTTTGGTAATTTAAGAAGTGGCCGTAATGCCATTAGGCCGCACGCAACCTTCTGAAGAACCCTTAGATAATTTTAAGAAGAGGAGCCATCTTAGATTTTCGTATGGGGGTAGTAATATTTTTTTTTTGTACGGAATTTTAAATTAATTTTTGCTAAAATCTATTGTGTGAGGTATCAAATAAAAGGGCTTCTGAAGCTGATTCCATAATAAACAATATCATTACATTGCAGCTATTGGTTTTAAAAAGAACAGAAAAAAAATTTCAACCATACATACAGGGTGGCCCAAACGGTGACGCTAAAATTTTTTTTTTTGTTTCCTCACATCTCGTTGTACCCGGAAATACCCTATGTATGTTCAGCGATTTTTTGTAGTTTTCGAGCTATGAATTATTTTTTTAAATTTTGAGAATTTTTGACTTGACAGACTAAAATATTTTTTTTTCGGAAATTATACATCTTTTTTTTAATTATTTTTTTGTTACATAGACCTCATGACTTGAACTTTAACACATAAAATACCCAGCTTCCTGTCATCAAAATAAGTTACAAAAATATTGACCGACAGTGAAAAATTGACGTAAAATCAAATCATAGTTAAATTTTCAACTTTGAATTAAAAATTAAAAAAAAGGTTCCATGACTTCTGAGTAATTTTAAAAACTTCACAAGACCCTAAGCTTTAATTCTAATTAAAAAAAAAATGTGCTTAATAAGCTTTTTTTAGCCGAAATCTGCCTTCAAATGCACAAAGGTGAAATTTTCTAAGATTTTTTATTGGCTATTTTGTCATTCACAAAATGATTCTTACCAAAATAAAGTTTAAAATGGTACTGTTTATTGAATAAAGAATTAAAAACAACCTTTAAAAGTATGTTATTACGAAGCGGTAACATCGATGTCATTTAGTTATAGTTATTTTGGTTATTTTAAGGATAAATCATATTAAATAAAACAATTACTACAAATTCAACAATTAAATTTATTTCACAATAAGTTTTCAAAATGTCTCCCTCCCGCTTCAATGCACAACCTACATCGCCTTAAAAAAAATTGTTTTAAATTTCGGAAAGCATTAGTATTTTCTTTGATTTTTATTTCTGCTTCTCTTAGTTTTTGACGCAGCTCTGCTTCAGTGTTTGTTTCGTTTGCGTAAACCATCTCTTTGTAATAGCCCCACAGAAAAAAATCTATGGGGTTTAAGTCTGGTGAACGCGCAGGCCAAGGAATCGGGCCGCCACGCCCAATCCACCGTCTCGGAAAAGTCTGGTTAAGGTGCTCTCGTACTTCTCTAGCATAGTGGCACGGAGCACCATCGTTTTGAAATATCATTCTTCTTCTTGTTAGTAGATTCACATCCTCTAATAAACCGTTCAAGCTATTTCGTAGAAAATCCAAATATTGCGCTCCGTTCAACCTAGCCGGCAATTCAAATGGTCCTATAAATTCCCCATTGACAATTCCTGACCACAAATTTACACTAAACCTTGTTTGAAAATTGGATGGTCTTGCCTTGTGTGGGTTTTCAATGGCCCAACTGTGATAATTATGAATATTGAAAACTCCGGTTCTTTCAAAGCGTGATTCGTCTGTCCACAAAATTTTGTCGAAGAAATCAGGATCGTCTTGAGTTTTTTGAAGCATTGTTTCACAGAAAGTCACTCGTCTTGGATAATCTGCAGGTTGCAATTGTTGCACGCGTTGGATATGAAAAGCGTGGTATCCCTCTGAAAAAAAAAACACCGAAATTGTAAATTCAAAGCATAGGTAAGATAGTCTTTTTTCAGTTTCACCAAATAGTAGGCTAGTGATAATCACTGGTATGTACCACGCTTTCTCGCCCACTAGCGAGTGATTATTTTGTTGCCAAATACACATTCAGTCAGAGTTCAATACTTAAAAAGACCACGTGCTACAAAAAGTCGCTCATAAAGCACGTGCGTGCTATTTTTTTTAAGTCACAATAATTACAGCTAAAAAAAATAGCACGTGGGCATAGTGGGCGAGCTAATGGGTGCGTAATTATGAGGTTTAAAGACAAGATGAAATTAACCCACCTGACTTCAGTATCCTCATAACTGAGGTTCGTGGTACACCAGTCCTTCTTGCGATTGCTCTGGTGCTAGTCGATGAATCCCTTTCCACTTGTTCCACGACTTGATCCATAATATCTGGATCCATTCTGGGTATTCCTTCCTGAGATGAACGTCCAGGAATTCGTCCCTCCATAAATGTATTGTGAGTATTTTGAAATACTCTGTAATTCGGGTAATGCTCCCGTTGTTCTCCTCGCCGTTCCAATTGCTCTCGATAAAGCCTTGCTGCCAAACTAGCATTTCCTTGGGCAACACCGTAAAAATAGTGCATCTCTGCGTATTCACGCAAAGAATAGCTCATGTTGCAGCACAAAGGTCCAAATCACAAGGTAGGTAATCAAAGTCCGAAACACAAGCACAGGTAAATCAGTCACAGGAAGAATCAGAGTCCAGTTAGCAAGCGAGAGTAGTTGTATCAGAATTGAAAACAAAACCAGGAGTAGTAGTAACACGAGCGAAAGCTGTGAACAACTGAGGTGAAGGAGGGAGGAATGCGACCGACATGAGATGAATAGAGCAAGATAGCAAGATAGATAGAGCAAGACAGCAAGATAGATAGAGCAAGACGGCCTAGATGAGAAAGAGAGGACGTGCTTATAGACGACGCTGTGTTGGTCCCCCTTCTTTTGTTCGGCGCGCGGGAAGTCTATTGTTTGTGATTCTAGTGTCTGCCAGAACTATTGTTATTTATGATGTCGCTAAAGATAAACCGGTTGGAGGTAAATACCATTTTCTTTGTACAAAGACCAACTTGTGCTGTTGAAGTGACAACATACTAACTACCACTAAACTAATTTAGAACTCTAAATTTATAAACTATACTAAATGTCAATTATTATGTTATATCAAACCTAATTAACCTTAGATAATAACAATGAGTGCTTTTAAAATAAATTACCTTTGTACATTTGAAGGCAGATTTCGGATAAAAAAAGCCTATTAAGCACCACTTTTTTTTAATTAGAATTAAAGCTTAGGGTCTTGTTAAGTTTTTAAATTTACTAAAAAGTCATGGAACCTTTTTTTTTTATTTTTAATTCAAAGTTGAAATTTTAACTATGACTTGCTTTTACCTCAATTTTTTACTGTCGGTCAATATTTTTGGAACTTATTTTGATGACAGGAAGCTGGGTATTTTATGTGTTAAAGAACAAGTCATGAGGTCTATGTAACAAAAAAAAAATTCAAAAAAAGATGTATAATTTCCGGTAAAAAAAAATTTTAGTCTGTCAAGTAAAAAAATCTCAAAATTTAAAAAAAAAATCATAGCTCGAAAACTACAAAAAATCGCTGAACATACATAGGGTATTTCCGGGTACAACTAGATGTGAGGAATCAAAAAAAAAATTTTTAGTGTCACCGTTTGGGCCACCCTGTATAGTCAGATATAAAAAGGAAGATTTTGTAGCTGCTGCCAGGGCTCACGAACCAGGTCTGACTGCTGCGGACTTAGGATTCGCGGGTGACTCGACTAAGATCTTCGTGAACGATCACCTGACTAAGGAAAATAAACAACTACTAACAAAAACTAAGAAGATCGCTGCGGAAAACAATTTCAATTATGTCTGGGTTCAGAACTGTAAAATCCTACTAAGGAAAAATGATACCTCGCCAATATTAGCCATAATCAGTGAAAATGATTTAGCCAGAATTAAGTGACTATTAATTCGTGTAACTAATCTGTTCAAAGTTTACCAATTTTTCATTGTGCAAGCCATACCAATATATAAAAATAATTTATCAAAATCTGTGCTTGTTTTCTGCCTTGATAAGACGTATTTTCGTTAAAATTTATAATGCAATTAAACACAAGTTATTATTTACTATACCACATGACATTTTTACTGAAAAAAAATTCTATGAAAAAATATTAATTTACATTTTATCTCGCTTTAAACTAAATCAGTTTTCTACTTTGCTATTTGCTGTGATTGTGTTGATTAGGCTATTAATCAGTCGTCAATTTTCTACATCCTATTTCTATTATTCTATGATACATAAAATCGAATCAATTCGAATTGATTTATACTTACATAACCTAGAACTAAAAAGCATAAAAGTTGCATCCAGTCATTTGAACATTTATCCAAAAACATTAATTTTGTGTACAACCCACACTCATTCAAAAAAAATCTTATCGCCTTGGCACTTTCAACGCGTCTCAGTAACAAAAATGCAATATCTATATTCGCTTAACTATTGCTCCGTGTTCGTTCCGCGAATCTCTTGACTTAAATAAAATAAATATTATTACATTAATCACAGTGGGGAGCGGTCGGGCTGAGAATCATCTCGGCTTGATCGCCAAACATTATGGTTAACATTTATTATCAGAATGTCAGAGGTTTGCGGACGAAAACGGTGCAATTTAAAAGAAATATTCTACTTCAAAGTTACGATATTGTGTTGTTAACTGAGACGTGGTTACTAGACGGAATAAATGATGCGGAGTTATTTAGCGACAGGTACACGGTATGGAGGCGCGATCGAGACTACTTCATATTATTTTACTCTTTGGACTACTTGCAGGTAGGGCAGTCGCGCGGAGGTGGTTCTTTAATCGCCGTCCGATGTGACCTTGCAATGCACGCGCGCCCCGAATGGCACTCCACGGCGGAAGACATATGGGTTACTATTCAGATTAGCGCGCATGGAAAAAATGTTTCAACTATTCACATTGGTTGCTTGTATCTTTGTGAACAGAATCAAGGTTTGTCTTTCTCATCCCAACTTTCAAATTTTTCTGAAAAAGTTTTATCTATATTTGCTAATAATCCACAGGATAGTTTCTTTATAGCCGGTGATTTTAACTTAAGTGACATATCCTGGTCTTCGAGTAATGACGTCAACTATCTTACTCCTACCTTTCACAGTACAAATATTAATCATAATGAATTAAGTGATTTAATGAATTTATGCGACTTACACCAATACAATCATGTCAGAAATCATTTAAATGGTATATTGGATTTAATTTTTTCTAGCGGTGACATTACTGTCCAGCACTGTACAGATCCATTAGTACCGGAAGATTCGTACCATCCAGCGTTAGTTTGTCAGCCCAACTTTTTTGATCTTCCGATTTTGAATTCTCAGTCTAGACCCAAATACTTCTACAGCAAGGGAGACTTTAACGCTTTATGCCATGATCTTGATGACCAAGACTGGCAAACCCTATTGTCACGAGGTACGGTGGATGATGCAGTGCAATTATTTAATAGTTTATTAAAGTCCTTGAGAGACAAATATGTACCATTTAAGCTAGTACATCCGGGTCGCTATCCAGTGTGGTATTCCTCAGCACTTTTAAAGGTTCTTAATGATAAAAATAAGGCTCATAGAAGGATTAGGACATATGGTAATAAAAGCCACAGCGTCTCTTTTAATGTTTTGCGTCAGCGAGCAAATAAATTAGAGCAGGAGTGTTTTATTAATTACACAAAAAATATAGAACTTTCTATTCGAGATAATCCCAAGGCTTTTTGGTCTTACATTCGTGCTAATAAGCAACACAATTCATATCCGTCTGCGATGAATTTTAAGGGTGCCACTGTTTCATCAGGTGACGGTATCTGTGATGCTTTTGCAGAGTTCTTCAACTCCAACTTCTTAGCTTCTGATCTCGGGATGAATGTAATACCAAGGGACAGCCGGCTGGATGCGCCGTCATATGTATCTCCCGATATTTCTTCTATTGAAATAGTCGAAAATCAAGTTTATAAAATGCTGAAAAGTCTAGATTGTAATAAATCAGCGGGACCTGATGGACTGCATCCACTTCTCATTTCCAAATGTGCAGCTAGTCTGGCTCTTCCTGTTTGTCACTTATTTAAGCGTTCTCTTAGGGAAGCCACCGTTCCAAAGGTATGGAAAACAGCTACAGTTACTCCCATACCCAAGAAGGGTTCTAAGCGCGAAGTTAGTAACTATAGACCAATTTCTAAACTTTGTGTTTCGGCTAAGATCCTGGAAAAAATAGTCCACCTACAAATTTACGAAGCTCTAAAACATACTTTCTTACCAGAGCAACATGGTTTCCTGAAGGGAAGATCAACGGTTAGTAATCTTGTAGCATTTACTGAGGATGTGACTTCAGGTATGCAGTCTGGAGGCCAAATTGACGCTGTATACACAGATTACACCAAGGCATTTGATCGAATTGATCATATGATCCTTCTTGATAAGTTGCATTCTGCCGGTATTCACGGAGATCTCCTGAGATGGTTCGGTTCTTACGTTGATCACCGATGTCAGACTGTCGTTCTAAAAGGGTTTTCATCTCATCCACGTTTCTTTGCTGTGCCTTCTGGAGTACCACAAGGCTCAATTCTAGGACCACTCTTATTTGTACTTTTTATCAATGATATTAACAAATGTTTCCGTCATTCTAAATTCTTGTTATTTGCCGATGACATGAAAATCTATAAAAAAATTATAGGACTGAACGACTGTCTTCTTTTGCAGGAGGATCTCGATAGACTGCAAAGCTACTGTTTCATTAACAAACTTGATTTGAACGTCTCTAAGTGTAATTGTATTTCTTTCAGTAGATCCAAAAATATTATCTGTTTTGACTATAAATTGAACAACCAATCACTTGTACGTACTGATTCCATTAGAGATCTCGGTGTAATTTTGGATTCTAAGCTCCTATATGACAAACACATTGACGCTATCACATCTAAAGCTATTAGGACTTTGGGGTTCATTATAAGAAGCACCAAACACTTTGAAACGGTGAAGACGCTGAAAATTCTGTACTGTTCATTAGTGAGAAGTCAATTAGAATATGCAAGTCAAGTGTGGAATCCTCAATACCAATTTTACATTCAAAAAATCGAAAGAGTCCAGAAAAAGTTTCTTAAATTTCTAAATTACAAACACAGTTTGAACTTGGGCTCAGACTATGAGATCAAGTGCAAGCACCATCATTTACTTCCTTTGACCTTGCGAAGAGAGGCGACCGATCTAACTTTCCTTCTTAACATAATTAATGGCAAAATGGATTGTAGTGATCTACTTTCTTTGATAAATATAAAACTGCCCGTCCGCATTAACACAAGGCGAAATTACCTTAAATTTCAAGTAGATACATGTATTCCAAATTATAGATCTAATTCTTACTTTAACAGGGTATTAACTGATTTTAATCAAAATCATTCAGAAAATACTGACTTATTTACAGCGGGATCGAATTATTTCAAAAATAAAATTAATGTAGATTTCTTTGACAATTAAATAATGTAGTTTTTCTTTGACAGATATTGGTATGGCTCTCTATATATATATATATATTCATATATTACTCTATTTTTTCTTATGTGTTATTTTTATTTTGTCTATGAGTAGGTACAATATTAAAAAGCAATTTTGCTCTTAGTTTGATAATGCATGTTTTTCATCTTTTTTCTTTTTTCATCTGGATTGTATTAATTTCTATCTGTGAAAACTGATAAAGGCATGTTTGTTCTAGTTTTATCTTATCTATAATTAATACATGAATGCTGTTTGTTTTCCATGAATAAATAAATAAATAAATAAAATACTAAAGTTTGGAGTCAAGCAGTTAGAAAACGGCTGAATGATTTTTTATGAAACATACGCCAAACAACTCATAATCATACCCCGTTATCGGCGGTGCACGAATGATTCACAGATTAAAAAATCAGAAGCGAAAGACCTTTAGGGCCACCTTTTTGCCTACGTTTTTCTACTCAAAAACCTATTTAAGGTGCGAAAATTTTTAAGTTCTCGTGTTCAATAATGGCGAATGTGAACTATATTTTTAAACAATACCTATATATAAATAAATTTAATTCTTCCTAAAATCTAAGTGCAGGAAGCGAAGGACGATATTTAATTGGAATCGTGTTTTTAATTAATTAATTAAAAAAATAATTAAGTATAGAGCTCATTTTGCCTTAACAGCGCGGACCGCACTCACGCGCACGCGGTCACCGCGCAGTGTCGGTTTTGACGGATGCCGACAAATGGCGCACATAAGCCCGCAGCGCGGCCCGCGCGGTGTCCGCTTTGACGGATGCCGACAAAGGCGTACAGAAGCCGGCCGAACGCCACTCGCGCGCGTACTGTCGTGTCGTCGTGTACTCTATCTACCTAATGTTGTCACACGCGCCGCGGCCTCTCCCCTTTACGGGTCATTTAGTGATCGATTGTTGTCTAAATGCATATAATTTTTATCTTAACCAACAATATGCCTCCGAAAAAAAATCTCGTCACGAATTTATGGAGTTGTGGATAAAAGATTATCCTGAAGTACAGGTAAACTAAAAAAAATGTATTACAGATATATTCTCTCAGAGGTTGAGTGGGATTAGGCAGAATTATCAAATTAATCAAAAATAGACCTTCTGTTGTACTTTGTCTTTGGCTTCGATCATTCGTGCACCGCCGATAACGGGGTATGCTCATAATATAGGCTAGGTACTCGTCTAACGTCCTGGAAGCAATTTTGAAAATATTAATATTTAGTATTTATTTTGATATTTTTTTATCCCATTTCTATGTATTTTTATAAACTTAATAGTAATATGTAATCAAAGTACAGTTGCAGAAGATATTTCACAAGATTAGTTTAATTAATAATAATTAATTTACTTAAGCTGTTGATTTATTTTTAACTCAAACTGGGATAAAAAAATGGGGTATGATTTTATCAATTACCCAATAAGCATTTTCAGTGACCTAATAAATAATATTTGTTCCTAAAATAGTAGATCTGTCACGTAAATTGAATCACCAAATAATATTAAAATGATTACCTAAATATTAATTGAGAATTACTTGGAAATAATATTGATTCCCAAAATAATAAAAGTGTCACTAAAACTGAATCACCAAACAAAATAAAAATGGTTACCTAAAAATGCCTAAAAATATTTTTTTGGCACTGGAAAATAATGTTGATAATACACAATGAAATAAAACTACCATAGGTTTTATAAATGTAGGTGTAGGTACTTTATTAAATCAAACATTGCACTGTAAGTAATGTAAAGAACTTACACATACATAAGTAAATGAAAAAAGAATAGAAAAAGATAAATTTTATCTTAGGTAAGTACACCTAGTAGCACGGTACGTACTGTGCTGCGAGGTGGCGCTACTGCTACTGGAGACCTTTGTACGGGCATTTATCTCCGATTTTTCCATTTTAAATTATATCTAAGAATGGTTGATACAACTTGCCAGTGATGTGTGTGTGTTGCCAGTGATGACTTACGGCAGTGAAACGTGGTCGCTAACTATGGATCTCATAAGGAGGCTCAAGGTCACCCAGCGTGCAATGGAGAGAGCCATGCTCGGCGTTTCCCTATGTGATCGATCAGAAACGAGGAGATCCGCAGGAGAACTAAAGTAACCGACATCGCTCGAAGGATTGCTCAGCTGAAGTGGCAATGGGCGGGAGCGGGACACATAGCGAGAAGAACCGATGGCCGTTGGGGCGGAAAGGTTCTGGAATGGCGACCGCGCACCGGACGACGCTCCGTGGGTAAGCCCCCGACAAGATGGACCGACGATCTGGTGAAGGTCGCGGGAAGCCAGTGGATGCAGGCAGCGCGGGGCCGATCGTCGTGGAGATCCTTAGGGGAGGCCTATACCCAGCAGTGGGTGTCGTGCGGCTGATATGATGATGATGATGGTTGATACTAATAAATAATTATTATGAAAGTCGCACAGTAAACGAATTAAAGATTGGATTTTCTTCAGAAAACCAAAATTTTTTGCAAGATGAAAATTTAAATTTACGAAAAATCGCTTCCAACATCCAAAAATTGATAGCAAACACATAGAAAACAACAATATGACAGGTCTACATCTACACTAGCGCCAAGTTAGTGGTAGTGCGCCGACTGGTGGACGATTTGTGAATCAGCAAAATTATCCTGCCATTAGACTCCGCCCCTATTAGGATTTTTTCTATTAATTAGGTAACAGATCTATAATTTTGATAATTGAACGAATTAAATGATGCTATTAGTAAGATGATTAGATTTATAGTGACAGACTAGAGGCCGCCCGCGGTTTCACCCGCGTGGTTCCCGTTCCCGTGGGAATATTGGGATAAAAAATATCCTATGTTTTAATTTAGGCTATCTACTATCTGTGTGCCAAATTTCAACCAAATCCGTTCAGTAGTTTTTGCGTGATTGAGGAACAAACATCCAAACATCTAACCCACAAACTTTCACATTTATAATATTAGTAGGATTTACTATTTTTAGGTACAGATGTATTATTCGTGCCTATGACTTACTTTTTAGTGAGCATAGATCTTAAATTCAGGCTATAGAAAAAAGTGATCAAACTATAATTTAAGATACATATTTACATTAATCTGATGATTTATACTTAAGAGACAGTTTTCATAAATATGATAACTAATATATTTTTTGGGGATAGATATTATTATTAGGGTATTGCAGATTAGTGACACATCTAAACTTAGGTGACAGAAAATATTGTTCCCAAAAAAATGTAACTGATTTGGGGGGGACGGGGACGGTGCAGTATATGAGTGTGAAAGGGGTAACATTCCCCCTTCTGCATTATCATGTTCCATCCAGTAGTGTGATGTATGACACTTTGCGCGTTTATAGAAGTTTTGAATAATACTAACTCATAGAACTAAGATAAAAAAAATCAAAATAAATACTACATGTTAATATTTTCAAAATTGCTTCCGGAAGTTAGTTATTATGAGTAAATAACGAGATTGGCGTATGTTTTAAAAAATCATTCATCCGTTTTCTACTTGCAAAAGCCCAAAGTTTAGTTTGTAGTGTAGAATGTTTGGAAAATGTTTTTCTTTTTTTTTAACTAGTAGCTGCAATGTAATGATATTGTATATGTTACCGGCCAAACCCGATTTCAGGATTAACTAGTTTGGCCTAGGCTAAACTAGTTTATTCTAAGCTCAATAGGATAAACCAGTTTAGCCTAGGCCAAACTAGTTGATCCTGATATAAATTCGCACATTCCAGGATAAACTAGTACGGCCTAGTCTAAACTCATTTAGCCTTGTCGAAAGTAATGAAATAGAATAATTGAGGTATAATTATTATTACTTAAACATAAATAAATATTCGCTATTTAAAAAATAATATGATACCTAGGTAACTAATTTCATAAAAAAATCTTTAATATTTGTTATAAATTATTGTTTGTTTAAAAAACACTTCATTATTTTGTTACTAGTTTTTGCGCAACTTCATTCGCGTGGACATTTTAGAAAATCTTTAAAATTCTTAAAATGCTGTAAAAGGCGTTCCCGTCCCCGTTTCCGTTCAGAATAGGTTCCGTTCCTCTTCCCGTTGCCGTTGCGGTTTCATTCGCGTTCCCGTTACCACTTATCACTTGTCACCTGTCACTTGCCACTTTACTTTTCACTTCGCGCTTTTGTTTCCGCTTTAGCTTGCACTTCCGCTTTCACTTGCCGTCACCGTGACCATCAATCTTTATATCTATCTTCCTTTTCTTTTTAATGCTCAACGGGATAGTGCTTGGCATTCACCTCACCAGATGCTTAGTAAAAAATATGCAAATTAATATAGGTACAATTTATTATTGTACTCTAGTGTAAATGATGGCATATTTTTGATTTATTCTTTGTGGTGCATTGGATTTTTAACATTTTTCGAGTGCCGGCAATGACGCAGGAAGTAAAAAAATTCGGAGATTCATCCAGTGCGCTTCCACCTTCGGCCTTATCGCCACTAAGCATCTGGTGAGGTGAATGCCAAGCACTATCCCGTTGTGCATTAACAAATATTAAAGATTTTTTTTATGAAATTAGTTGCCTATTATTATTTTTTAAATAGCGAATATTTATTTATGTTTAAGAAACAATAATTTTACCTCAATTATTCTATTTCATTACTTTCGACAAGGCTAAATGAGTTTAGACTAGGCCGAACTAGTTTATCCTGGAATGTGCGTATTTAAATCAGGATCAATTAGTTTGGCCTAGGCTAAACTGGTTTATCCTATCGAGCTTAGGACAAACTAGTTTAGCCTAGGCCAAACTAGTTTGTCCTGAAATCGGGTTTGGCCGGTAACATAACATATTTGAAATCAGTTCAATAACGCTTTTTATTTGATAGCCCAAACAATGGGTTTTAGAAAAAAAACCATTGTTCCTTAAAATCTACGATTTTAATGGAAGAGTAAATAAGTAGGAATGATGTATTAGTATTAGTGATTAGGTGATAAAGTTATTGTTGATTCTCAAGATGGTGTTACCAACTATCTAAATGTTTTACTATTGATGCACCGCACCACTTGCATAACGCAACCTAAACTGCGGAAGTGCGGAAGTAAAATCTTACGTCATCTTCAGTACCCATCACTGAAGCACGTGTGTACAGTTTAGTTTTGCGAACCGACGAAATGTGACCAAATCGGCTATCTCCCTTCGATAGACGCCGTATCACAAACATGCTGCCTCATTTTCGTGCGCATGCTCTTTGTGTAATTGCGTTTGCCCCTTGGTATTTGAAAATGGGGCGTAATCGGAGACAATACAGCGTAATATCGTACTCCGCAGGGGGTGCCAGATTCGGCATTCAGACACTTGGTAGGTTTTTCGACAGTAGGAAAGCGCCTGAAAGCGGGTATCAGTCGTTTCAGCGACGCCTTGGAGATAACTCGTGCATTTTGAACAAGGCGCGATTTGAGTTTGACCTTTGTGTTATTATGAAATTGACTTTGAGTATTTGTGTCCGTTGATTGGAAAAGTTTTCTTTTTATGACCGTACTTTCATTGTCGTCGTGGACATCGTAACTTTTGATGATCCTGAAAGTTGTGTGAAAAAGCGTTTCGAATGTAATTTTTGTCGCTTGAAATTGCAGATTCAAAGTTTGAGCGATTTTCTTTTATTACATATCAACTGTTTAAAGTGTGTTAGTATTATGGCTTTGAGTTCCTTGACTCCGTCCAGCATGCTGGGTGAGCTTGGTAGACTTGCAAGCTGGTTGAAGGGAGATTGTCTCTCAGCAGAGGAGTATGCTGGCTTAGCTGTCACGGAGAAGGTGAGAAGTTCCTCCAAAAAGATTTAAAATATCTCCTATGTGATGACCTTCATTCTTTTGATGTCTGTTATATCGCTGTTTTTTATGATCTGAAGTTTAGGAGAACAAGAGATTGTTTCTCGCTTTAAAAAAGCATTGAATAAGTATCTTTCCTTCCCTAGATTAATCTAAGGTAATGTTACCATAGAATAGTGCACTGCACTTATGCATTATAGCAGTGTTTCTTAAACTTTTTGCAGTCATGGACTACTTTCAGAAATTGAAAATCCACAGTGGATTTTTAATTAAAGAATATTTTAGGAAAAGAATATAAGTAAGTCTCATATTAAAAAAACATATTTATTGGTAGGTAGTTTCACTACGGGAAGCGGTAACTGCAGCACCCTGATTACACATGCTACGAACCCCTCATGGACCAGATTTTAAGAAACCATGCTCTAGAGACTTACTAGAGCCTATTGTACGCGGGTGTATTCTCTGAAATGCCAACTCATAATTACTCAGACATTTTTATGAAACACTTTTACTTTTAATATGGAAATAAAATCTCCAGTATTATTGAGACTAACTGATATTTTATGAAAGTATGGTTTCCTGCGACGCGTACTACGTCTTAGGGTTTTCAATATCCTATTCATTGGTTGTCACCAATCAATCAAAGCCATCGGATTAATATGGGCCATCTAATAATAGAAGTTAAACAAAAGATAAAACCGAGGCACTTTCATAATAGATTAGGCTTGCCCTTTAACTGTGGGCGGCGGAAATATACCCGTCTTGAAAAAAGTAGTTCGGATTAAAGGAAATCCCTTGAAAGGTCTTTTTTGTGAAATGAATGTAGTAGGAAACCCCTATGTTATAAAGTATGAAATTGACGATTTTTTTCTCACACAGAGATTTTCGCATATCTTAAGATGCTTTGATTACATGTTATTATTTAGTTAGAATAATGATCATAACGGCCAACTATCAGCAATAAAAATATTTATGTCATACTGAGTGCTTAAAAAGTTATAGAATATGAGCGCTCATGTTTATAGGGGTCGAAACTGGTCAGTAAAGTCAGTGAAAGTCAGTTATTTTGGCATCGTTCAGTAAAAGTCAGTTTTTTCAAAAAATGGTCAGTAAAGTCAGTTTTTTAGCTATAATTTTTATACACTTTTTTATTATCACCGTTTGTTTTTACTGTAAACAGGCAAAATTACAAGATTAGTGGATGAAACTCACTAAAAATCGCGCTGCGCGGCCGTTTTTTGCAAAAGGCAGGCGAGATTACAAGATTAATGGATGAGATTACAAGATTAATGGATGACTAAAAATTTTGATCTAGGGTCCACTATTCAGTGTATTTATCATAAAGAAATTTTTTTTTTTTCAGAAAAGTGGCGATTTATAATGTTTTTCCGGGGTTATATAAAAAATAACATTGTAAATGCTAGAAAATCTCAATAAAAAAATGTGAACCACTCTTTTTATACTCTCTAATACACATTTAAACATAGAAATATTTTTGAGTCCTACAGTCTGTAAAATCTGTATTTTTGACACTGCAATCAGTTTCGACCCCCTGTGTTTATAAAATCAATTAAGACAATGTTAGTACGGAAAATGCAAATTCTTTAAAATTATCGATACAAAACATACAAAACGACAATTTCATACTTACATTCTTACATACACGTCCTTGTAAAAATCGGCTAAGTGATAATATTAAATTCATGCCATGCAAGACCTTAACTAATCACTTCTGAAGTTTCAATACATTAACATATTTTTCTTAATGCTGTATTTGCCTAAAATTTATTGTTTGCCTAAAATTAATAATTTAAGAACAGTACTTATTGTAAAATAATGTTTGAGGTTGCCAATAGTTGCCATACCATACATCCCGTATGTAATGTACGGGATTGTCACCATATTTCACCATCGCGTTTCTTATCCCTACCACGTCCCGTATTTACCTCATATTATCGAAATTTGCAATGTGGAGAGGTTTTTGAGACTAGAGTATGTATTTATTCAGAATGATGAGTACAATAAATTATAAAGCGATCTTTAGTGACAACTTTACGGCACACATTATTTTAAAATTACCTATATTTTATTTGAAAAGTAGTATTTTTACCCTAACGTAACCTTCTTGTATTAGCTCAAATCCGTTATAGTAACCACTTGGTATAATATTGCCCACTCAGCATTTTTTGTCACTCATTTAGAATGTTCACTGTTTACTTATTTCTACATAGCTGATTGTTTACGTATTTCGCACATGTTTTATTATTTGTCGCAAATATAAGTTAGAGGTTATTATAAAATAGAGGTTATTATAAAAAAGGCTGGTGTACGCAGTGACAAAAACCGCAGGGCATGTATTAAAGGTTGATGGATGTGAATGAAGCGAAAGAAGTGTGCAAGGATCGTAGCAGGTGGCGATCCATAGTCTCTGCCTACCCCAATGGGAAACAGGCGTAAGTATATGTCTGTATGTATAAAATTAACCGCTGCACGGTTTAGTATTTGAGTATCAGTATATTTTACAGTCGCCCGATTAAGGGGCGGTAATATGAAAACATGGTTTGCGCGGGCCATTTTTTTATAAAGAAAACGCAAACTTGTAGCCACCAAAATTCATACGACAAGCTAAAGAGTTTATCTAGTTGCTACAATCATAAAATTGTGTATAACCCTAACAGATGGTTGTAGAAAAAATCAGAATATCACCAAAAGCGCTTGTCGCGGGCCATATCTTTGGCGTAAATAATAACGGAAACGTATTGAATTCTACATCAAAATACACTTTAACGTACTGTGCAGTTGCTCCAATAACTTTTTTTCAAGATAGATAATTGTGCTAAAGATAATGATGAAAAAACAACGAAAAACATTGAAAAAGTGCAGAAGTGAGGTTATTTTCCATACTCTTTACACGTAAAGAAAAAGACAGAGACAAATGATTTCGCGTAAGGGAGCCTTTACAATATCCGATAAATAAATCGCTTTCAGGAATAAATCGGTATGTGGAGAGAATATTGGTAGTGAGGATGGCTCGCTGACCCCAATAACGTGAATGGCAGGATAATTTTGCTGATTCACAAATCGTCCACCAGTCGACGCACTACCGCTTACTTGGCGCTAGTGTAGATGTAGACCTGTCATTTGTATGTGTTTGCTCTCAATTTTTGGATGTTGGAAGCAAATTTTCGTAAACATCAATTTTTCTTCCAACACATTTTTGTTTTTTCTAATGTTTAATTCGTTTACTGTCCGATTTCCATGATAATAATTTAATAGTATCAACTATTTGAGGTGTAATTTAAAATAAATGGGAAAATCGGGGGTACATGCCCGTACAAATGTCTCCAGCAGCAGTATAAATAAATTTTGTGACATCCCCCCATTACACCGCAATAGCAGTGCTCTTAAATACTCGAATATTTTTCTTCCCTTTCAAGCCTACTAACTAAGTCTAGGCTGAGATTTAACCCCTGATTAAAAAACAAAGAGTCAGTTTATTCCTAGTTTAACAAAAAAAAATGCTTAGGAATATAATGCTTTGAGACGTCAAACGTAAGGACTAATATTGCTAAACAATATTTTTGTTAAACCAGGTGTAAACTTACTCTTCGTTTAATAATAAGGTCATAAAAGTCTACAAAGTTCTCAAGATTATTTTTTTATTTTATAAAACTCCATTAAAACAATTTTCACAAGAAGTTTGAAATTCTTACCTTTAAAATCTTCAACTTTTTAAAGGCATGAACCTTTTGAGCTAAGCCTTTAACAAAACCAAAGTGTAAGTAAATGACGTAGCCAACTAGTAGAGTAGGCTTACGAGCTAAAAGACTACCTAGTGCTTTTAAAATTCTAATATCCACAGTATAATATCGGAAGTCAGAACCTTATACCTACAGGACTTTCCAATTAACCAAATAGTTAATACCGCGACTAAAATAAGGGCTTACTTTCCCTTACTATTAATAAATTTAGAAAAGTATTGATTAATTTTCGAACAACACGCACTAATCACAGCTACATCACTACATAGTATAAAACAAAGTCGCTTTCTCTGTCCCTATATCCCTATTATGCTTAAATCATTAAAACTACGCAACGGATTTTGATGCGGTTTTTTTAATAGATAGAGTGATTCAAGAGGAAGGTTTATGTATAACATGGTGTCAAATTCCACACTACACCGAAGCGATTCGAGGGCGGGTCGCTAGTAAAAATACATAATTGACATGTTTTCATTTTTTACAAGGTACCTTAAATCAAAAACCATTTCGAGGTTTTTCAGTTTCTGACACCGTACATAACTTTTGGGGCTATTGATCAATTATTTAACGAAATATGTGGAAAAAACACTGTATCATCAAGATAAAGGAATAATCAAAATTTAACTCCTTTGCATAAAAAAGTTGTGTGATTTTATCTTAAAAAAATAATAATCATAAAAACTGTCGCTGTGAAGTTTACAATGTATGTCAAAGTCTGTGTCAAGAATCAAAATATTTTTCACTTTTATTCGTTTTGTTTTGAATGTATTCATAATATTTTTAACTTAAATCAGTATTTTGATTAAATTTAACATCTATTAAAATACAATATCAAGTTTTCTGAAGGATTTTTGATAGCAGACAGTCGCAACCTTACCAAAGTGGACTTCATCATGCTGCTGAAGCTGAATTCTTTTGCGAAACATATTATTTTTTAGAAATAAAAAGATATTGTGTACGTTTGAACTTGTTTAATAAATACAGTTTGTTTTGAAGTGCATTAATTTCAATTTCCATAAAACTTTAAAGCAACACACCACCTGTAAACGTGTAGACTTTGGTTTGGCACGTAAAACAGTGTTTGTTTGGGCATTCATCACAGTATTTTTGCAGGCAGGAACTACACATGAGATTATGGAATCTATTTTACGTATATATTTATTTATTATTGTTGAAAATAAGGTAAAAATAGCGACAATAAAGGAAAACAACCTCGAGCAAAAGATAAACAAACAAACGTCATTAGCGTCCAATCGTCCATAGATTAGGTTGGCAGGTTGACATCAAAATGATTTTTTTATTCATATGGGCAAAGGATAATATCCGCCAGAAATCCTTTAAACGGCACTTACGCTCTTTTAGAATAAATAAGTTTTCAAATGAATATTATGTTGACTTAAAATAAAAATGTTGGAAAAGAAAAAAATACGTGTCTCTTGTTTTCATCAGTAATTTCTAAATAACAAATAAAAAAACAGGATAAAATTTTTGAAATGTTGTCAATTATAAATTATGAGACTTAAGCGAGGTTTAGACTAGCAAGTTTTTCCTGCTATTTCTTGAGCGAGCAAATTCTGCAAGCTGCAACACTGAGAATTTAGCTTGCAACACCTGGGTAACAGCTTGAGGAAGTCAATTTCTACAATTTTTATTGCTAGTTTAAAATTGGGCGAAAATGGCACAGAAATTAATTAAGTGTTAACAAAATGACACTTCGAACTCGGAGGAAGTTGACATAATAAGATCATTCCAGAAGCTTTGTAAAATGTTCATTTAGTTCGGCCATTGGTAAAGGTTCAGCCGACTATGTTTCGTCACAGAGTTTCGCCGTTTCTTTCCTGCGATTGATAAAAAATAGGACTTTAATTGATTTCTTTTGTTCTTTAAATTAAAGGAAGCCTAATCAAAATTTTCTTCAGATTTAGATATCTGACGAAGGAAAAACAAATTATTAAAAACGATTTTTTTTCTATCCCATTGAAAATAAACGAAATTGTTTAAAAATTGTAAAACGTATTTACTTTTAATTTTCCGATACAGAGAATTTTCTATATTGTTGTTCTAGTCTAGACTCGAGTCTAAGATGATTAAATATTAATAATAGACAACCTCTGAATAACTTTGTGCCATTATTAGCTCTTTAAATGGCACAAGATAGATAAAATAAATTGAATTTTGCTACAAAGTCTCTACTTAGAGGCACACATACTTGTATCACAGTATAAAGATGAATTTTCCTTTAAAATACTCGATTAGGATGGGATAAAAAGTTCTAAAGGAATATTGTTTAAAGAGGATTAAATTACCTGAAGTTTTGCGTAATGGGTTCAGTTCAGTAAGTTTTTTTTAAGTAGGTATTAGATATGTAGTCAAATTTTTTTTCCTTAAAAATCTCGATGTTGTGTTTTTGTTTCCTCGTATATCAAAAGTTTCATAATTGCGAGATCTAAGCTTTAGAAAATTCTTCTAAAATTTTTAGTTTAAGGTATTCCCTTAAACTTAAAATTTTAGTTTTTTAGTCATTTCAGAACTGACAGACTTATGTTTACTCGCTCTACGATTGAAAACTAAATGATGACACGGGTTTGTTACTGATGTCATATTACGTAAATATAATCTTAAAAATTTGACCGAAAGTGGAAGATTTTCTCAAGCTTCCGGCCAATTTTATTAGCGATAATCTTATGATCCTCGCTCAGCACAACTTTTCGCACCGTGTGCCATGCATTTCATCGAGATGTCACATGACGTAGGCAATACTGTCGCGGGCTCACGGACTATAATATGCCAAAGTTTATTGCGCAGTATCTGTGCTTCACTTTCAAATTAAGTCTGTGAATGTTAAGAAAAAAACCAAGTGCCTTCGGTGTCTGCCATCCAGAGAACAGCGAGGTTTGTTAGTTGGATTTGTTCAAAACATAAAATTCATTGTTAATTTTATACTAGTTTCTACTTACTCAAACAAAGGTGTACGGTACAAAAGTCACCCATCTGGAATCAGTATATTGTAAGTGACAAGCTTCATCAGTTCAACGAGTTGGAAAACGTCTTAACACTGTGGATGCTTCCATTATAACAGATTGTTCAGAATAATCTACTAAGTTCTGGCTAACTTTGTTCGAGATGTCTCTGTTTCTGTCAAGTTCGTGACTTTGTAAGTAGCAGTCGCAGCTTTGATGGGTCACAAAATAAGTTAAAAACTAAGTGACACCTGTTACAGCCCTGCTTCTATTCATAAATGTTTTATTCAATTATTGTATAAAGTAATAGCATGTACCTAGATTAGAGATGTTACGAATATTCGCATTCGCATATGCGAATGGTTCGCATTGTTTTAAACATTCGCATCGACATTCGTATTCGCATCAATCAATGCGAATTTTATGCGAATGCGAATGTGTGCATAACTTCATTAATTCAACCAGTAGAAAGAGTTTATTTCACACGGGTAGGTAGTTTGTGTAAATTGTGATTGCTTGTTGATGTGGTCCACAGGGTCCACTCTGTTGCTTGGTTTGTTGATTGTTTTGTCTTAGTTACCAGTCTACTGTAATTCCTCTTTTTGGTAAACAAATAATTCATAGTGTTTTAAAGTATTTTGTGAAAATTAGACAGTTTTTCATTATGGCACCGGGAAAGAAAAGTGATTGCGATAGCGGTTTTTTTATTTTACTTTATTGAACTTCGACTCTTACAATAATATAAAAGTGCACATGTGAATTAAAAAGCATGCAAGTTTTTACAAATTTAACTCACTAATGGATGTCGTCATAAATTATAGGTATGTATATTATTATTTTGTATATACCTATGTTTTTCCCGTTTTAGTAATCAAAATGATTTATTTATTAACTCATATGGTTTTTGTAATACTTGATGTCTTTACATTCGCATTCGCATTCGCACATTCGCATCCTAAATATTCGCATTCGCATTCGCGAATGTGTAAAATTTGACATTCGTAACATCTCTAATGTAGATATATAGACATTGCGACTCGAAACGTTTTCGGAGAATCTCCAAAAATATACCTATTGATTTTTTAAAAACCATATTTTATGTCATACAAATACAACGTTCTATGGCAGCCATTACACACGTCAATCTGGTGTGATCTGATCAAAACCGCAGATTGATGGAATTTGATGCGGTTGGTTTGCGACGTTACACGGTCAATCCAGCGAGATCTGGATCGCAGTAGATCTTGGTAGATTGACAATCTACCACGATCCACGGTGGGCTTTGGCAGGGTTGCCAACTTTTTGCATTAATTTTCGCGTGATATCGATCGATGACCTGAGTGGTGCAGTATTCAACATGCCAGTCTACCGCGCAAGAGATCCTGGGTTCGATTCCCGGACGTAATTGAAATGATGAATTTTAATTTCTGTGACGGTCTGCGTATAATAAGTACCTATCTATTTCGAAAAGTAAGTAAGTACCTAGTAAAATCTGTTATCTAGCACCCATTTTATGCCTTGATTAGTTAGGGTTAGATGAATATCGATATTTAATTTTACACGCACAGGTGTGTAAAATTTCATCAAAATCAGTTCAGCCTTCTGAAGCTGAACTGATTTGGATGAAATTTGGCACTCAGTTCATAGCTTGGTAATATCGTATTATAAATTTTAATACGATATTACCAAGCTATGAACTGAGTGCCAAATTCCATCCAAATCAGTTCAGCTTCAGAAGGCTAAACTGATTTTGATGAAATTTTACAAACATCATATATAGTTTATAGCCTGGTATAGTATAAATATCGAGGTAAAATAGTATTTTTCAAAACATTGCAAAAAATATAGTAGGTAGGTTTATGGGAAATTTATGAAAAAATATAGTCCTCATTTATTTTTAACTAGCTTCCTTTAAAAATTAAAAATTAAACATAGGGTAGGTACTTCCTAGGGTACCAAACTAACTGTGCGCCAAATTTTATCATCTTTTACTGCAATCCAATATTTTTAACCGGGGTATATATTGGAATGCCTAATTTTTTTTGTCCTAACTGTCTTTGGCACACTACTTATTGGCCTAAAAACTTTTTGCACAATTTTCATTTGACCTAAATTTGTTTGGCCTATTTTCACTTCGCCTAAATTTTTTTCGCCGCATGTTTACTTCCTAAATTCATCATTAAGCATAACTATTCATAATCCCTAATGTTTAAAAGTACTAAATAACGATTCGCACAATTGTGTAACGCCTAATATTTTTTTGCCGAATGTTTACTTCCCTTAATCATTATAGGAATAATCGTTTTTAATCGGTATTGTTTACTACTTGTAAATTGAAAATTACTTAATTTCACTAAACACTTTTGAACAATTTTACCAACAATTAACAACAATTGCACATGATTTAAATTACGAAAAATTATGTTTTTGGTAAGTAATTAAAAATAAAGAATGAGCAGATAAATCTGTCGTTGTCTTTTTAATTGCCTATCACACTCAAGAATGCAAGCATACAAGCAAGCAAGCAAGTATGCACACAAGCAAACATGACAACATAAGTACAATCAAGATCAAATAGCATGCTTGCATGGCACGCATGCATGCATGCAAACAAGGCCATGCATACTTGCATGCAAGCAAGAGCAGATATGCATGCATTCAATCAAAAGCAAGGAATGCATGCATGCAAACAAGCATGCAGCATGCAAGCAAGCATGCAGCATGCAAGCAAGCATGCAGCATGCAAGCAAGCATGCAGCATGCAAGCAAGCATGCAGCATGCAAGCAAGCATGCAGCATGCAAGCAAGCATGCAGCATGCAAGCAAGCATGCAGCATGCAAGCAAGCATGCAGCATGCAAGCAAGCAAGCAGCATGCAAGCAAGCAAGCAGCATGCAAGCAAGCGTGCAGCATGCATGCAAGCATTAGAGAGCTCCGCTCGCTTCGCTCGCTCCGCTGCAAGTGGTCAAAACACTAACCTAACCTAACCTAATGGTCTTCGCATTAAGAATTTTTCTTTATAGCGGGGGGCCTCAGGCCCCCCGACCCCCCCGAGCAGGGGGGCCAGCCCCCCTGCACCCCCCGGCAAGCATTTTGCAAGCAAACATGCAAGCAAGCATACAGGCATGCAAGCGAGCAAGTGAACAAGCATGCAAAAAAAGCATGCATGCATAAAATCATGCAAGCATGCAGCATGCATGCATGCAAGCATTATAAAAGTGTTCAAAACCCTAACCTAACCTAACGTAATGGTGTTCGCATTAAAAGTTTTTCTTTATAGCAGGGGGCCTCAGGCCCGTTTTTTGACGATTTGTTTCTGTCACCAACTTGAATGCAATACAATATTGTTATGCCAAAAATTATGTATGCAAGACAATATTAGGGTTAACAATACTTCGGCGTAGTCATTATTGTGTCAAAAGATATGTATGCTAATAAATTTTAGGACAATTAACATTAGTCGTTTTGATAATTAGGGAATTTAACGTTTAGGCGAAACGACTAAGATGCGAAAAAATCTATTAGGCCAAACAATAATTGTACGTAAGGAGTTTAGGCCAAAGAAATTCGGCCAAATGAAATTAGGACCAATGACTTTAGGCGAGTCAAGGGACACCCTTTTAACCGACTTAAAAAAGGAGGAGGTTCTCTTTTCATCTGTATATTTTTTAAGGGATTCTTCAAATGCCCACGCGCATGTAGTCACGGCCGGAAAGAAAGTTAAAATAAATATGGGTTTTATTTTTTATAAATTTCCCAAATGTACTACAAATTAGTTTCAATGTTTAAAATAATTAAAATGCCTAGGGTACCTTTGATCGAGATGAAAAATATAAGTTTTAATCCAGACTATAAACTGTTTGCCAAATTTCATCCAAATCAGTTCAGCTTTTATAAAAAACAAATATACAGACGAAGAGAGAACCTCCTCTTTTTTTGAAGTCGGTTAAAAACATCGGATCGCATTAGATTGTCAGTCTACCATGGTAGATTGACAATCTACCACAATATGCTTGCATCGGATCGCGGTAGATTGTGGTAGATTGACAATCTACCAAGATCTACCGCGATCCGATGCAAGCATATTGTGGTAGATTGTCAATCTACCATGGTAGACTGACAATCTAGCACAATCTACTGCGATCCGATGTTTTTAACCGACTTCAAAAAAGAGGAGGTTGTTTTTCTGTTCGTCTGTATGTTTTTTTTTGTTTTTTTTCAAATGTCCATCCGGATGTAGTCGCGGGCGGAAGCTAGTTAAAAATAAATATGGGCTATATTTTTATAAATTTCCCAAAAGTACTACAAATTAGTTTCAATGTTTAAAATAATTAAAATGCCTAGGGTACCTTTGACCGAGATGAAAAATATAAGTTTTAATCCAGACTATAAACTGTTTGCCAAATTTCATCCAAATCAGTTCAGCTTTCATAAAAAATAAATATACAGACGAACAGAGAACCTCCTCTTTTTTTGAAGTCGGTTAAAAACATCGGATTGCAGTAGATTGTGCTAGATTGTCAGTCTACCATGGTAGATTGACAATCTACCAAGATCTACTGCGATCCGATGTTTTAACGGACTTCAAAAAAAGAGGAGGTTGTTTTTCTGTTCGTCTGTATGTTTTTTTATGGTTTTTTTCAAATGTCCATCCGGATGTAGTCGCGGGCGGAAAGAAAGTTAAAATAAATATGGGCTATATTTTTATAAATTTCCCAAAAGTACTACAAATTAGTTTCAATGTTTAAAATAATTAAAATGCCTAGGGTACCTTTGATCGAGATGAAAAATATAAGTTTTAATCCAGACTATAAACTGTTTGCCAAATTTCATCCAAATCAGTTCAGCTTTCATAAAAAACAAATATACAGACGAACAGAGAACCTCCTCTTTTTTTGAAGTCGGTTAAAAACATCGGATTGCAGTAGATTGTGCTAGATTGTCAGTCTACCATGGTAGATTGACAATCTACCAAGATCTACTGCGATCCGATGCAAGCATATTGTGGTAGATTGTCAATCTACCATGGTAGACTGACAATCTAGCACAATCTACTGCAATCCGATGTTTTAACCGACTTCAAAAAAAGAGGAGGTTGTTTTTATGTTCGTCTGTATGTTTTTTTTTGGGTATTTTTCAAATGTCCATCCGGATGTAGTCGCGGGCGGAAGCTAGTTAAAAATAAATATGGGCTATATTTTTATAAATTTCCCAAAAGTACTACAAATTAGTTTCAATGTTTAAAATAATTAAAATGCCTAGGGTACCTTTGATCGAGATGAAAAATATAAGTTTTAATCCAGACTATAAACTGTTTGCCAAATTTCATCCAAATCAGTTCAGCTTTCATAAAAAACAAATATACAGACGAACAGAGAACCTCCTCTTTTTTTGAAGTCGGTTAAAAACATCGGATTGCAGTAGATTGTGCTAGATTGTCAGTCTACCATGGTAGATTGACAATCTACCAAGATCTACTGCGATCCGATGCAAGCATATTGTGGTAGATTGTCAATCTACCATGGTAGACTGACAATCTAGCACAATCTACTGCAATCCGATGTTTTAACCGACTTCAAAAAAAGAGGAGGTTGTTTTTATGTTCGTCTGTATGTTTTTTTTTGGGTATTTTTCAAATGTCCATCCGGATGTAGTCGCGGGCGGAAGCTAGTTAAAAATAAATATGGGCTATATTTTTATAAATTTCCCAAAAGTACTACAAATTAATTTAAATGTTTAAAGAAATAAAAATGCCTAGGGTACCTTTGACCGAAATCAAAAATATCATAAGTTTTAATCCAGACTATAAACTGTTTGCAAAATTTCATCCAAATCAATGCAGCCTTCATAAAAAAACAAATATACATACGAACAGAGAACCTCCTCCTTTTTTGAAGTCGGTTAAAAATATCGCATCGCAGCAGATTGTGCTAGATTGTTTTTTAATGATTTTTCGAATGTCCACCCACGCGGATGTAGTCGCGGGCGGAAGCTAGTTAAAAATAAATGTGTACTACATTTTTATAAATATCCCAAAAGTAAGTACTATAATGTTTAAATGTTTTGAAAATAATACTTATACCTCGAAAAAAAGGTGCCAACCCTAAGCCAGACCAAGCCAGATTGACGTAGATTGACAATCCAGCACAATCTGATCACGCCAGATCGCGCCAGACCGCGCCAGATTGAAACAGATCGCGAACAACGTTACACAATCAATCTCTGTCAATCTTTGTCAGTCTGGCGCGGTCTGGCGTGATCAGATTGTGTGTGTTAGGCACCCATTACACACACAATCTGATCACGCCAGACCGCGCCAGACTGACAAAGATTGACAGAGATTGATTGTGTAACGTTGTTCGCGATCTGTTTCAATCTGGCGCGGTCTGGCGCGATCTGGCGCGATCTGGCGTGATCAGATTGTGCTGGATTGTCAATCTACGTCAATCTGGCTTGGTCTGGCTTAGGGTTGGCACCTTTTTTTCGAGGTATAAGTATTATTTTCAAAACATTTAAACATTATAGTACTTACTTTTGGGATATTTATAAAAATGTAGTACACATTTATTTTTAACTAGCTTCCGCCCGCGACTACATCCGCGTGGGTGGACATTCGAAAAATCATTAAAAAACAATCTAGCACAATCTGCTGCGATGCGATATTTTTAACCGACTTCAAAAAAGGAGGAGGTTCTCTCTTCATATGTATATTTGTTTTTTATGAAGGCTGCATTGATTTGGATGAAATTTTGCAAACAGTTTATAGTCTGGATTAAAACTTATGATATTTTTGATCTCGGTCAAAGGTACCCTAGGCATTTTTATTTCTTTAAACATTTAATAGTAGATTGTTATACAAGACGCTAAAATGACCCATTGCATACGAGGTAGTTTTATTCCCGAGCTTTAGCGAGGGAATAAATAGAAACCGAGTTACAATGGGTTTTAGCGTCGTGTGTTACACTCTACTTTTCACTACGATTGCGAAAAAATAAAATCCAATATTAAATACCTATAGTTTATACTTCCGTAAACGAATCCACTCGTTTTTCTATCCTCCACTTCATAAACTTTTCATACAGTATTTAAATACGCAATTTGTGATTGACGGCAAAAGATTAAAATTATTTCTATTCTATTACTTACTTGCAGTCACACAATTCAATCAGTTTGGAATTAGAGAAAAATTCTAAAGATTTCGCGCCAGTGCCTTTTTTAATTTCTACTTATAATAGCAGCTAAGAAACACAATGCACGCATTTTAAACTAAAAGTCACAGACTATAAATAAGTCTATGATTTCACCGAAGAGATCGCTGCTTTTAGTTCCATTTTCAAAAATCGTGCGAGTTTTCATTCGTAATTATGAATAAAGACTTTTTCGTTTTAGTAGGTTCATTGGTAATAGACAAACATTATAAAAGAAAAAACTTTATCCCCTAGGGGTATTTATGCTATTTTATCCTGACTCTTGTACCTTACAATGACGGACTTTTTGAGCAAGAGGAGTGAAAATTAATTTGTAGTACTTTTGGGAAATTTATAAAAATATAGCCCATATTTATTTTTAACTAGCTTCCGCCCGCGACTACATCCGGATGGACATTTGAAAAAAAAACAAAAAAAAACATACAGACGAACATAAAAACAACCTCCTCTTTTTTTGAAGTCGGTTAAAACATCGGATCGCAGTAGATCTTGGTAGATTGTCAATCTACCATGGTAGACTGACAATCTAGCACAATCTAATGCGATCCGATGTTTTTAACCGACTTCAAAAAAAGAGGAGGTTCTCTCTTCGTCTGTATATTTGTTTTTTATGAAAGCTGAACTGATTTGGATGAAATTTGGCAAACAGTTTATAGTCTGGATTAAAACTTATATTTTTCATCTCGATCAAAGGTACCCTAGGCATTTTGATTATTTTAAACATTGAAACTAATTTGTAGTACTTTTGGGAAATTTATAAAAATATAGCCCATATTTATTTTTAACTAGCTTCCGCCCGCGACTACATCTGGATGGACATTTAAAAAAAAACAAAAAAAAACATACAGGCGAACATAAAAACAACCTCCTCTTTTTTTGAAGTCGGTTAAAACATCGGATCGCAGTAGATCTTGGTAGATTGTCAATCTACCATGGTAGACTGACAATCAAGCACAATCTACTGCAATCCGATGTTTTTAACCGACTTCAAAAAAAGAGGAGGTTCTCTGTTCGTCTGTATATTTGTTTTTTATGAAAGCTGAACTGATTTGGATAAAATTTGGCAAACAGTTTATAGTCTGGATTAAAACTTATATTTTTCATCTCGATCAAAGGTACCCTAGGCATTTTAATTATTTTAAACATTGAAACTAATTTGTAGTACTTTTGGGAAATTTATAAAAATATAGCCCATATTTATTTTTAACTAGCTTCCGCCCGCGACTACATCCGGATGGACATTTGAAAAAAAAACAAAAAAAACATACAGACGAACAGAAAAACAACCTCCTCTTTTTTTGAAGTCGGTTAAAACATCGGATCGCAGTAGATCTTGGTAGATTGTCAATCTACCATGGTAGACTGACAATCTAGCACAATCTAATGCGATCCGATGTTTTTAACCGACTTCAAAAAAAGAGGAGGTTCTCTCTTCGTCTGTATATTTGTTTTTTATGAAAGCTGAACTGATTTGGATGAAATTTGGCAAACAGTTTATAGTCTGGATTAAAACTTATATTTTTCATCTCGATCAAAGGTACCCTAGGCATTTTGATTATTTTAAACATTGAAACTAATTTGTAGTACTTTTGGGAAATTTATAAAAATATAGCCCATATTTATTTTTAACTAGCTTCCGCCCGCGACTACATCCGGATGGACATTAAAAAAAAAACAAAAAAAAACATACAGACGAACAGAAAAACAACCTCCTCTTTTTTTGAAGTCGGTTAAAACATCGGATCGCAGTAGATCTTGGTAGATTGTCAATCTACCATGGTAGACTGACAATCTAGCACAATCTACTGCAATCCGATGTTTTTAACCGACTTCAAAAAAAGAGGAGGTTCTCTGTTCGTCTGTATATTTGTTTTTTATGAAAGCTGAACTGTTTTGGATGAAATTTGGCAAACAGTTTATAGTCTGGATCAAAACTTATATTTTTCATCTCGATCAAAGGTACCCTAGGCATTTTAATTATTTTAAACATTGAAACTAATTTGTAGTACTTTTGGGAAATTTATAAAAATATAGCCCATATTTATTTTTAACTAGCTTCCGCCCGCGACTACATCCGGATGGACATTTGAAAAATACCCAAAAAAAAACATACAGACGAACATAAAAACAACCTCCTCTTTTTTTGAAGTCGGTTAAAACATCGGATCGCAGTAGATCTTGGTAGATTGTCAATCTACCATGGTAGACTGACAATCTAGCACAATCTACTGCAATCTGATGTTTTTAACCGACTTCAAAAAAAGAGGAGGTTCTCTGTTCGTCTGTATATTTGTTTTTTATGAAAGCTGAACTGTTTTGGATGAAATTTGGCAAACAGTTTATAGTCTGGATCAAAACTTATATTTTTCATCTCGATCAAAGGTACCCTAGGCATTTTAATTATTTTAAACATTGAAACTAATTTATAGTACTTTTGGGAAATTTATAAAAATATAGCCCATATTTATTTTTAACTAGCTTCCGCCCGCGACTACATCCGGATGGACATTTGAAAAATACCCAAAAAAAAACATACAGACGAACATAAAAACAACCTCCTCTTTTTTTGAAGTCGGTTAAAACATCGGATCGCAGTAGATCTTGGTAGATTGTCAATCTACCATGGTAGACTGACAATCTAGCACAATCTACTGCAATCCGATGTTTTTAACCGACTTCAAAAAAAGAGGAGGTTCTCTGTTCGTCTGTATATTTGTTTTTTATGAAAGCTGAACTGATTTGGATGAAATTTGGCAAACAGTTTATAGTCTGGATTAAAACTTATATTTTTCATCTCGATCAAAGGTACCCTAGGCATTTTAATTATTTTAAACATTGAAACTAATTTGTAGTACTTTTGGGAAATTTATAAAAATATAGCCCATATTTATTTTTAACTAGCTTCCGCCCGCGACTACATCCGGATGGACATTTGAAAAAAAACAAAAAAAACATACAGACGAACAGAAAAACAACCTCCTCTTTTTTTGAAGTCGGTTAAAACATCGGATCGCAGTAGATCTTGGTAGATTGTCAATCTACCATGGTAGACTGACAATCTAGCACAATCTACTGCAATCCGATGTTTTTAACCGACTTCAAAAAAAGAGGAGGTTCTCTGTTCGTCTGTATATTTGTTTTTTATGAAAGCTAAACTGATTTGGATGAAATTTGGCAAACAGTTTATAGTCTAGATCAAAACTTATATTTTTCATCTCGATCAAAGGTACCCTAGGCATTTTAATTATTTTAAACATTGAAACTAATTTGTAGTACTTTTGGGAAATTTATAAAAATATAGCCCATATTTATTTTTAACTAGCTTCCGCCCGCGACTACATCCGGATGGACATTTGAAAAATACCCAAAAAAAAAACATACAGACGAACATAAAAACAACCTCCTCTTTTTTTGAAGTCGGTTAAAAACATCGGATTGCAGTAGATTGTGCTAGATTGTCTGTCTACCATAGTAGATTGACAATCTACCAAGATCTACTGCGATTCTATGTTTTTAACCGACTTCAAAAAAGAGGAGGTTGTTTTTCTGTTCGTCTGTATGTTTTTTTTTGTTTTTTTTCAAATGTCCATCCGGATGTCATGCCACCCTGGAAATTGGTGCCCTCCAGGCGTAAATAGCCTTACCACACACGCGGGGCTCTGTGTGGTGGACAGTTGTCTTTCCCTAGCTAATCGTGGGAACAAAATGGTTTCAAATTTTTTTAATAAACCTGGCTGCGGCGATAGAGCTCGCCACTCATCACGCTTAACTTGTTTCTCTCGGGGCGAAAAGCGGGCATCGGAGACCCGTTTTGCTACGCTGAATGTATGTGGAGCGATGGAGGAGAAAATGGATGAGGTGTGTTTGATTATGGAAGAAAAGAAGTTGGATGTTTTATGCGTGAACGAGACGAAAAGAAAGGGCAAAGGAGTCTCAGAACATGGCCCGTTTAAAGTTCTGTGGTCGGGCGTTGCCGAAAATGAGCACGCGAGTATGGGCGTGGGACTCCTGCTGTCGGAAAGGATGATAGAATGCATGACTGAGTATGAGTGTGTTAGTCCCAGACTTCTCTGGGTTAGACTCAAAGTAGGATTACTTCGGATACGCGTCATTTGCGTGTATGCTCCCGATATATCCAAGTCAGCAACGGAAAAGGAGGATTTCTGGAAAAGTGTGGAAGACATCTTGAATGAATGCAAAGATAATGAAAGGATAGTTATGCTTGGAGATTTTAACGGATGGGTAGGTGTGAGAAGAGAGGGATGTGAGGGAGTTTTAGGAATATATGGAGACAAAAGAGTAAATGATAATGGCAGGAGTTTGATTGAGGTATGTTTAGAAAAGAATCTTGTGGTAACGAACACCATGTTTGACCACAAGGAAATTCATATGTACACTTGGCAGAGAGGGGAAAAGAAGAGTATGATCGATTTTGTGATTGTTGATGAAAGACTGAAGGCCAGAGTTGTAGACACCAGGGTCTTTAGGGGTAGTAACATTGGAACAGACCACTTTCTTGTAGTGTCTCGGGTTAGTGGTCTGTTCAAAAGTTGGCGTCATCGTCCCACAGTGTCAACAACGGAGCTGACTAGAGTAAAAGTTGAGAACCTGGATGAAGTGGAAGTGCAAAAGACATATTTGTGCAAATTAAAAGAACGATTGGGAAATGTGGCTGAAGTGAAAGATGGCAAGCTTGAGGAAGTTTGGGAAAAGTTTAAAAAAGGTGTGACTGAAACAGCTGAGGAAATATGTGGAGTGAGTAAAAGGAAGAATGCTCCCCCAATAAACTGGTGGGATAGTGAGGTAAGACAGATAGTGAATGAAAAGAAAAAAGTATGGCAGGATCTGCTGGCCATCAAAGCCAGTAAAAGAGTGAATGCAAGTGTTACAGAAGATGATGTTGATACAGTTGCAAGTGAGTTTAAAAGGATTAAGAAAGTAGTGAAAGAAAAAGTAGACGAAAAAAAGAGAAAGATGAAAGAAAAGTGTGACTTCAAACTCTGTGATAACTTTCGAGACAATATAAAATTGTTTTGGAAACAAGTGAAAACGTCTCGAAGTGGATCACATAAGTCTAAAATGAATGTGATAAGAGATGAAAAAGGTGAGCTAGTGACAGATGAAAAAGGTGTACTACAGGAGTGGATGAAATATTTTGAGAGTTTGTTTGAGGCGGATGGCTCTATGCTAGAAGCCTCGGATAAAAGGGTGGAAGACGAGGAAGAGACAGAAGTGGATGAAAGAGATATATATATGGATGAGATTATTAGTGCAATGAAGAGCATGAAAAAAGGGAAAGCAGCAGGATATGACAGAATTACTGTTGAAATGCTGAGAGGTGGGAAAGAGCTGGTTGCGTCCTGGCTGTGCCTGATCTTTAATAAATGTTGGAACAGTGGCAAAGTGCCGGAAGATTGGCGTAAAGCCGTGGTCGTGCCGCTGTACAAAGGGAAAGGGTCACGGCAGGATGCTAAAAACTACCGCGGGATCAGTCTTCTCAGCATTGTCAGTAAATTGTATGCAAAGGTACTGATTGAAAGAGTGATGCAAAAAACTGATCAGAGTATTTGGGATGTGCAAGCGGGATTCAGAAAGGGAATGGGATGCACGGATCAGGTCTTCTCCTTGAGGTGCTTAACCGAAAAACACCTGGCTAAGCACAAAAAGGTTTACTGTGCCTTTGTGGACCTGGAGAAGGCCTACGATCGAGTTGACAGGAATGAGCTATGGAAGGTGTTGTCCGAATACGGATTGGAGAGCAGACTGATTCATGCACTGAAATCTCTCTATGAGGATTCCCGTGCATGCGTCAGGATTGACGGCGTATACACTGATTGGTTTGGCATCTCTAGGGGTGTCAGACAGGGATGTGTTGCGTCACCATGGCTCTTTAATGTGTTTTTGGACAGTTGTATGAAAGGTCTGAAAGAACGTGACTGTGGGGTTGTGATGAATGGGACTCAAATCAAGTGCCTTCTCTACGCTGACGACCAAGTTATACTTGCGTCTTCTGCGCAAGAGTTGCAGGAAATGATGTCGGTTATGAATGAAGATTTTGTGAGAAAAGGGATGAAAGTGAATGTAACTAAGACTAAAGTGATGGTGTTTGAGAGAGATGAAGAAATGACTGACTGTACGGTAATGTTAGGTGGCGAAAAAGTGGAACAAGTCCGTGAGTTTGTATACTTGGGGAGTTTGTTCACAAGGGACGGAAAGAGTGAGGAAGACATAGAAAGACGAGTGAAGAAAGGAAATTCGGTGAGTGGTGCTATACACTCGGTTATGAGTAGCCAAACCGTTTCTGCAAAGGCGCGAATGGCTATTCATAACGGAGTGCTGGTACCGACACGGATGTATGGAAGTGAATCTTGGGTATGGCAGAAGAAGAATGAAAGCAGAATAAATGCGGTAGAGATGCGATCGTTGAGGAAAATATGCGGAGTAAAACTGAGTGATAGAGTGAGCAATGAGGTGATTCGCAAAAGGTGTGGTCTGAAAGATGATATAGTGACAAGAATTGAGAAAGGAATGCTCCAGTGGTTTGGTCACTTAGAGAGGATGAATGAAAGGCGAATCACGAAAGAGATATACTGTGCGAATGTGGAAGGAACGATTGCACGAGGGCGTCCCAGAAAAACCTACGCGGACCAAATAGAGGTTATTATAAAAAAGGCTGGTGTACGCAGTGACAAAAACCGCAGGGCATGTATGAAAAGATTGATGGATATGAATGAAGCGAAAGAAGTGTGCAAGGATCGTAGCAGGTGGCGATCCATAGTCTCTGCCTACCCCCATGGGAAACAGGCGTGAGTGTATGTATGTATGTACTATATTTTTTCATAAATTTCCCATAAACCTACCTACTATATTTTTTGCAATGTTTTGAAAAATACTATTTTACCTCGATATTTATACTATACCAGGCTATAAACTATATATGATGTGTGTAAAATTTCATCAAAATCAGTTCAGCCTTCTGAAGCTGAACTGATTTGGATGAAATTTGGCACTCAGTTCATAGCTTGGTAATATCGTATTAAAATTTATAAAAAATCGTATTAAAATTTATAATACGATATTACCAAGCTATGAACTGAGTGCCAAATTTCATCCAAATCAGTTCAGCTTCAGAAGGCTGAACTGATTTTGATGAAATTTTACACACATGTGCGTGTAAAATTAAATATCGATATTCATCTAACCCTAACTAATCAAGGCATAAAATGGGTGCTAGATAACAGATTTTACTAGGTACTTACTTACTTTTCGAAATAGATAGGTACTTATTATACGCAGACCGTCACAGAAATTAAAATTCATCATTTCAATTACTTCCGGGAATCGAACCCAGGATCTCTTGCGCGGTAGACTGGCATGTTGAATACTGCACCACTCAGGTCATCGATCGATATCACGCGAAAATTAATGCAAAAAGTTGGCAACCCTGCCAAAGCCCACCGTGGATCGTGGTAGATTGTCAATCTACCAAGATCTACTGCGATCCAGATCTCGCTGGATTGACCGTGTAACGTCGCAAACCAACCGCATCAAATTCCATCAATCTGCGGTTTTGATCAGATCACACCAGATTGACGTGTGTAATGGCTGCCTAATGGGTGCCTATGAACCAACAGTAATCTTGAAGAAATGTATAGTGAAAGGTATTATACCGTTACTGTAAACTGATACGACGGTGTTAGGTATATTTCTAATCTTTACACAAACCTTTTCTGGAAGTAGCTTTGGTGTTTTAGTTTGTATCTGCTCAGCTCCAGCCCTTTATGGGATAAAGTAGACATAATCTGTTGTCTATAGGTATATATAAAAAAAAATATCCCTATTTCCCTTGGTCAAGCCATCACGCGTGAACGGCTGGACCGATTTCGCAAATTCTTTTTTTGTTGTGTTTGTAAAAAATTAAGAAAATTGCGCGGAAAAATCAAGAAAAAAATGAAAATTTAAGAATATTTAACCACCACATAAAATTATTTTGGACAATATAAACTTTTTAATGTAACCTTATGACGTTTGACAGAATTGACTGAATGCGTGCTGCAAATATCGTAAAGACCATTCGCTGACAACACTGACCTCCATTACCTAGATTACTTACTGCAGTCTTGTGTTGTTTCACCATTTTTTCAATGTAATTAAATTTAATATAATGCAATCACAGTTATGTATGTAATTGTTCACTGATCAGTAATTTCCTTTATCCGGCCCATATTCTTTATGTGTATAATCTACCTAATTCTTAGTAAAGTCAGTATTTGTAGCCATACATATTACGTCATAATTTCGCGTTAGAGTATATATTCTGTGTCATAATGGAGTAACATTCCTTACGTAATAGTTTTTAATCTCTGCACCGACGGCACCACCCGCCTTGTTCAAAGAATTTAATTTAAACTGGCAGGACTTTCAACTTTTCTATTTAGGTTGAAAATTACCTTTCGGGCCCGTGGACCTACCGATTTGACCTACTAGTAGGACCACGGTATGGACTACGGTATACCACAATTCCATACTATAATTAAATATAGCTTATCTATGTTTAACTGATTACCATACTAACCTGACAATTACCACCAGAAGTCCAGAATTATTAGTAAATTATTACACCCTAACTATTTGGTGCTTTAGGATTTGGTGATTGATAATTTATTAATTATGGAAAGCTAAATGCTTGTATAGTGTTAATATTTGAAGATTCGTAGGTACTGAAGAATCTCATAAATTCAGTTATTCGTACTTAATAAAATATGTCCTGGATAATAACATGTACTTATATGAAACCTTTTGACCTAACCTTTTTGGCATTACTGCCAACAATACTGAAATGCTAGTACTGCTATCGAAATATACTTTTTAAGACTCTACCCCCACTACATCGTTTCACACCATGACCGTGCTAGGAACGTATCAGACAAAAAAATATTCTTTGTATTGAAAAGTATGACACTATTTCCACTAGACCGGTCCGTCACAAAAGTCTCTCTATTTTGTGGTTCCGTCACCGGCCATGCACTTGTCATACTTTTCAATACTAATAATATTTTTTGCCAGATACGTTCCTAGCACGGTCATGGTATGGTATGGTGTATAGTGGGCAGAGACCTTTATTGTACAGTTTACACAAATAATTTTACAAAACAAATAGACAATTTCCATCATTCATTAATATAAATCAGACACGTGCCTATCAAATTCTTATAATTAACTAACGATTTACAAAGGTACAGTGTACAAGTAACCTGAGGAAATAAAAGCTCCAAAGAAACTTGAAGACCTTTATTGTACAGTTTACACAAATAATTTTACAAAACAAATAGACAATTTCCATCATTCATTAATATAAATCAGACACGTGCCTATCAAATTCTTATAATTAACTAACGATTTACAAAGGTACAGTGTACAAGTAACCTGAGGAAAATAAAGCTACAAAGAAACTTGAAGACCTTTATTGTACAGTTTACACAAATAATTTTACAAAACAAATAGACAATTTCCATCATTCATTAATATAAATCAGACACGTGCCTATCAAATTCTTATAATTAACTAACGATTTACAAAGGTACAGTGTACAAGTAACCTGAGGAAAATAAAGCTACAAAGAAACTTGAAGACCTTTATTGTACAGTTTACACAAATAATTTTACAAAACAAATAGACAATTTCCATCATTCATTAATATAAATCAGACACGTGCCTATCAAATTCTTATAATTAACTAACGATTTACAAAGGTACAGTGTACAAGTAACCTGAGGAAAATAAAGCTACAAAGAAACTTGAAGACCTTTATTGTACAGTTTACACAAATAATTTTACAAAACAAATAGACAATTTCCATCATTCATTAATATAAATCAGACACGTGCCTATCAAATTCTTATAATTAACTAACGATTTACAAAGGTACAGTGTACAAGTAACCTGAGGAAAATAAAGCTACAAAGAAACTTGAAGACCTTTATTGTACAGTTTACACAAATAATTTTACAAAACAAATAGACAATTTCCATCATTCATTAATATAAATCAGACACGTGCCTATCAAATTCTTATAATTAACTAACGATTTACAAAGGTACAGTGTACAAGTAACCTGAGGAAAATAAAGCTACAAAGAAACTTGAAGACCTTTATTGTACAGTTTACACAAATAATTTTACAAAACAAATAGACAATTTCCATCATTCATTAATATAAATCAGACACGTGCCTATCAAATTCTTATAATTAACTAACGATTTACAAAGGTACAGTGTACAAGTAACCTGAGGAAAATAAAGCTACAAAGAAACTTGAAGACCTTTATTGTACAGTTTACACAAATAATTTTACAAAACAAATAGACAATTTCCATCATTCATTAATATAAATCAGACACGTGCCTATCAAATTCTTATAATTAACTAACGATTTACAAAGGTACAGTGTACAAGTAACCTGAGGAAAATAAAGCTACAAAGAAACTTGAAGACCTTTATTGTACAGTTTACACAAATAATTTTACAAAACAAATAGACAATTTCCATCATTCATTAATATAAATCAGACACGTGCCTATCAAATTCTTATAATTAACTAACGATTTACAAAGGTACAGTGTACAAGTAACCTGAGGAAAATAAAGCTACAAAGAAACTTGAAGACCTTTATTGTACAGTTTACACAAATAATTTTACAAAACAAATAGACAATTTCCATCATTCATTAATATAAATCAGACACGTGCCTATCAAATTCTTATAATTAACTAACGATTTACAAAGGTACAGTGTACAAGTAACCTGAGGAAAATAAAGCTACAAAGAAACTTGAAGACCTTTATTGTACAGTTTACACAAATAATTTTACAAAACAAATAGACAATTTCCATCATTCATTAATATAAATCAGACACGTGCCTATCAAATTCTTATAATTAACTAACGATTTACAAAGGTACAGTGTACAAGTAACCTGAGGAAAATAAAGCTACAAAGAAACTTGAAGACCTTTATTGTACAGTTTACACAAATAATTTTACAAAACAAATAGACAATTTCCATCATTCATTAATATAAATCAGACACGTGCCTATCAAATTCTTATAATTAACTAACGATTTACAAAGGTACAGTGTACAAGTAACCTGAGGAAAATAAAGCTACAAAGAAACTTGAAGACCTTTATTGTACAGTTTACACAAATAATTTTACAAAACAAATAGACAATTTCCATCATTCATTAATATAAATCAGACACGTGCCTATCAAATTCTTATAATTAACTAACGATTTACAAAGGTACAGTGTACAAGTAACCTGAGGAAAATAAAGCTACAAAGAAACTTGAAGACCTTTATTGTACAGTTTACACAAATAATTTTACAAAACAAATAGACAATTTCCATCATTCATTAATATAAATCAGACACGTGCCTATCAAATTCTTATAATTAACTAACGATTTACAAAGGTACAGTGTACAAGTAACCTGAGGAAAATAAAGCTACAAAGAAACTTGAAGACCTTTATTGTACAGTTTACACAAATAATTTTACAAAACAAATAGACAATTTCCATCATTCATTAATATAAATCAGACACGTGCCTATCAAATTCTTATAATTAACTAACGATTTACAAAGGTACAGTGTACAAGTAACCTGAGGAAAATAAAGCTACAAAGAAACTTGAAGACCTTTATTGTACAGTTTACACAAATAATTTTACAAAACAAATAGACAATTTCCATCATTCATTAATATAAATCAGACACGTGCCTATCAAATTCTTATAATTAACTAACGATTTACAAAGGTACAGTGTACAAGTAACCTGAGGAAAATAAAGCTACAAAGAAACTTGAAGACCTTTATTGTACAGTTTACACAAATAATTTTACAAAACAAATAGACAATTTCCATCATTCATTAATATAAATCAGACACGTGCCTATCAAATTCTTATAATTAACTAACGATTTACAAAGGTACAGTGTACAAGTAACCTGAGGAAAATAAAGCTACAAAGAAACTTGAAGACCTTTATTGTACAGTTTACACAAATAATTTTACAAAACAAATAGACAATTTCCATCATTCATTAATATAAATCAGACACGTGCCTATCAAATTCTTATAATTAACTAACGATTTACAAAGGTACAGTGTACAAGTAACCTGAGGAAAATAAAGCTACAAAGAAACTTGAAGACCTTTATTGTACAGTTTACACAAATAATTTTACAAAACAAATAGACAATTTCCATCATTCATTAATATAAATCAGACACGTGCCTATCAAATTCTTATAATTAACTAACGATTTACAAAGGTACAGTGTACAAGTAACCTGAGGAAAATAAAGCTACAAAGAAACTTGAAGACCTTTATTGTACAGTTTACACAAATAATTTTACAAAACAAATAGACAATTTCCATCATTCATTAATATAAATCAGACACGTGCCTATCAAATTCTTATAATTAACTAACGATTTACAAAGGTACAGTGTACAAGTAACCTGAGGAAAATAAAGCTACAAAGAAACTTGAAGACCTTTATTGTACAGTTTACACAAATAATTTTACAAAACAAATAGACAATTTCCATCATTCATTAATATAAATCAGACACGTGCCTATCAAATTCTTATAATTAACTAACGATTTACAAAGGTACAGTGTACAAGTAACCTGAGGAAAATAAAGCTACAAAGAAACTTGAAGACCTTTATTGTACAGTTTACACAAATAATTTTACAAAACAAATAGACAATTTCCATCATTCATTAATATAAATCAGACACGTGCCTATCAAATTCTTATAATTAACTAACGATTTACAAAGGTACAGTGTACAAGTAACCTGAGGAAAATAAAGCTACAAAGAAACTTGAAGACCTTTATTGTACAGTTTACACAAATAATTTTACAAAACAAATAGACAATTTCCATCATTCATTAATATAAATCAGACACGTGCCTATCAAATTCTTATAATTAACTAACGATTTACAAAGGTACAGTGTACAAGTAACCTGAGGAAAATAAAGCTACAAAGAAACTTGAAGACCTTTATTGTACAGTTTACACAAATAATTTTACAAAACAAATAGACAATTTCCATCATTCATTAATATAAATCAGACACGTGCCTATCAAATTCTTATAATTAACTAACGATTTACAAAGGTACAGTGTACAAGTAACCTGAGGAAAATAAAGCTACAAAGAAACTTGAAGACCTTTATTGTACAGTTTACACAAATAATTTTACAAAACAAATAGACAATTTCCATCATTCATTAATATAAATCAGACACGTGCCTATCAAATTCTTATAATTAACTAACGATTTACAAAGGTACAGTGTACAAGTAACCTGAGGAAAATAAAGCTACAAAGAAACTTGAAGACCTTTATTGTACAGTTTACACAAATAATTTTACAAAACAAATAGACAATTTCCATCATTCATTAATATAAATCAGACACGTGCCTATCAAATTCTTATAATTAACTAACGATTTACAAAGGTACAGTGTACAAGTAACCTGAGGAAAATAAAGCTACAAAGAAACTTGAAGACCTTTATTGTACAGTTTACACAAATAATTTTACAAAACAAATAGACAATTTCCATCATTCATTAATATAAATCAGACACGTGCCTATCAAATTCTTATAATTAACTAACGATTTACAAAGGTACAGTGTACAAGTAACCTGAGGAAAATAAAGCTACAAAGAAACTTGAAGACCTTTATTGTACAGTTTACACAAATAATTTTACAAAACAAATAGACAATTTCCATCATTCATTAATATAAATCAGACACGTGCCTATCAAATTCTTATAATTAACTAACGATTTACAAAGGTACAGTGTACAAGTAACCTGAGGAAAATAAAGCTACAAAGAAACTTGAAGACCTTTATTGTACAGTTTACACAAATAATTTTACAAAACAAATAGACAATTTCCATCATTCATTAATATAAATCAGACACGTGCCTATCAAATTCTTATAATTAACTAACGATTTACAAAGGTACAGTGTACAAGTAACCTGAGGAAAATAAAGCTACAAAGAAACTTGAAGACCTTTATTGTACAGTTTACACAAATAATTTTACAAAACAAATAGACAATTTCCATCATTCATTAATATAAATCAGACACGTGCCTATCAAATTCTTATAATTAACTAACGATTTACAAAGGTACAGTGTACAAGTAACCTGAGGAAAATAAAGCTACAAAGAAACTTGAAGACCTTTATTGTACAGTTTACACAAATAATTTTACAAAACAAATAGACAATTTCCATCATTCATTAATATAAATCAGACACGTGCCTATCAAATTCTTATAATTAACTAACGATTTACAAAGGTACAGTGTACAAGTAACCTGAGGAAAATAAAGCTACAAAGAAACTTGAAGACCTTTATTGTACAGTTTACACAAATAATTTTACAAAACAAATAGACAATTTCCATCATTCATTAATATAAATCAGACACGTGCCTATCAAATTCTTATAATTAACTAACGATTTACAAAGGTACAGTGTACAAGTAACCTGAGGAAATAAAAGCTCCAAAGAAACTTGAATCGTCTTTTATATCATTCAGAATTCAATCCGCATTAGGAAAGGACACGCTTCACGATTTAATATCCGTTCCTAATGGCAGCACTGAATCTATGTAGGTATTTAAATTGGTTTGGTCTCGATTACATCTAGATTTAAATTAATTATACCTACTAGCTACCTACTACTTACCAAGGATTTACTTCAAACGGGCTACTTTATATAGTAAGTAACTTATCTCGAGATAATTACCTATTTATTTTGTCTTGAAAATGTCGTGAAAATGTTGGCTTAATAACTTGAAAATCTCATTATGAAACAAATTGTTTTGTTTCTTTTTTGCATTATAAATTAGCGAATATTATTCTTGTAAGTATAAGCTATTCATATTCGGAGAAAAGAAATTAATTTCTGTTGTTTCACCGACAATGTAGCCAGAAACTAAGGGATTTCCTTTTAATATAAAGATAAAAAAAGACTGTGTAATAACGTGAAATATTTTTTAATATTGCTTTTTCTGTCAGATATAAATGTAATGTGCTTGGGCTAAAATCTGGGGCTTTTCTTAGTTTACGTTTGATATAGAACTTGGCTCAACATTCTCTTTGACTCGGCTGACTATGAGAAAACTCCAGGTAACAGGTATAGAGTTTGGTCAACGAAAGATGAGACTCGGTTGGAAATGGAACAAATTTTGCGCCTTATTTTAAGGTTCAGTTTCCAATAACTTAACCTCTAAACGTTAATATAACAAGGAAAGTGGCTTCTCCATTTCAATCTCATCTTTCGTTGACCAGACTCTATTATAGGACAGGCAATCTACATTAACTGACCGAGCGAGCACGAAATGCGAGCGAAGCGTCTCTGCTTCAGCTTGGGCAAAAATTCTTTCGTATGTCCGGCTGTCTGTTCCCAGTTCCCATCTACAGGTCGCATTTCTCAACCGATTCTTGTGAAATTTTGTGACTAGGTTCGAAAATTATATAGAGTTTTTTTGTCGAGACAGTTTTTTGATATTATTCAAAATAACAGAGATATGTTAAAAAAACAGATTTCAGTCCGCTTTCCAGATGTGCCTGTTTTTTTCTACAGGTCGCATTTCTCAACCGATTCTCGTGAAATTTTGTGAGCATGTTTGAAAAATGTATAGATATTTTTGTCATGCCAGTTTTTCAATCTTTTCTAAAATGGTGGAGATATGTATAAAAATAATATTTCAGTCTTGCTTTCGGCGCTGTCTGTTCTCCTCTACAGGTCGCATTGCTCAACCGATTATGGTGAAATTTTGTGAGCAGGTTTAATAATTATATCTAGAATTGTTTAATCGAGCCAGTTTTTCCAAATTTATCTAAAAACATATTCACCCATTTCGATAAATGATCTAAATTAGAAGCACCATCTAGCTGCGAATACTTCAAATAATATACCAAACAGCACGTACTGTGTGCTTTGAAAACCTCATGGCAACATTTTATTTTTGTACAATTTGAGCCACTTTGTATCGCGAGGTCTACAGCTCACGGAGCCACTCACTAGTTATTAATTAACAGGATGACTAGAACCTTCGAATGGCATGAGTTTCATTTTGCTATTCGATGAAGTGGGGTTGCATTTTCAATGTTGATAAAAACATAGCACCGTTGATTTCTTTTCTCGTTTTCGTTTTCTTTTTTCCTTTTTTTCTAAATTTGTTTTTTTTTTTTCATGAATACAATCTATGGAAAATGAATGTTTTATTTATCAAATTGAACGAAGAATAAAAATAAGATTTTTATTCTTCGTTCAACTAAGTTAATAGAGGTACTTAAAAAACATAAACCGAATGGAGATTTCACCGTGCGCGTCTTTAAATGTTGCCAACTGTTGAAAACTTGGTTATACCAAAAAACTAATGTTGGTTCAATAACGAACAGAAAACTATAAAATGAACTCATAAGTATTCATCTTTAACGGAAACTTCTTTAATGATTTTGATTTCTTTACTCTTGAAAAAAAAACATGCTCCAGAAAAAAAAGGTTTTTTTTCACGTTTTTTTCATGTTAGAAAAAAACAGTTTTTGGGACACTAGGTTAGTCTATAAGTTTTACCTTCACAATAATACATCAAATAAATTTTTTCATGTTAGAAAAAAACAGTTTTTGGGACACTAGGTTAGTCTATAAGTTTTACCTTCACAAAAATACATCAAATCCGGTCTGACTGAAACTGATGAACAATCTAAAGACATAACGTTATTCCAGCCGGCTCAACCAGACGGCTGCCAATTTCGCTAATGCCCTTAATTATTTGTTACAGGTAAGGTATCGCAGCACGGCCGAATAAGCTTACGACCATGAAATATTCATGTGCCAACAAAATTGTTCAGGATCGTAAATCGGCGAACGGTGCCGCGATTCTCTCGGTGTTTGTATTAATAAAAGCAGGTAATGAGGTTCTTGTATACTTATGTTTAATTATACAAATTTACTAACTTAAATATTCATATATTTTTGCAACTTATAAGAGTGCATTTATCGGTTACGATACCTAATTTTAATTTTGGAAATCGACTTTATATTGGACCAATCGCGAATTGGACCAACCGCGAATTGGACCAACTGCGAATTGGACCAACTGCGAATTGGACCAACCGCGAATAATGTGAATTGAACCAATCGCGAATTGGACCAATTGCGCCTAAAGGGTAAATTTAAGCAAATTTTTAACCGACTTCAAAAAAAGGAGGAGATTCTCAAGTCGACGGTATTTTTATTTTTTTTATGTATGTTTTAACATAGCTTCGTCAGTTCGTACCCGATTTGTACAATTCTTTTTTTATCTCAAAGAACATAGTTCGTGTGTGGTCCCATAAAATTTTTACAGAGATCTTACACGTAGTTTTTTCATAATCCTGAAAAATATCAAGTATTTAGCTCGCCATCGCACGAGTTTTTGTGGAATTTCGGACATAACATCTTTGTTTATGAACCGATTTAGATGATTCTTCTTTTGTTTGAAAGGGTATACTTCAAGAGTGGTCACAATTTAATTTAATCGTTATTGGATTTCGAACTTCGAAGATACACAAGGGAACTCCTCAAAGTCAAATAGTATATGTAAAGTGATTTAGGTTTTGGTAAGTTTATGGCAATCCAAAACAAACCAAATCATGGTTTGCAATGCAACGTTCTGGACTAGACTTGGACTACGAAGACACAACGGAACTTCTCAAAAACAAACAGCGTAAATTTGGAAATTGAGTTCTGGGCATTTTACCATTGAAAATATTATAATGTATAAAGTTAAAAATATATTTACACGCTGCGCTTACATACCTACCACTAAAAAGTTGAAAATAAAAAAGCTTTTAAAAAAAAAAGAAAAACCGCCTTCAAAAAACTGAAAACAAAAACAGCTTTTTTTAAGAAGCTTTTTTGCGAAGTCTTAAACAGGATGTTTGGTGATAGCCTTATAAAGCCGAATATGGTAGATGGAGACAAATAATTTAAGTTAGGTACCAGTAAACATTATGAATGAGTGACAAAAATACTGAGTGAAAAAATATTAAGTATACCAAGTAGGTGACTATATAACTGATTTAAGCTGCCCAACATGTTATTTTTATCATCTCGATTAGGATAATAGTCAGCTTTTTGAATAAAATATATGCCAAATTTCAAATGTTTTGTGTGCCTTAATACGGCTGTCGCCCAAATAGTAATTTTGTCGCCCGTTCTGAGTAACTAGTTACTCAATTTGTATTTTAAAGTCACCCATTTTTTACATTTGTAGTCGCCCTCAGGGCGTATTTATTGTTACCCGATTAAATACTACCCAATTAAATTGTGATTACTGATATGATAATACACATAGCTTTACTTTGAGTCCCTGAAAAGCCTCAGTCCAATCCAATCGCTGGTTCAATCACTAGTAATAATTGAAACATATTTAAATGTAATCCTGATTTACAAAGCTAGGCTCGAAGGATTTGTCGAATATTTGTTCTAATAAACGCTTTGTGGTTGAACAGGGGTCTATAAAGGCAAGATTGAATATGAAACATTTGCTGATTTGTAGCAGCGACATATAATGGCGATGTTAATTTAGGAAACACCTGCAATTTATTCCATATTAGAATATTTTTTTTGATTGATAATGTTAAATGTTTTATATAATTTATAAGAGTTAGGAAATAAAGCATACCTATTATGAAAAATAACTATGTGGGAATTAAATTAAATGAATAATCCTTCGTTATATTATCACTTCATCGTTCATCTATCTACACAATGTCATGTCTTCCTAGTATTAAAAGAAGAACTCAAAGTCATCCTAAACAACTGAATTCAAATAATGATATCCAATATAAAAATATCTTTACTATCATCCTTTTCATTCATCATTCTCTCTTATTAAGAGCGTGCACTGCGTTAAGCGGTACACACACGCGGGTTGACATAGATTAGAGCTTACTCATGCACAAGCATCTGTCCATCAGAAAACCAGCAATCTATATTCCCGCGCCGTGTACCCACGCCGGGATCCGACGCCCTTATCCTTGAGCTTACTTACTCATGCACCTACAAGCATCTGTCCATCAGAAAACCAGCAATCTATATTCCCGCGCCGTGTACCAGCGCCGGGATGCGTATATACAAAGGCGGCTGCAGCACAGACCGTAGCAGCTCTGTAACGCAGCCGCGTATGTATGAATAAAGTAAAACAATCACGGCTGCAACACAGATATTTGAAAATGATCTGCAATGTGATCGGCTTTGTAAGGCATTGTTTTAACGAAACCGGCTGCAATACAGCTTACACTTGCTCTGTAATGCAGCCTGATATGCACCTCTATAAATCAACAAACACGGCTGCACTGCAGTTCGTTTTTAGGGGCTAATTAACTGAAGGCGCCTGCCAAGTCGCTCCATGTAAATACCACATTACGATTCATTTGTATCGCGCAAAGGTTAAGCTGCCTTTAATTTTGTAATTTTTTAATGCTGTGCCAACCAAAAATAGGCCTATAATCTTGAAACTATAATAAAAAATCCTTAGCTCTATCTAGTTTTGTGATTGACAGTTTTCCAGCATAAAAAATAGTTTTTATTAGTTATTAATTGAAAACGATAATAATGTCAATAATTTCGATAGTTTTTACTATGAAAACTTCTTCCAGCATTGTACGCCCTATTTTATTTCCTATTCCCAAAGTAGCAAAAATAAAACATTATTGTTTCATTATTTGATTTTTCTTTTTTATCGTGTTCAATCAAATTAACATGATTCCCTTACCTACCTACCTAGTACCTACCTACCCATATTTTTTATTTTTGTTTTATGGTGTAAAAAGCCTCTACGGGCGCTGCAAATATCAGTATTTGTGAAATTTTGAGGGGGTAATTTTGAGCGTGAGAGGAGCAGGGGAGGGAGAAAGTGAGGGGGTTAGTCTATAGTGATGAACATAGTACGCTAATCGCGATGCTTTTTTGTAATAGGCCCTTTGGTTAAAGTTCCCTAAGGATTTTCTTGAATGTTTACGTAGACGAAGTCGCGGGCAGAAGCTAGTAAGTAAATAAAAAAAACAATTAAAAACTAAAAAACCCGCCTGCGTCAAAAAACAAGTCAACTGAAAAGATTGAAACAAGGCAACATTATTGCAGTCGGAGGCATAGAGTTTAAATTTAATACTAATCATTCATAATGTCACTTTATGCATCCCTCCGACTGCATGATAATTATAATGTTGCCTTGTTTTCATCTTGTCTCATCTTGTTTCATCGTGATGCAGCTACGATAATGCAGCACATGGTCGTCTGTGTTGCATCCGCCTTTGCAAACAAACGCGGCTGCACTACAGCGCGAAGTAGTCATTCGCAAAATAATGTAGCACAGACTATGGGTCTCTCTGTTGCATCCGCCTTTGCATTCACCTTATGCAATCAAACGCGGCTGCACTACAGGGGCACTATATTGCAGCTGGGTTTGGACGGATTATTACTGCTCGAAGCCATTCGCAAGATGATGCAGCACAGACTATGGGTCTCTGTGTTGCAGCCGCCTTTGTATATACGCCGCCGGGATCCGACGCCCTTATCACAGAATAAATAATAGTACAAGGTACAGAAGCAGCATTCGGCAAAGTCATTTAAATAAATAGCGACCTTTGCTCCGACACAATAAAGTGCAATTCAGGTCGCGCAATGGCCTGCAGTACAGTTTATTTCACCTAGTAGTTGCCTCTCTTTCTATCGCGTGCTCTTACCTTTGCTGACGACGCAACGTTAGGGTTGTCTTCTTTTAAATGAACTACGTAGCATACATCATAATGTGAAAAACGACAATTGTTTATTGGTTTTTTGATATTGACATCCGTACACGGCACAGTAATGTCGATTCGACATTGTTACTATTATAAAGAGGCAATATTTACGCAGGCAGTAAGATGCCGCGCGACTACACAGGCGGGCGTGTGACGGCCCTCTGCTTACTTGTTCCGCCGGCGGAACGGCTAGCGGTTTTGTAATTTTTTAAAATTTTTTGCGGTTGTAGGTGCTTATCGCGCGACCTTGAGCGAGTGAAGGAGGCCTGCCCTTATCCTTACATTCATACACATACAGTATTTCAAATAATGGTCATCGTGTTTTTGATTTTGTTAGAAATCACGTTGAAATTTATTTCATTGCAATAAAGTTGAAATTGTGAGTTTTAAGGCCAAACTGCTTTTTTTTAATCGTCTTTATTATTTAATGTACCTATGTAAACAACTGTTTCCGATGGTTTCCGATGCCCATTTTTTATCTTGAAGTACTGTAATAATATGTTACGTACTATCTTGCCTTTTTACACCCCCAGATAATGTTTCCAATTTCAATCTCAACATTGCTTTAGTTAGAGTTAAGCTTAGTTTGAGAACCCCGTGTTTTAGTCGATTAGTTGGCTAATCGATACGATCGTTCATAATAACACGCAAACAATTAAGTAGTTCGGAGGTTCGGTACTTTATCTTAGGTAATTAAATTAATAATTTGGTAAAGTACTTTAGTCATGGATTTTCTTTGGGTACCTATTATGCGACGACGCTCCGTGGGTAGGCCCCCGTCCCCGACAAGGTGGACCGACGTGACGTGGTGAAGGTCGCGGGAAGCCAGTGGATGCAGGCAGCGCGGGACCGTTCGTCGTGGAGATCCTTAGGGGAGGCCTATACCCAGCAGTGGGTGTAGTGCGGCTGATATGATGATGTGATGATGACCTATTATGACGAATTTGAAAAGAAGAATCGATTGATGTCATTTAGTTGATTGCACAGATATTGGTTAATTTTAATTACCTAATTTCCATAAGAAGGTTTTTAATTTCTTTCTTACCCCGGTCACTCACATTCGCGCAAATACGCGAACCTACAAGTGAAGGACGGACATTCGAAGACATTCGCGAATGATTTTCCATACCAAATTGAAAACATTCGTAAAATGTACGAACCTTTGCGCGCATGTGAGTGACCGGGGTTATGGTAAAAGAAACCAGTAAGTATAGCAAAAGTGTTTAATGTAAATCTGATGAAATACTAAAAACAATTTCTAGCGATACCTAGGTCTGTTTTATATTGTGTTGCTTGGTCCTTTTAATATTTAAAAGTAAAAATCCAATAAGTACATTAATATCATAGAAATATAATTATAACCTTTTTAATTTGTTTGTAAAATATAATTACTTCCACATTCCAACATTAGCGATTAATATTTCCGAATCTTCCTTGATTAATTTTTCCTTACTTTATCAATATGAATAATTATAAATTATTTTTGGACTGAATTACTCTTGAATTTGACCACACACATAAGCACTATTTTTGCATGCATGCATGAGTAACATTTAAGTAGAGCTCCAACTTCAATCTCACGATTCAGAAACCGGCTGAAAGTCTTTTCGACGTCTTAGCTATTTTTCAAAAGATAAAGTTAATAATAAAAATTTCGTTATCTAAATCTTCTTTTAACTTTATCAAAAGTTTGGACTTCAATAAAAAACAAACCCTCAGGTATTTCCATAAAGTTGGTGGGAATTTGAACTGAAAGTAGAATTATAACGATGTGGATTTAAAACAAAACTTTTGCGCCCCTCGGAATGTTAATAAATGATGTTTCTCTGAGGCTATTTCTTTAGTAGTCCGAAGCAAAGTATCAAATACCTACCGAGAACAGAAGTATTTTCTTTACTTATTAAATATTAACAACTTTTAAATATATACCTACTTTACTTTACGACAATGACTAAAAATACTAAAAGTAACTGAAAATACTAAAAGAGCCGTAGAAATGTTCTACGGCGCTTTTCTTAAGAGGCATATTACATTTCGCTGGGATTTTTGCGTGAAATGGCCAATTTTGGCGTTATCGATCTCAGAAACAATAATACATTAACACTTTTGACTTATTGAATGGTACAGAATAGCTATTAGAATAGTTCATAGCGGCCTCGCTTTTTTGAAAATTTGCTTAACTTTATAATTAAACCCGAAATTGCAGAGAAAGATTTTCATAAAATGCGCGAAGGCACTTTTTTGAGCTCATGGATTGAACAACTGTGCTAAACAATTGAAATAAAAAAATTGAATGTTATCTCTTACATAGTCGAATAGTTCATAGCGGCCTCGGAATTTTGAAATTAAGTATAGAATATGTGAAAAAAAATCCAATCAAAAACCATAAAACTACTAAAAACGCTCAGAATAAACTGTGGATTTCTCCTAGATACATTATTATTATTACGTAAAAATTATATCATAATAATCTTTACTTCATAAAAAAATCAAATTTCATACTTTTATTTGTTGTTTGTACTTGTTTGTCTTTCTGTGTATGTTCAAAGTTGACTCTAAGAAATCGTTCACCATCTTTCATTTTCCTTTCTAACCCTTTTACTTTCCCGTGATATTACTTTTTGTCACGGACACATATAAATGTATTTAGTAGACCCAAAGCGGCGGAGCCAGGGGGGTCCAAGGGGGCCATGCCCCCCCCCCCCCACAAGACCGATCACCTTTGCGGATAACATTGAACTTGCATTGAAAATTAGTTTTGAATAGGTGTATACTTTTAACTTTTAGATTTTTGCATTCACAATGCTATTTTTATATTAAGATGAATAAATAATGAAAAATATTAGAAAAAATCGGCTCACCCGCATCCCGTCTAAGTTGCTACGGGTGAGCCGATTTTTTCTAATATTTTTCATTATTTATTCAGGTGTATACTTTTTAATTCTAATTATTTTAATGCTTTATGTAGGTAGTGTCAGTGCCTCTAACTTTATTACAGATTACAGACAAGATTAAATAATAATAAAAACGAAATAAAGCATAAAAGGGAATGCAAATCTTCAATTAAAGAGCTGTTACGAACAATGACTTATGACGAAACTGAGGCTTTGTTTGATTGTTAAATTTCCTAAGGTACCTGAAACTTGTGAGATTGAATGGTTCATTTTTGCTGATTGTAAAAATAGTAATTTAAGAACACAGACACACACACACACACACACACACACACACACACACGTTTTTACTTTGTATTCATTCATTTAATTTTCATTATTCTTTCCTTTTTTTTGTCATGCATTTTATTTAGTACTTATCCTGGAGAACTAATTGTGTACCATATTCGTTATGGAGGAGCGGGATTCCTAACACAAGTGCTCTGCACTTAACGGGCGATCCCATTATTCATTTTAAGTTTGTAATCTCCTGTTACTGAATAAATAATTTTGTATTTGTATTTTGTTGTAAGATTAGTGGATAAAACTGACTAAAAATTGCGCTGCGCGGCCGCTTTTTTTTAGTATAGACAGGCAAGAGTATAAGTAAAACGGATGAAACTAACTAAAAATGGCGCTGTACGGCCGTTTTTTACTAAAGACAGACGAGATTAGTGGATGAAACTGGCTAAAAATGCGCTGCGCGGCCGTTTTCTTTTACTATAGGCAGGTAAGAGTACAAGATTAGTTGATGAAACTGACAAAAATGGCGCTGCTTTGCCATCTTATTAACTATAGACAGACAAAATTAATAGATGAAATGAAACTGACTAAGAATTGCGCTGCACGGCCGTTTTTTTCACTATACACAGGCAAGAGTACAAGATTAATGGATGAAACTGACTAAAAATCGCGCTGCGCGACCGTTTTTTGCTATAGACAGGCATTTTTCTAAAATCAGGCGTTTTGAGCATCCTAGTCAGGCATCCTCCCTACATAGATGGTAACCCTAGGCCCGAGGCTCCAAGGCCCCCCCCCCCCCAAATTGAAATCCTGGATCCGCCCCTGACCCAAAGGTTTCTCTAGGTTGTATCGCTAAAATCCGTCAAAATCGAAATTTCGACGAAAAAATGTGATAGGGCCCTTAATAATTTAACAATTTAAATTTTTGTAAAAAAAACAATAAAAGTTTAAGCTATTTCTACGGCTCTGTTAGTATTTTCAGTTTGCTTTTCCCTCGTCAGTTCTTTGATAATAAATTAATTTATAATAATTTACTAGTATTTACATAACTCTTCAAGTTTTTCTATGCCATGCGACTTCATGATATCAGTTTTTAAGTGTAATAAGTAGGTATATTATCTTTTTGTTTTTCATTTATGTATACTAACAGCTATTAATATTTACTTAGTATTTATATAATTTGATATCATTTAAGACCATTCTATGATCCGTATTATCAACCATTTCAATTTATTTTTCGCTGTGTAAATATTACTTTCGTTTAATATAAACATGGTAATGTTGGTATTGGTGATGTTATGATGGGCTAAATACACATTTCAAACGGGTATTTAATTAAAGAGCTACCCTTTCATTCTTATTGATATTTGGAGTTCGTGGTACACGGCCTTGTGAATTCAATGAGTAAAAAAGTATTTCTCGTGATAAGATGCAATTTTTGCAATCAATCAAACGTTTATGTAATATGTACCTAGTTGGTTACTAAGTTCTGTAACTATGGAAAACATGAATAATACTAAATTTACAAATAATGCTACAGTGAATTATATACCAAATGAAAGCACAAATATTTAAGATTATCATGTATTAAAATTATTCGAAATGACCGCCTCTGGCATGAATACACGCCTTTAGACGACGAGGCCAGTCATCGATGGCAGCACGAACTACCACCATATCCAATTCTGCGACTGCCTTGAGAATAGCGCGCTTAAGAGAGTCGAGATTCATGTGGGGCTTAGCACATGCTTTCTCCTCAATAAGTTGCCATATGGCATAATCCAGAGGATTTAAGTCTGGGCTGGAGGATGGCCATTCTTCCTGCGCGATAAAATCAATTTTGTTAGCCCGAAACCATGCTTGTGTAGATTTTGCTTTGTGCGCAGGGGCAGAGTCCTGCTGGAAGACCCATGGCTGGTTTTGAAATAAAGTGTGGCTTAAGGGTTTGACAACAGGTTCCAGAACGGTATCTTGATAGACTCTAGCGCCAGTTTTCACACCTTTTTCACAGAAATGAACCTTACTTAGCCCTGAATAGGACACCCCCAGCCAAATCATCACTGATGAGGGGTGGTGACCTCGTTGGACCCTCGGAGCAATCATGCTGGCTTCTTTACTATTCTTAGCGTATACTCTATCATTTTGACGGTTAAAATTTTCTTCGACTGTGAAGATTTTTTCATCAGTAAACAAGATTTTTCGATGGCCGTTTTGTGCGTACTGCTTTAGTAGAGCGCGACTTCGTGCTAACCTCATAGCCTTCAATCGTGCGTTTAGCAGATGGCCCTTTCGTCTACGGTAAGCGTGAAGCCCAAGGTCAACATTGATAATTTTTTTAAGGGAACTTCTCTTCACAGTCATCTGTATTGCCAATAACTTTTGCTTCCGGACGGGATTTCTCGTGATTCTCGCCTTCACTGCCTTGATCACAGCTGGTGTCCGAACGGTGCGTGGTCTTCCTGATCTTTTTCGGTCATCGACGGTCAAGGTATTACTGTACCTATGGATAGTGCAATAAATAAATTGCTTGTTGATTTTCAACTTTTGTAGCAACTTGAAAATCATATTCGGTGGCTGCCCACATTTGTGCAGAGCAATTACAGCGACACGATTCTCCTTCAACCCCCATTCCATGGTGAAATAAACAAAATATGATATACGTGTGGTATGGAATTATAGCTTATAAAACTGTCAATAATATGTCATTTTTATTTTTTCTTTTCATTTGTTTTAATGGCCAGTAATCGATAAAGAAACTCAGTAACAGAACTTTTGACCAACCTGTGTACTTACATGAGAAATCACACAATCAATCATACTCAACAATAGTTTTTGACTTTATAGAGTCGATGCACTTATATTTTATTGAAGTATACTAGAAATGCATTGCATTGCACGATATTAACTACAATTAGGGTTGCTACTTGCTAGTTGCTACTGTAGCCAGATTTTTGAGTGTGTATTCCCGGACATTACTCTCTACATTTTGCACACATTTTTGTAGTGCGCAATTTCTGCTCATTATTGGAATTTGGAACCTGGGAGAGATACTAGGATTTCCGGGATAATCCCGGTGGGTCTAGCTGGCAACCCTCCAGCAGCCATCGTAATCCCCAGGAGCCGTTCACGTATTCGTATCGATAACTCCAGAGTTACGTGACTTGAATCCGTTCATCCAGATCGACCTTCTTATTACTTTTACCACAGAATATACAGGGTGGAAATAAAAGATGGCAGTTGGAGGGAAAGTATGCTAAATATTGATGATGGCAAATTTTACTGAAATTATTTTTTTACTGATTTTACCTTTATTTTTTAAATAAGTAAAACTGCATTCAAAGATTTTTGTAAAAGTTAAGTTATGAAGATTAAGTAGGTACAACATTATTTTTGAATTTTTTTTTTTAATTCTTTCTTGTGTCTGCCTTTAATATCAGTCAGTTGCAAGAACAATCTTTAAAGTTAATGCGTCATTAAAGGTATCACCGTCCTTTACTTCCTTAAAAGAAGAAAAGGATGGCGATACATTTAATGAAGCATTAACTTTAAAGATCGTTCGTTCTTGCAACTGACTGTATGTTATTAAGAAAAAGTTGATTAAACCTATCGACTGGTATAAAAGTTCTTATAGGATGTTATTTTTTCGGATTCCCAGAGACAAGCGATTTATTAAAAAACTTTGAATGCAGTTTTACTCTTTTTTTAAAAATAGGTATGTTTTCTTTCAGTACATCAAAATTTAGGGTACTTTCCTTCGATCATTCATTGATCAAAGGTACTTTCCCTCCAACTACCGTCTTTTATTTCCACCCTGTATAATAGTACTACTTTTACCTTAGGAACACTATACATCGTATCTGATCTTACTTAAGAAGTGTCTTAAATACTTACATTATTTGGTTTTCGTTGAACGATATCACTAAATTAAATTTTGGTTTTACAATACAACGTGTTAATGAATTAAAGCAAAATGAGAAAACAGTTTCTTTTACTATGGAACCAAATCTGAAATCGCGAAAAAAACAGCTGTTTCACACAAACATTAATAACGAAAATATAAAAATGTATGAAGCAGCTGATTTTTTTTCGCGATTTCAGAGTTGGTCCCATAGTAAAAGTTGTTCAGTTTGATGGTCCGAAGAAACGGTTTTCTCATTTTGCGTTAATTCATTAACACGTTGTATATTGTTAAAGTTCAAATATTATGAACAGTTGAACTTTCTAAAGGATGCTGTAGGAATAAATCAGTTTTTCTAGAGCTTAAACGTGCACGATTTTTATTAAATCCCCCGATTCAATTTATTTTGCTAATGTAACGAGCATCATAGCCCTAATCTTAAAAGCGTAGCATTATCTCATCTATTGTCTTAGTAAAACGAAATTTACTGTCCTAAGGGCCTAAAAGCAGCTATCACATTAAATTAAATTATGTAATAAAGGAATTAGTGAAATTAGATATTACGGGGTTTATTTTACAAGGGCAACTTCAGCTGGCACACTGCCATTTCGTAATCTCAAAGCGGTTTTAATGAATTTTAATGCTAGCACTTAAAATGTTTAACCATTAAATATAAGGTTCCGTACCCAAAGGGTAAAAACGGGACCCTATTACTAAGCCTCCACTGTTCGTCTGCCTGTCTGACTGTCACCACTTCACCAGACTGTATCTCATGAACCGTGATAGCTAGACAGTTGATTTCACAGATGATGTATTTCTGTTTTCTCTATAACAACAAATATTAAAAACAGAATAAAATAAATATTTAAGTGGGGCTCCCAACAACAAACGTTATCTTTTGCCGTTTTTTGCTCGATATAATAACGGCAACAGGTAGGTAGACGCTTGTAATATTCACAGAATATCAATTTCTAGAAGTTAAATAAATCTAAATTAATATTTTGACTGTTATTGTTCTTCTCCGAAGAAATTTATTTCTTCATCTACTAGTACTTTGTTCCAGGCTACAATTTTTCATTTCTTATTATTTTCACTCCCTTCGATACTCGATTTCGCGACAAAAGATCTTGGTTTGTCTTCACCGAGTCGTTCAGACACATCGCATGCAATATTGCCTCCAAACCGTGTGCTTTTCCTTTCAACTTTCTACCATATAATTTGGGCGTTTTTTTTGAGTAGATAGAGCATGAGCTATTGAATGCAATGAGGCATGCTTTGTTAAAATCGCAAGAGGAACGGGAAAGCGACTCAAGAGTGCCAAGACACATTCCCGATGGTTTAATCTATCTCTAACGAAAGTATTGATTTTTATATTTTTTCTACTCTGTGGTTACTTGTCACTCAATCAAAACTATTCGTTTTATTCGTTTATCATATAAAAAATGTACTCTTTGCATTTGTCTGTTTTCAAAGTGCAGTATTATTATTACTTTTCTGTTTCTTATTTTAATGTAAATTAAATAAACATGTCAAAAAGAGCCACGAAAATTGTTGAAAAAGATTGTTGTGGAAATCATCAGCGAAAGCAAAAACTGATTGCTCTGCCAGGTTGTAGTGGTGATGATGTTGCAGTGGCGGCGTTACCAGATAACTGGGTTCCAAGACGAGCCGGCCCTATCCTTATTAACTACCTCAAACAAAGGGAACTAAATCATGAACTTATTCTTGATGACATTACCCGAGAAGCTGCGGCAATCAATAATAAAATTGAGGCAAAAATCCGCAACCTTGCGGAAACATTACTCTCCTACATCAAACAAAATGAGAAAGATATTACCTGTGTCGTAGATGATTTCAGTCACGGAGATGATAATGCTTCGCTGAACAGGCAAAACGAGAAGCTCACTTATATAAGACAGTTATATTCACAATGCCTTAATGAACTTTCTACATTTAAACGTGATGCGCTAACCTTGGAGACGGAGAGAGCGGAAGATATACGAACGATATTACAAAAACAATTCCAACGACTTATAACTGTTGGTCATAATCCTCCAAGAGATTTGCTTCATGCGTTTGATCAGCAAGTATACGAGATTAATCAGCAGCTGTTAAGTAACTCCAGGGCGTACGTTGAATTAGAAGCTCAGCTGCGTGCACAACTGGATGAAAGAGCTGTTGAAGCGAAGTCGAATATTAATCAAACAGTATTAGGTGTCCCTGTAGAAGGCAATAGACGTAGCACTTATCCGTGGCTACGTCAAGAAAAGATAACTCACCGCAGGTCTACTTCTTTAGATAGCGGTAAGACAGGGATTGTTAAACACTCTGTAAGTCACATTATAGGTGAGGCACAGGAGATCGACGAATGTGTGTCATATTTAGTTCAGACATATCGGACGGCCGTTATTAAGATATTAAGTGGTTTCATGGGAAAACTGACCGATTTACAGAGTCATTTAGGTTTATCTAGTTTTCTAGAACCTCAGAAGATGGAAGTGATGGATTTGCAAGGTATCATTGATCGCGTTTTGAAACGTATGTCAGATCGTCTAGAAAAAATGGCGACTTCTAGGTTAGCTGACATGGCACGATCAGAATTAGATATTTTAGAAATGCAGAAAAGTTTACGGTCGTTAGGTGATAGTCTCCGGGATACTTACACTATTTTGCACGATTCAGCTCACCTCTGGGATGCTCATATGGTTCGATCAGCGCTTGCACAAAAGTTGACTATAGCTTGTGTTGAAGACCTGTGTACTAATAATGATACTATAGAACTCGTTAATGAGGTCAACTTTAGTGTTGGATTAGAACAATTACGGTCTGCTTCAGACCTCGATAAACTGCAACATCTACATGATGCAATATTATTAATGCTCGATCGTACCGCTGATATTTATGAACAACATAGTGAGGCTGAATCTGGGCGGTTAGAGGGTTTCATGAATTTCCCTGATTCTATGGCCAACGTGTTGATGTCTGAATTCCACTGTTTCCTCGAAAAGTTTCCTAGAACCACAATCAATATAACGGACACTGGTCTGAGGCAACCGAGTGAAACCACTAGGATGAATGTTAATTCATTACAGATGCCATTACCACGAGCCATATTGCAGACAGAATTGCAGGGCCTATACTTGTTGAACTGGAGGAATGGTTTTCTCGAAACATTCGCAAATAATGTTACAAATTTACGCGAAGAACTTAAACTCCATGCTAGGATGTGGGTAAATGAAAAAGCCCTCGCATTACAAATGCGCCACAGATTGAAACTTCTTTCACATAGTGTAAGAAAGGAACGGGTAAAAGCAGCTTATGATCTTCGTCTGGCAGAACTGAAATACCATGATGCGCGTTTGGAATCTCATATTAGCGCTGTTTACGAGCTAGTCGATACTTTACCTTCTGAGGCTGCTCAATATTTGTCTTTGGATGCTCCAGAACTATATCCTTTCTGTGAATGGATAGATCGCATTCAGAATAGTATAGATGAACTTTTAGCACAAGATCCTCTAGATCCTGAAGTAAAAAAGTTAAAAATGTCTAGTTATGCCCTGAGATTAGTGAAACATCGTGCCCTATTTGGGAATTCACTTGACGTAGCCATTGGAATAGGTAAGAGACAAATCGAGAATCGGATACAGGAAGCACGAATTTCTAACGTACGATTTGTATCGCAGTTAAAACTCTTAAGTGAAGGTGGACGGTATTCTGCACAAGAAGCTGTCAGAACTTCTGCTTCCTTGATGAAAGGTGCGGACGCCATAGAATCATGCTTGTCCCGAACTATTGATATATTAAATCAACGTCGATCACAAATTTTATTGCTTGCTGATCAAAAGTTGCATCCCCTTCAGAAGATCGTAGATGAATTTTCAAAACACACCAAAGGTAGCGCTGTCGATAAGCGCAAACCTGCTGCTGGAACGAAGAAATAATATAGCAAGTTTATGACACCTTAATACTTACTTCGTATTAATTTATTTACAATGGATTTTAAAGGACGGTTATGAATTTTATGCCAATTCTGTAGAATATTTTAAAAAATACATTATACTTGTACTTCTTGATATTTGATTTCCCGCAGTACGTTAATGCGATTTTCGTTTGTTGTTATTTTAAATCACTTCTTTGTCACACAAGAAAATTCACGCTGCTGCTAGAGAAAAATTACCCACTATTTATGAACCCAGTTTATCTCATTCACCGCGGACACAACTGCGCAAATTCAATCCCTTACGTACATTTGCCTATTGAAAACACGACACAAAAGAAATGGTTTTTCTCGGGGCTTCTGGCAAAGTACTTTTGTCGTGCGAATATGTGATCATAAAAGGGTAGTTTTTTGTCATGTCTATGTTTGTTACGCATTACTCAGGTCTATTCAAACGATTACCTACACCAGCCTTGTTCGTTATTCATTACGATTTTTTTGGCCGTAAAGAGATAATTTTAATTTAGTTGTTTTATTCAATTTCTTTATTTAATTTTATTATAAGTCCCTTTGATATTTCGGAGGTTATCATTAATTCATCCAATTCTTCGAAAGATTGGTACCTAACCCGACTATAAAAAAAAGGTCAGGATAATTTGATGGCATCAGAAATGCCATTTGAAAGTTAATGTTCCAGCTATGTTTTTCTGCAATCTCCGGAGGATAGCAGTAACCGAACAGAGCATAACCACTAACGCACCATAAATTTATCGGAGATCGGGATACTGAGAGCTAAACTTTCAAGGATTTTCACGCAATTTCCTAGACGTAAACAAACAGTTCATTGAATTCCGGGACGGTTTAGTTTTCGGGAATAAAATAATCAACTTTTCTTTTATCCGATTTGATTATGGTTCAAAGTGTTTAAGGTGTCTATTTGTTAATATAACAGTGACGTTTTTTGCATTTTGTTCCATTGTGTTATTAGATTTTTATTTCAAAGTTCTATCCGCTAGCTAGTCTAGTATGTACGTAACTGTTTAAATTGGTGTATCGATTTCTTCTCTTCGATATCTTATTTTAGTGTCGAATCCAATACAAGTGTCCTTCCAATTTGTGATTTTATTTCCAGATGTGAGGAAACGAGATCCGATCTGGTTTCTTTGATACTATTTTTACCAAATTGCATGTTTGATACATACTGATACGTACATATTGATACGTAATATTTAGACATCTTTATGTGATTGAGTTAAAGTGGCTACTTTATAAATCAGTTTTTTTTTTATAACGAGTTAAAATTCCCTTGGACTCTTTTTCCAGAATCATGAATAATAATATGTACTTTCAGTCATCCCATAAGTATAAGTCTTATCAATGGATTTAGAGGCGCTTGAACTAAGTTCCATACATTTCTGCTCATTCTTTTTAGTTTTACGTCTATTCAATTGTTTTCTGGTTGGTAAGAATGGTTTGTCTGGATTATGCTTAGGTATTCGTTAAATTTTCACACAAAAGTTTCACACAAGATACTGTTGTTTTCAAATGAATTTCCCTTGGAATTACACTCAAAGTGTTGTGTTCTCTCACTTAATTTATTCGGTACCGTACCGCTGTAATAGGATGCCGAATACAAATTTACGTGTGCCTAGAGGTTTGAATGTAATTTTTGAGGAGTAATACATACAGGACGACATTAGATTAGCATTATATTTGGAGATACGTATATTATCCCTCGATCCCTTGATCAGAGACAAAGCGTAAATAAGTAGTTTACTTCGTTCATGTAGAATCTGATCGTAATCATAGTAGAATCAAATTCTACTATGTCGTAATGCTCCTTCATTATGTAACATCTATATTATGATATGATCGGATTTCACGAAAAAATGCCTTCAGTATAATACACTCGTAATTCGATTAAAATGAATAATGTAAAAGCGGGCGTTGTGGGAGGATCATTATGTTACACACATAAAATACTGATCTGTGAAATCTTTGAATTTCTATACTGATACAAACTTACTTGTTGTTTTTTAGAAGCTTTTTATTTATTTCGGTTGGAATCCTGCAACTTAATTTTGAAGCAGATATCTTCAACCGATTGAGTTGAAATTTTGTGTACACGTTTAGTTTGGAAGATAATGCATGTGTGATGTCATTCTAAATCCAACATGGCGGAACACCCAAAATGGCGGACAAGTTATTTTTTAGGGTTCCGTACCCAAAGGGTGAAAACGGGACCCTATTACTAAGACTCCGCTGTCCGTCTGTCTGTCTGTCTGTCTGTTACCAGGCTGTATCTCATGAACCGTAACAGCTAGACAGTTGAAATTTTTACAGATGATGTATTTATGTTGCCGCTATAACAACAAATACTAAAAACAGAATAAAATAAATATTTAAGGGGGGCTCCCATACAACAAACGTGATTTTTTTTCCGTTTTTTGCTCGATATTAATAACGACTGCAGGTAGACAGTTGAAATTTTCACAGATGATGTATTTCTATTGCTGCTATAACAACAAATACTAAAACAGAATAAAATAAATATTTAAGCGGGGCTCCCATACAACAAACGTGTTTTTTTTCCGTTTTTTGGTACGGAACCCTTCGTGCGTGAGTCCGACTCGCACTTGGCCGGTTTTTTTAATGCACTCCTACAATATGGGTATCAAATGAAAGGGCTTGCTGAGAATAACTATAGCAAAAAAATATAGTGACGTCACTCTAAATGCAATACGGCGGACAAAAGTGCAGTCGGCAAAAGCTTGTTCCAAAAATATTTTTATGACAGAAACTTATTATTAGACTAGCTATAAATTAATCATAGTATTATCATTTTTAGGGGTTATAAAAAAACTAAAATTAAATCCTAAATAATCTAAGAATTAATGAAACTTTTGTTTTCAGACAAAAGATATAAGTAGGTACAAACTTATTTATTTACTTCGCAAATCGAGTTTAATTCAAAGATTTAATTTGTTGGCAAAGATTTTCTGTGTTCATTAAAACATAGCTTTTACGGGTCAATGAATATTTGAAAGTCCGCTACTATAAACATTTTCCTGTTTATTAAGTAAACATAATGAATAGGATTCCTTTTAAATTGAGCCCTTAAATATTTATAATTTTTGGTAAACATATTTTTTTATTCAGGGTTATTGCGAAGACTTTCGATTTTTTTGTTTCTTAACATTCTTGTCTACAGGGTGTTTGGTAAAAGCCTTATAAAGCCGAATATGGTGGATAGGGACCATCAAACTGAACAACTTTTACTATGGGACCAAATCTGAAATCGCGAAAAAAAAATCAGCTGTTTCATACATTTTTATATTTTCGATATTAATTTTTGTATGAAACAGCTGTTTTTTTTTTTTCTTGATTTCAGAGTTGGTCCCATAGTAAAAGTTGTTCAGTTTGATGGTCCCTATCCACCATATTCGGCTTTATAAGGCTATTACCAAACACCTTGTATATTATTTAACATATTTATTAGTGTATGTCATGACACTTTTGCAATGATGGAACAAAATGTTCAATCCCTAAGCCCTTTGCGAGGCCAAGGGTAGACCGGGCGTAATAGACACGCAGCCGCTCACGTACTGAAACTTGCGCGTTACGCATAAGAAATGAGTAAAGTTTTACGATACGGCTTGCGGATTTTATACCTTTCCGTTTAAAGAGGATCCAATATGTGATATTTGATAATAATAATGAATTTTCATATTCATAAGAAAATACGGGAGCAGCGCGTTTGGAATATCTAACAATGTTTTGAAAAACATGATCTTATTTTTTTCACTCAGAAAACATAATTTGTATGTCTAGTCATCGTATGCACGACCGAAATCATTATGCCAAACTATTATTAGTATATTGTATAGGTATGCGCTTCATTCTATTTGGCGGCTATGGAGTTAGCCACTATGCGCGTAGTTGTGCACTTTCCTCTCTCATCCACTTATACAGCGAAATTGTGTGTTCTAACTTCTAACCAGGGATTGAAATACCGTTAAAAAAAATAACGATAAATAAATAACGTCAAAAATATCGTTAAAACATTTTATCGGTCAAGGTCAATTTACCGGTAAAATTATCGCTAAAAAATAACGTTATTAATTGGAATAACGTTAGTTTTAAAGTTTAACGGTAAAAAACTTATGAAATAACGTTAAAATTTACGTTATTTACTGAAATAACGTTAATTTTAATGTGACGTTATCTAAATTAACGTTATTTATTGACATAACGTTAATTTTAAAATTAACGCAATAAAAGTAAAACATGACGTTACATTTAAAAATAACGTTATCATTCCCTGGTTCTAACTGAGCATCGTCTCGCGCGATGTTTCGAGCCGTTAATAAGATTGAAACGTGTTGTACCTTCCGTAGAAGTTGGAAGGCGCTGATTTAGTGATAACTCATGCAGTATTGTTTTTCCCCTCTTATTTTTAAAGTCCAATTAATCGTCACTTAAAGAAAATGCTTATAGATCGACGTGGTAACACTACATGAAAATATTGCTCACATAAAAACTGTGCCAATGTATGTTCCTAATGGCGTTATGAGAAAGGCCTCTCCATTCCACAAGGTAGCAACCTAACAACCTGACATTACTTTTGTTTGCCTTCGATTTGGCCAACACTGCTAGGGTTCCCAACCATACTGTTAAAAACAGTATTATTCTGTTTTCACTACATTATACTTTTTACTGTTGAACAAAAATAAAGTATACAAAACACTGTTAGGCTGGCCCCAGACCTACCGGTTTCATTTCTTTGCTTTGCTGTTCTACTATGGACCGCCGGCCAAGAGGCTCATTTTCAATTTATCGCATATTTTGACCAGACCACATTGGCAAGATAGCCATTAGTTTGGTGTTATCAAATATCGTCGTCTGGGTTGCGATGCGAAGTTTTAGTTTTCAAAAAAAACTGCTGTTTCATACAAAAATTAATAACGAAATTATCAAAATGTAAGAAATAGTTCATTTTTTTTCGCGATTTCAGATTTAGTCCCATAGTAAAAGTTGTTCAGTTTTATTATGGTCCCTATCTACCATATTCAGCTTTATATATAAGGCTTTACCAAACATCTTGTATAAATAAGCGATCGATTTATTTTTTTAAGCTTCCTACTTCGCAATCCAGGCGATGATATTTGATAACACCAAGCTAATGGCTATCTTGCCAATTTGGTGTAGTCCCAAAATGCGATAGATTGAAAATTACCCTGGTTGGCCGGCGGTCTTTCAAGCAAGGTAGCACAGCAAAGCAAAGAAATGAAACCGGTAGGTCTGGGGCCAGCCTTATCAGCATCACTGGTAGTAAGGAGGAAATAATGTTCAATTTTCTAAAATGCGGTTTATTTTTCTTCTCAGACGTAAACCATGGAATATACCAAACATACTTTTTTATGCACAACGGGATAGTGCTTGGCCTTCACCTCACCTGATGTTAAGTGGCGATAAGGCCGAAGGTGGAGGCACACTACACCCGGAATACTCATCACTGAAGAACTGGTGGCTAATTGTCTAATTTCAAAATCTATCGCAGTCGCTTTCATTTGACAGATGGATGTGATACATTGCTACATTTCTTTAATAAGTTTTTATTTGTGACAAAAGTAAGTATCAATGTATTACACTCTGAAGGTGATAGCGATAGATTTTGATATTAGACAATAGATAGCCTGGCTATCTTACCTCTAACTGCCGGAACACAATAATGTTTAAATTGTTGTTATGGCGTCAGACTTAGTTAAGATGGTGGTAGCTAGCCAGGCGGACTTGAAATAAGCCAAACCACTAACCAAAACAAGCATACTTTATTTCTTGTAAAAAAAAGTTGGCAACCCTAAACACTGCCTTCAAGGGCGATTCCACGTTATTTATTTAGGCCACTCGGCTGCCCGTGCCCGTATCATGCTACAGCTACCTACCGTATAATAAAAGTTGTATTGAATCTGTGACCAACACATAAATGTATTTTCATTGTGGTAGTTCGGAGAATGTAATAAGATTCTGAAAAAGATATTTTGTTTACATACGTACTTACTACCTCCTATTCTCCTATATACATATCACAAACTCGTTCGGCGTTGCTTGGAATCAGATGTAGGTAAACATGAATGGAAATAGGGATGTACCTAGGTACCTATTAAAATTATAATAAGGGTATTGTATTTATAATATAATGAGGGTTAAATAAAACTGAAACCATTATCATTACCTCCGTAGTATTTAAAATATAAGGTGGTATTAACAAAGATTTAAGGTATCAAATGATGTGTTGTTACTTAAACAGGTGATGGTGTTACTGAACAACTTTCTGCAAGGAACATAGGTCGAAAAATTTTTGTTTTACCCTTTCCATAGTAGGTCGCAGCTGACCATTACATTTTGTGTGGGAGTATGTTTTTTTTTGTTTTCCGGCCTATGTTCATTGGAGAAAGTTTTTCAGTTTAAGCAATAGCACCTTGTTTCCACATGTTTGCACATAATTTACTCCATGATTTTCAACTCAAAATAATATTAAATTTTCGGGTCCCTAATTAACCAGTGTAATGTTATCTTTCCCATACTTTGCCGAAGGCACCCCCTTTGTTTCTATGACGGGAGCCGTCAGCGAACACAAAGAGATACCTCTCCCTCCCACGCTGGAAAGTTTGTTTGCAGATAATGGGCGAGCGAGAAGGTATGGTAGGCTCAGACCAAATAAAAAAAGTTCTGAGATGGTAGGTATGATTATAAAACTCTTGCTAAGCAAAAAAATTTTAATGTGCGCTCACAAGTTTTTACCGGACTTCGACCCGAAACTGGATTTGTACCACAGAATAGTTATATGTATAATAGTACTACTTGTTTGTACTATTATGCATTCTGTGACCGTACCAAAACCGGTCCGAATCCGGAGTGGATCCGGACCGAATCAGGAGTGGATCCGGAGAGACTGAATCCGGAGCGGAGACAAACCGGAGTGTAACTTTTGTCACAGATGAATTTAATGTTCTTGGTGCAAGTGGTAAAAAGCACGCCTCACTTTTTTTATTCGTATTTGTTACTATGGTAACGAGTTGTTACTATAGCAACTTGGCTATGCTGTATTAGAGCGGTGTCTCGGTTTTGCTCCAGTCAGGATCCGCTCCGGATTCTGTTTCGACCCGGTTCAGTTTTGTTCCGGTTTCGGCGATCTTTGGTGCCATGTACACACTCGCTCACTTTGCCATTATCTTACAAACATAGCTTAATGCCAATAACGCCTTTACATTTTGTTCAAAATAATATTATTTATTATGACTTGCTTTGCTTGTGTGTTAGGGACAGTTGGGTATTGGTTGTCTCTGTTACTTGTATGAGGAATATGAGGATATCATGCAACAGAGACATCTACATTTCTACAATAATTATGTATGAATAGTAAGTACTATTATAGTATATTCTGTGGTATGGGAGTACTAGGTATTATATATTCTGTGGTATGGGTAAGGTCACGTGATCACATCGTATTAGCATAGTATAATAATGAGTAAGTACTATGGGCAACAGCGACGCTTAACCAGTTTGCAACAAAATTCGTGTGCGGGCGTATCGCCCCTACACGAACTAAACGTATGGTTGTGACAGCGCGGCGTGCAAGCGATTTTGCGAGACTTGCGTACTGCGTAGTATTAGCGTTGCTTGTCTGGAACGTGCGGCTATGGCTATACCCACAATTTTCGTGTGAAAGTGATAAAATTAACTAAAATTAACTCAATGAATTAACTTTAGAATTTTCTTATCCTGATACTTACTATATTTTTCTGAGTTAATAGCTTACCTTTACTATAATACCTAATAGGTACCAACCTACTTACTTACATACCAAACCAAATACCAAACCAATCGTTTAGCTGTTTTGTAGAGTCGAAAGCTGCTGTCGGAAACGAATTCCTGTCTCAGTGAACGTCGGTGTTCGCATAGCTTGCGAAATATCGTTGGACAGTTTAATTAAGTATCAATGTACTAACTTTCAATTGCGGCTATCTCCGTATATTTAACACAAATGTTTTTGAATAAAGAGAGTTTGAAATTTGACATGATCATACCCCTCTTTTCCTGTGTACCCTTGATGGTACAGTAGAAGCTTAGATAAAAAAGAGTGGAAGATTAATTTTAACCGGTGTAGGATTATACATGTTTTCGTAATTTAATAGGGCAATATCATACAATAGAAACGTGAACGTTGTGTAGTCAAAAAAGTTAAAAGTCAAAATTATTTTAATAAACACTCATATATCGCCCTTCATCACCCCCTTATTTTCCCCTAATCCTCTACCAAACGTTCCAGACTTTTTTAACTTATATGAAGAACGGGCGCAAGAAACTTATCAGTTTTAACAGAAATAAGTACAACGATATTTACAAACTTAAATAAGTATATTGTCTCCACAACATCATGGTTATTGGCAACAAAGTACTTATACCACAGAATACATAATAGTGCTTATACTAGCAAGGTTTGTAATAAATATAAGATTATTGTCTACTTTATGGGCGTCTTCGTCACAGTAGAAAGATACTGGGATACGGTTGAGATTGAAAATTCTGGAAAAGAAACTACTTAACCAAAACATTCTTGGATTGGATTGGACACTTATTCGATTGGTTTCTCCTCGATTTCAGTATAGATAAAAGTAGGTAGGTAGATAGATTCTTAAAGTGGATAGACTCAATATGGTATCGAATATGTCACTGTCCCGAAACTTCCGAACCCGACATTATTCTGGAAAATACTCGGTGTGCCCGGCCGGCGAGAACTCCAAAAATGTACGATGTTTTTGTCAGATGAAAACAAAATATTGAAACGATGCCCGCTATGACGATACAATCTTTGTTTTCCTTTAAGGAAATAGAATTTTCTTCGATAAAATTGTTTGTCTTACAGACAGCATCTAAATAATTTGAGCAATCAGAACAGTTGAACAATCTGCATCACTGCTGTTGTGTAGTACAACACAGTATCTGCTGGTCATAACATTTCTGTCGATAGATTATCTTCTGTTCTTGCTAAGAACAAAAAGTGAATTGTAGTGTCACTTATAATAAGACTCTTCTACGAAATTTTCTTCTTGTCAGTTAACTTCCTACCTGAATAAACATTATAACAAGATTATTACCTATAGATAGCGTATAGTATAAAAGCTTTACGCAGCGTGTTCCAAATTGGGTACGTCATATGTCAGATTAAAATTACGTCTGTCTCTGTGGAATAGAAGCGCCGAATAAGTCCCTTTTCAGCTAAAATATTGGCGTTTTGATGAACGCAAAGATTACCCTCCTAGAATGGTTAGTAAGTAAGAAATTTTATATTTTGCTTTGCTATAAAATACCTACTTTTGATATATTTCCTAGATCCTGACCCTGACCTAAGTCCCCACTGAAAATACGGGTAGCGAATAGCTAAGATTACTCTATGGATGACTTAGTAGAAACTTGACAGTTTTAAGAAAATGGGAAATAGCTGCTAATAGTTTCGTACTATAATTCGTGAACAGCTAGTTAGGAATTTTGAGTGCCGCCGAGGGGGTTGACAGGGTCATTAAGAAAAGTTAGAACTTGCTTGAGCTTTTTGTTTCCAAATCTTTTGCCGAATTTGAAAAAATGTAGTGTAAAGATGCCTTAATGAGTTTCTTTTTAAGACACAAAAATAAATTATGAAAACAAAGTATTTCTTCTTTTCAAAGTCATGGACTTATCAAACCACCCTCGTATTTAATTACTTACTACTTAAACTGCTGAACATCGCAAAGGTCAAAGTAAAGAAAATAGTTTTTAATCAAAAGCTTCTCTCGGCTCTCTGGCTCTGAAGTAGAGCTTTGTTTTGCTTTTCATTAAAATGCTTTCCTTTGAAGGTAGTGTAAAACAGAAGCGTGAAGCGAATTTAAATAGAGAGGCAAAGTCAACTGAAAATCGTAATTGAAGACTCAAGTTTTAGTTATTCAAGTTAGCTAGTTATTTCGACACACGTACTTTTTTATCAAAATTAAATCTAACAAATTGTGTGTCCGTCAAATGAGTTTGTTCATATCATGTCGCCCATTGCAGCATTTTTCTGTTCCAATTTGCAATTAAATAATATGTCATGTCTGTCCTTCAATCTTTTCTAAAGACTGTAACTGCTGTAATATGGAGCTTCAGATTTCCAAGTGAAGTGCTAGTAAGTGTCATTGCCTGACCATCTAATCGTAGGACCCGACTTCAGTCATAGTGTAATGAAGATCAAAACTTGCCAGACGGACGATATAGGAATGTTTGTAACTCCTTGTAATGTAACTATAGTAATTTACCATTCTCAGCTCCGAGATATTTCATCCACCCAGTGCTTTAGTTTCGCGTAGTTATTATGCATACCAGATCCTCCATAACTTTTGGATAGCTACCTACTTCACATAGCTTTGACAGATACCTTGTTAAAGTTATGCCATTGTATATTATGAACTCGTTTGGCTATCCCGCCTGCTTTGTAAAAGGTCAACTCTTGGAATGTTATACTTTCAGTTGGCAGTCTTTGTGTATTGTCGGTCCAGAATAAAGCTATTTTGGAGATAATTGACTCAATTATTTGGACTTCATCATAATTTGTAGTTTTAACATGAATATTGGCTTAAATATTTTTTACTACAATATTGTATCTATTGTTACAGTTGGAGAATGTGCAAATGCTGGACAAGTACAACCTACGGAACCCTTCTAAGGGTACCCTATATTTCGCCACAACACATCTCATATTTGTGGACCATGAAATGAGGAAGGAAACCTGGGTACGTATGACTACCACATACATACTAACTTATAAGATTTCTAAAAGCTGTATTGTTTGCCGTTGTTGCTACAAGCTAAGCAAAGACCAACGCTAATTGGACTTGTCGAGTTAGTTTGAGAGTTTCGATTATTGCAATGTTTTTTGGCCATTTTCTCTGGCAGAGGTTTTTCACAAAGTCAGGAGCTCAACAAAAAGCGACGTTTTCAACGTCAATGTTGGAACAACATCACAAAGTCTAAAAAGGTTTTTGCTAAAATACCTATATTTGGATTACGTGATAAATTGTGCTTAGTCACGCGAAGTACATTTGCGGAGACAAGGGTATATGGATAAACTACGTTGGGTGTTACTGTGCTCTACGCCTGGGAAATTGTATTTGTCTTATGGGATTTCTAATGTTTTGTGTTTATCAAAGAGCGACGGAGTGTTATGTGTCTTGCATTAAGATATAAACTGATCTCATGTGTGTTCACTGTAACTAAATCGAGTAACGTTTAGATTCTTGTGATCGGATTTCGAGCTAAGGACGTATTGTAAATAAGACTTCTGAGGAAAACCTTACGAAAAAGATAAAAATAGTTTTAATAGGCAATCATTTGTTACGCGACTAGATATGACGCGGATCGTACGATTGCATTGGATTTAAAGAAGTCTATTGAGTTTCGAATAGTCTTTATAAATCTAAAAACGGTAAATACCGCTGTTCTCAGTAGTCTTACCGAGTAGTTTTTCCAGTACTATTGGGAGTTTCCTTCCCTCGAACTTCATGAAAAATACAGAAGATGACGTCTACTTACCTTTTTTCAATACTCAAGTAATTTTCTAAAGAGTCGCTAGAGGTGGAATAATCGTTCGATTTAATATTTTAATATAAAATACAGAAAACAACGTAAGCTGTGCTAGTAATAACACGGAGTGAAGTTTATTTATAACCGGATAAAGCCCTCGGGTTTGTCGCATAATTTATGCCCATCGCTCCACGGGATCGACCCCCGTTTTTATTTGATACAGAGAATTTGTTGCCTGTCCAGCTCTCCTCACAAATGGTCACAAATAACTCGTTTGTGGCGTGCACAATTTCGTTCAATCGGTTTTTTTCGCCGTACGGAAGTACGAGTAGAGCAATGATAACTGAATTCTTCTGAGAGTAGATATAGAATTTAAGCCTCTCTACTTTTAAATTATGTTAACATCTTATTGGATACCTTACTACGACGATTATAGAACTGTCAGAGACACTTTATTGTAAACAAAAGGAGTCTGTGTACAGTAAAGGTATGATTCCGATCTCGGCAGCAAGCAGCGGTGTTGCCGCAGCAGTGCTGCCGCAGCACTACTGGTCCCCATACATTCTCTATAGGTTTATATGAGAGTACATTCCGAGCTCGGCAGCACTGCTGCGCGGCAGTGCTGCCGAGATCGGAATCATACCTTAAGTGTTAAATAGAGAGAGACAGCCAAAATATCTATAAAATATTTGCAAAAAAATTTCTCGCTCTTTAAATACTTCGATCATCTAAACCTGTGGATGCAGCACGTCATACAATAACAAAGCTAAAATGTGGCACATGCGTTGAATATAACCATATTATGCTTTGACTGGCTCTGTCCATACATTGCTGCTGACACTTAAGTCCTTTTTTTCTATAGTCATAGATGAACAAAGTCTATATACTATAATTATTTCTCCAGATACTTCTAATGCACATATCGACAGTAGAGCGACTCCCAATAACGACGACCGGGTCGCCTCTGCTCGTGCGCACCAAAACATTCCAGTCGGTCTTCTTCGTTATCCCTCGGGAGCGGGACTGCCACGAGATGCATCAGACTCTTCTACGGCTCAGCCAACCTGGTAAGAACGTTACTTACATCTATTTCCATGCTTTCTCACGTTAAAGTTACCTTTTGCGTCAAATAAAGTGATACATCTGACGCAAAATTGAGTAGTAAGTTATGCCCATCGAAGAAATTATAAGGGCTAATTTCAAAAGAACGAAATTAAAGGCATTGAATGTGACTTTTTGAGTAATACCACAGTTAATAGAATACTAGGTCGTACTAAAGATTGTAGAAGTTAAGATGACATGAATCAATAAATTATGTGTGTTTATTTTGCAGTCCATATCGACGAATTATACTGTTTCCACTACAAGCAAACTCCAGACGACTTGCCTAAAACAGCAGGTTGGAATTTCTTCGATATACAAACTGAGTTTCAAAGGATGAACGTACCTAACGAACAGTGGGTGCTCTGTAATGCTAATAAGGACTATGAGGTAAAATTATAGATTAGATTTCTGTTATAAAATGTTATTTTCTAAAATCTTTACAATCAAATAATACGATCTCAAAAACGTAAATTTGGAAATATATGTCAATTACTGAGCTATCGTCACCAATGAAATGATTGCTCTCTGATCAGCATTGTCCTTTACAATTAAACTTTTAGATTTTTGCATTCACAATGCTATTTTTATATTAAGATGAATAAATAATGAAAAATATTAGAAAAAATCGGCTCACCCGTAGCTTAATCCGTCCCGTCTAAGTTGCTACGGGTGAGCCGATTTTTTCTAATATTTTTCATTATTTATTCATCTTTACAATTAACATTAGGTGGACCACAGGGCTCTTTCTTGGGACCCATATTTTTCTTCTAAAATGTTTCTTCCTCTTTTAGTTATGTGATACCTATCCCAGTGAGATATACGTGCCCGCGAAAGCGACCACTGCTATATTATTGGGCAGCGCGAGCTTCAGATCTCGAGGGCGACTGCCCGCGCTAGCATATCTCCACCACAATAAAGCGGCTATAGCAAGATGCAGCCAACCGCTCAGTGGATTTTCGGCAAGGTATGACTCGGTAACAGAATTATCATAATGCGGCATTAAATTGAGTGTTTCTTTATCAATATCTTTAATCCCTTTTCCAACAGATGTATGGAAGACGAACAAATGCTAGACCTTATCAGGCGAGCAAATCCTAATTGCGGGTATATGTATGTTGTCGATACACGGCCAAGGGTATGTTGCATTATTGCTATAAGTTATATCAAATATTGCAACTGCAAAATATGCATGTTATTTTTACCTGTTATTTTCAGATAAATGCTATGGTAAATCGTGCGGCTGGCAAGGGATATGAGAATGAAGCATTCTACGAAAATATTAAGTTCCAGTTTTCGGGCATTGGCAATATTCACGTCATGCGAAAGAGTCTTCAGAAACTTGTTGAAAGTGAGAATCTAATAAGAGTAGTCATTTATTAAAATAATGGAAATGCCTAACCAAATTTCTCAAATAATATTCTTGGAATTGTGTTGTTTCCAGCTTGTGAACAGAACACGCCTAGCATGTCGTCTTTCCTTAGTGGTTTGGAGTCGTCTGGCTGGTTGAAACACATCAAGTAAGTGTCAGTGATTCTAGATTAACGTTTCTCTTAGTCACAGAATACAATATGGTATATTGATGGGTTGACTTAAACGTTGACAGGTCCATATTGGACACATCGTGGTGGATAGCGTGCGCGGTAGCGGGCGGCGCGAGCGTGTGCGTGCACTGTAGCGATGGTTGGGACCGCACGGCGCAGGTGTGCTCGCTGGCCGCGCTATGCCTCGAGCCGCACTACCGCACCATCAACGGGTTCCAGGTGCCGTGTCACACACCCCACACTTTCATACAGACACGGCGCGAGCGAGTGCATGCACTGCGGCGACGGCTGGGACCGCACGGCGCAGGTGTGCTCGCTGGCCGTGCTGTGCCTCGAGCCGCACTACCGCACCATCAACGGGTTCCAGGTGCCGTGTCACACACCCCACACTTTCATACAGACACGGCGCGAGCGAGTGCATGCACTCCGGCGACGGCTGGGACCGCACGGCGCAGGTGTGCTCGCTGGCCGTGCTGTGCCTCGAGCCGCACTACCGCACCATCAACGGGTTCCAGGTGCAGCTTCACACACCACACACCTCCATAAAGATACGGCGCAAGCGAGTGCATGCACTGCAGCGACGGCTGGGACCGCACGGCGCAGGTATGCTCGCTGGCCGCGCTATGCCTCAAGCCGCACTACCGCACCATCAACGGGTTCCAGGTGCCGTGTCACACACCCCACACTTTCATACAGACACGGCGCGAGCGAGTGCATGCACTGCGGCGACGGCTGGGACCGCACGGCGCAGGTGTGCTCGCTGGCCGTGCTGTGCCTCGAGCCGCACTACCGCACCATCAACGGGTTCCAGGTGCCGTGTCACACACCCCACACTTTCATACAGACACGGCGCGAGTGAGTGCATGCACGGCAGTGACGGCTGGGACCGCACGGCGCGGGTGTACTCACTGGCCGCGCTGTGCCTCGAGCCATACTACCTACAACACCATCAACCGGTACCCGGTGCCGCGTCACACTCCACACCTCTATACAGACACGGCGCAAGCGTGTGCGTGCATTGCAGCAACGGCTGGGACCGCACGCCGCAGGTGTGCTCGCTGGCCGCGCTGTGCCTCGAGCCGCACTACCGCACCATCAACACTCGCTCAAATCTCATAACATGTTATTATAATAGAGTTTTAAACACCTTTTTAATTTAGACACTGTTTAGATGTGATGCTGTCACTCTGACAATATTGTTTGAAAGAGACAGCATCATATTAAAACTGTGTCTAAGTTAAACAGGTGTTTAAAAATCTTTTGTAATAACACCGATTGTTTTGCTGTTTTGGAAAACATTTGAAATTAGTTTTTTTTTGAAACCGTAGATATTACATCTATATCTTTAATAATAGTAATAATTTCTTCATTGTTTTGTGTGTGTTTTAACTATAGAACAAACAATTTCAACTACCTTTTATCATGTAGGTAGATAGTTAACCAACTATTATTTAATGACACCAGGCGCTGATCGAAAAGGACTGGCTGTCATTCGGCCACAAGTTCACAGCCCGGTGCGGGCACATCGCGTGCGACGGCCGCGAGAGGTCGCCCGTGTTCACGCAGCTCCTGGACTGCACGTGGCAGCTGCTGCGGCAACGACCCGAGGTAAGAATTATATGCCTGCATTAATCCACTAAAGTAGACAATCTTCTGGAGTACATCCGAATCAAGTCAAAAAACCGTTGGACCCTCAGAGTACTGAGGGTCCAACGGTTGTAGTCTCACCACAATGTGAACTTCAACTCATTCGTGGTGAGGGTATCGACCGAATATCTAAAGACCTTTATGAATGAAGATTTTTGGCCGAAGGGTGTCCTGTTCCGTCGATTCCGCGGCCGGTTACCGGACACTCCGTTGCGCAAAACTTCGCCGCCACTATGTGATAAAGTGTAATATATAAGATTGTTATGTATGTTACTCTGTAAGGTATTTATTGTATGGGCCAATGATGCCTGAAATACATTGTTAAATAAAAAAAGTACTAGCATAAAAATAAATAAAACTTGTATTTATTGTTATGGTACTAGCTAGGCTACTCGCGATTTCATCCGCGTGGACTCGTAAAGAACTGGCTGGAATAAAAGTAGCCTAACTATGTTTATCTAGGTTCTAATTTGTCTATCAACCAAATTTCATCCAAACCCGTTCAGCCGTTTAGATGTGAAGAGGCAACAAACGCACAGTTTCGCATAGTTATAGTATATTATTACGATAACCTAGTGGGTCGATTGAAAAAAGGGATTGAAAATGGCGACGCTTCTATTTGAGTCTCACTTACACAAAACCTACCTACACGCTCACCTAAAGCTTATCACAAGCCGGTATTTTCAATCCCTTTCTTTAAAGTATCAAGGTATATGGTTGTGAGATTTGCCAAGTTCCCTAAGTCAAGTCCCAACTAAAACTAAGTAGGTATATTTTTCTATTATACGGAAAAAAAAAATAATCGAAACTAAATTCTAATCAGTTGACCTAAAAAAATCTGATCCCAGCGCGGCCGCACTTTCATTTCAAATATTTTTAATAATCACTTAACGCATTATTGGCCAGGCGTTCCAGTTCAACGAGCGGTTTTTGCTGACGCTACACGAGCATGTCCACGCGTGTCAGTACGGCACCTTCGTCGGGAATTGTCAGAAAGACCGCAGGGATCTCAGGTAATTGGATATTTTTTTGTTATAGATTTGTAGCACAGAATAAATAAATAGCACTTAATACAGCGTGAAATTTTAAACTTTTAGTTCCTGTAGTGTTGGTAGTGAAAAAAGCTAAGTTCGCGTTGAGCAAAACCACAATTAATTATCTGTCAAGTGTATGCAAGCTGTGTAGGTACACGTAGGGTTACCAGGTGACAGGAATTTTCCTGACATGTCAGGAATTTAAGGCCTCTGTCAGGAAAACAGGGAAAAACTAGTTGTCAGGAATTTTTGATATCCCAAAAAGTGTATGATTTTTTAATCATTTTGGTGAGAAAAACATATCGAACGTCAACTAAATCAAGAATGTAGATGTACCTAAGTGACAAAGTGTCAGGAATTTTTCTGAAAAGTCAGGTAAAATGTCAGAAAATTCCATTATTAGATCTGGTAACCCTATGTACACGGTAATTATTCTTATAATGTCGTTATGTCGCCTCGGCCTTAATAAATGATTTTATTTTCTTTTAGATTGTCAGAACGAACATTCTCGCTATGGGGCTACATGGCAAACCATCTGAACGAGTACAAAAATCCACTTTATAACCCAAAGGCACACCCTGATGTTTTGAAACCAGACTTGAATGCGCAAAGCATAAGGTAGGTAATTTTCATGTATATTTATTATAATAACGTGTCACATTCCCTGAAGTGTAAGGACTGTAAAAGACTGGACCGTTTGTCACAAAATAATAACCATCGAAAGATTTGCTTTTAAACAAGAGTTATGTCTTTTTTAGCAATTTCAAGTCTACTATCTTTTTATATTTTTGACCCGTTTTGGAATGCAGCAATATGTCAAGCGTTTTTAGGCTGTGCAACCTTTCTTTTCTTCTGATTTAGGTGTTGTTGATTCTGATTCTGTCACGTGCGTGACTCCGTGCAAAATGCATTGTTTGTGTTGTTATCGTTGTGATGAACGTATTTTATTAAAGTCGCAGTCATCTGTTCATAATAATGGAAACCTTAAATTGTGTTGTGTTCAGTTTGTCGTTGTCGCGCCTAGTGAAACCTGAACAAGCGCCTCACAAGTTAGGTCAGATCGGCTATGTTTATAAAGATGAAAAATTTTGGAACAATTTTCAAAAAGCAAGTCGTTTTTGTTGGTCCAGGAGTAAGTTTGGTATATACGTATGTGGGTTCTCTGCCTTTTCGCCGAAAATTCTTTGGCCGATTATCACTTCCCAACTAACGTTACGCAGAATATTATTTCGCCGAATAATCATTTGCCAACTTATAATATTTTTTTATTTCCCAACCTCACAGTTACCAACTGTACGTTTGGTCTATTTTTTATAATTTTCCAAAATGCCAACATTCAAGTAGCAGAATGTTTTAGTTAGCGTAATAAATCATTTATAGGCCGACCGGTTAAATGAGTCCTCTCCTGCGGGGCACAGGGGCGCGGGGGGACGCGACAACGGAGAGCGCGAGGGGTGCGGGCGGCGGGCTATACACAAGAGGCGAAATGTGCACTGGACAGTTCTGAAGATATGTGACGTCATAGTGGTTAACGGTGAACAAGTGGTGATTTTTTTATTAGAAAATTAATTGATGACTACAAAATTTGAACGCAACCAACTACGACTGTGTAGATAACATAAATAAAATATTGGGTAATAAACTTATGTACAATTTATTATATGCAAGATTAAAGAAACAAAAAATTGGGAATCGTTAGTTGTCAAAGTGAAACATTAGCGAAACGTTGGTTGGCAAGTGAAATTCGGTCAAAAATTGTTCGGCGAAAAGGCAGGATACCATATATGTGATATTTGATCGTACTTGACGTCAGGTTTTGGCGCGGTATGTACTGTCGGCACGAGCACGGAGTCCACCCGCGCGAGCCGCTAGCCGACATGCTGCCGGCCTCCGTGGAGCACGCCACGGCGCTCGACCACCACGTCAACTACCTCGCCAAGGTACCGTGTGTGTGTACACGCGTGTGTGTACACGTGCAGACTAGAGCCGCTAGCCGACATGCTGCCGGCCTCCGTGGAGCACGCCACGGCGCTCGACCACCACGTCAACTACCTCGCCAAGGTACCGTGTGTGTGTACACGCGTGTGTGTACACGTGCAGACTAGAGCCGCTAGCCGACATGCTGCCGGCCTCCGTGGAGCACGCCACGGCGCTCGACCACCACGTCAACTACCTCGCCAAGGTACCGTGTGTGTGTACACGTGCAGACTAGAGCCGCTAGCCGACATGCTGCCGGCCTCCGTGGAGCACGCCACGGCGCTCGACCACCACGTCAACTACCTCGCCAAGGTACCGTGTGTGTGTACACGCGTGTGTGTACACGTGCAGACTAGAGCCGCTAGCCGACATGCTGCCGGCCTCCGTGGAGCACGCCACGGCGCTCGACCACCACGTCAACTACCTCGCCAAGGTACCGTGTGTGTGTACACGCGTGTGTGTACACGTGCAGACTAGAGCCGCTAGCCGACATGCTGCCGGCCTCCGTGGAGCACGCCACGGCGCTCGACCACCACGTCAACTACCTCGCCAAGGTACCGTGTGTGTGTACACGTGCAGACTAGAGCCGCTAGCCGACATGCTGCCGGCCTCCGTGGAGCACGCCACGGCGCTCGACCACCACGTCAACTACCTCGCCAAGGTACCGTGTGTGTGTACACGCGTGTGTGTACACGTGCAGACTAGAGCCGCTAGCCGACATGCTGCCGGCCTCCGTGGAGCACGCCACGGCGCTCGACCACCACGTCAACTACCTCGCCACTACTGTGTGTGTGTACAATCGACCACACCGCCGCTTTACCACTATTTATAAACCATTCAACGTTGAGAGCTATCTTGAGATCATACTCGAGATGCTGTTCTAATTAATAGATCATACTTAAGTGCAGGTTTAAGTTCGTGGTATCAACTGAGATCACTCATATTAATAAACAAAACTCTGCACTTGAGATCACTCTTGAGATGATGATTGAGAGCGTGTTCGCCAAGTGCTGCAAAACCGTGACTTGAGAGCGTGCTCGCGAGGGATAGTTATTTTATTTTGATCTGCTACGTATGTGTTTGTACCTATGTACGTGGATAAAAAAATATAACAAAGGAAGTTAATCATTATGATGATATTGATTACGAAATTACATAAATTACGAAATGTAAAATAGTAATAATAAACAACAATTACAATATCCCGCCAATTTTTTCCGTTTTTTTGTTCATTTTTCGCATATGCGGAGGGCGCGTTCCGAATCACGCTAACAACGCCATACGCCCGGTCCGATTATATGTATTCTTCTCATGAAAGTTGAACTGACGTAATAAAATAAAGTGATACTTTATTTATCTTTTAATTTTTCAATGCCCACGTGGCATGAGAGTACAAATTTATAAAATTATTATATTTTGTAGTTTGAGCTAATTATTCTACACAACTTAAACGAAACGTCAATCATTCAATCTCAACTCAAAAATGTAATTTTGCTATTAAAAAAACCAACGTGAAATTAAGATCCTGCTCTTAAGATCGATCTTAAGAGCTGAGATCGATCTCATTTAATACACTCTTGATATCTGACTATTAATTAATAACCAACTTAAGATGCTGCTCACAACTTGAGAGCGTATCAACTGAGATCGCTCTTGAGATCGGTATTGAGAGCGGTTTATAAATACGGGCCTTAAGGTTAACATCGCTTACACGGCGCGGCGTGGCGTCACTTACATAGGTTTAGTTCGCGCTGAGGTGATACGCGCGCACACGATTTTTCCTGGAAAGTGGTAACACTTTAGTTTTTTGTCATAACAACATTTTTCATTGATGTTTCAAACTGTGAGACATTCCATCATAAAGTTGCTACGAAAAATATTAAGAGATTTTGCTGCTGACTATACAGTCAACAGCACTTCCTCTCACTCCTAAAGCTAAAATAGCGTGCACGCCGCGCAATCACTTACATAATTTTTTTCTGGTTGATACATTCAGAACACAAAATTCTCATTATCCAATAACCAAGATTTACTTTAATAAAAATATTAAATAATGGAATAAACGATAATTGTACTCCACAGAGGATAGCTACGTTCAAGAATCTTCTGTCAGGCAGAAAGATGTCAAAAAACAAAGAAACAGGAGTTGTTAACTACCAGAACGGAAACGTGGGCGCCGTTGATATAGAAACCAACATGGAGTCTCTACAAATAGACAACAAGTAAGTGTCCCTCACACCTACCAATCCGCACTGGGGCCGCGTGGTGGGTTGTGACACTTATGTCCTATAGAATTAAGAATTTTTCAATTTGAAAAACTACAAAATTGGAGGTCACTTCACGATTTTTTTTCTATCGAGAAAAGTTTTAGCTATCATGTTTCTGTCAATCACATAACTGATACAGTACGAGACATATATATCTTGAAATTTGTTCGACGGAGTGGGGATAAGTTCGCGCATGAGCTCTTGTGAGCGACCAATAGTGCGCGCCCCTCTCCCGCCGCCCGCGCCCTTCACCGCTACGCATGCCAAAAATACGCGTTCCGCGCAATCCGGTTTGAAGATATATGCCTCATACTGTAACTATAATCTACTTTATACATTATTTTTTTGGGACCGATAAATTTATACACACCCAATTGATCTGATGCTGATCAGATCAATTGGGTGTGTATGGGGATCTGAATCTTCTCCATTCACTCCCTGGATGGCCATCATCAGATCACACCACGTTTAATCCTGGGCGGAGAACCAATGCTTCAAAGTTACCTCGTTTGTATGAAAATAGACCTCTGTAGTACTTAGTTTTGCAGGCCAGTGTAGAATGCCAAAGAACAACAATATCAATAAACAGGTGATCCGAAAAACGAATGTATACATTATATATGAGATACGTAAAATATGACTTACATACATAAAATATGACTATATTATGGCAAAGGAAATTAATAAACTATGTTCCATACTGTTTTCTTCGTCGATAAACGAACAAATGTAGCGAAATTTGGTTTTAGAGAAAAATGTGGCAAAATCTTATTTACATTTGAAAAGTGTGATTACTTGGATTGTTTGTTTTTATCACATCACAATTACTTAGAGCACAAGGCACCATGGCTCCACGATACCTTTATTTGAAATTCTAATAAGGATTAACAAATATATTGAACAAACTGTGATTGCTCATTTGCAAGGCGGGACGCTAGGGACTCTTATTGTAAAAAATTTTGGCACATTGTCCCTTGATTCTTTGTCTCTTTTTTTCACAGACCGTGTCTGTATAATGTTAAATTCTCTTTTCCACGCTTTGTTGGTCTTCTTGAGCGCAGCGAAAATTTTTCTATGTCTATGCTCTAAACCGTAACCTACAACAATGAATTTTGGTATGTTTTTGAAATGCGTTAGAGCTAGGGCTGCACGTTTTGATTTTTAAATATCTATAATAGATTTTGAAATATTTGCATTTTAGTGATTTCATACAAAAAAAGTGCCAATATTTTCAAATCTACAATAAATATTTAAAAAAATCAAAACGTACAGCCCTAGCTTTAGGCATTTCAAAAACATACCAAAAATTCATTGCTGTAGGTTAAGGTTTAGATTAGAGAGTGGGAAACGTTATCGCCGTTCGTATGGAGACCGCTTGCTTGACAATCCTCTTAAGGCATGTATGTTAAGAAGCCCCGTTCCTCCTTAATGATTTATACATCCTTACAAAAAAGGTACACAGTGAGGAAGTGAGGACATTAAGAATATAATGATTTCGAAGATATATTGTCTGTAGCACGCCGCCGCGAAACCTTTCGTGGCGGAGGTGTCCTACAGGCGTATAAGATTTATTAGGGGGCGTCCTTTAATTACGTGAGGCATTTTTTTTTCTGCAGTAACAGTATCACGAGAAAACTGGGTTAAATTAAGTTTATAATTTTTCATACCAAAATATGACTAAATCCTTAACAATAATGTTTATTTAAATAAATGCATAGCAAGCAAGCTTAACGTACTAAATTATACTAAAAATATAGAGATATAGGTCGAGATAGATCTCATGACACTGACCGTCCATTAACAAAGTACGCTGGACTGGCGAACGTCAGCAGAGAGCAGTAGATTCTACTATGGCAGTAGTGAGTGTACTTAACTAATTATTAACTAATTAGTTCCAAGTACACTCACTCCTCCTGAGAGCAGAATCTACTGCTCTCAGTGCCAATATGGCGATTTTCAAATCGGCACAAAAAATTGCTGTCATTTCATGACAATAGCCTGTCCAGCGTACTTGTATTAATGGACATCAGTGTCTCATGACATCTCACCAAGGGGGAGGGGGGTCGCAAATCGTCATAATCACCTCACGTAATTAATGGACGCCCCCTTATACTATGGTCATTTGTTCGTAGATTACTGTATGAGTCAGGTGCCACTCTATCAGAGTTAGAGTGCGCGACCCACGACCACCCCCTACAAGACGCGCGGGTCCCTCTCAAGCCCACCAAGATACCTCTCATCACTGAGGTGAGTTAACCTAAAGAGGGGGTCTGACTACGAGCTTAAACTTTTATATTTGCCTATACTGCTCCAAAAGAATTCGGGAACCGCTGATCTATGCTTATGCTCTAAGTTTTAAAAGTGTAATGTTTGTCAGAAGACAGACGAGTCGATCCCCGGAAGTATGGCGCAGTTAGAGGCGGAGGTGAACTCCGTGGCGCTGGACTGGTGCAGCATCAAAAACGTGTCCGAGTGCAGCTGTTCTACGCCCCTCGAGCACTTCAGTGGGAAGGTATGCCAATAAAACGTGTTACAAAAAACCCGTTACGCCAAGTATGGTAGATAGAGACCATCAAACTGAATAACTTTTACTATGGGATGGAACCAACTTTGAAATCGCGTAAAAAAATCAGCTCGCCCGTCCAGCGAACTTTTCGGACTTCGGCGGGTCTGCCGAACTTCAACTGAAAACAGATAAAACGAAGTAAGGAATTTTGTATTGTACTTTTTACACGACTGCCCAAAGCAAAAAGAGTGTATATGTGTTCAGGGTTCATGTATGTTTGTGGGTATGTGAGTTTCTTTATTCCACCATAACTTATAAATGCCCTAACTGATTTGGATAAATGGGGTATCGTTATAATCCTTACAGCATCCCGAGTGACACTGGCTATATTTTTTTTAGAAAAAATCAATTTGGCGACTGTACGACGCCATTTTCAAATGTGAAAAAAAAAATTTTTTCTTCTATTATTACAATATGGGCATCAAATGAAAGGCCTTGATGAGCACATTCCAAAACTATATAATATGTCACTAAAATGTGTGAAATAAAATTAAATAAATTTAAAAAATATTAAAAACACGACTGCCCTGCCAAAAACGAACTAAAAAGTTAAACAACAAGTGTCATTGCAGTCGGGGGACCTCTTTGATCAAAAATTGTTCCATAATAAGGTCCCCCGACTGCAATGACACTTGTTGTTTAACTTTTTAGTTCGTTTTTGGCAGGGCAGTCGTGTTTTTAATATTTTTTAAATTTATTGCCGAAGTTATTTAGAAGATATCGACGTTCGTGTGATATCATGAATTGGGGTTAGCTGAGTTGCAGTTTTGATGTAGTTATGTCAACCGCACGGACAGACGGCATCTACAGCAATTTTGCAGAAGCAGAAGTACTCGCATATAATCGACTTTTTGTATGACTGGACACTTTATCTATTCATTTTTAGGGTCAACTTTTGGTCGACAATCGCTTCTAAAATAGTATATCTACATCCACCTCATTGAAATTAGGATTGCGATTCAATTTTACAAGCAACAGTCTACAAAAAACCTGCCCCCCTAGCCAAAGTAACATTTGCAAATGTTCGTTATCGCTTCGCTTTCGAAACATGTATGGATTTGACGTTTTAAAATTCGATAGTTAACGAAACCTTATATCAATCCCATACATTTTTCGAAAGCGAAGCGATAACGAATATTTGCCAAATATTTGCCAATGTTACTTTGGCTAGGCCCTCTGATCGACTAAAATCGACCAGCAAATCGACTGGAAAATCGATCCGTGTAAATTCCACGTAATGTGTAATGTACTTGTCAGCACCACTGCTGGGGCTGCGGGCGGTGCGTGTGCACGCGCTGCGTGTGCCGGCGCGCGCCCCTCCCCGCGCTCGCGTCCCCCCGCGCCGCGCCCCTCTGCGCCGCCTGCGCCCCCTCCACGCCCGAGCCGCGGATTGCCACCGCCCACTAGCGCAGGTATAGCCCGATTTAAAGAACAACGGCGAAAATATACCTATTAAAAAAAGGTTTAGCGTTTAGAAAAATGATTTTCAAAAATCTGAGTAAAATTACAGTTTACAAATTTTCAGAACTTTTAACTGAATTCAAGAAAGTCTACATACATACATACATATACATACATACACTCACGCCTGTTTCCCATGGGGGTAGGCAGAGACTATGGATCGCCACCTGCTACGATCCTTGCACACTTCTTTCGCTTCATTCATATCCATCAATCTTTTCATACATGCCCTGCGGTTTTTGTCACTGCGTACACCAGCCTTTTTTATAATAACCTCTATTTGGTCCGCGTAGGTTTTTCTGGGACGCCCTCGTGCAATCGTTCCTTCCACATTCGCACAGTATATCTCTTTCGTGATTCGCCTTTCATTCATCCTCTCTAAGTGACCAAACCACTGGAGCATTCCTTTCTCAATTCTTGTCACTATATCATCTTTCAGACCACACCTTTTGCGAATCACCTCATTGCTCACTCTATCACTCAGTTTTACTCCACATATTTTCCTCAACGATCGCATCTCTACCGCATTTATTCTGCTTTCATTCTTCTTCTGCCATACCCAAGATTCACTTCCATACATCAGTGTCGGTACCAGCACTCCGTTATGAATAGCCATTCGCGCCTTTGCAGAAACGGTTTGGCTACTCATAACCGAGTGTATAGCACCACTCACCGAATTTCCTTTCTTCACTCGTCTTTCTATGTCTTCCTCACTCTTTCCGTCCCTTGTGAACAAACTCCCCAAGTATACAAACTCACGGACTTGTTCCACTTTTTCGCCACCTAACATTACCGTACAGTCAGTCATTTCTTCATCTCTCTCAAACACCATCACTTTAGTCTTAGTTACATTCACTTTCATCCCTTTTCTCACAAAATCTTCATTCATAACCGACATCATTTCCTGCAACTCTTGCGCAGAAGACGCAAGTATAACTTGGTCGTCAGCGTAGAGAAGGCACTTGATTTGAGTCCCATTCATCACAACCCCACAGTCACGTTCTTTCAGACCTTTCATACAACTGTCCAAAAACAGATTAAAGAGCCATGGTGACGCAACACATCCCTGTCTGACACCCCTAGAGATGCCAAACCAGTCAGTGTATACGCCGTCAATCCTGACGCATGCACGGGAATCCTCATAGAGAGATTTCAGTGCATGAATCAGTCTGCTCTCCAATCCGTATTCGGACAACACCTTCCATAGCTCATTCCTGTCAACTCGATCGTAGGCCTTCTCCAGGTCCACAAAGGCACAGTAAACCTTTTTGTGCTTAGCCAGGTGTTTTTCGGTTAAGCACCTCAAGGAGAAGACCTGATCCGTGCATCCTATTCCCTTTCTGAATCCCGCTTGCACATCCCAAATACTCTGATCAGTTTTTTGCATCACTCTTTCAATCAGTACCTTTGTATACAATTTACTGACAATGCTGAGAAGACTGATCCCGCGGTAGTTTTTAGCATCCTGCCGTGACCCTTTCCCTTTGTACAGCGGCACGACCACGGCTTTACGCCAATCTTCCGGCACTTTGCCACTGTTCCAACATTTATTAAAGATCAGGCACAGCCAGGACGCAACCAGCTCTTTCCCACCTCTCAGCATTTCAACAGTAATTCTGTCATATCCTGCTGCTTTCCCTTTTTTCATGCTCTTCATTGCACTAATAATCTCATCCATATATATCTCTTTCATCCACTTCTGTCTCTTCCTCGTCTTCCACCCTTTTATCCGAGGCTTCTAGCATAGAGCCATTTGCCTCAAACAAACTCTCAAAATATTTCATCCACTCCTGTAGTACACCTTTTTCATCTGTCACTAGCTCACCTTTTTCATCTCTTATCACATTCATTTTAGACTTATGTGATCCACTTCGAGACGTTTTCACTTGTTTCCAAAACAATTTTATATTGTCTCGAAAGTTATCACAGAGTTTGAAGTCACACTTTTCTTTCATCTTTCTCTTTTTTCGTCTACTTTTTCTTTCACTACTTTCTTAATCCTTTTAAACTCCCTTGCAATTGTATCAACATCATCTTCTGTAACACTTGCATTCACTCTTTTACTGGCTTTGATGGCCAGCAGATCCTGCCATACTTTTTTCTTTTCATTCACTATCTGTCTTACCTCACTATCCCACCAGTTTATTGGGGGAGCATTCTTCCTTTTACTCACTCCACATATTTCCTCAGCTGTTTCAGTCACACCTTTTTTAAACTTTTCCCAAACTTCCTCAAGCTTGCCATCTTTCACTTCAGCCACATTTCCCAATCGTTCTTTCAATTTGCACAAATATGTCTTTTGCACTTCCACTTCATCCAGGTTCTCAACTTTTACTCTAGTCAGCTCCGTTGTTGACACTGTGGGACGATGACGCCAACTTTTGAACAGACCACTAACCCGAGACACTACAAGAAAGTGGTCTGTTCCAATGTTACTACCCCTAAAGACCCTGGTGTCTACAACTCTGCCCTTCAGTCTTTCATCAACAATCACAAAATCGATCATACTCTTCTTTTCCCCTCTCTGCCAAGTGTACATATGAATTTCCTTGTGGTCAAACATGGTGTTCGTTACCACAAGATTCTTTTCTAAACATACCTCAATCAAACTCCTGCCATTATCATTTACTCTTTTGTCTCCATATATTCCTAAAACTCCCTCACATCCCTCTCTTCTCACACCTACCCATCCGTTAAAATCTCCAAGCATAACTATCCTTTCATTATCTTTGCATTCATTCAAGATGTCTTCCACACTTTTCCAGAAATCCTCCTTTTCCGTTGCTGACTTGGATATATCGGGAGCATACACGCCAATGACGCGTATCCGAAGTAATCCTACTTTGAGTCTAACCCAGAGAAGTCTGGGACTAACACACTCATACTCAGTCATGCATTCTATCATCCTTTCCGACAGCAGGAGTCCCACGCCCATACTCGCGTGCTCATTTTCGGCAACGCCCGACCACAGAACTTTAAACGGACCATGTTCTGAGACTCCTTTGCCCTTTCTTTTCGTCTCGTTCACGCATAAAACATCCAACTTCTTTTCTTCCATAATCAAACACACCTCATCCATTTTCTCCTCCATCGCTCCACATACATTCAGCGTAGCAAAACGGGTCTCCGATGCCCGCTTTTCGCCCCGAGAGAAACAAGTTACGCGTGATGAGTGGCGAGCTCTATCGCCGCAGCCAGGTTTATTAAAAAAATTTGAAACCATTTTGTTCCCACGATTAGCTAGGGAAAGACAACTGTCCACCACACAGAGCCCCGCGTGTGTGGTAAGGCTATTTACGCCTGGAGGGCACCAATTTCCAGGGTGGCACGCTTATGACTAGGCACGCCCCTAGCCATGCAGCCATCGGCACGGCAGACCTTAGCTTAGCGGAGGGGAAGGAATAGGATTAGGATAGGGATGTGAGGTGGGTATAGGAGTGTGTAAAATGGGACGGATCAGGGTACAAAAAGGACACCGTTGCTGCGGGGGGGTTGAGAGGTTGCAGCAGCGGAGGCTGAGGGTCCGGGGGCGCTTACCCGTACTTGTCATAGGGAAACCGGACAAGTCCTCAGACAAGAAAGTCTGTATAAAAATAATAGTTTTTTTAAACACTTAAATGACTAATTCAGTTATTATCACTTAATCGACCACAGAGGCCGCGTTCCGAATCACGCTCACAGCGCTGTTAGCGCGAATACGACCAAAATAAATAGTCACAAAATATTACACAAATACGGTATTTGTGTACCTACTTAATTTAATGGATTATTCGCTAACAGTGCTGTTGGCATGATTTGGAACTAGGCAAGAGAAAGTAATAACTTTACGTTAGACAATCAACTGTCATATCAAAGAGAATATAATATAATATCACAAAATTTTTGGTCTATGACAGTCATAGCCAAAATGACTTCCAAGTAACGGGTGGCGCAAAAGTACTGGCACTAAAGAAAATACTTTTATTTTTTTTATATGACATTTTCTGTCATTCTGTTGTTGAAAATTGTGTAGTGAACAAATATAAAATACACTGAAAATAAACATGGACCGTTTTACTCCCCAAGAACGTGGAATAAATATGGATTTAGTGAGGGACGCTTTTCCAGGCCGAGTTATCTCTCGTTTTGGCGATTTGCCTTGGCCTGCAAGATCACCCGATCTGACCAGTCCAGACTTCTTTCTTTGGGGTTTTTTGAAATCTCGGGTGTATGTGAACAAGCCACAGACTCTCGCAGCTCTAAAAGAAAACATTCGTCAAGAAATAACGAACATATCGCAGGAAGTGTTACGGCAAGTTATGCAAAATGTCATAAATAGGGCTCAAATGTGTATCAACTCTGGAGGTCACCATTTAAAAGACATCATCTTTAAATCCTAATGGTACGAAATTTAATGGCACAAATATACATTTAAAAAAACCTAAATCTAGTTTTCTAATTTAGAAAAAATGTTATAGCTGAACCAAATAGGGTCTTTACTTTTGCGCCACCCGTTATAACCCAGTAAGCTGTAAGAGTCTATTTTCACTAGATACTGAATGGGCGTCAACATTCAGTTTCACTCGAATGGATTATATCCGAGCTCAAAAGAATTAATGTCTTTTGCTACGAGAGATTCGCCAGCCTGATAAAAACAAAATGAAATATCTTTATTGACTAAGAATTTTGATGCTAAGTTTCCCAAAAAAATATTCTGGATTGTTTAGGCAGTTTTTTTATTTCTAAACGCTAAAATTTTAAATCAAATAGATTCATGTATGGCGGGTCGCCATTGTCCTTTACTTCTATGAACATCGCGCGAGAAGATGTGCAGAGCACAAATTCGATGTGTGTGAGAGAGACGTGTGGTGGGGCACGGCTACGCGCATAGTGGCTAACTTCACAGCGGCCAATAAGATTGAATCGTATTATACGTACCTACGTCAGCATCTAGTCGCATGTAGTACTTTCAGTACGCACTTGTCTTGTCAACACCACCGCTGGATCTCCTACTGCATGCGCCCCTCTTCGCCGCCTGCACCCCCTCTACGCCCCGCCACCGCCTACTAGCGCCAGGTTGACTTACATGACACGGCTTGGAACTCGATAATCCCCCCGCTACCCTAGTGTTGATCTAGTCAAGTGCCGGACTACAGCTGGGCCACAAAAAAAAAGTTGGAAATCTGACTTTTTGATTATGCCATGATGAAGTCGATAATTTGTCGGAATTTGTCGCTAAAAACCAGAATTTGTCGGTCTTGCGTTTAGGAGATACGTGTGGCTCAGCTGTAGAGACTTCTCTACAGCTGGGCCACACAGATGTCGAAAACGGAAGGTCGTAGCGAAAATCTGATTACTCGTATGTGTAGCCGGTAATTTGTCGGATTTTGTCACCAAAAACCAGAGTTTGTCGGTCTTGCGTTTAGGAGATATGTGAGGATACGCTTACGACCTTTCGTTCTCGAGATCCAGGTAAAAAGGTCTCCACAGCGCATCCTCACATATCTCCTAAACGCAAGATCGACAAAATCTGATTCTTAGTGACAAATTCCGACAAACTAACGGCTACACACTCGAGTTATCAGATTTTCGCTATGACCTTCCTTTCTCAAGATCCAGGTAGAAAAGTCTCCACAGCGTATCCTCACATATCTCCTAAACGCAAGATCGACAAAATCTGCCCAACAAGCAAAAACGTCATATAAGCTCTGTCTTTTACGACTTTAAGTTGGATAGCAGTCTTATAATAGTAATGAGATGACTTCTAGGTCGTATAGACGTCTTAAATTTAACTTTTTAGTCGTGCGACGAATATGTCATAATAAACTGGTCATAGCAACGTCGGTAAGACTTAACTATACGACGTTACATTAACGTTTTAGCTAAAACGTCTATACGACAACGCAATAGTCGAACTATGGTCGTACTAACGTTACAGTCCGTTAGACGTTTTCAACTGACCAAATTAGGTGTTTGAAAAACCTATATACGACCTTTATATAATGTGGCAGTTGTATACACGTTTTTACAGTGACGTTTATAAAACTATCACTATTTTGTTATACAGAAGTCAATTTGAGACATTTATATGACTTGGTGTTTTTTTACGACTCAAATATAACCTTTGTATTACGTGGTGTCCATTTAATGCCATGCCCTGACTTTAATAAACCTTGTAGTCGCATTTGAGTCCAGTTTTGACTTTAAAACGACTTGGCCGCCATATTTACGGAACATATGATAAATCAAATACGAAAAATGGAAGCAAAAAATTCGTGGAGAAAACAAAAAAACGTAATGGAGCTTTCAAAAGGAAAGTAAAACGAAATTTCCTGTTATTAAAAAGTACAACACCAACAACTGTGGCATTAGTCACAAATGTTGAAGAAGAAAAGTGTACAACACATGAACAACAGGAAGGTTCAGTATCAATATTTATTTTATTAACTACCTATAAAAAAAATATTGTTTATGATTTTTTCCGATATTGAATTTTTTTATCAGTAGGTAGGTAACTACCTAAATGTTGAAATGATTTATGTTCTTATATGAAAGTGAATTTAATTTGGATTACAGTTGACGTTGTTAAAAGTGTTCCCATATGGTAAGCTTTTTTCGTAACGTATTACCTACCAGTAGGTACTAGCTTCCGCCCGCGACTTCGCCCGCGTGGACATTCGAGAAAATCCTTAGAGATCTTTTAATCATGTTTCAGATACATTTAGATAAGTACTTGAATATAATCTACACTGAACTTATACAACGACCAGTTTTTGCCTGAATAAAATATCATTATTTTGGTTAATATTGACATAATCAAAAAAGGGTTTTTAATTGTTTAAAGAACCCTAATAGTTAGCGGCAATGGCGTATTGTATGTCTTTACTTGGTCATCAAATAACCTCAGAACGACTTTTTGTCTTTATAACGTCATAAAGAGATAAGTGTGCGACAAAATTAACATGGCTGACATTTTTAGAATTAAACATAATTTTATGAATTAAAATATTATGTGTTAAACGCAAAACTACGAAGGGGCATGAAAATATGAATTGTATTTACATAGGTATATTATCATAAAACTTTAATTCCCAGTCGAACTAAACGGTATGTGAGACATACAGTACCTAAGATAATATGAAAGTTAAATAGTACTCACCTTTTATATCCTTGTACTTATTGATTTATTTTGCACTCAGATCTCGAAACATAACCACAAATACGAGCCACTAACGAACATTAAAAATCAGTCGTACAGGTGTTGTGACTTGACTCAAATAGAACGTTTTCGTCATTCAAAAACATCTGTATGACGACAATATAACGAAAGAGTCGTTGTAACGTTTTGATGCGACTACTGTACGATGAGAGAGTCGTTATAAAGTTTTGATGCGACAACTGTACGATGAGCGGTAATTCCATAACGTTCATACGACTTTTGAATGACGTTAACAAAGTCATCTTGTGACTTTTGTATGACCATTAAACAACAATGTTGGTCGTATAAATGGGGCCCTTTTCGCGTTGAGCAAACGTTATTATAACGTTAGTGCGACCTAGCTTTTGCGGCCAGTGGTAATAAGATAACGTTTGTACGACGATTGTACGACGATAAATTGTTAGTTGGGTGGTTCTTGGTGACTGAATCAGATTTTCGCTACGACCTTCCGTTTTCGAGATCTGTGTGGCCCAGCTGCAGAGACGTCTCTACAGCTGAGCCACACGTATCTCCTAAACGCAAGACCGACAAATTCTCGACTTCATCATGGCATAGTCAAAAAGTCAGATTTCCAACTTTTTTTTTGTGGCCCAGTTGTAGTCCGGCACGTGATCTAGTCGCTTTGAGAAACAATCAACAGTTTTTACACTGTAAAAACAGTCTATTCTAATCCTACTGGCCTGGCCGCTACCAAAAATCTATTGCACTGTTTTGTCTATCTAATAAGGAACCATTGTATTAACCCAAGTTTCTGTAATGACTGTTATATGCCAAAATAAATAAATAAAAAAAAAACTAGGCACATTATTTTGTTAATATTTTGTTGATCACTTGACAACTTAATACGTGTAATGTGCCTGAATATCTATGTATGCCGATTTGTTCCGAGTGGCTTCTAACTTCGTTTTTTGATGTAGTGATCCGGTGCCGCTCTCTACGCTGTCATCCACGTTTAGCATCGGCTGCGTCTACTCCACCCCGGACGGTTGCCACAGTAACTGTGGCCGTCTGTAGCAGATTAAAGCTAGATAATTTATTACAGAATCCGGCAAACATCTTGACGCTCTTTCGACGGAGTGGGGATAAGTTCGCACATGTGCACTTGCGAGCGACCAATAGCGCGCGCCCCTCTCCCGCCGCCCGCGTACCTCACCGCTACGCATACCCAAAATACGCGTTCTGTCTGAGTAATCCCCACTCGATTTCAAGATGTTTGCCGGCTACTGTGTCTTTAGAAAACAAAATTGTGAGTGAAACAGCCTATCAAAAATGTGAAAACACTCTTAATAGATAAATTGTCGACTAATATGATATTTATTAATAATACACGCACGCAATTTTTTTATAAGGGCTTAAAGGAACTTCATGCTACCTAAAGATATAACTAACTAAAGTATAATAAAATGCCGTCTCTATATTTTTCGTTCAAGTGTTCCTTTTTACTTTTTAGGGTTCCATACCTCAAAGGGAAAAAACGGAATTCTTATCAGTTTGTTGGCCATCTGTCTGTCTGTCAAGACCCTTTATCTCGGGAACGCGTGGAGGTATCGAATTCAAATTAAAACCATTCAGCCGTACTTTTACACTTTATTTTAAAGACAAAAAATAGAGTTAAGTAGTTAAAATGTGATGAATGTAAATAGCATTTATAACTAGTGTAAATAGGCCATGAAATTATGTGCAAAGTATCAACTAAGCGAAGACCAACTACCAGATCGCTAAGTATTGAAACATTGTTAATTTTAAATTTCTGCTACATTATATTAATAATATGCACAATTAAAGTAACACATTTATATTAACTGCTAAGAAAAAATATAATAGCACGTTGAATTGTATGTAAACCTGTGTTACGAACTTTTTTTTCTGTGCAGGGCTTTCAAGCATGCCCCGTAGCTGGTAGAGTCAGTGCGGAAAGAGAACCGACTTGGGATTTGTGCTTCATCACCGTTTTTGTCATATTGACGGCACTGTTATACGCATAGAAATAGAATGTCAAAGAACAACAATGTCAATAAACAGGTGATCCGAAAACGAATGCATACATTTTATATGAGATTCATAAAATATTACTTAGATTCATAAGATATGACAATATATGGCAAAGGAAATTAATAAGCTATGTTCTATACTCTTTTCTTCGTCGATAAACGAATAAATAGCGAAATTTGGTTTTAGAGAAATGTGTGGCAATATCTTATTTACCTGTGAAAAGTGTGATTACTTGGATTGTTTCTTTTTGTCACATCACAATTACTTAGAGCACAAGACACCATGGCTCCACGATACCTTTATTTTAAATTCTACTTAATATTAACAAATATTTTAAACAAACTGTGATTGCTCATTTGCTAGGCGGGACGCTAGGGGCTCTTACTGTAAAAAATGTTGGCACATGTCACTTGATCCTTTGTCTCTTTTTTACATAGACCGTGTCCGTATGATGTTAACTTCTGTTTTCCACGCTTTGTTGGTCTTCTTGAGCGCAGCGAAAATTTTTCTATGTCTATGGTTATACGTGATTATAGTGCGACTATCTTGACTTGATAGATATCAAGATTTAAGTGCGAAACACACCGGATGAGTAAGCGTGCACGTAGACGTACCACGACGTTGTAATGTCTGAAACTTTATGAGACATGGCACACCGCTTGCGTAACGCGTAGACTGATGCGTAACCCTACGCATTATAGCTCGTGACGTTGTATTGTACTCAATGGCATTTCCTATTGGACGTCACACCAAACACGCACGTATCTTTGCTGCGCGTCACTACGCGCGTGTCTACGCAGCCGGTGTGCCCAGGCCTTTACAGTCGCACTAAAACGTTACAGTGCCGTCAGTATGACAAAAACGGTAATCTAGCTCAAATCCCAAGTCGGTTCTCTTTCCGAACAGACTAAGCAGTGGGACGTAAAACTCGTCACGTAATGCCCATATCCACTCAATACCCCCTTCCTAAATCCGCGCCACCAAAGAGGTCACACGGATTTTGGTGGAACTAAAATAATAATATGTCTTATTGTTATTGAAATAAAGCATATTTTCCATTGACTTATACGATACCATTCGCCAAGATACTTTTTTTGTGGTGCGGACTCAAGTTCAAAAACTAATAATTTATTTGTAATTATTAAATGTTGATTATAATTTGTAACAAAGTACAAGTGTTAGGAAACAATACCTTACTCCGAACGAATACTTTAATTAAATTTGAAACTAGGTACTATTTGTATGTCGCATTCGCATCGCATTCCACTCAAGCTAATTTTGTAATTGCACTTAATGTTGAAAGTCTTAAAAACAACTTTGTTGATAAAATATGCTTATAAAAAATTTATTGTAAAGATCATAAATTAATATATATGTCTATGTAAACAAAGATAGATGTAAATAATTGTGATGTTACTATTAATTATTGTATTATTATCATAGCAGTTAAAAATGTTAAATATATTTTAAGAGTATAAAAATGAGTTTTTATCTATCCCATTTCAGCTTCAGCATACTTTCACTTCAGACTAAAGATTTATAATTTGAGAATTCACAGTGCTATTTTATACAATACTAGAAAAATAAACGACTCGCCTCATCACCAGAATTGTCATTGTCTTAGGCGGGAATCGAACCCGCAACCTTTGAAAGTCGGAGCTCAGTTGGAAGACCAACTGATGCTCCAATCCAAGTGACTCGGTAGCTCAGTTGGGAGAGCATTGGATCGGACTTCCAAAGGTTGCGGGTTCGATTCCCGCCTGAGACAATTCTGATGACAGGTCGATTTTTTTCTAGTATATTATTTAGTATTTAGAGTATTCAGACTAATAAGTTTATTTCATTTGCTGAAGAAAATTCAAAGAGCGCATGTAAAATGCATCTATTCTATTTATCTGATTTGACAAGAATACTTGTAACATTAATTTATACAAGAATACAATACTGACGTAACTGCTATGTGTATTTTTAAATTGTTGCAATTTCGTAAAATCAATGACTGCGCTTGTTAACAATTTATTGGCGCAGTTAAAAGTTTTTTATTTGAAATAAATTGGACGGTGGAAGTCGCATTCATTATTCCTAGAGTAAGAACGAAAGACGTTGAAATGTTACGGTTTTTCATAATTTCTGTTCTTGTCGTAAACGTAATAAAATGCGAAGATACAAAAAGGGAGACCGATACACTGGAAAAGAGTAAACTGTTGGGCATAGATGCCATACATGATGTGAACATCGATAAGGATACCATTATCACTCGCAACTTAAAGTTGGAAAAGAAAGGGCGAACGAAAACTAGCAAGGCCATTTTGGACCAAGGGGCCAATCGCGGTATGGTTCAAATAAATTATTAAAGTTGAATAAAAGCTCGGTTTTTTTGTATGCTAAAAATACCTAAAACCGAGCCTTGATTCAGCTTCGATAAAATTCGACAGACTTCAACTTCAGACTGCATGTGTTATTTTCTATGAAGCGAGGCTGCACATGCCGCGGCCAAGCGTGATCGCTTCCTAGAAAAAAAACTCGTGCAGTGCCTTCGGGATTGATCCGTTATATCACCCATTTAGGTGAGAAACGAGCGAGGTAGATGCGCGGCTCGCGCGTTATAATAGTCAGCGGTACGCAAGAGAGGCGCAATACAGTCGACGTCAGAAAAATCGCATCTCTTCGAAAATAAGTTTAGACTTGTCCACCTGCTATTGCTAGCTAACGTTTTGCCTTCGGAATTGATCCTTTAGGTATATCATACTCTGTACCGCTCCGGGGTCTTTCAAATTAAATGCATTAGAAAAGCCTGTGTGTTTCAGAGCATCGACTGGTCCGTAGCGCGTAGGGGTTTTCGACTAGAAATGTCGCCTCCCGGACTTACCATACCACTGGCCATACCCCTGGTGGTATGGTGGGGCTAAAAGTATACCACAGATAGTGATGTGATGTGGGAATATTACAAACAAAAATCTTGTTACCTATATAAAAAATACATAACTACTCCTATTACAAAGATCGCCATTCCGCATTTTTCCAAGGCATGGCTACTAGGTGATATTTCGGCGCTTATTATCTGCATTTGTTTATACAACTATGGAAGATGAAAGAGGCGTGGCGTTACTAAGTAATAAGGTTGTACGAGGGTGGATTGATAAGTCCATGACTTTTTAATGAAGAAAGACTCTTTTTCGGAATATTTTGTTTTATTTCTGTACATAATCTTATTGTAGCTCTGCGTATTCAGTCCAACGAAGTTTCTACCTCTTTAACCCATTATTTTTTTCTTTCATCGCCTGAAAACTGGTAACTGAAATGAGGGCCCGTTTCAGACATCACCTTTTGGCTTGATGAAAATCTTTGCCCGCCAAGACATTTATTCATGTTTGGTAGGAGAAAATATATTATCTCACTGGGGTTGAATCTAGAGAAAAGGAAGGATTCGCATCTTCATTCGATGAGTTTTGATGTCATGAGATGAGTGCCGCCGAGAGGGTCGACAGGGTCATTAAGAAAAGTTAGAACTCGCTTGAGCTTTTTGTTTCCAAAAGTAATAATCTTTTGCCGAATTTGAAAAAAATGTAGTGTAAAGATGCCTTAAGGAGTTTCTTTTTAAGACACAAAAATAAATTATGAAATAAAAGTATTTCTTCTTTTCAAAGTCATGGACTTATCAAACCACCCTCGTAATCCTCTCCGAGCCAGCATAAATCCGACTATACAACCATCCTGTAGTGGGCAAAACTAAGACCCTTATCATGAGAGGGGCAAAGCTTCTCATTTTAATGACAACTCCACAGGTCATCATAAAAAACCGGACGAGGAAAGGGAACCTGATTGGTCTTACAGTGCTATACCCCCAGAGCAAGCAGCTCACGTCCAACAGTTCAAGAGGAACATGACCGAGTGTCTCAAAGAAGTCCAGGCAAACGACAAGAGACCAGTAAAAAGATTGTCTCCCAAGCATGAATCACCAGTCCACGGAGAGTGCCTTATAGCTTGTGTTTTGAAACGAAACGGGGTTATTGAAAAGGGAAAAATAAAAAAGGGTTTGTATGAAATAATAATTTGTTTTTATACAAGGTGTTTTTTTAACCACTCCCCAAATTTTAAGAATATGTTCAGTCCATCAAACTGAACAAGTTTCTCTAAGAAACATAGGGTCAAATATAAAGTAAAAAAATTACTTTTCATACAATTCAAAGAGATCACGTGATCAGTTTAATATGGGTAACCAACATTTATTGGCGTGTTTCGACACATGTTTCATGGAGACAGTTGGTCGGTTTCATCCTTAAAATCTGGAGAGTGGTTGAAAAAATACCTTATACAGGGTGTTTTGTAATAGCCTTATAAAGCCGAATATGGTAAAAGTTGTTTAGTTTGATGGTCCCTTTCTACCATATTCGGCTTTATAAGGCTATTACCAAACACTCTGAATATTTGGTTTTTGTGAGTAGGGTAAAGGTACCTAGTGTGTTTGCCTTATTCTGTGGTGTTTATCGATACGCGCGCACTATTGGAAAACAGGCGTATACGCCATATCTAGCTAGACGCAACTTTAGGCGACTGGGGTACAATTACAGCACGCTGGGCTACCTACCACAGTCGAATCTGTTTAAGTTTAATATTAATTTGAGATTTGACGTTTTTGTATAACCTGATGTGCTGTGAATCACACGGATGGAGTGCTCACAGGGTAATTTTTTGCCTTCTTTGGGAAGGATATCCTTTGGCAGGGTAAACCTTCTCAACCCCTAGATCATTTAAAGAAGAGAAGCCATCTTGAATTTTGTATGGGAGTGAGTTATCTTATTATGAGGAACTAGACATTTACCATTTAATAATTTTATTCCACAGTAGGACAACGAGGAATAGGGATTCCTAGTGGTCCCACTAGTAGGACAAATTAGTAGGACCACGAGGAAACAGGTTCTATTGTTTAATATTTTTTAAGGGAATTTAATAGCTCTGGTTAGCAAATTCTATGCAAAAGATACTAGGTTAATGAAGAAGTTGGAAAAGAATTTGGATCGCTGCATTGAAATGAGTGCACGTAACGACGATGAATGCAAGCTGGCGTCGCAACTAAATGACTGCACCAACGATCTCATGGCCAGCAACAAACATAAAATTAGTCTCAACTACTAATATTGACCGCTGTTGAATAAAATGTATAAAATAATAAATAAACAAGTATAATATACGATTGGGTGTGTATGTATTGTAGTTCCCTTGCCTTCTCAGTACAGTTCGATGACTTAGCGATTGGTCTGATGAAATGTACCAGCTATGCACAATTGCACACTTTGCACAGCGTTGCCAGATCATACCTTTTGGTACGATTTATGTACTATTTGAGCGTGTTGTACAGCTCGCGCAACATAACTTGAACTAAACTGTAGACAATGAGGCTTGCTCAGTACAATAATTGTAGTACCAGCGCACTGCTGGTCACGTGGTACTAAAAATTACGTCAAGTTATGTTGCGCAAGCTGTACCTTTGTCATACCCTGTTTTACAACGTACAATTTCGTACTTTTTAAAGATTGAGCCCCAAATGCAAAAATAAGTGTGTATTGTCCGATAACATGGTAAAAAATAGTACATTGTACATACTGTACAGTCAATGGCACGTTGGGCTACAATGACAGGCAGTAGGTAGGGTTGCCAACCCTATACATAATATAGTATCCTACTATATTGCGGGCTCGCCTTCTATATTTTTTGAAAAAATATATCAGGGGCCCTACCGCCCAACTCAAAGCTTTAGCCAGAGCGATAGCCGATAGCTAGACTATATCCATCCTTGTCATATCATAACACGATGACAAGGACGGACAGTGCACTGACGTCATCAACCAAAGCCAGAGTAAAAGTCCGTCCTTGTCATCGTGTTATGATATGACAAGGATGGATATAGTCTAGCTATCGCTCTGGCTAAAGCTTTGAGTTGGGCGGTCTAGGGGCGGGTCATTTTGAACTTGCCATCCAAATTTTAAGGATGTGTCCAGTCCATGAAACTAAACAACTTTCGCAAAGAAACATGTGTCAAATTTCGCCACAAAATTTTGGTCATCCTCCATACAAAACGGCAACCTACTAAATTTTTTTGGACTTTTTCGCCATCTTGGTATATATTTTTACATGTAATAATCTTGAAAACTACTATATTTGATGCAAAAAAAGCTGGCAACCTTGTAGTACTGTAGCCCCCGGACATCTAAATCACCAAAAAGGTTACCGCTTCTCTTAGTGTTATTGTTATAGATTTTGCAATATTGTATACTAATGACTAAAACCGAAGTCTTAAAGATCGTAACCCGCCGTAACCATAGACAGTGATAAATCTAAAATGTCAATTTATGTTAGTTATTTACTTTCGAGGTTACCGCATTGTTTCACTATTGTCATGGTAAACAGATTTGTTCAATTACTACACATATCAGTAAGTCTATGGAAAGTCGCCATATACAAATTTAAGACGATGTAGTCCGGCCATTTTGATAATAATTTACATTTTAGAGTTACCGGTTTAAATTTATACTAAAGATAATCGGCCCTCTAAACAAACCATAGATCAATTTTAAGACTGTTTCTGTGGCCGGTTTAGATTTTAAGACCCATTTGGTCCATAAATAAAAAATGCAAAAATTAAATAAAACGCATTTACTTAACTTTCTACTACAAAAACTTGAAGATTACATGGGTATTTCTCAAAATAATTGTACCGTAACGTGCATGTAAAACGCAGTTACGCACACGTTTTGTTACGTACATGTACAAAATGTTACGTTCATGTTGACATAAAGGTCGTTTCATAATAAAACATCAAAGGCATATGTCCAGCTACGGCCCAACTTCAAAATACCGCGGACAAACTTTCAATAAAATTGAAAAATCCTTATTTTTTCAAATATGATTATTGCAATTGGAATTATTCTGTAATAAACTCTCCATCACTAAAACCATCTTAAGAACAATTCAAAGATTTTCATCATTTATCACCACAGTGACGTTGCCATTAGGTTCGGAAAAATCTCGTAAACAATCGATTCGATATAAAAATCGATACGAACAATACATAATATTAATTTCTAACATTATTTGTAACTGCCATTCCTGTTTGACCTAGTATAACTTCAAAAGAATATAGTTTTTGTTAAAATTTGTATTAGGATAAAATATTTTTGGATCATAACAGTATTGAAGAAGAATAAAATCGATTTAGTAATCGATTCCAATTTTTGAATGCTCTAAGATTCCAATAGAAAGTGGCAGAACTGTGTACTGTCAGTTTGAGAGTATAGTGACAGTACGACTTCAACAACATTTAATTGTCGTTTGTTTGTGTTTTGTAGTTTTGTTTTGGATTGGAAGTGTTTTGCAGTGAGTGTGTTTTTTCTCGTGCATTCTTTACTTTTTGACCTATTTTACTCTAATGGACTCCGAGTCTCCGACCCTATCCCGAACTTTGGAGTCAGGCCCAGCTATTTTGGTTACATATCATAATAACTAATTTTATCACAACTATTTTCGAAATAACTACGGCCAAAAGAGCTATTGTTTAGAATAACTATATATCGTTTCACATATGTTTGTTATTATAACTAATGAACGAAACGCATAGTGTACGATTCACGTTTAATTCAACTACAATCAACTCACCTAAAGTTGACTGAACTAACGAAAGATTTACCTACTGTTGATTTGGGGTTCAGTTGGGTGTAACACGCCAGCAGGTTGGTTCTGGCACTTCGTCGGCCGCTGCCGCGGGTATGTGTTACAATGCTGAAGTAGAAAAGACCGAATCTTACAAAACCTATGGACGAAAGACCGAAAATCAAAAGGTCGAATGGTTGTTTGGCCGTACGTTTAAGGCTCCAGCACACCGGATGCGAAAGCGTATGCGTAAGCGTGCACGTAGACGTACCATGACATTGTTATGTCTGAAACTGTATGAGACATGGCACACCGTATGCGTATGCGTAGTTGTTTTTAAAATTCTACACAAGTATGATTTCTTGAAAGATGCCTTTATCTTTGTACCCACTCCTTATGTAGAAGTCTAGTCGCGGCATGCGAAGCGCGCCGCGCGCTCCGGGACGTGTGGCGATTTAACTCTTCCCCGCGCTTAGTTTTTGCAAAATTCTACACAAGTAGGTGGTTTCTTGAAAGATTCCTTTATATTTGTACTTGCTTCTTATGTAGAAGTCTAGTCGTGGCGTGCGAAGCGCGCCGCGCGCTGCAGGACATGCGGCAATTATGTTTGGACAAAATCATTAGAATCAATGGATGATGGTGCCATGATTATGCCCAAGCCCGATGAAAAATCAGGGACCCTATTTTTGAATTCTTCGGCTGGCGTCTAATTTTCGTTCGCCTTGTCGTAGAAAAGAGCACTCGACGCCAAAAAAATATATTTTTAATTTATTATAGAATTAATTAAAGAATAATATTTTATATTTTAAGGGATAATCTTTAATTGAATTTTCCAGCCGAAGGATTCAAAATTAGGGCTCTAGGTCTCGAATGAAATATACGAGCAGAGTTCGGTTTAAACTCTTAAAAGCCAGTCAAGATCCCTATCCCCGCTGCCAGAACACGATGCGAAGCGGTATAGGCAAGAAAAATAGATTGTTTATTTCTTATAATTTATTTAGCTATGGGTCATTCTCGGCAGAACCGCACAGAGGGAGCTAAGGAGCTGCATGCGGCTCGCGATCCGCGGTTTGCCGCTTCATCACAAGTGGGTAAAAGGAAAGAGGCATCTTTCAAGCTTCCTGAATATTACGTAATGGATCTGGCGTCGTAGCTAGGTTAGGGGCTGGCAAGAAGGGCGTGGGGCGCAACCCTCAGTTTGGTGAGGTGACCCATAGTTATTAAAAAAGTCAAGTCTTGGGACGCAAAATTCAAATCTTGCCCGGGGCGCTCATTATCCAAGAAATTTGTTTAGGGGAATATATAAATGCACTGCACTTTAAAAATAATGTAACGCACTTTAAAATGTTTAGCTTCAATTGAATGAACTACAAAAATAAAAACTACCATAAATATGCTAAGCTTTAAATTTATTACTTTGCACTATACATTTTAATTGCTTAGCTTTAAAATTAATACTCGTGATCAACGCTGTTAAGACGGGGAGCGATCACCGATTGGTACGTGGCACATTGAATATCAACCCAAAGCTGGAAAGATCTCGACTGATAAAATCAACAATCCGACCATTGCCGGCCCATATTCAAAACTCCGAGAGCTTTCAACTCGAACTCCAAAACCGCTTCGAAGCCCTTGAGAACAGCATAGATGTGGACGATCTAAACAACATGGTGGTGGATACTGTCCGTACGGTAGGGTCCAAGCTCTTTAAGACCCGCCGTCCCAAGATAAAGAAACTCTCCGACCACACACTCCTACCTCATGGATCAGAGACGTGAAATGAGGCTCCAGAGTTCAGCGGATGCTCATCGTTATCGGCAGATCAACAGACAGATATCTAAGACGAGCGACCTTCGCCAATTTAATACGAATCGTATTAAAGAGGCTATCGAGCGGAATAATGGCTCCAAAGTGTTCGCGAGAGATTTGTCTATTGGGCAAAGCCAGATGACGAAGCTGAAAACTGACAACGGTCGCATCATTTCATCAAAGCCTGAAATCCTCAGGGAGATCGAGCGTTTCTATGGGCAGTTATATTCCACGCAGACACCTGTTGAAAGCAAGGCTAAAGACCCCAGAGCCAAGCTTACCCGACACTATACCCAAGATATCCCGGACGTCAGCCTGTACGAGATTAGTTTGGCTCTCAAACAGCTGAAAAACATCAAGGCGGCGGGTGATGACGGGATGACTACAGAACTTCTGAGAGCGGGCGGTAAGCCGATACTTAAAGTCCTCCAGAAGCTCTTCAATTCCGTCATTGTCGAGGGCAGAACGCCGAAGTCATGGAACATAAGTGGGGTGATTCTGTTCTTTAAAAAGGGTGACAAGTCCCTCTTAAAGAACTACAGACCCATCTCACTTCTGAGCCATATCTATAAGTTGTTTTCTAGAGTCCTTACGAATCGTCTCGCTCGCAAGTTTGACGACTTCCATTCCAACCTCCCGAACAAGCCGGGTTTCGAAAAGGCTTTAGCACCATAGACCACATCCATACGCTGCGGCAGGTTATACAAAAGACTGAGGAGTATAATCAGCCACTTTGCTTGGCGTTCGTGGACTATGAGAAAGCCTTTGATTCGATTGAAACCTGGGCGGTGCTGCAGTCTCTCCAAAGGTGCCAAGTGGACTATAGGTATATCGAGGTGTTGAGGTACTTATACAAAAATGCCACCATGTCGATCCGAGTACAGAACCAGAGCACAAATCCTATTCAACTGCAGCGTGGTGTGAGACAGGGAGACGTTATCTCTCCGAAACTGTTCACAGCTGCGTTGGAGGACATCTTTAAGCTCTTGGACTGGAAAGGACTCGGCATCAACATTAATGGCCAGTACCTAACACACCTTCGTTTTGCCGATGATAAAGTCCTTATGGCTGAGACTATGAAAGACCTGAACACAATGCTCGAAGATCTCCGTAGTGCTTTCCAAAGAGTGGGTCTCAGGATTAACATGGATAAGACAAAAATTATGTCAAATGCCCATGTTGTACCCTCTCCAGTTCATGTTGGGAACACTACACTTGAAGTTGTTGACCATTACGTATACCTAGGACAGGCAGTCCAGTTGGGTAGGTCCAACTTCGAGAAAGAGATCTCTCGTCGAATCCAACTCGGGTGGGCAGCATTCGGGAAGCTTCAAAAAATCTTCGCGTCTGACTTACCTCAGTGTCTCAAGACGAAAGTCTATGAACAGTGTGTGTTGCCAGTGATGACTTACGGCAGTGAAACGTGGTCGCTAACTATGGGTCTCATAAGGAGGCTCGAGGTCACCCAGCGTGCAATGGAGAGAGCCATGCTCGGCGTTTCCCTGCGTGATCGAATCAGAAACGAGGAGATCCGTAGGAGAACTAAGGTAACCGACATCGCTCGAAGGATTGCTCTGCTGAAGTGGCAATGGGCGGGACACATAGCGAGAAGAACTGATGGCCGTTGGGGCGGAAAGGTTCTGGAATGGCGACCGTGCACCGGACGACGCTCCGCGGGTAGGCCCCCGACAAGGTGGACCGACGATCTGGTGAAGGTCGCGGGAAGCCAATGGATGCAGGCAGCGCAGGACCGATCGTCGTGGAGATCGTCAGTGGGTGTCGTGCGGCTGATATGATGATGATGATGATGAATCCTAATACTTTCGGAATAAAGTGTCTTTGACATACGGACAGACAGATAGACAGACAGACATGACGAATCTATAAGGGTTCCGTTTTTTGCCATTTAGCAGTTTTCAAAAGGCAGTTTAAGAAAAAAAAGTAGTTCATAAAATAGAACTAGATGTCGTTGTACTTAGTAGGTAGCTTTTTATGAAAAATATGAAATGTAATTACTTTTTTATTTTTCGTTTGTTGAGTATATGGTTTGTTGCTTTGTGCGTTGGTTGTCTGATGGCGTGTTACGAAAACTTTGCTATGACCAATATGACCATTAGTGAGAAATAATATTTAAAAAATCGACTTAGTAGAAGTAACGCCATCTGTCGACATAAAATTATACTAAAATTCTCTGCTGTCAGAAAACCGCTCATTAGGTGGCAAGTTACAAGAGATCTTTTAGGTCGCAGTGACTATAGCTTCATCTTGAGCTGCATAGCCCCTAACACTCAAATAATAATAATAATACTTCCTGTGATCCTAACTTCATTAAATTTGTCAAAAAGTATTTACAAACATTCAGACAAGTTTGTAGTCCAAGTACTTTGCAAATAAAATAAAATTAGCTGATAATAAAATTAAGGCTACTTGGAATATTATTAATAAAGAAACGGGCAAACTTTGCAAGTACCGTATGTTGCTTGCGGAAGAAGTAAATTTTAGTTAAGGTTTAGTTACTTTGGATTGGTATCTACCTAAAACTAAAATATGAAAAATTTCATCATATTCCATTCACTTTTTATTTTACAGAACAAATTCATGTCTTAGTGATTATTTTTCGCTTAAATGAAGGAAGACTACTTGATTATATGTTGTAAAATTGTTAATTCACTGTTTTTCATAAAATGTTACTCTATTAAAATATAAATAATATTTTAATAGTTGATTTAAATAAAATATAAATAAAAAATTGATGTTTTATTATGAAACGACCTTTATGTCAACATGAACGTAACATTTTGTACTTACGTGTTCGTAACAAAACGTGTGCGTAACTGCGTTTTACATGCACGTTACCCCGGTCACTCACATGCGCGCAAAGGTTCGTACATTGTACGAATGTTTTCAATTTTGTATGGAAAATCATTCGCGAAGGTCGTCCTACACATGTATTCGCGAACCTTTGCGCACATGTGAGTGACCGGGGTTACGTTACGGTACAATTATTTTGAGAAATACCCATGCAATCTTCAAGTTTTTGTAGTAGAAAGTTAAGTAAATGCGTTTTATTTAATTTTTGCATTTTTTTTATGGACCAAATGGGTCTTAAAATCTAAACCGGCCACAGAAACAGTCTTAAAATTGGTCTGTGGTTTGTTCAGAGGGCCGATTATCTATAGTGTTAATTTGAACCGGTAACTCTAAAATGTAAATTATTATCAAAATGGCCGGACTACATCTGGTCTTAAATTTGTGTATGGCGACTTTCCATAGTCTTACTGATATGTGTAGTAATTGAACAAATCTGTTTACCCTGACAATAGTGAAACAATGCGGTAACCTCGAAAGTAAATACCTAACATAAATGGACATTTTAGGCCCTTCTTACATGGCGCTACTCAAACTAAACTAGTTTCAAACTCTAATCACCAATGAATTTCTAAAATGTCACAGCACTAAGTTTTCAATAGCGGTTCGTACACGACGCTACCAATCACAAACTGGGTTGTAACGCGTCAGTAACGCGTTAGTAACTAATCACAGACGACCGGTCATGCTTGTCGCGCGCGTCTGATTAGTAATGGAAACTGGAAACTCTGCTGCGGTTCAGTGAAAATTAATGACCAATTAGTAAATATACAATTAGTCCAAGAAGTGGGAAAGCATCCATGTTTGTATAATTACACATTAAAATCACTGGCAACCGTACCTTGATTACGTAAAGCTGTTGCTAACAATTCTCGATTGAAATAGATTGAAAGCGCGGTTGCATTGCTGCTTTAGTTAAGATAGTTGTCACATTGGTTCTTACTAAAGCAGCGATGTAACTGCGATTTCTGTCAGAGTTGATTGCAACAAAGTTACGTAATTACCCCCCTGGTCATGCTGGTCGCGCGAGACTGATTACTAACGGAAACTGGAAACTCTGCTGTGGTTCATTAAAAATAAAATGACCAATTAGTAAATATACAATTCGTCCAAGAAGTGGAAAAGCATACGTTTACACATTAACAGAGTATTCGCGTAGGGATGTGTTCACGCCTGGCAATACTGCCGTCGGAACGTCACCTGTCAATGTCAACCTCGTAAACGTCAACGTCATTGTCAAAAAACCAGAGAGGGTGCGCGGCTGGCCGCCGCGCGCGTCTCATACAGATGTGACCGAGAAAGCCAAACAAAGTTCTTCAGTTTGATGATCTAAGCCACACCACAAAGTTTGATCAATGTTTAAAAAAAGACATTGTATAAACGATCAATTTTCGAATCAATGAGCGTCATGACCATCAGCCATTTTTAATGTCCCTATTGCTGCGACACAGGCCTTTTTTATGGGTGGATTAGGAGAATGGACCATAACCCATCACGTGGGCCCAATGCGGATTGGTGGGTGTTAACGACTGCTAATGCAGCCGGGACCAACGCCTTAACGTGCCTTTCGAAGCACGAAAGAGCTCGAGATAAAAAAATTTGGGTCTTCCATCCCATGACCGACCCTAGCAAAAGTTGCTTAACCTTCGCAATTGCTGGGCACTAAACCACAGCGCCACCGAACTCCGCAATGAGCGTCAATGACGTTAAAATTTACAATCACAAATTTTGATGATCGTAACCGGAGCGCTCTACATGACGCTACCCTACTCGATTACAACCAAAAAAAATTTTTAAGCGTTTATGCTGATGACCCCCAAAACCAGGCCCGCCGCTAGCTGTTTGAGCGCCCGCGTGCAAGAGACCAATTTTGCCGCCCCCTGCTACACTGCCCTGGGTGATTTCTTGAAAGATGCCTTTATCTTTGTACCCACTCCTTATGTATAAGTTTAGTCGCGGCGTGCGCAGCGCGCCGCGCGCTCGGGGACATGTGGCTATTTGACTCTTCCCCGTGCTTAGTTTTTGCAAAATTCTACACAAGTAGGTGGTTTCTTGAAAGATGTCTTTATCTTTGTACCTAGGTACTTCTTATATAGAAGACTAGTCGCGGCGTGCGAAGCGCGCCGCGCGCTCCAGGACATGCGACAATTATGTTTGGACAAAATCATTACAATCAATGTGCAATGATTTTGTCCAAGCTCGATGAAAAATCAGGGGCCCTATTTTTGAATCCTTCGGCTAGTTTTCTCATTCATTTGAGTCAAATGTCGAACGAAAATCAGTAGAAAAGAGCGCTTGACGCCAAAAATTTAACTTTTAATTTATTATATAAATTAATTAATTATAGAATTAATTTCAAAGTAATATTTTATATTTTAAAGGGTAATCTTTAAATTAAATTTGCCAGCCGAAGGATTCAATAAGGGCCCCAGGTCTTGAATGAAATCCGAGCGGAGTTCGGTTTAAACTCATAAAATCCAGTCTAGATCCCTATCTATCCCCGCTGCCAGAACGCGATGCGAAGCGGTATAGGCAAGAAAAATAAATTATTGCAAGAAAAATAAAACTTTCAAGCTTCCAGAATATTACGTAATGGATCTGGCGTCGTAGCTAGGTTAGGGGCTGGCAAGGGGGGGCGTCTGCTAGGGGCGCAACCCTCAATTTGCTGACCCATAGCTAGAAAATACTCTTTAAGTCTTGGGACGCAAAATTCAAATCTTGCCAGGGGCGCTCATTATACTAGAAATTAGTTTTGGGGCGCAAAATTCAAATCTTGCAAGTGTCGCTCAAGATCCTAGAATTAAGCCTTGGGACGCAAAATTCAAAACTTGCCAGAAGCGCTCATATCATGACCCTTTTTCGACCCTAGCTTCGACGCTTGGATCGGTCGATTTGCCGCCCCCCTAGACGTGCCGCCCGCGTGCGGTGCACGCCTTGCACGCCCGCTTGCGGCGGGCCTGCCCAAAACGACCCCTTAATATTCGAATCTTGTAGGTATTCAAAACCACGGCATTGGGCCATTATGCTACAAAACCGTTTGGCTCTGGAAGCTTGTGACAGACAGACAGACAGACGGACAGACACCGAGGTGATGCCATAAATTTCTTTTTTCCCGAAATCGAAATACGGAACACTAAAAAAGGATCATATTTATAATAAAATAAAGGTACTTACTTATAAAAGTAAAGAAAATGATTAAATATTATATACTTATCTATCGTACTCCTTGGGATAGTTAAAGTTTGATATATTTTTATTCTTTCTATTATTATTCATGCACAGAGTACAATAAACAACTATTTTAAATAAAAATAAAACACTACGTTTTTAAATTAAAATATTCAAACTTGCAAACAACGTGCCCTGAGAAAGCCCTGAAGTTTGTCCACTGGCTGTCAGTTGTTTTTTCTTTTTCGCCGCGTACGCGACAAGCGGCCAGTGGACACGCACACATGCCCCGCGTGCTTGTAGTAGTGCAACCGATTTGCGCGGTTGTATGAAGCTTTGTCTCTGGTCCTACGTAGTAGCATAGCCTTCTATATCTTCCAAGCCCTGAAGTTGAGCAGAACGGCAACATCGCATGTGGTCAAGCACATAGTATAAAATTATTTTAATAATTATTTATTATTTGTTTTTCCTATATTATCTATGTTTAAACTAGTTGTAAATTGTGATGTAAGATTATTTCAATAAAGTTTTATATTTATTATTATTATTTATTTATTAGAACATAAGGTTTGAGTCAAATTATTTGAACTTTTCGGGGGTCCTTTAGTACGATGAGCATTTTGATCTAAGCCTCCTCTAGCAATAAATCTTACATCATTGGAAAGGTATTTAAATTTGAAACACTTTATTGTATCACTATAATCGTCAACTATTAGTACTTTGAGAGTTATAACGCTCTGAACTTGACCATTTTTTTTAACATTAATGACCTAAAACTCCGAAAATACTAGCAATTAATAGAAAGTATGTTTGAAACAAATATTTGTCATATAAAAACCTTTCTTATGATATATCATTCATTTCTATAGGTGTGGTAGATCAACTCCCATAGACAATAAACCACTTTTATACTTTAATAACCTTTAACTTCAAAAGTATTAACAATTGATATAAAGTATATTAACAGCAAATATTTGTCTTTAAAAGACATTTCTAATGATATATCATTTATTGCTAGAAGGCGTGTTAATCAACTCCCTGCTGAAGAAAATCAACAAAAAAGATGACATCTTTGACAGGCATTTTTTCCTGGTTAACATTGATATTTTTCTTATTGTTTAATATACAAAGCATTTCAATAAAAGAACTAAATTATTTTTATATTTTGAACCTCACACGATTACTAAGAAAAAAAATATCGACCTCTTAAAATTGAAATATTCCCATACATTTAGTACGGAGACTGGCCGACGACATGACCACGAACTGACAGTAACAGACGTTGCCAAACTTATGTTCACGGCTTGGAAATGAAGAAGGCTATGGTAGTAGTGATTATTTCCTCTGTGGTATAGCATAGCATGCAACATGACGGTCGGTATGTGTGAGCGAGATAGCATGACCGGCCAGCCACCATTTACTGAAAGTTGTTTCCTAAATGCGAAGACATTTAGGTTCAAATCTTGTTCAAATTAAATTGCTTACTTTTTAGTATGGTATTAAAAGAAGAGCTTTCTACTTCCTTTTTCGAAAATATTAGAGTCTTTTCAAGCAATTCTAAGGCCTATTCACTCAAATGGTCTTTCTTTTAAAATTAACGCTAGTAGAATGGAATGACTATGTATGGGATTGACAGTAGCTAAGCGTTAGCTTATGTCATTTCCATATATTGGTATTCTATTCTACTACTACTAGCGTCAATATTAGATAAGTAGAATGGCCATTTGAGTAGGGGGGCAGGTGTAGTATAAATAGTTTTATTTACCTTTTTTAGGTTTGCATACCTTTTTTGTCACATTTTCGTACTATTTCAGGAGCCTGGCCGTACTTTTTTTGAAACGACAACTGGCAACACCATTGCCTAGTTCCAAATCACGCCAACAGCACTGTTAAGGTCCAAACAAATTATCGGACGCGGCTTATGGACGCGGCTTACTGCCGCGGCTGATAAGTGTGCACACTCTCATAACATCCTGCGTGCCAGATAGCTATCGAACGTCCGATGACGTCATATTAGTCTATGGTTACGTCCGCGACCTACTACATCCGATAGTTTGCACACCTCAGATCAGCCGCGGCAGTAAGCCGCGTCCGATAATTTGTTTGGACCTTTAGCGTATAATCCATTAAATGAAGTAGGTACACAAATACCTTATTTGTGTTATATTTTGTCATAGATATAGTATATTAAAAAGGGGTAGATGCGCCACCGAGCGACCGGGTGTAAGGGATAGATATATTATGACGTCAAAATATGGGGCTGCCATGATCGCAAAAAAAATACCCTAAAATGTAGTTGGAATCGTTACAGTACTTGAATTCCGTAGTGAGTGAAAGTCAACATTTTGACTCGCTAATTAAACAAAGAATTGCAAGCGAAATCGCGAAAATAAGTGGTCCCGACCAACCACTCTTTTTGTCCAGATCGACCCTAAGTTATGCCCAGGCATAACAGCTATATAACAGAAAAAGTTTCATTCGAATCCATTCAGTATTTTCGGAGATTAGCGTGTTCAAACAGACAATAAATTTTTTTTAAATATAATATGTAACTAGCTGATGCCCGCGACTTCGTACGCGTGGACTTTGACTTGCGCATGCATATGAACTTATGTAGTTACATAAGAAAATACTTGTAGCAGTATTATAATGTTAAAAGTTACTAAATCAACAAAAAATGCTCATCAGGCTGAACAATTTTTGCTAAGGTGTCATTTTTATATTTTGTATAGTTTAGTTGGGCCATCATGGTTCTGCATCAGGTGTTCCATTTTCCAAAATCAATTATAACTTAAGTTATGCCCAGGCTTAACAGCTATATAACAAAAAAAAATTCATCCGAATCCGTTCAGTATTTCCGGAGATTAGCGTGTTCAAACAGACAAACAAACAGACACATTTTTTTTCAAATTCCTACTCTACTAATGTCTCCATCGCCCCAAATATTTTTTTTTAAATAAATGTAATGTACAGACACACTTTTTTACTGTTTTATTATAAGTAAGGATGTACAGACACACTTTTTTTACTGTTTTATTATATGTAAGGATAAGGATGTACAGACACACTTTTTCTACAAATCAATTCGTGTGTACTTATGCCAATTCTTTTTTCCAGTTGCTTCTATCCATTTCTCACGAATTTTATCTTCCGTCGGAAATCTGGAAAAATCAAATCGCTTGAAATTCCCTGAAATATGGGGTAATTTTTGGGGAAAAATTTCTGTATGGGTAGGCATCCGGAAATCGATTTATAAACCTACTGATTTTAGTGGACGTCAATGCTAAGCTGGCTTCTATTACGTAGATTAATACGCAATTTTCCCGGTTTGCATGTCAAATGTTTCCGAGGTTATTTTTAGAAATAATTTTTAGAGTTTTCCTATTTATCAGGTTTTTCATGATATAACTAATGATTTAGCTCAGAAACTTGGTTCCTGTGAGGTTTGAGAAAGAAATACGTGATCAATATATAGAAAACAGTGTACTTACGCATGAAATGTAACACCCGCTTCTTTTCTTTATTTGTTGCTTGTGCAGCCAAATTTTGAACACCCCACCATTTTGTTGGCTAGACACAAACACTACACATTCGATTTATAATAAATTTTATGTATAAATTAGGTAGTAATCCACAAAACCTTTAATTTCTTTGGCACTTTTGATATAACCTCACTTGTTTGTTTTGCCTAGTTGAACTGTGCCTATAACCCGACCATGAAAAAAAGTCCGGTCGGTGATAGAGATAAAACATGAAACTCTTCTTTATTTCCTCCTATAGGAATCTCAATAAGACGATCTCGCTCTATCAAAGCATGTCAGACCCTTGTATTTTGTGACTATTTAATTTGGTTGGATACGCGCTACCAGCGCTGTGAGCGTGATTCGGAACGCGACACATGCAATGCATGTCACTTTTTATTTTTCTCGTTCAATACTTCAACAATCTGTCAATCCACGCAGTGTTGCCAGATAAGGAAAATGAGAATACAGTGTTTACAACAAAAAATACAGGGAATTGTACACAAAAATACAGTGTTTTTTACAGTGCATTAAAAATATATGGGATGTATTTAATAGCACTTTAAATTTGATGAAAACAGCTATACAATTGTATATCAGCACTTTAAAATAATAATAGACCTATAATTTAATCACATCACTACAAAAATAATGGTTTGCACTTTAAAATAATAATAGATCTATAAATTAATATTATCACTACAAAAATAATGGTTTGCACTATAACTGTGTACTGTGTCCCAACTCCGAAATCATTTAATTTCTGTCAAACCATGTCAGACTAATGTAATGAGATGGCAAGTCTCATCAAGTCGGTTCTAGCGTTGTTGGTCGCATGGAACCTAACCTCCTCCTCAGCTCCCCTCTCGATGCGCCCGCCCGCTCGTCGTCGCACCTAGTCGTCTGTTTACCAGACCTGTACTAAAGTTATAAAATTAATTTGTATGGTGTAAAGTATTAATTTTAAAGCTAAACAATTAAATTGTATAGTGCAAAGTATTAATTTTAAAGCTTAGCATATTTATAGTGGAAACCATTATTTTTAAAGTTCATTCAATAAATTTTGAAGCTAAACATTTTAAAGTGTGTTACATTATTTTTAAAGTGCAATTATATATTCCCCAAAATATATTTGTATCGTAAAATTTACTTTTATTTATGATAACCTTATAAATTTTTTACACTTACAGCTAATCACTATCACTAGAATTTAGTCCAACGGCAAAGAGAATATAATTATTTCATTTTCCAACGGCTCATTCTTTGTCATAAATGCTAGAATTCAAAAGTTTAAACATGGTTTTTAAATTTGAGATTTTTGCATTCACAATGCTATTTTTTTTTTTATTTCTAGTATATTATTTAGTATTGAGTATAGCTTCAGCGGGTTCAAAATTTACGCAGTTGACGCTTTGGCGTGAAATTGCTTGCTAAGCCAACATATTTTGGTTTCGATCGTTGCGTTCACTTGCCTATAACCTACCCATCCAACAACTTTTTAATGCACGGGGAACCCCAGCCAATGCAAGGAAAGAATCTCCTTACCCTACAGTGGTCGCGTGCTAAAAATAAACCAGATTGGTCGCGTGGAGTGTGGACTACACGTGTATGATCATAAATTTTCAAATTCATTCTTATGCTGTGCTCATATTTATCAATATATCGTGAACTATTGGCTTAGTAGAAATTACAGTGCTTCTGTCACTGTAATTTATTTTATACAGTGTACAGTAGATGACGCAAAAATACAGTAGATCGATCTCCTGTAATTACAGTGCATCTGGCAACACTCCACGTCAATCAAATATTATATTATATTTTTGCTCTCTGTTTGTTGTTCGTTTGTTTTTCGAGGTTTATTTCATTTCCAAGAGATTTTTAGAATAGAGTGGTTTGTTCGTACACTTTTTTTCTGTTTTCTGCTAAATAACAGAGCAGAGCAACTTTGTGTAAATTTCGTGAGTGTTTTTTGCTTTGGTTGGTCGGAGAGAGGTTAGGAACAGGACTCTAATTAATGCCGAATTCACCGAAGTCTTTGAAAAGCCGAATTGAATATCGAATTAAATAAAGCTTCTCGGCCTTTGCCTAATCGGCTATGGTTTCAAAGTCGACGCCACGCCACACCGCGACAAGTCTCATGGTATCTGAGCGTATCTCGTGTCCATTTCCTTAATCTTGAAATCTTTGAAGGAATCTCGTTTCTGTGTCGAATGTATTAATTGTCTCGTAAGTTCATAATCAGTATTGCTGATGCTTCAATCTATATGCTGTCTGCCTCGAACTAAAGAAATTTTATTTGAACAAAAAAAAGATGGGTATGGACACTGTCAACTCAGCCAGCAGTTTGTGGCTGGGACGGTCACACCGGTCCCAGCCATGAACTGCTGGCTGTTGATAGTGGCATGCCCTCACCTTAGTCTTAGGTGGACCCCCATATAACGCTCTGTGCTGGTTGAACATAGTGAAAGAATCTTGCCTGACATTGGTCTGAATGATTGGCTTTAAGGTATTCCTACTTTTATTAGGGACTAATTCCACATGATTTTTTGTCGGTGTGCTAAATACACCCGAAGGAACATGTCTGCCTTTGCAGAAGACTCCCTCTGTGGTATTTGTTTATGTAGAGCTCGAACCTGACTCTCCGACCGGTTCATCCACCTCTACAATATTGTTGCCTCCCTCGATCATCTCTCTGTCGTGAGCTTCAGCAATCTTGCCCACCTCCCATAAAACAATGTAACATTTATATGGTTGTCTTTCGAGTCACCCCCACATTCTTCACCGCCTGTGTGATCTCGCTTAAAAAAATGGTTCAAAAGTTCAATTGTATTTAATAGTGACATTACTATGTTCGAAGAATGTGTTCTTGAAGAGGTTTATTATTTCAATGCAGCCCGCTCTTCTGCAGTACCACTTATAATTACTACTACTGCTGCCGGTATTTAACCCTGACATGGCTGGTTACGAGGCAAGGAAACACTCTTTTGTTAACAAATAAGTAACAGTAACCAGTACCTACTAGTAAATAGAAATACGAGGAAAATAAATCTTCTATAAATAAATTGACAAGTAAATATGAATATTTACTTTTCAATTTTAAACTGAATTTTTAATTTTCATTAGAGTGTTTTTAGGGTTCTGTACCCAAAGGTAAAAAACGGGACCCTATAGGATTACTAAGACTGCTGTTCGTCTGTCAGTCACCAGGCGGTATCTCATGAACCGTGACAGGCAGTTATTAACCTCGGACTTCGTTAAGGCAGAATTCCCCCCTCCCCCCACCTGCTTGAAAAATCCAGGTGGCTCCACTTCGTAAACCCATCTTAGGAACATAATGATCAATCCTACCGAAGGAAATCTTTGGTTCATGAATAGCCATATTCGTCATTTTTTTGGCTCGTAGGAAAGGGGCTACTAAAGGAGCGGAACTGTTGTTTGCATTACATTCAATTTACGATTAAGTTTGTTAGAAAAAATCAAAAAGTTAAGATTTTATTTTAATTAGTTGGGACCTTAATGATTCAATTACTAGTGACCTATAGAGGCACCGTTTTTAATATTATCCCCGATTCTAGGCCACACACTGTATAATCTCATTTTCATTATTTTCCAAATTATTATTATCCTTATTAGTTTCACTAATATTACTATCACAGCTCAAATTATTTTTATTACTGTCATTGCTTAAAACAATGGGGGGACCTGACTCAACAAAATGTTCACTGCAATTTGAGTTTACCTTTGATTGAATTTTGTCAATAAATTCATTTTCAAAAAATACAACATTCCTAGCTTTAATTATCCTCCTAGGATTTAAAGGGTTAGGTAATAAGCTTATAACCTTTAGAGTGCTCACAATATCCTACTAGTATACATTACATTGCTTTTGAATCCAGTTTATCACGCTTACTGGGGGCCTATTCTCGCGCACTGCGACATTTCTCGAATTCGAGATTATCTCTAATCACAAATCTCTATTGAAAATGTCACTAAAATCTCTATTGCAGCCAAAAAACTTATTCTCAGCAATTTTCGACATTACAAGTCGAAAGTCTTTGGAATCTCTTCAATTTCTTGACTTTTTCGAGATATTTCGAATTATGCTATATCACTGTGGCACGCGCCCGATGGCGATGTCTGCCTGCAAGAAACGCAACGCTGTTTAACATTGATTACTGTTGGCTTAGTCGGTCACCCATCCCGAATCTTACCTTTTTACAAAGTTGTTTAACATTCGTTATCGTAGTCTCAATCGGTCACCCATCTCATAACCAGTCTTTGTAAACGTTGTTTAACATTGATTACTTCTGGCATCGTCGGTCACCCATCCCAAACCCGACCTTTTTTCAAAGTGGTAACCAGATGGTCACCCATCTCACACCCAGTGTTATTTTTTTTTACTTTCGTCGCATCGCGTCATAAACGGTCACCCATCCCACACCCGGCCATTTCCTAAAATTGCTTAACATTTGTCATCACAATCCCAAATGGTCACCCATCTAGTAACTGGCAACCGGCCTCTTCAAAAGTAGCTTCGTTATTGCTGTTCCAAACGGTCACCCATCTGAGATGGGTGACCATTTACAAAGTGGTTACCAGATGGTCACCCATCTCACACCCGGCCTTATTAAAGCTTTTTACTTTCATCGCATTAACGCACAGTCACAAACGGTCACCCATCCCACACCCGGCTATTTCTTAAATTGCTGAACAGTTGTCATCGCAGTCCCAAATGGTCACCCATCTAGTAACCGGCCTCTTCAAAAGTAGCTTAATATTCGTTATTGCTGTTCAAAACGGTCACCCATCTCGTACTCGGCCTCTTCAAAAGTAGCTTAACATTCGTTATTGCTGTTCCAAATGGTCACCCATCTGAGATGGGTGACCATTTTCAAAGTGATTACCAGATGATCACCCATCTCACACCTCACACCCGGCCTTATTTAAAGCTTTTTTACTTTCGTCGCATCGCAGTCACAAACGGTCACCCATCCCACACCCAACCATTTCCTAAAATTGCTTAACATTCGTCACTCATCACAGTCCCAAATGGTCACCCATCTAGTAACTGGCAACCGGCCTTTTCAAAAGTAGCTTAACATTCGTTATTGCTGTTCCAAACGGTCACCCATCTGAGATGGGTGACCATTTTCAAAGTGGTTACCAGATGGTCACCCATGTCACACCGGCCTTATTTAAAGATTTTTTACTTTCGTCGTATCGCAGTCACAAACGGTCACCCATCCCACACCCGGCCATTTCTTAAAATTGCTTAACATTTGTCATCGCAGTCTCAAATGATCACCCATGTAGTAACCGGCCTCTTCAAAAGTAGCTTAATGTTCGTTATTGCTGTTCCAAACGGTCACCCATCTCGTACTCGGCCTCTTCAAAAGTAGCTTAACATTCATTATTGTAGTCCCAAATGGCCACCCATCTCATAAGAAAGAGACAATTCGACACTTCAACTAACTTAATGTTCGAGATATTCAATCTCTACCGCTATCGACCACACGTTGCATGTCGAGGGCTAGCCATCGACATATCTCTATGGTGACATTTCGAGAATACCAAAAACTGGTTTGAATAGACAAAATGGCGGATCCGCCATTTTATTTCGACATATCTCTATTTCGACATTTTGTCTATCGCGTGAGAATCGGCCCCCTGGCATCTATCAAAGTCAACGCTTTGCAGCCAAAGACACGCAGGTGACTGAGGTCCACCTTTTGACCAGTTCAAATCTGCTCGGGGGTCTTACCGGGCAGCGATATTAGAAATGCCTGTGGGGTACAGACACTACCTGCTCTGTACCGCTCTGGGTTTTTCTAACTAATAACGTTAGAAAAAGCCTGTGTGTTTCAGAGCATCGCTTGCTCTGGAGCGCGCGGCGTTTTTCGACTAAAAATTTAATAATGTCACCGTAAAAAGCCTGTGGAACACAGACAATTCAGAAAATTACAGTTGTGATTAAAGTATTCCTTCTTCATGTTTCGGTAAATTATGTAGAATATTAAAATAGTGATTTATAGTCATACTAGCGATTTTTTTTTAAATTGTATATTTTTTTAGTTTATCCTACTATTAATCTTAATTTATTGTGTATGTTAAAATATTTTTTCTCTTAAACCCATAAAAATGGCAGGTTATGTTAAATGGGATGGATTCGGATGAAAGGCACACAGATAGTTTTTTTTTAACCTGGATTAAAATATAGCAGACTTTGGTTCCTAAGAACGTCGCGGGCGGTAGCTTGATAGAGCGCATTTTCAAGTTTCTTGGATAATTAATAAACAATACCTAATTATGTTTTATTGTATCACTAATCTGACATAAGTAATATTTATGTGATACTTAATGTGTTTTTCATTTCGATTTATTATTTTTTCATTAATATTTTTGTTATAAATAAAGAATATTACAAAAAAGACAAAAAAACACATTATCAGTGATTATAATTTTCTTGTTAACAGAAAAAGCTAGCAAGATTATTTATTTCCTATATTACAAAAGTACTCTTTGATGTGGGTATACAAGACAGCACGTTAAGTTAAACAGTTGAACTGCAAAACAGCTTTTATAACGTACGGCATAAAGGCGGTCACAAGGTCAAGTACCTATAGTCTAAATCTGTTGTGCTGTTGACTGTAGGTACAAACATTATCAAATTTAATAAAAAAAATGAAATAAGGTTCGGCTGTTAGTTATTGCACTCGGAAGTTGCGAAAAACTAACAAAATACTATTCTTTTATAAAAATATAAATTTTTGTAAAACTCTCAATCAATATTATTTATGGTAGGATATTTTCAATTCCCTACACACATTACACACATTTTTAGGTAAGGTAGGTAAAATGAAAGTTTGTGCTATGCCGTTTTCGAGAAATTTTGCAAATTACGATAAAACAGCTGTTCTTTGGGGATTTCTTTCTAAAAGGACCTACCAAAAATAAATTATGTCCCATTTTTTTTTTAACGAGTTAAAGGTTTTTTTGATAAGAGAGGTTTGATATTTTAGTTTAATATCCAAGTTTCACGATACTTAGTGCCTTACGCGTCTGTATCGCTCGGGGTATTTATATTTACAAAATCACTGTGGATCACAGCGCAAGGTGTCTGTGTTCCACAGGCTTTTTAGGATGATATTATTAATTTTTTTGTTGAAAAACCCCGCGTGATACAGAGCAAGCGGTGCTCTGAAACACACAGGCTTTTTCGACGTTATTAATTTGAAAAACCCAGAGCGGTACAGAGCAGGCAGTGTCTGTACCCCACAGGCATTTCTAATATCGCTACCGGGCACAGCAGTAGTCGGGGACCTGTTCTTTAAATAGATAGCAGTGGATACTGCCTCTCCTCAATATTCCTTGCCGAGGCCTGCCTCCCGGAGCATACACCTTGTCTTTTCTACAAGCGTTCGGTTGAGCCTCTCTGAAACACCGTTCTGCTGTGGGCTATAAGGAACGGTTGTTTCATGCACAATCCCTTCCTGTTGTAAGTATAGGTAATTATCAAAATTTTTATTGCAGTATTCCCCACCATTATCTGTGGGGCTACTTTCTTTTCGTCACACTCACCCTATGTTTAGCAGTAGACGTTCTGCGTTATACTTACATATATCGTAAAATTAAATACGGCGTACTTTCTCGAATAATACTCGTATAATAACATGCTTTCACCACACGGAGACTACGGAGTATCTAAAACTTTTTGAAGATCAAAAAACTACTGCACACAGTTTAGTGTGAGGTGGTCACACAGGTGAGTTTTAATCTATATGACGCCTCTTTTTCTTCTCTATATTTTTTAGTTATTTATTTATTTACTCTCATTTTAGCCTTTGTGCACAAGACGCATTTTGTCATTTTTAGGGCTATGAAATCCTAGATCGTACTCTGTTAAATATTTCTCTGAAAATGGATTCACTGACAGGTTCTTTGTTCTTATTTTTACATTCATCACTGTAAATTCGGAATATAGTCGTCAAGTTGCGCAAAGCCTGGGAAAGATACATACGTTGGTTTTTTTTCTATAGTGTAATGGACACGCTGGGAGGCTTTCGATGATTTTTCGCACATTTTCTTTCGCAGAATCTAAATATTTGCCCTTAGCGGTTCGTTTTCTTAAGTCTGTTCGTGACATGCCCTCCAACATTTGCATCTGAACAATTATTCAGCTATGTAATATCTTCAGAAGTATCTAAAATAAAATGCGAATATAGACAAGCGGCAGCTTGTCAGCCAAGTTCGGGAAAGAAGAACTGGTTACGCAGCAGCCGTGGTGTGTGCCTATTACACGAACCATTTGGAGCTACTGTTCATGTCCATCCCTTAATGTAAAAAAATTGGGCCAAGTTCGGTTAGGCACAAAAATAAGTGATATATAAAGGGGTGCCTGGCACTAGACTGTAAATAAACATTCAAACGACATTGCTGACATTCAATGCAGCCCTAGCTTGGCAGTCCTTGGGTAAACTCATGTAGTTTTACTTAACTTGGCACTGGCAGTTAGGTTTAAAAATGCATTTAATATCAATTAACAATAATAATACACTTTATTGCACCAAACATGAGAGATACAATGGAAAGTAGTTAATTAAGTAAAAACTTTGCGTTCTAATAAAAGTTCCATTATTAATCAATCAATAACCAAATCGTTTTAATCATGATTAAAGTCGCCTTTGTACTACAGCTAACACTGACCTGGGGCTTGATCTTGAGGAAGAATTTCACACACAGAAGAGCTTTGTTGATCAGTATTTCCCTTTTTAATTTTACCATAACATGCTTTTTTGTATTCGGGTTTCCTATTTTAGAGACAGTCATATAGTTTTCCTTTTTCAAGTAGCGTCGTATAGAAACAAAAACAGCAATCTGACATTTCACTAATTAGTGGTAATTAAAAAAAACGTGTCATTCTTTATTATAATTAATAAATTTATCATTTATGATTTAATTTGGTAAATTAAAGGTTTGCATTTTAATTAAATATTACATTGGGTAGATTGCATTTAGAAGAAATTAATAAAATTTTAATAATTTTTTCAGATTGCTGTTTTTGATACTTACGTTTAAATATTGCTGGATTTGATTCTAAACAAACACCAGATTGCTGCTTTTGTTAATAGCTATGTCAAAGATTGCTGTCTTTGATTTTAATAACGCAACACGTAATTTAGGGTTGTCACTCAAATTAAAATTCACAAAGATGTTTAATTTTTATTTATTTCACCAACATTTTCATTGTTTTCACAAAATCAAATTCTAAGTTCGTCAGGTTCCTGAACTTCTTCATCACAATATATATCTTCAGAAGGCGTTTCTTGTAAGGCCTCCTGTCTTAATAATATTTCTTTATAAAAACTTAATTCCAATAAGCCTTGCCATTCGGTACCAAAATGTTTGCTCAGTAATTTATTCACGTCATTTAATTTACTTTTATTAACAGCAACTATGCTGGGCAGTATGATCGGATTTATCATATTTATAAGTTTTCGTGGTCTGCAAATATTTTGAGCGGTAGCTAGATCACTTTTATAATATATTTCTCCCCTCACAAGCACGTTACCAGCTTTTTTTGAACGACGCAGAATAAATCTTTTACACTGGTTGAATTGAATATTCCAAGTTGTGGTGGGTTTTACGATGTCTTTGATAGATGTCTTCCAGTCAAAAACCGTGCAATCTTCACCAAATTTTACTAACGCTGCGTTTTCAGACACAATATCTATGATTTCTTTGGGATGAAGTACTACCTCCATTTTACGCAGCTTTTTTTCTATAACTCCAAAAAAGCGATCAGCAGGCATAAAGGAATGACCGGTGACAGGAAAAATGACTTCTAAACTCATACCGTGTTATTACAAAAGATTTTTAAACACTGTTTAACTAAACACATGTTTTAATGTGATGCTGTCACTTTTTTGACAATATTGTTTGACAGAGACAGCATCACGTTTAAACAGTGTTTAGTTAAACATGTGTTGAACAATCTTTTGTAATAACACCGTTAATGTTTCCATTTTCTAATAGCCATTTGCAGCACATACCAATTAAAATACAATTTTTATTTTGCCCGCCGCATCCGTCTGCAACCAAACGAATTCTTGATATGCCCGTTTTATCAGTTTTACAAAGCCGGTCATTAACTGCAGATGCCACCAAATTCGCATTTTTGCTAAACTCGTCTTCTGTACAATAATAAGAGAATACACGCTCTTTATTTAGAGGCAAATTTGAATGGCCTTCAACTACGGCTAAATTGTAGAAATATAATTGTCGGCTATAATAGCATGATTGGTCAGGCACCTTTGGTAACGGTAAATTTTTTTGGAAATCAAAAGATATTATTTTCAAGTCAGGTGTAGTGTCTCTCAAGTTTTCAAAAAATGATTTCGCTCTCAAAGAATGAACCCTCTTCTCTGTCATAAAATGTATTTTTTTATTTTCGTCTTTTTCCATTTTGATCTTTTCTTTTAGTTTTAGACATTTTGAACAAACATCCGTTTGTGGTGTGCCGAAGCCTAAATTATATTCAGTGTTGAAAATATGCCGAAAGTATGATAATTTTACTCCAAGTTGTGCATTACGCTGGTCAGTATTATACATTACGTAAAGTTTTTTAATATTCAATTCACATGGCAAGTATTTTCTTTCAGCTTCCTTGCTTTTTCGGCAGTAATGAGACTCTATACATTTGAGATTTTGAATAAAACGATGAACAGATTCTTTTTTCTCTGCATACTTTTCAGTCTTCCGATCACCTCCACGAGCTTCACGAGGAAATTCTCCCGTTTCATAAAACTTTTTCATCAAGTACTCCACTCTATACTTTTTAATGCCAAAAATACTCAGAAAAAAATTTTGGCAGATTGGCACTCTCTTTTTGTTAATGAATACGGAATAGTTAGTTTTAAATTTCTTTTTGCCTTTAAAGTTAGGTCTTTTTTGAGTTTCTTTTATTGAACACAGTTTGAAAAGAATTATATTTTGGTCATGCTTTGTCGAGTTCTTATAAAAATCCCGATGTATTTTTGATAGATTATTCATTGTCAATGTTGCACATTTCAATGCTTTCGTATTATGTTCGCATACTCGAGTTGGCATGCCTTTTTACGAATATCTAAAAAGAAAAACAAAGCGTGTTAACATGTGTTTATTTAAACTAAATTAAAAAATAGTGTATAAAATAAATAAATCCAAAACTGATTTGAAATAATAATGCGCATTCAATTAAAATTTATTTTGACAATTTCATAATAAATGAACTCAAAATTCATTATGTGTGTAAACCAGTTGTTTTGTAACAGCCCTACGTTAAAACAATGTTAGTACATGAGTATGGCCGCCAAAAATTGTACAATAACAGTCGTGAATTCATAACACACGGTAACATTCGTGAATGGAGGTAACACGTGTGAAATTTATTAAGCCTAGTGTACATAAGTGAGATATTCATAATAATTAATATAAAATTCAAAGTCCTGACTGATTGACTGACTGACTGAGATATCAACGCACATCCGAAACCACTGAACCTAGAGACTTGAAATTTTGCACATAGATACCTTATATAGTTTAAGTATCTACTAAGAAAGGATTTTTGGAAATTCCACCTCTAAGGGGGTAAAATAGGGGATGAAAGTTTGTATGAAAGTCCGTCAGTTTTGAAGTTAGGATCTTCAAATTTTGTACTTAGGCTGACAATTAAAAAATAATATTTATGTGTGTCAGCGTTTTTGGTAATTCCACCCCCGAAGGGCCGAAAAGGGGGATGAAATATTGTATCTGAAGGACTTACCTCCTTCATTTCCAAAGTAAAAGTCACAAAATTTATTATTAGGATTTATGGACTGAGGACTTATGGTTGGAAAGTAAAACAAATAAGCAAACAATTATTTCGTTTTTTTTTCGAAAATCAACCCCTTAGAATTTGAATGGGATAAATAAGGCTAAAAATCGATATGGATGTCGTTATTGAGTTTTATGAGATGTCGATTCCGAAAATAGCATTTATTTTTAAGTTCAACATGGTGGACATGACTAAACATTTTGACTTGAAACTTCGTAGGAGTAATCCTAAAAAGCGGGGACGGGGACGGGGACGGGGACGAAGACGGGGACGGGGACCTGAACGGGGACGGGAACGGGAATGAAATTATAAAAAAATGTACTTTCATACAAAAATTTCTATAATTCTACGTATGTTTGTGTGATTAACATCATATTTATGATTTATGTAATGAGAGTACATTTTTTAAATATTTTTACGCAAACAAATAACTGAATAGAGCTAATGCGCATGTATTTATGAGTTATTAATATATAAAAACCAATAAATATAATTTTTTTGTTTATATGACAATCGATTATCGAACCACATTAAATTCGCGAAATAAAACCATAAACTATCACAATGTATTTTTAATTAAGTAGGCACTAAGATTTTTTTGCATTATTGAACTTGAACTTTAAAAAAATAAGTAAATGAGTAAGAGAGAAATAAGTAAGTCAATTAGACTCATACATAACCATAAATATACAGGGTTATTTGTAAAACACCAACAACCTCGCAGGAGTAGATTACTATCATCATAAACAACAACATTTGTTGTGCGACTTATCCGAAAACAGACAAAAAAAATGGACTTTCCATACAAAATGTCCGAGCAGCTGATCGAGTTTTGTATGAAAAGTCAATTTTTTTGTCTGTTTTCGGAAAAGTCGTACAACAAATGTTGTTGTATATGATGTTACTAATCTACTCCTGTGAGGTTGTTGGTGTTTTACAAATAACCCTGTATACATTTTAACAATGAACAAATTGGATTTTTTTTATCTTTGCGTTTATATTTTATGTTTTTTGTTTCTTTTTTATTAATTTTTTTTACTCAGAGTGTTAGAAATTACTAAACTTATTTAACAATAATTCAACGCTTTGGGAATTCTTTGGAATGTAAATTTAATTGGTAAATTACGTTAAAAAATCTCTTCATAACGTTGGTAGTCTTCCCATAACATTGGTGTTGATTCCGGTAGACATGATCTAAATTAGGGGAGGAATAATTATATATACAAAGAAACATTTAAATATAGAGGTTAAAAGCCTTGGTTGCAAAGCCAACGAATTATCCCATATTCAACTTAATATTAACAGTACGGTAGTGCATGTAGTGGCCGTTATTAAGTTAGTTCTGCCATTTTCTAATCTCTGACAATGAAAAGAGCGAACGATCGTCAGATGATTTAAGCGACGTCATATTAAACATTTTACGTCAATTTGAGCAACAATACATAAAAATCGCGGTTAAATTTTAAAATTGCGACTAAATTTTCGTTCTCAAATTATAGCGCTAAAATTTGCTGACGATCATCCGATCATCAGAGATTATAAAATTACGGACAATTCAAAAATTAGTTTAGATCATGTCTGCCGGAATCGACACTAAATAACAAAAACAATCATTCTAATCAGTCAGCTGGACTCTCAACAATGTTTATAAATTTTGTTAATTATGGGCAAGGTGACATTGATCACAAAAATGTAATATAAAAAGTACCTCTTTAATAAGTCACCTTTTCTGTTTTACTTAGAAAAAAAATTAACATCAATCAGTCTCTTGGTATTTCTATACCTACGTACAAACATTAGATCATGTCTGCCGGAATCGACACTAATAACAAAAACAATAATTCTAATCAGTCAGCTGGACTCCCAACTTTATAAATTTTGTTAATTATGGGAAAGGTGACATTGATCACAAAAATATAATATAAAAAGTACCTCCTTAAAAAGTCACATTTCCCGTTTTACTTAAAAAAAAATAACATCAATCAGTCTCTTTGTATTTCTATACCTACGTACAAACATTCAGTAGGCCTGCAAGTATTAAAATAAAGTAAATCTAACTTAACAGTTAAAAAAAATAAACTTTATCCCCAATTGAATCTTTTAACAAATAAGCGTTCCCATTCAGCTTTAATTCGATTTTTTTCACAATACTTATTGCAGGAACAACATCACGATCTCTTTTTGTATGTAAAAATTTTAATGTTGGTTTAAGAATTGTTTTTAAAAACCGTATAGAATAACTTACGGTTTCGTCTGCTTTTACACTTTCTATGAACCCTATATAATATTTCCAAGATGACCTTTGGAAATACCTTACTAATACGCTATCACCTGCACTAAAATGGTTTTCTCCTTCGGTATCTAGAAGATCACGGTCTTCATCAGTATGTGTGGTTATATCAGTCATTTCACATTGAGCTTTATTGTAATTGTCTGATTTTTCTTCAAGCATCTCACCTGCATTATTGCCATTGCTTGTCGCTCTTCTCAGTTCGATATTTCTTTTGTTGTCACTGATTTTTTCTTCTGTATCTACTTGAACACTTAACTACACAAAAGGGTTCTTCTTTTTTGGTATGGTCTTTGTCAGTGTTTGTGATAATTTCAGTATTTTCAAATTGTACTTTACTAGAATTTTCCGATTTTTCTTCAACATTTGCATGTATCTTTATTTACATATCTCTTTTCTTTTCACTATTCTCTTCTACTTCTTCTGTACACATCGAAAAAGAATCATAATCGGGTAAAAATATCTCGTCGTCTGAGGTGTCATGAAGTGAAAATTCATCGTCATTTTCTGTGCTGCTTTCATCAGAATCAGATTGCTTCTTAGGAAAAAGGTTCTTCGTGTGTGTTATACTTTGTCTTCTACATACTCCTGACGTGGACGGGATTGGATTGTCTGTATTGGTATTTACTTTATATGCTATATTTAATTTATCAGATTTTTCAATGTTTTTGAGCTTCAGTGAACCGTAATTGACAAAAGTTTTGTTGCAGAATGCACGATTTTCTGGTTTATACTTTAAGTCTGATAAAATTGTTACCTTTGTCTTGATCTTGTTTTCACCAGTTTTACAAATCTTTTTTGCCTTAATTCTGTTTTCATACTGTTCTTGCTCTAAATCAGATTCTGAAATTTCCCTTGTTTTTCTTTTCCATTTTTGATTTTTGATCACATTTTCTTTCGACTCTTTGTTTTGAACAAGGAGGTGGTTTTTGACCTCCAAACATTCACAATAACCTTTATGCATATTATCACTACAAAAACAGCTCAAACACCTGAATTTAATACCATTTGCTGCCTCCGTGTTAACAATTTGGTGTAGGGCCATGGTATGTGGTACTGGAGTTAAAGTGTCTAATATAGAGTACTTAGCAATGTCTGACTCTGAGATATAAAAGGTCATAATTGACGTATCCGAGTCATTGAGAATTGTAAATGCTGTTTCAGCATCTGCTATATCAGTGCCCTGAGACACATAGCAATCGAGCCTACGTTTTATCGCACCACCAACTCCATCGGCGGCTCCTTTGCCATGGGAAGCTTCGCTGAAGTTCCACGTAGAATGTGGGATTCCTAACAGTTTAGTGTATTTTGAAAACAGAAAAAAGTTATTTTTTTGTTTATACTTACTGGTAGGACCATCAGAAAAAAAGTTTACAGCTGTAACCCCGGGAAATTCTGCTCTAATGTGGTTAAGAATGGGTTCCAAATGAGCCCAAATTGCCTCTGGACCATGCTCGTTGATGGGCGATATGGTAGCAAATGCTTGTGGCTTGTTTGTATTTGTGTATAAGACTCCAGTATGAATAGTTATTTGTGCTTTTGATGCACCGAAGTGCATTGATTGAACTTCTGTTGCAAGTTTGCACGTATAATTCTCGCTAAAATCTATGTGTATAGCTACTTCATTGTTTTTCAAATTTTTGATACATGATGAGTATTGGTGATATTGATGTTTAATGTTATAGATGTGTTTTTGCATGATATTAAGATCTTTGTTAAACTTCTCTACTAATATTTCCAATGATTCACTTGTCTGTTTCTTTTCCATTTTCTTTGTAATTGATACTTTCTCTTCCTTTTTATTTATGTATTCGTGTTTATCTAATTTAAACTCTTCATAAGTAACAATATCAATTTTGTTATGGCTACCCCAGTTAAAAATAGTAAACTTGTTTTTGCAATCTAAACATTCTCCATACGCACATTCTTTCGAATTTAAGTCGCACTGTACTTTACTCAGGATTTCATCGAGATCCTTGGTATCGACCATTTCCAAATTTTTTAATTTTTATCATAATATTTTCCTGCTTTATACATCCACACGTTTCCCTGTTTGAGAGTTTTGGACGCAGAACGTAGAAAGGCCGGTACTTTTTAAATGAAGTACATTTTGCTCTGCCACCTTCCAACCTATACTTTTTGTAAAGATCCTTCAGATTTTTCAACAAATAGCGCCGTTGTTGCTTGTTTTTCTTTAACGTCTTAACTTCATTCTTTCCGGCTGTAGCTCTACTGACGTCATCTCTTTCATAGAAATGTTTAATTTCCTCCATAATTTCCTTATTTCTTCTTAAAATCTCCTTTTTGCGACGAGCTCTTCCTTTTAATCCTAATAGAGCTGTAGTTACGCTTTTTGCCTTGTACTTGTTCATTATATCATTTTCAACTACACTTTTGAGAACATTGCGGTCTTTATTACTTTTTGAATATTTATAAGTTTCCTGTAAAGCAGTAGCTAAGACGTTATAATAAAGAAGCTGTTTTTTGACTTTTTGTTTTTCTGGTGTAGATATATTAGGTATGTTTTATCTATAAAACTTTCGGTTTTAGAAAGTGGTGTCATTTCGTTTTCATCTTGGACTGTACTTGTACGTTCATTATTTATAAGCAGTTCTGCGTTTTTCGCTTTCAATTGGTTGATAGAAGCTATTAATATTTGTTGTTTTTTTATTAAACGGCAGCATTTCTTTTTAAGCGCTGAAATATTTTTTGACATATTGCTGACTTTTACTTCATAGTTGTTTTTTACAATAGCCAAATGTCTTAAAAACTTTTTCCTTTCTGCTAATAGTGTTCTATTATCAGTATCATTATTACGCCTGTCTTCTACAACATTTTCTTTTAGTTTATTTTTCTGTTTATTTTTTCTATTTCTCCACTGTTGCCTTAGGATTTCTTTTTCATTTTGTGTACATTCACTAGCTTTTTTCCTTTTTTTATTCCTTTCAGTATTTTTAACTTCCGCTTCTTTAAATTTTTCGGGGTTGTTCACTCGCATTCTCTCTCTATAGCGTTTTTGTTTCTCTGCCGCCGTTAATGGCATCTAAAAACATAATTAAATTATAATTTGCTTTAACATGCCAGGGACGATTCTTTGCGTTAGTTATCGATAATTTATTCAATAAAAAAAATACGACAGGAGCGCATACCTACAGTGTAAATAAATGAAAACCATTGAAAATACATAATTCTTACAAAAAGAAAAATTATAAAGCAAAATCAGAAGATTTAAGTGAAAGTGAAAGTGAAGTGAAAGTGAAAGTGAAATATATTTTATTTAAATAAGCTCACATAATAAGCATTTTTAAATCGTCAATTCTTTTACCCTGCCACCCATTATGACGTCTTTTAACTGACAAGAAAAATGGGCGCAAAAAACTTGTCAGCTTTATCAATCAGATGGAACGATATTTACAAATATGTATATCGTTTCCAGACTTTATATTAACAAAGATTAACAAATAAATAACATTATTGAATTAGCTCATTTCTTAATGAGTTTCAAATTTCTTAATCAATTTACAGATTTTAAGCTAAATTCAAAGTTTGAACTTGTTATTCAGTCTAGGCTGTTACAATAAATAAAAATAAAAGAAAAACATACAATTCAATATGCATTAAGATAGGTAGTCAGAAGCAGACCCATTCCCACTGGCAGCACCAGTTCCCGAACATGACGCATGAACCAGCCATCTCTTCGCTCAACCATATTTGAGCCTCATACGACACCACCTCAGAAATGATTAAAGAGAGCATGACATACTAAGACTACCTATGTTAAGGCATCGAATTGAAAATTTATATCCAAAAGCTTTTCATAGGTCTTTCACTAAACTACTGACTATAGAAAGTAAAAATATTGCAATTAAATAAATCAAAACAAGGTAAGCTATTAAGAATTATATTTTTTGAGTAAGAAGTGCCATACATACAGACAATATAAAACAGATCTTTTATATACGAGTTATACGACGCCCTTAATACAAGCAGACAGAAGCAGACCCATTCCCACTGGCAGCACCCGTTCACGAGCATGACGCATGAACCAGCCATCGCTTCGCTCAACCATATTTGAGGGAACGTAACGACCCGCCTCACACGACACCACCGCAGAAATGTTTGAAGTGAGCATGACATACTAAAGCTACCCATATCAAGTCGTCGAGTCAAGAAGCCAGAAGTACGTTTTTAAGTAGGTAGGATACTTCTCACAATTTTATACTTAGAAAAGAAAATCACGATTCGAGTTTAATTAAAGGACTTTTATCTAGACCTATGAAAGAACCCCGGACTTTTTCTAATCAATACTGAGGTATTAGAGTAATAATTAACAATACAAAAGCTAAGCCCATGCCTTTTTATCCTTCAAATAATCGTCAACAGTGTAATAACCTTTACTCATTAAATTGGATTTAACAGTATTTTTAAATTTTTCCAAGGGCAGTTCTGTGACTTGTTCTGGTATCTTATTATAAAAGGTAATACATCTACACAAAAAAGAGCTTCCGGTTTTATGCAGTCTGCGCCTTGGAACAGCAAGTTTGTTCTTGTTTCTTGTATTGAGTTTATGAACATTACTATTTTTTACAAAGCTATCTAAATTTTTCTTTACATACATTATATTTTCATAGATGTATTGGGAAGCTACCGTTAATATTTTAATTTCTTTAAATAGGTCACGAAGAGTATCTCTAGACCGTAAGTTGTATATAGCGCGCACTGCCCTTTTTTGTAAGATGAATATGTTATTAATATTAGCAGCTGAGCCCCACAACAACAAACCGTAGGTCATGATACTATGAAAATAACTGAAGTAAACCAATCTTGCTGTTTCAATGTCGGTCAGAAGCCTTATTTTCTTAACTGCAAAGGCAGCAGAGCTAAGTCTGCTTGACAGGATATCGATATGAGGGTCCCATTGCAACCGCGAGTCTATAGTAATACCTAAAAATTTTGTTGAGTCAACAAATTCGACTGCTTCGCCATTTACATGTATAGTCATATGAACCTGCCTCACATTAGGAAGTGAAAATTTGACACATTTAGTTTTACTAGAGTTAAGCTTCAGATTATTAATAGTAAACCAATGCATCACCTTGGAAAGAGTGCTGTTTACATCGTCACTGCAGTTACATCCTCTATCAACTTTAAAAATTAAAGAAGTATCATCAGCAAACAGTACTATTTCACATAAGTTTTTAGTATAGTAAGGAAGGTCATTAATATAAATAAGAAAAAGCAATGGACCCAATATCGATCCCTGCGGCACGCCCATGGTAATGGGTGCTTCATAGGATTCTGTTTTATTTACAACAACTTTTTGGGTTCTCGCCGACAGATACGATTGCATAAGGCTTATTGCATTTTTTGATACACCATAATGTTCCAATTTATCTAATAAAGTACTGTGACTGACACAATCAAATGCTTTAGAGAGATCACAAAATATACCAATTGCATCTTGTTTACTCTCCCATGCTTCAAAGACGTGTTTGAGAAGTGCAATTCCAGCATCAGTTGTGCATCTACCACGAGTAAAACCAAATTGTTTCTCGTGAAGTAGTTTGTTGATAAGAAAATGTGCTAATAATTGATCATAAATGATCTTTTCAAAAATTTTGCTTAGTGCTGGCAAAATGGAAATGGGTCTAAAGTTAGCGGGATCGCTTTTGTCCCCAGATTTAAAAAGAGGGATGATTTTACTATATTTCATTAAGTCTGGAAATATCCCTTCATCAACACACTTATTGAAAATAAAAGCAAGATGGGGAGCAATGGTCGTTATTATAGACTTAATTATGTGAGTTGAAATGCCCCAGAGATCTTCAGTCTTTTTTATATTTATTGAATTAAATGTTTTAAGAATGGTATCACTATTGATATGTCTAAATTTAAATACATTATTGCACTTATCAACACATGATTCCAAGAGGGAGACAGCAATTTTTGGAGATGAATTTAAATTACTGGTAGTTGCAATAGGTATTTTAGAAAAGAAATCTTGAAAAATTGTTGCCACTCCTTCATCTGACTCAATAATTTTATTGTCTGATACTAATGAGTATTCACGGTCATTATTTTTAGTTTTCCCAGTCTCTTTATTTATAATATTCCAAGTGGCTCTTATTTTATTATCTGACTGATGAATTATTGTAGATATACATTTTGCTTTTGCTAAAGTACATACTTTATTAAACATTTTTGAATATTTTCTTACATATTCATGAAATTCGGGATCATTTGAAATTGTTTTCTGACCATATAATTCAAACAACTTATTTCTGCTAACATATATGCCTGGTGTTGCCCAGTCACTAAATTTCTTTTTAAAGTCTTTGGATTTAATAGATCTTTGCTTAAATGTTTTATCAAATTCTACTTTAATTAAATTAAATAAATCATCATAATGAGTATTGGGATTATCATTACTAGGTAAGCAAAGAGTTTTGGCAGTGACATTATTATGAAAATATTCCAATTTATTTTTAGTTAGAGGTCTGCAAATTATATTACTCTGATTATATAAATCTAATTATATAACATGATGGTGCTCAAGGGAAGCTATTTGTCCGCTATGGTCAGAACGAATACAATTTATTATTTCTTTATCAAGTACATTACAGTTGCTAAAAATATTGTCTAGGCAAGTTTTAGATGTAGCAGTGATTCTTGTAGGTTCACAAAAGGTGTTTGCTAAATTGAAGGACTTAAACAAATTCAGAAACCTACTTGCAATTGAGGACGGCTTTCTAGGCAAGTTTTAGATGTAGCAGTGATTCTTGTAGGTTCACAAAAGGTGTTTGCTAAATTGAAGGACTTAAACAAATTCAGAAACCTACTTGCAATTGAGGACGGCTTTAAGATGTCTACGTTAAAATCACCGCACACCACAATTTTTTTATTCTTTTTGATGACTAATTTTAGAGCGTCCTCCATAGCGGACTCAAATTGAGGGTAGTTACCAGTTGGTGGGCGATACACACAAATCATTATCAACTGATCTAATTCCACACATGACAGTTCAACGTGTTGTTCAATAGAGAGGGATATCACATCTTTTCGTTCCTTAAAATTCATATTGTTTTGCAAAATTATCAAAGATCCCCCTCTAGTGGTGGATTTCCTACTGAATGAACTAGCAATTTTATAACATTGAAATCCTGTAATTAATTCATATTCCTTAAGCCAGTGCTCAGTGACACATAAAATATTAACATTTTTTTCAGTTAAAAAAAGTTCTAACTCTAATTCTTTGCCAGAAAAGCCCTGAATGTTTTGGTGAACTATAGTTAAATATTTAGGCTTTTCCTTAGTCATTACACGGCTAGAGACTTCCTCTATTGTCTTATTATGTAATTTAAATTACTAATAAAAGAATTACTTGGGACAAATGCCAAAGTGTTATTTTTAATGTCAACAATTTTTTGCTCAATAGGAGCAGGAGTAAAAATTGTATTATTATTACTTGGAACGGATTCCAAGGTCACATTCAAAATGTCAAAACTATTCTGCTCAATAGAAGCAGAAGTGATAGCCAAGTTCTTGGCTAAATGTTTAAAATAAAATGATAGCGCTAAAGCTACTTGTCTTTTAAAATAATTTGTAAGATAATATTTATCTTTTGTCAATTTAAAATTAAATATTAATTTATTTATGTCTATTATGTGACATCTCTGACTATTATAATAAGTCATATTGCTTAGTGTTAAATTCAAATTATATCTGATATTATTTTCTTCCTGTGGCAAGCTAGCACTGTAAGGTAGTGTAAACAATACAAATTTATTTATATTTAAACTGCATAACTTATTGTAGTATGAAATGAGATCCTTCTTGTTTACATTACCTCTTTGACCAACTAATATAATTAAATTGGTATTTTCATTTAAGTTTAAAGTTATTACTTTTCTCATAATGTCATGTAGGGTCGCACCCGGTATACAATAATTTAAAACTTTTTCTCCCAATTGATTATTGAATAAGTAGCCTAAATCTTTTCCAATTTCATCACACAACATAATGTTTGAACATTTGTTAGTGGCAAAGGAATTATTTTCACTTGTGCTTGCTAAAATATTTACATGTTCTGAGATTAAGGGCTCATACACTGTTTGGTCTTGTAAATGGTCCCGAGCATCTAGGCCTGACGCTAAGGAGCTATCATTATGGGTTGAATGGTTTTCTGACAGAGAGGGGGTGGATAAACATTTAAGTGCCAGTATATATTCCCCTATCTCTTTTTTGGAACGGTCATAATTTTGGGTCATCCTGGATAATGACTCCTGTAATGAGTGAATTTTAGTATTTAACATAGCAATGTTATTTTCATATGTCAGTCTATTCTCATTGATTATAATTTGACATGTATCCAGCTTTTCAATTAGTTGTCTACGCTCTCTAATGTAACTAATATTTTTGAAAAAGTGTTTCTGCTTATTTAGTAACTTTTTTGTTTTTGAAATATACTTGTTAATTTTTACATATTTCTTTAGCTTGTTTCTACTACAACCAACCATTGCCTGACTCATAGTGCAATTAATTGAGTCTTCAGAAGTTAAATCAATTGTGATTGTTGGCTTATGGTTAAGTGAGGGAGAAACAAGTTTTGGGTCACAGTGAGGGCCTTCTCATACTCATCTCTGCACTGGTCGAACCCATCGATTAAAGTTTTTAACCTATTACGTTCCTCAAACATATTCTGTTGTGACAAATGTAACTCAGACATTTCCTTTTTGAGATGTGTATTGCTTTGAAGCACATCTAACAATTCCTTTTCATTCTCATCTCTTTCCAAATGCAGTTGCTTAACCAACTCCTTGGTGGCCTTTAGTTCCTGTAGGGTTTGATGGAGTTTAGCCTCCTCCTGGCGAGATGCGGCCTTACGGGTCAACATTGTGAAAATAAAAAGGTGTTTGTTAAACCTAAATAATTCCAAGGGGTTGTTTAATCAACTATAGTGAGGTTATCCAAATGATAACACTACACTATCGGCTTTAAATGTAGCCTTACTAGTTATAAACTGAACAGATTAGACTAAAAGCACATACAAAAATTACTACTTTGAAAGAGATAACAATGATTTACAGATAAAAATGCAATGTCATGTCATACCGGTAAGTGAAAGTGACCGTAGTTCGACGTCACAAAACACACAAAATACACAAACAACTCACTGTTGGTGTTCACTACACTTAATTTTATACGTAAATGTTACGTGATTCAATGGAATTAGCCACAATTATTATGCTAATAATTAAAATATTTCAAATTTAAATACGGGAGCAAAATTTGACAACTGGTGCCGTCGGTGTTGCCACAGGAAAAAAAAAAAAGATTCTGTAGTGTATACTACTCTTAACAACCGATCACGAATGTTACGTAACACATTACTAACACACGGTATCATTCGTGAATGAAAAAACTCGTGGATATACCCTTAAAAATAATATTTAATATGTGACTTTTGAGTTTTAGGATGCCGCATAGTTTGATTTGACAAAAGAATAGTCTTATCTATACACGCAATCTAAAATAATATAGAAAAATTGCATTCTTACCGTATTATTATCACTTAAAAATATAAAAAACTCCCGAGACAAAACGTTCTACTACATTCAAGATCACTTTGACAGTAAACAAAATGGCGTTTCTTCCTAAACGTTGGCCAACCTGGAGCTGGGTGTTGCCATAGCTATAAAATATTATTACAGGCGGGGAATCTAGCTAGTTTCGTTGTCATTCGTGGTAACTAACGTGAAGTAACATTCGGGAAAAAAAGTAAGACACAGTTTCAAATTAGTTTTTATTATTCTTTTTTTGGGTTTAATTATTAAAATAATAAATTTATACTTAGCAAATTAACATAACATTTCAGAAGTGCTAAAGTTTTAACGGGTCACAAAATAGTTCTGCATTTATGTGACGTCAAAGTATGAGATGTCTCAGTGGGACACATAATATTTGTATGGGAATCAAAATTTACTCTTTACGAAACAATAAATTGCACTCGTAATAGGCAAACAAAATTAATTCAAATCACTCGCATGAATAAAAATGATACTGCGAACCAGATAAAAATCACAAGTTTTAATTAATAATATAAAATATGGAATTTATAATATTCAATATGAGATGGATACATATTTTTTCCCAAATGTACAATTTTTGGCGGCCATACTCACATACCTCAAACATTTTGCAATATTTTGCAACATTTTGTGGGATCTTTTTTCTTCTTTCGTGCAAACTTATTATTAACACGCGTGGGGTGCACCTCCATGTCCAGTTTTTTAATGTTAAAACTAACTTTTCAACGTTATTTTTATAATAAAGCAAGAAAATACACGCAAAAAACTCACAACAAAAACAACGCGGACGCCATTTTGACGCACAACCGAAGTAACGCTTGTGATTGGTTGACACTCACAGATTGCTGTTTTTGAAACTTATCGTCAGTATATTGCTGTATTTGATACTAACACAGTTTTTGAAGTTCAATTTTCCGTTGTAAATTGCTGTTTTTGATACAAATTAAATAAGCAAAGAATATTCTAATGGAACAGTGTTGCCCTATATATAACTTCATTTTCATTAAAATGACAGATTGCTGTTTTTGATTCTATACGACTCTTATTCAATTTGGTATTAGTTATGTATGGTATAAAGTACTTACGAGTATGTCGATATGTTTTCTATTTGAAAAAATATTGTTATCTGTTGAACATAATCTAAAAGTGTAGAACTAGAAACTCGTTTAGTTATAGCTCCTTCCAGCTTATGCTTGATTATAATATTACAAACTTTTCTGTGGCCGTTATTCGATAGGAGGCCATTTTCTTGGTACATAATGTAACGGTCCTTTACCTTCTTGGGTGTCCTGCAGCAAATTCCTCGGTTTCTACAAAATAAATATGTGATTTTAAATTATAAGCTTGCTAACCCACAGTTCCAGCATGAATTCGTTCGTTCTACAGTATTTCCGCCAATGACCCCTTTCGAAGAACCATGATATACGAACAAATATACTTACATTCACACATATGCGCACAACAAGTGGTACCGGCGGAGGAGGCAGCAGCAGAGGGGCAAATAAAGCGAAAAAAAAAACAACTGCGTAAACCTTGATTAACTGAAAAGATAAAAACAAGGACTACTTAATTTTAAATGAATCAAGGAATCCACTCAAAAATAATCCTGTTATACATAAACAAAAATATTTTTTATCATCGTAAAAGTAACGTCACCTTCATTTAAATAAAATATCATTTATGAGAATAGTTCTAGGTTTGTAAAGGGTAAATTGGACCTTTGACTTTTACCTACGTTACGTAGTTAAGAGTACGATTTAAGCCTAAATTCAACTTTTGAATGAATAACCTCATTCGTTATTCCGCTTTTGTTCAGAAATTCGTTTATACGCGTCCAAAGCATCGGAACCGGACTCAACAGAAGCGTCGGACCCTAGAGCAGTACCTGTGGAGCGTTGTGAGGAGAGTGATCTACCTCTGATCACGTCAGATGAAGTGCAGTACGCTCTAGGCAAAATGCAACGTGGGAAAGCATCTGGAGAAGACGGGTTGCATGTTGAGATGCTTCAGGCAGGCGGAGAGCCTGTACTAAATGTTCTTGTAAAACTCTTCAACGCCGTTCTTTCCCAGGCGGTTACACCAGGTTCCTGGAAGAAAGCTATGGTCGCGATCCTTCACAAAAAGGGAGACAAGTCTAAATTGACTAATTACCGCCCCATCAGCCTCCTCTCTCAGGTCTATAAACTGTTCGCCAAGGTCCTGTGCCACCGTCTGACTACCACCCTCGACGAATACCAACCTGTCGAACAAGCTGGCTTCCGGTGTAGATACTCGACAATGGACCACATCCATGCAGTCAAGCAGCTGATGGAAAAGTGCAAAGAGTACGAGCGGCCCTTGTGTTTCGCCTTCGTCGACTATGAGAAGGCATTCGACAGCGTCGAACACTGGGCAGTATTCCACTCTCTCCATCGCTGCGGTATTGACAAGCGATATGTGGATATCCTACGGGAGCTGTACGGGTCCGCGACAATGCAGGTGCGCATGCACATAAACACCAACCCCGTGTCTATAGACCGGGGTGTCCGCCAAGGGGACAATCTCTCGCCCAAACTTTTCACTAACGTTCTTGAAGACATAATGAAGACGTTGGATTGGAGCGAGAGTGGAGTCAACATTAACGGGGAGCGCATGTCACATCTGAGATTCGCGGATGACCTTATTCTCGTCGCCGAACGCGTCGATGATCTCCAGCATATGCTCGCAGAACTGCACGAAGCTTCCCTGAGGGTTGGTCTTAGGATGAACGTGTCCAAGACCAAGATCATGCATGACGAATCGCTCTACACGAATACCAGATATAACCGTTGGTAATGACACCATACAGGTGGTCAGCGATTACGTCTATCTTGGACATCGTTTGTCCTTTGATCGAGAAGCGCAGGTGAAGGAGATCGAAAGACGCATCGGATTAGGGTGGGCTGCCTTCGGTAAACTCGAGGACGTCTTTAAATCAAAACTCCCACAGTGCCTTAAGACCAAGGTGTACAACCAATGTGTCTTGCCTATCCTCACCTACGGTGCTGAAACTTGGACGCTCACTAAGCAGAATATGCACAAAATTAAGGTAGCACAAAGAGCAATGGAGCGTTCTATGTTAGGTATCTCTCTTGTTGACCGTATACCAAACGTCGAAATTCGACAAAAAACGAAGGTCGAAGACGTGGGTAGGTAGATAACGAGGTTAAGGTGGAGATGGGCAGGACACTTGGCTAGACGGGATGACGGACGGTGGACCAAGGCAGTTACAGAGTGGTGGCCAAGAGGAGCAACAAGGCCAGTGGGCAGACCACCGGCCCGATGGTCAGACGATATCGTCAAGTTGACGGGATCTCACTGGATGAGGCTGGCACAGGACCGTGAGGAATGGCGCTATAGAGAAGAGGCCTATACCCAGCAGTGGGTTGATGTGGGCTGAATATGATGATGATGATGATGATGTACCTGCGGAAATAGTAGCGTCTAAAGACCCATGTAAAAATATGTCATTTAATTTTAACGATGCGATGTTTAATTGCCAAAGTTAATGTAAGATTACGACGGTAAAATGATGCTCTCGCAGAAATATTCGATAGCCTACGTTTGGCTTCACTTCCAATGCTCCAAAAATTTACTTAGGGACCAAATTATATTACACTCGACGTCAGAAAAACCGCACCTCTTCGACACTAAGTTGAGACTTGGCCATCTGCTATTGCTAGCTAACGTTTTATTGTGTAAATGTTGATAACTATTGAAACATTTAATGAGCTTTCTTTTGATAATTGTTTGATTTAGTTAACATAACAGTTACCATAATTAAACGATTAAAGCGTTATTGCTAGCGCCACCACAAAAGGGAAATAAAAGGAGTCAATTCAGGAAATGCGGGTAAATTCACTATCGAGATGATGGAGAAAACACACTTCAACAGTTCAATTAAAAAAAGGAATACCCAAGATGGATACTATTGCCCATGAAGTTACTCAAATATTGCAAAAAAATAGGCAATGTAATGTGCTCGGAAACTCAATCTCAGTAATTGATTCCGTTCGACGAGTATTCCAACGGTTTCTAAAGACTGTTGGCTATGTCCGAAGGGGAAGAAGTATATAATAACACTTATCATTAAATTATATGGGATTACATTAACTTTGAAGAAAAGGTGCGGTTTTTCTGACGCCGAGTGTATATCATTGCCGGATAGTGAACCATCAAATGGAATTTCGATTTAAGATTCTCACCAGTTAACTTACAATAAAGTTCGTTTAGTTCAGATACTAAAACTTTTAACAAGTCACAGCTATTATTGTCGATGAGATAAAATTATGTTTTCTAAGTCTAAAATGTTCCTTAGAGTAACATACAACATCCAATAATCATCATCTTCGGGTACAGAATCTTCTATCAATAGACCAACATATCGAAGTAAAGATAACATTTCTGCAGCTGATAATTTTTAATTACCTTTCGAAACTTGTTCCATACTCTTTGGACAAGGCTTGCTACCACTGTCAGGTCAGGACCATTATCGAAATTTATTAGCCTAGAATTTAAAATTAGTAACGAGAAATATTTTAAATCTCTAGTGTACTTTATAAAAAAAAAAAGATCTAAAATACTTTGCGAAGCTTTCAAGAATATCATACATGGTATCAACGCCGAATTGCTCAAATAATCTGAAATTTTCAACGGCAACCAGCCAGACACACTTTTCTTTAATGCCAGTTCTAGCAGAACAATTTTGGTGTAGTTGTTCAAAGTAGTTCTCGTTATTACGGAGCAATTCAGAAATTGCTCCTCCTCAAAGTATTGTCTTTACATGTCTTCTTCCGACACATTACAAATTCGACATGAAAAATTTTTCATATTTAGAATTAGAAGAGAATTAATTATAATTAGAAGAGAATGTTTCTTTAAATAAAACCAGTAATGGAATGTATAAATTTCCAAATTGTCACCAATTATTAGTGCAAAAGAAAAATAAAGTTTTCCCTGGAATGACGGTACGTTTACATCAATTCCATAATAATTGGATAGAAAATTAGCTTTTCTATTAAAGGATGAAAAATCATATGGTTCCCAAATACTGTTCTATCTGAATAGTGAAATAACAGCGCTAAAAATATGTTAGATACAGCTGTTGTATTGTCAAGTTAATGGATTGTAAAAGAGTCAATCGTTCCTTGGTTGTGATACTTCAATATTGTTCTATTGTTTCCCATGGATCCGTACAGTTCTTAAGCCAAAGTATTTTATCATGAAGGTCATCTGCAGATTCTGGTTACTTCAATGTTACATCTTGGACACTAATGTGTTACAACCCGGGGACGGCCGTGGTGTTTATGCACTCGCAGTCCCTAAGGCGCATTCTACTCGGCAGCTCAGATAGTCATGAGACTCAGGAGAGGTCCGTGGGTTCTACCTTGGATGGCTGTTATACTCGGAGAGAAAAAATTGAGATTAGGTTACTGTTATAAATTCTTATGGGGCGCCACCAACACAGGAGTGATGGGATAAATTAAACAAATTAATCTTGTTCTGATACAAAGACTATAATTATTAAAGTGTGAAACACTGCGGCAACCGGTCGGTTGTTAGCCCTGTACCTAGTAAGCCACAGATAGTGTAGGGTAGGGGTTCTCAAATTAAAGAGGGAATTAGGGCCAATACATTTAATTATTGCCTAACACTAGTGGACGCGTCGCGCTAGACTAGTTGAGAAGGTAGGTTAAGGTAGTAACACTGGCCTGACACTCCGTAGCTGGTCTTCGAACTGATGGTATTTCGTACTTCGTAGGTAGTATTCCCAATCAAATCTTCCGTAGATTTGTTGGTAGCAAACCCTCGATAGGTGTGTAACTTCAGTAGGATGAAACTGAATCCATAAATAAATCATGGAAGACCAGAAAATGGCAGCATAAGCGTTGTGTTTTGTAGAAACACCCTTGGTCGTTTAGAGGTCACAGTGTTCGGAAGAATGGAAGGTGGGATTTGCTAGCGTTAATCAACGTTTTTCATCTAGATAGAACACCTTACACATTAGCACTTCTTATAAATAAATAATAGAACTCACCCCAGCGGGATTTCCTTAAAACGTATATATTTTAATGGACGCTCGCGCAGCGAGCGACACAGCCTCTACAACGTCTAAGGCCGGCAATACACGTCAGATTTGGTTTACGATTGTCTGATCAGACTCTCTGATCGTATTTACTCGATACACATCCGATTCTTGCGCCAGACTTTTTCTGAACTCAGTCGTTCTCGAGCTGTGGGTGCTTGCTTGCATACGGAGCAAAAGAAAAGATGGACGACGAATTACTGTTACCTACTTATTGCATATTTGCTCGTGTTAGCGCGAAAGAAGAAAAAACGTCGCTATTGGATTCACCAAATCAATCTGACAAGACTTACCGACAGTCATTTCTACTTAAAACATCCAAAATTACTGAGATATCCCGAAAAGTTTTTTGATTTTTATAGAATGAGTATAAACTCCTATTACGAACTTTTGAACTTGATAAAAGAAAGATTAACAAAACGAGATACGTCAATGAGACCGGCTATTCCTGCTGAAGAAAAGTTGGCTATTACTCTAAGGTAAGAAAACAATAAAAAGTAACTAAAAATGAAGACGATTCTGGCAGATAAATAATTTAACCTCAAGGTAATGTGTGTGTATGAAAGATTGTTACAATTTGTGAGTTTTAAGTTTTTTTTCTGTCCGAATAGCCTTCATAATAGCTATCTGATGTAAATGGCATTAAAGTGTGTATTTATTGATATTTAATTGAAAAGTTTACAGATTAGTTATAAGCCTTAGTTTTTAAATTTGAGATATTCGGACATATCATCATCGATATACTCTTCATCGTTTTCATATGGTGACTCTAGTTGTTGTGCAGGAGTCGAGGTTACATTCAATGGAACAGTTCCTGTTGCGTTCATAGTTGAAGTACTTGGAAAGTGGTATACTCCAATTTGATTAGGGATTTCTTGCTGTGGCTTTGGGTGTACTAAAAACAGTGGAACGGATCCTGTTGTGCGCACAGTATTTATATTTGGGGAGTAAGAAGCAGTACTTGGCGCATTTAATATCTGACGGTCGTAGGTGATAGGAGAAGGAGAATAGGAAGAGAAGTTTGAAATTGAGGGGCTAGGGCTGCGAAAAGACGACGTTCGAGAGTGGTGGGATTCTGGTCTTGATGAACACGTAGATTGTGTATTGCGGCCCTGTTGCGGATCAGTAATTTTACGTAGCAATTGCAACATTCCGATTTTAAAATCAATTTTTTGAGTTCTTGTCATTGCCTTCAGTTCAGTGCGAAAGCTTAGTAAGTATTTAGCATCGTCATCCTCATGTTCAACAGTTTGTTCATTTCTTTTTTCTTTTATGAGTTTTAATATTTGAGTAGGTACATCCTTTTCCTTTTTCTTAATTTTTGGTGTGCTTTTTTCTATTACTGAAGAATTTTCCAGATCCTGAATATTACTTATATTTTGATTATTTTCTGTACCTTGGTCTTCTGAAGATCTGGTGTTTTCTTCATCGGCATAATAGTTCAGGCAATGAACGCTCAAAAAAGGGTATAGAGGGAAAGGCGGGGAACACAATTTTTGTCTTCGTAACTTTGTTTGGACCTGTTAGGAGGTGAACATATCAAAAGTCCCCGCCCGTAGCCCCTATGCCGGGGGGGAGGGGGGGGTTTGAAGGTCCCACTTTTCGGATTTTCACATATATCTCGAAAAATATACATTCCAGCAACATGAGTTTTTTTACAAAATAAAAGACGGTTAAATTTGATACATCTTTAATAAAGTAATTTTTTTCATATCTTGTATAGTTTTTGAGATATCCGCTCCTGAATATCTGTAATTTAGGAAAAATAATATTTTTTGATTGGTGATGTTTCTAAAAAATCTGTGGAAATGTCGAAAACAACAGCTGTCGGCATTGTGGGTGAAGATGTCGACCTCATAGTCCTCTTGATGGCTAAAGCTGAAGCGCATAAGGATATTATTTTCATCAAGCCTGGACGTGGGAAGACAAGAGATTCCTTATTCTCGTCCCAAGAGCTTCAGCAACAAGGATTCAAAGACGTGCTGTTTTTGCACGCGTTTACCGGATGCGACACAACATCGTCCGTATTTCGAAAAAGCAAGGTCGCATTTGCGAAGTTGTATTTGAAGTCACCAGAGGTTCAGAAAGCAGCAGCGGTCTTCTCAGACCCTTCCTCCACCACCGCCCAAATACAAAAGGCAGGTGAAACCTGCATCTTAAGGTGGTACGGGGCTCCAGCGGAAGAGGTCTCCCTCAATGCTTACAGGTACAAGTCATTTTTGAAATCGGTGGCCACCATCAAGCCTGATATCTCTTGTCTTCCTCCCACCGAAGGAGCAGTAAAACAGCATTCCCTCCGAACATTCCACCAAGTACAGCTGTGGCTGGGAAATTACCTGCCTCCTCAGATGTTTGGATGGAAGATTGAGAACAAATGCCTGGTCCCAGTGCACAGTGAGTTATCAGCTGCACCAGACGACATCCTAAAAATGATTTTCTGTCGATGCACGAAAGACTGTGCCAGCGCAAAGTGTGGCTGCAAAAAAGCAAGTCTCAAATGTTCCCCAGCATGCCAAAATTGCCAGGGGAATTGCCTTAATAGGGTCCCTCAGATTGATTCCGAAGATGAAGAAGAACAGGAGGATCCTCTGACTGTTTTCTTACAGGAGTCCGATGGAGAAGATGACAAAGTAAAAGAAGATGAAAACGAAGACGAGGATCAAGGTCCTTCCCACCCCAAGAGAGCAAGAAACTGACTGAATGTTGCTGTTTTCTAGCTTTCTAACTTTCATGTGTTAATAAACTTTATTTTCACTTAAAGGTTGTGTTTTGTTAAACTATCACATGTCTTATAGACACTTATATATGCACAAACATGGTCATAGCAAAATATTTTTTCCATGAAAAATGGTCTAGATTTTCCATAATTAAGTGTGACGGCCCGGTCACAGCTAGCGCGGCGCGCGGCGAGGCAGGCGGCGCGGCTAGCGAATTCGGTAATCACTGCGCGCTCGTAATGACGAATTGAGAGGCCGACAGGACGACCGGGCAGTAAGGAACCTGGTCAGCGGGCCTGCAAGTATAACCTTAAATGAGTATCTGTGCTATTTAGAGATCGGTGCACCGTTGAAGAGTTATCCGGTCAAAAAGAACAAAAATGTGAGGCAAAAAATTTTTTCTTATGATTACAGACTTTTAATAGTGAATATCTCGAAAACTGTACAAGATACCGAAAAAATTTTCTGAATTAAACATGTAGCAAATTTAACCAGCTTTTATTTTGTAGAAAAATTCATGTCGCTGGAATGTATAGTTTTCGAGACATATGTGAAAAACCGAAAAATGGGACCTTCAAACCCCCCCCTCCCCCCCGGCATAGGGGCTACGGGCGGGGACTTTTGATATGTTCACCTCCTAACAGGTCCAAACAAAGTTACGAAGTCAAAAATTGTGTTCCACGCCTTTCCCTCTACACCTTTTCATTTACTGGGCTATAATTACCTGTGTGGTTTTTCTTTTCTAGAATAGGGGATAGGAACGTCATTAAATCAGCATAGACGTATTGTTTTGTTTTTTTTGCACCGGACCCAGTGGGTGTGTTTTTAATTTTGTTCTGTTCTCTCCGATAACAATCTCTCACATTATTCCATTTCTTTTTTACATCGGCACCTGAAAATATTGAAACTGTTATTTTTCTTTTCAGATTCCTCGCGACCGGCAGAAATTTTGAAGAGTTAAAGTATGATTACTTGATGGGAAATTGTACAATATCTGGAATAGTCAAAGATACATGTGAAGCTATATGGGATGTACTCCAACCGTTGGAAATGAAGCCACCCTCATCTAAACAACGATGGATTGAAATTTCAGCAAATTTTATAAAAGGACAAATTTTCCGAATTGCCTGGGGGCAGTAGACGGTAAACATATCCGTCTAATCTGCCCTCAATATAGTGGCTCTAACTTCTATAATTACAAGACTTTCTATTCTATTGTATTATTGGCTGTTGTAGATTCAGACTATAGATTTTTGGCAATAGACGTCGGCGCCTATGGTAAAGATAGTGATAGCAATATTTTTAATAACTGGACTTTTGCGAAAATGCTAAATCAAAATCAACTCAATATACCAGGTCTTACAGAATTGCCGAACGCTGAAGGATTAAAGCTCCCGCATGTATTTTTGGGCGATGAAGCCTTTTCCCTAAATACTAATTTTATGAGACCTTACCCGAGAAGTTCTTTGACTACAAATACACAACGACGAATTTTTAACTACCGGCTCAGTAGAGCTAGACGTGTAGTTGAATGTGCTTTTGGTATACTATCAAATAAATGGAGGATATTTCATACCAATATGACCATTGCGCCGGATTTTGCAATGCTGGTTACAAAAACAGCTTGTGTTTTACACAACTACGTGCGAGCTAGAGATGGTTATAATTTTGAAGATACTTTGGTGCATTATTTTGAGGATAGTCCATACAAGTGTTCACAACATAGATCCACTAACCAAGGAAGGAGTGTCCGTGACAGATTTACAGAATATTTCAACTCACCAGCAGGAGAAATAAAGTGGCAAAATCGATATGTACAGAACACAGTGTGACTGAGTTTATTACCATGTAACTGCATAGACGAATATTATTAGTAGTCCGTTCGCTTATTATAGTGTCGCCGCCGTGTAGCTTCTTCAGCTTCTTGTCAAAGGATACCGCATGCGGCGACCGACACTATCTAAGCGAACGGACTTTTTTTAACTGCAATGAGATCTATGATTATAAAAAAATGTGTAGAAATAAAACTTTTGCCTTACTTAAATGAGTATACTTATCTATCTATCTACTTACCTATCTAATATTCCTAACTATAATATTGCGTAAATGTGAAATCCGAGATTCAGATTGACTTCTCCATAGTAAATACATACTGGCCATCTTTCATGAGGTAAGTAATTCGCTTTAATGTAGTCAAATACCTACAATAAATCTTGTTGCGACATGTTTACAATATGGGCATGAAATGCAATTATTTACTTGCCTATAAAAGATATCGTATTATTTTTCTATTGATATTAAATCTGTGCTTATTTTAAACATACGTAAACTAAAAAAAATACAATATCTTGTATAGTTTGAGGTACACACGACAGCACGTCAGGTTATACAGTAAAACTACGAAAACAGCTTTTATTACGTAAGGCATAAAGGCGGTTTCAAGGTCAACATGTATAGTCTGAGGTGTGTACCTACAATTGTAAAAAAAAAACAAATAAAATTACTTACATATTTTCTTTCTCTTTTCAACGTCCATTGAAACCCATGCTTCTTCCAATATTTCGTTACACACGTCTTCCCAAGCCAAATCTTTCATCTGTCTATCGTGATACCCTTCACTGCCTGTATCCCACAAGCAAGTACGTTTTTCTACGGCCATAATAAGCCGTTCGGTGTCGTAATTTTCCGCCATCGTCCGACCCACAACCATGCGATGCGTTCGTTCAGTGTCACGCTAGAGAATAAACTGGTAAGTCGGAAGGAAGAATCGGACGTCTATTTGGTATCTGTACAAAAGTATGCAGGCCGCACCTTCAGACAATCGGACCGGCAATAAAATCGTAAACGCCTTGGCGCTGTTGCCGACTCGCGGGCTGATTATCTAATTCAAAACCACCTAGCGACTGGTTGCAGTTCACAGATGATCGTCATCCATTGCTACTTCTTTTTGGGTTAAAAAAAAACATACCAAAGAAAAGTGGCAATGTATATCAAATGCAACCGGTCGCTAAATAGTTTCTTTTTAGATAGTCAGGGTGACGGACGTCCGATCCGACTATCGGATCGGATGTGTATAGGTATTCTAACAAAATGTATGGCACGAGTGCCTTCAGACAGTCTGATCAGACAATCGGGCCGGACTGTCGGATGAAAAAATCTGACGTGTATTGCCGGCCTAAACCAGCTATAAAGTAGGGAAATCCGAGGATCACCGACGCGCGGCCAGTCGGGCTGGTTCGGGTGTTGCAATAGCATTCTTTTGTTTCCTTTAGGGAAAATGCGCAAAAATTCCACGCAAAATGCGTGAACCATCGCGGCCAACGTACTTGTTGATTCCGTATGCAGATTTTTATTTATTGTTAGTTTATAAGTAGTTTTAAATTTATAATAAAGTGTTTATTTATAAGTTTTAGTGTATATAGATTTGTATTAGTATGTAAGTATTTTGAAGTTTTAATATAAATATTTTTAATTTAATTGTTGTTATTATTTTTTAAGAGTGTCTTTTAGACCAGGTGCTACAACTTCTTTTGTGTGAAGCACATTAAATACAGAGAACGTCCTAATTATTTAAGACAAAGTACAGAATGTAAGTACTAAATATTCTAGGTTACATGCAATGTGCTCTGGTCATGACTAGGGCTGCCACCTCTCCGGGATTGACCCGGAGTCTACGGGTTTGAGTAGTGGATGTCCGGGCTACGGGTTTAACATCGGAGTCTCCGGGTGGCGCGAACGAAAGTCAACCGTACCTAGTAATACCATCTGATCTGACAGGGATTTGCCGCATTTGACAGACATTTTACGGCTTAAACAGGCGTGCGGCCGGCTGTATAGTGTCAAATCTTTTTCTCTCTCTTATTGCCTTTTGGCTTAAGAAACAGTAAGTAATAAATAAACTCATGCGAATGACTCACCTTAATGACAACTCAAGGGAAAATAAATAAACACTTAACGTACAATCAACAGCAAACTACAGTTTTATTGAAATATGGTTGATTCTATACAATAATAAACATCAAACGTTGTAATCGCAGATCTGCAACTTTACACGGTGATTTGACACGAAGAAAACGAAGCTATGAATCTAATATTTATCCCAAGGGGTTATTTTAGAAGGTTAAACTTAAAACTACTCGCAGAGCCTTATGTGGGTAAGAATTGCCTGCCCTAGGATATCAGGTGGTGTGGTAATTATCTAACATAAATCTAGCTCGTAGGTTGTACTCGAAGGCCTATGTACGGATAGCTGGATTCTTATACTTCGGTTAGTTTAGGGGTTACAAAAGATTTGAGAGTTAACTGGTACCTATTAGAATATCTCGCAGCGAGTCTGTTTAGTAGAGAAACGCTTCGATGGCTGCTTTCTATTAATTATGCCTCGGAGCCGTGGGTGAGAAACCAAAGTCCGGTTTATTTCAACTTTTTCCGCTTAACTGGGGTTGAATGGGCGACAGAGCAGTGGTTGAACTCGTGGCTGGATACGTACGCCACTCTTCACCTGCAGCTCCTTGTTAACAATATATTTTATATGGTTTAGAATCCGGTCAATCAGTATTCCTCCTTCGATCGGATATCACGACACGAATTAGAACTCTTCTCGGCGGCTTTTATTAGCCAAAACCCTCTTGGCGAAATTCTATTGTGCCGACGAAAATTACAATGAATAGCTGCAAGATATTATTTAAATCAGGAACAATTACGAATCCAATAACTTTAACAGCGATATAAAATCTAATTCTTTCCAACAGAAAAATTTTGTATCATATGAATCACAGCTGATATTCGCTGCGTTCCAAGTCTCGCGCCATCACGACGCATTCCGACTTCCTACACACAGGTCCAGCGTTAGCTCATCGATGAGCGTGGACTGGACTGACATCGCGCCGCCGAAAGCGACTTCAATCGGATCGGACTTCCCGAAAACACGGTCAAACAACAAAACATCGACAAAACAGCAAAAAAACCACGCTACAATAGGCATATTTAATTTCGCCGGTTCGCTGTTTGAAAGCTCACACATGTTCCAATCACGCAAGCCCGCAGCGAGCTACCTCGCTACCTGCCCGCCCGGTTCAAACCACAGATTACAAGATTAGTGGATGAAACTGACTAAAATCACGCTGCGTGGCCGTTTTTTTGCTATAAAAAAACAAGCAAGATAAGTGGATGAAACTGACTAAAAATCGCGCTACGCAGCAGTTTTTTTTGCTATAGGCAAGCAACATAACTAGATTAGTGGATGAAACTGGCCAAAAATCGCGCTGGGCGGCCATTTTTTACTATTAATTTATAGTGTAGGCAGGCAAGATTACTAGATTAGTGCATAAAACTAACTAAAAATCGCGCTGCGCGGCTGTTTTATTTTTACTGTAGGCAGACAACATTACAAGATTAGTGTAACTGACTAAAAATCGATTTTCCATTCCATTTTTTTTCTTTATTTAACGATAAATTACGATTTTTCGAAAAACTCCGGGTCTGCTCGGGTTGAAAGGTGGCAGCCCTAGTCATGACCGAGAATCAGGAATAAGTGGAAGATTCCTTTCGTGAAGCTTTTTTTACAGAAAAGTATTAAAATACATCCGTTGAAACTTAAATTTTAAATTAAACTAATTCTAGACAAATTCTTAGCTCACAAATGTTGAGGTGGATTCATGTGTTTTGCCTTGTGTTGTTGCTCTAGAAGTAAATTTAGAAGAATTCAATATTTTGAAGTAAGATGCTGTTTTGTGGCCGTTTTAAGGTCGATCCGTACACAACACAACAGTGCCGGCACGTGACCGACAGTTCCGTGGCGTTCTATTCATACATGTCCGTGCCGACATTGACGCGTGCAGTGATTTTCACCCTAGTATCGCAGCAGTTTCACGTGAAAATGCCTCGATATTCAAGTATTGATGATTTATTTAAGTATATTGAAGATGATGATGATTGATGATGATAAAGATATTCAAGAATCAAAGTTTTTTGAGTATTTCCAATATTGTTCCATATGTTTGCTTTAAAATTATTGTCCATGTATTTTCTATGTGAAAGGTCATAGATTGCAGGATGTACACGGACCAATTCAATTAGTTTTTCGTCGTCCATCTTGAAATACTGCGACCGTGTCAGGCAAAATATTCTCCGCTAGATATTCACGTCGGATCACGGCGAGCGTCGGCGCAGCACTGACATCACTGAACGTCACTGTCACTGACAAGTACGGATAGCGTCGTACAAAATGTATGCTACAATATCATTTTTCACTGATACTGATATTGATCGGTACGTGTCGGCACTGTGCCGGCACTGTTGTGTGCGGACTGGGAAGGATTTACTTGGTGATGGAAAGTCGAGCAGGCACTGAACGGAGCCACGATACAATGATAGTAGACGTAGTAGAAGTACCTGCCGGTATTCTATCGAAGAAGAATAATCTAGCAGTTTCGAGCACACCGTAGTGGAGTCCTGGGGTCTACAATGAACACACGAAACCCGAACGAACTCCGTACTCCGGTCTCTCCAGACACCAGACTTTAGTACCATGTCCCTCACGCTATGCTCACGCTACGTCCTACAGCGCCAAAATGGCGGAAATCAAATAGGCACAAGAACAGTTTGACAGCAGCCAGTCTAGTGGAATATATATGTCGTAGGATAATCGTAAAAGCCGGATTTTTACAAAAATCCTAGGTCGATTGTAAAGAACCGGATAATTGTAATCTAAGACAGATTTTCGCAATCGTCCGAGAAATTTTTAGGATCTTTGTAAAAATCCCAGTATGTTTCGGACAATTGTAAACTTGAATGCTGATTGGATAGTCTTAAGAGACGATTTATAACATCTTCAATCTGATTGGTCAGAACATATTGCTGATGGGTTTTGGGGTTATTTCGTAATTTTGCCGAATTAAATTCTTCAATTAAAGTTTTAACAAGGTTTTGCAAAAACATGTTGACAAGCGCTGTAGAACTTACTTAGCTCTGTGTAGAAAGGTTATTTTTCGGTTATACCTACTTAACCTCTAATAGTACAGTAGCCCGTAGTACATTTAAATTACCAAAAAGGTTACCGTTCGCCGTTGTGATATAGTTATTTATTTTGAAATTATAGATACTTTAACCCAAGTTTTACAGATTGGAACTCGCCGTAACTTATATTTGTATATCTCCAAAAATGATTATTTTTTATTTTTCAAGGTTTACCACATGGTTTAGCTATTGTCGTGTTCTACAGCTTTGTTTGATTGCCACTGATAATAGTAAGACTATGGAAAGTGACCATACACAGATTTAAGACCAGATGAAAATGGATGGACTTTACCTGGTCTTAAATCTGTGTATGGCTACTTTTTATAGTCTTACTATTATCAGTGGCAATCAAACAAAGCTGTTGAACACGACAATAGCTAAACCATATGGTAAACAAACCTCGAAAAATAAAAAAATATAATTTTTGAAGATAGACAAATATAGGTTACGGCGGGTTGCGATCTGTAAAACTTGGGTTAAAGTATCTATAATTTCGTAATAAATAACTATATCACAACGGCGAACGGTAACCTTTTTGGTAATTTAAATGTACTACGGGCTACTGTGCTATAAATTGATTGCACTGATCGAGCCCAGCATTTGTATAATATCCAATTCACTCACTTCACTCATCGTACATCTCTTGATAGATTTGAGCACTCAGTTTTCTTTTTAAATAAAAAACGTAAAAATAGAACATAACGCTGGAGAAATATTTGACAATAATCACAATAATAATAATGGACGCAGCAATGTTGCCGTTAGCCAATCAGAGCATCCGTCAGTCCATAACGTTAACGTCAGCCAATCAGCGCGCGCAAAGTGATGGTCATTGGCGATTTACCTAAGATACGCTGGATTTTTGTAAAAAATCCTAAACATCACTCGGACGATTGCAAAAATCTGTGTTAGATTCTAATTATCCGGTATTTTACAATCATACTAGGATTTTTATAAAAATCCTATTTGTACAATTATCCTACGACATATAGAAGTCAATGTCGATTACGCATTTTTACATAGAAATGACATGGCCAATATTTGTATGGGCGTTTGCATTGTTATCAAATTTAATTTACACCTATGATTTTTGAATTTCATTTCGTCCACCAGCCATTTTTGATGTCCCCACTGCTGGGGCACAGGCCTTCCTTATGGGTGGTAAGGAGGATGGGCCATAACCCACCACGCGGGCCCAATGCGGATTGGTGGGTGTTAACGACTGCAAATGCAGCCGGGACCAACGGCTTAACGTGCTTTCCGAAGCACGGAGGAGGTCGAGATAATAAACTTTTGGTCACCCATCCCATGACCGACCCTTGCGAACGTTGCTTAACTTCCGCAATCGTTGGGCCAGGCGCTAAACCACTGCGCCACCGAGCTCCACCAGAGAATTTCATTTGGGTTAACGTAATTCGATTTAAAATGTTTTTGATAAAACGTGATTAGGGATTTCGTTCATTTGGGTTAACGTGATTCGATTTAAGATGTTTTTGGTAAAACGTGATTCGGGATTTCGTTCATTTGGGTTAACGTGATTCGATCATTCAAACTTTGGGATAGCATTTCACACTCCCTGACAACGTGTATGCAAAATTTCATGAAGATCAGTTCAGTAGTTAAGACGTGAAGGCGTAACAAACAAACAAACAAACAAACGGACTTTCGCATTTATAATATTAGTAAGGATGAACAAATCCTTAATATCCTTAATGAACAAATTCATTATTTGCTCATCAATTTCTTTATTCAATTTATTGCAGTCTAGGCGCAGAAACGCCCACATCGAGAGATTTGGTCTTCGTTGCTGGGTTACAGAATTTGATGTTTCTCCGGAGTGCTCTGCGCTGGAGTATCACTGGTCAATGCCGAAGATGATAATGACTGTGGCGCCGTGTCGCCGCCGTCGGTTGAGTAGTGTCTTGGTGTCGTGGCACTAAATTCACGGCAAGGTATTTCCTTTTCACGTGCTTTGTCATATTAGACACCCCTGATTTAAATGATAAATATCCTTAATGAACAAATTCATTATATGCTCATCAATTTCTTTATTCCATTTATTGCAGTCTAGGCGCAGAAACGCCGACATCGAGAGATTTGGTCTTCGTTGCTGGGTTACAGAATTTGATGTTTATCCGGGAGTGCTCTGCGCTGGAGTATCATATCACTAGTCAATGCCGAAGATGTTAATGACTGTGGCGCCATGTCGTCGCCGTCGGTTGAGTAGTGTCTTGGTTTCGTGGCACTTAATTCACGGCAAGGTATTTCCTTTTCACGTGCTTTGTCATATTAGACACCCCTGATTTAAATGATAAATATCCTTAATGAACAAATTCATTATATGCTCATCAATTTCTTTATTCAATTTATTGCAGTCTAGGTGCAGAAACGCCGACATCGAGAGATTTGGTCTTCGTTGCTGGGTTACAGAATTTGATGTTTCTCCGGGAGTGGTCTGCGCTGGAGTATCATATCACTAGTCAATGCCGAAGATGTTAATGACTGTGGCGCCGTGTCGTCGCCGTCGGTTGAGTAGTGTCTTGGTGTCGTGGCACTTAATTCACGGCAAGGTATTTCCTTTTCACGTGCTTTGTCATATTAGACACCCCTGATTTAAATGATAAATATCCTTAATGAACAAATTCATTATATGCTCATCAATTTCTTTATTCAATTTATTGCAGTCTAGGCGCAGAAACGCCGACATCGAGAGATTTAGTCTTCGTTGCTGGGTTACAGAATTTGATGTTTCTCCGGAGTGCTCTGCGCTGGAGTATCACTGGTCAATGCCGAAGATGTTAATGACTGTGGCGCCGTGTCGTCGCCGTCGGTTGAGTAGTGTCTTGGTGTCGTGGCACTAAATTCACGGCAAGGTATTTCCTTTTCACGTGCTTTGTCATATTAGACACCCCTGATTTAAATGATAAATATCCTTAATGAACAAATTCATTATATGCTCATCAATTTCTTTATTCAATTTATTGCAGTCTAGGCGCAGAAACGCCGACATCGAGAGATTTGGTCTTCGTTGCTGGGTTACAGAATTTGATGTTTCTCCGGGAGTGCTCTGCGCTGGAGTATCATATCACTGGTCAATGCCGAAGATGTTAATGACTGTGGCGCCGTGTCGTCGCCGTCGGTTGAGTAGGTAGTGTCTTGGTGTCGTGGCACTTAATTCACGGCAAGGTATTTCCTTTTCACGTGCTTTGTCAAATTCGACACCCCTGATTTAAATTATAAACTTACATTTGCACATTTTACTCATTGTACTCGTAGCTTTGCCGCCAATTCCCAAAAACCTGAATAAAAACATTTATTTCAGGCTAGTAGGTTAAAAAAAATAATGCGGGATGAGGATGGCAGACAAGGCGACCCAGCAACTACCAGAATGATTAGATTTGGAACACAAGTTTTAACGCGATTTTAACTAAAACATAGGTGTTGAGCACCTACCTTTTCCCGACGTTTCGACCGAGTTGCATCGGCCGTGGTCACGGGCTGACTGGAGCTGCGGTGTTACGCCTCCTCCTCTGCATCGGTGGAATCTTCATCCACGAGGAGGAGGCGTAACACCGCAGCTCCAGTCAGCCCGTGACCACGGCCGATGCAACTCGGTCGAAACGTCGGGAAAAGGTAGGTGCTCAACACCTATGTTTTAGTTAAAATCGCGTTAAAACCTGTGTTCCAAATCTAATAAAATGCAACGCGAAAGTTTAAAAGTGTATATACCAGAATGATGAACAGAATAAAACAAACCATAGATTAAAAAAAAAACTTGCAAGTATTTGGGGCTGGCATCTGGTTTTCATAGGTACTTGGAAGCAAAAACCTGGTCGTAAAACCTGGTCGCGTAAATACACACCATTCCTAGTTAATTACAATGTTGGAAGCAGCCTGTTAATGCTTTAGCTTCGGCAAAAATGCTAAAATAGCAGGATTCACATTTACAGACTTGTCGGATGAGAAAAGTTTGTAGAAAGGCTTAGGGCATGCACGAAATGTTCCAATCACCGTAATACGAATGATATTTTGTTTGATTTTTTTTAGTTGTATTGATTATCTATGAACAAAATATCAAAATTTTATCGCCGTCTCCGTCTTCTATGATAAAGTATTATTGCGTATTCTTTTGGCAACTTTACTTCTGATAAAGTTTTAAAAATCTACTTACTTGCGTTCAAGAAAATCTTACGGGTTCGATACAATGCGCTTTTAAGTCAAATAAATGTTGGAATTAAATGGATAAACTTTTGACCAATGTTTTTAGCTTTTCAACTTCTTGCTCATCCACATCTTGTATCGAACCTAAGTTGTAAAATAAAAATTGCCTGTGGTTTACCCAGGTGAAATGATCCGGTGGACCACGGTTAAGGAGAGAGAAAATAGCGAAAGAGAAAGAGCCAAATTAAAAATAAGATGAGTTATGATAGTGTCAAGTTTAAGAAAGTGACCAACTGAGAAAGAGCTTAGTCACGAATAAGACAAGTTGGGAAATTGTCTAGTTTATGAACATACAGGGTGTCCCAAAACTTTGCCACACGGTAAGAAACATTCACACACACTATTCACAAATGACACAGTCACCTTTAATTAGTATTTTTCTTTACAGTTTTAATTTTTTTAAACAAAATATTTTCTGTAAGTTTTTTCTAGTAACTACTGTTTTTATAATCTTTATTACTTCTAGTGTTCAATATCTACCTACCACATCAAACAAATTATTGAATAATTTTAAAATAACCTCTTACCTGATTCCACCTGGTCCGGTTGTGGAGAGCAGGGATTGAAATACCGTTAAAAAAAAATAACGATAAAAAAAATATAACGTTAAAAATACCGTTAAAACATTTTATCGGTAAATTTACCGGTAAAAATAACGTTAAAAATATTTTACCGGTAAAATTAGCGTTAAAAATAGCGTTAAATTTTACCGTTACAATATACCGGTAAAATTATCGCTAAAAAAATAACGTTATTAATTGAAATAACGTTAATTTTAAAGTTTACCGGTAAAAAAAGTAAGAAATAACGTTAAAATTAACGTTATTTACTGAAATAACGTTAATTTCAATGTAACGTTATCTAAATTAACGTTATTTATTGTCATAACGTTAATTTTAAAATTAACGGTAAAAAAAGGAAGAAATAACGTTATATTCAAAAATAACGTTATCATTCCCTGGTGGAGAGACTGGTTATCCGTCACACAGGTTCTCCTAGCACAGAGGCCAGTCTCTCACATAGACTACCATCATTATGGTTCTTAGAATAAGCTTTATAGCTGAATGTATAATTATCATGTACGTATATGTGAGGGAAGAAATAAAGATTTATTTATTATTATTATTATTTTATGTTAGAGGTTGTATACCATCTCATCGTGCAAACTCACATTTAGCTGTGTTGACCAGCATGCCATACTCGTTCAACCGCTGGAACAGCTGCTGGAGGTGCTGGTAATGCTCTGTTTCTGATATAGAGAAAACTAGCACATCATCTATGAAAGCGAAACAAAAAGGCAGGCCCCGGAGCACTTCGTCCATAAATCTCTGGAAAGTTTAGCCTGCATTACTCAGACCAAACGTCATAAAAGGAAATTCGTAGAGCCCGAATGGAGTAGTTATGGCTGTCTTCTGAATCTATCAATATTCGTGTGACGCTGGAGAGTTTTTAAAACTGATAGTGATGATTCACATTTCTTTGTCACCAAAAAGTAACTCGTTTGGAAAATCGTTATGGCTTTATAATTTTCAGGGAAATCTTTTGAATTTTCGTTTAATCATTCTACCGTTTGGACTGGAATGCCTCTTATTAATTTCTGGAACTCTGAATTGTGAATTTTGGAAGAATAGAGCAGTGATACTTTTCACTAATAGATTTTGTTCTGGTGTTTGTAACTATTATACCTCCATCACACAATAAATTACTGTTGGCTTCCTTTGTTATTAAATTTTGGTCTGAACGGATGTTTTCTAAATTGACTCGATATTGTCTGACCCTGTCATCATTTTGCAAAGATTCGACGACAACAGTTAGACCACACTGTACAATGGACAAAGGAAGCTGTTCTGCAAGTTCCTCTACTTGTTGAGCAAACAACACCGCCTGTCCTTTAAATCCCTTTTGTCTGATACGACCTCCTAGTTTTATCACTTTAATAAAAAGCACGATTCTAGACACAAGTCTTAATTCGGCTTCTGAGAATAATTGCAATTGATCTGGAGTTTCGAGAATAGTCATTTTGTTCCAAAATGCCGTAGATGGAACTTTGTTGCGGTTTATAGAATTCGCTCATCTATGTATTACATGCTGTAACTCTTTCTGGTGTATAGTGTGGGAGTAGATCATTAGATACTATAATTCGTGTGTAAAAGAAAGCAAAGCCATGGGCAAAAGCTATATATGTATTTGAAAAGTGGTCAATAAAAAGCGCTTAATGCCCTTTCATTTGGTACCCAACACGGCATAATTAAAATATATATTTTTTTTAGTTCATATCTTTAACTCCTCTAGAGGGCGCCATACTTATTCAATTTAATGTGACGTCACATAGCCTATGTCATTCAAAAGTTCATTGAACGATTAAGACGCTTCTAACGATACCTCATTTGTCAAATTATATTATAATAAGTAGTTTAGAAGTTCTGGGGGAACAGATGAACGAACAAACATACATACATACATGTCATAATCATATAGGTACCCCCCGTTTTGGCTTCGCCGTAGTCGGGTAAAAATAGAAAATAATATAACTTTAAATAAACAAATTAAACACAAGTACTACAGTTTCATCATGGTTGTTGAGTAATCTATCACATCACGCCCGTCCATCCAGAACCACTTGACTGACACTCAGTTGAAGTCATCAGATGTACAGAACAGCAACAAATACAAAATAGTTAAATGATAAATAGTGATTCTCGATCTCATATTTAAATTACAATTCACTATACAATATTAATGTAATAATATATTTTTACACAATAATGTAATAATAAATATGAGATCAGGCATCAGCGGCAAGGTTAGTGCGAACTGGGAAAGGAAAGTGAAAAAAAAGGTTACTTTTGTATTACAGCTACTTACCTTTAATTTTTCTGCACCTTTAGTTTTTCTGCGAGATACTGAGATCTAAGGCTGTCGCTTATCTTCCGTACGTCTGCCACGAGGCATACTTTCCCGTTGTATCACTTATTAATTTTGCAATGCTTGCCATTATTGACAATAGTTAGTCGCGATTTTTGTAATCCGGAGCAAGATTATTATATAAACACTCATTTTCCTCGTAATTAATATTCTTGTTATTTCAATATTCCAGTCAAAATTATTGAACTTGAAAGACCCAATTTTTTGAAGTTATATTGGGGCGACGAATATGAACCTATATACTTGTACGCTCGCTATCAATTAGGATAACATAACTATGATCATAGACAATATGAATCACATGTTAAACCATCCTATTTTTTTCATATAAAAATGTCTCGTACATATTATGATAATATTTATATGTTGGTCTAATAGCACTCGTACTTTTTGCTGCTTCACACCCCGCCGACAATAAGTTGTTGGCAAAATATTTTTCGTAGGCATGGTGTAGTAGGAGGAATGGGGGATGCAAGCCTTATTAACTGACAAAAACCCTCATCTACTATGGAGAAGGGCTGCATATCCTTAATGAAAAAAGTCAGTATATGCTCATCAATTTATTTTTCAATTTATTGCAGTCTTTGCGCAGAAACGCCAAAATCGAGAAATTTGGCCTTCGTTGCTGGGTTACAGAATAATATCCTACTAATAATATAAATGTGAAAGTTTGTGGGTTTGGATGTTTGTTCCTCAATCACGCAAAAACTACTGAACGGATTTGGTTGAAATTTGGCACACAGATAGTAGATAGCCTAGATTAAAACATAAGATAATTTTTAATCCGATATTCCCACGGGAACGGGAACCACGCGGGTGAAACCGCGGGCAGCCGCTAGTTATAAATATGTATTTTTTTGAGCTTTCTGAACTTTCTTGCCTGAACTACTTAAATAATATAGGAAAAAAAATTATTATAATATTATACAGGGTGTCCCAGAATGAAAGTGAATCAAACTGCTGTGGGATGGGAGGTAGCTAGAATTTAATACAATCTTTTGGTAAATCCTACTTAATCCTACTAATATTATAAATGTGAAAGTTTGTGGGTTTGGATGTTTAGATGTTTGGATGTTTGTTCCTCAATCACGCAAAAACTACTGAACGGATTTGGATAAAATTCGGCACACTGATAGTAGATAGCCTAGATTAAAACATAAGATACTTTTTATCCCGATATTCCCACAGAAACGGGAACCACGCGGGTGAAACCGCGGGCGGCCGCTAGTATTATAAATGTGAAAGTTTGTGGGTTTGGATGTTTGTTCCTCAATCACGCAAAAACTACTGAACGGATTTGGTTGAAATTTGGCACAAAGATAGTAGGTAACCTGGATTAAAACATAGGATACATTTTATCCCGATATTCCCACGGGAACGGGAACCACGCGGGTGAAACCGCGGGCGGCCGCAGGTTTCTCATATTTAAAACTAGCGGCCGCCCGCTGTTTCCGCTGGTTCCCGTTCCCGTGGGAATATCGGGATAAAAAGTATCCTTTGTTTAAATCTAGGCTATCTATTATCTGTGTGCTAAATTTAATCTAAATCTGTTCAGTAGTTTTTGCGTGATTGAGGAATAAACATCCAAACCCACAAACTTTCACATTTATAATATTAGTAGGATTAGTAGTAAGTAATTATAGTAGAATTGTGTTTTGCAGTGTGCGTAGCCGCCCCTGGTTATGCCATGAATTTTCATTAAAGCTGTGATACATACTTCGATCTCTTCCTGAGCAATGCGAACCTTGTAAGAATAATACACATTGTGTAGAAACTCATCATCTTCATTTCTGCGTTCAAGTCTCGGCCTCCTTTGTTTGTCTGGTTGATAAGATATTAATCTAGCAAGATAACCATCGTGATTATCTTTCGTTTTGTTACGGTAAAAGGATTCGAATATTTGCTTTCGTTGATCTAATGAAACTTTGTTTGGAAAATTAACATTTTAGCCTCGAACATCTGTACCAATCAAAACAAACCAAACTGTGTAATAATATTACTAACTACCTGTGGCGAGGGGTGAAATTATGGCGAAGGTAAGCCGTTCAACAAAAGTGTTATGATCTGCATAGTGGATCGGTAGGGTGGGATTTCTAAAAGGTAAGCCAATGGGAATCGGCTTGTATGGACCCTTCGCCACTGCTAACTACATTGTTGATAGCAACTTGAAATGTATTTGCAGTCTATCATACATACAGTCTTCTCCCATTTTGGAATGGACCTACTTACTGGACGTCCAACATGGTTGAGATGAGGTTCCCTAGCAACTTTCCTGTGTTTTGAATATCTCTGGACATATCTTGTTTTTCTAAAAACAGGATTTTGGGTTTTGTACGCAATCTATCAATCTAGCCATACACATGAAAATCACATTTTCGTTTTTTTAAACTATGGTTGTTTTTCCAAACATCCCCTCTTTTTATTGTCATTGTCAATTAACTAAGCCCGTAACATAAATTCGACATCTTGGTTTGCACGCTCAACTGACCCTTGACTACTGGATGTCTAGGCCTACCATTGATGTTGTGTTTTTTTGTTTGTTTGTTCCATGTTTATTTGGCATGTTGTTAATCTTGAATGATTGCAGCAGTAAACTCACGGCCATTGTTACTTTGTAGTGTATGAGGACAACCTACTTCCAGGTTTTTTTATAGTTCTATTGCTATTTCAGCTGCTCTTTTTGAAATCTATGGTCGCATATTGAATGATTACAGCAGTAAACTCACGGCTATTGTCACTTTGTAGTATATGAGGACAACCTTCTTCCAGGATTTTTTAAATAGTTCTATTGCTACTTCAGCTTTTTTTAAATCAAAGGTCGCACCTTAAATGATTGCAGTTGTTAATTAATTGCGTTTGGATTTCTTTCGCAATTTCCAATGAAAAATGACCTCCAAGGTAGTCATCCATGTAAAATGAGCTATTTAAAGCCGCAGCGCCCAAAGGATATTTTTCAGCGTCATCTAATGCCAGCTGTCTGAGTGTTCTCATCGCTAGGAACGGCGCAGCCTTGGTTCCATAGGTCACCCTTGTAAGTTGATAATTTAGAAGAGGTTCGTCACCAGAATTGCGCCAAACGATTGATTGTAAATTTTGATAATCATCACGAACGAAAATCTTACGAAACATTTTCTCTATGTCCGCTGTCATTACATAGCGATGCTGGCGCCAAGTTATGATAAGGGTCTGCAGGTCCGCTTGCAAGTTGGGTCCTTGTTCCATAACATCATTTAGACTATGACCAGTTGATGTTTTAGAAGAGGCGTTAAACACTACTCTTAGTTTAGTAGTTGTCGAATCTAACTTCAGCACGCCGTGATGTGGTAGATAGCAAGACGGTCCCTCAGTATTGGTGCTCGGTACCATGTGTCCTAAATCCTGATATTCCTGCCTTCCATAAAAACCTTGTAGCTTTCAGAGAACGACATGTTGTTAACCATTTTGCGCTCCAGCTGATAAAATTGGGCTACCGCTTTCGGTCTTGATGAGCCGAGCTGCTTCTCAAAATCAGGTTTCATGGGGAGACAGACTTCATACATGCCATTTTCCAAGCGTTTTGTGGTTGATGAATAAAAGTCTTCACAAAACTGTTCACCAGATGTCACATTTGTATCGGAAGCTGAGATCTCCTCCATTTCCCAATATTTGCTTAAATCTGATACATCATTAATTACCACATTACAACTAAATGTTTTGACATTCCCTGATAAAATCCAGCCCATTCTAGTCTGCTGTGCAATGGGTGACTGTGATGGTCCCCTGATAAGTCCGTCCATTAATATAGGTATTTGGGAATATACACTAGCATCTAGTAATAGGTCAATGGGGCCCGAAACGTTGTAGTCTAGGTCTGCTAAGTTGATATGCTGCAAGTGTGACCATGATTTTTTCGTAAAAGAATCGTTTGGTAAATTATTAATAAGCCTTGATATAATTAAAGCTTGGGTGGTAAAGCTGTAATCGCCGTAGATGGAATGGCATTCTATATTAACCATCCCCTGCTTTGCTTGGATCCGTGGCCAATGCCAGAAACCGACGCATGATACTTATGACGTTGCAGTCCTAACATCTGCACTGCATTTTCTGACATTAGGGAAATCTGCGACCCTTGATCTAAAAGGGCACGAAGAGTGATAAATGAACCGTTATCTGATAAGATCCTTAATAAAACAGTAGTCAATAATATTTCTTCATTTTCTCCAGCGACATAATTTACATTATGCTGCTTGAGATTTTGTTTATTTTCTGATACGCTACTTTCAGGACGCTGCTGGGATGTACCATGGGCAACAGCGACGCTTAACCACTGCTAAGGTCAAAATCGCTTGCACGCCGCGCCGTCACAACCATACGTTTAGTTCGTGTAGGGGCGATACGCGCGCACACGAATTTTGTTGCAAACTGGTTAAGCGTCGCTGTTGCCCATAGTACTTGGAGTTGGTTCGGTATTGTTTACAAATGCTTCATGAAGCAAAGAATTGTGGTCACCCTTGCATTCCTTACACCGTTTAGTTGAAAGACATGGATTTTCATAATACTTGTATAAGCAATTCTTGCACACTTGATATTTCGCAATTATTTTCAACTTCGCGGCGGGTGTCATGTTAATGAACTTCCTGCATTGAAATAAGTTATGATTAAAATTGCAGACTGGACATTTCGTTGCTCGTGTATGATATGTTTTGCCCTGATATTTATCACGATTGAAGTTTTTGGGCGAATAAAATGGTGACCTTGAGTTGGTTACATGCTTTGATAATGTTGGTGGTGTAGTAATCTCTCGCTTTTTCTTATGCATAGGATCGAGTGCCGTAAATTTGGTCTCTAAAAAGGAAATAAATTCCTGTAATGCCGGCAAATCACGTGGGGATTTCCTTGCTTCCTTGTTGTCCTTCAATGTTTCGCTGTCTAGCTTTTTTGACAACAGATGAACGAGGAGAGGATCCCAAGTGTTGGTATCCACACCTAAGTTGTGAATGGCGTGAATACACTCAACTGACGTGTCGTGCATCCTTTTAATCTCAGATACGTCCAGACTTTTAAAAACAAACTAAAAGCAATGGCAAATGAAGAAGGATCCATTCAAGACAAGTTATGTAAATTTTTAATGACATACAGAAAAACACCTAACAGTGCAACAGGATTAAGCCCTGCTGAGATGATGTTCAAGAGACTGTATAGAACAAGGATTGACTTAGTTAAAAGAGGGAAAGAGAAAAATAACATGAAAGAAGAAGAAATGGTTAATAAAGAATTTAAAACAGGGGAGAGAGTGCAAGTAAGAATGTATGATGGAAATAAATGGAAATTTGGAAATATACTTAATAGAAAAGGAAAACTACATTATGAAGTGGAAGTAGATGGAAGACTACACTACAGGCATGCAGATCAAATAATAAAATGCTCATGCACTAGCAATAATAATACAAGAATACCATACCACACTTACCTGCCGAATCCAGAAGTCAGCTATCAAAAAGAGGCAGTCACCCCGATGCAAATCCAAACCAGTCCTGCTAAAACAAACACCGTAGAAGATGAGAGAAACTCTACCGATAAGAAGACTCCCGTACCAGAAACTACAAATACACCACCTTTGATAGAGCAAGAAGCACATCCAGTACCAGCACCTGTAAGAGAGAGAAGTTCACCTCCAGAAATACCTCAGCGTCGTAGTACACGAATCAGAAGACCACCACAACGTTTGAATTTATAACAAGGGGGAGTGTTACATATATACTAGCACCTTTATAATAATAGTTGTCTGTGGCACTGGTCACATAAACCTACTCTGTGCTCGCCTCTAAAATAGACTTAGTCTATATGATCTGTCTTCCTTCCTCTACTATCGATGTTTCCAATAAAATACATTGTGCAAATTGTGAACCATTTATATTACAAATAAAGTGTTTACTTCATTACATAAGATTATGAATTACAAACACAATATAAACTGACTGCTTTTGCACGTTGGGTTGATTAAGCAGCGTCTCGATCTGATTAGTAAATAGCAGCTGTTTATTATCGTACCTATGTACTAAGATGTCCCATGCCGCAACATAATTTTCAGATGATATGTGGAGGTGTTGGATTAATCGCTCCGCTTCCACCTTTACCTTCCCTTTCAGACGTTGCATTTTTGTGAGCTGGTAAGGGAGTTATTGTTGTGGATGGCTTCGCTAAAGAGATCGTAAAAGGTTGGCCACTGAGAGTATTTTCCGGTGAAGATAGGTATCTCAAGTTGCGGAGTTGAATGGTGAATATGAGCTGTGGATGATAATTTACGGTTGAGTGCCCGTTTCACATTCTTAAATTCCCTTTCGTAGGCAGCGAATTCCATTTCATATTCTAAGTCTTCACCTTGGAGAATATCATCAATTTCCAGATGTTGGGTCTCTATAACATTCCAGCGGCTCTGTATTTTGCGGAGCTCATCTTCAAGTTCCCATTTTTCTGATATTTCTTAAGGATTGATACTATTCATCAAGCGGCTGAGGGCCCTAAAGTTTGTACGTTGCTTTGATAATAACTGAGTCACTGCTGGCGATGGGGTGATCGTAGATTTATCTTGCTTTTGGTAGCTAAGCAAAGTATGCTGAAGGGCATGATACATTTCCTTTGTTCTTTCAAAATGATTTTCCGTATAATATACGACATTCTTGTCTTCGCATTCCAATGATAATCGTTGATGAATCTGCTCGAATTCCTTGCAAAGTTCATTTAGTGCATTGATTCTCCGTTGTAAATATTCCGGCGTTTTTCTGCTCGCGGAGTCCTTCCCGAAATTCGTCTTGATAGCTATGATAGATTCAATGATATTGTTCTGACGTGCTAATAAATCTTCCATGATGATAAATGAAAATAAAATAAAAAGGAACAATCTTACTTCAATCGGAAGCTGAAGCGGAGTTGCGATGCGACGCTGGTAACCTGCTTTACGAGCGAACCTCCTGGCCCACCAGTATGTGCAGTGATAGTAGCAGGCGATTCTCGCCAAGGGATGATACAGGAACGGCAAGCCTCCTGGCCCGCCGAGAGATGATGCAGGGATAGCAAAGCCTCCTGGCCTGCTGATGCTGATACAGGGATAGCAAGCCTCCTGGCCTGCTGAATGCTGATGCAGTGAAAGCAAGCCTCCTGGCCCGCTGAGAGTTGATAAATAGTGCACGCACAAGACGTATCACTGTACGGTCACTGTGTCTAGTCACTTTGATTTTTCACACAGAAAACTAAGTGTAGGTAATTAACCACTTTTTATGTAATTTGATAAAGTCTACACTAGGTCCTGCTATTAAGAATTTACCGCGCAAAAAATCAAATAGCCGAAGGACCAAAAAAATGTAAGGGTCCTGCTGAACCTTCTTACATTTAATAGTAAATGATAATTGATAAGGTAGAACGATCAATGTATGATAAATAAAACCGTCCCGTTCGAGTGTTAAAATGTCACTGATTTATTGCATTATAAAATCTGATTATTTTACAAATTGCACGCGCTTACGAAACGCGATTACCACTTTAGAGAGTATATGAGGACAACCTACTTCCAGTTTTTTTAATAGTTCTATTGCTACTTCAGCTGCTCTTTTTGAAATCAATGGTCGCAGAAAGCTGAATTTTGTTGCGTGATCTTGATAATGTAATAGCCCTGTAAGGTTGGCTGTAAGTCAAGTAAATCAACCTGATCGCGATGGTTAAAATCACTAGATACTTTCGGGCAAACAACGATACATTTTTGGGTTTTTTTTAAATCAGTTTCAAAAATTCTTATACAACAGAAGTAGGAATTAAACATCTGGAGGAATTCAAATTGTACAGCATTTTATATCTGCCTCAGTAGCCCGTCGCGTCGCTTGAAAGTCTCACAAATTATAGTACCTATATTTTTAACTTACAAATAAAATAAAAATTGTTACTTAATCATTAATATATAGTTTTAACTGGAGATTTAAAGTTTTTTTGATATCTTTACAGTTTATTGTTCAGATCAGAACTCCAAATCTTCAGTTATTTCGTTATTGTGCTAGCGTCATCTATTTTATTCGCTGAGTAACACACACCAACGCAGTTTTAGCAGTCGTACGGCACAGCACACGTACGAGGGTGGTTTGATAAGTCCATGACTTTGAAAAGAAGAATTACTTTTTTTTATAATTTATTTTTGTATCTTAAAAAGAAACTCCTTATGCATCTTTACACTACATTTTATCAAATTCGGCAAAAGATTATTACTTTAGGAAACAAAAGGCTCAAGCGACTTCTAACTTTTCTGAATGACCCTCTCGGCGGCACTCATGACATCAAAACTAATCGAATGAAGATGCGAATCCTTCCTATTCTCTAGATTCAACCCACTGGGATTATTTTCTCCTACCAAACATGAATAAATGTCTTGGCGGGCAAAGATTTTCATCAATCCTCATCAATATTCAAAAGGTGGTGTCTGAAATGGGCTCTCATTTCAGTTACCGGTTTTCATGCGATGAAAGAAAAAAATAATGGGTTGAAGAGGTAGGAGCTTCGTTGGACTGAATACGCAGAGCTACAATAAGATTATGTAGAGAAATAAAACAAAAAAATCCGAAAAAAAAGTGTTTCTTTATTAAAAAGTCATGGACTTATCAAACCACCCTCGTAATGTCTCTTCGGTCATCCGGAAATAATTAAATAATTGTTTGGGTTTCATTTTCAACTTTTAAATGAGGGTATATGTTCCTTCTAAGTATTTTACTTTTATGAGTGGATCAACACAATAATTGACTTCTCTGCGTTGAATATAGGTATTTTCGCTTAAAATCTAAGAGATCAACAAATAAATACGAAGACTTAACGAGAAAATTTTTACGAGTTGTAGAGTTGAAGTGCTTGTTAGTACTGCCGATAAAAACCGAGCGTATACGGTACCAGGAGGGGGCCGGCCGGCGGCCAGTGGACAAACAGAGCTCCGGGCCTCCGGTTCGGCGCCGTGGCGGTAAGTCGAAAAGCGCCCATTAAATTAAAAAATATCTATCTATAACATGTAAAACTCGGTAGTTGCGCCACTATTTTTGAAATCATCTTTCCCCAAGTCCCTTAAAAAATCTATCGCGTCAGCAACTGATGTAATTAATAATTGAGTGGCAAGTCGCACTTTTTTTTAAAATCAACATTCAACGCGCTTCATTTATTAGTAATCCTCATTCTTCATTTTGGACTTTGTGCAATTTTCTAATATAAAGAAATTAAATTGTTTCTATGACATATTCCCCTGACACATATCTACATAATTTTAACATATGCGCTGCATCAAGTAAACATTGGTAATACGTCCGTTAGGATTAGTGGTGAAAAACCAATCTTCCTCATTTCCTTTATAATTTTCCAATTGGAATTGTCTTTTTAGCCCTTGCCAATGGCTTTCAATCCTTTGATTGTGTGTTCCTTCTGCACTGAAAAAAAAAATCAGTAAGACTAACTGGAATTCCATTAAACCATACTGCTTTGCGCGGTAAAAATGGAGCCAATTGTAAAAACCAGTTAGTGTAACTGTTTTACAACAGTTAAGGTCAAAACAGTAAATTTAACTGTTATATTTTAACTGTTTATAAACAGTTATATTTAACTGATTGGATAGTTACATACAAAACAGTAATTTTAACTGTTGATGATTATAACTGTATCATCACTAAAAATAACTGTTCATTTATATTTTTCTAACAGTACCAACCACTGCGAAGGAACAGTTTATTTAACTGTGTGCTCAGTTGCTTTTTACTGTTTCTCTACAGTAATTGGTACTTGGAGCACAATTGCAGAAACTGTTTCTACACAGTTAGCGGTACTGTTGCTACAGTGACGACTACTGTGACCAAACAGTTTCTGTAACTGTGTCCTTAGTTGCTTTTACAGTTTCTCCACAGTAATTGGTACTTAAAGCATAGTTGCAGATACTGTTTCTACACAGTTAACGGTACTGTTGCTACAGTAACGACTACTGTGGTCGAACAGTACCTGGAACTGAGCACTCGGTTGTTTTTACTGTTTCTCTACAGTAATTGGTACTTAAAGCACAGTTGCAGATACTGTTTCTACACAGTTAACGGTACTGTTGCTACAGTAATGACTACTGTGGTCGATCAGTACCTGAAACTGAGCACTTGGTTGTTTTTACTGTTTTTCCACAGTAATTGATACTGAGAGCACAGTTACAGAAACTGTTTCTACACAGTTAACGGTACTGTTGCTACAGTAATGAGTACTGTGGTCGATCAGTACCTGAAACTGAGCACTCGGTTGTTTTTACTGTTTTTCCACAGTAATTGATACTGAAAGCACAGTTGCAGATACTGTTTCTACACAGTTAACGGTACTGTTGCTACAGTAATGACTACTGTGGTCGATCAGTACCTGAAACTGAGCACTCGGTTGTTTTTACTGTTTTTCCACAGTAATTGATACTGAGAGCACAGTTACAGAAACTGTTTCTACACAGTTAACGGTACTGTTGCTACAGTAATGAGTACTGTGGTCGATCAGTACCTGAAACTGAGCACTCGGTTGTTTTTACTGTTTTTCCACAGTAATTGATACTGAAAGCACAGTTACAGAAACTGTTTCTACACAGTTAACAGTACTGTTGCTACAGTAACGACTACTGTGGTCGAACAGTACCTGGAACTGAGCACTCGGTTGTTTTTACGGTTTCTCTACAGTAATTGGTACTTAGAGCACAGTTACAGAAACTGTTTCTACACAGTTAACGGTACTGATGCTACAGTAACGACTACTGTGACCAAACAGTTTCTGTAACTGTGTCCTTAGTTGCTTTTACTGTTTTTCCACAGTTATTGATACTGAGAGCACAGTTACAGAAACTGTTTCTACACAGTTAACGGTACTTTTGCTACAGTATTGACTACTGTGGTCGAACAGTATCTGGAACTGAGCACTCGGTTGTTATTACTGTTTCTATATAGTAATTGGTACTTCAGCACAGTTGCAGATACTGTTTCTACACAGTTAACGGTACTGTTGCTACAGTAATGACTACTGTGGTCGAACAGTACCTGGAACTGAGCACTCGGTTGTTTTTGCTGTTTCTCTACAGTAATTGGTACTTAGAGCACAGTTACAGAAACTGTTTCTACACAGTTAACGGTACTGTTGCTACAGTAACGACTACTGTGACCAAACAGTTTCTGTAACTGTGTCCTTAGTTGCTTTTACTGTTTTTCCATAGTAATTGATACTGAGAACACAGTTACAGAAACTGTTTCTACACAGTTAACGGTACTGTTGCTACAGTAACGACTACTGTGGTCGAACAGTACCTGAAACTGAGCACTCGGTTGTTTTTACTGTTTCTCTACAGTAATTGGTACTTAGAGCACAGTTACAGAAACTGTTTCTACACAGTTAACGGTACTGTTGCTACAGTAACGACTACTGTGACCAAACAGTTTCTGTAACTGTGTCCTTAGTTGCTTTTACTGTTTTTCCACAGTTATTGATACTGAGAGCACAGTTGCAGATACTGTTTCTACACAGTTAACGGTACTGTTGCTACAGTAACGACTACTGTGATCGAACAGTACTTGGAACTGAGCACTCGGTTGTTTTTACTGTTTCTCTACAGTTATTGGTACTTAGAGCACAGTTGCAGATACTGTTTCTACACAGTAGATGGTACTCACTACAAAGTACCGTCTACTGTATAGAAACAGTATCTGCAACTGTGCTTTAAGTACCAATTACTGTAGAGAAACAGTTATTGGTACTTAGAGCACAGTTGCAGAAACTGTGTAGATACAGCTGTAGGTTACTGCTCCTGCAGTACCATTTACTGTTAAGAGACAGTAACAGGTACCGAAGAAGCAGTAACCTACAGCTGTGTTCTCACAGTTTCTGGAACTGTACCCTCAGTTGATTTCACTGTTGTAAAACAGTATGTACTACTGTGAAAATCCAGCACGCACTAGTATATCCCCAGTACTTGCTCCAGTGGTAGAATAGTAATGCACAGGTACTGCTGCTGGACCTTCACAGTAGGACATACTGCTGCCAGTGGAGCAGCTCAGACAAATAAAGTAAATGCAAAATAAATTCTGTCATACAACCCTACCCAGTTACTGGGTATTATTCGTACTGCACTGCACAACCTTCAGAACAGTGTCCAACGTGAAGGGGTACTATACTACAGTCAGCTCGAAAAGTACTTTAACACTTTGTTGGCAAAACACTTTCGTGACTCGTATCTCTGTAGTTACAGCATGTTAAGTATCATACAAGAAAGCGTAGAGAATATCATATGAAGAGTCTGTTAACTCGGAGGCTACCTATTAGTCCGAAATTGCTTTAAGTGCTGCATTTGGTGTTAAAATACTATTCCAACGGAAACAAAATTAAACAGACCACAATTTACAATAAGTTTTGTATTAAAATATGTACCTACATTTTCTTTGCACACTAACACATAAAGGTCAGGCAATATAATATTACAAATAGTAATGTAGTATATAACCAACTAATCTAAAAGAAAAAGGATACAAATGAACATGTTAAGTTAACCTCAAATTCAAAAAGTCAACATCACCTAAGTTTTAATTAAAATTTACAACTTACAATAATTATTCAAGATTGACCGATATATTAATATATTTGATATATATTAGGGATGCATCAGATACCGATGCCGATACCGATATATCGGCGATACATTGGGTCTTGTTGTTATTTTTTCGAGAGGTCCAGCAACGATGACGTAGGGCTGGATTGTGATACCTAGATCTTTATATTTTTCTCTTCGCTGATTACGAGCTTCATTAAGCTGTGTTTCTTCTTCTATGTGAAGTATAAAACTGTCTCGACCTTCTGACACAGAAATTTTCTTCCTTCTTACATGTACAGGCCCCAGGATATGAGGAATCAGCATAAGAGCAGCAAGTGTGCTCGTCTGGGGATCAGCATCTGTAAAAATATTCAAATTTAGATCATGATCGAAATCAATTTGCAAAGTATCATAAATAATATTATTATGTGACTCTGTCTAGTAAAAGGGACCACTTTAGCGTTATGGAGTTATCAGTACTTCTTAAAACTAGGTAAACTTTGCTATCCAATGAAAAATACCGAACGCCTTGAAGTTAAATGGATTAACCTACTATTTCATTCAAAGAAAAAACTTGGTTAGTCATAACAACAAAAATAAATCACCTACCTACTACAAATTTTAGTTAATTAAGTACAGTCAAGTGTAAATATAAAGGCGTACATAACTATTCATAAATATGTCCCATACCACCTTTTGTCAACGGAATAAGGTCTCAATACATATTTATGAAAGGATAAAATCGATACTTATTATTGCACTTGACCGTACTTGAGCGCGAGAGGTGACATATACAAAAAGTAACATTACGGTAGGTACAGTCAGCGTCAAATAGACTACAGTGTATCCTTTGGGGCACTATGAAAAAAAAGGACTTTGAAAAATTTCGATCAAAATGTCAACCCCCCTTTTTTATGGTTCCATCGACGTTCCGGACTACAGCTGGGCCACAAAAAAAAAGTTGGAAATCTGACTTTTTGACTATGCCATGATGAAGTCGATAATTTGTCGGAATTTGTCGCCAAAAACCAGAATTTGTCGGTCTTGCGTTTAGGAGATACGTGTGGCTCAGCTGTAGAGACGTCTCTACAGCTGGGCCACACAGATCTCGAAAACGGAAGGTCGTAGCGAACATCTGATTACTCGTATGTGTAGCCGGTAATTTGTCGGATTTTGTCGCCAAAAACCAGAGTTTGTCTGGTCTTGCGTTTGACAGCTGTACAGCTGAGACGTCTCTACAGCTGAGCCACACGTATCTCCTAAACGCAAGACCGACAAATTCTGGTTTTTGGCGACAAATTCCGACAAATTATCGACTTCATCATGGCATAGTCAAAAAGTCAGATTTCCAACTTTTTTTTTATGGCCCAGCTGTAGTCCGGCACGTGTTCCATCGGGTGGAGGGACTCAAGGGGGACTACTTTTTCTAATATCATTTTCCCGACAAACGAACCCCCTCCCCCCTGGAGGTCATAACGTGCTGATTATTGACCGCCAATTTTTGACGAAAAAAAAACTTGGGAAAATTTTCAACCAGATTTTCTAGTGTAGGCTTTGGGGCAGGGACTTAGAAAAATTTTAATCAAAATTTGACCCCCTCTTTTTATGATGCCATCGGTTGAGGGATTTTCAGGGGGTTAACTTTTGTTAAAGTCATTTTTTTAACCCCCACTTTTTACCACCCTAAAAATAGTTTAACCACTTAAGATCCTGGGGAATCACGATTTAAACCGTCTAAAATTTAATTTAAACTAAAACCCTCAGAGTGGCCCTTTTTACTGGACACAGTCACATATACAAATGTACGTTTATTTATTCAAGAAATATTTATTTTTCAAAAACTTGCAAAACCTGCGAAGCAGTTCAATAGTGTGTGAAGCTTCCAATCCGCGCTGGGCCCGCGTGGGACCTACAGCCCAAGTCCTTTCAATTTGAGAGGAGGCCTGTGCCCAGCAGTGGGACGTAAATAGGCTGAATTAGTACTATTATTAAAGTAGGTAAAACAGATAAAATGTTCACCTTTCGCCAGTGTTTTCAACTTAGTGACAAATGTACTTTTTCCCGAAGTTTTTTCACTTGCTGACAGTAACTTTGCCTTGAGTAATGGAAACTTATTTTGAAAGATCAGTTCGTTCCCAGGATACCAGGTATCAAAATCTCCTATTAGCTGCAAAAAAATATAATTGTTAAAACATTTCAGCGGATTAAGGACCTGTATCATCTCTTTTTTAAAGTCCGGATTAGCCTATTCATAACCTTGTATATGTTACGGCTAATACATACCCGAAGTGCGGCTAAACCTAGTTCTAGCCGGTTAAAACTAGGTGTAGCCGGCGGCTATCGGTTAAAACTAGGTGTAGCCGATTTGTTCGCGGCTAATACTAGGTTTAGCCGTTTTCCTTCGGCTAAAACTAGTTCTAGCCGTCTTTGTGCTGGCTAAACCTAGTTGTAACCAACCCTACGTGGCTAAAACTAGGTGTTGAGTCTTCCTAACCAACAGAATTCAGTTAAAAGTTGCCTTCGAAATTTTCGCTTCGAAATATAATAAAATATTCTGATAATTTGATAGTTAGTTTCATTCCCGTGCAAAACAAGCCAGCCACTACCATCATTTAATAAAAAATAAATGAATGGGTTTGGTGCACTGACTATGAAATTCATGTAATATTCATGTAAAATACTATTTTGTTTGGTGCTCTACCTACATAAATTGCAAATAAGTTGACTAAGCGTTGTAATCAATCATTTCGTGAAATAAAAATACCTACTTACTTCTTTACTTATTGCTGGCTGTCGGGCTGCCTTCCAACTGCACAATTGTTTTTTAAATTTTGCTTGTGGTCCAATTACAGGAATAAGAGTACTGATTTGAAGGGCATCTAGTAGTTCCAGCGCCTCTATGTCGATCTCATTTTCTAAAGACAAAAATGGTAATTGTACATCATTAAAGGATTATAATAAAATAACGGGTCACTTTTCATACAACTTCATGAGGTAAATGACCCGTTATTTTTGCTTGTCACTGTATTTCCAACATTGCCTGATTTACCAATGCGCCCTGTTAATGTTTTTAGTATTACGGTTAAATTGTTAAAAATCCAAGAAAGTTAGCAGGTATACTGACGAGCAAAAATAATGGGTCTCTTTTCATATAACTTCGTGAGGAAAATGACCCGTTATTTTTGCTTGTCAGTGTATTTCCAACATTGCCTGATTTACCAATGCGCCCTGTTAACGTTATACATAATACAGGGTTATTGGTTAGTGGGTACAATCCCATTAATAGGTTATTATAGGGGACGATGTTTGCAATTATTTTATACACGTTCAAGAGAGAGAAAAGTTAAAAAAATTGTATTGTTTTACAACTGGTTCCAGAAATGGTTAAAAAAAAAAACAAAAAAAGATCAATACCTCCATCATAGAGGCAAATTATTTAAAAAACATGACATATTTGTAGCTTTCTAACGAGGTATCATAACCACGAATTAGTTTCATGGTAACTGAAAAAAATCGATCACAAAGAGAGCAGGCGGAAAGTCAAAACCACCACACAAAATTAGTCATAAAAATAACTAACAATAAATATAATCAAAGTAACAATTTAAAACTAAAATTTTATCAGTCGTTTGTAAAAAATGGACAAGAAATTAACAGACACAATAGATTTTCTATTGTCTAATGGTCACATTCGGGCTCAACGGGTTAAAGACCAGTTTCACTTACAAGTCAACACGACAATCATCCTTATTGTTTTTTTTTCGATTTAGGAACTGTCTTAAAAATTGGTAAGCTCGTAAGTAAAGCACTTTCTTGGTCTACTATACCTAATAATTCGAAATTAATTAGGAACTACTGGCCCAATACGATTTTGCTTGGTGGCCATTTTAATGGAGATCTTTGAGTGTCTTATTGGAAACAAAGCATTTGTTCTCAATTGTAAATTTTTAAGGAGATAAAATAAAAGCATTTACTGAATGATTTTATGCTAACAACTTTACAGCCCATTTTTTTTAGTCTTTAAGGCTGCGCAGTCTGCACACTAGCGCCGCCATTTGAAATAAAATCATAGTGCTTAAATAAAAAAAAAATATCTCTGTGGAGTGCACTCCGAACAAGCTTTGTGGTACTTTTTATCACTTAAACAATATTTTCTAGCCTGTCGTTTAGTTATATGGACTTTTATTGCGAAAAGTGGCAACTTTTAACAATAAAAGTCCATTAACTTTGCATCGCGAGCGTCCATTAAATGCACGCTCTTAATCGATTTTTAACATATGACTGATAATATTTTATTGTTTTAAATTAAACATGGTGCATATATTAAAGTATTCCATTCCATTGGCAAAAAATTACCCAAGCAACACAGCACAGACATTTATCTTATAAATACATACAATTCATACCATGAAACTGATCATTTGATGATAGAGCAGAACTGGTTCAGTCACACTCATGTTTTCTGAAATAGGTAGGTATCCCGCTATATCATAAATGTAAAAACATTATACCTACATGCTATTTCACCAGATCATACCTAATGTAGGTAGACAACTAAAAGCAGAAAAAAATTTAGACAGAAAGTTTGCGGCCAATTTTGTATGGAACTGGGACTTATAAAAAAATTCAAACTTGTACATTTTGATCAATTAATAGCAGAGATGCTTAAATTTGCGACCACAATTATCCAGGGCTTTATAACGTTATCAATTAACAGTAAATATAACGTTACGTAACGTTATTTTCAATATGATACCTTGATAACGTTATTTTTTTTAACGTTACCTAATAACATTAACCTTAATATAACGTTAAATTAATGTCGATAACGTTAAAAATAACGTTATTTTTAACGGTAATTTTATAAATATTGCGTATTGTAGGTAGGTATCTCTACTACCTAGTACCTACCGCAGAGACTGATCACGTCACGGCGGCGTCAACGTCAATTACACATTGCTTTTAAATATTTTTATACAGTAACATAATAACGTTATCAAGGAATGAAAAAATAACGTTAAATTCTGTTTTACCGTTATTAATTTTACCGTTATTAATTTCCATTTTTAACGTTATTTTTTTTAACGTTACTAATTTTTAACGGTATTTGAAGCCCTGCAATTATCATCATTTTGACGAAATTTTATATCTAAGTGTCGGGAGGAATTTGAACCCATATTTCCGCCATTGTTGGCCGCAGAGAAATATTTTTCAGATAAAAGATGCTTATATTTGCGTGTTCTATGCGATGCAATCATTTAAAATATCATCATTTTCACGAAAAAAAAATTTGTGTCTGAACGGCACCCCCTTTGCTAAATCGTAACCGCAATGCCTTTGCAAATGGACATAAAAATGTGATATTTTGAGTATTCAAGTTTAGCTACAATGTTAGTACCTACAACGCTAGAGATTATGCTTAGGTACTTACCAAGAAATACTTCTGTGTATTTTTCAAAACCCCACGCTTTAAGCAATGAAGATATCGTACGTATCGACTTCCATTTCCATTTGATTGATAAGTACCTACACACTTTTACTGAAAAAAAAATAACTGTTAGGTAGTAATTAAACGGGGTGCTCGCGCTAACTACTATCCCCGTCAATTGGTAATGCGCCTGGCGGCCATGAGTTTAACCTCAAAAACGAAAAACAATTGTAAAAAAATTATATACTTACCTAGCTAGACCCTATCTTATTGAAAATTATAATTCAATAGTTAATTATTAGATTACCTATTAGAATTTTCTTGTTTCATGACATTTTTAGTTGCGAATCACGTCGACGTGCATGTTAATGTGACAAGGTTCCAGCGCATTACCAATTGACGGGGATAATAACACTGGTGACGGAACGGCCGAGGCAATTACCTATATAATAGGCCTCGCTTGCGTTGATGTAGGAGTAAATGATACTCCTACATCAACGCAAGTCGCTTCACTCACTAACATGAGTAGGTACATGACGCGACGCGTCGAGTCGCGCGCGCGTGGCTTTTGACCACACTCTCCCCGCCCCGCCCCGCCCGCACCGCACCACAGTTGCGCCTACTGTTTAAACAGTTGTCGTAATGCAGGCCATACACCATCCAATCGATCGTCCAATCGGCATGATACTACCGATTGGATCCAATCGGCAGTTCGTCCATATACACCACACACGATCAAATCTACTGTCCAATCGGCAGTGGGCAAACGATCGTATGATTTTCTTAACCGACTTCAAAAAAGAAGGTGGTTCTTAATTCGATTGTATATTTGTTTTATCATTGTTATTTTTAGGTTTTTGAAGGACGTTTTTCTTTTTTTAAAGCTTATTTATTTTCAACTTTTTTGTGGTAGGGGAGAGTAGGGTATTACCGAGCCCCTAAGGAAATTCAAATATAGCTAACCTCAGGTTGGGTTAAAATAAAACTAAATATGACTATAGATGGGGAATTTATCTAGCTACGCTAACGAATCTTCAAAATCATCAAAATAAAACACAAAACAAAAATATGAGCAATAAACAAAAAAATGGGAAAACGTGATATTATCAAACTGGCCTGATATTATCGTGCCCCTAGGTCGGTACTTTGCGCTGGGTCTGATAAAACCGCGCCTCTAATTAAAATTGTCAATAAACTGATAACTATTACTACAGCGTATGGAAAAAATGAAAATTATTGATATTTATTTCTTTTTATATTCATTATTCAACTCAGTCTCAAAATCATAAACTTATAAGTTTCCATATTAAACGATTTAGAAAGACAACTTTTGTTTGTTACACTAAAGATGTATTTCTACTTTGAAAACTAATTAATTCTAAAATAATTGTCCATTTTCGGAATGCTTTTCCTTTAGTATGCAATTACTTCGTAGGAGGATCAGCCATTTTCCTTCGTTTTAGTCGCCTTCTGTAAAGAAAAATATTTGCCATAGATATTTTCATACTGCTTAATTTCGCGCCCTGCGCGCGAAATAATCAAACAAGGCAATTTTAATTTGTAACCTCACAAACAAAAACAAACTTATTTCAAATAATTCTTCACACAAATTCTACATAATTATTACGTTAATTAGTCATTAGGTAACATAGATTGACTCACCTCTTATTAAAATACCAGAAAAAGTAGATCGTGTGCGTGGAAAAACTAAAAGCGCGTGGCCTTCCACTCTGGTTGTTCGACGGAAATTGACGGTGTGCGGGTGAGGTTAGAGGTGCTTAGAGCTAAGATTTGACTGTTATTGCAAGTGCATAGAGTTGATAGTTTACGAGAAACCAAGGGACGCGACCTTATCAACCGCGCGGTAATACCCTACTCACCCCTATGTACCTAACCTGAGCGTGTAATATTTTTTAACTTCATATATTTTCAAAATGCCATAACTCAATTCCCAAATTCATGCTGTCTATCCATTTTCCAACAAAAAATCAAATAATTCGGTTCAACAATTATAAAAAAAATATATACAATCCAATTGAGAACCTCCTTTTTTTGAAGCCGGTTAAAATACTAAAACCTTCTCCTAAATTCAACAAATAATTTTCTGAAAACCGATTTGGTTCAGCCAAACGTGAGATAATCGCGGATACAGGTCAAACAGAGAACCTACCTTTTTTGAAATCGGTTAAAAGAAAAAAGAAAGAAAAAAATAATCATCAAAATCAGGCTATAAATATCGAAGATACGCGCGAACAATGATAAAACATATAAATACAATCGAATAAAGAACCTCCTTTTTTGAAGTCGGTTAAGAAAATCATACGATCGATTGCCCACTGCCACACACCGTCCAATCGGCATGATCCAGCCAAAAGAATTGAATTTTGATTTTTCCGTCAGTTCAATCGTCCAACTGATCCACGGCCACACACGGTCGATCGATCGATTGGATGGTGTATGGCCTGCATTATGCAGGCCACACACCATCCAATCGATCGTCCATTCGGCATGAAACTACCGATTGGATCCAACCAAACTGACCGTGTGTGGCCGTGGATCGGCAGGACAGATCGAATTTGACGATCGATCCACAGCCACACACGGTCAGTTTGGTTGGATCCAATCGGTAGTTTCATGCCGATTGGATGGTGTATGGCCTGCATTATGACAGGTTTCTCTGCCCGGCCAAGCCGTCACCGTGCCGTCATGTTCTACTACTTCCACGGCTTGCTTCCACCTAGGACGGTATAATACCTATAGGTATTATGTCATCCTAGACTTCCACATAAAGTAAATACTTACTGTCTGAAGAGATTTGATTTGGAAGCAAAATAACTATACTCTGTTCCGGATTAGAAACAAGAAGCAGTGGCAGTAAACATTTTTGCTTAGGTTCATAATATTAAGAGTGAGGGAGAGATAGAGGGGAGAGAGTTTATAATCGTATAAGTAGGTAGGTAGGTACTGGCTTTTATTTAATAGGTAGGTACTTTAGATTTAAAATTTACAGCGTTTCAATATGACTGCCTTCCGAGGCCGCTGTACAGGTAATAGGTAATGCCCAATGATATTAAAAAGTATCGTTGGTAATGCCACGAAGAAACACTTGTTTCTTCCGATTCATCTTAAATTCTCAAATCAAATTAATATTAGTAGCATTACCTGCCAGTGAGTTGGTTGGTATATTACAAATTTTTGCATATAAGTACAAACTCAACTGCTTACAGTACTTACCTACCTACCTACAGTTTAATAAAAGCTAGTTAAAAATGCTTATGTCCACTTACTGAAATAGTATTTGGTTGCGATGGCTCTCAATGCAGCAGCGAAAGAAAAGCACTGACATCCCAATTTTATGCAGAAATAGGTTTAAGTAAGTACTTAAGTATCTGAAAAGTAGTAAGTATCATGGTACCTATATAATTAATAACCTAGATTCAGTTGTTATTGTTGTAAACAAGATTGAGTTTTTTTAATGTACTAACAGTAACTTAAACTGTTAAAAACTTAAGTTAAACCGTTACAAATATCTAACTAGGTACCTAGTGTACCTACCTATTTCTTTCCAGATGGGCGATAAATATTATTTTATAAGTAATTATCTTCTAACAACAATATTTTATGAAAATGTTAGACAAAATAAGTTCTTACCAGGGTGGTGGACAACGAGGACAAAGGAGACTAGGATTACTCAACGTTTCAGTTTTTTATAGCCGGTATAACAAAAAAAAATCAGGTTAATGTCAGGTCAATAAGGAGAAATATGCACAATTTTGAACAGCATGGTGGTGCGTGTTTAACACGGAACCATACATAAAGAAGCTTAATTATTGACCGTAAGCGAAAAATAATCTTACCCATTTCGGCATTTCCAAGATGGAGATGGAGGTCACAGTCACACACACACATGGTTTTTTTATCAAGGCTGCCGGCCGGCGGCGGCGCGGGCGCGGGCGGCGGCCGCGCCGGGCGGCGGGCGCGGTCTAATAGACAGATTATATTAAAGGGGTGCGTTCCGTGGCTTCGCTAGAGTGCACTCGAGCGCAGTCCGGTGCGCGCTCTAACCGTTCCGTGGTTCGCTGAAATTTTACCCTGACAGCTGTCAGAGCGTAGTTTCTTGCAACCAAACAACCATAAAAATAGATGATTGAAAAACGCTCTGACATTTATGCTAACAAAATATGTCATTGTCATTTTGACATTATTTTGTATTTTGATGTTTTTGTGTCTAAGTTTCAAAATTTTTATGGTTTCTGCTCAAAAATAGATTTTTATTTAACTTAGTATACAACAAAGTTTAAATAATCCGTATTCCAAATGGAAAACGAAAACTTTGTACCTAAAGAGGTACGGTACGGTGCTAGTCTGGACGTGATAGCGGCGTGCGCAGGTCGTGACTGGTGAATGTAGTCAAATTAGATAGAATTTGCAAAAAGATTGTATTTAATTCGTGTATTTTTTTATTTTAGTGAAAGTCCGTGAGTTTGTATACTTGGGGAGTTTGTTCACAAGGGACGGAAAGAGCGAGGAAGACATAGAAAGACGAGTGAAGAAAGGAAATTCGGTGAGTGGTGCTATACACTCGGTTATGAGTAGCCAAACCGTTTCTGCAAAGGCGCGAATGGCTATTCATAACGGAGTGCTGGTACCGACACTGATGTATGGAAGTGAATCTTGGGTATGGCAGAAGAAGAATGAAAGCAGAATAAATGCGGTAGAGATGCGATCGTTGAGGAAAATATGAGGAGTAAAACTGAGTGATAGAGTGAGCAATGAGGTGATTCGTAAAAGGTGTGGTCTGAAAGATGATATAGTGACAAGAATTGAAAAAGGAATGCTCCGGTGGTTTGGTCACTTAGAGAGGATGAATGAAAGGCGAATCACGAAAGAGATATACTGTGCGAATGTGGAAGGAACGATTGCACAAGGGCGTCCCAGAAAAACCTACGCGGACCAAATAGAGGTTATTATAAAAAAGGCTGGTGTACGCAGTGACAAAAACCGCAGGGCATGTATGAAAAGATTGATGGATATGAATGAAGCGAAAGAAGTATGCAAGGATCGTAGCAGGTGGCGATCCATAGTCTCTGCCTACCCCCATGGGAAACAGGCGTGAGTGTATGTATGTATGTATGTATTTTTTTATGAAATCATTAAAAGATATGAATAACACATATCATTGAAAAAATCTTTAGGGACAATTATTCAAGCTGGGAGAGCACAGCGAATTTTCGTTCTTCAAAATATTCTTTCTTTCTTCTTGAAAAAAAAAATATATAAATTCCAATATGGCGGCCAACTTTTTTGTTTGAGGGCCGATTTGGATGAAACTCGGTTTTTGGTACTATTTTGAAAAGAAAACTGCAACGCAATTTTCAAAATATAAACAAAACCAAGATGGCGGCCAACTTTTTTGTTTGTGGGCCGATTTCGATGAAATTCGGTTTTTAGTACTATTTTGACAAGAAAACAGCAACACTTTGTAAAAAATATAAAAAATACAAAATGGGGGCCAACTTTTTTGTTTGAGGGCCGATTTGGATGAAACTCGGTTTTTGGTACTATTTTGACAAGAAAACAGCTACGCAATTATCAAAATATAAAAAAATCCAAGATGGTGGCCAACTTTTTTGTTTGTGGGCCGATTTCGATAAAACTCGGTTTTTGGTACTATTTTGACAAGAAAACAGCAACGCAATTTTAAAAATATAAAAAATCCAAAATGGCGGCCAACTTTTTTGTTTGAGGGCCGATTGAGATGAAACCCGGTTTTTGGTACTATTTTAACAAAAAAACAGCTACACAATTTTCAAAATATAAAAAAATCCAAGATGGCGGCCAACTTTTTTGTTTGTGGGCCGATTTCGATAAAACTCGGTTTTTGGTACTATTTTGACAAGAAAACAGCAACGCAATTTTAAAAATATAAAAAATCTAAGATGGTGGCTAACTTTTTTGTTTGTGGGCCGATTTGGCTGAAACTCGGTTTTTAGTACTATTTTGGCAAGAAAACAGCAACACTTTGTGAAAAATATAAAAAATCCAAGATGGTGCCCAACTTTTTTTGTTTTAGGTCCGATTTGGATGAAACTCGGTTTTTGGTACTATTTTGACAAGGAAACAGCTACGCATTTTTCAAAATATAAAAAACCCAAGATGGCGGCCAATTTTTTTGTTTGTGGGCTGATTTCGATGAAACTCAGTTTTTAGTACTATTTGACAAGAAAACAGCAACGCAATTTTAAAAATATAAAAATTCAAAATTATTGTCAAAATAATACCAAAAATTTAGTTTCATCAAAATCGGCCCTCGAACGAAAAAGTTGGCCTCCATCTTGGTTTTTTTATATTTTTTTACATTGCGTTGCTGTTTTTTTGTCAAAATAGTATTCAGACCCGAGTTTCATCGAAATCGGCCCACAAACAAAAAAGTTGGCCGCCATCTTGGATTTTTTTATATTTTTTACATAGTGTTACTGTTTTCTTGTCAAAATAATACCAAAAACCGAGTTTCATCGAAATCGACCCACAAACAAAAAGTTGGCCGCCATCTTGGGTTTTTTTTATATTTTTTAAATTGCGTTGCTGTTTTCTTGTCAAAATAGTATAAAAGAGCGAGTTTTATCGAAATCGGCTTACAAACAAAAAAAATATATTAAAAAATATTAAAAACACGACTGCCCTGCCAAAAACGAACTAAAAAGTTAAACAACAAGTGTCATTGCAGTCAGAGGACCTTATTATGGAACAATTTTTGATCAAAGAGGTCCCCCGACTGCAATGACACTTGTTGTTTAACTTTTTAGTTCGTTTTTGGCAGGGCAGTCGTGTTTTTAATATTTTTTAATTTATTAATTTTTATTTCACACATTTTAGTGACATAATTCATATAGTTTTGAAATGTGCTCATCAAGGCCTTTCATTTAATGCCCATATTGTAATAATAGAAGAAAAATTTTTTTTTTCACATTTGAAAATGGCTTCGTACAGTCGCCATATTGATTTTTTCTAAAAAAAATATAGCCAGTGTCACTCGGAATGCTGTAAGGATTCTAACGATACCCCATTTATCCAAATCAGTTTAGGCATTTAGAAGTTTTTGTGGAATAAAGAAACTCACATACCCACAAACATACATTAACCCTGAACACATAACACTCTTTTTGCTTTGGGCAGTCGTGTAAAAAGATGACGCCGCCATTTAGGTTTTTTTTTTGTAAATATAGTGTTGCTGTTTTCTTGTCAAAATTGTACCAAAAATTGAGTTTCATCGAAATCGGCCCATAAACAAAAAAGTTGGAATCCATCTTGGATTTTTTTACACGACTGCCCAAAGCGAAAAGAGTGTTATGTGTTCAGGGTTAATGTATGTTTGTGGGTATGTGAGTTTCTTTGTTCCACCATAACTTCTAAATGCCTTAACTGATTTGGATAAATGGGGTATCGTTAGAATCCTTACAGCATCCCGAGTGACACTGGCTATATCTTTTTTTAGAAAAAATCAATATGGCGACTTTACGACGCATATGGCCTTTCATTTGATATGGGCATCAAATGATAGGCCTTGATGAGCACATTTCAAAACTAAATAATATGTCACTAAAATGTGTAAAATAAAAATAAATAAATTAAAAAAATATTAACAAACACGACTGCCCTGCCAAAAACGAACTAAAAAGAAAAACAACAAGTGTCATTGCAGTCGGGGGACCTCTTCGTTAAAAAATTGTTCCATAATAAGGTCCCCCGACTGCAATGACACTTGTTGTTTAACTTTTTAGTTCGTTTTTGGCAGGGCAGTCGTGTTTTTAATATTTTTCACTGTTTTCTTGTCAAAAAAGTTCCAAAAACTGAGTTTCATCGAAATCGGCGCACAAAAAAAACAGTTGGATGCCATTTTGGCATTTTTTATTTTTTTAACATTTCATTGGTATTTTCTTGTTAAAATAGTTACAAAAACTGTGGTTCATCAAAATCGGCCCACAAACAAAAGAAATTGCCGCCATCTTGGATTTTTTTTTATTTTTAACATTGCGTTGCTGTTTTCTTGTCAAGTAGTACCAATACCCGAATTTCATCGAAATTGGCCCACAAACAAAAAAGTTGGCTGCCATCTTGGATTTTTTTTATTTTTCACATAGTGTTGCTGTTTTCTTGTCAAAATAATACCAAATACCGAGTTTATCGAAATCGGCCCACAAACAAAAAAGTAGGGCGGCATATTTTATTGGATTTTTTATTTTTGAAATTGCGTAGCTGTTTTCTTGTCAAATTTAAGCAAGCTAGTTATGCAATGATAGGTAATGGGGAAGCGAAGGCAAAGTGAATTACAGATGGCGCTTAGTCTTTGGAACAATTGTCAGTTTGAGCTTATATTGTCTTGACTGTGTATTACGTGGTTTTACTGTCTTAGATTGTATTTTTTTCGGTTTTGCGGACAAACAATGTATTCGATGCTAACTTTAGCTCATATAAAAGAAGAATTACGGAAAAGAAAAGCCAAAACAACAGGCAAGAAAGTTTATAGCAACTTACAAAAAATTGCTAACAAGCATTACATTTCTTTAAATTTAGTGTAAGATTTACAAGTAATCTTTTTATTTCAGATTAGAAGCATATGATTTAAATTTTAACAAAGCAACTGAGTGTGAATTTCCGTGTTTATAGTTGCCTGATGATGCCTTCTGTGCAATAGTAATTTCAGGTTTCTGTACTGGAATTTCTGTACCATCCAAAATTACACGAACCTTATTATCATATTTATTTTATTATTCTAAGTTTATTGACTGACTCTGGCATATAAAATTCTATTAATTCTCTGTTTGGTCTCAATATTGGGCTTATTCCATATTTGATATACCTATCAAATTCATTCAAGTTATAAATATGTTAGAAACTGCTGAGGTTGAAATATTAAAGAACAAAGCTGTTATAATTCAAATGTTGTTTTATTTTGGCGAAGCTTCATCAAATTCATGAAACATTCCTTTTGATTTAGAATGTTTCTCAGGCTCAGCAAAGGAGAAAATCGAGGAAAAAGCATATTTTTTTTGATATTTTTTGCCCACTATTTTTTTTTGTTACTGGGAAATCGATGAACTCCAATATTTTACAAGTTACATGCATAACAATGCGGCATTTTCTCAGTATAAAATTAAAAAGTGCAATACTCCAAGTGATTCCCATATGTTTTGACAGTTTCTTTGAGGCGGCTCGGTAGCAACGACAAGACGCCACCTATCGGGATAAAATTGCGCTTTTCCTCCCCATTAAAATTGTAACAAAACATGGAAAGAAACTTTTGTTTTAGGTATTATATTTAAAAAAATATTGGGACTTTAATGTTAATACCTATCAGGAATGGTGCAAACTCGGAGGAAACTTATATTCATGTCTTCTAATGATATCAAAAAAAATTACAATTACACGAACTACTTCCAATCTTTTTGCTAATTTGACTGGACTACAAGCGATGATCGCCGCGATGTTCGGAGGTATGTTCGGCGGTTTGATCGGAACGGTGGTACGGAACGGAGGTACGGAACGGGCAAAATAG